>CM060928.1:896755439-899255439 GCA_030765085.1 Allium cepa | reverse complement strand
AGTAACTTGTATTGCAAAAATCTAATGGTTCTCAGCAAAGAATAATATGTTGGATAAACAAAAAAACAAATCCAAATCTCAGGTTTAAACTTGTAAACATAAACTCGTATTTTTTTTATATACTAAATTTTTTTTATAAAACAACAGTTAAAATCATCTTTCTTTCTTTATTTTTTTTCCGAATGTAAGTATAACACCTTTAAAATTATGTACTTACCAACATATTAGATACATTAGCTAACCTAAATTTATGCGTACAACAACAGCTTATATGAGTACTTTATAAAACCAACGTACCTTATATGATAATTTAGAATCTGTCCTATATGAAAGTATACCTACTAGCCTAAAATTTTATATGCAGATAATATATTCGCCTATACATATTATTTTATAAAACCCATATTGTAAAAGAACAACTTCTCGGATAAAATGTATATAAACTCACGCTAACAACAACAACAACAACAAAGTTCAATCTTACATATATATGAGAGTAGACCGACACAGAGAGGGGATAGAGGAGAAGCTCGGTCGAGCTTGGCCGATCCAAGTTGGCGGGAATGAGCTTTTGAGTCCGAGGTGGTGACGCCGGGAATTGAAGGCGGAGAAGCGGAAGTGGCTGCAAGGGTTAAGATGATGGCTGCTCGGGTTTGAGTTGTTGGCCGAATGATTCAAGGCCGGCTGGAAGGTGAGGGAGGTGATGGAAAGCACGGTGTTGCGGAGCGGCGGATGGGATCTCGGCTAAAGCAAGTAGGCGGACGGGGTCGGGATTGCTCGCGAAGTGGGGTCGGGTTCGGTGGTATGGGTCGCGGGTAGACTTGTGACTGGCGGCCGGTGACGTAGCCAAAGGGAAAAAAGTGCACGATGTGGAGGAGAGAGGGACGTGGCTCTCTATGCTCGGCTATTGGGTGCTTGGGTGGTGGGGGGAAAAACGTGGCTGTTGAGGCTTTCATATACATGCTGAAGGTGGGTTGGTTGCAAGGATGAGGGAGGCATGTTACAGGGGAGATAATAAAATATAATGGCCAAGTTTATATGAAATACACTTCATTTCCACTGTAAATGACACAAGGAAAGAGCAGCAACTAAAAGATTGGAAGTGGAAACGTGTAGGGGAGAGAGAATGAGAGGCAATGCATAAAGAAGTAACCGGTGCACTATTAAACGTATAGAATTGTAATTGTCCAATGCGCATGACTTCAAGGAATTAAATGCTAATGTCCATTAGAATTTAAACAGTGGATAAATGAATGGACAAAAATTCAAAAAGGTCAAGACGGTACCGATACGATTAATCGTTTCAACCGATTCCGTCGTGCATCGGACGTCAAAACACAGGAAAAAAAGTATATCATAGTGATCAGTACGTTGAGACGATCAAAACGATATACAATTATCAGTGGTACGATTGAATTATAAAATTTCAAAATTTTATACTACGGAAAATGCATAAAAATCGCAGAAAAATAAGATCGACGGAGCCAAAGGTGTCCGAATTTGAAAAAACGACAAACTGACAACTTGCTCAAAAGATATTTTAGAATTTTTCTATGTAAAAATATTTTAGTTTTGAAAACGTTTTATTTACAATGCTTTTTAACTGATTAAATTGAAGTAAATTTACGCGCGAAATAAATTTTCATATTTTCGGACGAAAATTTACCAGTTGCTATGTTTAACTAGATGCATTCCAAATATCAAATTAATATTTCAAAATTTTATCGTTTAAAATCCCACAAAATTCCAATTAATAACGTTATTAAAACCGGCTAAATTTACGGGTCATTACATTTTCCCCCACTCAAAACTTTTCGTCCCCGAAAAGGAAGAAAGTAGGAGAATAGAAACAACCAAAAGAAAATAGACATGAATTACATAATAACAGTTAATTTAAACCATATAGATTTCAATTTAAATAAGTTCATATTCAACAATTTTGTTTTTATATTCAAGATTTTCATTATATTTCTTTGATTTCACATTTATTAATGTTAGGTACAAAAGTTTCTTTCAAATGAAATTCAATTTAAATTCAATTGATTCAAGATACCACATTAAATTGATTTAATTTTAATTTATTAACTTTCAAAACAAAATTTTATTTTATTAATCACATCTATTGTTCAATTAACTTATTATTCTATTTATCCCCACAACATTTTATAATTTTAAATTTAAGTGTATAACATTTATTACACGCACTCAAATTTTATTTGTAAAGACAATTTATATTGTATTCTATCCAATTATCTTAATTTAACAATTTCAAAGATCATAACCTTCAATAGTCATTTATTATAATCATACTTTATTCGACAAATTTAATTCTTCTTTATTTCAAATTATTATTAAATTTATTCTACTTAATATATCCTATCACAAATATAAAGTATATTTACATTTATATAACTACTCAAACTTAGCTAAAAATTCTTTTGATATCATTTATATTGTATAATATTCAATCACATAGTTAACCATTTTGAAAATTTAGGTAAGTTATATATAATGCAATTGAGAATTACACTAGCAAAATTTCTAATTTAATTACTCAGGCTTAAAATTTTATTTAAAATTTCGATTTCATTTTATGATTTAAATTATCCTTAATCATAAATTTAAGAATTAAATTTTCGAGTAACTTCAAATTTATTTAGAGATAAATAATATATATAATATCAAATCAGATTTAAATCATATATCGATATATACATTACAAATCAAATCATTCTTTAAGAAATTCAAATCAATTTATTTTCAAAACAAACCGTAGCAAAGCTACAGAATAGTCTCTCCACTTCGAAACCCGAAAATGAATGTCGATGATGCGGCCGTCATCACTGAAATTATTTTCCAGCGACAAAATAGGAGAGCACTGATTTAAACATTTAAAATTCATTGAACGGTTTCAATTTGAAAATATCTTAAATACTATACGCTTAAAACCTTCAAATCAAAGTTTGAAATCACTGGAAATTTAAACTCTCAGTTTCTTGATTTAAATTCATTACAATTTCCAAATTTTTTTTATAAACCATGTTTTATTTCAATTATTTATATATGAGACAAAAGCCAATGGTTTAGGTGACATGTTTAAAATCCAATATTATTTACTTACAACCAATTCAATTTACTATCAAAATTCAGGAAATCATACTTATATATATAATATAATTATTCAAAATTTATTTCATTTACCAAATTTGAAAATAATATTGTGTCAGTTTGCTCTGTTCAAGCGTTTTGGAAATCCTATCGATAGCGTTGATCAAACGAATCGATCGGAAACCTAAATCACATCAACAATTCAAACAACACAACATATATATAAAACATTTAAATATTAATTCACAAATACACATCCTCGCTCGACGATACAAGGATGGATTTCAAAATAATTATAGAGATTTAAATTTTTGATGTAAATCAAATCAAAGAGAATTTTGATTCGATACTAAGTTCGAAACAGAAGATAAGATAATTCAATTATCACAATCGGGAGATGGATGAGCTTATTTAATTCACGGGCAACCTTAATCGTTGCTGAATTTCAAGGTAAATCAACATTCGATCTCGAGAATTAGAATTCAGGCATAACAGGGAATAGATAGCATCGTAAACCGAGGATACAAATCTCCGGCAAATCGATGTCTATTGTAAAGGAGTTTCTCTCGTTTACAAATCATTCGAAGAATTGGCGAGACCGCCGACTCATTATAAGGATCATTTGAAGTGGAGTTATGGGATACTCCAGAATTAAAAGAAGATGAATAGTGAGGGACACGAATGGATTTTGGAACCGTAGGAAATGTTCCAAAATTCAAAGGAATCGAGCCAAAAGGAAGAGATTGAAACTCGAATGAGAGTGATTCTGTAAATACATTTACCCTATATGCTAAGCTTTGCCTAGAGCTACCAAAAGCTCTGATACCAACTGTAACGACCCGCTATTTTTAACTATTCGCATCCGCACATGTCGGACTTGAATAATTCAAAATAACGAATTGTTAATTTTAAATTTGGCAAAACTCAGATATACAATAAATAAATAATCACAGAATCACAGACACAGAGTAGTAATATGCAGCGGAAGTAAAAGAGATAGTAGTTCATGAAGCTACTATATAAATATATAAGATACATCAGAGTTAAATAAGTTACAATGGAAGTCTCGAATACAACAGTCAAATATAAGAATCAGAATACATCACTGGAATCATCGAATATCTGAAAGCTGGATAGATAGCTGGATCTCCAGGCGAAGCTCCAACTCCAAAGATAAGCCTCGCAAGCTAGTACTCTCAGTCTGACCCGAGCGTAAAGCAAAAACACAAGACACTCGAGTCAGGATTAATAGTCTCATATCAATAAATCCAACTCAAGTGAAATAGAAATCGAGATACAAGTAACTCAAAGGATGTTGGAATAACCATCCTCTAAGGATCCGTTAAACTATCTACTATGTAGTAATATACGCTAAATAGATAATGTCTATCAGTAATATAAGATATCAAAATAGTGTTAAGGCGTTACCATTATCCCCCTTAACACATTTTTTATAAGCATCATAGTCTATACAGCATTGTAAACTCCATCGTAAACTGGTGGGATATCAGGGAGTACTCCATAGGTATAACACAAAACAAATTCGTAGTGGTCGCGTATATGGGAATATAAGTATGACAAGGCACATGAGGCAATACCCAAGGTAGTGAAACTACCGTTCGCCTGATCCGGACTGGTGAGAACGCATCGCCGCAGCGATCGCAACACCACGAAACAACACTCCTGAAAAGTACGAGGGTGCGCCAATCGATAACAGGTAATGAGTAGTAGTTACGAAGAAGTGTGTTCGTTCGAGGTGGCTAACCCCATTTGGCCCGGCACGGCTCCTGATTTTAGTCATTTCCAATTTGACACAAGTGTCAAGGCTATCCATTATCGTTCTCTTTCTTCAGTCATCACGTACATCATTCCAACCACTTCATTCTGGATCATCACTCCGCGTATAGTTATTAAAGTGGTTTGCGGTTTAGATAGAGAGTATATCCATAACCGATTTCGGTCTCTTTAATAACTTTCGTAATTATTACACCGATTGGTCGTTTAGTAAATTTCAAACCAAATCAAATTCAATTTCAATTTAAATTCGAAAATCAACATTTCGTTTGTCTTTCTAAATCAATTTCCAAAATTTACGTTTCAAAACTTCCAAATCACCATTTCAAAGTCTTACAATTCAATTTCAACTTTTACTTAAAACCATTCAAATATTGGTTCAAGTTCGTATATAAATTTCATTCCAAAATCATTTAAATTGTGTAATTTTCATTCAAATCAATTTAAATTCATTTATCGATTTCATTCCATATTCATTAAGTAAATTTGTCATTCAAAACAACTTCTATTTAAATTCCAATTCATTTAAATCAATTACTTACGTTCAACTTCATTATATCACAACATCAAATTGAAATAAATCAAATTCGTCAAATCAATTCTTTAAATTCCAAGTATTACGTTAATTTCAATAAATCCCATTCATTTCAATAAATCACATTTTATTTCCTGTTAAAGAAATTCTATTTTCACTTATTTATTGACTTCGTTACAAATTTCAAACTCAATTAATAAAGAATTAAATTTCACATAACCGAGAAGTTTCAATTTCGCTTATTAACTTACTTAAATAATTTTCCCAAACTTTAATAAATAAAGAAACTCAATCTCATTTATTAACGAAGTTCAAATTCACTTATTCAAAAGTTCAATTTTCTTATCAAAGAATTCAGTTTTATTTAATTATCAATTAATTCAATCTTATTCAATTATTAAATAATTTCAATCTTAATTATTAATAATTTCAAACCTAAATTTCAAACTTGATTATAAATTCAAACTTTATTGTTAAATCATTTCAAACTTAATTCAATGAATAATTCCAAATTTAATTGTTAAATAATTCATTTCAAAACAACGTTCTTTCATCGGTTATTACATTAATATTTGTTTCAGATTTCAATATTAATATTTTCCTTTTATCAAAATTTACGTTTCAATTTTATTTCAAAACCTTATTATTTAAATAAAATCTTTATTTTATTTCAAATCATTGACCAATCGGGTTTATTTAATTCTCTATCCTAAGTCAAGTTCATTTTGGGTATTTATCATTTCAACCCGATTCCAATTCAATTCAAAAATCAAAACATAACAAAGGGAACTTGCAGCGTGATAACTGGGATGGTGTCAAAGTAAATAAACAAGCAATAACAACAATCAATAACAATCCAATAATCAATTCAAATAATCCCGAAATAATCGTATTAATTCGCATTGTTGTTTGTGCAAACTAATATAATTATTTCTAGAATCTACACTATCATTTCATGTAGATTAATGATTATTACATTACGTTTTCTCCCACTTGCCGTTCAATTACAATTAAAAATTTAATACTACAACAATTAATCCAATATACGTTCAAAGGTTCAAAGTATAATTTATCAAATTCTACGTGTCAATTAACTTAAAAATTAAAAGGGGTCATATTATTCAAATTAACTAATCAAATTCAACACATATGTCGATTCACATTTTTAAACTATCCTACGTCAAATTAAATTGCATAATATTTATCACCTTATACATTTCAAATTTACATCCAATATAAACAACAAACAATCAATCAATTATCAATCAACTGTATTATCATCGCATAAATAATTTACAGATAATGGTGTCAGATGTCATAGGTGAACAGATACAGGTAATAGCATATATAACAGTGCAATATAACAGCAGCATATTTCAATAGTCGTTTCAATTGAAATCAAATTTAATAAATAAAAGAATATTAATCGTGAGTGATTGCTCACCTTTCGAGGCTAGAGATGCACGAAAAGATGACACGGATACGCACACTGATACAGTCATAGGATTTGAGTTACGAATCCAAGCAAAGCAAATCGGCACGAATTCAACGATTAAAGCTGATAACAGAAATCGATTGAACACATCAGAACGAAATCGATAAAGAAAATTGGCATAAGTAAACTTTTATATACAACTAAAAAAAATTATATTTAGAGTTCAACACGACAAAACTGTATTTCAAAAATCATTTCCTTTTTCTTATAACACATTAAACTTATATTGTCAACAAATCATAGACACATTGTAACGACCCGTAAATTTCGACAATTAAATTTTTAATTAAAAAGGATTTTGAAATTTAAATTTTGTAGAAAAGGGAAATATATATAAAGGAGGTAAATTAATACTAGATGAACGCTAAATGAAAATTTATAGCAACGGTAATTAAAAATCTTAATTATTGTTAAATTTAATAGAAATCTAATGATTGAGATAATGGAAGATTTATACCCTTGTGTAAGTTGCATAAATAAAGGATAATTAAATTTATAATTAATAATGAATTGTAGAAACGGTTATTTAACTTAATTGTTGAAAGGTTAGGTGAAATATCAATAAAGGAATAGTGTAATTTGTTGCACTTGAATAAAATATAAAATAAAGAATTAAAGACAAAAATTTAAATTACTTATGTATTAGTAAATTGGTAAAACGGTAACTGTATAAGAATTAAGATAATAATACAAATGGCAGTTGCTGGACAACCAATTTAATGCAAATTCAAATGTGATTGAGACGACTGTTGGGTTTTAATGGAGTGTAAATAAATAGTGAAAAACATTATAATATCTTAATTTAAATATGATTGTTTAATTAATACTAAAAGAATAAAATTGAAATAGTATTTAATGTAATAATAACTATAATAAATTGCAATTGTATAATGGAAGTAAATTGTTAATAAATGGATGTAAATATTAACTAATTGATGGAAATAAAATATAAATGAATGTTTGGATAAGATCATAAGTAAATGCAATTAGGTAGCATGTATTGGAAATAAAGTTCATTTAAATATTGAGAAATTTTAATGTTGTTATTAAGAAAAACGTTACTTTAGTAATTTTTAATATAGTAACGGGTGTGCGAACGCGAATTAATGGAAACGTAAAACTTATTTTAAGTGAGTATTTGAGTGTAGACTTATGAAATAGATTAATGACAATAAATTTTTGTACGTTATTTATTCTATTAGTTTGTTAAGTTTTATTTTGATCAATTTCAATTAATGCACTAAATTATTGCAGTTAGTGTGGAATATTGGTAAGTGAATAAATAAGATGTAACCTAGATAAATTTCCATTCATAATATGATGATTAATGTGATATAAAGAATGAAACCAAAATGGAATGAATTAATTGAGGTTCTAACTTTATTTATGCGTAAAGTTAACAAAATTTCCAATAAAATTTAGATACGGTAAGTTATGCAAATAAAAGATGAAATTTTGGGAAATATTTATGTATTGGAATATAAAAGAAATGTTAATTAGGTAGTTGAGTAATAATTGATTTATTTTGAGTTGTAATCCAATAAAATCAAATTTATTAGAATTTATTGCAATTAATTGGATTAATTGCAGTAACCTTTGGAAATTGGAACTTAGTAAAAATAATCTGGATTGGATTTCAAATAAATAGGTTAGGGTGAGTAACTGAATTACATACTATGAATAAGTAAACCAGGAAGATTAAATTTAATTAATATAAAATAGTTGATTTATTGCAAATAAAAGATTATGTAAATATTTAGTTAGGTGGAATTAAAGATAATTACATAATAAGGTATGAATCCACTGCTAATTTTATTTATGGAAATGAAAAGAGTACCAAAACAAGCTTTGTCTATATATTTAAGTTTAATGTATAATAATAAGTTAATGGTAATAAAAGAAGTTTAAACATCTGTTAATAGAGAGTTGAGTTTAAATCTAAGAATATTAAGAAGTAGATTTTTGAATACAACATTTGATCCATCCACTTAAAATGTATAGATAGGATAATCGCTGATTTTTGATTTAAGTAGTGCAAACGGAGATTTATCTATTTATTGGAATTGGAATTTATAAGTGTATAAATAGGAAATAAGTGAAATTTATTTTAAATACTCATAAATGAAGATTTAGATGAAGGTGAGAATGGTAATGCTTTAAATAGTAGAGACGTACACAAATCAATGTAGGTAATTAGAAATAAAATGTTGTCGAAACGATAAAACGTTTCTTGTGAAAAATGGATGACATAACGAAAAAGGGTAATGTATTCACTTGAATATAAATTGAAACTTATTTAAGGTATTAATTACAATGGATAGAGATTTTGGGTAACATTGTAAATGATATGTAAGTAATGCAAATGTATGTCAATAGTAAGGGATTAGGATGAATTAAAATTTTGTAACATAGGAATTACCTGCCTATTTGTTAATAAAAATTTGAATGGTTAGTAAGTGATAATAGAATAAGTGTACATTAGTGGAATTGAGGTAACGTTGGTTTTAATGTTGAGAAAATAAATGGGTATAGTAAAGTTTAAGTGAAATTGTAAGTATGTATAGGGGAATGAATTATTGCAGGGAAATATTTGGTAACCATTGCAATAAATGTAAATTTGTGTGCATTAATATGAAATTTAGTAATAGGTGTGAATAACTTAAATTTCTTCATAGGATAAAGAATGATGGAAATAACGTTTAATTAATATATCGGGATTTAATTGATCATAAAAGGTTGATTGCAAATCAAATGAAAAATGCTTAAATGGGAATTAAGTTATTTATTCATTTGGATTTAAAGCATGATTGAAATTTTTGGAAACTGAATAAAACGTTTTATGTTGATTGAAATTTAAGTTGGAAGTAATTAAGATAAATAAAATATGTATAATATGGAATTCAAATATACATAGAAATGTGGATTTTAGTATGTAAACGTAATCTATTGAGAATGGATAGAAATTTAATCTGTAATTATTACAGTAATTTAGAATTTAGTTGAAATTGGAAATTTATCTACGTATTTGGAAATTTATGGAATTGTGAATATATATATGGAAATTTAAATGAAGCATCTAATTATACATGTGTGAATACGCTTAAAATGCAATGTAAATGTTGAGAAAGAAATAATTTAATCCGTAACGTGTATAATTAATATCCTTTTGGGACCACTTCTGTTTGCACGTTAAAATTCGTGCACACCTATCCTGTTGCGATCTATCTATAAATATGCTGTGATAAACCCTAGCCTCCTTTCTATTGTCAATTGGCTGTACGTTCATTTTTCTTCATCTCTTTCTTTTCCTCAATGGTTACAAAACCTAATCTATCTACAATTCAAATTTTCTAATAAAACTCAAACTCTCCACAAAAATTCCAGAAAAATTATGATAAAGTTCTCGAGACACGTAATCTGCTGGTACAATTCGTTTTCTGTTTTGGATATTCGTTTGACCAGAAAAAATTCGACGATGTGCTGTAGCTTTTAGCTGACGTGGCCATTGAAGTTAAGTGGGTTTTGTTTTATTTTATTTTATTTTATTTTTATTTTTGTTTTCAAATTGTTTAAAATGAATATTTTTTTCATACGTTCTCCGATTCACGCGAAATTTCTTTTGTTAGGATCGTAATTTAATTCCAGATCCATTGACGCTGGTTTGGACAAATTCTGAGACCGTCGAATTTTTGGGTTTAAATCGGATTTAAATTCGATTTAAATTCAAAAGGTGAGTGTTTTAACCCACTCACAACTACAAGAAGCTTTTATGTTTGTTAAATTAATTTTAGAAATGAATAGAAATTTATTTATGAGTATTTGGCATGTTTATTTTATTCATATCTGTTGAATTGCATTTATTAAATTTACCTGTTAATTTAATTAATTTATTGCGTATAAATTTACAGTTAAAATTTATTTGTTTGTATATGAACTGCTAGTTAACAGTTATATAATTTATTACTGAATATAGACTGTAGATTAATAGCTGTTAAATTTAATTTGAATAAAATTGCCAGTATTACCTGTTATGTAGTACCAAAAATAATATTGTTATAGATTGATATTGATTGATGATTTCGATTTGGATGATGGATGATGTTGATGAATGGATGTTTATTGTATATCATTAAATTGCAAATTATCATGCATATTTCATTCCATTCGGGATTGTGGTTTGAAATGATATATAACCGCAAAATTTTATATTTTTTTAAATTGCGGATTGAAATGATAAATATCCGTATCACTTGACCATAGGATAGAAAATTATATACAGGCACCGCGGTCTATATATAACTATTTTAATGTGATTTCTATGGTTTGGATGGAATACGGTTTCTAATAATCTTAAATTTTATATTGTATAAATATTATTCTTCCATATATATACATATGAAGTTGAAAATTTTGAAATTAAAAGGTGTATAAATCTCTTTATTAAAAATGGAAAAAATTAAGAAAATGGAGTTTGATAATTTATATCATATGTTTAAATGTTAAGTTTGGAAATTTTAAGATATGATATTTATAATTGGATTTTTCCCAAGATAAATTGAAATGAATATTCTAGTATAATTTGAATTGAAAAAAATATATATTTTATTACTAGAAATTGGAGTTTTTATTTATTTATGGATTTTACGTGAATATTCAAGACTAATTAATAGAACATTCGATTTGTTGAAAGAATAAAATCCAACTTTAGTTTGAAATATTAATACTCCAAATGGATATACGTATATATATATATATATAAATTGAAGTGGTTTTGGAACTTGAGAGAGATAATACAAATTTTGGTTTAGACTTTAATAAAGAAATGTATTTGTAAAGCCATGAGAACTATTTTCTTTACAAAGTAACATTTAAGTTAAACCATTTAATTCATATACTGTTGAATGTCCAAACCATTCAAGTTTTTTTATAGAAGTTATGGTTTTAAATTATGATTTTCAAAATATTATGATTTGAAAATATTTGATTTTCAGACGTTATGAAGTTAAAGCATTATGATTTTGGAAAAGAATTATATTTGGGATAAGTGATAAAATATGGTTTTGGGTTTTGAAATGATATCGTATTCATGGTTATGAAATGGAATGTTTATTCTGATTTTTAAAGTATAACCTATTTTTAAATGACCGCGGTGTTATAATAACGATGGGTTGGCAAAGAGACCGGGATCGGATATGGACATACTCTCTGTCGATACCGAAAACCACTTTGACGAACCGTGTACGCGGTGGAGATTTCAGAATGAAGTAGGTGGTGGTGACGTTTCCTGTAAGGTAAATACGTGGACCCGACTCCCGTGAGTTGGCATAAGGTGGCTAAAACAGGAGCGATTCTCAGGCCAATGAGGTCATTCCTCTGATCGGACCCTCCTCTTCGATATTATACTTTGATTTTGGATTGATTCAGTGGCCACTTCTATATTTTGATTTTGGGGAGTTAGTCCGAGATGGGCGGTAACTGCGGCTACGCGTTTCCACCAGCCTGGATAGCAATTGGTATATCTACCCTGGCATTGCCTAGTTGTGCCGTGTCACCTACCATACCGAGCCTTTACTACGAGTTTCTATTTGTGTCGTACCTATGGAGTATCCTCTGGTAGCTTCCCGATCAGGAGGTATTACGGTACTGTATAGACTATTGGCATTATTTGTGTTAAGGGCTATATGGGTAACCCCTTAACGCTATTAAAAAGTAAGTTTATTTTATAAATAGACACTATTATAATAGCGCAATATACTACATAGTAAATAGTTTAACGGATCCTTAGGAGATGTAAATCCCGAACATCTCTTGAGTTACTGTACTCATATTTATTTCTGTTAATTTAACTCACATAAGATCTTTTAGTCTGACTCGAGTGTTTTTGTCTTTTCAAATTCGCTCGGGTCAGTCCGAGCATTTCAGGATCGAAGATTTTAGCTTTGGAGGACGAAGACGAAGAATCCGTATTATATTATTTATTGTATTGCACCACACTCTAAATTTCCGCTGCATTGATTGTATCGGTATGTGTAACTATGATATTCATTATATAAGTAAAATAAATATTTTGTAAACAGTTATCATGAACTGTATATTGATTATTATATCTTATCCTTCCGCTGTGAGATTCTATTTTGCTTTATTTCTTCTCTGTTTTTCTTATTTACCCCATAACAATCCGCCCTTGCGTATGCTTTGAATTGGCACGTGTGTCGGTTTGAAGTGTGCGAAAAGGGGGGGGGGGATGTTACACACATCATATATATGATATAGATACTAATATATAAACCTCCATAGCCTATATGTAACACACGACTAAAAATATTCGATAGCACTATTCATAAAATAACAGCTATATAAAGTACTATGTTATTTATAATAAAGTAATGAGCATGGTTAGTACGATCACAGGGGAAAAGTGGAATGGCTGCAACAACTTATACGCATGCAGCTTGATATTATAAATTTCAGAAATCTCAAAATCAAAAAAAATAAAAATAAATCATAACACCCCGAAACTTTTCAAATAGTAACTTTTATTGCAAAAATCTAATGGTTCTCAGCAAAGAATAATATGTTGGATAAACAAAAAACAAATCCAAATCTCAGGTTTAAACTTGTAAACATAAACTCGTATTTTTTTTATATACTAATTTTTTTTTATAAAACAACAGTTAAAATCATCTTGTTTTTTTTCGAATGTAAGTATAACACCTTTAAAATTATGTACTTACCAACATATTAGATACATTAGCTAATCCAAATTTATGTGTACAACAACAGCTCATATGAGCACTTTATAAAACCAACGTACCTTATATGATAATTTAGAATCTGTCCTATATGAAAGTATACCTACTAGCCTAAGATTTTATATGCAGATAATATATTCGCATATACATATTTTTTTATAAAACCCATATTATAAAAGAACAACTTCTCGGATAAAATGTATATAAACTCACGCTAACAACAACAACAACAAAAAAAGTTCAATCTTACATATATATGAGAGTAGACCGACATAGAGAGGGGATAGAGGAGAAGCTCGGTCGAGCTTGGCCGATCCAAGTTGGCGGGAATGAGCTGCTGAGTCCGAGGTGGTGACGCCGTGAATTGAAGGCGGAGAAGCGGAAGAGGCTGCAAGGGTTAAGATGATGGCTGCTCGGGTTTGAGTTGTTGGCCGAATGATTCAAGGCCGGCTGGAAGGTGAGGGAGGTGATGGAAAGCACGGTGTTACGGAGCGGCGGATGAGATCTCGGCTAAAGCATGTAGGCGGACGGAATCGGGATTGCTCGCGAAGTGGGGTCGGGTTCGGTGGTATGGGTCGCGGGTAGACTTGTGACTGGCGGCCGGTGACGTAGCCAAAGGGAAAAAAGTGCACGATGTGGAGGAGAGAGGGACGTGGCTCTCTATGCTCGGTTATTGGGTGCTTGGGTGGTGGGGGAAAAACGTGGCTGTTGAGGCTTTCATATACATGCTGAAGGTGGGTTGGTTGCACGGATGAGGGAGGCATGTTACAGGGGAGATAATAAAATATAATGGCCAAGTTTATATGAAATACACTTCATTTCCACTGTAAATGACACAAGGAAAGAGCAGCAACTAAAAGATTGGAAGTGGAAACGTGTAGGAGAGAGAGAAGCAGAGGCAGTGCATAAAGAAGTAACCGGTGCACTATTCAACGTATAGAATTGTAATTGTCCAATGCGCATGACTTCAAGGAATTAAATGCTAATGTCCATTAGAATTTAAACAGTGGATAAATGAATGGACAAAAATTCAAATAGGTCAAGACGGTACCGATACGATTAATCGTTTCAACCGATTCCGTCGTGCATCGGACGTCAAAACACAGGAAAAAAAAAGTATATCGTAGTGATCAGTACGCCGAGACGATCAAAACGATATATAATTATCAGTGGTACGATTGAATTATAAAATTTCAAAATTTTATACTATGGAAAATGCACAAAAATCGCAGAAAAATAAGATCGACGGAGCCAAAGATGTCCGAATTTGAAAAAACGACAAACTGACAACTTGCTCTAAAGATGTTTTAGAATTTTTCTATGTAAAAATACTTTGGTTTTGAAAACGTTTTATTTCCATTGCTTTTTAACTGATTAAATTGAAGTAAATTTACGCGCGAAATAAATTTTCATATTTTCGGACGAAAATTTACCAGTTGCTATGTTTAACTAGATGCATTCCAAATATCAAATTTATATTTCAAAATTTTAAAATCGCACAAAATTCCAATTAATAACGTTATTAAAACCGGCTAAATTTACGGGTCGTTACACAAACAATAAAGAGTGAAAATATGGTTGGGATGACCGAAAGTGACTTATTAGAATTATTTTAAAAATCAATATTTTAGTTTCTATATTCTTTCCCTAAACATCACGTATTTGAAATGAAGAATTTTCAAAGCTCATTACCAAGAATTTGTCAATATGTGTACTTACTGAAACTTCTTGAATAACACCAAGTAAATGTTTTATCATTTGCTAAAATTGGTTGATAAGAAAATCATATAACATATATCAAGAAAAGAGATCAAAACATTGGAAGAATCAGGTAGCTAAATTATAAGAATTAAAAAGGGTGCTAATAACCATGAAAATTATGTACTAGAATTGAATATATGACCTTGAAACTGATAATGCACTATATAATCAACATACATACTTAAATTCAAATAAAAACAAATTTAACAAGCTACCAAAATATTTGATTATGGTTGCCATAATTGTACATGGAATGTGTATATGGAAAAACAATCCAACGTATAATAGAATCAATATTTCTTCCACATTACAAACTTACTACATAAAACTTAATAACATGTAAACAAATAAATATGATTGTATTTTTATTTTGAAAACAATGCTAATAAACTTACTAGGTAAAACTTAGAAAATGTGAATAAGTAAATACGATTGTGTTTTGATTTTGAAAACAATGCTAATAAGTCACTTCCAGTGCATCTAAAAATGCATTTTGAATTGTATATTTTTTCCTCCGCCATTTGCCTCTTGAATATGATATTATTTATTTTCTTTATATTGTTTTTAAATTATGTCATAAATTTTTGTTTTCTTTGTTGAAATAAAGAGAAATTTTCATGAAAGATTGAAATTTCATAGTTATCATTCGAACAAATTGACACTCCACTAAAATATGTCGTTTTCTCTTCATGCATTTATTTGTGTATTTTGAAAACTACTAACTTTAATATGGAATTTATGTAAAGAAAATCTAGTTATAATTATTTTAAATTACATAAATATTTTAACTAATTTGGTTTATGTTGATCTATTGAGAGGTCTGTAAAATTTTGCCTTATTCATAACAAGTACATATTAACCATGGAAATTTGGAAAGAGTAAGAATGTCCACTAAAATTTTAGACTTCAGAAGTTAAAGAGAAATCAAAAGGATGATCAAAGTAATGAGAAATCTATGGTAAGTATGAAATTAAAAGGAATACCAGGAGAATACGTTTCATAATAAGAGTAAAAGATGCATAAAGTTTAAAATAATTAAAACGGTCTTACATAATTTTTTTGATTTGAATTAATTTCTCCCCAGTCTTATTTATGTCTTTCATATAGTAAGTTTGGAATATGAAAATAATATTGGTTGCTTTCTAAGTTTCATTCTAATGCATATTTGACATACACATGGTCACCTTGATCAAATTACATGTACACGTAGTTTTTTATGCAACAATGCATTATATGCCCAAGACGAGTGTTAAAAATATTATTTTTGCACTAGTTTATTATAAAAAGTAATTTCACTTTTCATATGATCATGAGGTTTTCATTTAGTAAATTAATTTTTGTGCATCCAAGAGAAATATATCCAATTACATTATCAATATCCTAATATATTAAAAATTAACAAATTTTATACACTTGCAATTTTGTATTTTCTATATTTTGTAAAATAAAAGACGATGAACTTTCATTTAGAAACTTCATATAGATCGCATAAATGGAAGTTTTTATTATCAGCTAAAAATTTGGCTATTTAACTCAAAATGCCAATTTGGCTTATTATTTTATATTAATATGTTTTTGTGCTTATCACCTTCTTATTTTATTTCTTTTCCATATTTTTCCATGCTTTTATTAGCATAACATGTTCATGTTTTTACGAACACACTACATCACATGTTTTTACTAAACATCTGAATTGGTTGTTTGGTTAATGGTTTACACCGAAAACAACATCTTTTATAAACAGTTGTGATAGAAATGATGATTTCACCTTTGAAAAATTATCGATATAATGATAAATGCATTATTATAAACTACAATCCATGTGCATAACACGAATACACACTAGTTTAGATTGTTGGGGTCTATCCTTACAAGTTGATATTACTCAACAGTACAGATGCGAAAACAAATAGGATTGAACATAGAAATGGCGAAACTATCAAGTAAAAATATTGAGACTGTTCACCTTGAAAAGGTGAAATCAACTAATTAATAATAAATGAAAGAAAATCATATCAAAAGTTTTTAAAGTAGTTTCACTATCAATGTGATAGTGTGCATCCATTAAGGAGAGAAGAATTTTATTAATACCGAGAGAGAATATTACAATGATTGGTGTAAGTTATTTCTATTACATAGGCCCCTTTAAATATATGCTTTGAACTTATTCCGCGATGTGGGATTAAACAAAACAACAAACCTAATATTGTATCACATTTTTCAATGCTCCACCTTGATACAATATATATCTTTAAACAAAGCCATCTAACTGCGTCTACACCTTCGTACTCTGAGTAGTCTCGAGCATAGCAGATACATTCCCAGTAAGCTTCGGTAACGCCATCGCCCATTACACTTTTCGATGAACTCCGGCAATGCCACTGTCCGCCAATAAAGTGTTTAAACATATCCTTTCCATGCAGGATCTACCAATCTTCTCAACGAAAATAAACATCTCGGCCATCTATAGATTCTCTCTCCCCTATGCCACCATGTGGCACCTAACACCTTGATAAGTGGATCAAATTCGAGCAATGCTCGAACTTTGTAACAGGTAAGAATTTGATGAATATGTTTGCTGCATTCTCCTCTGTACGAACCTTTTGAAGATGAATTAGCTTCTCTTCATTCGTCGAGACATTCATCTTTTAATTGAAAGCCAGATTTTCAACTGAGTGAATTGCACTTTGACTATCACAATTCACTTTTACTACATTATACGCGTATCCCGAATCACACATCAACCACCTTTATACAGTACCTTGTTAGTCGCTTCGAAAACAACTATAGATTCTGCTTCTTTAGTAGACAAAGCAATAACGGTCTGCAACCTTTCTCTCTAACTAATAGCTATCCCTCCAAGATTGAACACATAACCTGAGGTTGAATTCCTTCGATCTCTATCGTTGGCATAGTCAGAATCATTCAGTCATACCAAGCTGAAATCTCTATATCTGCCACCAAAAACAAGCCCATAGTCTAAAGTTCCTCTAAGATATCTGACAATGTACGTTACTGCCTCCCAATGCATCTATCTTGGATTTTCCAAATATCTACTAACTAACCCAATAGTCTGTGCAATGTCAGGCCTTGTGACGACCCGGTTCTAAGCCTTTAAATCGGAATATTTAATTGATTTTAAATATTCAATAGGGTAATTTTAACTTGAATTCAAATTAACTATTTATTTGATAACTAAATTATTAAATTAAATAATTTGAAGTTGAGTAAAATGTTGAATCTGGAGTTTTAATCATGTTAAAAAAAAATTTGAAGGATTATAAAATTTATATTGATAATACTGAAGAGAATAGAAGTGATGAAATCAAGTTTAAAAATGGTTTGTTAAGTTTTGAAATTTATATCATTTAAATTGAATTTAAAAATAGCCTTCCGAAGCACAGTCTCGGAATTTGACGAAACCAGTTCCCTTGGATCCGTAATATTGAATTATTGTCGGGTCTAAATTTTTGTAGTGTTTGGAGTTGTTGTGTGACCGTACGATATATAAACGCGTTGAAGTTTACATTGAATTCCGTAGCTAGCATCATGCATAAAAAAAAAGAAGAGAGAAGAAAAATCGTGTTACCTTCTTTGAGAAGCTTCGAAGTTTAGTAAATAAAATATAAAGAAGCTATTTTCTTCATTCGAAAAAAAAACACCGAAAACTACCCTATTTCCTTCGATGGCGGACCTCGTTTCCCTTTACAAAAAAAAAAGAAAAAAGAAAAAGAATCAACTGCTTCTCTTCCCCATTGAAATCAGTTTCGACAAAAAAGGGGGGGGCAACCGCTTCAAGTCAAATCAGCCCTAGGTGACGGCGAGTCCACTCATTCGAGCTTAAGGGGAATCGCGACATAGTTGCGTGGAATTTCTGGAAGCTCGCGATTTGGGGGAGGGGATTTCAACGTCAATCGAAGAGCTTAGGGATCGGGGTGACGCGGTGGCGATTTATGGACTCGGCGACGTCGCGTGAGGCTGAGAGGCGGTGTTTGATGGCTGCTCGATTCGAGCACGATGTCGACGCAAAGGTCGAGGTGCAGAAGCTTGAGCTAGGGTTTGAGGGGGCGTGTCACCGAAGTTGATCTCTCCGGGGTGTAGTTGTCAGTGATGGCGTTGACCTAGGGTTGTGGGCCGCAACTTTGAAGTGCGCATAAGGGTGGTGTTGGCATCGCTACAGCTAGGGCTCGCAGTCGCGATTGTGGGGAGGAGTAGATAGCGTGGTTGCTGGGTGGTTCGAGCTGTGCGTGAGGTATCGTCTTCTACCTATTTTAATTTTTACGTGCAGTGATCCTACTTTAATCAAAGAAAATTAGTAAAATATAACATGATTGTTAGTAGGAGATAGATCAACAGTTGGTTGATAAAACAATTTAATTCTTCAATTGATAAATCTGTTTATGTGTATACAGAAAGGTATAAATACCATTTTTACTCTTTCCCTTTACAGGAAACAAGTTTTAAATATATTTATATTGGTACACTTATTTTGAAATTTAAAATTTTATAGGTATACAGAAATTATTATAGATTTGAAAGATATAAGAATTTTTTGTATATGTATGAAATCGATAGCTATTTTAAATTTAGAAATAAATAGGTAAACTTAAATATGTGTATAGAAGATTTTAGGAAAAATTATAGGAATTTTAAAATATTATTAGGGTGGTTAATGTATTTAATAAACTTATTTAATTTATCTTAGTTATTGGAAATAATTTATTATAGAAATTAGTTAAGTACAAATTATTAAATTGAATTAAAATATACAAAGGAAAATTAGTTTAAAATTTACTACTTCGGTTAAATTTAATCTAAGGTTAAAATTTAATCATTTGTAAATAAAATAAGTACATGGTGAATAATTGTTTGATTGGTTCAAATAATAATAAACCGTGAATTGTTATACAAGGTTTAAAAATCAAGGGAACAAGTCAGTTTGGAATGGATTGCAAACAGCAAAGCAAAGGTGAGTTAATCTCACTCAGCTGATCATAAATTTAAATTTAAATGATTGTTGGGATGGTTGAATTGTTTGATGTGATATAATATGATATTTTGGAATTGATGTATTATATTGTGCCAACGTCTGTGGATGCAGGGAAAACAGGTTGGAGGGATCCAACTGGATCCCTCAACATTTCTTTAAATTATTTAATATTCTCTGTTCTGATTATTTGATATTCTATAATGAATTATGTGGAAGTATTGAATGCTATGGCTTGGTTGATATAATTGGGTATAATGAATTACCAAAATAATATATATAAAAATTGGATTTTTGAAGAAAATAAAAGAAGTGAATCTGTAAGTAAAGTAATTATAGAATAAATTTAAGAATGAATTGGAGAAGGAATAAAGTGACTTTAAATTTATAATAAATAAATTGTGAGTATAAAAAGGAAAATTTGAATAAACAGGAAGTTAATGAATTTTGAAATTCAGTGTTATTATTTAAAAAGAACAAAACATTTATTTAAAATTCAGGATTTAGATTATTGGAAAGAATAAAGACGAAATTGAGAATAACCTGAAATTTGTATATTTCAGTTAAAAGGGTATGAAATCAAATAGAAAATAATAATAATAAAGTCCATAACTAATGGATTTTTGAAATGAACTAATAAGTAAAGAAATTTATTTTAAATGGAATAAATTGGAAATCAATTTGGGAAATTGATTTGAATGATTGAGATTTGACATTCTCCCTGGATAACCAAGTACGTTCTTAAAGTAAATTCTTAGATATATTTAAAATATTTTAAAGTTGTTTTTAAAAGTATCTTTTGTAAAATTTGTTATTCTAATATTTAAAGCCTTAAGTAAGTATTTCCATTTAATCTATTATAAACAGTAATTATTTAAAGAATGACTTAGTATTATGGTTTTAAAAGTGAAAACCTAGTTTTATATTTTATTTAGTAACCTTATATTCAAATATTCATACAGTATGTATTTTTAACAAATTATTAAAGTAATTTTAACTTGAATATTTTAAAGTATATTTTTAAAAGTAAAGTGTTTCAGGTTAATTTAGAAAATCTAGTTTTGTGTTTGGTGATTCCAATGGAAATAGAAATACTTGAAATTTATTCTGAGAAAGGCAGATAGTTTTGAAAACGGTTTTCAAAGGAATTTGGAAAGCGAAAATAATACCTTGGGAAGATATTTTGAAGATAAATAAATAATTTGGGAAATTATTTATTGTTTGATGGATGTTTGTGAATATAAATTGATAGTTAAATCACCGACTATCAATATTGGCCAAATGCGTTGATCGTTTCGAAGAGGCCGGGATCGAGATTTATTTCTCGAAAACCACTTCGATCCGGTTTGTACGTTTCGTGAAAACGATTTTGGATGCAAAGATGGAGCAGTGAAGTGCCAGGGCTAGTCGCTACTAATCCTGAGGATATTTCCAAAATGGATGTAGTAGGAATAGTGCCTTCGGTTTCGTTCGAGCACGGGACGGACTTGTATGGGTGAATGCTTGCGAAATATCGTCAGGAGGATGATGGGCATTCTAAGGAATATATGTTCTAAAAAGGTAACGCTTGGCCTCAAGCCTCATCAAATGGGAATGACTGAAAATCAGGGGTTATGCAGCAAGGCTAGGTGGGTAGCACCCAAGCAGGGTGAGGTCATTCCAGTCTAGATGTCCCTTTTTATTTCGGCGGGAGGTTGCTGATCCCAACCGCGGGGTGATCTCACTCGGGATTATCCAGTAAGGGGTAGTCCCGGCCTTGTGTTGCAGGGGAGCGGGCGTACTCCTCGGTACAGTGATCTAGGCATCGTACTGTGACAGGTGGTGCCTTAGTGCCTAGTCATTGGTTGGAAATCCATTCTCCCTACGAACCTTGTACGAGTTCTGTTTGTATTACCCACTCTGTGGCTAGTAGCTGGAATTTAATAGATGTAACAATTTCGTCTATTTTATAAGTATTTGTATATAGACCCTATTATAATATTAGAGGATTTCTATAAAAATTGTTTTAGCTATCGTAAGGTAAAAACCCGACATGTTTATTTGTGGCGTGGTCCTACGAGATGCTTTGTTTTCAAAGGATTTTTGAAACTTTAATAATCAACTGGTTGTGATTTTCTCACGCTGGTATTCCAGACTGACTCGGGTGTTATTAACTGTAATGCTCGGGTCAGACCGAGTATTATAGGATACAGGAAATGCTGCGGAGCTAAGGAGACGAGCTGGATGCCGATACGTATATCCGTACTTGTTTTATATATATAGTCCGTTGTTTGAGTTGTTGTGTATCCATTGTATGATATTTATGTTGAGCTGTGATTGATGTACTATGTTGATGTAATATATAAACAGAGATATTTGATGTTGAGTAAAGATTATTTATTATCTATTATATTTTATTCCGCTGCGATGGTTAGATTCTGATGTTGTTTTCTATTCTCTTCTTCTATCTCTTCTTCTTTAACCCAAATGGTTCATATTTCTGTACAACTCGAGTTGATTGTTGTAGAATAGTGTTAACTCAAGGGGTACAGATTTGCTGGTCGTTTCACTTGGCATCAGAGCTTGGGTTAGAGAACCTTGGCTCTGTTGGGAATTACTCATAAAATAGAGTCTATAGTACTCTAGAATGAGTTTGAGCGTATTAATAGATATGAGCGCGTATTTGTTAGTGAATATAAATTGTTTTAATATTGCGTTGATTGATTTATTGAGTGGCATATGAACCTTCGTCGACACAGTCTGGGTAACTGTATCGAAGGGGTTTCTAAACACTTAAATAGAACAATTGACACGATATTGTTTTAAATGTGGGTGAATGGAATAATTTTACCCAAAAACATATTTTGATATAAAGAAAAGTTTTTGTAAATTATTTTAGCTAAGATATGGTTGCTTGAGTGTTAGAAATGATAATATTAAAGTATTATCATTGTTAAGTGAAAATTTAACTAGAAATTGAAATATAGCCAAAGTTTAAGGAAATAAATTCATTATAAAATGAAATTTATAAGTATGAATTATAAATGTAATTTATAAATTGAAATATAATTAAATGAGAATTTGTATGAGCATAAGCTGTGCAAATGAATTATAGTTAAAATTTATTTAAGCAGGATTTGGAAATTTAAAATCCCGGAGATTTTGGAAGTGGTTGTCGAAGTGTTTTGAAGATAAATGATAGCATTATTGTTTTGGAGGTATTTTTGAATGAAAATCTATTTTAAAAGGATTTTGGAAGTGATATAGCATTGAATCACTTGGGTTATTGGAAAATAATTCTGATGATGACGGCCGCATCATCAGTATTCATTTTCGAATTTCTAAGTGATGGATTGCTGCCGAAAATTGATTTGCTCAGAAGAGCTAGTTGTTTTTGAAAATTTCAAAAGAAATTTGTTGAGGGTAAAACCAGGGTTGGTTTGATTTTTGAGAAATGTGATTTGTGATGTTGAAAATTTCAAAATAATTTGAAACAAAAGGTCGGGTGTTTAAAAATCCCGATGAGATGGTTGTAAGCTTATAAATTGAGATGATTTTTAAACCAGGAAGGAAATATAAGCTTTCAATGTAGGAAATTTAAATTAAAGTGAAAGGTTAAAAATGAAATTAACTTGGATTGGGGGAATAAAAATTTAACTGGATTGAAATTAATTAAATAGTGAAATAATATTCAGTTTTATTCGAATTAAGTTGAAATCGAATTGAGATTAAATAAATCCGAGTTTAAAATAAAATTGAATTGGAATAAAAATATATATTCAATTGAGTGTTAAATGGAATTAGACTCTTACCTGAACAAATTGAAAATAAGATGAATAAGGATTGGATTGAAATAAATAAATTAGAATGACTTGTAAAAGAATTAAAAATCCATAGAATAAAATATGCTTGGGTTATAAATAGGCATAAGACTTGAGTTAAAAATAAAGGAAGAATATATTCAAGCCTATAATGAATGAAATTGTGAAAATAATAGGTGGCAACTTATAAAATTTAGAAGTGGAATAGAAATCCAAAGTAAATATTTTTGATAAATTGGAAAATAAAATAAGAATCCAAACTTGAATTATTAAAATAAATTTGAACTTAAGAAAATTTAATGAAGAGATTTTGGGATTAAAATCAAGTTCTGGATTATAAGTTGGGAAAAGACTATTTAGATAATAATTAGATAATGAAATATTTAATGAGAACCCAATGCAGTTAAATAAAAGCTGAATTGTGAGATAATAATGAAGTTTGGAAAATAAACTCAAGTTATAAATTGAATTTGACTTGAGTTGTCAATAAGTAAATGTAACTGAATTGTGAGATCATGAAATTTGGTGGTAAATTGAAAATGGACAGTGGATTCAAATCTTGAGTTATTAATTAGAATTTAATGTGAGGTGTTAACAAATTAAGTATAACTGAAAGGTATCGAATAAAAATGTAAATGGATTAAAATTGTAATGGTATGAATTGCAAATAAAATCCAAATAAGTGAAGATAAATTGGAAAATGGCCATGTAATAAATTGGATGAACTGAATCTGGAAAGTTAAATTTTATAATAACTAATCAAATGAAATTGCAGGTTTAAAATGAGATTTAATCGAGATAGAATTAAGTTGAAAAAAAAAATTACTTGTAAAATGAAAAAGAGCTTAAGATAAAATTTGTATAAATTGCAGTAAATTGACTTAAGCTGAATTGATGGAGGAGAGTTGAGTTTAATTCAACTTAAACTAAGTTTAATGATATTGGGTTGGATTTAAATCAAGAGAAATAAATTTGAATTGAAATAGAATTCGGGGAGTTATGAATAATTTTTAAGGAAATGAAAATTCAGAATGGATTTAAATGAAATGCAATGAATGGATCGTGCATAAAAATTGAAATGGTTGTTGAATGAAGTAGCCTGGATTGTTTTCGAGCTAAATAAAACAGTTTGGAATAAACAAATATGGAATGGAATGTGTATGAATATGTCGAGCTAAATAAATGGTCGTGAATGAATTGAAATAAAAAAGAAATTTAATTGGTAATGAAGATGACCCTAAATTGTTAATGGTTTTGAATGAACTAGTTTGGATATTAAAATGAAATGCAAATGAATGGATTCAAATTTGAAATGCAATGGAAATGTGAATATATGGACTTGTGAATAAATTTAAAAATGGAATAAAATTAAGTATAAATTGAGTTGAAATCCATTTAAATTCGTTATAAAACCTAAATACTTGTTTATTCACATAAATCTCGTCAAATTTGCATAGAATTAATTGTCATTTGATGTAAATGGAAGTAATTAAAATTCTATGAATTGATAGAAGTAAAATAAATTGATTTTGAGAGTAATAGAATTAAATATGAGTTCAGTTTGCTTAAAATAAATTAAATGTAAGCTATTGTGTTTTAAACCATTCAAATTGGTGAGGTTGTATACGAATTGATTAAAAACCATTCAGATTGAATGAAAATGGGGTGTAAATTGATTGAAACAGTGGAATTAGCATGGAAACTATATAAATTGCTTACGGAAAAATGTTTGGTGTAAATTTCTTTTTAGAAGTCATGTATTTAACTGTTGCAAATAAGTGAAATATTGTTAAACTTCATTTATATCGCACTTACATGTTTAAATTGAGTAAGTACAGGTACCTGGAAGCCGTGAGGCTGGATTGGGTTATGCTAATTGCTAAAATTTTAAGCCGCTTGCTTAAAATGCTAAATAAGGTACGCTTACACAATAAAAATAGGAAATATGAACTGTTTTTGGTTTTTCCGACCGGGTGGGTCGATGTATATATATTTATATCTTTTGTCAAATTGCAAAAGCTCCTCCGTACAAAGGAGACTTTGCCAAACATTTTCGAAAATTTTGGGAGTTAGAAAATTTTTGAAAAATTTTGGAAAATTTTGTTAACGACAAAACGGTTTAAAATTTGAAATTGAAATAAGTTAGTAAATGAAACTAATTAAAGTAATGACATGAGTTAGTAATAAATGACAAATAAAATTTATATATGTAGAGTTAAAGATAAATTGAATTCATATGGAAATGAAAGAATTAATTTGAATACAAATAGATATAAACTAAAGTGGTAAGGTGAAAATAAGTATAAGAAACATATAAAATGCTTATATTAAACTTAAGTATAAGGAATGGTGAATTCTTAATTGGAAATTGAATATTGCAAATATAATCTAACTCAACATTTGAATGAATAGATATTGGCATTTTGTGAGAAGGTCGATAAAATGTTTTTGGAATATTGTGATGGGACTTATTGCTGTGTAAGATGTGTAGGTAATATAAAGGTAAAGAGAATTGACTTTGATTTCAGAAGATAAATTTGAAATGCTCAACAAAAGGTATGTGTTTAAGTTTCTATATGAAATTTGATTGGGATTTGGATTGAGCCACTTGGCCTTTTGTTTTCTTTCTGGATTTGGGAGGCCGTAGAGCCATTTTGTAGTTGTACCGAGTCAGCCGCGCAAAGGAGACGCTGGTGAAATTTTTCGGGAATTTAGGGAGTTAGAAAAAATTTGAGAAAAATTTGATAATTGAAAATTTGGTTTTAAATTGAAACTTGAATGGTTAAACAAATGGTACAATTTGAAACTAGGGAAAGGTTTGGAAAGTTAATAAGAATGATAATGGATATTTTATAAAAAGATATTTGGTAAGATGTTGAATTGTTAGAAACTGTTTGTTTTTGGGAAAAATAGTAACGGGTATTGGATCATTCTTCCTAACTAGTAATTTCGGGGACGAAATTCTTTTAAGGGGGGAGGAATGTGACGACCCAAAATTTTTAAGCCTTTAAATCGGAATATTTAATTGATTTTAAATATTCAATAGGGTAATTTTAACTTGAATTCAAATTAACTATTTATTTGATAACTAAATTGTTAAATTAAATAATTTGAAGTTGAGTAAAATGTTGAATCTGGGCTCTAATTATGTTAAAAATATATTTGAAGACTTATAAAATTTATATTGATAATACAGAAGAGAATAGAAGTGATGAAATCAAGTTTAAAAATGGTTTGTTAAGTTTTGAAATTTATATCGTTTAAATTGAATTTAAAAATAGCCTTCCGAAGCACAGTCTCGGAATTTGACGAAACCAGTTCCCTTGGATCCGTAATATTGAATTATTGTCGGGTCTAAATTTTCGTAGTGTTTGGAGTTGTTGTGTGACCGTACGATATATAAACACGTTGAAGTTTACATTGAATTCCGTAACTAGCATCACGTATAAAAAAAAGAAGAGAGAAGAAAAATCGTGTTACCTTCTTTGAGAAGCTTCGAAGTTTAGTAAATAAAATATAAAGAAGCTATTTTCTTCATTCGAAAAAAAAACCGAAAACTACCCAATTTCCTTCGATGGCGGACCTCGTTTCCCTTTACAAAAAAAAAGAAAAAAGAAAAAGAATCAACTACTTCTCTTCCCATTGAAATCAGTTTCGACAAAAAAAAGGGGGGGGGGGGCAGCCGCTTCAAGTCGAATCAGCCCTAGGTGACGGCGAGTCCACTCGTTCGAGCTTAAGGGGAATCGCGACATAGTTGCGTGGAATTTCTGGAAGCTCGCGATTTGGGGGAGGGGATTTCGACGTAAATCGAAGAGCTTAGGGATCCGGGTGACGCGGTGACGATTTATGGACTCGGTAACGTCGCGTGAAGCTGAGAGGCGGTGTTTGATGGTTGCTCGATTCGAGCACGATGTCGACGCAAAGGTCGAGGTGCAGAAGCTTGAGCTAGGGTTTGAGGGGGCGTGTCATCGAAGTTGATCTCTCCGGGGTGTAGTTGTCAGTGACGGCGTTGACCTAGGGTTGTGGGCCGCAACTTTGAAGTGAACATGAGGGTGGTGTTGGCATCGCTACAGCTAGGGTTCGCAGTCGCGATTGTGGGGAGGAGTAGATAGCGTGGTTGTTGGGTGGTTCGAGCTGTGCGTGAGGTATCGTCTTCTACCTATTTTAATTTTTACGTGCAGTGATCCTACTTTAATCAAAGAAAATTAGTAAAATATAACATGATTGTTAGTAGGAGATAAATCAATAGTTGTTGATAAAACAATTCAATTCTTCAATTGATAAATCTGTTTATGTGTATACAGAAAGGCATAAATACCATTTTTATTCTTTTCGTTTAGAGGAAACAAGTTTTAAATATATTTATATTGGTACACTTATTTTGAAATTTAAAATTTTATAGGTAAACAGAAATTATTATAGATTTGAAAGATATAAGAATTTTTCTTTAAAAAATTTAGGTTTGTATATGTATGAAATCGATAGCTATTTTAAATTTAGAAATAAATAGGTAAACTTAAATATGTGTATAGAAGATTTTGGGAAAAATTATAGGAATTTTAAAATATTGTTAGGGCGGTTAATGTATTTAATAAACTTATTTAATTTATCTTAGTTATTGGAAATAATTATTATAGAAATTAGTTAAGTACAAATTATTAAATTGAATAAAAATATGCAAAGGAAAATTAGTTTAAAATCTACTACTTTGGTTAAATTTAATCTAAGGTTAAAATTTAATCATTTGTAAACAAAATAAATACATGGTGAATAATTTTTTGATTGGTTCAAATAATAATAAACCGTGAATTGTTATACAAGGTTTAAAAATCAAGGGAACAAGTCAGTTTGGAATGGATTGCGAACAGCAAAGCAAAGGTGAGTTAATCTCACTCAGCTGATCATAAATTTAAATTTAAATGATTGTTGGGATGGTTGAATTGTTTGATGTGATATAATATGATATTTTGGAATTGATGTATTATATTATGCTAACGTCTGTGGATGCTGGGAAAACAGGTTGGAGGGATCCAACTGGATCCCTCAACATTTCTTTAAATTATTTAATATTCTCTGTTCTGATTATTTGATATTCTATAATGAATTGTGTGGAAGTATTGAATGCTATGGCTTGGTTGATATAATTGGGTATAATGATTTACCAAAATAATATATATAAAAATTAAATTTTTGAAGAAAATGAATATGTAAGTAAAGTAATTATAGAATAAATTTAAGAATGAATTGGAGAAGGAATAAAGCGACTTTAAATTTCTAATAAATAAATTGTGAGTATAAAAAGGAAAATTTAAATAAACAGGAAGTTAATGAATTTTGAAATTCAGTGTTATTATTTAAAAAGAACAAAACATTTATTTAAAATTCAGGATTTAAATTATTGGAAAGAATAAAGAAGAAATTGAGAATAACCTGAAATTTGTATATTTCAGTTAAAAGGGTTTGTAATCAAACAGAAAATAATAATAATAAAGTCCATAACTAATGGATTTTTGAAATGAACTGATAAGTAAAGAAATTTATTTTAAATGGAATAAATTGGAAATCAATTTGGGAAATTGATTTGAACGATTGAGATTTGAAATTCTCCCTGGATAACCAAGTACGTTTTCAAAGTAAATTCTTAAATATAAGTTAAAATATTTTAAAGTTGTTTTTAAAAGTTATTTTTGTAAAATTTACTATTCTAATATTTAAAGCCTTAAGTAAGTATTTCCATTTAATCTATTATAAACAGTAATTATTTAAAGAATGACTTAGTATTATGTTTTTAAAAGTGAAAACCTAGTTTTTTATTTTATTTAGTAACCTTATATTCAAATATTCATATAGTATGTATTTTTAACAAATTATTAAAGTAATTTTAAATTGAATATTTTAAAGTATATTTTTAAAAGTAAAGTGTTTCAGGTTAACTTAGAAAATCTAGTTTTGTGTTTGGTGATTCCAGTGGGAATAGAAATACTTGAAATTTATTCTGAGAAAGGCAGATAGTTTTGAAAACGGTTTTCAAAGGAATTTGGAAAGTGAAAATAATACCTTGGGAAGATATTTTGAAGATAAATAAATAATTTGGGAAATTATTTATTGTTTGATGGATGTTTGTGAATATAAATTGATAGTTAAATCACCGACTATCAATATTGGCCAAATGCGTTGATCGTTTCGAAGAGGCCGGGATCAAGATTTATTTCTCGAAAACCACTTCGATCCGGTTTGTACGTTTCGTGAAAATGATTTTGGATGCGAAGATGGAGCAGTGAAGTGCAAGGGCTAGTCACTACTAATCCCGAGGATATTTCCAAAATGGATGTAGTGGAATAGTGCCTTCGGTTCCGTTCGAACCCGGGACGGACTTGTATGGATGAATGCTTGCGAAACATCGTCAGGTGGACGATGGGCACTCTAAGGGATATGTTCTATAAAGGTAACGCTTAGCCTCAAGCCTCATCAAATGAGAATGACTGAAAATCAGGGGTTATGCAGCAAGGTTAGGTGGGTAGCACCCAAGCAGGGTGAGGTCATTCCAGTCTAGATGTCCCTTTTTATTTCGGCTTAGTGGGCGGTTGCTGATCCCAACCGCGGTGTGATCTCACTCGGGATTATCCAGTAAGGGGTAGTCCGGGCCTTGTGTTGCAGGGGAGCAAGCGTACTCCTCGGTACGGTGGTCTAGGCCCCGTACTGTGACAGGTGGTACCTCAGTGCCTAGTCATTGGTTGGAAATCCATTCTCCCTACGAGCCTTGTACGAGTTTTGTTTGTATTACCCACTCTGTGGCTAGTAGCTGGAATTTAATCATGTAATAATTTCGGCTATTTTATGAGTATTTGTATATAGACCCTATTATAATATCAGAGGATTTCTATAAAAATTGTTTTAGCTATCGTAAGGTAAAAACCCGACATGTTTATTTTTGGCGTGGTCTTACGAGATGCTTTTGTTTTTCAAAGGATTTTTGAAACTTTAATAATCAATTGGGTGTGATTTTCTCACGTTGGTATTCCAGACTGACTCGGGTGTTATTAACTGTAATTCTCGGGTCAGACCGAGTATTATAGGATACAGGAAATGCTGCGGAGCTAAGGAGACGAGCTGGATGATGATACGTATATCCGTACTTGTTTTATATATATAGTCCGTTGTTTGAGTTGTTGTGTATCCATTGTATGATATTGATGTTGAGCTGTGATTGATGTACTCTGATGATGTAATATATAAACATAGATATTTGATGTTGAGTGAAGATTATTTATTATCTATTATATTTTATTCCGCTGCGATGGTTAGATTCTGATGTTGTTTTCTATTCTCTTCTTCTACCTCTTCTTCTTTAACCCAAATGGTTTGTATTTCTGTACAACTTGAGTTGATTGTTGTAGAATAGTGTTAACTCAAGGGGTACGGATTTGCGGGTCGTTTCAGGCCTAGTGCAAACCATAACATACTTTAAACTACCAACTACACTCACATAAGGCACTTGCTCCATGTAAGCTTTGTCCTTCTCTAAGATCGGAGAGCATTTATTAGAAAATTGTATATGCAAAAGCATGGGTGTACGAATTACCTTTGCTCCTTCCTTTCTTTAATCGAGCAAGCACCTTCCTAAAATATTCCTTTTGAGTGAGCCACGAAAGACCTAGATTTCTATCCCTTTGGATTTCCATAACCAAAATCTTCCTTGCTTCTCCATGGTCTTTCATCTCAAATTCTGCTTCTAGCTTCATCTTCAAACTATCAATTTCAGCTTTATCCTGGGAAGCAACCAACATGTCACACACATACAAGAGTAAAAACACTCAACTACCGCTCTTTAAATGCTTGAAGTACAAATAAGCGTCTTTGATACTATGACCAAAACCAAGTGAAAGCATAAAAGAGTCAAACCTCTTGTATTGAGTCCATAAAGTGACTTCTTCAACTTGCAAACCCATTTCTCTTTATCACTTACAAAAATCCTTCTGGTTGCTTTATGTAAATGGTCTCCTCCAAGTCACCTTATGTAGCGACCCGACTTTCTAACACCAGAAAGTCGCATTACTAATTAAGAAAGAAAGGGATAGAAGAAGAAAAGAAAGAGAAAGAAGAAACACAACAACATCCGATAACTCACAGCGGAACGAATGAAATATAATATATCACATAAAATACTACATAGTATCATATTACATCAGAGTACATAACTTATTCAACACATATTAGATAGTTATAAACATCTGTCTAACTATACAACTCAAGTACACAAGATACAGATACCAAAAAAACACAGCGGAACCATAATATATCTACACGTGGAAGCCTCCTGCTCCATATCTCCTCCAGAATTCGTCAAGAAAACCTGAATCACTCGACTACTCATACATAATATGAGTACCCAAGAGTTTAATAAAACAGAAAATAAACACTCGGGTCAGACAGGGGTCTGGTGTGAGTAAACCGGTTAAAATTGCTTAACATTAGAAAAACCTTTGAAAAGAAAAGGTATCACGTAAGACTTCCCACACATAAACATTGAAAAGTTTTTACCTTACGCTAACCAAAACATTTGATAGGAAATCCAGTGATATTATGATAGTGTCTAGGGTTTTCAAGTAAATAAAAATAGCCGAAATTGTTACATGATTAAATTCCAGCTACTAGCCACAAAAGTGGGTAATACAAACAAAACCGTAGGGTCTCGTAGGAAGAATGGGTTTCCATCAATGGCAGGGCTACCGGGGTACCGCCCGTCACAGTACGTGGCCTAGATCACAGTATTGAGGATTACGCCCAATCCCTTGCATCACAAAGCCGGAACCATTCTTTACTGAACAGTCCCAAGTAAGATCACCCCGTGGTTGGCGCGACCAACCATCCACTAAGCCGAAATAAAGGGACATCTAGACAGGAATGACCTCACCCTGAAATGGGTGCTACCCACCTAGCCTTGCTGCACCTCCCCTGTTTTAGCCATTCCCGGGTTGATGAGGCTTGAGGCTACGATTACCTTTATAGAACACATCTATCTTAGAATGCTCATCGTCCACCTGACGATGTTCTGAAAGCATTCAATCCATACAAGTTCGTTCGGGTTCGAACGAAACCGAAGGCACTATCTCATTGCACTCATTTTGGAATCACCCTCAGAGTCAACGACCATAGCCCTTGCACTCTAAAACACCATCTCGAACCTGTAAGTACTATTTCCGTCAAACTCATCACGAAATCATCCACAAAGTTATACTGACGAATAGTTCTTACACCTCAAGTCTTCACTAAACTCCACTTGGAATCACGACCTAACGTTTAATTTGGATCGATATGGTTTTCGGATATCCAAATATGGAAACCCGATCCCGGTCTTGCCGAAACCAAACGCCATTTTAGTGTCCAAGTTGTTTAAGGGTTTAAATAATTTAAACTTATATTCAGGATGATATAAACAGATAGATGAATTACATTATCACAATAGATAATTCAATACAAACATTCATCTCACAAAGCAGCATATCACATATCATAGATATCCAAATCATCCAGCATCAACCAAACCCCCAATATCAATCATCCAATATCAATCAATCAATATCTACCAATCATCCATAAGCAGAATTGATTAACTCTTAATCAATTGGATTACCTTAATCCTTCTTCATTCATTTATTCCAAATAAATTAATCATCTCTTAATGATCTTCCTTAATTAATCTCCCTTGATTAATTATACTTTAATTACATTCAAGTAATTAGCCTTAACCATATACAGTAATTAACTTTTAATTACTATCATTAATTACAATAATTAATGATCCTTTATTTACTTCCATTAATTAATTAACTATAATTAATTACATTAAACCTCAATTAATTACAATTAGTTAATCACACTTAAATTAATTACTTTTATTAATCAACCTTGATTAATTCATTAGTTATATTAACTAATGATCCATATTAATTAATAATTCCTTTAAATTAATTAAATAGTTAACTTGTAATTAATCATCTCATTAATCATAAACAGTAATTATAACTTGTAATTACTTATCTTAATTAATTAACTTCTTAATTAATTATATTAACCCTTTGATTAATTAATCTAATTAATTAATCTTTAATTACTTCATTAAGAAATTATTATTCAATTAAATTAATAACTAATCCTTAATTAATTACTTTATTAATTAATTACAATTTTAATTAATTACCCTTTGTAATTAATCTTAAAATAAATCACATTCATTAACTAATTAATCACATTAATTAATTAACTAAAATAATTAAGTAATTTAACTCTTAATTACTTACATAAGTAATTATCTTCTAATTACTTCCATTAATAAATCTTGATTATTCTATTAATTAATTACTTAACAAGTAATTAATTCCATCATTAAATAATCCTTAACTCTTAAATTAATTAATTAATCCATAATTAATTAACTTCAAAACAATTATATTAATTAATCCTTAGATTAATAACATCTAGTGGTTAACCATAAATCACTTCCATTTAATTACTCCCATGAGTAATTTTCCATTAATTACTTCCATAAGTAATTTCCAATCTTAATTACATTCAATAATTAACCATTAATTACTTCATTAAGTAATCACACTTAATTAATCCATAATTAAGTGATTATTTAAAATTAAATAAAAAATTAACTAATTATTTAAAATCCCTAATTAATTAATCCATAACTAACTTCTTATATTTCAAAATCCCTAATTAATTAAGAAAACATTAATCTTAATTAAACTTTTACTTATTAACAAATCATATAATTAAGTATTCTTAAATTCATATCAATAATTATTTAACCTTAATTTTCTCATAAATAAATTATTTGAATAAATTAAATCTTATTAACTTAAAGACAAATTATTAAATTTGGTTACAAAATCATAATAACAACCTTACTTGAAGATAAAGCATTCAAAATCAATTTCAAATTAAAAAAAACTTTAAATTATCTAATTTTAAACCTATTTATTTTCAATATGAATTGAAACTTAGTTTTTAATTCATCACTTTAAAAATTTACTTTAAAACCTTGATTTAATAATTAAATTCAAAACACTCTTTTAAACTGAAGTTCAAAATTTAATTGAGATAATTACTTTCAAAACAAACATCTTAAACAATTTAAAATTTCAAAATAAATTCAATTAACACCTTAAAGTTTGATTTATTTTTTTACATCAAGAACAAGTTTTACTTTTATAAATTTTTTTACCTTTTATATAAACTTGTTCTATACTTGAATGCTTGATCTATATTTATTCAACAATAAGTAAATTGCACTCTAACATTTACATAGTACAAACTATAAAACACACAACCCAAAACTCGAGAAAATCACTCAAATCACACGAGACTGCCCCGAAGCAAACCCAAGCCCCTCTACTTCGAGACCAACCCGATGCATGCACGAACCCATACCCGAGAGAAACTCGTCTTCCCCAAACCAAATATTCCAGTGCACACGGAAAAAATGCGTGCACGTGTCCCATCACCTCCGGCCAAACTTGGTCATCGCAACCATCGACGTCGATCACGAAATCACTCGCGAGCACAACCGTAAACCCAGATCGAACATAATTTGTTCGAATCAAAATTTCGACCTCGGTCTCGAAAACTACAGAAACACGAACACAAATATAAACCCAACGCCGACCATCACGGCAACGATGATCCTCGCCGACCTCTCCATCGGAACGCCACGTCACGAGCTTCAATTTCCCCTAAATGCGAACACCTCCGGTCCTCCATCCAAGTCGCAAAAGTCACGACCATTCAGCCGAGCAAAAACCAAAATAAAACCTTAGATTGATTGAATTCGAACGATTCGATCATAGGAAATTTTTTTCAACATTTTTCCCTTCATCAGCATCACGACAACAAGTTTCGACCACAATTTCGACGCCAACCATCACGTCGTTCGCCGTGAATTCGCGATAAACCCAAAACCCTTCAATTTTGATTTTCTCAGTATTTACAAGACTAAAAATTATAATATTTGCACCTAAATTCATCGATTACAATTATTAACCTATTCCTGGAATCAAATTACAAAATTATGAGTATTTATTTTTGACATGCAAATGATTCTTACTGTATATTTTCATTTAAAAATAATTTACTCAAATAAAAATCCTAATTCCATTTTTAAAATCATCTTTATACATTAACAAACAACTTCCATTTATATTTTGAAGATTAATGTTGATTTGATTTAGAGAATTGAATTTCTGAAAGCAAACATGGCCTGTGAAACAACAGAGAACAGAATATACATACAGACACACTTCCACACATATATTCATACCAATTCAATTATATAAAAACTAAAAAGATTTTCATGCAACATCAATAACAATTCACAGATCAACTCATGGATTGAAGATAGTCACTAATTAAACTGCCTTTTAAAAATGTTTACTCACCTCAAATATATAAGCAGAGCAGTTTTTAACTTCCAGGCCTGAACATAAATTTGAAAAAGCTTTAAATTGCCTTTGATGCTTGCTGATGAATTTGAATCCTTGCATGCTTTCTAATTGATGTTTTTAAGAGTTGAACTGATGATGAACTTGCAGTTGAACTTCATTTGAATTGCAAGTGATCTGAATTGCAGTAGATTTGGAGGTTGCAGATTTGTTTTTGCTTGCAGATTTTACTTCAGTTTTTGATTTGCTCTTTGCATTCAAGTTTCAGGTTTGTATTTTATTTTTGAATTCAATTTTCAGGTTTACTATTTTTCTATTAATTTGAAAAATGAAGAAAGGAAAAACAAACTTCTTTATGTTTAAAATTTTCAAATAAAAGAAAAAGGAAGGTCATTTGTCCCAAAAACTTACATTTGTCATTCAAATAACTTAATTTTCTTACAAGTGTTATTAAGAGGTGTTAACATGTTTACACATGTTATTAAATATTTTAAATAAATTCTTATTTGATTCAAAAGATAATATAAGCTTACTTATATAGTTTACTAAATTACTAAATACTTATGTATGAATAAATAAATTTACTTTTTAAATAAAATATTATAAAACAATTAAAATACAAATAAATCTTTATACATGTATTTTAAAAATCTAAAACATTTATATATATACACATTTATAACCATTTTATATTAAACATTTTAAAGGAAAACAAAACTTTGTTTAAATCCTTTTTAAACTATCATATTTAAAAATAAATAATTATCTTATACTTTGAAAACAATTGAATTAATCTTAAATTATCTTTTGAAAAATATAAATTTTAAAACAAAGCTTTAAATTACAATTTATTCATACATATATAAATTATTAATAGATTAAATTAAATTTCAAAACAATTCCAAATTATAACATATACATACATATATATTACAATTTGAAAATTCATTCTTTATTTTAAACAAAAGATTTCCTATTCACAATATATATGAAATATATATATTATAAATAGAATAAAATTTTATTAGCTTTGAAAAATAAATCTTATCAATATTGCCAAATTAAATTTTTATCAACCTTCAAAAGATTAAATTTACCAATTTAAATTGAAATTATAAATAAAAATTATCAAACCAATTTAATTATTAATACAGATTATTAAATTGATGTTGCCTAAAATTCCGGGTCGTTACACCTTGTAAGAAAGCAGTCTTCGCAAGAAGTTGCTCCAACTTCAGGTCATGGGTAGCAACAATAGTAAGCAAAATGCGGATAGAGGTATGCCTCACTACAAGTGAAAACATCTCATCATACTCCACTCCCTTCCTTTTTGAAAACCCTTTAGCAACTAATCTAGCCTTGTATCTTCCATTATCCTTCACTTTGAATACCCACTTGTAACCTATGGCTTGGCTTCCTAGAGGAGGTGGTACCGAATCCCAAGTCTTGTTCTTTCTCAACGACTCTAACTCCTCTTCCATAACGCACATCCATTTCGAGCTATCACTCAACTTCATAGCTTCTTCAAGGTCAAATGGCTCATTTTTAATCACATGTAGTAATCAAACCGATCACCAAGGATATGGTTTGCATACTGCTAATCATCATACCTCTTGGGTGGCTTAATATCCTATGACTGGCCCAAATAGGTACAACTTTGCCTAAACTCCTTTTAGCTTTACCTTGAAATGAACTTCCTCCAGTCTCATGCACATCACCCACAATACTAGAAGGAACCTATGGACTACTCTGTGATGTCTAGTCAACTTCATCTACATATTTCACAACAACTAATATGGGAACCTCTTCCAAACCCTTATGCCTATCAGACTCGTCTGATGTGCTAGGTAACTCCTCCATAAGATTTGGAATGCACAATCTTTCTATTAATAGGGTTCCAAATGTGATACCCTTTGATACCATCAATGTATCCTATAAATATGCCCTTATATGCTCTACCTTCCAATTTATCATCACCAATATTGTGAACATGCATAGGACAATTGAAAATACAAAAGTAACCAAGATATAATGCCTTACCCCTCCACTTCTCCCTTGGAATCTTCCCATCTATAGCTAAGCACAATATTCAATTTATATTATGCAACGCAATCGATAAAGTTTCAGCCCAAAAGCCTCTAGATAAGCCCATCGTCAATCTCAAACAACATGCCTTCTCAAGTAGAGTTTGATTCATTCTCTCAGTAACCCCATTGGATTATGGATCTCCTAGTGCAATGAAATGTCTCTGAATACCATGCCACTTTAAAAAATTAAGGAACTTGTTAGAAACAAATTCACTCCCTTTACCAGATCTAAACATCTTCAACTTACAAGCATATTGATTCTTAGCTATTGCTTTTTAAGCTTTAAACTTCTCAAAGTTTTCTAATTTGGCCTTCAGTACATACGTCAAAACTTTTCAAGAAAAGTAACCAATAAAGAAAATGAAATACTTCGCTCCCCTAATTGAAGCAGTAGCTACCGGTCCTCAAACATCTGTATGCACATAATTAAGCACTCTCTTTGATTTATGAAATCCAACTCCAAATGATATATTCCTATATTATCCTAGCATACACTCCTGGCAAACTTCCAACTTGTTGAAGCTTCCTCCTTTGATCATATTTCGACTGCGAAGTAACTCTAAGACTTTCCTTGAAATTTGACCTAATCTTAGATTCCAAAGTCAAGTTGCATCTAAAGCACAAGCACTATCTACTCCAACATCGAACTATCCAAGAACTGTGGTTCCCATCAGCAGATACAGATTTTGGAACACATCTCCCTTCATCAAAATAAGTGCACCCCTGGAAACCTTTGAACCATCATTGTCATTAGTTGCCATACATCCCATAGATGCCAACTGCCCTAAAGTAATCAATGACTTCCGAAGACCTGAAACATAGTGGACACCTATTAAAGTTCTTATCCCTCCATCAAACATCCTAATCTGTGCGGTACCCTCTCCCATAGTTCTACAAATAGCATTATTACCCGTAAGGACTGGATTTCCCTCTTTTCCAACAAAAGAGATGAAATAATCCATATTTGGCATCATATTAAATGACTCCCCTGAATTAAGCACCCAGTGATTTATTGTATTAGATACCTTTGCAGTCAACACAATATCAAATACAGTCTTCTCCACCGCAATCGATGAAGGCCCATCCTCAGCCTTCTTCAAATTCGAACAGTGTCTCTTCCAATGGTCTAGTTTCCTACAAGAGGGACACTTTCCATCTCTAGACTTTCCTCTCTAACCATTTCCAGGCTTCCTAGACATGGAATGCCACCTAGGATTCCAACTCTTCTCCTCCTCTTTTCCTCTCTCAACAAATAGACCTTGATTACTCTACTCTTCCTTCATTCATCTCCTTCATCTAATCCCTTAAATCTTTAGATAGAAGACCCGAATTCACATCATCTACAGTCAAGGTACCTCTTCCATATATCAAACTATCAGCAAAACCTATGAATGCTTCAGAAAGGAACACAAAAGAACAATCGCCTTCTGTTCTTCATCCACCTTTAGATCCATAATCTTTATCTTCATTATAAGATCATCGAAGAAACTAAGATGCGCCTTCATTTAAGCACCCTCTCTCATCTTCATGGTGAAAAATGTCTTCATTAGAATCAAAAGATTAGCGAGTGATTTCTTCAGATAGAGATTCTTCAGCTTGGCTCTAATTTCATTTAGCAGTGGTTTGCATGCTAATTTCTGGGATAACATTTTCTTGCATGGGTAGTTATAAAGTAGTAAATTCCCATTCTTCTATCTCCTTCTATGCGATAGACATTTCAAACGGCAGCTCCTCAGTGTCAAAAAATATCTGATGAGCCATATTCCTTTTTTAAAATAACCTTCATCCTTTATTGCTACTTCTCGAAGTCTTTATCCCCGTTCCATCTTTCTATCGCCAATTGTGACCTAGATGCAATATAAGAACCTCTAACATAAGGTCTTGTTACAACATGTGTAGCCCTGTCGTTTACTATACGTCCTTACGTCATCAATAAATCAACTTATATGCTCTAATACTGGATCTTGGGGTCTGTCCTTCCAAGCTGATATTACCCAACAACACAGATGCTGAAACAAATAGGATTGAACATAGAAATGGCGATACAATCAAGTAAAATTATCAAGACTGTTCACCTTGAAAAGGTGAAATTAACCAATTAATAATAAATGGAAGGAAAACACACTAAAAGATTTTAAAGTGGCTCCACTGTCAATGTGATTGCGTATGTCCACTAAGGAAAAAAGAATTTTACTAGTACTAGGAAAGAAGATTATAAAGATTGATACAAGTTATTTCTATTACATAGAATCCTTTAAATATAGGCATTGAAACTTAGCATTGAACTTATCCCATGATATGAGACTAAACAAAACAACAAACCTAATATTATATCACATTTTTCAACATAGATGAGTAAGAAAAAGTGGATATTAACAATTTTGATATATTTGGTATGCAATTTTTAAATATGTTTATAATTTGAATTTTTTTATCATTGCATGCTTATTATAAATAGAGGATAATGATAAAGAATGAAGATGGCAGAAATCGTATAAAGTCTTAAAAATAAAATTTTGAACCTTACAGGAAGAAGGTTAAACAACAAAAGATAAACTGGATAATTAAATTATTAATTATCATAATTTCAATTTATTTCAATCAAAGGATCAATCCTAATCTCTAAATTCAAGTGAAATTGGACAAGCTAGTGTCGCGGCTGAGTATAAAGGAAAATATTGAGATTGATGAAGGCGTTGACTATAGTGAAGTAACAAATGAAGATGAAATAATCAATGACATAATTATGAACGGGGAGGAGCATAATGAAGATATTTCATGGATGATCATACTAATGTTGCTATCCATGAATACATTAATTATGAAGTTTTTGCTTAATCTTGAAAAAGGCATCGATGTTAATTATGATATGGGATTTGAGGAATAATTGCAAATGCAAAGAGAATTATGCTAGTTTGAAGAGGATCTATAAATGAAAACGATATGTTTTCAAAAACAAAGCTAACAATATACATCTTACTTCCAAAACTATGTTGGTTGTTATCATGTGGATAAGAGCATGAAAGAAAGTGGCTAGTATATTCAATTGAATATGAAAAAGTTTTTTGTTTTTGTTACAAGTTATTCAAACACACTCAAAAAACATTAAAAAATAATTCTTTAAAATTGGGTAATCATGAAAGCAACTGCCGCACACCATAGATCTTATGAAATGGGTTGACTTGCATAGCGGTTGATAAAAGAGTGGAATTTTAATTTGATAAAGAGAGACAACATTGGGTACAAGTGCGTGTGCATATCATTATTGCCACTTTATTGGAATAAATTACCATTTCGTGAATCTAATGAGAGAATTTATGAAAAACTGGAATTATTTATCAACTTATCCAATTTGTTGCTCAGTTTGATCCAATAATGGAAGGTCACTTAAGATGTTGGTAAATAATTAAACCAACCATCATTTTCTTAGACACAAATTCAGAATGAATTAATAATTTTATTAAATAAGAAGATTAAAGAAACACTACTTGCAAAAAAAATAAAGCAAATTTCTTTTTAATTATCCTTGATTGCACTTAGCATTGAGACATAAAGAGAAAATGTCAATTACCATAAGACATGTGGATGATTTGAGATTTGAAAATAAACATCAATCATGCTTATAGTCATACTAGAATTGTTTTTTAGCAACAAAATGAGATCGGCTTTTTTCATAACATTTAGAAATAGAACAACTGTATACTTCTATTACATTAAATTACTTTACGTAAATTCATTACAGATTCATTAATCTAACTCATTCCTACATATAGGTAAATATGATAAAGCATAAATGAAGTGTCATGCCTAATATATAATGATTCCAAGAGGAACATTTAACCACTTATAAACTTTGGTTTTACAACATCGGAATACAAAAACAACTCTTATTAGCTAGAAGCCTCCTACTTCATCTTTGATTTCATTGTTCGTCTGCAAAAGAAAATAGGTCTAAATCATACACTTAGCCTATTCGAATGAGAACCATGAGTTTATGGGAAATAATAGAAATCCGAGTCAGACATAAAGCTTGGGTTAAGCGATACGTTACCCTAACAACAAATCACATAATGATACCATGTCGTTGAAGCACGAAACAGGTTTTCCCCACACTATTTTAGTAAACACCAATTACATCATACTATGTAATAACCATCATATCATAACCAAACTCGAGTCATCGATTTCAAAATGCATGAGAGATTTTTTCTTCACAACGTATTCATACCAGTTTCTATAGTCAGTTCACTTTACATTGCCATAGAGGCCTTAGTCTTACTGCTTCTAATGTCAGGGTTGGACACTTAGGACTCCATTTAGGCATTTGTCTTAATCTTCTCATTTTTATCATGAATAGATAATAAGTTTGCAACTAAGGTCTTACACCATCGATCTTGTACATTGTTGTGACTAGACAACCGGATGCCACAAAGGCGTTATTCCATTGTTTCATGTAATGTCATGAATATACTTTTGGATGACATAGAGGCCTTATACCATCATTACCAAATATAAGTCATATTTAGACATGTGGCTGACACAAAGTACTTACGCAAATCGTTATCGAATATAATTTCATATTTAGATATATGGTTGCCACAAAGGCTTTACACCATCATTACTACATATAATGTTGTATTTAGACATATGGTTGCCAAAAAGGCCTTAAATTGACATATCTCAAATGGTGCTACTTACCATCTCATGCCTTTTTAAGCTTAGTCTACGTATACCATTTGTAAATAAGTTATTCCATTTTAATTGATTATTCTCCTATTTCATCTCTATCAAATTCTCAATAGTTACTTTGGAAGATGACTTCCAAAGTTATATAAAAAGTACATTTATTTACCTAGAAATTTTTAGCATCATTAGCTGTTGCGTGTTGGCACTACAAAGCTATCAAATGTCAACATAGTGCTATCAAATGTTGATCTCATATAGCCATCACCTGTTAATCTTAAGCAGCCATCGCATGTCGACATTAAGCTATCGCATGCGAAATGTTTCATTCTATCGCACGCCAAACCTATTGCATGTCAAAAGCTATCGAAGGTTGAACTTTATAAGCTTTTGCAGGTTGAACTTACAAGCTACCCCATGATGATTTTATGAGCTATGATAGGTTGAACTTATAAGCTAATGCAAGTTGATATATGACCTACTATAGTATTAACTTACAAGTTATCGCAAGTTGAGTTGATCGGCTATCGCAAGTTGAACTTACAAGCTATCATATGTGTAACGATCCCATTATTAAGCCAAATTTAATTTAGTAATTAATATAATCTTTAGAGTTAAATTGCGATTTAATTTGAATTTTTTCAAAACAAATAAGATATATGTTTGTTTATGTATATATAAATGTTTATTTATTAATATATAATTAGATTTTAAATCATTTTCTTGTAAATTATATAAATATAAATAAAAGGAAAAGCTTAATATAAAAACTTATATAAATATAAAACTAAATGTAATATAATATAAAACATATTAAAAATAAAACATATTAAAAACATAAGACATGCAAACTAACAAGTGTTAGCTTAATTTTAGCATGCAACTAACAAGTGTCAAGTTATTAATTAAAAACAAGATTATATATACATCATTACCCTTCTCTTCTCATTTTCTTTCATTCTAAATTACACTCAAAACTTAGAACCTAAGAAAGCTATAAATCCAGAGATTAAAAATTTAACACAAATAACTCTTTCAAATCTAAAACCTGAAAGCAAGCAGACATTCAAAGTTCAACTCAACTAAACAAAGTTTAGATCATCTCAATCAAGTTCAGATCAAAGTTCAAAACAAATTTCCAGCTTCTCCGTTCAACCAAAATAGCGAGTAAACTATTTTTCAAAAAACCTTAACTGATCTATATCTTGATGTTTGTGATTGATACTTGAAGTATGTTATGAAAAATGTTTGTATAGATGTAAATATGCTTGCATGTGTGTGTGTGTGTGTATATATATATATGTAGAAAATTGGGTGCATGTCTGTGTACAGGTATATTTGCTCTGTTCTAAGTATGCAGGTTACAAAACAATTTCAAAATTCAAATCCTTATCTCCTAATTCTTTTTAGAGTTTGATGTTTAAACAAAAAGTGTTTGAATTAACAAGATCTTAACTTTAAAAACATTTCCAAGTGTTATTAGTTTAAGTTTTTTTTAGAAAATTTGAATATGCAGTAAAAATTTAAAAGCATGTCAAAATTCGAACATCATGATTTATTATTTCATTTCTATAATCTGATTTGTTTTCGAAAACCATGATTTTTAAAAACAAAATCAAGATTTTTAGTTTAGTATTGATTGAGAATTCTTAGGTTGAATGGAAATCACATTTGGAGTGATTTCTGGCGATTGACGAAGAGATGGTTATCATGATCGTTGTTGGAGGAAGCTGGAAGTTTAGAGATCATTGGAAAAATGTTCAGAGAATTTTTAGTTCACCGTGGTGGCTTATCGACGGCGAACTAGGGTTTTATAGCCTGTTTCGGTCGATAATGAAGTCGAGGCAATTGCTTGGTCGTGGGTGAACCGGAGTTGAACGTAGAAGGGGGATTAGAAGCATAGGTGAATAACGGAGGTCTGGTCATGATCGCGAGTGTTCTGGTAGTCGTAGGCGGCGGCGCGAGGCGTTTTCATCGATGGGTTATGTTCCAGAAAGGTGCTCGTCCATCTCGATTTCGTTACAGGTGGTCGACATGGGTTCTGGGTGGTCGTTTGGGTCGAGATGGTCAATGATGGCTTGCTAGTCGTAGCGATGTTTATCAGAGGGATGCCGATCGTGCACATGCGCATGTGTCAGTAGAGTGTCGGGCTTGGGTAGTTGCTATAGGGTTGAGGAAGAAGGAGTTGTCTCGGGTTTATACTCGGGGAAGGGAAGGATTTGCTCGAGTGTGTTTCAGGTGAGTTCGCGTGGGCTTAACATGTTATTAACAGTTTTAAATTTAAATCAAAAACAAAGTTTTAAAAAGAAAGGAGGAGTTTTCTCGGGTTGGGCACTGGGTTTGACCCGAGTATTTGTAATGACAGTTTTAAATTTTTAAATAAATCAAGTTTTTAAAATTTAAATAAATCAAGTTTTAAACTATTTTCTTAAATAAATTTCTTTCAAATAATAAATGTTTATTTAAATGTTTGGATAGATAATAGTTGTACAATTTATTTTAACTTAAATTAAATAAGTTAATTCTTAAGTTTATTTAAAATAAAGTAAATGGTGTAATTAACTAGTTGATTAAGAAAGTAAAATGTTTTTGATTATTAATTAACTTAAAGGTCTTATGTTAGTTCATATGTTAATGATAATTTATTTCCAAGGTTTATTAAATAAAGATTTAAAATATTTAATTAAGTAATTAAATAAGATATAATGATTTAATTAAGTAATTCATCAAGATATTGGTTTATCTTAGATTAAGTGAGGACTTAAGTAATTAAAGGTTAATTAATTAACTTAAGTAATTATAGGATAATTAATTAATTAGTTAAAGGATAATTAATTAATGAAATTAATTAAAGGATAATTAATCAATTAAAGGTTAATTAATTAGTGTAATTAATTAGAGGATAATTAATTACATAAAGGATAATTACTTAATGTAAGTAATTAAAGGATAATTAAATAATTAAAGGTTGATTTATTAATAATTAAAGGTTAATTAATTAATGATTAAAGGATAACTAATTAATCACTAAAGGGTAATTAATCATCAATTATAGGATAATTAAGTAATATAAGTAATTAAGGATGGTTAATTAATGTTCATTAATTAATTAAAATAATAATAAATGGTTTGTAATTAATTAATGATAATCAAGCAGGATTAGTAATTAATTCATAAGTAATTAATTTCTTTGGTTTAAATTAAATAAATTATGTGATTAATTAATCTTGCTTATGGATGATTAATTATATTGAATACTTGGATTGATTTATATCTCTAGTATGTTAATCTATAATATTCTGTGATATGAATTGCTTTGGATTAAGCTGTGATAAATGTAAGTTATTTACCTGTGATGAATTGCTGTGTGAATATAATGTTCTGCATTGAATTATAAAAGGTGGATCTTTTGTTTAAAAGATTCAAAAATAGAAATCTGTTTAAACCATTCAAAAGGAAAGGTTTCGGGAAATTAAAAGTTGTGACTTAATTAAGATCCAAATGTATCTATATGTTTTAAGTAAGCGCTCGTTATTCGAAAAGGCCGGGGAAGGATATTAAGTCGAAAACCCATTTCGAATAATGATACGACGAAATGGAATTGCATTTGAAGACGGTGGTTGAAGACCGGGTATTTTCGAAAACGTAAGGATTGCATGTTGATTGTCTCTGCACCGAGTTTCTCTGGTATAGAGATTACCTTATGTGACGGGGAGTCTGGACGAGATTGGGGATATTCAGATTTGCAAGGACTTTTTCCTTAACTGGACGAAGTGCCTTCGGTTCCATTCAGATCCAGGATAGACTTGTATGGATGTATGTTTGACATTACACTTTGAGATATAAAGCTGGTTTCTATCAAATACATTTCTGTTTGGTGGCGGAGAATTTATTCTCTTAGCTTAACAACCTTCTCTAAGACGTACGAGCTCAGAGGTTATGTTGTTGATACTTATTAGTGATATATTCCCAATTTAGTAATATGGCATGTTAAGTGTTGAGCATTGGTTGATCAAAACACGGCTGTTGTGTAAAGCGTAGCTTTGTGGGACGAGACTTCATCGAAGCTCGCACCTTGGGAAATGGTCGAAATAGAAAAGGATGCAGCAAGGTTATGGGGTTCGTGACCCTAAGTGTATATGCATTTCCTTTTGGATAAAAGTGGTATTATGGTATAGAGCCCATATATTTTACTTATGTGGTTGTTGGAATTTGAGGCACCTCGGTAAATGTCGGTTACGACCGGGGGTTGACATAATCGTGATAGTTAGTTACCTAGTTACAGAGGTAACCCGGTCTTGTGTTGGTAGAGATCTGGTTAGGTTCTCAGGACGTCCTTCCAGAGGCATACCCATTCAGATAAAGGAAGTTCCTTAGCCTTGGCCATTTGTTGGAAATCCAAACAAAACAATACAAGCCCATTACGATTTCAATTGTAGAACCTGCCATTTAACATGGTATCTATAGTAGGCATACTATAATGGTACGTATGCTGGCTAAGATTAATATTATACTTGCAAAATGTTTTTCCACACTATGCACTAAAAATAATATCAAAAAGGATTTTCGCATATCAAGCGTGTTTGTCAACTATAAAGAGAAACCTCCCCTATGTGTGCGATTGCGTTTGAGTGTGTGCCGGGTGACCTTGTGATAGTTTCATTTTTCGAAAGAATGAACGGATTTCTTTTCGTACAAATAACTGTTTTTATGTTTCTCACATCAGTCCCGTGACTGACTCGGAGTTTATTGTTCCCTTTGCTAAACTCTGGGTGCCCTTAATTTTCCACATGGGCAGGCTAGAGCTAGGTTATCAGTAGGTTCTGGAGCTAAGTCGGGAAGCAGATGTGGATTTGGAAGTCTTTGGTTTGGAAGCTTTTGGTTTTGAGATTTTTGGTTTGGACTTTGGAGCTTAGAAAATGAAGATGCAGTATTGGGCTCTCTTGGAAGACCATGTTGATGTTATTTTACCGCTGTTAGGTTGTATTTCGCTGTTGTGTAATATATATAGATCTCTGATGATAATGGTCACTCATCGTAAGAATGTTGTAATCCATGTAGTGAATAAATGAAGTTATTTTGTTTCTGTTGTGTTGTTATCATCTAATGTGTTATGACTCCAGCGATCAGGACTCCAACGTTTGAATCTCCGGCATTTGAATACGGGTGATGTATTGGATGCCGATTTTCGAAGGTGGAAAGTCGGGGTCATCACAGTATGTTAACATAATGTTATTACATGTTGAAGTGGCAGTTTCATAATTAACTTAAAAACTATTTTATTACCATTAAAAATGATTACTTTCCAACAAACCATACTATCTATCAAATCCTCATTGATTAACACAAACTTACAGTATTCTTTTCTAGGATAATTAGAGAAGTAGTTTTTCTTTCCCAACATTACTAATTATTTCCTTAATTAATTAATTAAACTATCATTTATAGTAATTAATCTTTCTCTTTACTAAGAAATTTAAATCAATTCAAAAATGCGAGAAAAAGTCTCAGAAAACTCAGAAAAACCCCATTTTATTGTTTACCTCGTATAAAAATTTCAGATTGAAATAATTATTTTTCATATTTTAAATAAATATAATCTAAAAATCAAGAATTTTCTCAACTTAGAAAATTCATATAAAATACAATTTATTTCAAAAAAATTGTGCAATTAAAAACCCATCTCCCAACCAATATTCTAAACATCATACAAAAATTTCAAGTGAACTAGAGCAGGTTCAATTCATGTTTTACCTTAAAACATACTGCAAATATTATTATTTAATTCCCAAATGTGAATGAAAGAATTTTATCATTCTTAAAATTTGTTCTTTGATAAAGCATTATCAGCACAAGAAATCCAAATTCAAATGAGTATGGAGAGACTAGAAAAAGTGTTACTCGCTTAAATTTGATTAAGATTTGATTAAAATCACTTTCTCTTCTTAAAAATTGAAAGCTTTTCCTTTTACTTTGATTTTCTTCTTCTTCTGCTTGAAAATATACTCGACTAATTTTCACTTCCTTGGTTTTGTTTTTTTGTGAGTGAAAATTGAATGAGAAGATTGAAGTGTTAGGGGATAGTGGTCTGAGCGTGGGCTAAAATTCATTTCTAGCTTAGTTTTGTTAATTTTCTTAACTCATCATCTTAACATTTACTTCCTAGCCTATTAATGAATTTATTTAATTAATTTATAAATATTTTATTTAAATATTTAATTAATTAATCCCTCATATTGCACCATTTCAAATAATGGGGTGTCACAGTCTCCCCTCCTTATACAAATTTCATCCTGTGGATTCAAACAAGGCAAGAAAATGACTGCCATCATTAAAACAATATACACACAAGTACAACAATTATACTAGTCATCTACTAATGAAAATAATAAATTAACCATCATAATGTATTAGTGCTGCGACTAAAACATAATGATATAATGACACAAAATCATATTAATGTTAGTACTGTTTATATAACAAAATAAATGATCAATCATACATGTCAGAATAATTCAGGATATATATTCCTAATCTTATCGGTATCTTCCAAGTATAATTATCTCATCGTCATTCTACTAGATGCAAACAAGTGTAATCATTTTGTTCCTCAACTCTTTCTTATCATGACCTATTATCCATTTCAGTCATTGAACACAAGTCAAATCTAGTTCTAGAGATAAGTCCTCACTACTATCGGTCCTCCTACCAAATTTGGGTTGTAAGCACATTTCTTCAAACCGAATATATTAAAAGAATTGTGCACACCCACTAAACTACTTGATAACTTAACATGATATGCGAGTTTACCAATCCTCTCAATCACACAAATAGACCTACATATCTGATAGAGTTAGGGGTATGCCTTATGGGTAAGTATGTAATTTTTACATATATTCAACTCTATGATCGATCTTGTTCACAATAAAGGCTTTCGATTTCTATTATATACCTTAGTATATAATGATATAATTAATTAAGTAATTAATTTAAAGTATATAAACAAGATAATCCTTAAATGAAATGTTATTGATTGTAGTTGCAAATAGTTGCAATTGTGAGTAATTTATCAAAATATAACACAACAGTTTATTTCAAATATTCATGTAGGGCTTTAGACTACTCGCATAATTAATTTAAATCGAAGAGTTTAAATTGAATATTTATACTACGTGTATATGGAATGTGTCGAGAATTATAGTATACATATTCCATAGATATCCAATAATCATCAACGCTTAATCTTTGTGCCAGCACCCATTTAGTAGCGTGCCTTGAAAAGTAGCATCTAAACTAGGTTCGGATAATCAAATACCTTACCCTACCTAGCTACCAGCTTGACCCGAAAGACGAAGTGAACCCAAAAGTTATCCTTAATAGGAATGGCTCAATTTGAATTTAGGCTTTGGGCTATTTTTTAAAATCTATTTTGAAATCGAAATCAAATTTTAAATTTAAAAGTTATGTTTAAAATGAGATGTATATTATAAATTTTATAATATGATTTTCATAATTATTTTGAAAATTCGTAAATTATTCCCGAAAATTAATTAACTGTTAATTGAATTAATAAATTAAACCAATTAATTAAATAGTTAATTAATAAATTCATACATAACATATAAAATGATATATGTTACATTATCTTGAATTGGTTAAGAAAATGTAAATATATATGAAATTCTTGAAATTAAAATAGTTGATTAATTTTGTTAGTTGAAGTAATTAATTAAATGTTAACTAATAAATAATTTAGTGTATGTATATAAACTATAACTATTACCGTAGACATATTCAATATAAAATGTTTAATTAAATAATATAAATTAATTAAATTGTTAATTAATTAAGTAAATAAATTAATTAAATGTGATTTAATAAATAATAATATAGTATTTTACATAAGACCATTATATAAGTTAATTAAGTCATAAAAGTTACATCATAATTAAAGCTTATATATTATCAATGTGTAATAAAAGGTGAAACAATAAAAACCCTAATTAAATAAGATATATATATATATATATATATATATATATATTATATCATGAATTCAGGTATGTTTGACACTTGAACTACGAGGATATTTCATAAAAAATACATTATTTCATAAGTCAATATCACTCAATTAAATAGAATAAAAATTTTGAATCTTTAAATATAACAGCTTGTCCTCTACTATTTATATATTAACAAATTACTTGCATACTTTCTGGTTGTTAAAAAAATTTAAGCTAGGTATGTTATATGTAGTATTACCAAGATATATAATAGATGAGGTAAGATAGCTATATGAATTTGTTGAGCAAACTCAAGATACATATGCCATATTTAGGCCGTCATGAAATGGTAGGTACAAATGAATAATCTCTTTCAATTTGTTAAGCAAACTCAAGATCAAAAGGAGATTAGGACAAAGACCATAAGGTTAGAAGTTGTATATATACAACCGATAAAGTGTTATCCATTGTTTGTGGCCTACGAATTGTTGAGCAAAATTAAGAACAGACTACAAGAAAAACGCATCTTAACACCCATTAGTAAAGTCGAAAGACTTTCACGGTTCATCTTAAGGTTTTGAGAAACATAAAAGGCTTGTATCACTAACATATATAATAAGCGAGGTAGGATAACTATATGTATTCGTTGAGCAAACTCAAGATATATATACTACACTTAGGCCATCGTGAAATGGTAGGTAAGAGTGAATTATCTTTTTCAATTTGTTGAGAAAACTCAAGGTCAAAATGAGATTAGGACAAAGAACATAAGGTTAGAAGTATACACAACCGATAAAGTGTTATCCATCGTTTGCGGGCTTATGACTTGTTGAGCAAAATTAAAGATTGATAATAAGAAAAACGAGTCTCAACACCTACTAGTAAAGTCAAAGGACTTTAATGGTTCATCTTAAGGTTTTGAGAAATACAAAAGGCTAGTGAGATCTTATTAGTAAAATGAAATGTAGCATTTAACCTTACTAATATTATAAGAACATCTACTATGTATTGTGCCATAATTTACTAGATTAAAATTTGTAGAAAATGTCCATACCAAAATTGTTTTCTAAAAATGAAAATTTCATCGGACCTAACTACACAATGGATCCTCTATGGTACTTAAAAGATAATGAGATTATCTCTCATATTACTTCATCATATACCATGTAATAAAATAGTGTTTCAATACGAAGGAGCCAAAACTTATTGGATATGGTTTGTTCCATGATGAATAAAGCTGAGTTACCTTTGTTCTATTGAGGATACACACTAGAAACCGTAATACGTATATTGAATTTGATGCCCGCTAAATATGTTTCAAAAACACTATATGAGATGTGGTATGGAAGAAACCCCAACACAAATATTTGAAGGTGTGGTGTTGTCCAACCTACTTTAAGAATGTTGGTCCCGTTAAACTGCAGGCAAGATTGGCATTATCTAAATTTATAGGATACCCTAAGAACTCAAAGGGATATATTTTCTACAATACCGAGAAAAAATGTTATTGTTTCTCGGTATGCTACTTTTTATGAAAATGAATTCTCCCAAAAGAAATTAATAGTGAAGTTATAGAATAAGATTCGATCCGAGAAACTAACACAGAGGTTGAGCCAGTAGGATAACTAAATTCGCTCATATACAGAAATACACAATATACTAGAAGGTCAGGGAATCTCATGTACCAGAGAGATAACTGTTTTCTCATAGACGACGAGAAGGTGGACCGCGTCTTAAACGACGTGTAACATCCCGATATTTTCAACCATTCGCATCCGCACATGTCGGAGTTGAATTGCTCAAAATATCAGATTGTTAATTTATATTTGGCAAACTCAACATAGACAGTAAATAAAGATGATCGTAGAATCACAGACACAGAGTAATATAACAATAATGAGCGGAAACAAATGAATAGTACTTCATGAAGCTACTATATATATAATAGAGTTAAATAAGATACAACAGAAGTCTCGAATGCATAGTTGTCTCAATACAACAGTCAAATATAAATTCTGAATACATCACTGGAATCAACTGAATAACAGAAAGCAGAATCGATAGATGGATCTCCAAGCGAAGCTCCAACTCCAAAGGTAAGTCTCAAATACTGGTACACTCAGTCTGACCCGAGCATAAAGCAAAACACAAAACACTCCAGTAAGGATTAACATTCTTATATTAATAAATCCAACTCAAGTGAAATATCAACTGAAATACAAGTAACTCAAAGGATGTTTGGGATAACCATCTTCTACGGATCCGTTAAACTATCTACTATGTAGTAATATACATTATTATAATAATTTCTATAGTAAAGTAAACTATTAAAATAGCGTTAAGGCGCTACCCATATCCCCCTTAACACATTTTATATATTCCCATAGTCTATACAGTACCGTAATCTCCCTCGTACTGGGCTTCATCAGAAGGCACGCCATAGATATGGTACAAAACAAACTCGTAGTGGTCTCTCTAAGATAGGTGACACGGCACAATTAGGCAATGCCAGGGTAGATATACCAATTAGGCATCTGGGCTGGTGGTAACACATAGCAGCCACTGCCGCCCACCACGGAACACACTCCCAAATAAAAAAACCAAGTGTGGCCACCAAATCAATCACAAAGTCAGAATATAGTATCGAAGGAATGTGTCCAATCGGAGGAATGACCTCACTTGGCTCGAGAATCACTCTCGTTTTAGACACCTTATGCCAACTCATGGGAGTCGGGTCCACGTATATACCTCAATAGAACGTCACCACCATCCTACTTCATTCTGGAATCTCCACCACGTACACAGTTGTTAAAGTGGTTTTCGGAGTTGGCAGAGAGTATGACAACTTCCGATCTCGGTCTCTTTAACATCCAAACGTTATTATAACATCGCGGTCATTTCAAAATAGTTTATATTTCAAAACCAAAATATCACTTCCGTTTCAAAACCATATAAATACGATATCATTTCCATTTCAAAATCAAATCGATATCATTTCCATTTCAAATATATCCTTTTCCAAAATCATAGCACTTTCAAAGTTATAGCACTTTCGAAACCAAACACTTGAAATTATAACACTTTCAAAACATAATACTTTGAAATTCATAACTTTCAAAACATAACTTCCGCTCTTAAACAGTTTAGATATTAAAATGGTATGTATAATAAAGTAGTTTATAAAGTAAAGTTTATATAGAAGTTTTATAGGTTAACATAATTAATATTAAAATAGTTAGTATATTAAAATAGTTTATATTAAAATTGGTTTATATTAAAAATGGTTTATATTAAAGTGGGTTATATTAAAATAATAAAGAAAAATATAAAATAGTTTTATATATAATTTAAAAATACTTTATATAATAAAATAGTTTCCTCAAATTTCACAAATCAATTCCAAATCAACTCGAATCAACTCGAATTCCAAAAATTCAAATTTAACCAAATCTCAAATTATTAATTTCAATTTATTTTAGTTTCTCAATAAACCATTTCAAATTATACCGATTTCATATACAGATTTTAAACCACAAAAAAAACCATTTCAATTTCAATATTTTCAAAGCTTTAAATATTCAAACATTTCAAAACTAGATTTGATAATTCCATATATATATATCAAATTCACTTTACTATTATTTATTTTGAAATATTTACTTAATCACACAAAAAACATTTAAATAAAACTTTAAATTTCAAATTAAATAAAACTAATTATACCATTTTAATTTATGTAAATTTGAAATATTCATTTAAATCATTTTTAATCAAAAATCAAGTTATAAATATCATACCCTTTAAAATCTCAAATTCAATAAGTTTCAAATCGATTTAATTAAATAAAATTCTTAATTAAATGCCATTTCAAATCAATTTCAAATCTATCTTCCTAAGATTAATTTATTAAAATTTATTATAAACTCTATATTTGAAAATATAATTTTAAATAAATACTTAAACATATTGTATATAAATTAAATCAAACTTTATTAAATTAAATCTTGCTATCAAACTTATTTTATGATAAAACTAATTTATACATTTTTTAAAATAGCAAAATTATAAGTAAATTCATAAAATTTATAATTTCAAAACTAACTTATAATTTTAAAACTTTCAAAACATACAAATTTAAAACTAAGAATTTGAACATTATAAAATACATTTATATATAATATCTTGAAATCAATATTTATTAAACCATATATTTGTTCTAAAACCATATAAATTATTTCAAAATATTTATATATAGACCAACGGTGTTTGTATATATTTTTCTATCCTATGGACAAGTGATATAGATATTTATCATTTCAATCCGCAGTTTAAATATATACGAGTATATATCATTTCAACTCACAATTCGAAATTCAATTCAATGAAAATCGCTTGGGTTTATCATTTCAACCCATAATGATTTTCTTCTATTCTATAGATCGTTAGGGTATGTATCATTTCAACCCATAAGGAATTCTATACTAACAGGGAACTTGTAGAGTGATAATATATATGATAATAATATAACAAGCATATATCATCAATATGAATAGCAGATAATGATGTCAGATGTCACAGGTGAACAAATACAGATAATAGCATATATAAAGCAATGTAAATAACTAACAGCAGCATATTTCAATTGTCGTTCCAATTGAAATCAAATTTAATAAATATAAGAACATTAACCGTGAGTGATTGCTCACCTTTTCAAGGATAGAAAGAACAGGAGATGACATAGGTACACACACGGATACAGACACTGAAATTGAGTTACGAATCCAAGCACGAATTCGATGATCAAAGCTGTATCAAGGAATAGACGAAATCAAATCAGAATTGGATCGATGAAGATAAATGGGTATAAGTGAACTTGATATATTTAACTATATATAATTATCCATATAAAAATCAAATTCTATATATATTTAACTATATATAATTACCTATATAAAATCAAATTCTAAATTTTTTTCAAGACATATTAAATTATTAAATTATGTATATATATTGTTTCAAAAATAGCTAGTTTGAATTAAAACACATATGTAAAAACCAAACATATATTTACATTATCAATATTTGAAAGAAATACATACATACATACATACATACATACATACATACATACATACATACATACATACATATATATATATATACTTAAAAATGCAAAATACTTACATGCTATATCTTTAAAACTAATAATTAAAATAATTTTTATTTATTTATTTATTTTTTCTGTAACTAAACATGTATAAAGCATATTAACCTATATATACCAATTTATATAAACCTTATACATATGTGCAAACATAAAATAACATATTATATACTAGTATATAAACAAATGGATATAAATATACATAACTAACTCAAAAACATTTTATACACAGAAATATACATATAAATAGATTGTGTATTATACATTCCCAACATATACTCATTTCAATTTAAAAATATACAACCAGGTCATATACCAAATGTATATTTTTAAACGTATTATATCATATAACGTAAAAAAATATTTCTTTTATAATAAAATCTACTGTAACATTATATATTATGTATTATCAAAACACTACATGCATTTATTATTATATATACACTATATACACACTCTAGACACTATATGTATAACATATATAGGAAGAAAACTATATATACCTTATTAATACAAAGATTGCTGCGGCACTAGCACATGAAGACGAGGCCGAGCATGATGGGCCATTGAATCGGCATGGAGGCGTGCGGCTGTTGGAGGAAGCTGCCAAGCGTTTCAAAGCGGAGGACCCGAGTGAGATGGTTAATGCTTGCTGTTTGAGGAGTAGGTGCGATTGTTGGAGAGGCAAGTATCTCGGCTAAGGCTGCCGTTGCGGATGAGGCGGGTGCTAGGCGCGGGTCAGAGGAACTTGAAAAACCGACCACCCAACAAGAAACTGGAACGAACCGATCTTCCCTTTTCCCCTTTGTCCCAACATCTCCGACCACCGGAGTCCACCTTACTTCAGCAGAGAATTCACTGCACCTTCCTCCTCCTTCCTTCCACCATGCGCACGGCTCTACCATTACCGTTACACCACCACAAGTTCGAGTCCGACAAGCTCAAAATCATGGCCTTAAACCCTAAACTTCCTCAAATTCCACGCCTCACCCCATCGGAGGCCACTACACCGATTTTCCCTTAACTGCCCTCACCTCAGCTTCCTTCGACCCGAGCCCCTAAGCTCGAAAGCATCGGGGTTGCCAGAAATACCTCAACGTCCAAATCCCGACCAACTCCCCTTATCCCAACAACCACACAATTAAAAATCAAAAGAATGCCACCTAAATTCATCATTTTGAACATAAATTCCAGTTATACATGTGAAAATTGAATTACACTGACTGAATGTCCTGGGAATATTGATTATCCCCTTTAAACCTTGATCTAGTGATATAACTTGTCAATCTCTCCTGAAACAAATTTTAAAAATAGGTATACTCACATATAAACATAATTCCTTCAAACATGGCACCTTATAACTAGTTGGATTAAGAGCATTTAAATTTGAAAAGTTTTTGAACCTTTCAAAAGCAAGAACAGAGGCGAAGCAACATTTGTACAGGCATCCACATATCTATGTATAGGCATGAAATACATATTCAAAACTGATGTTTTCACATAATCTTTAAACATAATATTTATATGAGGAAGGTTAAACTTTTCAAAAGAAGGCTTACTCACATTTCCTCGGAAAAGAACACATGCTTTTTTTGAAAGCTGCTTGCACGTTGTTGCTTCCTGTTCTTGAATGCTTCAGGCTTTAATCTTGTTGAGTTAAGTTGGATTTTGATTTTAAGTTGAGCTTGGATTTTCTTGCTTCAATTATAAGTTTTGGAGAAGTTTGTTTAGCTTCTACTTTTATTTTTGATTTTATTTGTTTGAAAGAAAGATGAGAGAAATATATAAAGATTGCTCTTATATATAGCCTGGTTTTCAACTAAATTCATTTTTCTCTCTCTCTTTTTTTTGAAAATGAAGAAACAATGTTTGACACTTGTAAATTGCATGGCATCTTAAGCTTACAAATGTTCTTATGCATGTATTTATATTTTTTTTTGTTTTTATCTTTTATACGTATATATTTTCTTTTATTAATTAATGTAACTTTTAAAGAAATAATATAAAACCTATTATACATTAATTAGTAACTATATACATACTAGTATTTGAAAATGTGGAGTTTTAATCTAATTTATTTTGAGAATAAAAATATAACTTTGGAATAAATAGAATATCTTATGGATTTTGATATTATATACATCCATATTATTACAAACTTCTGTATATTTCATTTCATAGGCATACATATATATACACTCTTATATATTATAAAGCTTGTATATATCTGTTTATATTTATATATATATATGTAGATATTTTATCTTTAATTAAATAGTGAAATATATTATTTATTTATTTACGATAAGATTTATCATCTCCAGAGATTTATAATTCAACATTTATTATAGTTTCAAATCTATATATATATATATATATATATCCAGATATTTATCATAATTTTACTTGTTCAACTAAATAAAAATCATTATCTCAATAGTAAAAATCAGTTAATTATCCAATTATCAGATGTCCAAAAATCTTGGTTATCACACCGAGCATCTGTTTTAAATCTCGACCGTTGATCTTCTAGTGCTCGATTAGCACTACAACTTTCATGTTGAACCCCAAGCTTGAAAACGTACGGATTGGGAGATATTAGAGAAGAAAGATCGTAATATTCTGGCCATTAAAGTGAAAACGGCGACTAGGGTTTATAAACCTAATGTTTGTGAAAAAACGAAAAAGTGAGGGCTTTTGTAGAAAATTTACGTGCACCATTCACCCGAAATTTTTTTGAACTCCAAATAAAGCATGCCTCTTGGTGTTTATAATGTTTTACCCCTATTTTGAACACAATAGAATATATATCAGGAGCCAATTAGATCGTATTTGGAAGATAGGTTTACGAATCGACTATCAAATTTAAAATTCACTTAAACGAATTTCTACGCGTTTTAGCTTGCCACGACTAAACCGTAAATCCGATTGTCACGAAATTTGAAATCCTACAACAATATAACATTATGAATCCAATGAAACTAGTTTCATTGAAATCCGAGACTGTTTGAAAAATGGCTATTTTTACACATTAATTAAACATTAAAATATTCAATTTCTACAAAATAACTTTTAATTCAATTTTAAAAGTTTATCTATATCATTATAATTCAAATAAGATTTAATTCAACTTTATAAATCATTTTATTTCACATATAATTCAAATTCCAATTATTTACAAATTTCAAATATTAAATCATCGATTTAGTTATCCAATTAAATCCTTAAATTCGAAATATAAGTTATACAGCTTAAATTTACTTGTGAATATTTAAAATAAATAAAATATACGAATTTCAAATGACTGAAATTTTGGGTCGTTACATTCTCCCTTACTTAAAAGAATTTCGTCCTCGAAATTACCAAGTAAGAAAAAGTAATAAAATCCATTAATTTTTCAAAACAATTCGTTCAACTAAATTACCAAATCATTTAAACCTTTTGAATTTTCCTAAAATCCGTTAGTTAAATTTCTTATAAAAACTTTACTAAGTTTTTAAACGCACTCATAGTTATCTTTTTAGAACCAACTTATATCGTTTACCTTTTAAATCGAAATCAAAATGTTAGTTATCAATTTTTTTTCCAATTTTCTCAAAATTTTCTAACGCCTTAAATTTTCAAAAAAATTCGCCATAGTCTCCTTTACGCGGTTCGATCGTAGTAATATCACAACATATATATATATATATCATAAATATACATCTCATCTCCGAGGATGAGGCATCTCGTATGGAAAAAAGTACAAAAGTACGATATGTAATCCGAGATATGTGTCCTATATATTATTAGCGAGCATATACGGCTAATATAGCGCGAAAGCGAGCTCCAAATGCGAAGCAAGTGCCATACGCACCTACTAACACTCAACAAATAAATCAGAAACATGTATATATAAAAGTAATATCAATATACAACATATACCAATACCACAACTATATAAGCCAATATAGAAAATGCAACAAAGGCAACAAATTCAACCATCAAACCACTATCATCCAACTAACATCCAACAAACCAACCAATAGAATTGATTTTCAATTTAATCACATTCGTTCGTTTACATTTAATTTGGTTTAATACATTTAATTTTAATTGGTTGATATTCAGTTGACTTTCATTAAATTATTTAACTCCCAATTTCATTAGCTTTTAATGAATTAACACTTACATCCATTAATTCCCTATCAATTCATTTACATTCGACCGATTAACATTTAATTCACATTTCATTTGGTAATTTGTTCCATTAGTTCAATTCAATCATTAATTCGATTGCTAATTCATTTTACAACTAAAGTTGAATTTCCTTATATAACTCAAGTTCATATTCATCACTTAACTTTATTAATTCGTCTTATTTATCAAAATCAACTTGATTCAACATTACTTAAGTTACATTTCATTTCATCTTCATTTATATTTACTTTCACTATACAACTTAAGTTCAGCACTAATTTAATTCAAATTCTATTTTATTTAACTTTACTTAAGTCAAATTTCATATCACTACTTAAATTCAGTTTTTTTTTTGCTTAAAAAAATTGTTTAACCATTTTATTTTTTTTTACTTACATTTTCTCATTTTATAAGTTATACAACTTATTTATCTAAACTTCCAAATTTATGTTATATAATCACTTATCTTTTAAGTTTAATTTCCATTTCAACAACTTATATAATCCAACTTTACTAAAATTAAATTCTTATTTCATATTATAAGTCGAAAACTCACTTCACTTATATTTATCAATTTCAACTTGGATTTTAAATTCTAATTTGTCTATCCCAACAAAACTTCAATTTCAATTTATTGTTGGTAGCAAATCAATTACATAGAAACTCGAAAATGATACTGATGATGCTGCAATCATCACCTTATTATTTCTCAGCAATAGTAGTGAATTTAGTGCTTTTTATTCTTTTATATTTACAAATCACATTTATAAATCTATACTTATATAACTTCACTATTTTACTTTACTTATATAAGATCTGTTCCAAATTCATATTATCTTATATAGATTTATAATAATATAATCTCTTTAACTTTTGAAAATTAACATTCAAAATCAACAGGATTCAAACTCTCAGTTAATTGGTTTAAATCCACTTTTATTTACAACTCAAGTAGTTTCATTTCTTATATATAAGATTATTTCACAATTGTAAATTATATTAATTATAATTTCATACTTTATAATTCATTTTCTTATATAATTTATTCTTTTACAATCATTGTTTTTATTTAGATTATTCAAACAGCATTTAATAACTTATATATTTACATTTTCAAACAACCAAACAATCAATTTATTTGCACTTTAATAATTGTGAAAAATTATTCCCTTTATGTATAAAATATAATCGAGGTAAAATTATTTCATTTACGCAGTTTAAAATAATATTATGTCGACTTGCCTCGTTTAAGTGTTTAGAAATCTTTATCGATGACATGGCGTCCCATATACCAACCAGAATTCACAAACAACTCAACGGGTAAGTAAACACAATATAAAACATTTTGTAATCACTAACAAATACACGCTCATATACATAATACACTTAAACTCAATCTAAGGTGCTACTGTCCCTATCTATACTGAGTACACATCAAAACTTAGGAATATACAAAATCTAAACTCTGATACCACGTGTGACGACCTGCAATTCCATACCCTTTGAATCGACAATAATCCACACATGTCCGACCCAAAAAGCTCCGACTAAAGGAAAGTCAAGAGAGAAAAAAGAAGAGAGAGGAAGAGAAGAGAAGAAAGAGAGAAAGTAGAACAAAATAGAACAATACAGAATCTCACATCGCAGCGGATAACATATAATATCATATCAATGATCATTACAAAATAGTAGTGGTATATACATGCATCAATTGGAGTTCAACAATCAATCACTAGTTATCAGCCTGAACAGTTTTAATATCCTATCCTCACAAAATGCTGACAATATACAATAACTAAGCAGTGGATAATCAAAACAGATACATGTATATGAAAATGAAGATCTCCAACTCTCCTGCTGAAGCTCCAAAAGCACCAAATTTGAACTTGTAAATATACTCAGTCTGACCCGAGCATTGAAAGGAAAGAATGCCTGGATCAGTCTAGTAAACTAGTGTGAAAAACACACTCAATTGAATTTATTAAATTACCAAAATTTTCGTTTATCAAAACAAAGTATCTTGTAAGACACGCCCACATATAAACACAGATATATTTTTACCTTACGATAACTAAAACATTTCATATCAAATCATCTGATATTATACTAGTGTCTAGTATACAAGTAATATTCAAAATAGCCGAAATTGTTACCATTATTAAATTCCAACATACTAGGATCTACAAATAAAATGGTAGATTCGTAGTGGAGTTTGGATTTCCATACAAATGACCAGATGAAGGGACTGCCTTCTGATGGTACACCTTTAGATGGATGTCCCAGGGCATAGAGCATCTGCCCACTACCAACACAAGACCGGCCCACCTCTATAACAAGATGGTACCAAACATGTCATCCTCTGGTCGTTACTGACCTTAACCGAGGGCCCTCTAGCATATAAACCACAATAATTAGATACATAACGTCATAGCGTGTAAAGATATATCTAGAAGAGGATGATCATACCCTACTTGAGAGCGACCCACTTAGCCCTGCTGTATCTAACCATGTTTTGGTCATTTTCGGTTGTTGAGGCCCGAGGTAACGATTACCTTTTACATATCACAATCACATCACTTTGAATGCCATACAAAAATACAACCCTTAATCTCATATGTCTCAAGGAGGGTGTTAAGCTAAGAGAAGTTGCCTTCTCCGCCACTACTGATGTACGTTTGTAAAAACTAATGTACGTAATCTTTGGAAATGCAATATCAGACAAATATCCATACAAGTTGTCCAGGAACAGGACAAACCGAATGTACTTTCCAACCACATTCGAAAAATCCCTAGGATTAGTAGGGAATAGTCCTTGCATTGGATATTTCATAATGAGGAGACCACTGCTACTATATGTATATTGGGATTTTAAACCCAAACGATCAACAAGCAGTCCCTACTACGAAAATTTGGAATATCAATATCATCACAATCTGCACAAATCGAACGCATATACGTTGGTCCGAAGTGGTTTTTAGATAAATCTGATTCCGGTCTCTTCGCACCAACAATGCAAAAGCATTTCTCAACCTCACACATGAACTATGTCTCATAGACTTATCACGTCTCCAACCTTCAACTTGCTATCATTCGAGCCAAGAAGGAAGCTAGATAGATTGGAGTAATATTCCGCACTACATGAATCAAAATCCTCAACACAAACGATAATCAAGCCTACACAGAAGGCTAAGTACTAAGTGTACAACTAAACAGTTCCCACATCAAGTCGAGGAACTAAAATGGTCGAATTTTGATAGTCGGTTATTTAACTATCAAAGCAAACAAACAAATATTTAGCACCATATGCAATCTCTAGGCCCTTTTAATTAATCTTTTATTAACTAATTCACTTGCCAAATATTTACTTCAAATTATCATTAAAAAGATATAATCTCCAAACTATTTCAACATTGGAAAACATTTCCATATACTTATTTAATGATAAGTAATTCACAATCAATTTATTTTCAACACTTAGAAAATATTACATACACTTAAAATCATAACTAAGTGTATATTTTATTCTTTTGAGGAAAGAATTCTTCTAAACACATTTATTTGGGTCAAAATGAATGTTGCATAAAATATCATTACAACAACCCAAAATCACTAGTATAGGAATTCGAAAATTAGATAGATATATAAATCCCATATATTATACAAAATATTTTCATTCAAAAATCATTTACTATAACAACAGTGTTAAAGTCCATCATTCCTTATTTCTATAAATGTTTATTTCAATAATGAATGTTGAAATGTGTATTCGATACTTAACAACTTTTAAAACATCTTCAAATCACTTAACTCCAATTAATACTGTCACTTTCAAAACATTTATTTAAATTAAAAGATCACATTCCAAACATATCCATTTCATTTAATATATTATTCGTCGTCCAAAATCGTGAATATAGTTAATTTAACAAAATCATTATTTCTATACAATTGATTTAAAATATTATCCACTGTCCAAAATCATGGATATAATTCCCTAACCGAATTCGCTACTTATACACGTGAATTCGTAAAGAAAGGAAGAGGATATGCATGTGTATTTATAGTGTAGAAATTCTTGTGCATGAAATTATCAAAATACCTCCCCCCCACCCCGTAATTTTCGGCTGAACCCACCCATCTCCATGTGCTTTCCATCACTTCATGTTTTGGGTGTGTAAGTTGATATGTAGTTGATTGTAAGTTTTCTTTTTGACTCCTAAGGATGAAGTTTTCAATTGTACATATATAAGGAAACTTCTGTATGTACATATTAAGAAATTTAAAAACCCTTGATGTGACTAATTGTATATACATATATGTATTATATACATATATGTATTTATATGTGTGTACATGTATGTGTGTTAAGTAATGTTACAACGATTTGAAACAATTTCCGTACCACGATATGTCAAAAATCCAAAAGCTAAATCCACTCACATTTTCAGTTTTTAATCAAACTATTTATTTATGTAAATAAAGCTTAAAAATAAATTTCTTATCATCCTTAAAGAATCAAAACAAGATTATTTAAGCTATAAAATCATATTAAATAATAATCAAATCCATTTATAAAAATGCTGTGACGACTCGGCTTCCTACGCTCAGGAAGACGTGTCATCAAAAAGAAAGAAAGGGATAGAAATAGAAAAGAAAAGAAAAGAAAGAAAGAAAGAATAACAGCATCAGAATCTCACAGCGGAATGGAACAAAATATAATACCTCAACATAAATATTACATAGTTATACATCAAAGTTATACAATATCATACAACATGACTATCATATACATATCTGTCAGAACATACACCTCAAATACATCATAAACTAACTAACACAGCGGAACTATATAGATAGATATGTTTACAACGCTGAAGCCTCCTGCTCCATTGCTCCTCCAGAAGTCGTCAAAGCTAACCTGAATCCCATGGCTACCCGTAAAAATTTGGGTACCCGAAAGTTTATGAAAAACAAAAATAAACTCCGGGTCAGACATGGGTCTGGTATGAGTAAACGGGTTAAAGTTGTTTAACTTTGAAAATCATTTAAAATAAAGGTATCACGTAAGACTCCCCACAAATAAATACGGGTAAGTTTTTACCTTACGCTAACCAAAACATTTCATAGGAAATCCAGTGATATTATAATAGTGTCTAGGGTTTTCAAGTAAAATACAGAAATAGCTGAAATGCTTACATCTCACATTTCAACATAGTTGGGCACAATCAGAACGTACGACGCTTATTGGAAATTGGATCCCATACAATGGCAGGGCTACTGGGGTACCGCCCGTCACAGTACGTGGTCTAGATCACAGTACCGAGGAGCCACCCTAACTCCCCTGCAACACAAGGCCGGAACTATTCCTTACTGAACAGTCCCGAACAAGATAACCCCGCAGTTGGTGTACATCCAACCGCCCACACAGCCGAATAAAAAGGGACATCTAGACAGGGGTATATCTCGTCCTACTTGGGCATGACCCACCTAACCTTGCTGCACATCCCCTGTTTTAGCCATTCCCGGTTGATGAGGCTTGAGGCTGCGTTTACCTTTATAGAACATATCACTTAGAATGCTCATCGTCTGCCTGACGATGTGCTGAAAGCATTCAATCCATACAAGTTCATTCCAGGTTCGAACGAAATCGAAGGCATTATCTCGTTACCCTCGTTTTGGAATTACCCTCAGAGTTAACGACGATAACCCTTGCATTCCGAAAACACCAGCTCGATCTTCACTTGAGATTACACGACCTAACGTTTAATTTGGATCGATGTGGTTTTCGGAATATCAATTGATACCCGATCCCGGTCTCATCGAAATCCAAACGCCATTTTAAAGGTCAAGCTGTCTAATTAACTTAACAGTTTAAATTTAACAATTTAATTCACAAAGCAATTTAATACAGATAAATAACATCAGATAAATCATACAGCAATTTAACATAGATAAATCATATACTATCATCACAGATATATCCAGAATATCACAGAATGGAAATAAACATCAGATGCAATCAAATAGAATCATCGATTCATATCAACAAGTTTGATTTGTTTAAACTTAATTGCATATTTAAGAGTACATTATATTTTATTCTTGCTTAATTAATTATTAATTAATTAACTTATTTCAATTCATTAATTACTTATTAATTATTCACTTAATTAAGTAATTATTAATCAATTACCTTAATTATTGATTAAAAAACTCAGTTACACAATTAATTATTACTAATTGTTTAACTAATCATTAATTATTAATAACTTAATCATTCAATCATTAATCATTTATTTAATCAGTTATCTATGATTTGTTAATTAACCAATTTCAAATGATTGATTAAATTCTTGATTACAAATGGTTTACACAAGATTATTATTAAAATCGTTAATTATTAATTTGATTAAATTTGAAATTACTTATTAACTCACAATTATCAAATTTTATTACATGCATAATTAACTTTGATTTAAATTAATTACTCAACTTGTTTTAAGTTCATTTGGACTTAAACAATTTTGTCAACACCTAATAACATAATTTATACTAACTTATTTAACTTTAACTTAACATTAAAAATAGGCTAGCATCTAGAATCTTAAAATACGAAGCAAACAACGTGACTCACCCGGGTCGAACTCGGTAATATCCAGAAACTCTCTCGCGTCACTCCCTACCTCTCTTTCTTCTTCCTCTGTTTTTTTTAAAGCTTAATTTTTTTTAAACTGTTAAAACTTATAAACACACGCGTGTATTAAAAACTCGACCCAGCAAAAATCCCAAAGCAAAGAACTATCAAACTTGAGATTTCCTCGAGTCGACCCAGACGTGAACATCTCCGTCGCCGTGCACGTGCACGGCGGTCCACCACCGCGCTACCGCCTCGCGACGCCACCAACACATCACAAATCTTCACCACACACGAAATCACAACCCAGATCAACTCGAAACTCACAAAATCAAAAAAAAAGCTTAAAAGTCGAACTGCAACAAAACCACGTTAGACAAATTCCCTTCGCCCTCGCGATCGCCGCCACCTGACACGACAAGGCTTCGGCCGTACGTCGACGTCAGCACACACTAACTTTCCCCAAAATCTCACAATGCTCGGTTAGGCCATGGTGTCGAGAGCATCCACGAACAGAGCACTAAAACATTAAACCTGAAAACTCTATTTCCAATCAATCCTCAAAAATCTTGCATTCATAAATTTTTTTAACATTTTTCTAGTGATCTTACATCACCATTCAAGCTTCATGTCGAATTTCAACAACTATAATTGTTTGAATCATCATAATTTCACAAAAATGCATTTTGGGTTCACTAACCAACTGCTCTATGCATAGTTGTCTAAAAATTATAAAATTTGTCTTAAAATTCATAGTTTTGTATGTTGTTTCAAATTATAAGTTCAATTTTACAATTTGAGATATTCGAATTTTGATCTTATTTTTATTTTTACTGTAAATTGGTGTTTACAGTACCTATCTTTCACTGCTACTAAAAATAAATGATACAAACCTTAATGTTAACCTTAAACTAATATATTTAGTTAAGTTGTTAATTAGAGAAAAGGATTTTATATAAAAGTTTGATATATTCTGTTTTCTTTGCCTCTATAGAAATTTTGAAAACCTAAAAGAACAACTGTAAGAACTTCCTGTATTTAGCAAGAAATCCAGATCTTTTAACATACCCATAACAAACTCTTCATAAACGTCAAAATAAGAGTAAGATTAGAAATAGTTTACTCACCCAAGTTTGCAGTTGAACAGAGGATGATACAAGAGTACTGCAGTTTGCAAATTTGTATTTCTGTAACTTCTATGCTTCCTGACCTATGAATATGAAGTTTTGTTTATTTTCTTTTGCTTCTTCTCAGTTTTGTTTCATAAGTTAATGACTGAACTAAATGAAATAAAAGTGATGAATACATATATATATATAACTTGAACAAGCTGCTTCTTGAATAAGCTTCCACTTGATAAAATATCTTGCTTAATTTTCTATGTACTAAAACCTGAGATGGTTCAACAATTTCGGCTGCAGATTTGTTCCAGAAAGAAAGTGTGCTAATTAATGTTTGTGTTTTTACTTATGTTAACACAATCAATATTTGCTTATTGACACAACATATGGTACAAAGATATTTCAGGTTTGTTTGTACTAATGTGTTCATATAAGTTTACACTAATTAGTATTTGCTGACATATATATTTACAAAGATATTAGCAGTATATTTGTACTAAGATGTATTCCATTTTCATACTTGCAGATTTCTTTTTGTTTAGACATATTTATGTTAACATATAAACAACATGTTTGCTGCAGGTTTTCATTTGTGTTTGTACTAAATGTTTCATTTATGCTAACATCCTATTAATGTTTGCAGAAAAATTAAATTTGTTTAAAGATATTTGCAGGTCTTGTTTTAGTGTCTGGTGTATAAATGTACAATGGTTTTGCTTTTTATTTTATTATCTTATTCAACTTATAGTTTGTACTTATGTTTGATATATATATAAGTTTATGTTTATTTTAATTTTAAAAACTGTCGTTTAGAAACACTACTTAACCTTATTTGTTTTTCATTAAAGTTAAATATTACAAATATTTGATTTGTAACTTATATGTGCATTAATGTATTTATATTTATAAATATGATTGTGTTATTGTACTTGTTATTATTAACTGCATTTATATATCTGATATTAAATGTCATTAATACATCAATTTTAATTTAATTGAATAACACAGATTTATTCCTGAATATTGTTGAAATAATCTATTTTATATTTGAAGTTATATTCCTTTATAACCCATATACAACTAATAATATCCAAATTCTTATTTATTTATAAATGAAAATCTTATATTTTATTTAAATTAGATTAAAACTTATTCTAATAATAAGGTCAAAATTCCGGGATGTCACAAATACGACGTCGACCTACCAAAATGCGACAAAGTTTATATATCTTTATATAACAAGTTTATATATTTATAAAAACCATTATAAATCGCTTATTATTATATAATAATTAAAATGGATTATTCCTCATTTGACATCATTATCTGAATTTTTAAAATTAATTAAATATTTCGATTTAAAGTGATAAAATTATGGGTCGTTGCAAAAGGACCGATTTGATTTGTTTTTGAGAAAACTTAACCCCAAGTGCAAGTGTGAGATTGATAGAGTTAAGGGTATTCCCTAGGGGCAATTATGTACTTTTCTACATATATCTAACCTGATAAAAAATATAGTTCATAACAAAATTTATTTTTCTGTAGCGAGTCTTTCTTACACCTAACTACAACACTTAATACATCCTCAGTATTCGTGCGCCGATCAACTAAGTGACCGAAAGACAGGTCATTTGAGGTGAAAGAAGAAAAGATAGAACAAAACCTTACAAAACACGATGAGTAATATATAATACAAACAAGTCTATAGAAAAGAAATCATCTTTATTATGCACAATATTAGAGTACATTAACCTATTATCAGTTGGATAGTTATAAAATCCTATCATTACAAATGCTGATTAACATAAACAGAGATAAAAATAATAAAATAGCAGAAGAACATAAGATACGTGAATACGTCTTGGAAAATTCATCTCATCTCCTGAAACCTATAGAGAATCCAGCTAAATCTGAAGAATATGCTTGGGTGGACCCGAGCATTATAGGAAAACAACGCTTGGGTTAATCTGGTAAAACTAGCATGAGAAACTCAAATCATAAGTAATATTATTTATTTAACTTGTAAAACTCTTTAAAATCAAAGGTATCTCGTAAAACCATGGCACACATAAACACGGCGGGTTTTTACCTTTCTATACCTAAAAAAATTTCTAGAGAAAATCTTGTGATATTATCATAATGTCTAGGGTTAAAGTAAATATTAAATCATAGCCAAAATTGTTGTATTATTTTAATTCCAGGATACTAGGCACTACAATAAAAACCGTAAAGGCACGTGTTGAGTTTGGATTCCAAATATGACTAGGTAAGGGACTGCCTTTCGATGATACACCACTAGAAAATGTACCAAAGGGCTATAGACGCATCTGCCCCTCTGCTATAGAGTTGGCTGCCCCTTTAACATGATAGGTCAGATTCAGATTACCGCATCCCTTGACATTAAGGCTACAAACATTGCCCCTCGATGCATGCACGTAAAACAACTGTAAGGGGACAATCTAGAATGGAATGATGGCCCCTAATTATAGCTAATCACATAGCTTTGCTACATACATTTTATTAGCCATTTTTCCAGCTTGTGAGGCTTGAGGCGACACTTTTACCTTTTCTACTAGCAGTCCATCTTGGAATGCTAACACCGCTCTCCAAGTAGAGATGCAATTCCAGCATTCATCCATATAATTTGTACAACGATCGAAAAGACATTAAAAATTTACTATTGTCCATTTTGGAATCGACCTCAGGAAGAATAGTATAACTCCACGGCATACTTCATTACCAACATTATTAATTTGGAGTGGTTTGGATAAATTCAAAAATTTATGTCTCCAAATTAAGTGATAATTTCTAGCTAACTCAATTTCGGTTCTTTGGATGTGTGAAATAAGTATTTGGGTCCTTACTGGGGAACTCAAATAAACCCTACATACCTTCTGAGTTAAAATAGGTCTAGACTGGATAATCGATTATTTAACTATCAAATATCTATCAAATAAACAAACAATAACAATTTAGATATTTAATTACCTATAGCAATCAATAAGCCTCAAACAATTCTTTCGTTTATTAAAATCTCTATATAAAAGTGTTTATCAAAAACATCCATATACTTATCTTACCGACATAAGTATATTTACAAAAACATTTATGAAAGGTTTCTCATTTACAAATCATTTCGAAGGATCAACACCAAAATTTATTTAAATTGAAGATAAAGATAATATCAAACTACATTCCTCTGATGTTAAGTGCAAAAAGAATATCCATACCACCAGAATTAAGTAAGTCAGATAAAGGAAATCAAATCTCAAATTCTTTTATAAATTTCCTTCAATAAATCCCTTTAATAAATCTATTCATTTGTTAAAATCTCCTTTGCTAAAATTTCAAACCCATTTATAAAACTCTTTTATAATTATCAAAATTCATTTACATAAATTTATGTATCCCTAAGATCATTTGTAAAATTTCTTTATAAATATTCAAAACCCTTTATCAAATTTCGTCATAAATATTCAAAACCCTTTATAAAACTTCTTTTATAAACTTTCCAATATTTAAAAACAACTCTATTGATAAACTTAAATCAATAATGTCTCTTTGGTACAATCAATAATGTCTCTTTGATACGGGTGCATCCCATTCTTTTATATCAAAGGAACTTGTCGACACTTTCTCTCTAAATGTTGATGCTTTAATGACTTCCTTGAGAATTGCGAATCCTGTTGGTGGATCCGCAACTCTTAGTTTGCTTTGTAAAGATGTGGAGATTATTTTACGCGATTTTTCTTTCCTAGCCGATTTGCATGTTATGCGTTACTTAGGCTTTGGAATGATATTGGGTATGGATTGGCTTAACCGTTATGAAGCTCATATCCTATGTCCTGAGCGGACTATTTACCTCCGACATCCGCAATCTGTAAATCAGATTTCTATTATTATTAAAGATTCGGATTCTGCATTGACTGCATCTTTATATTCTTTAAATCCTCATGATGATGATGAGGAAGATGTCATTTCTCGAATTCACGTCGTTCGTGAATTTTACGACATATTTGAGCCCGTTTTAGGTTTACCACCTAAACGAGCAATTGAGTTCAGAATTAATCTTACCCTTGAAGCTCAACCTATTACTCGTCCTCCTTATCGTATGAATAATAAGGAAAATGAGGAGATGCGCAAACAATTATCCGAATTGGAGACGAAGCAATTTATTCGCTCTAGTTCCTCGCCTTGGGGAGCTTCGGCTATTTTCGTAAAAAAATCCGATGGTACTCTTAGGCTCTGCGTTGATTATCGCAAGCTTAACGATCTTACTATTAAAAATAAATATCCTTTACCTCGGATTGATGATCTATTCGATCAACTTTGTGGTGCTAAGGTCTTTTCACAATTGGACTTGGCTACCGGTTTCCATCAGCTTCGTATCGCAGAGGATAGCATTCCTTTGACATCATTCCATACTCGATATGGATCTTATGAATGGCTTGTTATGCCATTTGGGTTAACGAATGCTCCAGCTTATTTCATTGACCTCATGAATCGAGTTTTCAAAGATTTCCTCGATCGGTTTGTTCTCATATTCATTGATGATATTCTTGTGCATTCAAAAACCGAGGAGGAACATGAGAAACATCTTCGGATTGTATTGGAAACTATTAGGAGTAATCTATTAAAGGCGAAATTTTCTAAATGCCACTTTTGGCAATCTCGTGTGAAGTTTCTCGGTCATATTATTTCCGAATCCGGAATTTCCGTGGATCCTTCAAAGATTGAAGCGATTCAAGATTGGAAGAGACCGGAGAGTGTGACAGAGATTTGTAGTTTTCTCGGATTGGCGGGTTATTACCGTCGTTTCATTAAAGACTTTTCTAAGATTGCCATGCCTCTTACTGGCTTGACTAAGAAGGGTGTTAAATACATTTGGTCGGACAAATGTGAAGCCTCTTTTCAAAAATTGAAAGAACTCCTTTCCGATGCTCTTATTCTTGTTATTCCCGAAGGGAATCAAGATTTTGTTGTTTATACTGATGCTAGTCACGTTGGTTTGGGTGCCGTTCTTATGCAAAAAGAACGTGTTATTGCTTATTCTTCTAGGAAATTGAAGCCGACCGAGACTAGATATGCCACACATGATTTAGAACTCGCGGTTATTGTTTTCGCCCTTCGAATTTGGCGTCATTATCTATTGGGAGAGAAATTTATTCTTTACACGGATCATATGTTTTTGAAATATTTATTTTCTCAAAAGGAACTTAATTTGCGTCAACAGCGTTGGCTCGAGTTCCTTGCACCTTATGATCTTGATATTCTTTATACCCCCGGTAAGGGTAATCGTGTCGTCGATGCTCTTAGCCGTAAACAACAAGCAGTTGTTTTTATGATGATATCTGAATGGAACGATCTCGAGATTTTATCGACTTGTGAGATTCGAGAGCGCGTATCCGATTTATGCTCATCACTTGTTTTATGTAGCCTTGAGGCTCATCCTTCTCTTTTAGACTGCATTCTTGAAGCTCAAGGGCTAGATCCTGAATTGGCTCTTCTTGGCCAAAATGTTAAGGATAAAATTGATATTGAAGGTTTGAAAGACTTTGATATTGATTCTCGAGGCGGCATTCGAAAATTTGGTAGACTTATCGTACCAAATATTGGCGATCTTCGTAAAGATATTTTAGGAGATTCCCATCGTTCTAAATTCACCATTCATCCCGGTAGTAGTAAAATGTATGTTGATATGAAGCGACTTTATTATTGGGAGGGAATGAAATCTGATATTGCTAACTTTGTTAAGTGTTGCATGACTTGCCAACTTGTCAAGGCCGAACATCAAAGGCCTGGTGGGTTATTGCAACCTTTAGAAATTCCAATTTGGAAGTGTGACCAAATTTCCATGGATTTTATAGATGGCCTTCCCTGTTCTTGTTCGGGTCATGATAGCTTATGGGTGATCGTTGATAGACTTAACTAATCCGCCCATTTTATTGCCGTTCGGTCTAACCGAACCGTCCCTCTTTTGGCCAAACTCTTTATCAAAGAAATTGTTAAATTGCATGGAGTTCCTACTTCTATTGTTAGCGATCGAGATCCATTGTTTACTAGTGAATTTTGGAAGAGTGTTCAAAAAGCTTTAGGAACGAAGCTTAATTTTAGCACTGCTTATCACCCCCAGTCCGATGGACAAACCGAGCGTGTGAATCAAACTCTTGAAGATCTTCTTCGTTCTTGTGTGCTCGATTTTGGTGGAAGTTGGGAAGATCATATTTCACTTGTTGAATTTTCCTATAATAATAGCTTCCAATCTAGTATTGGTATGGCACCTTTCGAGGCAATCTATGGAACGCCATGCCGATCTCCTTCTTGTTGGCTTGAGGCTAGTTTTAGGTCCAGACTTTATTCGTGATTCCACAGAGAAGGTTGAACTTATTCGACATAGGATGAAAGAAGCCCAGAGTAGACAAAAATCCTATGCTGATAATCGAAGATGGAAGTTAGAATTTTCTGTGGGAGATTCTGTTTTTATTCGTGTTTCACCTATGAAAGGTGTTGTACGTTTCAGTCGATCGAGAAAGTTAGCGCCTCGATATATTGGGCCATTTCCTATCACTGAACATATTGGTTCCATGGCTTATCGCCTTCCATTTTGGGCTCAGTTTTCTGCCATGCATGACGTGTTTCACGTTTCTCAATTACGGAAATGCCTTCGAGATTCCGATTCTATTCTTGAGCCTGGTATTGTGGAAGAAATTGAAGTTTCGCCAAATTTGACTTATGAGCAGCAACCTATTCGAATTATTGCTATGGAGGTCAAACGACTTCGAAATAAAGATGTTCCGCTTGTGAAGGTTCAATGGTCCTCAAACCCTAAAGATTGCTCTTGGGAATCTAGAGAATTCATCGAGCGAACACATTCGGACTTACTTTCTAGTGCTCAATGAGGTGAACTTCTTATTTCAAATTTCTTTTGTGATAATATGCTTTTATGTTTGTTACTTTTTATTTCCATCTTATATATTGCGAGGACGCAATTTCTTTAAGGAGGGGAGTCTGTAACAACCCGCATATTTATCGATTATATATATAAATATTTTGTTTAAATCTTTTATCGTTAGTCGGATTTTGGTCCAAAAAGCTACTTTTTGCATACGATCAAATCAGGACTCGAGACCACTTCCATTGAGTTCAAAATGACATTTGTAATTTTTTTAAGTATAAACATTGATAGGTTTGGAGTTAGTGGAATTTCACTAACTTTTCCCGCTTTGGACTTTAGGTTGTTTAGCCTTTATAACTCAAGCCCAATTCCCTCCTTCTCCTCACTCTTCATAAATTCCTACCAACTCAAGCTTTTGCATTAATGGTAAGTGGAAAGGGAAATTAAAACTCCAAGCCTAGGTTTCAACTTCAAATCCATCATTCAACTCCAAATTCAAAGAGAGGATATTGGATTCAAGCTTGTTGGGTTGAGATTGAAGTGGATTGATTCTTGCTTTGCTTCAAAGCTTCATTTTCATTGACTTTTGGTGCAAAGGTGAGATTTTTGTCTCACAATTCTAGTCTATAACTATATTGGACTGTTGGGAATGATTCCCCATCACTTTAGCATGTACATTTGCATTTGGTTTGGATTGGATTGGCGAAAAACTCCAATTTTTGGTGTTTTTGGAGATTTCCTACACTTAGGTCGCACTGCCACGAAATGCCACTTCGGAATTAGGTCGAAGGTCGTAGGTCGTGGGCCGCTAGGATGTAGGTCGTGGGCCGCTAAGTCATAGGTCGCTCGCCCTGATCTTCGTATGGTTGCTCGGCCTGTTCTTTGTTAGGTCATGGCAAAGTGATCGCACGATCTTGTTTTAGACCTTAGGTCGCTTGCCCTGTCGCATTGGTACGTTGCTAGGTATTAACCCCTTAAGTTGCTCGACCTTTAGGTCGTAACTCTTTAGGTCGCGAACCCCGTTAGGTCGCTTGACCCTTAAGTCGCTCGACCTTTAGGTTGTAACTCTTTAGGTCGCGAACCCCGTTAGGTCGCTTGACCCTTAAGTCGCTCGACCTTTAGGTCGCAAACCCCGTTAGGTCGCTTGACCCATAAGTCACTCGACCTTTAGGTCGTAACTCTTTAAGTCGCGAACCCCGTTAGGTCGCTTGACCCTTAAGTCGCTCAACCCGTTCACACTTTAGGTCGTAACTCTTTAAGTCGCGAACCCCGTTAGGTCGCTTGACCCTTAAGTCGCTCAGCCCATTCACACTTTAGGTCGCAAGACCACTTGGTCGTGCAACATTTAGGTTGCTTGGCCTATGTAGTTAGGTCGTAGCACGTTCACTTGCTCGGCCGTGTCTTTAACTCGTAGGTCGCTCGCCCCTTCTAACTCTCGAGTTCCTTAGGTCGCTCGCCTTTCTTAGGTCGCTTACCTGGTTGAGTCATACCTCATCTTAGCTCGGCCATGTTAGGTCGAACCCCGTAGCAGGGGCGTTGCCCCCGTACCCCCACCTTGGGGGGTTACCACCCCCCTGGACCCCCCCTCCGTAGGGGATCTTATCTGAAAAAACATTCAACAGAACTTGCTTTGTTGAGATGCTGAGTTGACCATTCTTCGAGATAAACTATCTTGGGCTTCTCGGTCGATTTTATGGATTTTTGAATATCTATTTCGATGGATTCTTTATCGGTTTCTTTGGATCTTATTCACGTCTTCGAATGTGAATTTTTATGATTGATTGTTTCTACAATCACTTCTATGATTTGTCACTTTAAAATATAAAGGTTTTCAATACTAGTAGTAAATATCAAAACTCTTTCATCAAAACAATTTTAACTCTACTCTACTACAAAGCTTTTTCCTTAAACCGTTTTCCAATCTATTTGTATATACAATCCTTTACCTCACTCGTATAAGAAATCTAATTAAACTACTTAGTAAAACAAGTGGTATGAAACGCATGCGTTTACTTCGTTGGTTAATTCTTGGACTTGTGCGATTGAATCTTTTGTGACAATTTTCTAGTGAAGATCTACAGTTTGTTCGTAAATATTTGAGTTAAGCAAGTGGTTATGGGACATGAAGCTAAACTTTTATATTTATTAACTTAGTGTAATTGACACTTCTTGATGATCATGACGATCATTTTTGTGTTTTAGACTAGCAACTGTGCGATGTCTCTTTGTCTGCGAGGGAGACTAGACCTCGCTCTTGTGATGTTTCGTCATCACATATGTGGGGTAGCGCCCCATGGTCTTCGGGCCATTCGTGTGTCAAAATTAATGGCTTGCAACCATGAGATAGCGTCTCGCTTTGTGTTACACGTGTAGGTGAGTTTTCATACTCCCATTTTGTGGGTTTTCATGCTCCTATATTGTGATTTCTGGATTTCTTCTGTAGTCTTCTGGAATTTGTGCTTCACCTATTTTCATGACTTTCATTGTTATGATTTTCCAGCTTTTATGTTTAGGTGAATTTGGATCTTTTAGAATATTCTTTTGATATTGTTTGATCTCTTGATGATCTTCATTTACATGCTTATCATAGTATGTCTTTATGGTTACTATATGTTCTTGCCATATCTATTGTTTATATCATGTTATCTGATATTTATAGCTAGACTGATCCGTTTATTATCTTCTTATAAATAATACTCGGGTCAGACCGAGATGTTACAGGTGCTTCTGCTTGACTTTTCCCCCAGGGATTTACTACTCTGACTTTTGGCTGACCATTTAGATTAGCAGTTTTTATCGTTTACACTTGAGATATAGACTCATAGTTGTATTCTTTTGTATAGCACGTGTTGCTATTCTTTTGTATTATTGTGGATCTTTTTGACCACTACTCTGAGGTACACTTTCATGTGTTAGTTATATATTCATATCTTCTTCCGCCTTTGTGATATGGATGTCTGTGACTGATTTGTGTTATGCTTATTTCTATGTTTGTTTTCGAAGATTATTTATAGCCACTGTGTGATAAGAAATCACATGGATGGTCGCTCCTCAACAGCCTTATTCTCCGTGCTAGTTAAAAGCACTACACCGTAGTGTTCTTGGCTAGCGTGGGTATAGAGGTGGGGCGTCACAATATTCATCACTTAACTTTATTAATTCGTCTTATTTATCAAAATCAACTTGATTCAACATTAATTAAGTTACAAATTTGAACCACAAAATAATTTATAAAGTAAAATATAATTTACAAATTTATAAAATAAAATAGTTTCCTCAAATTTCACAAATTGATTCAAATCAACTCGAATTCCAAAATTCCAATTTAACGCAATCTCAGTTCCTCAACTTCGATTCAATTCAGTTTCTCAATAAATCATTTCAAATTATATCGATTTTAAATACAAATTTGAACCACAAAATAAACCATTTAAATTTCAACATATTTCAAAGCTTTATTATTCAAACATTTTCAAAATTAGATTCGTTAATTTCATATATATCAAAATTTAACTTCGTTATTATTTAGTTTTGAAATGTTTACTTAATAAATCCAATATCATTTAAATAAAACCCCAAATTACAAATAAACTAAATATTTCCTTCAATTTATCTAAACTTGAAATATTCATTTAAATACCTTAAACCAAAAATCATGTTATAAAAATCAAATCCTTTAAAATCTCAATTTCAATAAGTTTCAAATCGATTTAATTAAATAAAATTCTTAATCAAAAATATTGTTTTGAATAAATTCAAATTTATCTTCCCAACCTTACTTATTAAAATCATTATAAATCTATCTAAAAATAAAATTTCAAAACTAACTTATAACCTTGAAAATTTTCAAACATATAAATTTAAAAATCTAAATTTTAAACCCTATAAAATAACATATATATATATATAATATCATAAAATCAATATTTATTAAAACCAAAATATTCATTTCAAACCTTGGAAATCATACATCAGATAAAATTGGAGCTTCACTTGGAGATCCATCTGTATCTATTCAGCTCTCAGCTTTTCCAGTTGATTTCTTCAGAGATTCATCTGTTTGTATTCGAGACTTCATTGTATTTGAGATGTTCTGTTGTATTTTGTTTCAAGCTCTGTTATTTATATAGTAGCTTCGCGAACTACTATTTATCTTTTCTGCTGCATATGGTTATATTACTCTGTGTTTATGATTTTATGATTCATTTATTTAATGTGTATGTTGAGTTTTGTCAAATATAAATTAACAATATGATATTTTGAGTAATTCAAGTCCGACATGTGTGGATGCGAATGCACGAAATACCGGATCGTTACAGTTGGTAATATATGGTAGCTCATAAGCTACTGTATGTTTATATCGGTCATAAGATTTTTTATAGCATTAGATGTATTTATAATGGTATATATTTATCTACAGAGTAGTGTATATATGTTTTCATATAAATGTTATATTGTTTTATGAAGTGTTAATTTTTATTATCTATATGCTATACGAAAGTATATATAAAAGTATAAATTCATTGCAGGTTTATAGATGTGAGTATGTATATTAAGTTTGTATAATAGGATTTTCACAATCTGTTAGCTGTATACATAAGTTTCGGCCTGTATATATATAGTTATACATTAGTTCTCTATATATGTTTATATACTAGTTAGAGATATTAGATTATATACATATATATATTATAATAAGTGAGTTATACTTGTACGTTTGGGTTGGTTTTAAATTTATATATAATATATCGAATATATATAAATAGATGTATATTATCTGTTATGTAAAGTTTATATATTATATACATATATAATCTGATTTTATATTATTTTGCTAAGTATAATACGTTCTGTTTTGCTTTATACATGTGTATATATATTTTAGTATATAAGTTAATTCTTATAATGATCTATCTATATATATATATTGGTTTTGATATATATGTTTAAAATTTAATATTGAAAAAAGGATATATGTATTCCCAAATTGAATATCGGTTTAATGGGAAATTTATAATATAATAATGCATATTTTTCTGTTAATATCAAAATTTAATATGTATTCTCAAAGAGATACATACATACTCTTTCATGATAACTTTTCACGAATGATTACAACTCTTTAAACTCTATATAAACATATTAGAATCATTTGTTTAATTTACCCCGAATTGATAAAAAGCTTTCTATTTATATACTACACTGATTCTAACATTTTGAACATTCAAATTTCTACATTGTTATCCCGCCTTTTTCCGCAAGGCCGTGATATCAAAAGATCGACCGAGAGAAGCAAGATAGCTCGTCTCAAAGATTGGTCAACTCAACATCTCAACAAAGCAAGTTCTGTTGAATGTTTTTTCATCTAAGATCCCCTACGGAGGGGGGGTCCGGGGGGGTGCCAAACCCCCAAGGTGGGGGTACGGGGGCAACGCCACCGCGACGGTGTTCGACCTGACCGGTCAGGTCGCAGGGGTCCAGGGGGCAGCGCCCCGTCCAAAACGGTATACGACTTAAAGAATGAAGTGACCTATCTTCTACTCGAGGCCAGCGCCTACAACCTAAGAAGACCTCGCGACCTAAGACGTGACCAAGTTAAACGACCTAGCGGCTTAACATGTAGAGCGACCTAAGCTGGACCAAGGGTCAACGACTTAACGGGTTAACCTATCAGCGACTTAAGGCATAAAGTGGCTCAACCGAGTTAACGAGCTAACAGGAGAAGCGGCTCAACGACCTAAGGCTAAACGAGTTAACAACTCACCAGAAGGTCCGACCTAACAGAGTCCACGGCTTAAAGGAGTCCACGGCCTAACGACTTAACTCTGTGGCACGACCTACAACTTATCTTAGGTCTTCCACATGACCTAACTCCTTAAGTCGTCCCTGCCGACCTAACTCCTTAAGTCGTCCCTGCCGACCTAACTCCTTAAGTCATCCCTGCCGACCTAACTCCGATTTCACCTATAAATATTCCATCAACTCCACATTCGGAGGGGGGACTTTTTCTGGATTTCAAGGCGCCTACACTCTGCTGATTTCTGGACTCTCCGAGCACCTCAACCATCGAAGATTCTTCATGAAGAGATCTACTTCATCCAAGAATGATTCGAAGAGCAATTCACCATCAACGTTCTAACTTCTTTCTCCGTTCATGTTGTAATTGTAAGATCGTGTTGTAAAGGTGTTGTAATCGAGAGATCATGCTGTAAAAATGTTTTAATCTTGTAAAAGTATGTACAAAGAAGATAATGAAGAATGTAAAGTGGATGTAGGCTTACTGGAAGCCGAACCACTATAAAAATCTCTGTCTCTTTTACTTTTCTGCGACTTTTCTTTTTTACTTTGTTTCCCGTATAAACGGGTGGTGCTTTCACTTCATCACGAGATACACCGGGTGTTAGCGTAAAAGCTATTTTTACCGTTAACATTTTGGTGCTTTCACTGAGAATTGAACTCAGGAATCCTATTAATCAATACTTGAATCCGGGAGATTGAGATTGAAATCCGAAGAACTATGGTAAGGCGATCGAGTAGACTACAAAGACCAGAGAATAGTCAGCATGAAGGAAGTCAAGAGGCTTCTTCGAGAGCAAGCCAAACTTCAGCCTTTGTTACAAGAGAGGAGATGGAGGCAATGATGAAAAGGCAAGAGGATTTGATCCATAATTTGTTTCATCGGATTGGGCAACTTGGAGCTCAGAATCAAAGAGGAACAGAAGCCCAAACAGAAGAACAAATTCCACCATCCCCTCGTGAACTCGGGGGGCAATACGAAAGCCAAGGGCGAGGACTGTCACTAAGAGATAACGACAGATTAGCGGAAATGGTCAAAAAGGCTATGAAAGGTGGTTTGGTAAACAAAGACTTGGAGGATGTCAATAGAAGTCCTTTTACTGTAACAATCAGGCGAGCTAAGAACCCACCAGACTTTAAGCTACCATCATTGGATATGTACAATGGAAGGACAGACCCTACAGTTCATCTGACAAAATATATGAGGCATATGGAAGTGCTGGGGGCATCGGAGGAAGTTATGGCCCGGTGCTTTCCGCTGTACTTGACAGATATTGCGGCACTATGGTTCAGACAATTGGAAAATGGATCGATTGAAACGTGGAATGATTTGATTGAGAGGTTTATGAGGCAATTTAGGGTCCACATCTCGAGGCCCAAGAATGTTATGAGTTTGACAGTACTAAAGCAAAGAACCGGAGAATCTTTGAGAAGTTTTTTGACACGATTCAACGCAGCCGCGGCATCGGTGGATCGACCAGATCCATCCATGGTTCTAATGGCAGCTGTGTCAGGTATAGCTGATGGCACAGAGTTCAAGAATTCATTGACTAAAGATCCTCCTATGGATTTAGGAGAATTTTTCCATGAGGCCGAAGGGTTCTTACGATTAGAGGACGCAAAGGCTGATATAGAAGAAGGAGAAGGAACTGATGTTTTTGTGGTTAAAGGCGGGAATCCTCCTGGGAAATGTGCAGAAACCAGCAAAGGCAAACGAAAAGCTGAGGATAACAATGAAAAATCATCACGACAACAAAGGGGATCAAGATTCACCTCGTACACAGAATTGAATGAGACTTTGGAGCAAATCTACCAAGACACCAAGGGACATGTTCCTTATCGAAAACCAATTAAGAGAGATCCAACTAACAACGAGAAAAAGTCGGACAAGTATTGCTTGTTCCATGAGCTAAATGGCCATAGCACGAATGACTGCAGACACTTGAAAGATGAAATTGAGGGGCATATCCGGGATGGTTTGTTATCTCAATATGTGAAAAAGAAGGCTGCAACGGTGGAACAAGAACGACCACCTGCACCAACTGGAGACGCCTCAGGATCAAAGCATCGACTTATCATCGAATAATTGAGGTTATGACGAATGAGTGGAAAATCTACATCAACACAATTAAGTTGTTCACACATGTATGGGACCACGATCGATCCACAAGCATGCTCTGATACAACTATAAATCATACTGATGTAGATGTTTGCACTCAGACGTCAATTCTTTGCTTTTGAATTTTATTTCTGATGGTTGACTACTTTACTTTTGTATTTTACTTCTGATGACTGATTACTTTGCCTTCTGTGTTTGGACTAGGCTTGACATTGCTTTCATGATTTGTTTCCGACGATTGAGTTTGACTCTACATGGTTTTCATGTTTTGCTTCTGATGTTTGAGTTTGACTCTACTGTGCTTTCATGATTTGCTTCCGATGTTTGGATTTGATTCCACATTGCTTTCACGATTTGCTTCAAATGTTTGGATTTGACTTTTTCAGACATTTCTACTTGACAACTTTTCAGTTGAATATTTGATTTTTCATGATTTTGAAATGTGTAAGCCCTACGAACAGGCATCATCAAGCCCTACGAATAGACACCTGACTTTGAATAGTCTCAATGATCAAGCCCTACGAACAGGCACCTGACTTCGAACAGTCTCAATGATTAAGTCCTATGAACAGGCACCCGACTTTGAACAGTCAAAAACACATGGATTTAAGTGCTTGACCGCCAACAGTCGCTTGACTGTGGTCGGCCGCGCTTCAATTCATAACTCGATCCTAAGCGATCGTCGCGTAGATTTAAGTGCTTGACCGCGAAGGCCGAACTTGACTTCAAATGACTCGATCACGAATGGTCGTCGTTTAAAGTTAAGCGCTTGAGCATGAACGGCCGCGCTTCACACCGCCAACAGTCGCACTTTCACCTCAAATGGCCCGACTCCAAATGGTCGTCGTTTGAAGTAAAGCGCTTGACTGTGGACGGTTGCATTTCAGCTTACTTGGCTTGATCCCGACCATCATATGAAGTTGAGTGCTTGACCACGGACGGCCGTGCTACACCTCAAATGGCTCGATCCCGGACGATCGTCATTTGAAGTTAAGCGCTTGACCGCGAGCGACCGCGCTTTACCACTTGATCGCTCAGGGCCGCACTTTACCATAAATGGCTCGACCCCGAATGGTCGTCATTTGAAGTAAAGCGCTTGACCATGAACGGTTGTCATTTTGATCGCACAGGGCCGCACTTTACCACGAGTGGCTCGACCCCCAAATGGTCGTCATTCGAAGTAAAGCGCTTGACCATGAATGATCGCATTCCACTACAAATGACCCGATTCCGAACGATCGTCGCATGGATTTAGACGCTTGACCGTGTAGGGCCGCACTTCACCTCAAATGACTCGACCACAAATGGTCGTCACTTGAACTTAAGCGCTTGACCATGAACGGCCGCGCTTCATCCCAAATAGCTCGATCTCGAACGGTCGTCATTTTGGGGCCATATAAAACTGCCAATTCCTTTACCGGTTATCAACAGGATATGAACGTTCGGATTGTGGCATTACAAAACACACCTTCCTACCGCAAGGCATGTTTTGGGGAGCAAGTGTTATCCCGCCTTTTTCAGCAAGGCCGTGATATCAAAAGATCGACCGAGAGAAGCAAGATAGCTCGTCTCAAAGATTGGTCAACTCAACATCTCAACAAAGCAAGTTCTGTTGAATGTTTTTTCATCTAAGATCCCCTACGGAGGGGGGGTCCGGGGGGGTACCAACCCCCCAAGGTGGGGGTACGGGGGCAACGCCACCGCGACGGTGTTCGACCTGACCGGTCAGGTCGCAGGGGTCCAGGGGGCAGCGCCCCGTCCAAAACGGTATACGACTTAAAGAATGAAGCGACCTATCTTCTACTCGAGGCCAGCGCCTACAACCTAAGAAGACCATGCGACCTAAGACGTGACCAAGTTAAACGACCTAGCGGCTTAACACGTGGAGCGACCTAAGCTGGACCAAGGGTCAACGACTTAACAGGTTAACCTATCAGCGACTTAAGGCATAAAGCGGCTCAACCGAGTTAACGAGCTAACAGGAGAAGCGGCTCAACGACCTAAGGCTAAACGAGTTAACAACTCACCAGAAGGTCCGACCTAACAGAGTCCACGGCTTAAAGGAGTCCACGGCCTAATGACTTAACTCTGTGGCACGACCTATAACTTATCTTAGGTCGTCCACATGACCTAACTCCTTAAGTCGTCCCTACCGACCTAACTCCTTAAGTCGTCCCTGCCGACCTAACTCCTTAAGTCGTCCCTGCCGACCTAACTCCTTAAGTCGTCCCTGCCGATCTAACTCCGATTTCACCTATAAATATTCCATCAACTCCACATTCGGAGGGGGGACTTTTTCTGGATTTCAAGGCGCCTACACTCTGCTGATTTCTGGACTCTCCGAGCACCTCAACCATCGAAGATTCTTCATGAAGAGATCTACTTCATCCAAGAGTGATTCGAAGAGCAATTCACCATCAACGTTCTAACTTCTTTCTCCGTTCATGTTGTAATTGTAAAATCGTGTTGTAAAGGTGTTGTAATCGAGAGATCATGCTGTAAAAATGTTGTAATCTTGTAAAAGTATGTACAATGAAGATAATGAAGAATGTAAAGTGGATGTAGGCTTACTAGAAGCCGAACAACTATAAAAATCTCTGTCTCTTTTACTTTTCTGCGACTTTTCTTTTTACTTTGTTTCCTGTATAAACGGGTGGTGCTTGCACTTCATCACGAGATACACCGGGTGTTAGCGTAAAAGCTATTTTTACCGTTAACATACATAATCATTCATTTACTTCCATATTCTTTGCATATACACACATATATCAAAAGGAGAAGATTATAGGAAGATTGTACTATCAAGAGAAAAATTCGTGTTATTGAGAACACACTGTGTCATATACTTTCTGTATAAGTTGAAGTCCTGTTCTATCGTTCAGGCAAGTGAAGTCCTCTTCGGCTGTTGAGGCGAAATCCTGTTCTGCTGCTCAGGTCCCTTGTTCGACTGTTCAAGGGTTGTTGTAAACCTGTTCCTCCGGGTTAAGTGAGGATTTTTGTTAGTGAAATTCCATAAGAAGTCTAGGATTGGACGTAGAACGGGATGTTCGAACCAGTATAAAAATTCTTGGTGTGCTTGTTTGATTTTTACTTATTTTTACATTGCTCTAGTATTTTAGTTTATTTCCGCACTAGTATAGTATAATTCCATATAGCACGATCCACGGTAACTTTCATTTGGTATCGGAGCAGGTTCTCTTATAACCGTTACAAAGTTATCTGATATTTTGCTAAGATGGAAAACAACACAGTACTGTTAATACTGTCACTAACACTAGTTTTATTGAAGGTCAATCTACTACACGACCTCCACTATTTAGTGGTATGAATTACAATTATTTGGCAACTCGAATGCGTATTTATATGCAAGCGAGTGGTTTTGACTCATGGAATATTACTCAAACTGAATATAACATTCCTACAACAAAATATTCTACATGGTCAAACACACAAAAACTAGATGCGACTGCAAATGCCAAAGCGATGAATATGTTATTTTGTGCCTTAGATAGAAATGAGTTTAACCGTGTTAGCATGTGTACAACTGCTTATGAAATATGAAGAACACTTAAAGTTACTCATGAAGGAACTAACAAGGTTAAACAGAGCAAAATATCCATGCTTAAAAGTCAATTTCAAAATTTTAGAATGTAGCGGGATGAGTCTATAAATGATATGTACTCTAGATTTCAAGATATATATCATTCATTACTAGGACTTGGAGAAAAGTATTCTGACTTTGATATTGTTTCGAAAATCCTTAACTCTTTAACTGATGAATGGGAAAGAAAGGTCTTAGAAATTGAAGAAGCTAATGATCTTTCTACCATGAAAGCAGAAGAGTTAATAGGAAATCTAATGTCCTATAAAGTGAATTTGCAGGCTAAAAGAGTACAAGCACAAGATAAAAAGAATATGGCATTCCATGCTGAAAAAGAAGAATCGGATTCAGATGAAGAAGACTTAGCATTCATTGCTAAAAACTTTAAAAAGTTTTTGAAGTACAGAAAAGGAAATCGAAACAACGGGAAAAGGAACTTCAACAACAATTCGAATAAGTCATCTTCATCTATACTAGAATGCTTTAACTGTCACAAGAAAGGACACATGCAAAAGGATTGTCCAGAACAAAAGAAGATATATCACAATAAAAATCGAAAGGACAAGTCTAAAAGAAAAGCATTTTCAGTGACATGGGATGACTCAGATTCTTCTTCTTCAGAAAGCAGCAGTGATAGTGAGAAAGAACAAGCAAATGTTTGTTTTATGGCTACAGGAAATGAGGTAAATGATCTTACTTTTAATGATATGATTGAAATTAATTCAAAACTTCTTGATAATTTAAAAAGCATCAAAAGAAAATATAAAGAAGCTCTAGAAAATCAGAAGAAAGCAGAATCCGAGAGAGATATGCTTAATGATGAAAAGAAAATATTAGAAGAAGAACTTGGAGAACTTTAAGATAGCTTCTCTAATGATAACTCTCAACTAACTTTGTTGAGTCAAGAAATTGAAACTCAAAAAGAAAAGAATGATTCTCTTGTCTCTGAAAACCATGAGCTAAAAACTAAGATCAAAATGATAGAATTAGATAATACTTGTCTCAAAACCAAGTTAGATAATATTACTAGAAATATATCTAACTTTAATAAAGGTAGAGAAAATCTATCCAATATTTTTGAAAATTCTCAATCCATTTCCAGTAAGAAGGGACTAGGATACTCTAAGAAATTAAAATCTCCACCTAAAAAGGAAATTAGGAGAAATATTTATTATACTAATACTTATCCAAAAAGGAAAAATAATTCTAAAATCATAAAAATAGGGTTCCTAAAACAAACAATAATTTGATTAGGAATAAATATATAAATACTTTTTTGGAAACTGTTCATAAAAATCAAAATTATATTTTTAAGGGGGATACTGAACCTATATGGTTTCCTAAGACCTAACTCTTAGGACCCTATCACAAAGTGGGTACCAACGTTATTCTTATTTTTTGTAGGACCCACTTATAAAGAGAGGAAAATGGATACTCGACAGTGGTTGCTCAAAACATATGAGTGGAGACAAAAATATGCTATCAAAATCTATGAGTTTTCTGTTACATTATTTTTAACAGTTAATTTTCTTTTGAAAATTTCATTTGGCTAAAATTATTTTACTCTATTCTTTACCGTTAGTTTCTTTCCTTTTTAACAAATGGACAAAACTAACTAAAGATTTTCAGCCATTCCTTTAAAAAAATATATTCTATAAATAAGCCTTCCATCTTCTATTAATACGTCAATTTTTTTTTCTTCCATTAAATAATTTCTGTTTTCTGTTTACCAAAAGAAATTCTTTCTACAATGGAATTCAACTTGATAATTCTGCTTCTCTCCATGGCATCTAACTCTGACCATTCTCTATCATCCTATTCTACATCATCTATTGAAATTATGGCAACTCCGACACCTCATGAAAAGGATAGACCTCGTCCTTCATGTGAATGTTCTGGTTATACTCCTGAAAAGAAGAAATCTCGATGGTTTCTTTTCTTTGGTTCTCCATCAACCAAAGAGAAAATATCCGAGATTCATCATTACCAAAGACAACAATTGGATTTGCAACGAGAGATGTATTACGAACAGAAAGTTAATGCTAAAGGACTTAGTTTCATTGAACAAGTAGCATTAAAATTCTATGGTACATCTCCAAAGAAAGATGTAGTTCAACCATCAACATCTCATCAAATAACTTCATCTGGATGGAATCCATGGGAGCCGAGTCCACAACATCCTTCGGTTTCTCCAAACTCTTGGGAACATCGATCATATTGGTCTCCTTTGCGACCATACAAAGGGATAACCGAGATCGAACCGGAAGAGTGCAAAACTCCAAGCGATTCGGACAAATAATTTCTTGTATCTAAATATTAGTTAAAATGATCATATTTATATCTTGTAATTCTTTCAAATAATAATATAATTTTCTTCTTTCATTTTATATAAAAATATTTGTGCATATGTCTGGAATTCAAATTTCAGATGTCTGAACTAATTGTTTCAGACGTCTAAATATTATAAAAGAATATTTTTTTCTTCAGATTCAAACGTCTGAAACAATAATTTCAGACGTCTTAAAATAGGCAAAATTACACTAATTTCTTTCTGTTTCAATTTTCTTTCATTTAGACGTCTAAAATCTTAATTCAGACGCCTGAAATCTGGCGACTTTTCAAATTTTGAAATTTTGCACGAATTTCAAGACACCTACCCCTTTATTCAACCTGTCCTTTGCTTTATTCTCGTACTTCATCTTCTCTTTTCAGTTTTTCTTCCTCCATTAAAACTTATATCTTTCTTCTCATGCAATCAAATGGCACCAAAATCAAAGAGATCAAGACCATCATCTTCTTCATCTACACCAAACATTGATCAGTGGCTATGGAATGAACAAGCTAGGCAACGATTTGCTCAAATGAGTAGATCTAACTTTTTTCCCAGAGCTTTCATCAAATTTGAGGAATTCAGCGCCTATCGTATTCATCAAATTGTAAGAGCTAATGGGTTAGAGTCTCTAGTTTCTTTTGCTGCCAACAATATTAAGATTAATCATCTTTTAGTAAAATTATTTTAAGCGAATATGAATCTAGACCATCATACTCCTCACAATCGCAATGATTGTATTTGGACTTTGGTATGTGGTGTTAAAATATATCTACCAATTGCAAGACTTGGTGAAATACTACAATGTCCATCTACCGGCAATGATTTAGATGAGATTGATGTGTCTTTAAACTTGGATGATAGAGATGAAGTCTCACACCAATTCTTGAATGATGACATTACTCGACTCACTTCCATTCAACTTCGTCCTCAAGCTCGCATTCTACATAGGGCATTAATTCGAGCCGTTATTCCACGGACGGGAAGTTATGAGATTATTATAAAAGAAATTTCCAAGCCCTATATGCTATATACTCCGGTCAACCTATAAATTGGGCTCAAGTAATTTTAGAAGAATTCATGGATGTGAATCGTCGGAGACGATATAAGACTTTCCACTATGGTGCTTACATTATGAAAATTCTTCAAAATTTCAACATTCCGTTTCCTGAGTCCGAATTTTCTTCAATCAAAGAACTTGGGTCTAAAACATTGGGTCTTATGGGGTTGCCAAAACAACCGGGAAGTTTGGCATATATCTCTTTTCAAGAATGGGTTGCCAACCGTGATCAAAACCGGCCACAACCTCGTCATCACGCTCCTCATGATCAACCAAGTGTTCCTTCATCGGAAGAAGAAGGCAATGATGATATTGTGATTCTTTCTCCCGACTCAAGCTTAAGGAATGCCTTAGTTACACTTTCCCAAAATCAAGCAAAGCTTCACAACCGAATGGTAAAACTTGAGAAAAAAATCCAAAAAACGTTTTAATTCCATTCACGGTTTTCTAAACAAAATTTAGGAACGAATTGGTTGTTCAACCTCGTCATCTACCGAAGTTTTCAACCCCACTCCCTTTCAATGGTCATCAACCTCGGGGAATAACAATGCTGACGACGACGACGACGATGCTATTGGAAGTGACTCAAGTCCTAGATTCTGATTACTTTTTATTCATGTTTATTTATGAACTATTATGATGTTTGTTATTTGTCATGAACTCCTTATTATCTTAACTTATTTGTAATCTGTTTTAATTCAAGTCTACTTTGGTATATCTTCTAAATTATTGATTACCTTTTTGCAATGACAAGGGGGGAGAAAAAGATGTCGATGCTTTTTGACAGGGGGAGTTTAGTATATAGTTGTCATCGTCAAAAAGGGGGAGAATGTTGAAACCTCGTTTACGATGTTTCATATGTATTTTGACTACGACAAACTATATACGTTATTTTTTAATACTAACATACTTTTGCAGGGATATCTACAAGACTGGAATCATATAATCTTCATGCTGCATATATGTTGTTTTGTGTCATTGTTTAGAATTGAAATATTGTGAAAATCTCTCCTTTGGATATATATATACACCTAATCAATCACTCTTGCACAAGGCTAAAAATGAAAATTCAGGTCAAATTCAGACGTCTGAAATGACCTATTCAAACGTCTGAATCTGTAATGAATTTTAAAATTTTAACAATATTCAGACGTCTGAAATAGAAGTTTCAGACGCCTGAATCTAGGCAAAAATAACCTATTTCTTTTCTGGTTTGCACGTTTCAAATTTCAGAAGTCTGAAATTTATTTTCTGACGGCTGAACTTCTTCAACTGCTATATTTTTGAAAAGACATTTCATTTTCATGAAGAGTTACAACCTTTTACTAAGAGATACATCCATACTCTTTCATGATAACTTTTCACGAATGATTGCAACTCTTTATACTCTATATAAACATATTAGAATCATATGTTTAACTTACCCCGAATTGATAAAAAGCTTTCTATTTATATACTACACTGATTCTAACATTTTGAGCATTCAAATTTCTACATAATCGTTCATTTACTTTCATATTCTTCACATACACATATATATATATCAAAAGGAGAAGATTATAGGAATATTGTACTATCAAGAGACAAATTCGTGTTATTGAGAACACACTGTGTCATATACTTTCTGTATAAGTTGAATTCCTGTTCTGTCGTTTAGGCAAGTGAAGTCCTCTTCGGCTGTTCATGCGAAATCCTGTTCTGCTGCTCAGGTCCCTTGTTCGGCAGTTCAAGGGTTGTTGTAAACCCGTTCCTCCAGGTTAAGTGAGGATTGTTGTTAGTGAAATTCCAAAAGAAGTCTGGGACTGGACGTAGAACGGGAAGATCGAACCAGTATAAAAATTCCTGGTGTGCTTGTTTGATTTTTACTTATTTACATTGCTCTAGTATTTTAGTTTATTTCCGCACTAGTATAGTATAATTCCATATAGCACGATCCACGGTAACTTTCACAACCATTTAGAGATTTAATTACCTATAGCAATCAATGAGCCTCAAAACAATTCTTTCATTCATTAAAATCTCTTTTCTAAAGTGTTTATCAAAAGCATCCATATACTTATCTTATTGACATAAGTATATTCACAAAACATTTATGAAAGGTTTATCATTAACAAATCATATCAAAGGATCAAAACAAAAAATTATTTGAATTGAAGACTAAGATAACCATAAATAACATTCCTTGACTGTTGAGTATGGAACGTATGCCCATACTAATAGAATTAAGGAGACCAGTTACAGGAAATCAAATCTCAAATTCTTTTATAAATTTCCTTTAATAGATCCTTTTTAGAAAGCTCTTCATTTATGAAAATATTCTTTGCTAAAATCCAAACACATTTTGTGACGACCCACATTTCGAAAGGTTTAAATCAAAAATAATCCACAGATGTCCAACTTAAATAATCCAGAGCATAGATAATGTTAACCCGCCTTTCGACAAGGTCACAGACAGGTGGATTTAACTAAGTCGACTTCATGATTATCGAGGTTGAAATATGACGGATTCGGTTTAAATGATGAAGTTCACTAGGATAGATGCTCGATCAGGATAGGTATTTCAGTCGGAATGAAGTGGTTCAAAGTGTTTGGAGTTCGACCTTGTGGCTTGGCCGTTCGGCATTGCATGGTCCGATCGAGGTATGGAAGTTCATGAAGGTCGTTTAGTTGTGGCTCGGCATTGTCGCTTGGCATTGGTGGGATGGTTCGACATTAGAGGTGGCTCGATATGGTCTGGGTTGGCAAGGTGGTGTGAGTCGACATCATCCTCGCTCGGCATCGCACCCCGCTCGACATCGTACCCGCCTCGGCATCGTACCTTGCTCGGCGTTGGACATCACTCGGCATTGAACGTCGCTCGACATCGTGGTGAGGTGAGAATGGCTCGACATTGTTGCTTGGCAAAAAGGCTCAGCATTGGCTATATGGTAACATGGGTCGGCATCAATACATGGTTCGGTGCTAGCTTTGCTTCGAGATCTGCACTAGTCTGCTTCGAGTTTCGGTTAGGCTCGCTTCAGGTCAATACACAGGTTACTTCTGTTCGGCATGATAACTGCTCAGGGTCGATCGGCATGATGAACTAGGGTTCGGCTATGGCCTTGGTGGGTCCGAATTACTCAGGAGGCCTAATAACCTGGATTTGCCTATAAATGCAGCATGTGGGTGTCCAGGTGGAGGATCTTTTTTCGGAACTCTAATTTTCTTTTCTCTAGGGCTAAGGCACTCGGCCATTGTCAAACTTGGGATTGTAACTATAATCGATTATTACAACAATAAAAAGAAAACTTCTGGAGTGAACGTAGGACGGAGTTAGCCAAACCACTATAAAATCTGTTGTTCTTTACTACTTTCATTTTAATTCGAACTGTTCTTCACATTATAATTCTCTACATATATCCTATATGCGAGCTGTGATTGTGATTTGGTGCTTTCACTTGGATTTGGATGTTAGTGACCAATGTCAGCGCTAACAATTGTGATTTGGTGCTTTCACTTGGATTTGGGTATTAGCGACCAATTTCGGCACTAACATTTGGTGCTTTCACCGAGAAAGCTAGCACTCGGGGATTTTAGAGTTTGGATTTTGGATTGAAAAGCTTAGGAACTCGGATTGTAGAAAGCAATGGCTAGACAACCAACAAGGAAGCAAGCGGCGGAAAGGAGCAATCAGGAAGGAAGTCAAGCGGCCTCTTCTGGAGGTGGAGAGGATCATGCATCCGTCTACATAACTCGGGATGAGATGCAGGTTATGATGAATTCTATGTAGGAATAGATGATGAAACAGCAAAAGGAGATGATGAAGGCTCTTCTTAGGCAATTTGGACAACCAGGAACTGGAGATGCTTAAGTTCTTCGAACTGGACCAGAGGAACTCAACCAGTGGGTGGATCGAGTGATTCAGCAGGGGGCAGCTCCCAATCGACAAATAACTAACAATCTGGATGGACCTATACTCGCGGGCACACCACCAGGTAATGCTAGACCAGTTCATGGAGGGATACCAGAAGACGTTGCGCGACCCAACATTGACAGGAATACAGGATTATGTGGCGAGGAATATATGCGAGAATTTCCTCGGGAACTCGATGGGCAGTTTGGGAATATGGACTGGGGGCAACCCTTGGTTGGAAATGGTGGATTGGCTGACATTATCCGGCAGACTATTCGCGGAGGTCTGACAAACAGTATTCAAAGGAAGTTAACAAAAGGCTGTTTACTTGGAACATCAGGACAGCTAGGAATCCGTCCAATTTCAAACTGTCCACTCTGGAAGTATACAATGGGAAGACGGATCCCACTGACCACTTAATGAGGTACACTAGGCATATGGAAGTGCTGGGGGTAACAGATGAGGTTATGTCCCGATGTTTCCCCTTATACTTGACTGATATAGCTGCTATGTGGTTCAGACAGCTGGAGGATGGATCCATTGGAACATGGACGAAACTGGTGGACAAGTTCTTAAGTCAATTTTGAGTTCACATAAAAAGACCAAAGAACGTGATGACGCCGATGTCGGTTAAACAGGAGGCGGATGAATCGCTTAGGACATTCTTAACCAGATTTAATGCAGTAGTTGCTTTGGTGGGTCGGCTGGATACATCAATGGTTCTGATGGATGTGGTATCAAGAGTCAGAGATAATTCGGATTTCAAAGTATCGTTGATACGGGACCCACCTTTGGATCTCGGGAAATTCTTTCATGTAGCTGAGAGATTTCTTCGACAAGAGGATGCATGTTTGGACACAAGGTCAAAGGAAGTAAACATGGTTAAGGATGGAGGACTACCTGGCAAAAGCTCGAGTAAGGACAAGGATAAAGGGAAAAGGAAGCGCTGGGGAGAACCAAAGTTCTCCACTTACACAAGATTGAAGGAAAAATTGGAAAAAATATTCTTAGATACTCGAGATCGCCTTCTGTATTGAGGGCCAGCGAGGAGGAAGCCCTCGAAACGCAAAAGGGCGTCAAGAAGGCACTGTCTTTTTCATGACCTGGATGGGCATGATACTAAAAGCTACCAGCATTTGAAGGAAATAATAGAGGAGCATGTAAGGAAAGGTCAGTTGCGACAATATGTCAAAACTCAGAATGCGATGATGGTATAGGAGCAGCCACCGTCTACATTGAATGAAGAGGGACGAGGCCCAGAAATGGTGGCCGGTTGGTCATCAAGTTATCTTTATGGTTTGGAATAAGTAACAAACTCCTAGAAAACGGCTAAATCACTTACTCATGTATGGTTTTAGAGATAACCCTTATGCATGCTTTGAGATGATGGTTTACCGAGACGCCTCGGTTTGTGAAATTTGTTTTTTTCCTTTGACTTGGACGTTTGCTTTTTCTGGTTTGGTTTGAACTCCCTGTTTTGATCATTTTCTGGTTTGGATTTGGATGTTTGTTTTTTGGTTTGGATTTCTTATATGGATTTTTGGTTTTCTAGTTGAATTTGAATTTCGATTTGGATTTTGATTGGATTTCGACTGAAAGGTCATCAAGCATGGACTATGCTTGGTAAGGGTCCGGAGAGACCGGGATTCGGCCTAGGACTTAGGCCCCATATTATCTCCTATTTAGGTCGTCGAGTATGGACTATGTTTGGCAAGGGTCTGAAGCGACCAAGATTCGGCTTAGGACTTCAGCCATGGCATTATTCGGCGTTCAGGAACACTGAACCAGGAACACCATGGAATTACTTAACATTGGTCGTCAAGTGTGGATTGCGCTTGGTAAGAACCCGGAGAGGTTACAGATTTGGATAATGTCTATGAACAGCTAAGGATTTGGGCATGGACCCGGAACGGTGCCGGATTTGGACATCGACCCGGAGAGGTCGTGGACGTGGTTATTAGTCGTTGGATATGGATGCATTGGAACTCGATTGTCGAGTTCAGATGGATATGGATTTGGTTACTGGATTCAGAATTGGATATCGACTCAGAGTAGTCGTAGAATCGAATAAGGATATGGCGATGGCACTTGGATAAAATGGATTAGATTATGAATCGGAAAGTATGGATGTGGATAACATACATAGTTCCGATATCGAACTTCAGACTATTCAAAACACACCTTCCAACAACAAGTTATGTTTTGGAGGCAAATGTTAACCCGCCTTTCGGTAAGGCCACGGACAGGCGGATTTAACTAAGTCAACTTCATGATTATCGAGGCTGAAATATGATGGACTTGGTTTAAACGGATGATGTTCAGTTGGATAGATGCTCGATCAGGACAGGTCATTTGGTTGGAATGAAGTGGTTCGAAGTGTTTGGAGTTCGACCTTATGGCTCGGCCGTTCGGCATGGCATGGTCCGGTCGTGGTATGGAAGTTCAAAAAGTTTGTCTAGTTGCGGCTCGGCATTGTCGCTCGGCATTGGTGGGATGATTCGGCATTAGTGGTGGCTCAATATGGTCTGGGTTGGCAATGTGGTGTGAGTCGGCATCGATCCTCGCTCGACACCTTTCCTCACTCGGCATCGCACCCCGCTCGGCATCGTACCTCGTTCGGCATCGTACCTCGCTCGGCATTGAACGTCGCTCGGCATCGTGGTGAGATGAGGATGGCTCGACATTGTGGCTCGGCATTGGCTATATGGTAACATGGGTCGGCATCAATACATGGTTCGGCGCTAGCTTTGCTTCGAGTTCTAGACTAGTCTGCTTCGAGTTTCGGATAGGCTCGCTTCGGATCAATACACAGGTAACTTCCGTTCGACATGACAACTGCTCAGGGTCGGTCGGCATGATGACGTAGGGATAGGCTATGGCCTTGGTGGGTCCAAATTACTCAGGAAGCCAAGTGACCTGGATTTGCCTATAAATATATCATGTGGGTCTCCAGATGGGGGATCTTTTTTTGGCACTCTGACTTTCTTTTCGCTAAGGCTAAGGCACTCAACCGCTGTTAAACTTGGGATTGTAACTGTAATCGATTATTACAGCAATAAAAAGGAAACTTCTAGAGTGGACGTAGGCCGGAGTTAGCCGAACCACTATAAAATCCGTTGTTCTTTACCACTTTCATTTTAATTTTTCACATTATAATTCTCTACATATATCCTATCCGCGAGCTGTGATTGTGATTTGTTGCTTTCGCTTGGATTTGGGTGCTAGTGACCAATTTCGGCGCTAACAATTGTGATTTGGTGCTTTTGCTTGGATTTGGGTGTTAGTGACCAATTTCGGCACTAACAGATAATCAATGTGGTTAATTAAGAAAAACAAGAAAAGAAAACGAAAAAAACACAGAATATCACAGCAGAATGGTAAAATATAATAATCAAATAAACAGTTCATGAAGATGTTTATATTATACATTGATTATAATCCATAAAACATTTATCAGAAATTTACATACAACATGGACAAATAAAATAATGCAGTAGACAACATGATGTAGGAATAATAATAGTAGTAATGTACCAAGTCTTCGTCTTCGTCCTTTAGAAAATGATCTTCAATGCCTTAAACTACTTAGGGCTGACCCGAGTATAATGAAAACAAAACACTCGAGCTAGGACTAAATATCCTCATATGAGTCAAATCGATATGACATAATATGAGTGAAATAGCATCAGACATGTTTACAGGGTTTCACATCTCCTATCTAGTGCAGAACGTGCATGTAATAACTCAATAGATGTTACGGGAATTTCGATCTCTTAAGGATGCATCAAATTATTGTATATAGTAGAATATGCTATATATAATGTCTAATCAGCAAAATAAATAATTTTCTTAGCACTAAGGCTTTACATTAATCCCTTTACACGCATTTTAAGCATTGTCGTACAATTTGCATTTAGCAAAACTAGTAGTATGTCGATAGCTAGTGATGCGCCATGATATGACAACACTAAACCAAAATTGTAAGGGTCTCATATAGGGATAAAAGTATGACAAGGCACGTGGGACAATTCCTAAGGTAGGATGCCACCAGTTTGGGTCATAGGGCCGGTGGTAACACATCGTAGCCACGATCACCCACCGTGTCCATCCATCCCATATCGAGTCAAGGGAAGCTATCATACAATCAAGGTGCACCAATCAAAACAAAAAATAAGAGCAATAAAATGGACCAAGTCTAAGAAAATCAAAGAATGGGTGTCTGCTAGGGGTAGCAAGCCCGCTTGACCCTGTTAAGCCGTCATGTTTTAGTCATTTCAAATTGGCACAAGTGCCGGGGTCTATCCATCATTGTTTTCTTTCTTCATATCTAGCAAAGAACGCCAAATCCAACCACTTCATTCTAGAGTCTCCTATGTGTACACAGTTGTCAAAGTGGTTCCAATATGGACATGGAGTATGCCAATAAGAGGCCCCTGTCTCTTTAACAACCAAATGTCGTTTTACATACCGGTTGATAGTTTTACATTTCAAAACAATTCATACTTGATATCAAAATATCATATTCGCTTCAAAATCAATCTTATTTCTAAATATCATATTTACTTCAAATACGTCAATTCCCACTTGAAAGTCATTTTCACTTCAAAATTCGATTTGAATTACAATTTGGGTTATAACTTCATTTTAACCCAATTCGCATTTAAATCAATGATTTAAATATAAACATCCCACTCAGACCAGTTTGAATGTTTAGAAAATAGTTCGACATTTTTTAAATATTTTAGAAGTTAAAATAGTTTAACATAAAATAGTAACGACCGACATTTTTAAACATTTAAAAGTATTAAATTAAATAAGATTGTTAAATAAAATTGTTAGGAATAAAAAAAATTAAGATTTTATTGATACAAACTAGATAATATTACAAATTATGAGCTCAATTAAAATTTCTATTAATAACAAATGTTTGCAATAATATAAGGTTGATAACAAATGTTAATGTGTATTTTAATAATATTGGTTTGAATGATATTAACAATTGTCTGAATGTAAACTTCCAAATGATTGGAATAATAAATGTTAGTAAGCAATAATAAATGTTTCTTTATTAAAAAAACAATCATATGTTAATTTATTTAAAATGTATGGTAGCTAAAGATTGATTTAAGAGATGATAAACTATTATTTGGTAAGAAATGTATAAACCTGTTTGTATCCAATAATGCATAAATATGTTTAAATCACTGTTTGATAGGAAATAATTTTTCTATTTCTCATTAAATTTATTTGGTCCATTTTGATATTCACCTTTGTAATCAATTGAAATTAATGTAATCGAATAATTTGAATTAATAAGAGAGAGAACATTAACTTGTAAGTTTATAAGTGTAATTAAACGTAGCTTATGTTTTGTGAAAATATAAGAAAAGTTTGATTTAATAAAAAGTAGAATGTTTATATCTAATAAAATGAATGTTTCATTTGTGAATGTAGATTTAATTTCATTAGAGTAAAGAATAGAATGATTTGTTAAAAAAAGGAATATATATTTATTTGAACGCTGTTTTAGCATACAGATTGATTACAAGAATACGAATATAATTTATGTAAGTTATTTATTACTGTGGTGTAAAACAACAAATTTATAAACATGTTTAAATGACTTAAGGAAACAATTGTCCTATTTCTCATCCATTTTGGTTTATCTATTTTGAAATTTAACCTTTTTATTAATTGCATTAATATAATGGAAATATTTCGATTAAAAGGAAAGAAAACGTTGATTGCAATTAATAGATTTAATAAAAGAAAGGCACGTTTTGTGTTAAACAGAAATGGTGCTTTAATGGAAATAAAAGAGTTGAACATTTTCATTTTTAAGGTAAGTATAATTTTATTAATTGTGCGTAGATAAAAATTTATATGTGCACGAATTGAGTATTATTTGACTGAATGAAATTAATTTGTTTAGGTTTCCAAAAAGTTGAATTTCAAAATGTGTATGTGGTCCCTTCATTTCTTTTTTTAATTTATTTATTGCCTGTATATTTTAAAATAGTTACCTCATTATTAAAACTTGGCCCGTTCATTTCTCCTTTGGTTTAATACTTAAGCCTAAGCTTTTAGTTATATTTAATTCTTTCCATCTCATTTTTGGTTATAAATTTTTTTATTTTCCTTTGGTTTGCAAATTTTCTCATTCCTACATACATTTCCTTATGCATTATCAATGCCTAAAGCATTTAAAACTAAACGTGCATTTTGTCCCTCCACCTTTATTTCCTTATTATTAGATAATCTATAATTTTATCTCTTCATTTGCAATTTAATTCTCCTAACGCCTCATATTCATTTAGTTCACATCTTTCAATACTACTTCTAAGGGCTGTTCATATTTTACTTTATTTCAATTCCTAGTTTGTTTATATATGCCTTGTTATCTTTTTATTTGTTTCCATCTTCATTCCTTTAGTCATATTTCATTTTCTAATTTCATCTTCTGTAGCTTTATTTTCCAAATAAAACCTCCATCTCATTTTTTTTCTCTCTTCACCTTCCTCCTTCCTTTTTCATTTTCTTCTTCTTTAAATCTCCTTCTTCTCTTTTTTTTGCTTCATTTTTTTATCTTTTTTGTTTCTTCTTCTTCAAATCTTCTTCTTCTTTTGAAAGCTTCCTTTTTTTTCAATTCTTCATCATCTTTAAATTTTCTTCTTCTTTTTCAAACATTCTTCTTTTTTCCAAATCTTTTTCTTCAAATCCAGATCTATAACAACTTCTCTATCTCTTCCAAAACATTCTAAAAAAAAGACTAAGATAGAAGGAACCAAATCAAATGGAGGAAGTAGTAGAGGATCCAAATCCGACTAGAAAAAGGAAATCCAGAAGGTGAGTGTTTAAACTCACTCACGAAATACTAAAATTTTATTGCAAGTTAAACCAGGTCATATAGTGATAATTTTTTGATTGATGGTTTCAAATTTTTATTGATAATTTGAATAGATAAATTCCAATATGTGATGACTAATAATTAAGTAACATGTTATTGAATTGGTTGATTTGTTGAATTGATTGATTTGATTGTTGATTGTATGTTGTGATGGATGCTATTGTGATTGAATGTGTATTTATTCATTTATTTGATATATCCTTTGTTATCACCCTATAGTTTATTATAATTATATAAATTTTCATATTAATGATTTGCACACTGAATAAAGATATAAAACTCATGAATTTCAAGTATTTACATCAGAGGAAAAATAGTATGTTTAGATTTACCATTTGAACCATAAAAATGATTTTGAGAAGTAAACCGTCGTTACCTTATTTGAAAATTTTCAAAATTATATTTTGAAACATTGGGAAGTTTCCATAAAATTGAATATTGAAACTTGGAACATTTTTATAAATCAAATCTCTTGAACTATGAAATTTAACTGGGAATTGTTCTGTAAATTTTTTAATTTACTAAAATGGGTCTATTGTGAAATCTATTTTATTTTGAATATGGAAACAAATGTAGTTATCTGCACTCCTTATTACATCTACTTTTGATTTAATTTGCATAAGAATTTTAGTTCTGACTCGAGTGTATTATTTTCCTTTACGCTCGGGTCAGCCTGAGTTTTTCAACATTGAAGACTATTTTCTAGTGGACGAAGACAAAGATTCGGTATATTATTGCTATTTGTTATTCCACTACATTCTATGTTCCTCTGCATTATTTGTTTATTTATGACATATGTATAACTCTGATTTGAATTTGTAAAAGTGTAATCCAATGTTATTTGTAAAACAGCTTCATGAACTGTTTATTTGATTATTATATTTTGTCATTCCGTGCGAGATTCTGTATTTTGTTTTTCCTTTCCCTTTTCTTTTTTTTCCTTATTTACCCCATTAACAATCCTTCCTTTTGAATGTTTTGATCTGACATGTGTGGTTTATTATCGATTTGAACCATCCAAAAAGGTTGTAACATCCCGCCTTTTCGCACACTTTAAACGACACACATGCCGATTCAAAGCATACGCAAGGGCGGATTGTTATGGGGTAAATAAGAAAAACAGAGAAGGAATAAAACAAAATAGAATCTCACAGCGGAAGGATAAAATATAATAATAAATATGCAGTTCAAAACATTTTACAAAACAGTTATTTCACTTATACAATGAACATCAGAGTTACACATACCAATACAACAATGCAGCGGAATAGAAAGAGTGTGTAGTGCAATACTATATATATAAAATAATACTGAATCTTCGTCTTCGTCCTCCAAAGCTAAAACCTGCTATCCTGAAACGCTCGGACTGACCCGAGCGAATTTGAAAAGACAAAAACACTCGAGTCAGACTAGAATATCTTATGTGAGTTAAATAAACAAAAATAAATATGAGTACAGTAACTCAAGAGATGCTCGGGATTTACATCTCCTAAGGATCCGTTAAACTATTTACTATGTAGTATATTGCGTTATTATAATAGTGTCTATTTATAAAATAAACTTACTTTTTAATAGCGTTAAGGGGTTACCCATATAGCCCTTAACACGTAATAGTCCCAGTAGTCCATCCAATATCATAGTCCCTCCTGATCGGGAAGCCACTAGAGGATACCACACGGGCTACGGGAGAAAACCAAACTCGTACAAGGCGCGATAGGGTAGGTGACACGGCACAACTAGGCAATGCCAGGGTAGATATACCAATTACGCTTCCGGGCCGATGGTAACGCGAAGCCGCAGCAACCGCCCACCTCGAAACAACTCCCCAAATCAAAAAAATAGAAGTGGCCACTGAATCAATCCAAAGTCATAGTATAATATCGAAGAGGAGTGTCCGATCAGAGGAATGACCTCATTAACCCGTCGATCGCTCCTGTTTTAGCCACCTTATGCCAACTCACGGGAGTTGGGTCCACGTATTTACCTTACAGGAAACGTCGCCACCACCTACTTCATTCTGGAATCTCCACCGCGTACACGGTTAGTCAAAGTGGTTTTCGGTATCGACAGAGAGTATGTCCATATCCGATCCCGGTCTCTTTGCCAACCCATCGTTATTATAACACCGCGGTTATTTAAAACAGTTTATACTTTTAAAACCAGAATATAATCCATTTCAAAACCATAATATTACGATATCATTCCAAAACCCAAAACCATATTTTACCACTTATCCCAAATATAATTTCTTTCCAATAATAAAAAGGCTTTAACTTCATAATATCTGAAAATCGAATATTTTCAAAGCATAATATTTTTGGAAATCCATAATTTCAACCATAACTTTTAAAACTCAAATGGTTTGGATATTCAACGGTATATGAATTTCAAGGGCTTAACTTTACTGTCACTTTGTAAAGGAATAAGTTATATGGCTTTATGGAAATATTTCTTTATCTAAAGTTAAGACCATAATTTAGATATCACTCTTAAGTTCCAAAACCATTTCAATTTCCATATATATAAATCCATTGGAGTATTAATATTCAAAAACTAAAATTGGAATATATTCTTTCAACAAATTAAATGTTTTATTATTTAGTTTGAATATTCACATAAATCCTTAAACAACTCCAATTTCTAGTAATAAAACATATGTATTTTTCGATTCCAATTTATATTAGAATATTTTTCCAATTCAAATTCATATTAGAATATTCATTTCAATTTTTTTCTTGGGAAAAATCCAATTATAAATATCATATCTTAAATTTCCAAACTTAACATTTAAACATATGATATAAATTTATCCAACTCCATTTTCTAAATTTTCTTCCATTTTACTAAGGGAATTTATACACCTTTTTATTTCAAAATTTCCAACTTTTCATGTACATAAATACGGAAGAAAAATATTTATACAGTATAAAATTTAAGATTATTATAAACCGTATTCCATCCAAACCATAGAAATCACATTAAAATAGTTATATATAGACCGCGGTGCCTGTATAAAATTTTCTATCCTATGGTCAAGTGATACGGATATTTATCATTTCAATCCGCAATTTAAAAATAAACTTTGCGGTTTTATCATTTCAAACCACAATCCCGAAAAATGAAATATGCATGATAAATTTGCAAATTTAATGATATGCAATAAACATTCATTCATCAACAACATCCATCATCCAATCGCAACCATCAACCAATTTCAATCAATAACAGTATATATCTATGAACATATACAACAGGTAATAACTGTCAGTTTTTTTCCAAATTAAATTTATCAACTATTTATCTAACAGTTTACTCAATAATAATTTACATAACTGTTAACCAGTAGTTCTTATGCAAACAATAATTTCTAACAGCCAATTAATATGCAATCAATCAATTTAAATTAACAGCTAAATTCAAAAAAATGCAATTCAACAGATATGGATGAAATAACATGCCCAAAAGCTCATAAATAAATTTCTATTCATTTCTAAAATTTATTTAACAAACATAAAAGCTTCTAGTAATTGTGAGTGGGTTAAAACACTCACCTTTGGAATTTAAATCGAATTTAAATTCAATTTAAACTCAAAAATTCGCCCGCCTCAGAATTCGTCCAAACCAGCGTCATCAAGTCCGGAATTTTAATACGATCCTAACAAAAAAAAATTCGTGTGAATCCGACTTCGTATGAGAAAGTTATGGCGAAAAATGATGATTGAATTCAAATTGAAAATAAATAGAAAACGACACACATTGATACATAACTTGCCACGTCATCAGAAGGATGCGCACGTCCCAGCATCACGCGTTTCTTCCAGCAACCCCTTTCGCACGCACGAAACCCACCATGACCGTGCCTTTGACCAAGCTTGCACGCCACCAGGCACCACCATACGCCGTGCCGCCGCCGCCATTGGCTCCAGCTCGCCGAGCTGCACCTCCCTATATAGGTCCGGTCGCCTATTGGCTCGCCCAAAAACATGCATGCCGAACCCTAATTTCAAAATTCCCGGCTCCTTTAATCGAATTAGCACGAGCGACTACCGCCATCTCGAAGCCCCAGACGAGATCTACAATACCCAGATCTTGATTTTGCCAATTTCTTCCCGAATCAAAAACGCCCAAATTTGACCATATGGATTTCGAAAATTGGAGGTTTGACCGAGATTTGTCGTTGATCTGAGCATCAATTGAAAAAACCGAGATCACCCGTAGATTCGTATCGATGAAAACTACCACATATATTTTTTTCAGAATTTTTGGAGTAGTTTGAAATTTCATTTTATTTTTGAAATGATTGGATCTAGGGTTTGCACCCATTGAAGAAGGAGAGGAGCTTGAAGAACGTATACGCGCAGATGAATGAAATTAGACGGAGGCTAGGGTTTAGTTGTATATTTATAGATAGGCTAGAGGTAGGGTAGCTAGACTGGATACGCGAACGTGCGTGACAAACCATGGTCCAAAAAGCCTGTTATGCCTCCGGAGCCAAATTTGTTAAAACTATATATCCAAATAGGTGTTTTAAAATATTCTGAACGCGATGGAAAAAGTTTCGCGACCAAATTCGATCGTATGAAGAAGTTATGCTAAAAAACAAAAATTTCAAATTGATTTCAAAATGCGTAAATTTCAAGGCGTTTCGAGTCCGTACGATCAAACGACAAGTCCGATCGCTACGAAACTTGAAATATTATTATAATTCAACGTTACGGATCCGATGAAACTGGTTTCGTCGAAATCCGAGTCCGTGACAAAAATGGCTATTTTTAATATTTATTAAATAAATTAAATAAATCATAAAAATCAAAATTTTTTTTTCTTCAACTTCTAATATTTGCCAAATTTCATTACTTATATAATCCAATCAGTTCCAGATGATTTAGCAAGCTTGGATGTGAATTAAAATCTATAAATATATCAACTTGCAGTGTTAATATCTGCACTTTCTTATCATTTGGAAATTATAAATTATATTCTAAAACTCAATTATTACATCTTATACCTTTATACTCTTAACTTAAATCTAACTAAATAAATAATTGGATTTCCATCTCAACTTGAATCCAATTGGATAAATGGATTTGATTTCCTTTTCAACTCATTTTTAATTTTATTTAACCCTTTTTACCCTAATTAAATTTCAAATTATCAATAAACTTTTATTCCCATTTATTTTTCTTAACTATTATAATTCCAATCTTAATGAATTCAATATTGTAAATTTGATAAATCTATTAAATCCACTCAATTGTTTACAATTCCAATCTATATTCAATAACGTAATAATTTACGTTAGAATCCATTTTATGGTATTAACTATTGCAATAAATCCAAATTAATAAATGAGGCTTGACTCCTATAATAACTTCTTTGGTTTCAATTAACATTTTATGGTGAATATGAATTTCAATGTATAATTGAAACCTTTATATCCATATTAATCGTCAATCTATAAGAAAAATTTAATATTAGGTTCATACTTATGACAACTAGACCCAATTTCTTTCAACCATAATTACATAAACTATTAAATATTAAATCCATTTAATTTTACTATCATCCAATATCTACATATTCCAGCTAAATTCCAACTAATCATATAAATTAGCTATTCCAACTTCCATTAATTGCGATTATCATACTATAGAAATTAAATTCCATTAACCACATAAATAAAAGTTGATCCCCATCTATTTACATTATATCACGTATGCATAAATTTATTCAATGGTCACCTTTAATTAGTAACTATGCATTTTCCAATCCAAATATAAATCTTCCACTTTTGAATTCTTATATTAAATGGAATTTATTCTAGGTAATATTTTTACTAATATTTACTGATTCAACATTTATATGTTTCTTAAAACTAACTCCAACCAAATGTGACAATTTACATTCCATTTCTATGCAATATATACTCATTTTATTCCATTCACTTGGTTACTGTATTGAAATCTATTTATTAACCAATACTAACGTTATTATCATTAATTAAATTTTGATTCCCAATTTTTATTCAATACCTTGAACAAAAATTTACATATTAATCAAATCCTTCTTCTACTTTATTCAAATTGGATTATATTCCAATTTCTATAAGCTGGGTCTTAAATCATCCTTTACATAATTATTTTTTTTTTTTTTTTTTTTTTTTTTTTTTTTTTTTTTTTTTTGCGTTTATAACTTAAAGTTTCTACGAAATTGAATTACAAAACTTATGGACTTTAACAAATTTAGTCCACCAAGTAAAATTTTTATTGTTTATATATTTGCAATCCAATTCAGTTATTATTTCATTAATAACATTCTAATCAACTAATTATGACTTATAACCACAAACACAAATTTCAATTATTCCAAACTATGTCACATAACATTTAAATTATTTACCCTTAATTACAGTTACTATCTAACCCCTACATTTATTCCCTTAAAAATCCTAAGACTTCTACTTTATTCTGGATTAAATTAGAAAACATATAAATTTAATTTATTCAATATTATCTAATTTAACGGGTCGTTACAATCTCCCCCACTCAAAACTTTTCGTCCCCGAAAAGGAAAAAGAAGGGAGAAGGAAGAATAAAACAGTACATTTTTATTTCAAATATTAATTTATAAACAATATTTTACTGGATTAATTTCCTTTAATGAAATACACTTGTTTTATAATCATTATATCCTTTAATACTTGAGTTATTAAAGTTGGAAAAATATTTTAACAAAATTCTAAGTCCAAAATTTTCGAAAATTTTTGGCAGAGTCTCCTTTGTACGGAGGGACTCTGGAGAAAATATAATATCCAAATATACAAGTATATTACATATATAATCAAAATATTATATCCCAACACGGGAAAAATATATAAAATATCGCTTTAAACGTAATCCGAAAACGTACCTATTTGTCGGGCAATATACGCTTATTATTTTGGAACCAAAAGCAGTAGCAGTTGCTTCCAACACCTGTATTCACTTATAAAATCTAAAAGGTTAAATATTTATTTTACAGTGAATGTTTAGGTGGATTCAATCATTCATATCCAATCAAATGCAACAACCATAGATTTTAGCAAACAACACACACCACAACAAACAATCATTAAATCAAACAAATAATTAGTTGTTCGGCTCAAATTCTGAAGTTGTACGAATGAAGAATAACTATCAAGTGCATCCGTTGCTCAACAGCCTTAGATGGAACAAAGATAGATTATTTGTTCATCCAACAACTCCACCATTCCTTACCCAACAATCATACATCAAACAATTCAAACCAACACCAAAATAGCTGATTATACATTCATTTCATAATTCAGTGTTTTGATTTTCTTCCCTTTATTTATGGAGGAATTCCTTTATTTCTTACAAGTTTTATTTTCCAATTATCACCAAATTCATTATATTTGTATTTCCTTTTAATTACTTAAGTTTATAAAATAAATTCTCATTAATAACAACAAATATTTTGAATATCTTCACTTGTAAGGTTTCCCTTAAATTCTTAATCTGCTAACCTTCATTCTCATAAATGAAAGTTTTTTTTATTTATCCATTAACTATTAATTGTAGACATTTCAATTTTTCCTACTTTCCATTATATTAGAATAGGGGAGATCAAAACATACTTAAGTAAATAATCTTACAACATGTCACCTATTAATAATACTTAACTTTATTTTCAATAAAATTTTAATTATAACTTAAGTTTATACCATTAAATTCTTATTTATAACAGTAATTTATTGAATACTTCATTTTCCTAAATTCCTACTTGTAACATATTCAATTCTAGTTTCTCATTTAACATTTCAACTTTTATATTTGGGTAAGTTATTTATGTTAAAGAAGATGCAATTGTACTTATACAAGTTTAATCTCCATTCTTTAATTAAATTTAATGTCTATCCATATTACTCTTTATAGTTTTGCAATAATTCTCTTATTAAATTAGAGGTTTCAATTCATTTATTACTTAACTTTTATTTCCCTAACATAATTTTAACAATTAATTAATGGAAATTTAAGAATTTAATACCGGGTCAAATTTCAAAATTACTTTAAAATAATAGATAATATAATTTCTTACAACTCTTATATCTCCAATTATCTTTAAACAATTAAAATTTCAAATAAATTCAAAACAATTCTGTAGTAGTATTTACTACAGCGGCCTTTCCCCTCCGAAACTCGAAAATGAAAGTCGATGATGCGGCCGTCATCACCGAATTTATTTTCCAGCGACGGAGAGAAAAGTACATAATTTATTTCCCCAAAATCTTCTTTTAAAACAAATTTCCCGAATTTAAAACGGAATATTCATATCGGAAAATATATATATGACAATATTATTATACTTCCAAATTATACTTTTTATATAAGAAATTTCTTATAAACCAAATCATTATTTTTCATAAATTCTTTGAAAGTACATTTCAAAAATCCCTGACTTAAGTTCTAAAATCTCCAAATTTGGTTTATTAGGATTTCACTTAGCTTCAATTTATTACAAATATTCTTATTGCCTAACATCCAATCTATAGCAACCAAATATATATATATATATCTTTATAAAAATATTTTTATATATATAGAAAATATAATAGGCAAAATTATTTCATTCACCTATATTAAAAACAAATATTATGTCGGTCTGTCCTATTAAGTGTTTAGAAATCCCTATTGATGACATAGCGTCCCATGCATCAACCAGAATTTATAAATACAAAGCGGAACAGATTAACACAATATTAAAATCTTTTTATTAATGCTAACAAGTACGCTCTCTCTTATATATACACTCAGCGACTCCCATAGGATATTACTACCCTATTAACAAAGAGTCAAACCCCACAAAACCAAGGTTTAGTCGCTAAACCAAAGCTCTGATACCAACTGTAACATCCCGCCTTTTCGCACACTTTAAACGACACACATGCCGATTCAAAGCATACGCAAGGGCGGATTGTTATGGGGTAAATAAGAAAAACAGAGAAGGAATAAAACAAAATAGAATCTCACAGCGGAAGGATAAAATATAATAATAAATATGCAGTTCAAAACATTTTACAAAACAGTTATTTCACTTATACAATGAACATCAGAGTTACACATACCAATACAACAATGCAGCGGAATAGAAAGAGTGTGTAGTGCAATACTATATATATAAAATAATACTGAATCTTCGTCTTCGTCCTCCAAAGCTAAAACCTGCTATCCTGAAACGCTCGGACTGACCCGAGCGAATTTGAAAAGACAAAAACACTCGAGTCAGACTAGAATATCTTATGTGAGTTAAATAAACAAAAATAAATATGAGTACAGTAACTCAAGAGATGCTCGGGATTTACATCTCCTAAGGATCCGTTAAACTATTTACTATGTAGTATATTGCGTTATTATAATAGTGTCTATTTATAAAATAAACTTACTTTTTAATAGCGTTAAGGGGTTACCCATATAGCCCTTAACACGTAATAGTCCCAGTAGTCCATCCAATATCATAGTCCCTCCTGATCGGGAAGCCACTAGAGGATACCACACGGGCTACGGGAGAAAACCAAACTCGTACAAGGCGCGATAGGGTAGGTGACACGGCACAACTAGGCAATGCCAGGGTAGATATACCAATTACGCTTCCGGGCCGATGGTAACGCGAAGCCGCAGCAACCGCCCACCTCGAAACAACTCCCCAAATCAAAAAAATAGAAGTGGCCACTGAATCAATCCAAAGTCATAGTATAATATCGAAGAGGAGTGTCCGATCAGAGGAATGACCTCATTAACCCGTCGATCGCTCCTGTTTTAGCCACCTTATGCCAACTCACGGGAGTTGGGTCCACGTATTTACCTTACAGGAAACGTCGCCACCACCTACTTCATTCTGGAATCTCCACCGCGTACACGGTTAGTCAAAGTGGTTTTCGGTATCGACAGAGAGTATGTCCATATCCGATCCCGGTCTCTTTGCCAACCCATCGTTATTATAACACCGCGGTTATTTAAAACAGTTTATACTTTTAAAACCAGAATATAATCCATTTCAAAACCATAATATTACGATATCATTCCAAAACCCAAAACCATATTTTACCACTTATCCCAAATATAATTTCTTTCCAATAATAAAAAGGCTTTAACTTCATAATATCTGAAAATCGAATATTTTCAAAGCATAATATTTTTGGAAATCCATAATTTCAACCATAACTTTTAAAACTCAAATGGTTTGGATATTCAACGGTATATGAATTTCAAGGGCTTAACTTTACTGTCACTTTGTAAAGGAATAAGTTATATGGCTTTATGGAAATATTTCTTTATCTAAAGTTAAGACCATAATTTAGATATCACTCTTAAGTTCCAAAACCATTTCAATTTCCATATATATAAATCCATTGGAGTATTAATATTCAAAAACTAAAATTGGAATATATTCTTTCAACAAATTAAATGTTTTATTATTTAGTTTGAATATTCACATAAATCCTTAAACAACTCCAATTTCTAGTAATAAAACATATGTATTTTTCGATTCCAATTTATATTAGAATATTTTTCCAATTCAAATTCATATTAGAATATTCATTTCAATTTTTTCTTGGGAAAAATCCAATTATAAATATCATATCTTAAATTTCCAAACTTAACATTTAAACATATGATATAAATTTATCCAACTCCATTTTCTAAATTTTCTTCCATTTTACTAAGGGAATTTATACACCTTTTTATTTCAAAATTTCCAACTTTTCATGTACATAAATACGGAAGAAAAATATTTATACAGTATAAAATTTAAGATTATTATAAACCGTATTCCATCCAAACCATAGAAATCACATTAAAATAGTTATATATAGACCGCGGTGCCTGTATAAAATTTTCTATCCTATGGTCAAGTGATACGGATATTTATCATTTCAATCCGCAATTTAAAAATAAACTTTGCGGTTTTATCATTTCAAACCACAATCCCGAAAAATGAAATATGCATGATAAATTTGCAAATTTAATGATATGCAATAAACATTCATTCATCAACAACATCCATCATCCAATCGCAACCATCAACCAATTTCAATCAATAACAGTATATATCTATGAACATATACAACAGGTAATAACTGTCAGTTTTTTTCCAAATTAAATTTATCAACTATTTATCTAACAGTTTACTCAATAATAATTTACATAACTGTTAACCAGTAGTTCTTATGCAAACAATAATTTCTAACAGCCAATTAATATGCAATCAATCAATTTAAATTAACAGCTAAATTCAAAAAAATGCAATTCAACAGATATGGATGAAATAACATGCCCAAAAGCTCATAAATAAATTTCTATTCATTTCTAAAATTTATTTAACAAACATAAAAGCTTCTAGTAATTGTGAGTGGGTTAAAACACTCACCTTTGGAATTTAAATCGAATTTAAATTCAATTTAAACTCAAAAATTCGCCCGCCTCAGAATTCGTCCAAACCAGCGTCATCAAGTCCGGAATTTTAATACGATCCTAACAAAAAAAAATTCGTGTGAATCCGACTTCGTATGAGAAAGTTATGGCGAAAAATGATGATTGAATTCAAATTGAAAATAAATAGAAAACGACACACATTGATACATAACTTGCCACGTCATCAGAAGGATGCGCACGTCCCAGCATCACGCGTTTCTTCCAGCAACCCCTTTCGCACGCACGAAACCCACCATGACCGTGCCTTTGACCAAGCTTGCACGCCACCAGGCACCACCATACGCCGTGCCGCCGCCGCCATTGGCTCCAGCTCGCCGAGCTGCACCTCCCTATATAGGTCCGGTCGCCTATTGGCTCGCCCAAAAACATGCATGCCGAACCCTAATTTCAAAATTCCCGGCTCCTTTAATCGAATTAGCACGAGCGACTACCGCCATCTCGAAGCCCCAGACGAGATCTACAATACCCAGATCTTGATTTTGCCAATTTCTTCCCGAATCAAAAACGCCCAAATTTGACCATATGGATTTCGAAAATTGGAGGTTTGACCGAGATTTGTCGTTGATCTGAGCATCAATTGAAAAAACCGAGATCACCCGTAGATTCGTATCGATGAAAACTACCACATATATTTTTTTCAGAATTTTTGGAGTAGTTTGAAATTTCATTTTATTTTTGAAATGATTGGATCTAGGGTTTGCACCCATTGAAGAAGGAGAGGAGCTTGAAGAACGTATACGCGCAGATGAATGAAATTAGACGGAGGCTAGGGTTTAGTTGTATATTTATAGATAGGCTAGAGGTAGGGTAGCTAGACTGGATACGCGAACGTGCGTGACAAACCATGGTCCAAAAAGCCTGTTATGCCTCCGGAGCCAAATTTGTTAAAACTATATATCCAAATAGGTGTTTTAAAATATTCTGAACGCGATGGAAAAAGTTTCGCGACCAAATTCGATCGTATGAAGAAGTTATGCTAAAAAACAAAAATTTCAAATTGATTTCAAAATGCGTAAATTTCAAGGCGTTTCGAGTCCGTACGATCAAACGACAAGTCCGATCGCTACGAAACTTGAAATATTATTATAATTCAACGTTACGGATCCGATGAAACTGGTTTCGTCGAAATCCGAGTCCGTGACAAAAATGGCTATTTTTAATATTTATTAAATAAATTAAATAAATCATAAAAATCAAAATTTTTTTTTCTTCAACTTCTAATATTTGCCAAATTTCATTACTTATATAATCCAATCAGTTCCAGATGATTTAGCAAGCTTGGATGTGAATTAAAATCTATAAATATATCAACTTGCAGTGTTAATATCTGCACTTTCTTATCATTTGGAAATTATAAATTATATTCTAAAACTCAATTATTACATCTTATACCTTTATACTCTTAACTTAAATCTAACTAAATAAATAATTGGATTTCCATCTCAACTTGAATCCAATTGGATAAATGGATTTGATTTCCTTTTCAACTCATTTTTAATTTTATTTAACCCTTTTTACCCTAATTAAATTTCAAATTATCAATAAACTTTTATTCCCATTTATTTTTCTTAACTATTATAATTCCAATCTTAATGAATTCAATATTGTAAATTTGATAAATCTATTAAATCCACTCAATTGTTTACAATTCCAATCTATATTCAATAACGTAATAATTTACGTTAGAATCCATTTTATGGTATTAACTATTGCAATAAATCCAAATTAATAAATGAGGCTTGACTCCTATAATAACTTCTTTGGTTTCAATTAACATTTTATGGTGAATATGAATTTCAATGTATAATTGAAACCTTTATATCCATATTAATCGTCAATCTATAAGAAAAATTTAATATTAGGTTCATACTTATGACAACTAGACCCAATTTCTTTCAACCATAATTACATAAACTATTAAATATTAAATCCATTTAATTTTACTATCATCCAATATCTACATATTCCAGCTAAATTCCAACTAATCATATAAATTAGCTATTCCAACTTCCATTAATTGCGATTATCATACTATAGAAATTAAATTCCATTAACCACATAAATAAAAGTTGATCCCCATCTATTTACATTATATCACGTATGCATAAATTTATTCAATGGTCACCTTTAATTAGTAACTATGCATTTTCCAATCCAAATATAAATCTTCCACTTTTGAATTCTTATATTAAATGGAATTTATTCTAGGTAATATTTTTACTAATATTTACTGATTCAACATTTATATGTTTCTTAAAACTAACTCCAACCAAATGTGACAATTTACATTCCATTTCTATGCAATATATACTCATTTTATTCCATTCACTTGGTTACTGTATTGAAATCTATTTATTAACCAATACTAACGTTATTATCATTAATTAAATTTTGATTCCCAATTTTTATTCAATACCTTGAACAAAAATTTACATATTAATCAAATCCTTCTTCTACTTTATTCAAATTGGATTATATTCCAATTTCTATAAGCTGGGTCTTAAATCATCCTTTACATAATTAATTTTTTTTTTTTTTTTTTTTTTTTTTTTTTTTTTTTTTTTTTTTTTTGCGTTTATAACTTAAAGTTTCTACGAAATTGAATTACAAAACTTATGGACTTTAACAAATTTAGTCCACCAAGTAAAATTTTTATTGTTTATATATTTGCAATCCAATTCAGTTATTATTTCATTAATAACATTCTAATCAACTAATTATGACTTATAACCACAAACACAAATTTCAATTATTCCAAACTATGTCACATAACATTTAAATTATTTACCCTTAATTACAGTTACTATCTAACCCCTACATTTATTCCCTTAAAAATCCTAAGACTTCTACTTTATTCTGGATTAAATTAGAAAACATATAAATTTAATTTATTCAATATTATCTAATTTAACGGGTCGTTACAAAGGTGGGTCGTTACAGTTGGTATCAGAGCTTTGGTTGAGACATATCTTAACCTGTTAGGGTTAACTCATTAGGGATAGGGTAGTAATACCCTAGAATGAGTTGTCTGAGTGTATATACGAGTACGTGTATTTGTTAGTGTTATAAAAATGTTTTGTATAAATTTTGAAATGAAATTATTTTTCCTAATATTATATGTTATATATAAAGGAATAATATTTTATGACTAATATAGTTATTTGTAATGTGTTTAATTTATGAAATGGTAATATTTAATTATTATCATTTTTGTTGACTTGTTGTATTCAATCAAATTATAAACATTGGTTAATTATTGTTGATTGAATTAATGGACTAAGCACTAGTTTAATAATGGTGTATTAAAAAGAATAAAATGAATAATTAGGATATTTGTTTATGAAATTGAAATGTTGTTGTGAATTTTGTTGTTTGTTGACATGCAGTTTCGACTATTGAAAAAATGGAATATTTGGATATTTGGATAATCGAAACCTTTGAATTAATATATTAGTGAAACTTGATAATTGGGTTGAATTATATAGTTGAATTGATAACCTTAATTTTAAAGCAAGTAAAACAAGGTTTAATTTGTTATATCTATGTTTATTAAGTGAATAGAATTGTGGTATACATTCTTAGCATATAATGTAATAATATACAAGTGTGAACTTTAAGCCTTGGGATCTTTAAATTAAAATTGTGATTAAGGAAATGTTGTAAATGAGATTAAATTGGAAAAATATGTTTATATAATTAATTAACATTTATGAAACGTGTCATAAATAAATTGAAAGGTAAAGGTGAAATTAAATGGAATAAGCAAATATGAATTAAAAGTGAAATGATTTCAAATAAAGCCATGACTTATAAATTGTTATGAAATAAATGGATTTTGCAATAAATGGTTATAAATAAAGTTGTGATAACTTTAAACTTGAACAATTTCTTATAAAAAGGAATTAAGTTTAATAAATTGGTTATAAACATAAGAAAATTCCTTATGAAATGATTTTCAAATAAATGTAGTATTAAATGAGAAATATTACATGTGAAATGAATGTATTTAAATTAAAGAGAAATGTAAGCAATATTATGAGAATGGATATATTAATGTTTATATCAAACAAAGAAATTCAATGAAACAAATATTAAGTATGAAGCTGATTTGAAAACTATTGATTTTGAAAAGTACTCAATTTGAAAGTGAAATCTTATATAATCAAAGTCTATATAAGTGTGATTTGATACTATTGATTTCGGAAAGTATTCGATTTGAAAATAGAATCTTATATATAATGGACTTTATATAAGTATGATATTTGAAATGGATTTGAAAAGGTACTATGAAATACATATTTTCGAAGTAAAGATATGGAAAGTGCCTTCTGCTTGATATTCGTTTTGTGGCCACATTGTGGATTCATTCTATCGATATTATTCTCTATGATTTTGGTTTTTCGGATGTGATACTCGAGTGTTCTACCATGGCGTAACCATGGTCGATTTTTTTAGGTAGCGTAATTCCCAAGGCGGAGATTGCTTAAAGGGTACAGATGTTTCCTAGGGGATCCAGGCGTAACCATTGTTAGTATCCTGCGGTCTACCGGTTTTGTTGTCTTGGCGTAATCCTCAAGGCAGAGATTGATTAAAGGGTATGGATGTTTCCTGGAGGATCTTGGTGTAACCATTGTTATGTATCATGCGGTCCATAGTTTTGGTTATCGTGGAGTAATTCGCAAGGCAGTGATTGCTTAAAGGTACGGATGTTTCTTGGGGAATCCAGGCGTAACCATTGTGTATCTACGATCCAGGTGATTTGTTTGGATTGTACTTTCCATATAGGTTTTGAAAGTTTTTCAAGTATTTTCACTGGGTGTTGAAACATGTATACTAAGTACTTAAAGAATTCTAGCTTTACGCCTGATCAACGCATGGCCAGAGTCTGCAAGAATAGGGATAAACCTGTTAGGACATCGAGTTAAAAAATTATTTTGACAAAGTATTATATAAAAGATATTTTCGTCACCTTTTTTCTTTTCTAAATACTTTAAAATGTTTAAAATATTATCTATTTATGTACAACATGGTTTATTAGTGTTGTAAATATCGTGAGAAATTATTAATTCAATAAAATATATTTAAAGTAACTGATTATTGATTTATTAATAATGTTGGAAATTATCTTGAGATAAAACTGATAAATTTGTAAATAATGGATTTAAGGGTTTCAATAGCTTCTTTGTAAATATAAGTAATGATGTAAATAATTATTTTCAAATAGTTTACATATATTTATAAAGATGTTATTTAAAATATTTAAATGGTATTTAAAAATGAAGCAAAATTTTTTACAAATTAATTTTTGAAAAGTATTAAAGATAATTTATTTGCAAATGAATCTTTCAAATGAATATTGCAAGTAAAATTTATATAAGTTTCTTTGAATGTAGAATTTAAAGATATTATATAAATGGAAAAAAATTGATTTGCAAAGTTTATTTATAGTACCATACTTAGCAAACACATTTGAATCTATATTTTGCAAGTATAGTTTGGAATATTTATTTGATTTCGAAGTACTAATAGTAAATTTATTGGTCCATTTACTGTTTGAATTTTTGTATTAAACCATAATAAATGTTTTTCATGGTTTGAATATTCATTTTAAAACAAGTGTGTAAAATTAATTATGAATATATGAAATTTTAAACTTTGATTTAGAAATTTAATGTAAGATTTGAGTATTCTATTAATTTTCGTTTAATAATCTTGAGTTTATAATTATTTTAAAAATATTGAGTCTAATAAATTATCGGATTTAAGGAACTTTATTTTAAAGTTTATTATAATGTTTTGATATAAATTTCTAATATTGTTTTAGAATTTTGAAACATCTTTGCATAATGCTATGAGGACGTTTTAAATATATCTTATATTTTTACTACGTGAATGAGGTTAAATGTTTTAACTAAAATTTTAGATGTGTTGAAATATTTCTTTTCTCTTCAAGGGAAAATACCAAAAACTTAAATTTTTATTCAATAACCGAATGGAGTTATAAAAATAAGTAGGACAGTAGAAGTTTAAGTAATTTTTTTTGAAATGATTCATTAATGACTTAAATATTTAATGGAAACCAAATTATGTAAGTGATTGACCTTTATATAAATAAATGAGTGAAAGGTAAATGATGAAAACACCCAATCGAATAAACTTAAATAAATTTAAAATTCTTGTTGTTTGGCCTATGGTAAGTTTAGGAAAGAATACTTCTAGTTGTTAAGGTTGTTTGACTAATATATTATGCAATTATCTAAGGCTGTTGAGCATAGGGTAAACTTGGCAGTTTATTCATCACCTTGCATGATTTAAGGTTTCTAAACAAAACAAAGCATTGGTTTTGGTTACTATGGATGTATGATGGATTCTTTGGTTGCATAAATGGTTGTATTGTTTATTTTTATATGTTTTATTTCTGAAATATGATACATATATTGTAATTATTAATATTATTGTTTTCCGGACCTCTCTGTACAAAGGAGACTCCGTCAAAAAATTTCGAAAATTCAAGACTTCGATATTTTTTGTAGAATTTGAGTTATTTTTTTATTTCTAAATATGCAGGTTTAATTGTTTATAAATTGACTGTTTAAATAAAATATAACATATTTTTGGATTCCTTCTTGTTACTTTTTGGGGACGAAAATTTTTGAGTCGAGGATATTGTAACGACAGACATTTTTAAACATTTAAAAGTATTAAATTAAAAAAGATTTTATATTAAATTATTAGGAATAAATAATTAAGATTTTATTGATACAAGTTAAATAATATTACAAATTATGAGCTCAATTAAAATTTCTATTAATGACATATATTTGCAATAATATAAGGATGATAACAAATGTTAGTGTGTATTTTAATAATATTGGTTTGAATGATATTAACAATTGTCTGAATCTAAATTTCCAATTGATTGGAATAATAAATGTTAATAAGAATAATAAATGTTTCTTTATTAAAAAAGAATCATATGTTTATTTATTTAAAGTGTTTGGTTGCTAAAAGATGGATTTCAAAGATGATAAACTATTATTTGGTAAGAAATGTATAATACCTGTTTGTATCCAATAGTGCATAAATATGTTTAAATCACTATTTGATAGCAAATAATTTTTCTATTTATCATTACATTTATTTAGTCCATTTTTATATTTACATTTGTAATCAATTGAAATTAATGTAATTGAATAATTTCAATTAATAAGGGAGAGCATATTAAATTGTAAGTTTATAAGTGTAACTAAACGTAGCGTATGTTTTGTGAAAATATAAGAAAAGTTTGATTTAATGAAGAGAAGAACGTTTATATCAAATAAAATGAATGTTTCATTTGTGAATGTAGATTTAATTTCATTAGAGTAAAGAATAGAATGATTTGTTAAAAAAAGAAACATATATTTATTTGAACGCTGTTTTAGCATACAGATTGATTACAAGAATAGGAATATAATTTAAGTAAGTTATTTATTACTATGGTGTAAAACAACAAATTTATAAACATATTTAAAGGACTTAAGGAAACAATTGTCCTATTTCTCATCCATTTTGGTTTATCTATTTTGAAATTTAACTTTGTTATGAATTGCAATTAATGTCATGGAAATATTTCGATTAAAAGAAAAGAAAACGTTGATTGCAATTTATAGATTTAATAAAAGAAGCACACGTTTTGTGTTAAACAGAAATGGTGCTTTAGTGGAAATAAAAGAATTGAAAGTTTTCATTTTTAAGGTAAGTATAATTTTATTAATTGTGCATAGCTAACAATTTATATATGTACAAATTGAGTATTATATGAGTGAATGAAATTAATATGGTCACGTTTCGAAAAAAATTGAATTTCAAAATGTGTATGTGGTCCCTTCATTTATTTTATTTATTTATTACATATACGTTTTAAAATAGTCACCTCATTATTAAAACTTGGCCCGTTCATTTCTCCTTTGGTTTAATACCTAAGCCTATGCTTTTAGGCTATATTTAATTCTTTCCATCTCATTTTTGGTTATAAATTTTTTTATTTTCCTTTGGTTTGCAAGTTTTCTCATTCCTACGTACATTTCCTTATGCATTATCAATGCCTAAAGCATTTAAAACTAAATGTGCATTTTTTCCCTCCACCTTTATTTTCTTTTTATTAAATAATATATAATTTTATTTCTTCATTTTAATTCTCCTAACACCTCATATTCATTTAGTTCACATCTTTCAATACTACATTTTAGGGTTGTTCATATTTTACTTTATTTCAATTCCTAGTTTGTTTATATATACCTTATTAGCTTTTCATTTGTTTCCATCTTCATCCCTTTATTCATATTTCATTTTCTAATCTCGTCTTCTGTAGCTTCATTTTCCAAATAAAACTTCCATTTCATTTTTTTCTCTCTTCACCTTCTTCCTTCCTTTTTCATTTTCTTCTTCTTTAAATCTCCTTCTTCTCGTTTTTTTGCTTCATTTTTTTTCTTTTTTCTTCTTCTTCTTCTTCTTCAAATCTTCTTCTTCAAATCTTCTTTTTTTTTTGAAAGCTTCCTTTCCTTTTTCAATTCTTCATCTTCTTTAAATTTTCTTCTTCTTTTTCAAACATTCTTCTTTTTTCCAAATCTTTTTCTTCAAATCCAGATCTATAACAACTTCTCTATCTCTTCAAAAAAATTCTAAAAAATAGATTAAGATAGAATTAAACAAATCAAAAGGAGGATGTAGTAGCGGATCCAAATCTTACTAGAAAAGGGAAATCCAGAAGGTGAGTGTTTAAACTCACTGACGAAATACTAAAATTTTATTGCAAGTTAAGCCAGGTCATATAGTAATTAAATTTTTATTGTTGGTTTGGAATTTTGATTGATATTTAATCTGAATAGCTAAATTCCAATATGTGATGACTAATAATTACTGTGACATGTTATTGAATTGGTCGATTTGTTGAATTGATTGATTTGATTGTTGAATGTATGTTGTGATGGATGTTATTGTGATTGAATGTGTACTTGTTCATTTATTTGATATATCCTTGTTATCACCCTATAGTTTATTGCAATTATATAAATTTTCATAGTAATTATTTGCACACTGAATAAAGATATAAAACCCATGAATTTCAAGTATTTACATCAGAGGAAAAATAGTATGTTTAGATTTACCATTTGAACCATAAAAATGATTTTGAGAAGTAAACAGTCGTTACCTTATTTGAAAGTTTTCAAAATTAAATTTTGAAACATTGGAAAGTTTCCATAAAATTGGATATTGAAACTTTGGAACATTTTTATAAATCAAATCTCTTAAATAATGAAATTTAAGTGGGAATTGTTCTGTACATTTGTAATTTACTAGAATGGATCTATTGTGAAATACATTTTATTTTGAATATGGAAACAATAATATTTCCGGAAATTTGAACCTTCAAAAACGTAGTTATCTGCATTCCTTATTACATTTACTTTTGATTTAATTTGCATAAGAATTTTAGTTCTGACTCGAGTGTATTATTTTCCTTTACGCTCGGGTCAGCCTGAGTTTTTCAGCATTGAAGACTATTTTCTGGTGGACGAAGACGAAGATTCAATATATTACTGCTATTTATTATTCCACTACATTCTGTGTTCCGCTGCATTATTTGTTTATTTATGATATATGCATAACTCTGATTTGAATTTGTAAAAGTGTAATCAAATGTTATTTGTAAAACAGCTTCATGAACTGTTTATTTGATTATTATATTTTGTCGTTCCGCTGTAAGATTCCGTGTATTTTTTTCTTTCCATTTTCTTTTTTTCTTATATACCCCATTAACAATCCTTCTTTTCGAATGGTTTAATTCTGACATGTGTGGTTCATTGTCGATTTGAACCATCCAAAAAGGTGGGTCGTTAAAAAAATAGTCTGAGTATTGAAAATAGTTTATATAGTAAAATAGTTTGGAAAAGCAAAGTAATTTAAACTTATAAAATGATTAGTTTTTAAACAATTTATATAATAAAATAATATATTTTGAAAATGATTTTAAAGTCAAACCGATCCAATGCCAAATTTTCCAATTCAAACCAATTCAATTTCCATTTTTATTTAATCATTCCGTTCCGATTTCAATTCGAATGAACTTCGATTCCAATTTCAATTCAATCAATTTCAATTCCAAATTAATTTCAGTTTCAACTCCAAATCAATTTCGATTTCAGCCTTAACTAGTTGATTCAATGGTTAAGTTTTAACTCAATTCTCAATTTTAAACTTTTCAATTTATGTCAATTTCGAGCTCGATTTTCAAAGTATTGATTTAAATCATTTAAATCAAATTTAACTTTGATATTCAATACAATGTCCAAATCTTTAAAATAATTCAATTTCGACCTTGATTTTTGAAATATCCATTTAAATTACTTTTACTTTGTAATATTTTGAATAAAAGTCCAATCGTTTAAAACAAATAAATTTTTAAATTCAAATCCTATTTCAATTATAATTTCAAAATCTCACTTTAATTATTTAAGCAGTCCCTGTTACCAAATATAAATTTCAACATTTCGAGCTCAAGTTCAAAAGTAAATCGATTTTTACTTCTTTAACTCAAATCATTCAAATAATTTCCAATCAAAAAATAAGTAAAATCAATTAATTTAACCAATTCGGTGTCCATATATAATTTTCTATCCCATGGCTAGGTGATCGGTTATTTCGATTTAATTTCAGGGATGGATATATATCATTTCAATCCAAATCACAATGTCATGGGTATATATCATTTCAACCTATTTCTTAATTTATTCGAAATAGTTCAAATAACAGTTATATGCTGCCAAATGCGATAACGGATGATAACAAGATATATAAAAAATAAATAAACATCCAACCATCCAATATATCAACCAATAGCATTTTATTCCAATCAATATCCAAATCAGCCAATAGTTCACAACAATTACATAGTTATCAATATCCGGTATTAACTGTCAAATTAATTCCAATTTCAAATTTAACTGTCTATTTTAATTTCTACAGTCAATTCATATGTCAATTTTATTTCCAAATGACAGTCAATAAAATTAAATAACTTAACGATCTCAATTTAACAAACATAAAAATATTATAGTACGCCGTGAGCGTTAAAACACCCACCTTCTATTTGAAATTGAAAATAATTCTAGTTTCAAATGAATATCAATTTGACTTCATGCTATAGATGACTTCGATACGAACACAATGCAAAAGACGATTCGTATCCGACCGCATACGATCAATATTCGAATGAATTAATGTTACGAATGATTAAATGGAAACTAATAAAACAAAATCCAAACTACTACCTCTCTCCTTCTCTTCCACTCTCAGCCTTCACCAGTTCCTAGGCGCACATACCCATGAAATCTTCCTCTGTACTTTTTTTTCATCGATCGAAAAATATTGCTCCACCATCTCCGACCGCCTCCGCTCCCTCTACCATTACCAGCAGATCATCACTATCCCCTGCCTTCCATCAAGACCGCGCCCATCTACGCACGCATTTCATACATGAGAAGACGCCCCTAACCCTAGACGAACGTGAAGATAAAGGCAACCCTCACCATCTCCCTCACACTACTGCCTTGCGCACGTGCGTCGCCATCGCGATTTGTTTGGTCTTTTTTTACTTTTTAATTTCAATTCAATCTGGAAGATTGAAAAGAGAGAACGAAAAGAAAATGATGTACGGGGACAAAAGGGTATGGGGCTTGAACGAATGGTCGAGATAAGGTTTAGTAAATATATATTATAATCTAAAAATATCTCATCCGATCGACCCTCAAAATCCCGAACTCCAAATGAAGCATGCCGCCTGACATTCTTAATGTTTTACCTCCATTTTGAATGCATTGGAACTAGTTTCAAGGCCTAATTTGATCGTATTCAAAAGATAGATTTTCAAAATCAATTTATTTTAATTAAATTCATTTAATTGATTTCTACGCGTTTCAAGCTCGCATAGCCAAATGACAAGTCCAATCGTTACAAAACTTCAAATCCTACAATAATTTACTATGTTGGATCTAATGAAACCAGTTTCATCGAAATCCAAGACAGTGGCCAAAATGGCCATGTTAACTCATTAAATAAAATATATAATTTCCAATTTTTATTTTTTTGCTTTTAAACCCAATCTTAAATGTTAACAATCTTCATTCATACTTAAATAAAATTTAAATAAAGTTCGATACCATTTTCATTCACATTAATTCAAGATTAAATTGTTTAAATAATTCCAGTATTAAATTTAAACAATTTAATTGTTCAATAAATTACGTTATTTCAAATATAAGTTATTTAACTTATAAAATTTACTTTTATAAACGAATTCTAATAATAAACAACTACTTCCACTTTATAGTAATCCAATATTTGTCATTGTTATCCCGTCTTTTGGTCAAGGTCGAGATCTCACCAAATAGGCTAAAAATATTAAAATAAGTATCAGAGATCTTAAAGATAAAGCTATGGTCGATGTCGTCAAAATTTGACCGGACTTCAATCATGATGGGACCGATTGGGATGACGAATAAGGATAGGAAAGGCTACGTTTCAAATTTCAAGTCAAACGAAGTTCATATGCTCAAGATATGATCGATGCAACTCAAGCAATATTCTAATTCACATCCATCCAGGATGTCTCATTCGTATCAATCAAACACACGTCAAGATTATATCCATCAAAAGAACATTAATTCGTATCCATTAACTTAAGGGCCGTGTTTATATCCATCAAGCATACCCCACTTTGTATCGGTCCAAGCCATCCTACTTCGCATGCAATGCCACCAACTAGTTCGTATCCATGGGAAATTATCACTTCGTATCGATCATTCCATGCATTTCATATCGATCAATCCATTCACATACTTCGTATCGATTGGCCGTTGATGGATACGAAGAACACATTCTGGATCGATACAAATGTCATCCCTTTTTGATCGACACGAAAAGGCTAGAGACCATCGATACAAAGCAAGCATCCTTGGATCGACGCGAAGCATAGGACGCATTAGGTCGATACGAACAAGGCGCAAATAAAGGGAAGGCTCGGTCGTACGACAAGGAAAGTGGATCTCACCTAAACAATCGCACCATGTCACACCGATCGTTATGAAAGTGATGGGTACGAGCATATCGATATGAACGATTCAGCCTTCATAAAAATGACATTGCATCGATCATACCTCACAATCTACAAGTCCAAATGCTACCAAATTTTCGCTGGAGCTTGCATACAACCTCAAGAGTGTTCAGAATCGATCTCGACTCGATTAGGAAAGTTTGGATCGATATGAATCTCATTTGCATGGATCGTGGATCAAGTCGAAATCACCAGGGATCGATCGCGTGGGTCCACTCACGTGCCAGAAGAGGCCTTCCAAGATCTAAGCGTGATATTTGCATCCTACACCTATAAATAGTATCCCAGGGTCCAAAAAATGGTCTTTTGGCTCTCCGGCGTCCAGACTCTGTCAAAACCATTTTTGTACTCCAAGATCACCATTGTACTAGAAATCCACTGTTGTAATCGAAATCCAATGTTATAATCCACTGTAACCAGTTGTAATCAGCAAACAAACATTAATAAAATCATCAATTTTATAATGGACGTAGGCCATACACCGAACCACTCTAAATCTATATTTCTATGTGATTCTTTTTATATTTTAAGTGTTCTTCACATTTATTTTCTCTACATTTCTGCTATCTATGATCTGGAATTGTAAGCGGATGCTTTCATCGACAATTGGGTGTTTGGGACCATTTTTGCCGCAAATATTTTTGATGCTTTCACTGATAAAGCTAGCATTCAGGAATTCTATGTCTTGGATCTTGAATCTGTAGGTTTAAGGACTTAGATCTAGAAAGCAATGGTGTAGCAATTAGCATGGAGACCAAGAGCAGAAAGAAGCCAGCATTATGGAAGTCAGGATGCTTCCTCAAGAGCGAATCAAGCCTCAGTCTTCATCACCCGAGATGTGTTGGAGATGATAATGGAAGTTATGCAAGAGGGGATGCTGAAAAGGCAAGAAGAGATGATGCAGAACCTACTCCAATAAGTTAGACAAACTTGAATGTAGAATCAAGGGAACACTACGGCAAGAAATGCTAGAGATAGAGGTCAGGAGCATGGAGCGATCAGAACCCAGAACAGAAAAGGACCATCAGGAGCGACCCTAGTGCCAGGGGCACTCCCCAAGAGCATGTTGTTCCAACCTTAGGAAGGATACCAGGTGGAGCTATTCAACATAGCATTGATAGAGGAATAGATGCCCGTCCAGGAGAGCAGATTCTAGGATTCCCTAGCGAACTTAGGGGGCAGATCAGAGCAACGGACGAGGACTACAGCTTGACGACAGTGACAGATTGGCGAGATGGTCAGATGAGCCATGAGTGGCGGACTAGTGAATAGAGATCTGAAAGACATTAAAACGATCCCCTTCGCTCCCACAATTAGGCAGGCCAGGAATCCACTAGAAATCAAGCTACCAACATTGGAGACATATGACGGAAGGACAGATCATGCTGTTCATCTAACGAGGTATATGCGGCATGTAGAAGTACTGGGAGCATCGGATAAGGTCATGGCGTAATGCTTCTCTTTGTATCTGATGGATATTGCAACGTTATGGTTCAGACAGCTGGAACGTGTCTCTATTGGAACATGGATGGAGTTGATTGAAAGGTTTATGAGATAGTTTCGGGTCCACATAGCCCGATCCAAAAATGTGGTGACTTTAACATCAATGAAACAATGAAAATGGGAGTTGCTTGGGGATTTCTTAACCAGATTTAATGTGGCAGTGGCTTCGGTCGATCGACCTGATCCATCGATGGTTATGATTGTGGCGGTTTCGGGAATTATAGATAATTTAGATTTCAAGATATCATTGGAACGAGACCCACCAAGGGATCTCGGGGAGTTCTACCATGAAGCGGAGAGATTTCTAAGACTAGAAGATGCGTAGGCTGAAAGAGAAGGGAGAGAGGTTAAAGCTTTTGCAGTAAGGGTTAGAGGTCCGCCCAGGGAGGACCCAGTCAAAGATGATAAAGGAAAAAGGAAAATGAATGACAACGTTAGCACTTCAAAAAGGCCACGGAGTGAGTCAAAGTTTTCCACTTACATGGATCTAACTGAAACTCAAGAAAAGATTTACTTGTATACTCGAGGGCGTCTTCAGTATCGAAGGCCGGCAAGAAGGGAACCTTCTGAATTCGAGCGGGTATCAGGAAAGCATTGCTTATTTCATGAGCTGGATGGGCATAACACGAACGAATGCAGGCATCTGAAGGATATTATTGAAGAGCATGTGAGGAATGGTCATTTGCAACAGTACAAAGGGAATCGAGCTGTGGCAGTAGGACAGGAACGACCACCGCCCACCTCGAGCGAAGATGGTACTTGATCTAGGCAACGTCGTCAGTTTATTATCAACTAAATAAATTAATGGCTTTGAATAAGTAATAGAGCCCGAAGTAATACGGCTAAGTCGCTTACACATGTACGGGAGGCATGCTCTGAGTCGATGATAAACCACGTTGCTCGAGCCTATGAAATCCTGTTTTTCTTCTTTTTTTCTCGGAAACTTTGGTTTTTTTTCTTGGATGTACAGACATTTATTTGATTTTCCCTGGCTGTAAAAACTCTTATTTTGAATGATTGGATTTGGATCAATGTGATAAATTATACAGGTCTCACGTTTACAATCCCGACCGAAGAGACGGGGCAGTTATCGCAAAGTACGAGTCCCTTTGCTGGAGAGCGACGGGAAAGCACAATATAAAAGTCCTTGGCCAGAGAATATAAAAGTCCTTGGCCGAAGAGCCGAGACGAAGAATATAAAAGTCCTTGGCCGGAGAGCCCTTGACCAGAGAGTCAGGATCAGAGTAGGATAACGTGACCCGGCAAGGTCTATGGATTTGAAGTCAAACCCGGAGAGATCATGGATTCGAATTTTAGCTTGGGATAATAGACCCGGAGAGGTCCTGGATTTGGCAAAGGACTCGAAGTAGTCCCGAATTTGGATATCAACTCAGAAATGTTATGAATTTGGCTATTGGCTATTGGATATGGATAGATTAAAGCTCAGTTGATGGATTCAGATAACTATGAAATTGGACAAAGATTTGCCGAAGTAATCGTGGATTTGGATCAGGTTATGGTTGTGGCATTCAGATAGGATGACTTGGTAATGGATTGGATTATGAACTGGATGGTATGGCTATGGATGAAATATGGACTTTAGATGTCAGGTTCGGAGCTTTTCAAAACACGCCTTCTTAACACAACGCATGTTTTGGGGGGCAAATGTTATCCCACCTTTTGGTCAAGGCCAAGATATCAATAAATAGGCTAAAAAGGATGGAAACCAGTATTAGAGATCGATTAAAGACAAGCTTGTGGTCGATTTTGTAAAAATATGACCGGACTCCAATCAAGATGGTATCAATTGGGTGATGAACAAGGCTAGGAAAGGCTACGTTTCAAATTTCAAGTCAATCGGAGTTCATATGCTCAAGATATGATCGATGCAACTGAAGGGATATACTAATTCGTATTCATCCAGGAAGTCTCATTCGTATCGATCAAACGCATGTCAGAATCGTATCCATTAAAAGAGCGCTAATTCGTATTCATCAACTGAAGGGCCATATTCGTATCCATCATGCATGCCCCACTTCGTATCGATTTGAGCCCATCCTACTTCGCATCCATCATCACCAACTAGTTCATATGCATGGGAAATTGTCACTTTGTATCGATCGTTCCATACACTTCGTATCGATCAATCCATTCACGTATTTCGTATCGATCAGCCATTTATCGATACGAAGAACACATTCTGGATCGATACGAATGTCATCCCTTTTTGGTCGATACGAAAAGGCTAGAGACCGTCTATACAAAGCAAGCATCCCTGGATTGATGAGAAGCATGGGACGCATCAAGTCGATACGAACAAGGCACAAATAAAGTGAAGGCTCGATCGTATGGCATGGAAAGTGGATCTCACCTAAACAATCGCACCACATCACACCGATCGATACGAAAGTGATGGATATTAACACATCGATACGAACGATTCAGCGTTCATAAAAACGACACTTGCATCGATCATATCTCACAATGTACAAGTCTAAATGCTACCAAATTTTCATAGGAGCTTGCGTACAACCTCAAGAGTGCTCTGGATTGATCTCGACTCGATTGGGCAAGATTTGGATCGATACGAATCTCATTCGCATCGATCGTGGATTGAGTCGAAATCACAAAGGATCGATCGCATGGCCCACTCACGTTCCAAAAGAGGTCTCCCGAGATCTGAGCGAGATATTTGCATCTTATGCCTATAAAAAGCGTCCCGGAGTCTACAAAAAAGGGATTTTGGGTTTCCGGCATCCGGATTCTGTCGAAACCATTTTTGTACTCCAAGATCACTGTTGTACTCGAAATACACTACTGTAATCTGCTGTAACCAGTTGTAATCAACAAAAAAACATCAATAAAATCATCAATTTTATTTTGGACGTAGGCCATGCGCCAAATCACTTTAAATCTATGTGTTTATGTGTGATTCTTTTTAAGTTTTTAGTGTTGTTCATATTTATTTTTTCTACATTTCTGGTATCTGTGATTTGGAATTGTAAGCGGGTGCTTTCATCGATAATAGGGTATTTGTGACCATTTTTGGCACAAACAGTCATTCAATGCTTGCTATTGATTGTAAACACATCAAACACATAGAATTTCATTTCAATACTTATTACCGCCAAAATCTTTGGGATTAGTTATTTCAAAATTTTATTCAAGTTCTATTCAATAACTACATTAATAAATCGATAAATTTTTATTTCTAACTACTTTTGTTCAATTATCATATTAAATTCAATAATTTAAAATAGTTAAATATACATGTTATTACACCTTTATAAAACTCTTTTATAATTATCAAAAACCATTTACATAACTTTAATAAATCTCCAAAATCATTTATAAAACTTCTTTATAAATATTCATAACCCTTTATCAAACTTCTTTATAAATATTCAAAACCCATTATGAAACTTCTTTTATAAACTTTACTTATTTTTAAACGAAACTCCTTTAATAAACTTAAATCAACAAAGTCACTTTGATAAAATTAATTATTTAAAATAACTTTTAAATAAGAAGTTATCATTTAAAACATCCTTAATTAAATTTATCTTCAAATCATATTGACGAAAAAATTGATTTTCTAACAAACCTTTAAAAAGTATTAAATTACTTCAGAACACCTTTAATAAAAATACTACTTAATCAACCTTTTATATTTAAAATGGTAGTAATATTTAAACTTTTTTAAAAGAATAAAATAAAACATTTGACACCACAAAATTAGTAAAAGGCTTAGTATCCAGAATAATTTATATTTTAATTCATTTTAATTTATCCAAGTTATATCACGGGTATTTATATATAAGCAGATATGCAAAGGGAATTAACCAATAACAATCAATCGTATATGGGTACATGTCCAAGCGACCTTAATAGCAGTTTTTTGTTTTATTTTTGCTTAAATAGTTGTCATTATAATATACTTAGGAAAATAATGGAAAAACTATGATTTATTTTGCCAAACAGATGTCCAATATAATTTAGCAGGACGGTGATTTATTCCACTAGAAGAGACGTCATTGGGTTTTATATTCATCAGGGTTTTCTTTCGGAAACTGACAAAGGAATCCCTTGGATGAAAATATTCTTTAAAAGAAAATTTCTTTAAAACAAAACCAATCTTTATAAGATAAGTGATTTAAAATTTTCAAACTTTATTTAATAATTAAATAACATTTAAACCTTTATTTAAAGATAATTAAACCTTTAATTGGTAATTAAATAATAATTACTTTTTAGTAAGTAACTAAACCTTGATTAATCTTTAACTAATTATTAAATAATAATTTAAACTTTTAAATAATAATTAAATATTAATTATTATCAATTAATTAATTAAATAATCCTTAATTAAACTTAAATAATAAAGTACTTCTTTATTTAAAAAGTTAAATCATAATTAAGTTTCATTTAAATCCTAAATTGAATTTAACTTGATTAGAAATAAATTAATAACTAACCCTTTCTTAAATGAATAATTTAATTAATCTTAATTACATAATAATTAATTATTAATTAATTAATAATTTTTATTTTATTAATAAACATGTTATAATTTACTTACTAAAAAATAATTAAGTACTAATTACCCTGAGTTAATTATTATTTAAGTACTAATAACCATATTTAATTACTTAATTAAACAATCATTAATAAATGGATAAATAAACAATATTTATTTTTAATACTTAATATGTGTTTGAAAACACTTTTCAAAAGGATAGTCAAGTTAAAATATTTTAAACTCAAAAAGGGTTTGTTTTTCACGAATTACATTTATAGAGACTATCACTATACGACCCAAAATTTTCATAATTTTTTAATATATCGTAAGGCTTTAAAATACTTAGGTTTCATATGCTAATCACTTTTATAACTTAATATAAGATTTCGAAACAAAAATAAGGTTTTGGGAACTAAACCAAAGTTTTTAAAACTTGCAACTTTTCAAAAACAATTCTTAAGGAAAACAACTTTTCAAAACAATGGATGTCGCTACTGTACAAATTCAAGTGTCAACTTTGCTTAACATACAACATCATAAGCTAGTGTACCAGCATATACCGATGACATAATTAACATACACAAGCAAAGGCACTAACTTGTTATTAATTAACTAACTTTTATTTTCAAGTTTACTGCATCACATCCAAACACATACATATGCATTCACAAGCAAATCAACTACATCATTGTCTAAACCAAACATCCAACATATTTAACAACCAAATAACAATATTTATTATTAGATTGAGCATCATATTTAACAACCATGTAACAACCAAAAAAAGTTAAAAACTTATGTAAAAGTTTGAGCTTTACTCTCCAAAACTCCACGAAAACTAAGAGAACTTATATTATACTGTTATGCAACCTAGACCTTAACTTAGATTTACTAAAAAAATTATTTTTGAAGACCTAAAGGGCTAAAGTAGTTTCGGCCATGGCAAAGGATGGCTCAGCTACGCTTGGGAACAAAGAGAACGGATGCTTATTTGAAATGGTGGAGTTGTAGAGATGAAAATGAGAGCCTTAAACAAGATTTGTAGAAGTTAAAACGATGATAGCTTTATTTTCGAACTTTAAAATTTTCTATGGACGCCATGGGAAGGTTTTATGAAGAATGGAGGAAATTTTGCAAAGTATGAACGAAATAAAATGAGATAAAGATTAGGAATTTTTCTTATATACTAAGTGCATAAATTAATTACCATTTTAGCCTCATGGTACATACCCTCCTCTACCATAATGCCACATGGCTAATCTTTTTCCACTCCTTGCCAACATGCGTTTTATTAGAATTTGTACTTCATGTTTTGAGATGTTTTTATGGATATGACATATTATGACTTTTATCTATAATTCCTTTAGAAAATGTCACATCAACATTAAATTAACTTAAGTATACATAATTTATCACATTTTATGACAAACCATACTAATGTATTTAATGTATAAATGTGTCTTTATGTCAACAAAATGTTTATAACTTATTGACAACTTTTAGCCAATGAAAAGTCGAGAATTTGGAAAATGATTTTCGATCATATTTTCGATTTTTCTTTGAACTAAATTTTTTTCTAAAAAAAATTGAAAAACTATTTCAACATCGTTATTTATTATTTAAAAGATTTTTAATTTAGTGAAATCTGTTATTTGAATATTTAAAATTAACTAATTATTCACATACTAAAGCGGTGAAATTTTGGGTCATTATGTTTTCTTCCCACATACTTGTTATATAGTGATATAATTAATTAAGTAATTAATTTGAAGTATATAAATACAAAATCCTTAGATGATATGTTATATAGTAGTAATTACAATGTGTTGTAATCATGATAATTATATCATACTAAAAAATAACATATTTTTTTGAATATTCCTAGTTAAGCTGTTTTGCGAGAGGATATCGATTCACTCGTCGAGACTGGAGTACGTGATGCTCTCTAAATGTTGGGCAGTTTATTTCTCTTGGATGTTGGAGACACCAGGAGGTTATGTACTAATAATTATTGGATAACTATAGAATGACTCACTCCACAGTTCATTGTTGGTTAATATAACTATGGTTAAAAAGACAATCTCAAGTGACAATGTTACACAATTCTCTTAACTAAAGAATACTATGGCACTTCATTGTGGATGCTCTACTTTGATTTTAGTTAAATCGTAGCATCACATCCATGGAACGAACTTAGTTAGTTATGAGTTATAGCATTGGAAGTGAAACACTATTCAATTAAGAATTTGTCACCCTAGTTATATAAGGTTAGTATCGCGGTCAACTATAATTAACTAAAAGTTAAATCTTTGGCCGGAGTAGTACAGTTAATTATTATTATTATTACAAAACCAAGGATTTGTTGTTTGTAATTACGAAGTTGAATGGGAACATTGTTGGAATTTGAACAAAACCAAATTCCTATGTCCTAAGGTGACATAGTTTTGATGAAGAGAATTTGTGTGAACGATTGTTACTAGTACCACTCATAATAAGTAAAATTAAATTTTGACAATGTATATGTAAGAGATAAGTTCATCTGAAATACCATTCCACTATCTAAGGTGATGTGTGAATATTAATATTTTATTTTTCAATATTAACCACTGACTGAATTTACACCTTTGAGTCGTACAACCGAAATGATGAATACTATGAGTAAACCACGCAAGTTATTTAATTTCTAATCACTGAAAATTAATTAAATTATATTTGTGAAATATTAATTATTTAATATCATTGTTTGAATGACATTAACATTTAATAAAGTGTGTATATAAAAGTTATAAACGTGCATATCAATATATGATGTCGGTAGAATATTTAAATTGGATTTAAATATATTAAGTACTAAGTGTGCTTTTAAATAAATTAAATTATTTAATATTTGTGAAATATTAATTATTAATAATTTATTTGATCTTAGTATTTAATAAAGTGCATATATAAAAGTTATAAACTTGCATAACGATATATACGATATCGGTGGAACATTCAAACTGGATTAAATGGGATAAATGCCGATGGGATTTTGGAAAATTTGAGAGCCTATGTGGAATAGTCTATCACTGACCATGCACACATAAAAGTGTGGAGATTTTATTGATGTTTAATAACAAATTAAAGGGGGATGGTGTTGAGGAACGTATATGAAAGTTTTCGATCATTCCTTAAAACATACATCTCTTCATTTCTTTCATAATCATTCTTTCTAGGAAAAAAGTTATTCCTCTTTCATCTACAGCTGAAATTTTCATGGGTTCGAAGGCATATAATTAAAAATTAAAATATCAAATAAAATTTATAACAAAAGGTGGTTCCCATCTCTATATTGTTGCATAATTTGGAGATCGATTCACAGTATCTTGGAGCCTTTGATTCATCATTCAAAGTGTGAGTTACTAGCAACGTCTCAAGGTAAATTTCATTTTAATTCATTTGTATGTTCTCTATATTCATACGCTTGGATTTGTATGATTCATTTATTTATGAGTTGACTATCTTTTAACATGTGAATAGATAACCCCTTTCTCAATTAAAAATATGTTAATTATATTGAATTAATTTAGAACTACATTTGTTTTCTATTCCCTTACAATAGTTGTTCATCTCACTTGACATGTTTTAGATTCCATATCATCTTTTTTTTGTTATTGTTCAATATGTCTCTTAGATCTGATTTTCATTATGATTAATTGGAATATGCCTAACTTGTCTAATTCTTCCTTTTTACTTTTGAAATTTTGCTATATATATATATATATATCTGTGTGTGTGTGTGTGTGTGTTTATAGTATTGAAAGCTAATTTTATTGAGATCTAATTTTGGTCCTATAATAGTTACATATTCAATCGCAAATGAATTGTATCTTAATTCTTAGTTTGAAAAATTAATTGCTAGTGTTGTATGGTTAATGGTTGGATACAATCATTTTGAATATTATTTATGCAAGAATGAAAGCTTTCGATCAAAATTTTTGAATAAACTTTAATGCAAATTTAAATCATATATATCTCTTTCCTAAATTTATATTTTGTAAAATTCCCAAACAATAGTTTCATTCTCAAAGTAAAAGTTTAATCTAAATTGTTATTTTAGATAAAACATAAATTGTTAAACTGAAATTTTAATTGGTAAGTTTTGGATTAAATTTTTTATATACTATAGCATGTACAAATATATATAACGACTCACCTTTTATCATACCCAAAAATAATGCTGATTAACACATATATTTGAAATACTATAAAAGACAAAAGGCTATATAAATTTAAACTTGATTAAACTCTAAATTTCAACATGACCTTTGCGCAATTCGCAATGGAAGAAGAACATTATATAAACCGATAATATGAAATCAAACAGAGGCATAAACAATGCACATCAGCCCAAGCGATGATATATATGTATATGTATATATATATGTATATGTATATATATGTATATATATAAAGACACAAATGAATACATAAAATTTATAAGGCCACAGTCTGAATAAGTCTCTATATAAATTCCATACAAATGGAACACTGAATAGATACATCAATACAATGCATAGTCTCTTACATAAACAGGACATCGGATACATTTAATCATATATGGACTGGTCACAGATATAAGCATATCTCTATAACCATTAAGTCCATCTCTTCAGCTAGCCCATCCTCAAAATCAACTTGTCACTCAGACTACTTTACTAGGAGTAATCATAATTTCCAAATAGGAAATAAAAGAAAGGAAATGAGGATCAGACAGAAATCTGGTGAGGGGAACTAGCCTAATAATATTATAATTAAATACAGATTTACATCCTAGCAAACAATGGGTCTATGTGACATATCATAATTTAAAACCACATGTTCTAACTATATTAATATCAAAAACATGAATAGACGGGCACATGGTAGTACTACACTCCATAATAAATGTGTCATACATCTCCCAACTATGTTCAAATCCGAAATATAAGGTGGATTCATCTATAACGATATTATACACAAATATACACATATATCCAAGCATATGTGTAAACCACAAACCCTGAAATACTAGTAAATAGAACCATAGTGATGTTATATAACTAAGCAATCCCATACCCAAAGACCCCGTACGAATCATATATGAGAAATTTCCAAGGTTAATGCTAATTAAATATCTAGAATTGATACTCGTGCTGAATTACCTTTAACTACCATAGAGACCTATCGAGTGCCACAACTATATTATGGATCCCCTTGAAAAACCAACACCTCAAAAAGAGTTATACTATAGGTGCTATTGCAATATCCAATCGTACTACAAAACAGTATATGACCTGCTCTATGCTGGCGTTCTAGTCCCACTTCGCCCCTGCTCTGGGACCACATCTGTAGGTCGTGTCCTCTCAGTGGTATAATGGATTCCTTTTACAAAAATGATATCATCTGATTATCTATAAATAGGCAATCCGGATTTAAGCTATCCCCATGTTATTGAACTTTATTAGAACTGCGAAACCATTATATAGATAGGATGTAATGACCCACCTTTTTGGACGGTTTAACTTGACAATAAATCACACATGTCAAACTCAAACCATTCAAAATAGAGGATTGTTATGGGGCAAATAAGAAAAAAAATGAAACAAACACAGAATCTCACAACGGAACGACAAAATATAATAATCAAATAATAGTTCATGAAGCTGTTTTACAAATAACATTTGATTACGTTTTACAATACAGATCAGAGTTACATACAGCAGAAATAAATAAATAATGCAGCGGAACAACATGATGTAGTAGTATAAATAAAATAATTAATATGTAACGACCCGAGATTTTGGACATTTGAAATTGGAATATTTAATTTATTTTAAATATTTAAAAAGTTAATTTTTAACTTGAATTTCAAATATCATTATTTATTTAGTAATTAAATTATTGAATTCAATAACTGAGAATTGGGTAAAACATGGAATCTTGAGCATTAAGCTTGTTAAAAATATATCAAAGGCTTATAAAATATATATTGATAATACTGAAGATAATAGAACTTCTAAAAATTGATTTTAATAGCGTTTCTCTCAGTTTTAAAAGTATATCGTTTAAATTTACATAGCGTTCCCTGGTACAGTCTCGAAATTCGACGAAACCAGTTCAGTTAGATCTGCAATAGTGTGTTATTATCGGATTTCAATTCTCGTGTCATTTGGAGGTATCGTGTGATCGTACGAAATATAAATGAGCTAAAATTTATATCGTAAATTCCATGTAATATTTGGGTCCAAAAAGCTATCTTCTCCAAACGATTGAATTAGGACTCGAAACCTTTTCCATTGCGTTCAGAATAGAGGTATAACATTATAAGCGCCTAGCGGCATGCCTCGATAGGAGGTCGAGATTTTGCGGTTGCATTTATCGAGACATTTGAATTTGATTTAATATACACACACACACACACACCCTAATCAGCCTATAGCTGAATTTTTTTATCATCAGCTACCATTCTCTCATCTCAGACATCCTATCCTATACCTATGCAAGCCTAGCCGACCAATCTTATCCCCTTTCTCTTACTCAACACGCCAACATCAACGACTCTTCCTTTTCAAATCATGCACTCGATATTCCTCCTCCTTCCCTTTTAAAACTCAAACCAGTTAACGAAAAGAAGAAGGAAGCAAAAGAAAAGAAATAAATGGCAAACGAATCAAATCACATCTCCTTCTATAAAAAGATAAATATAAACGAACAACCGAACCAAAAGCAATTGAAGAAGCCAACTTTAAAAAATCGTTCCTCCTCCAATGCTTAACCAAAAATCATTGAAGTAAATTTCAACAATCTCATTCCCAATTCCTTTTTCCCCTGAGAAGGATTCAGATCAAAATCGAAAAAGGTAGGGAAACTTTCCCTTCGAGTTTGATGTCTCGCGTTCGATAAATCGGAGGTCAGGGATGCTTGGATTTTGGTGAGCTGGCGCGTTCGATCTGTGGTGTGCGATAAGGGGAAGCGGCGCTAACTATGGGTCCAAGGTGGAGATGTGCACGCGTTTGTGGCAAGGCTGAAAGGCTGAAGGGTGGAGTCTCACATGGTGGAGGCAACGGTTGCAAGTGGTGCTTGAAAACTGGGTAGTGTTTGGAGCTGGATGGAGGCGACCTGGGCAAGGCCGTAATGAGCAGAGGTCACCGTTTGGGGGTTGTATTCATATGCCTAGGCATGTGCATGGTTTTTGGTAAGGAGGTAACTCGATTAATTTGAGTAATTACTGTATTAGGATAATTATGTCAAAAAAAGTACAAATATATACATTCTGGTTTGGATAAAATATATGTATGTATAGGATAGAAAATATATAATACATAAACTTGCTATTTAAGATTTAAAATATATATAAAGGAAATATATATATATATATATATATATATATATATGTTGCAGTAAGAAAAAATGTTAGATGTTTAGAAATTGTATAGATTATTTTAGAGAAATGTGGTGTGACGCCCCACCTCTATACCCACGCTAGCCAAGAACACTACGGTGTAGTGCTGTCAACTAGCACGGAGATTAAGGCTGTTGAGGAGCGGCCATCAATAGTTGGCCTTACACTAGTATTGGTTATCTCGATAGGAGTGATATATATATTCTTCATCTCTGGTTTATTTTCTCCCATCGAAATACCCCAATTCCAGTATAAAACGAACTACGATGGTTCATAATAGTTTAGAACATTAAATATAAAATAATAACACAGATAAATATAAATGCGGAACACAGATAAAACAGAAATTCTCATATATACAATAACTGATGTCAGTTACAATACATTTGACACGGTACATATGATACAACTACAACAATCGACTCAGGAAGTTATATATACAAGTACATTAACGTATATAATATACATGAATACATATCTTCCTATACAATCATACAGACTACTACAAATAACGACGACTACTCCAAAAGATATGAAAGAACTTCATAGCTCTAGCAGCAACCCAAAGCAGAATATCTACAACCTGAAATACTCGGTCTGACCCGAGTATTAAATTCAAAAGAAAATAATACTCGGGTCAGTCTAATTCAAACTCAGTTATTAGTGCACAGAAGCAATAATAATCAAATAATGAATAGACGACAGTAATTAAACCAAATCAGAATGCAATTCGGAATATTGAATTGAAATAACAGAACAGTTCAAACCATTGAAATATCAATTAAAATATTAAGATGAGTAGGGCTGCAGTACACGCACGCGTGTACTGCCTCGCCACTACAGCACATGAACTACGCAAAAGATTAATAAATCAAAACAAAATAGAATATCATAAAACCATACCGTGTGGCTGCAGTTCACGCTTGCGTGCACTGCCTTGCCACTACAGTGATGATGTACACAAACGGGCACAAGGTCAAACCTGAGCGTTTAAGCTGGATTCAACTCAAGTATATATGAAATATGTACATAAATGAATGTACATAACAAACTGCACATGGAAGTGGCATAACTTTGAGATAATGCCCCCTATTCAACTGAAAACAGTGACATGATGAAGTAGTGCAAACCAATGAATAAGGGCAGAACAAGGTCAAACCCGACTTCACAAAGGACCAGGTCCGATAACACAAGTGCACATTATAGTGCATGAAGACTTTCACAAAATATCAAACGCACCAGTATAAAACAGTGCTACCGGTGACTGCAAATATAAGTAGGTAGATATAAAGTCAATGCAACAGTCCATGCCAGGGCACGACCCAAATAAATACTTAAGGGTGCAACACTGCTTCATAGACGTGTAGTCAAGCTACTGAATCCCCAAGCAAAAACCCAAAGGCAAGTATACTCATATGGTTGCAGTAAAGACTGTGAATACAAACCACTACGGTGAACTTCATGATGACTAAAAACAGGAACAGGTTGCGACAGTGAATCACGAACCAAAATGTCAGGTGAATATCAAAATGCAACACTGAGTAGGGGTACTCATATACGTACACACATTTTTACATAGCCAGGAAGCACTCTGTAAGGGTCAACTCCAAGCATCAAGGCAAAAATGAAACAGACTTAAGTGATATACAGGAATGAAACAGTGAATCACAGTCAAGTGAAACACAGCATTAAATGAACATAGGAATTACTGCAACTGGTACAAAACTGAACCTGACGAATGCACTGCATTCAAGTGGATGGCAATAACCTGTACTCGATGTAGAACAAACACAGTGAAACCCAAAGCTAACTCGGTACATATATACAACAAGCACAACATACATATGGTTGCAGTGCAAACAAAACTCGAACTACAGTGATGCAGTATACCAAAGGTCCATGACATATATATATACTATCAACATGAAGACTACAAGACCCAAGTTACAGTGCAGACATCATTTAAGTACATCGAACCAGCAAGCCCCATCATCAACAAGACCAATATCAATGGCAACGACATTCAAGGCCAAATGGAAAACTACAGGTATGCACACAGATGACCAGAATCGAGCAAAAAGAATTTTAACACTGGGAATGGCAACTGGCAACGAGCACCAGACAACACGAAAACAAAACTGCAATTCCCCAAGTATAGCAAGTACTTCACAAAGTCGGGCAATGACAACAACCGGAGAAAAAGAAAGAAATACCAAAGAATTCAACATCGAAAGACAACAAGAACAAAATCAAATCCAGCTGAACGTAAATCAAAATCAAGTAAAAACATCAACATCGAGACAAAGTCGAACTGCTGTAACCAAGTATTGAACTAGATGTGAGTGAGATAGAATCACTCACCGTGTCGACGAATTTAGGGGAAGTCGGCCAGAATTCGAGCGAAGACGAACGAAGCTATCAACCGAAGCCCTAAATTTGGACAAACGAGTGAGAGAGAGGCCGCCATAATTTTTGTTTCGGTGGTTTTAGGTTAGCAAACGAACGAATAAGATAAATGAATTAAAAAGGGGGATTGTGGGCTGGGCTGAGAAATGAGTTGCGATTTGAGGCAGTTTGGTTGGGCTGGTTTATATTTAATAAATAATTTAGTGAAGGGTTTAGCTTGTTCGTTTAATAGTAAGTGCAATTTGATTGTTATAAAAATTATTCACACTTTCTGATAGCATTGTTCTTAATTCATAGGTACGTATGGAAAACCAAGTAAACACTACAGAGATCGAACGTTTATCAACAAACTACTGAAAACCAAAGTTTGGACCGAAACCAAAACAAATGAACCACTATTTAAAAAAAATCAAAGCCCCTCAAACTTTATAACCATTTGTAATTTAAATTTTAAAAACTTCAATTTGAAAATTGACGAAAATATCGGGTTGTTACAGACTACCCTCCTTAAAGAAATTGCGTCCTCGCAATCTTAAGGAACAAATGGACAAATGGTAACAACCATAAAGAACATCATCATACGATAAAGAAGTTAGAAATAGAAAGTTCACCATATAGAGCATGAAAGAGAAAGCCTGAACATGTTTGCTCGATGAATTCTTTGGATTCCTAAGAGAAATCCATAGAATTTGAGAACCATTGAGAATCTCAACAAGAGAAACATCTATATTTCGAAGGTGCTACACCCCCGAAGCAATGATGTGAATATAAGATTGCTCAAGAATAGAAATTGGAAATCCCTAAGGCATTTCCGTAATTGGAAGACGTGGAAAACATCATGAATAGCAGAAAATTGAGTCGGTACACCGACGTAGTACAATATAAACGCCAAAGAAATCTTTTAATTTCATAAAAGAAATTCACAAATTATCAACAAAATCTAATTATCAATAGATAATTCAGAAATCTCTAATCACAAATATTCGATTATCAAAAACGATAATCAAATCAACAAGTATTCGATTATCAAAATCGAAAATCAATCTTAAATCACAAATATTTAATTATCACAATTGATAATCAAATCTCAAATCGCAAATGTTTAATTATCACAAACGATAATTAAACCACAAATATCTAATTATCACAAACGATAATTAGAAACATTAAATATCTGATTATCAAAAACTATAATCAGAAATCATAAATATTTAATTATCACAATTGATAATCAAATCTCAAATCGCAAATGTTTAATTATCACAAACGATAATTAAACCACAAATATCTAATTATCACAAACGATAATTAGAAACCACAAATTTTCAATTAACGAGTCCGAAATTAACCGAAATAGCAAACGCACATGACCCATAACCACGAGTTTTACTAAATCGTTTAATTCACTTCATCGTTTCCTTGAAAGTGCAAAATTGTGTATTTTAAATAAATAACATTTTACGTTCTCAAACGGACAAGTCCGGAATTAAGCGAATCAGTAAAAGAAAGGGGTCATAGTCCTCGATTTTTCTGAAACGTTTAATTCGCTTCCTCATTCTTTTGAAAGCGCAAATCGTAAAAATTTTGAAAACAATTTTGATTTATATTTTGAAATATTTTGAAGAATAACAAATTTTTTAAAACACGTGATTAAAATAGCAATGTCAGTAGCAACTTCGACATACGTCAAAATTTCATCGAAATAATTGGCATCAAAATATAATACCAATGAATTTTCGTTCATCAAAAGTGTCACAAGAATCTTCTCAAAGATAGAAAGGGATATCATACCCTAAACTTGTATTCATAACAAGTCAATAACACACGAATTCACCAATGCACAAGAATTGATAAAACTTATCAATAGAAATCACGAAAGTTGGTGAAGCACAAATTCTAGAAATCTACACAAGAAATCCAGAAATCACAAGATAAGAGTATGAGAACTCGAACGGAGTATGAAAACTCGAACGGAGTATAAAAACTCGAACGGAGTATAAAAACTCGAACAGAGTATGACATAGAATAAAAGATATGGCATAACATAAAATATCCATAATGACATACTACTATAAGTATGTAAATAATGCTCAACAGGAGATCAACCGATGAGGGGTATGGCATAAATATGAAATATCCATACTGACATACGACTATAAGTATGCAAATAATGATCAACAGGAGATCAACCGATAAGAGATAATCAATATCACAAGAATCTTCTCAAAGATCCAAAGAGGTAACATACCCCAAATTTGTACTCATGACAAATTAATAACATATGAATTCATCAATGCACAAGAATAGGTGAAGCATAAAATTTCCAGAAATCAACATAAGGAATCTAGAAATCACAGAAAAAGGGAAAGAGGCCTATCACATGACGGTCCGAAGACCATGGGGAGCTACCCCGCATGTGTGAATGGAATCACACAGATTGAGGTCAAGACTAACCAAAAAGCAGAAAGGTATGTGTGAATGGAATCACACAAGTGGTGTCTAGTCTGACCATCAGAACGATCATCATGATCAACGAGGAGTGTCAATTACACTAAGCATGTGTGAATGGAATCACACAGATTGAGGTCAAGACTAACCAAAAAGCAGAAAGGTATGTGTGAATGGAATCACACAAGTGGTGTCTAGTCTAACCTCGCAAATAAAAAGACATAGCACAATTGCTAGTCTAGTTCATAAAGCAATCATCAAGATCAACGAGAAGTGTCAATTACACTAAGCTAGTAAATATAAAAGTTTAGCTTCATGTCCCATAACCACTAGCTTAACTTAAATATTTACGAACAAACTGTAGATCTTCACTAGAAAAATGTCACAAGTGGTTCAATCGAACAAGTCCAAAAATTAACCGACGAAGTAAACACAAGCGTTTCATACCACTTGTTTTGCTAAGCCGTTTAATTAGATTTCTCATACGAGTGAAATAAAGGTTTGTATATACTAATAGATTGGAAAACGGTTTAGGAAAAGATTTTAATATTGAAAATAAAGTTGAAAACATTTTGATAAAAGAGTTTTGATATTTACTACTAGTATTGAAACATTTATATTTTTAAAGTGACAAATCACAAAAATGATTGTGGAAACAATCAATCACAAGAATTCACATACGAAGATGTGAATAGAATCCAAAGAAATCGATACTGTATCCATCCAAAAGTATGTTCACGAAAATCCCGAAGAAAATGTTATCAAAGTTGCTAATAAATGATAGCAATAAATCGGGAAATTAACAAGAATCGATTAAATTTGGAAACCAAATCAATTCACTAAAATTCACCTTCGAAGACGTGAATAAAATCCAAAGAATTCGATTCTAAATCCATCAAAGTAGGAATATCCAAAAATTCCAGAAATAGAAGTTTTCAAAGTCGACAAAGATGACAACAACTAATCGGAAAAGAAGAATCGATTGACAAATGGAATAATGAAACAAAACGAGCATAAATGCATAAATGACTTCAAAAAAAATAAAAATCAAGTCAATGCCGAAGTCAACAATTAATGGCCATAATAGAGTATAAAACGATTCAACATCATCATCAAAGGACTCAACGGCAAACCAAGTCAGAGTCTTGGAAATCAAGAATTTAGAAATTTCTCAAAAACAAAGTGACCGAAGTCGAATGGAAATCAATCCGAGGAAAACATAAAATATCAAGTTCGGAATCGCTGAGATTCGAACAAAATCAATCATCGGCTAAATCAAATCAAAGCCGAAAACACAAGAATCAAAAATCAAATGCATACGAATAAGCGTTAGGAATTCATACCTAACGATCAAAGATAATCATTTGCAAATATGAGAGATAAAACGTCGACAAATAGTTGTAACACATGTACTATCTAAGTTATGTTTTATATTTGTTCTAAACCCCAGGCTCTGATACCAAGCTGTGACGCCCCACCTCTATACCCACGCTAGCCAAGAACACTACGGTGTAGTGCTGTCAACTAGCACGGAGAATAAGGCTGTTGAGGAGCGGCCATCAATAGTTGGCCTTACACTAGTATTGGTTATCTCGATAGGAGTGATATATATATTCTTCATCTCTGGTTTATTTTCTCCCATCGAAATACCCCAATTCCAGTATAAAACGAACTACGATGGTTCATAATAGTTTAGAACATTAAATATAAAATAATAACACAGATAAATATAAATGCGGAACACAGATAAAACAGAAATTCTCATATATACAATAACTGATGTCAGTTACAATACATTTGACACGGTACATATGATACAACTACAACAATCGACTCAGGAAGTTATATATACAAGTACATTAACGTATATAATATACATGAATACATATCTTCCTATACAATCATACAGACTACTACAAATAACGACGACTACTCCAAAAGATATGAAAGAACTTCATAGCTCTAGCAGCAACCCAAAGCAGAATATCTACAACCTGAAATACTCGGTCTGACCCGAGTATTAAATTCAAAAGAAAATAATACTCGGGTCAGTCTAATTCAAACTCAGTTATTAGTGCACAGAAGCAATAATAATCAAATAATGAATAGACGACAGTAATTAAACCAAATCAGAATGCAATTCGGAATATTGAATTGAAATAACAGAACAGTTCAAACCATTGAAATATCAATTAAAATATTAAGATGAGTAGGGCTGCAGTACACGCACGCGTGTACTGCCTCGCCACTACAGCACATGAACTACGCAAAAGATTAATAAATCAAAACAAAATAGAATATCATAAAACCATACCGTGTGGCTGCAGTTCACGCTTGCGTGCACTGCCTTGCCACTACAGTGATGATGTACACAAACGGGCACAAGGTCAAACCTGAGCGTTTAAGCTGGATTCAACTCAAGTATATATGAAATATGTACATAAATGAATGTACATAACAAACTGCACATGGAAGTGGCATAACTTTGAGATAATGCCCCCTATTCAACTGAAAACAGTGACATGATGAAGTAGTGCAAACCAATGAATAAGGGCAGAACAAGGTCAAACCCGACTTCACAAAGGACCAGGTCCGATAACACAAGTGCACATTATAGTGCATGAAGACTTTCACAAAATATCAAACGCACCAGTATAAAACAGTGCTACCGGTGACTGCAAATATAAGTAGGTAGATATAAAGTCAATGCAACAGTCCATGCCAGGGCACGACCCAAATAAATACTTAAGGGTGCAACACTGCTTCATAGACGTGTAGTCAAGCTACTGAATCCCCAAGCAAAAACCCAAAGGCAAGTATACTCATATGGTTGCAGTAAAGACTGTGAATACAAACCACTACGGTGAACTTCATGATGACTAAAAACAGGAACAGGTTGCGACAGTGAATCACGAACCAAAATGTCAGGTGAATATCAAAATGCAACACTGAGTAGGGGTACTCATATACGTACACACATTTTTACATAGCCAGGAAGCACTCTGTAAGGGTCAACTCCAAGCATCAAGGCAAAAATGAAACAGACTTAAGTGATATACAGGAATGAAACAGTGAATCACAGTCAAGTGAAACACAGCATTAAATGAACATAGGAATTACTGCAACTGGTACAAAACTGAACCTGACGAATGCACTGCATTCAAGTGGATGGCAATAACCTGTACTCGATGTAGAACAAACACAGTGAAACCCAAAGCTAACTCGGTACATATATACAACAAGCACAACATACATATGGTTGCAGTGCAAACAAAACTCGAACTACAGTGATGCAGTATACCAAAGGTCCATGACATATATATATATACTATCAACATGAAGACTACAAGACCCAAGTTACAGTGCAGACATCATTTAAGTACATCGAACCAGCAAGCCCCATCATCAACAAGACCAATATCAATGGCAACGACATTCAAGGCCAAATGGAAAACTACAGGTATGCACACAGATGACAGAATCGAGCAAAAAGAATTTTAACACTGGGAATGGAAACTGGCAACGAGCACCAGACAACACGAAAACAAAACTGCAATTCCCTAAGTATAGCAAGTACTTCACAAAGTCGGGCAATGACAACAACCGGAGAAAAAGAAAGAAATACCAAAGAATTCAAATTTTATAGATTGTTCTAATAATTATGTATCATGATTATTTGATATTCTGTGGTGAATTTCATTGATAATTGGAATATTAGATGCTATGCTTGAAATTAATATATATTGGTATACTGAGTTATCAAAATCTATAGAATTGGATTTTTGGAAAGGGAAAAATAAAATAGAAAATCTTTAAGTAAAATAATTATAGAAGTTTGAATAAATTGAAGGATAAATTGGAAAGAATAAAAGTGATTTTTTTAAATAAATAAAATTCCGAATATGGGAAAGGGGATTTTGAATAAACAGAGGAGTAACGAATTTAAAACTTAAGTGAGATTATCTTAAGGAATAAGGAATTAATTTTAAAATCCAAGATTTAAATTATTTAAAAAAAGAAGGAATTTGGAAAAAAGGGTATGAATTTGGTATTTTCAGTTAAAATAGGGTTTAACCATAATTAAGAAATAAAATTTGAAGTTAATGGATTTTGAAATAAGTTGAGTAAGTAAAGAAATTTATTTCAAAATGGAGTAAATTGGAAATTAATTTCGAAACTAATTTAAGTGTTTGAAATTGGAAATTTAAAGGAGAATGTGACTTTGAAATTTATAAACTGGGTCTATAAAAGTGAAGTAATATATCAATAAATATTTGAAAGAATAAATTCACGATGGGAATTTATTGAAAGAATGAGAAATTTTGTTTAAAAATAAGCAGTGATTTATTTTTAAAGGATGTGAAGAGAAGTATATTTCCCTGAATAGCCAAGTACGTTTCAAAGTAAATTTTTAAATATAAGTTAAAAGCTTTAATGTTATTTTAAAAAGCACGTTTTAGGAAATTTATTATTTCTAAATGTTTAAATTCTAAAGTAAATATTTTTGAAATCTATTATCGTAGTAATTATTTAAAGGTGACTTGGTATTTTGTTTGAAAAGAGAAAATCTAATTTTATATTTTATAAAGTAACCTCATTTTCAAATATTCCTATAGTATATATTTTCAATAAAGTATTGAAGTAGTTTTATTTTAAATATTTGTAAAGTATTTATTTTTTAATAAAGTATTAAAGTAGTTTTTAATTTAAATTTTTTAAAGTATATTTTATAATAAAGTGTTATAAATTATTTAAAAAAAAAATCTAAAGTTTTGTGCTTGGTGTTTTCAGTGGAAATAAATATTTGGAAATTTATTTCATGAGAAAAGTGTGGTTTGAAAACTGTTTTCAAAAGGGTTAAAAATGGAAATATACCTTGCGAAGATATTTTGAGGTTAATAAGTAATTCAGGAGAATTATTTATGTTTGATGGTTGTTTGTGAATGTGAATTGATAGTTAAATAACCGACTATCAATATTGGCCAATGCGCTGATCGTTTCGGAGAGACCGGGATTGGGATTAATTTCCTAAAACCACTTCGATCCGGTTTGTACATTTTCATGAGGAAGACGAGTTTGGATTCGAAGGTGGAGCAGTGAAGTGCAAGGGCTAGTCGCTATTAATCCTGAGGATTATTCTAAAATGGATATAGTAGGAGTAGTGCCTTCGGTTCCGTTCGAACCCGGGACGGACTTGTATGGATGAATGTTTTCAGAACATCGTCAGGTGGACGATGAGCATTCTAAGTGAAACGTTCTAAAAGGTAACGCTTAGCCACAAGTCTCATTAACCGGGAATGACTGAAAATCAGGGGTTATGCAGCAAGGCTAGGTGGGTAGCGCCCATTAGGGTGAGGTCAATCCTGTCTAGATGTCCCTTTTTATTCGGCTTAGTGGTGCGGTTGCTGATCCCAACCGTGGGGTGATCTTACTCGTGATTATCCAGTAAGGGGTAATCCTGGTCTTGTGTTGTAGGGGGTCGAGAGTGATCCTCGGTATGCTGATCTAGACTAGGTACCGTGACAGATGGTACCCCAATGCCTAGTCATTAGTTCGAAATCCATTCTCCCTACGTGCCTGTACGGTTTTGGTTGTGCCTAACTATTGCAGAAACAAGAGATGCAAGCATTTCAGCTAGATTCTATTTTACTTTCTATAGACACTATTATAAAATCAGAGGACTTTGATAAAAAATGTTTTGGCTATCGTAAGGTAAAAACCCAACATGTTTATTTGTGGCATGGTCTTACGAGATGCTTTTGTTTTCAAAAGAATTTTGAAACTTTGATAATTAATTCGAGTGTGGTTTTCTCACGCTGGTTTTCCAGACTGACTCGGGTGTTATTTAACTTTAATGCTTGGGTCAGACCAGTATTATAGAATATCGGATATGATGCTGTGGAGCTCAGGAGACGAGTTGGATGGCGATATGTACTTCCGTACTTGATTTTTATTCCGCTATGTATTCAGTTTTGAGGATAGGTTTATATGATTGTCCAGTCCTTTAATTTGTTTCAGCGATAACCCCTCAATCATCCTCAGTGGAAGAAAGCTATGATAGAGGAAATGGAGGTTGTATGTTATTGACGTTGTCGAACTCTGATGATGTATGTATAAACAGATATGGTTTTCTTTTGTGTAAAGATCATTGATTATCTATTATATTTTATTCCGCTGCGATGGTTAGATTCTGATGTTGTTTCTTATTTTCTTCTTCTTCTACCACTTCTTTTTTAATCTAAATGGTTCGTATTTCCATACATCTAGAGTTGATTGATAAAGAATAGTGTCGACTCAAGGGGTACAGATTTGTGGGTCGTTACATAATAACAGTACTAAATCTTCGTCTTCATCCCCCAGAAATAAGGTCTTCGATACGCCGAAAAGCTTAGACTGTCCTGAGCAAATTGAAAAGACAAAACACTCAAGTCAGAACTAAATATCTTATGTAAGTTAAATTAAAAATAAATAAATAAATATGAGTGCAACGATTTTAGAGATGTTTTTAGGGATTTACATCTTCTTTGCAGTGTCCAACGTGTGTGCAATAACTTAATAGATGTGCGTGATTATCATCTCCTAAGGATCCGTTAAACTATCTACTATGTAGTACAATATGTATTATAATATGTCTACAACAAAGTATTAAAATATCATTAAGGCGTTAACCATATCCTCCTTAACACATTTTATATATTTCCATAGTCTATACAGTAACATAAGATCTACCAAACCGGTGGTTTACCCAGAGGACATTCCATGGGTACGGTACAAAACAAACTCGTAGTGGGCACGATAAGGCACATGACAAGGCATGCGAGGCAATGCTGGGGCAGGATTCTACCATTTGCACTCTCGGAATGGTGGTGACGCATAACAAGTACTACCGCCCACCTCGGAACACACTCCCATAATCAAATCAAGGGGTGGTCACCAAATCGATCACAAAGTCATAATTTGGTATCGAAGAAATATGCCTGATCGGAGGTGCGACCTCACTTGGTCCGGTATAGCTTCTATTTTAGCAACATTATGCTGACTCAAGGTAGTCAGGACTATGTAAATACCTCATACAGAATCATTTGCCAAACCATTCTACTTCATTCTGAAATCTCCACCACGTACATAATTGTTAAAGTATTTTTCGGTATTCGTAGAGAGTATGACAATATCAGATCCTGGTCCTTTTTACAACCAAACGCTAATTTCACATCAGACGATTCTTTTACATTTCAAAAGATCAATTCATAATTGATATCAAAATAACATATTCGATTCAAACATATCATTTTCAAAATCATATTTACTTTCGAAATCATATTCGCTTTTGAAATGATATCTTTTTCGAAATCATACTTACTTTCGAGATCATACTTCCAAAATAGGTTAAATCCTTATTTTAGAATCATCACATTTACTTAGAATATGTTATTTCACTAAAAAATATCATTTCAAATCCCAAGTTAGATTATAAAATCATTTAACCATATTCGTTTTTAAATCAAGGATTAAATATAAACACTTTAACTTTAAACAGTCTGAAATTCATAAAATAGTCTAGATAGTCATAAATAGTTTTAAATAGTTTAAAATATTTTAATTAGTTAAAAATAGTTTAAATACTTTAAAATAGTTAATGGCTTAAAATAGTTTAAAAATAGATTAAAATAGTTTTTAGTAGTTAAATGGTTTAAAATACTTTAAAATAGTTTTAAATGGTTTTAATAGTTTTAAAAAAGATTAAAATAGTTTAAAATACTTTAAAATAGTTTAAAAACAGATTAAGTAGCTTAAAATAGATTAAATATTTAAATGATTTAAAATAGATAAATAGGTTCAATATACTTTAATATAAAATGGTTTGAAAATCTAAATAAATCTAAATTTAAAATAGTATATATTTCCAAATAGTTTATATTAAAATAATTAATTTGAAATTAATAAAAAATGAAAACTATTTCTTCCATTTCAACAAATCTAGACCATACACAAATTTCAACAAAACTAAATTTTCTTTCAATTCAAATTCCCATAAAAATCATTTAAATTTATATCGATTCAAAACTCATGTTTGAACTACAATTTTAAAGCATTTCAATTTCATAGATTTCAAAGTTTAAATATTCAAACATTTTCATTAACTCTATTCCGATAAATTTCATTTACATTTTAAATATCAACTTTGAAATTTTCATTTTTATTCTTTAACCCATTCATTAAACCAACCCAATTTTGACATTTAAAGCTTCGATTATCGAAAATAATTCAGTTTATATAAATCAAATTTTATTTTAGAATCACTTAATTTAACCAATCCATTGTCCGTATATAATTTTCTACCCTATGGTCAAGTGATACGGATATTTATCATTTCCATCCATAATTTAAAATTTTACGATTATATACCATTTCAAACTACAATCTTGAATTGAATAAAAATCCATAAAATCGCACCAGTTTTTCGTTTTAACCCATAAGGATTTTTTTCCTAATCTATGGATCGTTCGGATATGTATCATTTCAACCAATGGGGAACCAGCAGTTGTAACGATATAAATACAACATCTAGTCATCCAATATCCATAATCAAACATTCATCACAATCATCATCCTCAATCAATAAACATCAATAGAAAACTGAAAATCAACACAGGTATTACATCGACAATTTGGATTCAATATTGAATTAAACGATGATTAAATGCAATAAAATTTAAATTTAACTAGAATAACAGTTTAAACATACCAAACATCAGTCGATTAATTCGTAATCACATCATAAATTTAATTTAACTAACATAAGATAGTTTAGCAGTTGTGAGTGGGTTAAAATACTTACCTTTGATTTCAAATCGAATTAAAATCCAAAATTGGCCCAAAATTCAAATTGTCTTGGAATTCATCCAAACTAGTGTCAAAATGTCCAAATTTCGATACGATCTCAAAGAAATGAACCGTGCATGAGTCGGACCTCGTACGTGAAAGTTATGCTAGTTAGTACATTTTAAAAATCAAATAAAAACGAAATAAAATAGTAAAAGATTTACACACCCGCCACATTATCATTCTTGCAAATCATACAGTAGCCCTAGCCTGTAATTTCATTCGACTTTCGTTTGACTTCAACAGGCAACTGCCTCGCTGACATGTACACCACCCAACATCGCCTCACGCCTCCTTCACATGGACCATCCTCACTGGCACTGTCCCTCTAGCAACGACACGGCTACAAGCGGTCGCCCTCGCCTGATTAACGCAGCCGCTGTCGTAGAGTTCAAACCCTAATCCAATTTGCCATGCACATCTGGCCATTGGTTTCCCAAATGAACCACTCCGATGCGCTACTCTCAACAATCTCTACGTATCCGTACCCACAAATCAACGATCTGCTGAAGTTGATCACAACATGATGAACGATCCATAATTAATCGTCGATTTCTAGTCACGTCGAAAGCTAAATTGAAAAAAAACTGCAGATTTGATTTGCGCTCATTAAGAGCTTCAAATCCATATATAATATGATAGGTTTTGAAGGGATTAGATTTTGAAGTTGAATTTCGAATTGAAATTGAGATGAGGAATTTAGGGTTTCCAGCCATTGAGAAGAAGAAGCAGATAGCTGAACTGTATGTATAGAATAATGGAATAAGAAGTAGCTAAGGTTTATAACAGGCTATATATAGGCAGATCAGAAATAGAAACGAATGGATGGATTGAATTGATCAAAACGATTTCACTAACCAGAAAAGCCTATTCTGCCTCCGAAATGAAAGTGGGTCATCCTATATATCAAAGTAGATGTTTTCAATATTTTTAAACTCAATGGAATAGATTTCAAGTCCTAATTCCATCGTATGAAAAAGTTACATTAAATTTAGTTTATTTCAAATTGATTTCAATTGAATTTAATTAAATTGATTTCTATGCATTTCGAGTCCGTATGATCAAACGACAAGTCTGATAGCTATAAAACTTGAAACCTTATAACAAATCATAGTTACGGATTCAATGGAACTGATTTCGCCGAAATCCGAGACAGTGGGCAAAATGGCTATTTTCACATTAATCAAATAAATAATTATTAAATTAAATTTATCACTTCTTATATTCAAATAAATTACGAACCATTTTTATCCTTTTTGATTACTTAGACATTTATAATAACTTAAAACAAACTTATATTTCAAAATCAGTGTTTAATATTTCAATAATTACAGTGTTCAATTTCAACTGTAATTACATCCAATTAATTAAAATTTAATTCTAATAAATTGTTTTAATTTGATTCCAGACTTTTATTCTAACAATTATTACTCTACAACATATTTTACATTGTCTATATCTTGTTACACTAAGTGTAACGACCTGTACTTTTCGATTATTTAAAATAGTTAATTATAATAGATTTTGTGATTTAAAGTTGGAAGAAATAAAGATTTGTGATTTATTAATGAAAATAATAACTAAAATGCATTGTAGAAATATTAATCTAAGTTTATTATTAACAATTTGAATGAAATTCTAATTAGTTGAAATGATTTAAATGTTATACTTGGCCATAAATTGAATATAAGAGAACAAATGTAAATATTGGATTAATTAACGAAATAGTATATAATAAATAGTAATTGAACAAAATCAGTGTTATGTAAGTAATTATAAAATTTGGTTGTAAATAATAAACTTATGAATGTGATTAAAGGTTAATGGTGGTAATTATTACAAGTTAAATATTTATTTTGTCAGTTAAATTAAATTGGAAATAAATTGCAATTAAATGAAATTAAATATTACGTTAGTGAGAATTAAGATAAAATGGAAAATATTAATGTAATAAGATATCAACTAATGTTAATTACATCCGTAGAGTAATAATGGATTGTATAATAAGATGGAAAGTCAAATAGTGAATTTATTGGAAATTTAATTTATGATTACTTAACTTATAAAAATTGAAGTTAAACATTATAATTTGGGCAATATTCAATATTCAATTGATATAGAAATTTGTTTTAAAGGATTATAAATTTCTTAGTAGTCTAAAATGATAGAAATTTTAAATTATTGAATTCGAATTAAAAAGGTGATTTAGTTAATTTAATATTAATTTATTTAATTAACGTTAAAATAACAATTTTAGCCACTAACTCGGATTTCGAAGAAACCAGGTTCATCGGATCTGTTACGGTGAATTATTGTATGGTTTCGAGTTTCATAGCGATCTAACTAGTCATTTGATCGTACGGACTCCAAATGCATAGAAATCAATTTAATTAAAATCAATTGAAATCAATTTGAAATAAGATAATTTTAAGCTAACTTCTTCATACGATGGAACTAGGACCTGAAACCTGTTCTATTCAGTTTAAAAGTATTGAAAACATCTATTTTTTTATATGGGATTACCCATTTTCGTTACGGAGGCGAAATGGGCCTTTCGGGTTGTTTATCATTCCAATCCAAATTGATCTAGTCCATTCTTTTCTATTTCAGTTATATATATATATAACACTTTATAAACCCAAGTTTGTTTCTCATATTTCGGATTTCAATAGGTACAATGCTCTCTGGCTATCTCCTTCTTTTAATGACCGAAACAAATCCCCAAAATTACAAATTCAATTTCAAATTCAAATCCAAAAATCAAACCCCTCTTAACCCTAACAAATTATATATCATTTCATAGCTCTCGACGAGTGTAATTCGCTGGTGTGATTCGCTTTTGCCATCGAATCACTATTTGTCTTGAAATCGTGGTTGAACCTCAGCCGTTCATAATGAGTTTTCTTGATCCAAAGGCGGATCTGCGACTATAGGATGATTGAGTGGGGGCGTTGGGAAGGTAGGGTCGTGCAAGCCCAAGATTTGCCATTCGTTCGTATTATAGGCATCGCGATTCGCTAGAATCCGCATTGGAAGCGGCAGTTGCGGCGAATGCATATGGCGATCTATGACGCGGACCGTGGCATGGATATGGTCGGCGTGAGGAGGCTGTCGTGGTGGTGGTGTCTAATCAAAGCCTAGTAGGCCTAGGTTTGTGCAACGTCGACGTTTGGTGGTGGCTGTATGCTTTTGCTCGATCTCGTGTTAGGGCTGCTATAGCGAGAGCAAGTGATGGCATGTTTAGTTGTTTAATTATTTTATTTATCTTGAAATTTAATCAAAAATCTTCTAATCGACATAACTTTTGCATACGAGGCCCGATTCACGCATGGTTTGTTTCATTGGGATCATATCGTAATTTCGAACATTTTGAGTCTGGTTTGGTCAAATTCTGAGACTGTTTGAATTTTGGGCCTAAATTGGATTTTAATTCGATTTGAAATCGAAGATGAGTGTTTTAATCCACTCTCAATTACTAAACTATCTTATGTTAGTTAAATTAAATTTATGCTGTGATTAGAAATTAATCGAATGATGTTTGGGATGTTTAAATTGTCATTCTAGTTAAAGTTGACTTTTATTGCATTTTAATCATTATTTAATTTAATATTGAATTTAAATTGTCAATTTAATACCTGTTAATAATAATTAGTTATCTAATAATATTTATTAGTTTATTTGGATGATGATTATGATAAATGTTTGATTGTTAATATTGAATGACTGGACGTTGTATTTTATATTGTTATAACACTGCAAGTTCCCTATGGGTTGAGATGATACTCGAACAATCCATAGATTAGCGAAAAATCATTATGGGTTGAAATGATAGACTCGAGCTATTCTATGGATTTTATTTAATTCAATGTTACAGTTAGAAATGATATATAACCGAATCTTAAGTTGCCGATTGAAATGGTAAATATCCATATCACTTGACTCTAGGGTAGAAAATTATATACGGACATCGGTTTGATTAAATTAAATGATTCGTAAATCTTTAAATTTTTTATATCAGTTCACTGGTATTTTGAAATAGAAATTGATTTACATAAACTGAATTATTTTTGAAAATCCAACCGTAAATTTTGAATTGGAATTGAATTAGTGAATTGTTCGAAGGATTTAAATTGGAATTTCGAAGTTAAAGTGTCAAATAAATGAATTTATCAGAATTAAGTTAAGAAAAATGTTTGGATATAGCATTAAAATATATTTACACTAATTTAAACTATTTTTAACTAAGTTAACTATTTTAATCAATTTAAACTATTTTAATTTGTTTTAATCTATTATAACTTATTTAATCCAATTTGATCAATTTTATCGATTTTAAACTAATTAAAATTCTTTAATCTGTTTAATATATTTTAAATCTAGTTAATATATTTTAAATCTATTTAATTTATTTGAAATCTATTTAATACAATATAAATCTAGTTATTTTATTTTAAATTTATTTAATTTATTTTAAATCTATTTTATATAATTTAAATCTATTTAACCTATTTTAAATTTATTTAACCTATTTTAAGTCTATTTAAATAAAATTTAAATCCATTTAATCTATTTTAATTCCATATAAATCATTTTAAATCTAATTCAACCTAATTTAAAATCTATATTAAACTATTTTACTATCTAAACTATTTCAACCTATTTCAAACTATTTTAAATCTATTTTTAACCATCCAAACTATTTCTAAATTTCAGACGCGTAAAGTTGAAGTATTTATATTCAAAACCTTGACTTTATAGAGAATATGGTTAAATAATGCAATAACCCAAGTTGAGAATAAAATGACCTCTTTGAGTGAATAAAATGTTTTTTGAAATAAGGAATTAATTAACATATCTTATCGATCATTTAAAAGTGAAATTGATTTTTCAAAGTGAATATAGTTGGAAAGTGTATATGATTTCGAAAGAAATAAGATTTGAAATCGAATATGATATTTTATGTCAATTGTGAATTGACTTTTTAAAATGTGAAAGAACCATCCGGTGTGAAATAAGCGTTTGGTTGTTAGAGAGATCGAGATCGGATATTGTCATACTCTCTGCCAATAATGAAAACCACTTTAACAACTATGTACATGGTGGAGATTCTAGAAATGAAGTGGGATGGTTTGGCAAACGATTTCTACATGAGGTATTGACGTGACCCTGACTCCCATGAGTCAGCTTAGATGTGACTAAAACATGTGCTATACCGAACCAAGTCAGGTCATTCCTCCTACCGGGCACATTTCTTCGATATTATATTTTGACTTTGTGATTGATTTGGTGGCTACCCGTCGATTTTGAATATGGAAGTGCGTCCGAGGTGGGCGGTACTAGCTGCTATGTGTTACCACCAGTCCACGAGTGCAATTGTTATATCTACCCTAGTATTGCCTCGATTGTCGTGTTCATATGCCCTAGCGTGCCTTCTACGAGTTTGTATTGTACCATACCTATGGATCGCCCTCGGGGGTAAACCTCTAGTTTACGGAGGAACGTATGTTGTTGTATAGACTATGAGAATATATAAATGTGTTAAGGGGGATATAGGTAATTCCTTAACGCTATTTTAATACTTTACTTTACTGTAGACATATTATAATAGCGTATTGTACTACATAGTAGATAGTTTAACGGATCCTTAGGAGATGTGAATCCCATACATCTCTTAAGTTATTGCACTCACATTAGACACTAGATAGGAGATGTCAAACCCCATAAACATCACGGATGTCATCGCACCCATATTTGCCACTAATTTAACTTATATAAGGTCTTTGAGTTCTGACTTGAGTGTTTTGTCTTTTCAATTCGTTTAGGTCAGCCTACGCATTTCAGGGTTTAAGACCTTCTTTCTGAATGAAGAAGAGGAAGATTTGTATTATTACTATTTATTATATTTATTTCATTGCATCATGTTGTTCCGCTGCATTTATTTATTTATTCTGGTTGTCATTAACTCTAATTCTGTATTGTAAAAGAATAGTCAAATGTATTTGTAAAACAACTTCATGAACTGTTATTTGATTATTATATTTTGTCATTCCACTGCAAGATTTTGTATTTGTTTTTTTTCTTTTTTTTTCTTATTTACCCTATAATAATCTACCCCTTTTTGAATGGTTTGAGTCTAAAGTGTGTGACTTATCGTCGATTTAAACCATCTAAAATGTAGGTTGTTACAGTTAGTATCAGAGTCAGGTTTGAAAGATTGTAAGCTATGTGGCTAGATAACACCTACGATCGTGTAATATGGAATATTATATTAGTGTGGAAATATAAACTAGACAATAGATAATAGTAAATGAAATAAGCACATCAAGACTTTTTATACTGGTTCAAACTTCCCGTTCTACGTCCAGTCCCAGACTGCACTCTGGATTTAAACTCTATAAACCCCTCTCTTAACCCGGAGGAATAGGTATACAACACCTGAGTAGTCGAACATGATTTTCCCACCTTAAACAGCCGGAGAGGACTTTACCGCCTGAACAATCGAATAGGACTTCTACTGATACAAGTAAGCAGATGACGTTTATGTTCGGAATAACATGGATAAGTCTTTATTATTACACCCTTCCTATAATCAAATCCTCAAGTATATATTGTGTGCATGAAGATATCAAAGGAAGATATTGCTTAGAATCAAAGAATATATTAATTAATTCGAAGATTCAAGCAATATATGGATTGTGATTGTTTTTAGATTGCAGAGATAGATAGTAGAAAATATAGCAAGAAATCAATATAAAATTCAGTGATTTGAGAAGTGATTCTAACGTGTTTATATGGTAAACAAATAGTTACAACTATTCACAAAGAGTTTCAATCAAAATGTGCAGCCATGTCTTTTCAATTTGGATCGAAACCCTTCGCAATTAGAAGTGTCTTTCTAGGAAAAATAACCATCACGATCGGTCTGTCGACTGAGCAAAATCGATCAGTTAACTGAATATTCAAAAGCATTGTAACTAGTGCGAATCGGTGCACTGAACAGGTTCAGTCGACTGATTGTTTTCGGTCATTTGACTAACCTGGTCGTCAGTGCATAGTTTGCACATATTTTAAAAAAAATTGAATGTTAAAACAACTTTGAGTATATGTAAACTACTTGAGGATAGATTTTAACAATTGTAAACCATATCTAAGACTAATACTTTAGTAATTAATCATACTATACTTAAATTTGAAGTTCATCTTCTTTGTAGTTTGATAGCTTGCATATCTCATTCTCTTTTTGTCGCTTGATCATATAATCTAAGCTTTTTATCATGAATCAAAACTCATGATTCAACATTCTCCCCTTTTTGATTGATGACAACCTGTTTTAGACGATGCTAATATAATATAAAATTATACCGAAAGTTATATATTTCTCCCTCTGAATATATGGCGACATATCTAATCCTGCAAAAATTGGTTAGACATACAATTTTCTTCCCCGTTGTCATCGACAAAAAGGAAATAAAACAACCATATAAGATGTTATCACAGAAGCATATTAATCAATAATCACAAACAAATATATTTTTTCCTAATTTTACCGAGCTATTTATACAAGCTCACTAAAAAATAAACTAAACTAGTATGTTTTGAATTTAAAAGAAAATAACTTACTACTACCATCAAGAATAACCATCATCACTCATCAGATTCTGAATCTATTTCTTCTTCCTCATGTACTAGTTCTTTTCCTCGTAAAGAACTATCTATATATTGTCTATTCTACATATTGTCTGCCACCACCATTTCCACTATTATCAGAACTTTTATGTTCTTCTGATGTAGACCAAGAAAAATGAGGCGTTGGACGTTTTTCCGGGTCACGATGTGAAGGTTCTACAGTGGTCGAGGAGGAATAAGAGATTGCATCCCATAAAATCCCGAAAAATCATTTGATCTTGTCAAACTTCTTATCAATCTTCTTGTGGATTTTCATGATGCATGAATCCAAAATTACTTGATTACGTGCAATGAGATCAATGGACTCTCGGGTGCTTTGGGATGGGGTGGTGATCCGTATTTCGTCTCCTTGTTGTTGTGGAGTAGTAGATTGTTGGAGAGGCCTTGATTGCCAATCTTGAAATGACATGATAGTGAGCGGTCTTGGCAGCAATTTCATCAAACTAATTGTGCGGCTATTTATAGTTTTAACCATTGAGGTGTCGGATTCTGGAATTGGAACTTGTAGATTCGTAAGAAGCCGCATAATATACTTGCCATGCTAAATGATGTTCATATGTCCTTGGTTGAAGGATAGGAATTCGTCAAGTGTAAGCTTAGGCCAATTAATTTGAATATCACCCCAAATTACATATATGGTTCTAAAATTTTCTAGATAGACAAGCTCATAAGACCCAGTGCGAGGAAGAATTGTGCGCATTAAGGCTCGATGCATAATTTGGGCTATAGGACGTAAGGCGGTAGGTTTTAATTCTGTCATGTTGTCCTCCAAAAATCTATGACTCGCTTTATTTCGTTCTCTCAAAATTTAATTGTTGATGTTTGAAGAATATGCCCAATTCTATCTAATGACAAGAAAATTTGTTGACCATAAGCTAAACTCCATACGCCGTTATTAGGTTTCTTGGATTTTTATGACCCAAATTCAAGTTTGCGTAAAAAAGTTTAACCATTGTATAATTTATCTTAAGACTATTCCGGCTGTAGTCAAGAAGAGATTCTAGACTACTACTTCTAGTAAGATCTTGGATTCTACATACGGTGAAGTCAGGAAATACAACAAATGATCGTTCTAGAAAGTGAGCTTCCTTCATCTTATTCCATCTTTGGATAGTTATGGCATCATAAAGCCATTGAGCTATTTTGGGTGTCTATAGGTTCAGAAGTTAAAGAGGAAGCTTGTCTAGAACGTTTAGGTTGTCTTAGAGCCATTAGAAAGTGTAATTGAGTAATGGAATTTGAAATTTTGGATGGCTAGGATTTTGAAAGTCTGATGGTAGAAAGTAAAAGTGAAAGGTAAAAGTGAAGAAGATAGATTATGTAGGTAAAAAGTAGGTGAAACAGTAGTTAATGGACCTAGATAGCCTATTCAGTCGACTGATCAAATTTGGTCAGTCGACTGATCAAATTTGGTCAGTCAACTGATCTACTTTCCTGAAACTTTCTACTTCAGATTCAGTCGACTGACCAAAATATGTCAGTCGGCTGAACGCTTATTTTTAGCATTATCGGTCTTTCTGCCTTAAAAAAACAAATTCAATATATTAAACAATGAATGAAGATACATAAGATTGAGATATTGAACACACACACACACATATATAATTGTTTAGAAGAAGAAGTGGATAAATGCGAAGTCTTGCAATCTTCCGATGTGACTTTAGTCTTATCTTTGCGTGGTTTCCGTGGAGACCGGTGATTTCCACGCTCCCTTGAATTTGGAGACACAGGAGGAGGTTGTGTGACTGATCCCATGGATTCTGATAGGAAGACATTGTGGGTTGATGAACGTCGGATGTAGATGTCCCGCGGAATGTCTAGTCAAGTTGCTCCAGAAAGCTAAGACATTTGGAATTAGCCTTTTGTTCATAATACATTTCTCATTGTATTTCTATTGATTCCCGTTGATAATGATGTATATCATCAATTTTTTGTTTTGTTAATGGAGAACCAAAGAATAAGAAATGATGTACTTTCTTCTTATCTGGAGTATAACCAGTATGATAGTTGGATGGTTTGGCAGGTTCATAACATGGAGTAGGTGTGGGTAAGATAGAAGAACCAGAGAAAGGTGTTGAGAAATCAACAGAAGAGTACGCAGAGTCATACCGGGAGTTGTTTTGGGAAGACATTTTTGCAAGGAATAATCACTTTTTGTACAAAGCAAAGTCAAATTTATACAAAATAGGCATTGTAGAATAGAGTAAATGATTGGTTAAGTAAGGAATAACCGATGAATAATGAAAGGCTTAGATTAAACATAATTTTGCATGGTTAAAAAAACTTTAAATAACTGAAAATAAAAATAAGAATAAGTGTATTATAGAAATAGTTGTGAAATAACAAATAAAGAAATGGTAAAGACAAAGGACTTCCAATCTAGAGGTGTTGAGTACAAGTGCTAGCAAAAAAGAAAAATTATTTACATTTTATTTTATTTTATTATGTATAAAATTTTAAGTATTGTAATTGTTTAAAAGAAATTATACCTAGTTCTCTTTTTAGTTTTACAAAAATATTTTCATTGAGCGGTATAGTGAAAATATCTGCTAATTGATTTTCAAAATTTACAAATTCAAAATTTACTATATCCTTTTCAATATTATCATGAAGAAAACGATGAGGAATGTCAATGTGTTTAGTTCGTGAGTGATTGACGGGATTTTTAGATAAATTAATCGCACTTGTGTTATCACAGTATATTATATATTTATTTAATTTTATATCAAAATCTTGTAGTGTTTGTTGCATGTAGATGACTTGAGCACATGCTAAAGCTGCAGATATATATTTTGCTTCATATGTTAATAGTGAAACACATTTTTGTTTCTTGCTAAACCAAGATACTAAGGACCGTCCGATGAAGTAATAAGTTCCACTTGTACTTTTCTATCCGTCTGACACTAATTCGAAAGGGAATTCTTTCGGATAAAATAGCCCAAAATCCTTGATCTTGCTAAGATAACGAATTATACATTTTACTACTCGCATATATGATTCTTTAGGATTTGCTTGAAATCGAGCACATAAACAAACGCCCATCATAATATCAGGTCGACTAGCAGTTAAGTAAAATAATGATCCAATCATACTACGATATAGTTTCTGGTCGACACTCTTACTATCTTCATCTCTGTCGAGATGTATAGTTGTACTAATAAGAGTTGGCTTGGCAGAAGTGTTTTCCTTACCAAATCGTTTAATTAGATTATTACAATATTTTTCTTGATTAATAAAAATGGCATGTTGTAGTTGTGTAATTTGCAATCTAAGAAAATATGATAGTTCTCCAATATGTGACATTTCAAATTCATTTGCCCTAATTGTCGAAAAATCCTGACATGATTGTTCATTAGTTGAGCCAATATAATATCATCAACATATATTCATATAATTAAAATATCTTGTTTAGTTTTCTTAATAAATAAAGTTTGATCAACCATCCCACTTTCAAAACCAAAGTCTATTTGATAACTCTTAAGTCGGTCATACCAAGCATGGGCTGCCTGTTTCAAACTGTATAACGCTTTCTTAAGTTTATAAACATGGTCTGGAAATTTTTTAGAGTGAAAAGAGGTGGTTGTTCAACATAATCATTTTCTTTTATGTATCCATTTAAAAAAGCACTTTAACATCCATTTGATATAATTTAATGTTTTAAAAACATGCAAAGGTCAGTAGAATACATATAGCTTCTAATTTTGCGACAGGAACAAACATTTCTTCAAAGTATATTCCATCTTCTTGATTATATCCTTGTGCTACTAATCTAGCTTTATTTCTAGTTATATTACCTAGTTCATTAGCTTTGTTTTTGAAAACCCATTTTGTACCCATGACCGATTGATCACTTGGTCTAGGAACTTGTAACGACCCAGAATTTTTATTAATTAAATTTTGAATATTTAATTAATTTTAAATATTAATAAGTGAATTTATAAGTCAAATAAATTTTTATTTGAATTATTGGATTTAATTGGATTATTAAATCGATAATTTAATACGTTAAATTATGGAAATAATTGAAAATCGAGTTAAATATGATAGAAAATGATTAGTAAAATTTTATTTTATCATGTTGAAGTTAGAATGATATTTTAGAACTTTTAAAATCGAATTAAAAGTAAATCTGTGAAAATTGAATATTTTAATATTTAATAATCGACTGTAAAATAGCCAATTTTTGAACAGTCTCAGAATCGAACGAAACCAGTTTCATTGGATCCGTAATAGTTAGTTATTACCGGATTTCAATTTTCATGTCAATCGGAGCTATCGTTTGTTCGTGGCAGCTCGAAACGCATCGATTTATTTTTAATTTAAATTTGGCGAGTCAAAATAGCCATTTTTCAAAAAGTCTCGGATTTCGACGAAACCAGTTTCATCGGATCCGTAATGTGATATTATTGTAAGGTTTCAAATTTCAAGTCAATTGGATTTACCGTTTGTCCGATACGAATTAAAACGCCTAGAAATCGGTTTAAATCGGTTTAATTTAAATTGAGCGTTTTCAGCCATAACTCGCACATACTTCCGAATTAGCTTCCGAAACCTATTCCATTGTGTCCGGAACGCGGGATAAACCCTAGGTACGCTGGTTACGGCGTCTAAATCGGAGTTCGGAATTCCCGGGATGAATAGTGTTTACGCAAGCTCTTTCTATAAATACACCTCTCTCCTCTTCACAAATTAAAAATAAAAAAAAACCTAAAACCCTAAATTAAAAACTGCAGCCGCCACCTATAGATGGATGGCCAGAAATGAGTGATCTTCTCCTCTCAATCTCTCTCTATCTACAATGAATTAGCTAATGTGTTCAACATGAAAGTTGTTGAGAATCTCGAGAGCTTGAAATCCATACGGATATGATCTTGGTTGGAGTCGCGGAGAGGGAGAAAAGGGGCCGTGATGACCATCAGGTCGGCACGCAATTCGAGGCCTATCTCAGGGCCGAGCTCCCTGTGGTTGCAGCCGAACATAGCTTGCATCGAGTGCTTCGTCATGGCGTTGGTGTGATCGGATTTCGTCGAGAAACGAGAGAGTATTATTTAACCCTAATTTGATGGAGTGGGTTCGGCCTTGAATTTGTTCACCTGGAGATGATACGTGATGTAGGAGAAAGGAGGGGAAGCGTTGGATCTAGTTTGGATGGTGGATGATAGATGTAGGTTATAAATTATTTAAGTTTAAGTCGATTTGTTTATATAAAATACGTACAAACTTGTAAATTGCATAACTTTTTCATACGCGGTCGAAAAAATGCAAACTCAGTTGCGTTGGAATCGTATGGACGAGCACTACGCGATGGAGTTGGTTTGGAGTCGTTTGGAGTTAGTGAGAATTTCGGGTAAAATTAAACGCGCGTTTAATTTTATTCGAGATAAAAGCTTAAACGGAATTTAAAACCAAGGTGAGAATTTCTCACTCAATCGAATAGATTTCGATTTTATTTTAAATAGTTAGATTTAAAATATTTGAATGCATGTTTGAATGATGACTGTAAATTATTGATTGTTAAAATAGACATTATGCGCCGTTAGTAAGCGGATGTTATTTAGTAAAAACATATACCGCGAATATTTCATAAACAGTGAAATTGGTATTATATATAATATCAATATATATATATTGGCATATGTATATATTGCAGTTGTTGATTTCCCGCATTTTTTGTTTAGCGGATGAGACCCTATTACGCCGTTAGTAAGCGGATGTTATTTATTATAAACATATACCGCGAATATTTCATAAACAGTGAAATTGGTATTATATATAATATCAATATATATATATTGGCATATGTATATATTGCAGTTGATTGATTTCCCGTATTTTTGCGGATGAGACCCTATTACGCCGTTATTAAGCGGATAATATTTATTAAGAACATATACCGCGATAATTTCGTACTGGAGCGAAATTGGTATTGTGCTAATGTTTTTGGATGCAGGAAACAGGTTGGAGGGATCCAACTGGATTCCTCAACAGTATTTATTTTATTTCAGATATTTTGATATTTGATTGATTATCATATTGATATATGATATCGTTGTAGTGGTGATTGACTATCTGATGTGTAGCATCATTGGACCCAAATTTTGGGATTTTTAAATGATCTTTAAAATGATTTTTGAAAATATACTTTATTTCTGGAATTGATCCATTATAAATAAATAAACGTTATAATTTTTAAAGTTATAAAAATTATGGTTTTTGTGAAATATAGTTAAAAAGCTGATTTTTTGAAATACGATTGAAAGTCGATTTTTGAGAAATATGAACTAATGATTTTATAAAATAATTTAGATTGGATTTTTGAATATATGATAAAAGTTTAAATATAGGATTTATAAAATTTGATTATTTTATAAATCGAAATGATGAAATTATAAAGGAATTTAAAGACGTTTTAGAATAATAATATAAACTGATTTATATTAAGAGATTTATAAATGGATATTTATAAATTGAAATATAGACATTATAAAACGAGTTTTTATAAGTGTTTGAATGTAGTGAAAATGAATTTCATAATAGAATGAAATTTATAGAATTATAAACTGTGAAGTTATAAACGAAATTTATAAATAGTAAGATTTATAAATTTGGTGAAATTATTTGAAGAATAGATTTATTAAATAAATAAATTTTATAAGTTATAAGGTTTATAAATTGAAAAGTCTTTAAAAAGAACGATTTTGTAAAATAATCGTTTTATAAGAAATTGACTTATAATATGAACTTTTAGTTTATAATTGAGATATGAAATCAAAAATGTTAATAAAGGAATTTATAAAAAAAAGGAAGTTTTTATAAATAAATAGAAAAGGAATTTATAAACGTTGTTTTTATAAATTCGCAAAGGACTTATTTTGACAAGTCAATTGTTATAACTTAGAAATGGAGTTATATTCACGTTTTAGACAGTGAATAATCCTTTAAGTTAAAGTGAATAGAAATGATGAAGTTTGTTAACGTAGTTTATTCACGTTCTTGAACAGTGAATAACACGTTAAAGAAATTGTTTAGAATGTGAACGTTTTAAATAGAATTAAAACGATTCAACGATGTTTTAAAAGGTATTGAGATTGAAACTATAGATTTCAACATTTATTGTTGAAATAGATGTTTCGAGAAATAAAAGGAAATAGTGGACTATAACACTGTTGTTATAGTAAATGATTTCCGAAAGGAAATGTTTTGTATAGTATTGGGATTTATATATCTATTTTAATTTCGAATCCCTATACTAGTGATTTTGGGTTGTCGTAACGATGTTTTACGTAACATTCGTTTTGGCCCAAATAAATATGTTTAAGAGAATGATTTCCTTAAAGAATGAATTATATACTTAATTCGATTTAAGTATATTGAATATTTTCTAAGTGTTGAAAATAAAAGAAATTTGTGAATTACTTATGAATAAATAAGTATGGAAATATTTTCCAATATGAAGTGAACATTTTGAATTTATCTTTTTGAAGATAAATTGGAAATGAATAATTGAAATCATATATGCATGAATTTTTTGAAATATAAATTCATTATGGAATTTATATGTGAAAGGGAATTTGTTTGAAAATAAATGTTGATTTATTTTTGAAGTGTTGAAATTTTATATCTTGTAAAGATATTTTGGAAAATAATAATTTGAAAAATTATTTGGAATCTGGTGATGTATGCATATCCATTGATAGTTCAATAGCCGACTATCAGTATTTCCCTTTGAATGGGTATTTGATGTGAATTGATTGAATTTGAATGCACACTTATTTTTGAATAAGCGCTCACTATTCGGGTTAACCGGGAAAGGACCATGGGGTCGTATAACCCATTCCGAATATGTGATACGTCGTTGTGAATTGCATTGAAGATCGGTGTTGAAGACCCGGTATTTGCGAAAGCGATAGGATGACCTATCGATTGTCTCTGCACTGAGTTGCAACGGTATAGAGACTCCCTAAGTGATGGGAAATCCGATCAGGATTGTGAATATCCGGATTGCAAGGACTTCTTTGTAAGTGCCTTCGGTTCTGTTCGAGCCCGGAACAGACTTGTATGGATTGTATGCCTGACATTACAATTTGAGATATAAAGCCGATTTCATTCAAATATATTTCTGTTGGTGGCGGAGAATTTATTCTTTGCTTAACACCCTTCTTTGAGACGTACGAGCTCAAAGGTTATATAGTTGAAGTTATCGGCGATATATCCCATTTTGGTAATGTGACATGCTGAGTGATGCTGAAATGATCATTGTGTTGATTATTGTGATAGGATCATTTATTTGATCGTCTATCTTAGTGATCATTGTGTTGATCATTTATTGACCCAAAGCATGGCTTTTGTATAAAGTATGTTTTTGTGGACGTGAATTCGTCGAGCCTCACATCCCGAAAATGGTCAAAACAGGAAAGATGCGGCAAGGTTATTAGGGGTTGCTGTAGCTCCCCTTAGGGTATGTGCATTTCCTTCTGGAAAGGGGTGGTATCATGGTATGGAGCCCAGATACTTACTCATGTTGAAAACACTCTATTTATTATGGTGTGATGTTGGATATCGAGCGCTCGGTTGAAAAGGTCCTAAAGGACCGGGGAATGGCGTGCTCGTGTCAGTAGTTACCCAGTTAGGGGTAACCCGGCCTTGTGTTGGCAGAGTTCCGGTTTGGTTCTCGGGGGTGTCTTTCCAGAGGCATTCTCAGTGGCAATGGGAAGTTCCTTGGCCTGACCATTTGTTGGAAATCCAAAGAAACAATACGTGACTTGTACGGTATTAGTTGTAGAACCTGCTATTCACTTATGGTGTCGCAACACTGTTTGGATAGTAGCTATAGTAGACATAGTTCGAAATGTCTATGTTGGCTAAGATTTATATTCTACTTTCGAAATAATTTCCTACACTATGCACTAATAATAATATCAAATGTTCTTTTAAATGCGTATCAAGCATCTTTGACTATCATAAGGAGAAATCTCCTCCGATTCTGCGTTTGCATGTGTGTGTGTGCGGGAGGCCTTATGGTAGTCTCATTTTTTAAAAGCATTGCGAATTGATTAAAAATATTCCTCTTTTTGATTTTTAAAGTTAAATAAACTGTTTTGAGTTCTCACACCAGTCACATGACTGACTCGGAGTTTATTGTTTTCCTTCCTAAACTCTGGGTGCCCACAATTTCCACACGGGCAGTTAAGAGTTAGGTTTATCAGGATATTCTGGATATTCTGGAGTTGCTGGAGGCAAGCTGGATGGCATGGCGTATTACTTATATAGTATTTCTTTTTCCGCTGCATTGTTTGATGTATGATGTTGTATACTCTGATGTAATAAAATGTGATGTAATGTAATAACTGATATAGTTCTTTGTTTAAAGATTATTCATTTATTATTATATGTTGTTCCGCTGCGAATTGTGAGATTCTGTTGTTGTTCTGTTGTTTTCTTTTGTCCGTTCTACTTTAAAATTCTTCTATCTTCTATTTTTAAAATTCTCTGTTTTCTAAAAATTATCTATCTTCTTTCCTCTCTATTTTCTATCTTATCTACTCTTCTCTCTTTTTCTTTTTCTTAAATTTTTTTTTTTTTTTTTTAAAACCCATAACATCTCGGTTTTCGGCCTTTGATTTCTCGGCAGTCGATAAAGTGAGTGTCGATGTCGAATTTTCAAAGAACGAAAATCCGCGATCGTTACATTTGGTATCAGAGCTTATGGTTAAGCGACAACCATGGTTCTGTTGGGTATTATTCATTAGAGATAGAGTCAGTAGTACTCTAGATTGAGTTTGAGTGTAATAATAGCTATGAGAGCGTATTTGTTAGTGGATATAAAAATTGTTTTATATTGTGATGATTGGTTTATTGAGTGGCATATGAACTTTCGTCAGCACAGCCTCGAAACTGAGCCGAAGGGGTTTCTAAACACTTGAATAGAACAATTCGACACAATATTGATTTTAAATTGGGTAAATGGAATAATTTTACCTTGAGTATATTTTATATATGAAGAAATAATTTTTCAGAATTATTAAAGTGTATATAAGTTGATTGTTAGGTTGTTTGAATAATCTAAATAAAAGAAAAATTGTATAAGAAAAAGAATTATAAGAATTGAATTATAATTAAAGTGATTTACAATTGTGAAATAAACTTATATATACAAGAAGTAAAATTATATGAATATGAGTTGTAAATAAAAAAATGAATATAAGGTTAAATAAAATATAACTTAAGTGTTATTGAATGGAATTGATATTGGTATCGAAGTAAATAATCAAGTGGATTAAAAGAAATGTGAACTTAAGTTATGTGAATGAAATTCAACTTTGTAATTGAATTGAATGAATGGATTGAATGTTAATCGATTAAATGTAAATTTAATTGATATGGAAAAAAATGAATGAAGTATTAATTCATTAAAAGGGCTAGTTGAATAAATTGGAATAGAAGTCAATTTAATGTTAAACCAAAATGAATATAAGTGAAAAGAATTTGGTTGTAATTAATATAAATTGGTTGTTATATGATTGTTATATGATGTTGATTGATTGTATAAAATTCATTAAGTATTAATGAAAGTGAATTATTGAAATTTAAAGCTATGAAATTGAATTCAAATTTGAGATAAATAAATTTGAATAGAATTGAATGTGAGTTGGATTTAATTAGTGAATGTAAACTAATTGAATTGAGAATGAATGTTAGTAAATCCAATGTAAATAAATCAAATGTAATTTGATATTGAAAACCATTTCATTGAATATTAATGAGAATATGAATGAATGTTTATTGGATATGGATGTTAGTTGGTTGATGGTTGAATATATATTTCTATTGTTGCATTTGCTATGTGACATATATAGTTATTATGGGATATATGTTGTATATTGAGACTATTTGCATATGTGCATGTTCTCATGTTGTTTGTTGAGTTTAGTAGGTGCGGATCGCGTTGCTTCGCATTTGGAGTTCGCTTTAGCGCTATATTAGCCGTATATGCTCGCTAATAAAATATAAGGTACATATCTCGGATTAAATATCGTACTTTTACACTTTTTTCCCTTCGGGATGCCTCATTACTTGATGAGATGTATATTTGTGATATATATACTGTCATTTTTTTTCCGGATCGAGCCGCGCAAAGGAGACATGGCGAATTTTTCCGAAAATTTAAGGCGTTAGAAAAATTTAAGAAAAGGGAAAATTTTGAAAACTTTAACTTTGTTTTAGAATTGAAAGTTAAATGATATAGTTTGTTTTGAAAAGATAACTAAGTATGATTTGAAAACTTAGTAAAGTATGGTAATAAGTTTAATTATGAATTTTAGAAAGTTAATAAATTCTGTAACCTTTCTTACTTGTAATTTCGAGGACGAAATTCTTTTAAGGGGGAAAGATTGTAACGACCCAGAATTTTTATTAATTAAAATTTGAATATTTAATTAATTTTAAATATTAATAAGTGAATTTATAAGTCAAATAAATTTTTATTGGAATTATTGGATTTAATTGGATTATTAAATCGATAATTTAATACGTTAAATTATGGAAATAATTGAAAATCGAGTTAAATATGATAGAAAATGATTAGTAAAATTTTATTTTATCATGTTGAAGTTAGAATGATATTTTAGAACTTTTAAAATCGAATTAAAAGTAAATCTGTGAAAATTGAATATTTTAATATTTAATAATCGACTGTAAAATAGCCAATTTTTGAACAGTCTCAGAATCGAACGAAACCAGTTTCATTGGATCCGTAATAGTTAGTTATTACCGGATTTCAATTTTCATGTCAATCGGAGCTATCGTTTGTTCGTGGCAGCTCGAAACGCATCGATTTATTTTTAATTTAAATTTGGCGAGTCAAAATAGCCATTTTTCAAAAAGTCTCGGATTTCGACGAAACCAGTTTCATCGGATCCGTAATGTGATATTATTGTAAGGTTTCAAATTTCAAGTCAATTGGATTTACCGTTTGTCCGGTACGAATTAAAACGCCTAGAAATCGGTTTAAATCGGTTTAATTTAAATTGAGCGTTTTCAGCCATAACTCGCACATACTTCCGAATTAGCTTCCGAAACCTGTTCCATTGTGTCCGGAACGCGGGATAAACCCTAGGTACGCTGGTTACGGCGTCTAAATCGGAGTTCGGAATTCCCGGGATGAATAGTGTTTACGCAAGCTCTTTCTATAAATACACCTCTCTCCTCTTCACAAATTAAAAATAAAAAAAAACCTAAAACCCTAAATTAAAAACTGCAGCCGCCACCTATAGATGGATGGCCAGAAATGAGTGATCTTCTCCTCTCAATCTCTCTCTATCTACAATGAATTAGCTAATGTGTTCAACATGAAAGTTGTTGAGAATCTCGAGAGCTTGAAATCCATACGGATATGATCTTGGTTGGAGTCGCGGAGAGGGAGAAAAGGGGCCGTGATGACCATCAGGTCGGCACGCAATTCGAGGCCTATCTCAGGGCCGAGCTCCCTGTGGTTGCAGCCGAACATAGCTTGCATCGAGTGCTTCGTCATGGCGTTGGTGTGATCGGATTTCGTCGAGAAACGAGAGAGTATTATTTAACCCTAATTTGATGGAGTGGGTTCGGCCTTGAATTTGTTCACCTGGAGATGATACGTGATGTAGGAGAAAGGAGGGGAAGCGTTGGATCTAGTTTGGATGGTGGATGATAGATGTAGGTTATAAATTATTTAAGTTTAAGTCGATTTGTTTATATAAAATACGTACAAACTTGTAAATTGCATAACTTTTTCATACGCGGTCGAAAAAATGCAAACTCAGTTGCGTTGGAATCGTATGGACGAGCACTACGCGATGGAGTTGGTTTGGAGTCGTTTGGAGTTAGTGAGAATTTCGGGTAAAATTAAACGCGCGTTTAATTTTATTCGAGATAAAAGCTTAAACGGAATTTAAAACCAAGGTGAGAATTTCTCACTCAATCGAATAGATTTCGATTTTATTTTAAATAGTTAGATTTAAAATATTTGAATGCATGTTTGAATGATGACTGTAAATTATTGATTGTTAAAATAGACATTATGCGCCGTTAGTAAGCGGATGTTATTTAGTAAAAACATATACCGCGAATATTTCATAAACAGTGAAATTGGTATTATATATAATATCAATATATATATATTGGCATATGTATATATTGCAGTTGTTGATTTCCCGCATTTTTTGTTTAGCGGATGAGACCCTATTACGCCGTTAGTAAGCGGATGTTATTTATTATAAACATATACCGCGAATATTTCATAAACAGTGAAATTGGTATTATATATAATATCAATATATATATATTGGCATATGTATATATTGCAGTTGATTGATTTCCCGTATTTTTGCGGATGAGACCCTATTACGCCGTTATTAAGCGGATAATATTTATTAAGAACATATACCGCGATAATTTCGTACTGGAGCGAAATTGGTATTGTGCTAATGTTTTTGGATGCAGGAAACAGGTTGGAGGGATCCAACTGGATTCCTCAACAGTATTTATTTTATTTCAGATATTTTGATATTTGATTGATTATCATATTGATATATGATATCGTTGTAGTGGTGATTGACTATCTGATGTGTAGCATCATTGGACCCAAATTTTGGGATTTTTAAATGATCTTTAAAATGATTTTTGAAAATATACTTTATTTCTGGAATTGATCCATTATAAATAAATAAACGTTATAATTTTTAAAGTTATAAAAATTATGGTTTTTGTGAAATATAGTTAAAAAGCTGATTTTTTGAAATACGATTGAAAGTCGATTTTTGAGAAATATGAACTAATGATTTTATAAAATAATTTAGATTGGATTTTTGAATATATGATAAAAGTTTAAATATAGGATTTATAAAATTTGATTATTTTATAAATCGAAATGATGAAATTATAAAGGAATTTAAAGACGTTTTAGAATAATAATATAAACTGATTTATATTAAGAGATTTATAAATGGATATTTATAAATTGAAATATAGACATTATAAAACGAGTTTTTATAAGTGTTTGAATGTAGTGAAAATGAATTTCATAATAGAATGAAATTTATAGAATTATAAACTGTGAAGTTATAAACGAAATTTATAAATAGTAAGATTTATAAATTTGGTGAAATTATTTGAAGAATAGATTTATTAAATAAATAAATTTTATAAGTTATAAGGTTTATAAATTGAAAAGTCTTTAAAAAGAACGATTTTGTAAAATAATCGTTTTATAAGAAATTGACTTATAATATGAACTTTTAGTTTATAATTGAGATATGAAATCAAAAATGTTAATAAAGGAATTTATAAAAAAAAGGAAGTTTTTATAAATAAATAGAAAAGGAATTTATAAACGTTGTTTTTATAAATTCGCAAAGGACTTATTTTGACAAGTCAATTGTTATAACTTAGAAATGGAGTTATATTCACGTTTTAGACAGTGAATAATCCTTTAAGTTAAAGTGAATAGAAATGATGAAGTTTGTTAACGTAGTTTATTCACGTTCTTGAACAGTGAATAACACGTTAAAGAAATTGTTTAGAATGTGAACGTTTTAAATAGAATTAAAACGATTCAACGATGTTTTAAAAGGTATTGAGATTGAAACTATAGATTTCAACATTTATTGTTGAAATAGATGTTTCGAGAAATAAAAGGAAATAGTGGACTATAACACTGTTGTTATAGTAAATGATTTCCGAAAGGAAATGTTTTGTATAGTATTGGGATTTATATATCTATTTTAATTTCGAATCCCTATACTAGTGATTTTGGGTTGTCGTAACGATGTTTTACGTAACATTCGTTTTGGCCCAAATAAATATGTTTAAGAGAATGATTTCCTTAAAGAATGAATTATATACTTAATTCGATTTAAGTATATTGAATATTTTCTAAGTGTTGAAAATAAAAGAAATTTGTGAATTACTTATGAATAAATAAGTATGGAAATATTTTCCAATATGAAGTGAACATTTTGAATTTATCTTTTTGAAGATAAATTGGAAATGAATAATTGAAATCATATATGCATGAATTTTTTGAAATATAAATTCATTATGGAATTTATATGTGAAAGGGAATTTGTTTGAAAATAAATGTTGATTTATTTTTGAAGTGTTGAAATTTTATATCTTGTAAAGATATTTTGGAAAATAATAATTTGAAAAATTATTTGGAATCTGGTGATGTATGCATATCCATTGATAGTTCAATAGCCGACTATCAGTATTTCCCTTTGAATGGGTATTTGATGTGAATTGATTGAATTTGAATGCACACTTATTTTTGAATAAGCGCTCACTATTCGGGTTAACCGGGAAAGGACCATGGGGTCGTATAACCCATTCCGAATATGTGATACGTCGTTGTGAATTGCATTGAAGATCGGTGTTGAAGACCCGGTATTTGCGAAAGCGATAGGATGACCTATCGATTGTCTCTGCACTGAGTTGCAACGGTATAGAGACTCCCTAAGTGATGGGAAATCCGATCAGGATTGTGAATATCCGGATTGCAAGGACTTCTTTGTAAGTGCCTTCGGTTCTGTTCGAGCCCGGAACAGACTTGTATGGATTGTATGCCTGACATTACAATTTGAGATATAAAGCCGATTTCATTCAAATATATTTCTGTTGGTGGCGGAGAATTTATTCTTTGCTTAACACCCTTCTTTGAGACGTACGAGCTCAAAGGTTATATAGTTGAAGTTATCAGCGATATATCCCATTTTGGTAATGTGACATGCTGAGTGATGCTGAAATGATCATTGTGTTGATTATTGTGATAGGATCATTTATTTGATCGTCTATCTTAGTGATCATTGTGTTGATCATTTATTGACCCAAAGCATGGCTTTTGTATAAAGTATGTTTTTGTGGACGTGAATTCGTCGAGCCTCACATCCCGAAAATGGTCAAAACAGGAAAGATGCGGCAAGGTTATTAGGGGTTGCTGTAGCTCCCCTTAGGGTATGTGCATTTCCTTCTGGAAAGGGGTGGTATCATGGTATGGAGCCCAGATACTTACTCATGTTGAAAACACTCTATTTATTATGGTGTGATGTTGGATATCGAGCGCTCGGTTGAAAAGGTCCTAAAGGACCGGGGAATGGCGTGCTCGTGTCAGTAGTTACCCAGTTAGGGGTAACCCGGCCTTGTGTTGGCAGAGTTCCGGTTTGGTTCTCGGGGGTGTCTTTCCAGAGGCATTCTCAGTGGCAATGGGAAGTTCCTTGGCCTGACCATTTGTTGGAAATCCAAAGAAACAATACGTGACTTGTACGGTATTAGTTGTAGAACCTGCTATTCACTTATGGTGTCGCAACACTGTTTGGATAGTAGCTATAGTAGACATAGTTCGAAATGTCTATGTTGGCTAAGATTTATATTCTACTTTCGAAATAATTTCCTACACTATGCACTAATAATAATATCAAATGTTCTTTTAAATGCGTATCAAGCATCTTTGACTATCATAAGGAGAAATCTCCTCCGATTCTGCGTTTGCATGTGTGTGTGTGCGGGAGGCCTTATGGTAGTCTCATTTTTTAAAAGCATTGCGAATTGATTAAAAATATTCCTCTTTTTGATTTTTAAAGTTAAATAAACTGTTTTGAGTTCTCACACCAGTCACATGACTGACTCGGAGTTTATTGTTTTCCTTCCTAAACTCTGGGTGCCCACAATTTCCACACGGGCAGTTAAGAGTTAGGTTTATCAGGATATTCTGGATATTCTGGAGTTGCTGGAGGCAAGCTGGATGGCATGGCGTATTACTTATATAGTATTTCTTTTTCCGCTGCATTGTTTGATGTATGATGTTGTATACTCTGATGTAATAAAATGTGATGTAATGTAATAACTGATATAGTTCTTTGTTTAAAGATTATTCATTTATTATTATATGTTGTTCCGCTGCGAATTGTGAGATTCTGTTGTTGTTCTGTTGTTTTCTTTTGTCCGTTCTACTTTAAAATTCTTCTATCTTCTATTTTTAAAATTCTCTGTTTTCTAAAAATTATCTATCTTCTTTCCTCTCTATTTTCTATCTTATCTACTCTTCTCTCTTTTTCTTTTTCTTAAATTTTTTTTTTTTTTTTTTTTTAAAACCCATAACATCTCGGTTTTCGGCCTTTGATTTCTCGGCAGTCGATAAAGTGAGTGTCGATGTCGAATTTTCGAAGAACGAAAATCCGCGATCGTTACAGAACTAATTCCCAAACTTTGTTTCTTTCAAATCGGTCTAGCTCTTCTTACATAGCTATAAATCCAATAGTCATCAATGGAGGTTTCCTTAATAATTTTAGGTTCTATATTAGAGAGAAAAGCTATATGGCCCATTTGATTTAATTAATGTCTTTTTCTTACATTTGAATTTACTTCTCCAATTGTATTTTGAATGGGGTGATCTCTAAAAATTCTTGCAGGAGATCTTATAATATTTTCATCATGAACAATGTTTTCATCTTCTCTAGTATGATTAATGTTATCATCTTGAAAAATAATATCATCATCTTTTGAAAAATTTGTTATGATTTTATTAGAATTATTTTCAAGGTTTATAATATTAGAATAAACTTTGATATTTTCATCGAATGAAACATGAAGAGTCTCTTCGATTACTTTAGTTCTTTTATTAAAAACTCGATAAGCTTTGCTTCTCTCTGAATATCCTATGAATATTCCTTCGTCGGATTTTGGATCAAATTTGCGAAGCTGATTTTTATTGTTAAGTATAAAACATTTTGAACCAAATACTCTGAAATAAGATACATTAGGTTTTCTACCATTTAAAAGTTCATATGGGGTGTGTTTTGTTAACGGTCGAATAGAAACACGATTCAAAACATAACAAGCAGTTCCAATAGTTTCTACCCAGAAATGTTTTCGTAGAATGTTTCCATTTAACAAAGTTCTTGCACGTTCTTGTAATGTTCTTTTTTTCCTTTCTACAACTCCATTTTGTTATGGTGTTCGAGGAAAAGAAAAATTACGATTAATTCCTTTCCTATTACAAAAATGTTCAAAAGCTTCATTTTCAATTTCACCTCCATGATCACTTCTAATATTTTGAACTTTATATTTTGAGCACTTTCAACAAAAAAATTTAAAATTTTCAAAAGTATCACTTTTATGTTTCATGAAAATAGTCCATGTATATCTTGAAAAATTGTCCATAATAACAAAAAATATCTGTTGTGATTAATACATTGAACTTGAGTAGGTCTAAAGAGGTCCATATGAAGTAGTTCAAGTGGTTGTGTTGTAGATATGATTTTCTTAGATTTAAAAGAAGATTTTGTTAATTTTTCCTAACACACATGCATTACAAATATTATCAATTTTGAATTTCATATTAGTTAGTCCTTTAACAAGTTTATTTTAGCTAATTTATTAATAGTATTAAAATTTATATGACGAAATTTTTTATGCCATAGCCAAGAATCATTTTCTGTAGCTACTAAACACATGTTTGTGATATGGTTTACATTCATATTTAAAATGTAGATATTTCTATCTCTTATACCTTCAAAACTTAAATTTTGATTTTTATCAGAAATACTGCATTTATTTTTTTGAAAAAGATATATTAAAACCTTTATCACATAATTGACTTATGCTTAATAAATTATATTTTAAGTTTTTAACTAATAGAACATCAGAAATAAGAGGTAAGTTAGAGATATGGTTATTGCTTACATCACCTTTTGCCGATGATATAACCATTTGAATTAGGTCCAAAAGTGACTGATCCTCCATTTGAGTATACAATGTTAGTTAACATGTCCTTATTACCAGTCATGTGGTTTGAGCAACCGCCGTCTAAGATCCATTTTCATCTCTTTTTAAGTGGTACATCATCACTTATAGCCATGAAGCATACATTTGCTTGCTCTACGTCACTGTCGCTATCACTATTTGATGACGATGAAGCATCCGAATCGTCACATGTTACTGAAAATGCTTTCTTCTTGAATTTGTTATTCTTTTTCTGTGGACAATTTTTCTTCATATGACCCTTTTTATGACATTCATAACATTCCATGGCAGAGGATGATGATTTACTGCTATTATGGTTGTTGTTGGAGTTATTTTTGTAACTCCTGAATTTATTATTTATTTTGAATTTCAAAATTTTTTCGAACTTTTTAATAAGTGCCATATCCTCTTCATCTGAATCTGAATCATCTTTTTCTGCTTGAAATGCTAGATTCTTCTCATCTTGTGCCTATACATTCTTTGCCTGTAAATTCACTTCATATGACGTTAGATTCCCTATTAATTCCTTCGGTTTCATGGTTGATATATCATTAGCTTCTTCAATTTCTAAGACTTTTCGTTCCCAATCGTCCATTAAAGAATTGAGGATTTTTGTAACAATATCAAAATCAGAATTTTTTTGTTCTAGTGCCAATAGTGAGTGGTATATAACTTGAAATCTAGAGTACATGTCATTTATAGTTTCGTTTGGTTTCATTTTAAAATTCTGGTACTGATTTTCAACATAGATATTTTGCTTTGTTTGACTTTTTTAGTTCCTTCATGAGTTACTTTTAGAGTTCTCCATGTATCATAAGCAGTTGTACACATACTGACCATATTAAACTCATTTTTGTCTAATGCACATAATAACATGTTCATAGCTTTAGCATTTAAAGTAGCACCTGTTTTTTATGCAGCAGTCCAAGTTGAATAATCTTCTGTTGGCATGGTATACTCTTTTTAGGTAATATTCCAGGTTTCAAAACCATTAGCTGGCATATATATTCTCATTCTAGTAGACCAGTGATTATAGTTAAGACCATTAAATAGAGGCGGTCATGCAGTTGACTGTCCTTTAGTGGAACTAATGTTAGTGTTTATGCTAGAGTTGGTGTTACTTTCCATATTACTAAATATATCAAATAACTGAGTTACGGTTATAGGATGTCCTTGCTCCAATACCAAATAAAAGAGTGTAAGCTGTGTCGCTAAATATGTAACGAGCCATATTTTTTGACATTGAATTTGGGATATTTAAATGGTTTTGAATATTGAAATTGAATTATAAATTGGTTTTGAATATGGAAAACATGGGTTCAATTAATAAAATAGATTCAGAATTTAGACCTAGCGATTTATTGGACAATTCAAATTTTGGATTTAATAATTAGAATTCGGCTAAATTATTGAATCTTAAGTTTTAAGCCTGTTAAAAATAATATGAAAGCTTATAAAATTTATATTAATAACAATAAAGATAATAAAAGTTTTTAAATTGAATTTAAAAGTAGTTTGTTCAATTTTAAAAATATATCATTTAAATTGACATTTAAAAGTAGCCTTCCAAGGCATAGTCTCAAAATTCAATGAAATCAATTTCATTGGATCCATAATATTATTATTATTATTATCGGATTTCAAATTTTGTAGCTTTCGGAGTTTGTCGTGTGGTCGTACGATATGTAAACGCGCTGAAATTTATATCGAAATTAAATATAATAACTGGATCCAAAAAGCTATCTTCTCCATACGATCGAATCAGGGCTCAAAACCTTTTGTATTGCATTCGAAATATGAGTATAACATTATAAACGCCTAGCAGCACGCCTTGATAGGTACGTGATTTTAAGCTACATAAATCGATACAATTTGAAATTTAATTAATATATAAATTTATATACCCTAGTCAATAGCCGAAATTCCCTCCCACCAGCCTGCTTTCTTTCACCACCAGAACTTTTTACCTTCTCTATAACAGACATTCAACACATAAGAAAATCAAATCACGTCCCCTTTGACTTCTAAAGCACACCATCCCCCAGCTATAACTCACATACCCCTCCCCCTTCATAGAATATCAGAAGCTTATTTTCCCCTCTGTTCGTTTCCTTAAATCGAAATATGCCGAATGGAAATCAAAACAAAACAAAATCGGTTCATTCTTTCAAAAAAATAAAAATAAAAGGGGCCAACTTCGATTCTAAATTGAAAATCAGATGCAAGCTCTTGGTTCGTTCAATAAACGAATGTAAATCAAACCAAGACATTTTTGCTCTGCCATTCGACTCGAGCAGTCAATCAAAGAAGGGGTGTGGGTCGCACGGTCGGTTGGAAGGCGAAGGGATAAGCAACTCAAAGGCTGGTCTCCTCGACCACTTGAAGTTCGTGGTGGCTAGCATGGGAACATGTGGGATGGTGGATGGTGCATGAGCTGTCGGAGCTCTAAGGGAAGGAGGCAGTGGTTTGGAGCTTGAAGCATGATCGAGCAGAGCACGACAAGGAAGGGCGACTGTTGGTTGGGATGCTCTAGCAACCGAATGTGAGCAGTGAGGTATACATCCAGGTTATTCTCCTTTCAATTTAAAATTTAATAATGTGCATATATATATATATATATATATATACAAAGGAAGGAAGAAAAAGAGATTTTAGAATCAGGTTTTATTTTACAAAGATATATATATATATATATGTATGTATGTATGTATGTATGTATGTATGTATGTATATGTATATATATTAAAGAAGAAATTTTTAAAGTAAAGAAAATTTTATCTGCTTAGCATTTTTTAAATTTTAAGTTAATCTTAATTTAATTTAAATATATATAGGTAAAACAAAAAATATGTGCGTGTATGTATATATATATATATAAGATTTTGGAAAATAAAAGAATTCATATGAATTAGATTTTATGAAATCTATGTAGAATATTTTTATAAGTATATATGTAGCTTTAAAAATAAAATAGATGACATATACACACTTTAACTACTAGTTTATTTAAAAAAAATGTATTTAGGGTGATTTATTTGTTTACTTAACTTATTTAATTATTTTTAGTTGCTAAAAGATTTTTAAAAGGAAAATTATTTAGATAAAATTAAATTGTTAGCAAAGTATATTTATTAAAAAGGAAATTAATTGTTCGATTTTTTCGAATGCTAATAAATCGTAAATTGTTTATACAATGTCAAAACTATGAAACCAGTCAAGATTGAAGTGGATTGCAAACAAAAATAAATGTTAAATTTTCTCACTCATTCGGATTACCTTGTTTAAAATTAAATGTTAAATTTAAATTATTGGATTCCTGACCTGATTAACAAATTTATGATTTATCTGTTGGATGAGAGTATATATAGTAATATATATATATATATATATATATATATATATATATATATATATATATATATATATTTATATTGGAATGATTGATATTCTTGCATTATATAGCAGATGAGACCCTATGCACCCCGCATCATAGCGGATGACCCTATATACCACGATATCCCCCTCAAAGTGGGATTTGGTATTTAATTTGTGGACTAACATCTGTAGATGCAGGGAAAACCAGGTTGGAGGGATCCAACATGATTCCTTAAAATTATTTATTGTTCATATATATATATGTGTGTGTGTCTGTGTGTATACATGTTGATATATGATATGTTGGATAAATTGATACGGCTTGTATGAATTGAATTATTAAATGTTAAATGGCATGGGAATTCAAAATAGGAATTTTAAATACCAGAAATAATTATATTGAAGGAATTTAAAAGGAAATTTGAAAGAAATTATTTATATTGAAAATTGGATTTATCCTAAGGGGAATTAAGTGGAATAAAAAATATACTAACTAACTGGGGTTATACTTTACTATTCGAAAATTGGTTTAACTATAGATTTGAAATAAAAATGGTTTTTTATTAAAGGAAGATTATAAAATGGAATTATAAATAGATTTTTGTTTTCATAAATAAATAAAAAACTCAAAAGAGTTTATAAATTTATAAATGGGGTTTATAAATGAGATAGATTGATGTTAGCGTGTCTGTTAAAAATGCAAGTTAATGGTGTGAACTTATATCGAGTTATGAAAATTGTTTTTAAAAGAAATAAGGGAATATATTTCTAATGTGAGAAATGGTGATACGGTAAATGTGATACGAATCAAGAGGAATTCATGAATTGAATTGGTGAACAATGGAATTTCTAAAAATAGACTTTTGTTAAGTAAACTGAAATTATTTTAATGCAGGATTTTAAATTACTATACTTAACTTTTAAACTATTATTTGGATTCGTAATATCCCGAAGTTAGCTATTGTATACTTGATATTTATCGAAATAAATTCCAACTTTATAAATCTGCTTTGTAAATTAATTAGTAACTGAATATGAACTTTTGATGCTGTTAGGAAGTTGATATTATGGTTTACCTAAAACCATATTTTAAAAAGTAAACCATTATTCTTATTATATATATATATATAATTTTAAATGTTTTAAACTCAAGTATGAATCCTCTCGAGTTAGGAAGTGAAGTTATTTTTAATTGAATAAGATTTTCAAGGAAAGATCTTATAGTGGTACTACGGAAATTTAAATAAATTTCTAAGGCATAAAATAAGTGAGATTCGAAAGGTGAAATAAAACCCACAAGGGAAGTAGAAGTGAAACTGGAAATTTAAATAAGCATAAATGGCTTTGGAAATATTAAAGGAAATTGACTAAGTAATTTCGGAATTTGTATAATTCATGTGAAACGGTTGGGAATTTACAAATAAAATTATAAATAATTTTTGAGAAAAGAAATAGAAAATAAATGAATATTTTCCAAGTGTTAAGTACCTAATGAAGTGATAAAAATTTTCTAAGTATTTGGAAATGGTTGAAATTTATTTCGTCAGAATGAAGGTGATTTGAAAAACTATTTTCGAAGCGTTGAAATATGGAATTAATATCTTAAGTAGATATTTTTAGATAAATAATTTGAGAAATTATTTAAGCCCTGATGGTTGTTTATGGATGTTATTTGATAGTTAAATAACCAACTATCAATATTGGCCAATGTGCTGATCGTTTCGAAGAGACCGGGATCAGGTTTAATTATCTGAAAACCACTTCGATCCAATTTGAACGTCTACGAATGAAGACCGTGAAGATGATGAAGACTGTGATTCGGTTTGTTTGGACCCAAGGCAACTTGTATGGACGAATGCTATTTGACCATCATCATTGGAGGATGATGAGCATTCTAAGTGAATGTTTTCTTCAAAAGTTAATGCATAGCCTCAAGCCACATCAACCGAAAATGGCTAAAACAGGGGAGGTGCAGCAAGGATAAGTGAGTAGCACTCAGTTAGGGTAAGATTTTCCCTGTCTAGAGTACCTTTATTTCGGCTGTATGGACAGTCATTAGCTCCAACTGTGGGGTGATCTTAGTCGGACTATCCAGTAAGGGGTAGCTCAGGTTTTGTGTTGTAGGGAATCGGGAGTGGTCCTCGGTACTTTGATCTAAAACAGGTACTGTGACGGGCGGTACCCCAGTTGCCTTGCCATTATATGAAATCCAATCTCCGATAAGCTCCTGTATGGTTTTGATTGTGCCCAACTATTGCTGGAACATGAGATGCAAGCATTTCAGCTAGATTCTATTTTACTTTCTATAGACACTACTATAATATCAGACGGTTTTGATAAAAATGTTTTGGTTATCATAAAGTAAAATTTTGGCATATTTATTTGTGTTGTGGTCTTACGAGATACCTTTGTTTCAAAGGGTTTTCAAAAATATAATAATCTAATTGGGGTGTGATTTTCTCATGCTGGTTTTCCAGACTTACTCGGGTGTTGTTTTATTATGATGCGCTGGTCAGACCGAGTTGAGCAGATCCAAGATGCGCTGTGGAGCTCAAGAGGCGAGCTGGATGACAGAGACGTCTCTCTGTACTTGAATTATCAGTTCCGCTGTGTAAGAACAAGTATTAAGCTGTCCAAAGTGATGGATGATTGTTGTACTCTAATAATGGTATGTATATATAACAGTACATACTTCTTTGTATTTAAAAGCTGTTTTATATATTATATTTTGTTCCGCCGCGATTGTGAGATTCTACTGTTATTATTTTCTACTTCTTATACCTCTTTCTTCTTTAACCCTGAAGACTCATATTTCCGTCCACTTTGAGTTGAATTGATGTGGGTTATTGTCAGCTCAAAAGGGTACGGATTTGCGGGCCGTCACAAGATAACATTTAGGATCGTGTAATATGGAATATTATATTAGTGTGGAAATATAAACTAGATAATAGATAATAGTAAACGAAATAAGCACACCATGACTTTTTTATACTGGTTCGAACTTCCCATTTTATGTCTAGTCCCATACTACACTCTAGATTTAAACTCTATAAATCCCTCTCTTAACCCGGAGGAAGAGGTATACAACACCTGAGCAACCGAACAGGATTTTCTTGCCTCAAATAGCGAAGAAGACTTTTACCGCTTGAATAATCGAACATGACTTCTACTGGTACAAGTAAGTAGTTGACGTTTATGTACTGAATAATACAGATATGTCTTTAATATTACACCCTTCCTATAATCAAATCCTCAAGTATATATTGTGTGTGAAGATATGAAAGGAGGATATTGCTTAGAATCGAAGAATATATTAATTAATTCGAAGATTCAAGCAATATATAGATTGTGATTGCTTTTATATTACAAAGATAGATAATAGAGAATATAGCAAGAAATCAATATAAAATTCAATGATTTGAGAATTGATTCTAACGTATTTATATAGTGAACAAGTAGTTACAACTATTCACAAAGAGTTTCAATCAAAAGGTGCAGCCATATCTCTTCAATTTGGATTGAAAACCTTCGCAACTAGAAGTGTCTTTTAACAAAAAATAGCCATTAGAGTCGGTCAGTCGCCTGAGCAAAGTCGACTAGTCAACTGAATATTCAAAATCATTGTAAACTAGTGCATATCTGTGCATTGAACAGGTTCAGTCGATAGGTTTTCTCCAGTTAGTCAACTGACCTGGTCGTCAGTGCACAGTTTTCACATATTTTTAAAAAATTTGAATCTTAAAATAACTTTAAGTATATGTAAACTACTTGAAGATAGATTTTAACAATTATAAACCATATCTAAAACTAAGAATTTAGTAAATAATCATACTATATTTAGATTTGAAGTCTCATCTCCTTTGTAGTTTGATCGCTTACATATCTCATTCTCTTTTGTCGCTTGATCATATAGTCTAAGCTTTTTGTTATGAATCGAAACTCATGACTCAACAAGGTTTAGCGATAGCCTTAGCTTCGTGGGATCTGGATTACTAGAAATAAGGTAGTAATACCCTAGAATGAGTCGCTGAGGGTATATATATGAGAGAGGTATTTGTTAGTGTTATAAAAGTTTTTTGTATTGTGTTAATTTATTCCGTTTTGTACTTATAAATTCTAGTCGGTACATAGGACTCTATGACATCGATAGGGATTTCTAAATGCTTAGTAGGACAGACCGACACAATATTGTTTTGAAATATTGGTGGATGAAATAATTTTACCTATTATATATTTTGTAAAAAAAATTATATATGATAGATTTGGATGGAATATGTTGCTTGTTAGGTAGATATTTTTTGTAAATATTGTTTTGGAAAAAATAAGATTTACAAATAAAATGAATATAAGCTAAAAATTGGGGAACATAATTTCAGGGATTTTTTTTAAAAACTTTCCAAAGACTTTGAAATATAATATTAATATTTTTTGGAAGTATTTTCTGATATAAATATTTCAAAGTGATTTGGAAGAAATTTTATAAAAGAATTTTGAAAGGAAATAAATTTTGTACTCCCCTCTCTGTCATTGGAAAATAATTTCGGTGATGAGTACACGCATCATCAATGTTCATTTTCGAGTTTCAAAGTGGGAAGATTGCTGTAGTAGTTAAGTACACATCTGTTTAACAAATCTTAATTTTAAATTTCCAAATGTGATTGAATATATATAAAAATTATGATTATATATATTGCTTTAAAATAATTGAAAGGGAACCCGGTATTTAGTTCTTAAGCTTATGCAAATTGAAATTTTCAATTATTATAATGAAACAAAAACTTGACTATTTTAATATTTGGAAACTTTTAATATGTGCAAGTAGAAACTAGACGCTAAATGAAATAGGTAAGAAATTGAAAATTTGTAAACTGTAAATAAGAGGGAAATGAAATTAAAAAATGGCGACTATTGAACATTTTGTTAACTAAATATATAAGAGAAACTTGGGTAATATTCAATAGCATTCTAAAAAACATACACACACACACACACACACACACACACACACATATATATATATATAACTTACCAAATTATTAAAAGTTGAAATTTTAAAAAGAATGTGTAGTAGAATATCATGCAAGTAAAACTTGGGAAAAATGAAAGTGTTCTATGGAACTTGTAACATACGCGGATTTTCGTTGCCGAAAAACCGAATAGTTATGGGTTTTAAAAAGAAAAGAAAAGAAAGAAGAGAGAAAAAGAAGAAAGAAAAAGAAAAATAGAGGGAAAAGAAGATAGACAATTTTTAGAAAACAGAGAATTAGAAAAACAGAAGATAGAAAATTTTAAAATAGAAAAAGAGAATTTGAAAATAGAACGGACAGAAAGGAAACAACAGAACAACAACAGAATCTCACAATTCGCAGCGGAACAACATATAATAATAAATGAATAATCTTTAAACAAAGAACTACAGTTATTACATTTCATCATATTTCATTACATCATATCATCAGAGTGTACCACAACATACAACATCAAACAGTGCAGCGGAAAAAGAAATACTATATAAATAATATGCCATGCCATCCATCTTGCCTCCAGCAACTCCAGAATATCCAGAATATCCTGATAAACCTAACTCTTGACTGCCCGTGTGGAAATTGGTGGGCACCCAGAGTTTAGGAAGGAAAACAATAAACTCCAAGTCAGTCATGAGACTGGTGTGAGAACTCAAAACAGTTTATTTACTTTAAAATCAAATAGAGGAATATTTTTAATCAATTCGCAATGCTTTTAAAAATGAGACTACCATAAGGCCTCCCGCACACACACACATGCAAACGCAGAATCGGAGGAGATTTCTCCTTATGATAGTCAAAGATGCTTGATACGCATTTAAAATAACATTTGATATTATTACTAGTGCATAGTGTAGGAAATCATTTCAAAAGTAGAATATAAATCTTAGCCAACATAGACATTTCGAACTATGCCTACTATAGCTACCATCCAAACAGTGGTGACCACCATAAGTGAATAGCAGGTTCTACAACTAATACCGTACAAGTTTCGTATTGGGAATTGGATTTCCAACAAATGGTCAGGCCAAGGAACTTCCCATTGCCACTGAGAATGCCTCTGGATGGACATCCCCGAGAACCAAACCGGATCTCTACCAACACAAGGCCGGGTTACTCCTAACTGAGTAACAACTGACCGAATATGCCATCCCCCGGTCCTTTGGGACCTTTTCACCGAGCGCTCGTAATCAATTCACACAATCATAAAGTGTTTTCAACATGAGTAAGTATCTGGGCTCCATACCATGATACCACCCTTTTCCAGAAGGAAATGGACACATCCTAAAGGGTGCTACCCCTCATAACCTTGCTGCTTCTTTCCTGTTTTGACCATTCACGGGGTGTGAGGCTCGACGAATTCACGTCCACAAAAACATACTTTATACAAAAGCCATGCTTTGGGTCAACAAATGATCAACATAATGATCACAAGGATAGACGATCAAATAAATGATCCTATCACAAATAATCAACACAATGATCATTTCAGCATCACTCAGCATGTCACATTACCAAAATGGGATATATCGCTGATAACTTCAACTATATAACCTTTGAGCTCGTACGTCTCAAAGAAGGGTGTTAAGCAAAGAATAAATTCTCCGCCACCAACAGAAATATATTTGAAAGAAATCGGCTTTATATCTCAAATTGTAATGTCAGACATACAATCCATACAAGTCTGTTCCGGGCTCGAACAGAACCGAAGGCACTTCTTACGAAGCCCTTGCAATACGGGTATTCACAATCCCGATCGAATTTCCCATCACTTAGGAGATCTCTATACCAGGAGCTACCCAGTGCAGAGACAATCGATAGGTCATCCTATCGCTTTCACAAATACTCGGTCTTCAACACCGATCTTCAATGCAATTCACAACGACGTATCACATATTCGGAATGGGTTATACGACCCCATGGTCCTTTCCCGGTTAACCCGAATAGTGAGTGCTTATTCAAAAATAAGTGTGCATTCAAATTCAATCAAATCACATCAAATACCCATTCAAAGGGAAATATTGATAGTCGGCTATCGAACTATCAATGGATATGCACACATCACCAGATTCCAAATAATTTTCCAAATTATTTATTTTCCAAAATATCTTTACAAGATATATATAATTTCAACACTTCAAAAATAAATCAATATTTATTTTTAACAAGTTCCACTTTCACATATAAATTCCATAATGAATTTATATTTCAAAATATCATGCATATACAATTTCAACTATCCATTTCAATTTATCTTCAAAAAGATAAATTCTCAAAATATTCACTTTATATCGGAAAACAATTCCATACTTATTTATTTATAAGTAATTCACAAATCTCTTTTATTTTCAACACTTAGAAAATATTCAATATACTTAAATCGAATTAAGTATATATTTCATTATATTAAGAAAATCCTTTCTTAAACATATCTACTTGGGCCAAAACGAATGTTACGTAAAACATCGTTACGACAACCCAAAATCACTAGTATAGGGATTCGAAATTTAAAATAGATATATAAATCCCAATACTATTCAAAACATTTCCTTTCGGAAATCATTTACTATAACAACAGTGTTATAGTCCACTATTTCCTTTTATTCCTCGAAAACGTCTATTTCAACAATCAATGTTGAAATCTATGGTTTCGAATCTCAACACATTTTAAAACATCGTTAGATCGTTTTAATTCAATTTAAACATCTCATTCAAAACAATTTCTTTAACATATCATTCACTATTCAAAAATGTGAATATACTTCTTTAACAAATTCCATCCTTTTATTCATTTTAATTCAAAGAATTATTCACTGTCTAAAAACGTGAATATAACTCTATTTCTAAGTTATAACAATTAACTTATCAAAATAAGTCGTTTGTGAATTTATAAAACAACGTTTATAAATTCCATTTCGATTTATTTATAAAAACTTCCTTTTTATAAATTCCTTTATTAACATATTCCAGTTTATAACTAAATTATAAACTAAACGTTCATATTATAAGTTAACTACTTATAAACGATTATTTCACAAAATCGTTCCTTAGAATTTCATAATTATAAATCTTATAACTTATAAGATTCATTTATTTATCCAAAACTATTATTTTAACAACATAATAAATTTTATAAACCTACTGCTTATAAAATTCCATTTATGACTTCACCGTATAAAATTCTATAAATTTCATTCTATTTATGAAATTCATTCACAATTTATTCTTACACTTATAAAAGCTCGTTTTATAATTCCTACGTTCTAATTTATAAATTATCAATTTATAAATCTTTAATATAAATCAATTTATATTTTTCTTTTAAAACGTCTTTAAATTCCTTTATAATTTCATCATTTCGATTTATAAAATAATCAAATTTTATAAATCCTATATTTAAACTTTTATCATATATTCAAAAATCCAATCTAAATTATTTTATAAAATCATTAGTTCATATTTCTCAAAAATCGACTTTTAATCGTATTTCTAAAAATCAGCTTTTTAACTATATTTCACAAAAACCATAATTTTTATAACTTTAAAAATTATAACGTTTATTTATTTATAATGGATCAATTCCAAAAATATAGTATATTTTCAAAATCACTTTTAAAATCATTTTAAAATCCCAAAATTTGGGTCCAATGATGCTACACACCAAATAGTCAATCACGACTAACAACGATATCATATATCGATATGATAATCCATCAAATATCAAAATATCTGAAATAAAATAAATACTGTTGAGGAATCCAGTTGGATCCCTCCAACCTGTTTTTCCTGCATCCAAAAACATTAGCACAATACCAATTTCGCTCCAGTACGAAATTATCGCGGTACATGTTTTTAATAAATATTATCCGCTTACTAACGGCGTAATAGGGTCTCATCCGCTAAACAAAAAATGCGGGAAATCAATCAACTGCAATATATACATATGCCAATATATATATATTGATATTATATATAATACCAATTTCACTGTTTATGAAATATTCGCGGTATATGTTTATAATAAATAACATCCGCTTACTAACGGCGTATAATGTCTATTTTAACAATCAATAGATATTAATCAACATTCAAACATGCATTCAAATATTTTAAATCTAACTATTTAAAATAAAATCGAAATCTATTCGATTGAGTGAGAAGTTCTCACCTTGGTTTTAATTTCCGTTTTAGCGATTTATTTCGAATAAAATTAAACGCGCGTTTAATTTTACCCGAAATTCTCACTAACTCCAAACGACTCCAAACCAACTCCATCGCGTAGTGCTCATCCATACGATTCCAACGCAACTGAGTTTGCATTTTTTCGACCTCGTATGAAAAAGTTATGATTTTTACAAGTTTGAACGTGATTTATATAAACAATTTCAACATAACTTTTAAAATTAAAACCCACAAACATTTGCAGCCACATGATCCTTGCACCCTCTCATCTCCACCCTTGAACGCAACCCCTCCTCTTCTTCACGCAAGTTACAGGTTTTAGGCCGTCACCTTGAACCCATAGCTCCAATTAGGGTTTGAATTTTTGCAAACCAACCGAACACTTAGAGCTCGATCGAGACGCGCCATGTCGAAGCCCTCCATCCTCTCCCACTTCGGCCCCAAAGCCATAGAACTCGGTCACCCCCCTAGCACGCACTACGAGGCCGAACGGCCTGCCTTCGTGGCTCCCCCACGACCACCACACAGCTCCAAACATCATCAAATCCGTATGGATTTCAAGATCTTGCGAAGCTCTATAACTTTGTAGTTGATAACTTCTCGTAATTGTTAATGGATTGAGCGAATTTGAGGGAGAAAGAATTGACAATTTCTGGCCGTTTATAATAGGGTGGCGGCTGTAACATAGAATTAGGGTTTTGAATGTTATTTTTTTTTTTATTTGTGAATGGTGCTATTTATAAGAACGAGCAAGCGTAAACACTATTCATCCCGGGAATTCCGAACTCCGATTTAGACGCCGTAACCAGCGTACCTAGGGTTTATCCCGCGTTCCGGACACAATGGAACAGGTTTCGGAAGCTAATTCGGAAGTATGTGCGAGTTATGGCTATAAACGCTCAATTTAAATTAAACCGATTTAAGTCGATTTCTAGGCGTTTTAATTTGTACCGGACAAACGGTAAATCCAATTGACTTGAAATTTGAAACCTTACAATAATATCACATTACGGATCCGATGAAACTGGTTTCGTCGAAATCCGAGACTTTTTGAAAAATGGCTATTTTGACTCGCCAAATTTAAATTAAAAATAAATCGATCCGTTTCGAGCTGCCACGATCAAACGATAGCTCCGATTGACACGAAATTTGAAATCCGGTAATAACTAACTAATACGGATCCAATGAAACTGGTTTCGTTCAATTCTGAGACTGTTCAAAAATTGACTATTTTACAGTCGATTATTAAATATTAAAATATTAAATTTTCACAAATTAACCTTTAATTCGATTTTAAAAGTTCTAAAATATTTCTATAACTCCAGTATGATTAAATAAAATTTTACAAATCATTTTCTATCATATTTAACTCTATTTTCAATTATTTCCATAATTTAACATATTAAATTATCGATTTAATTATCCAATTAAATCCAAAAATTCAAATAAAAATTTATTTGACTTAAAAATTCACTTATAAATATTTAAAATTAATTAAATATTCAAATTTTAATTTAATAAAATTCTGGGTCGTTACAATCTTTCCCCCTTAAAAGAATTTCGTCCCCGAAATTACAAGTAAGAAAGGTTACAGAATCTATTAATTTTCCAAAATTTAAAGTTAAACTGCTTATAAAACTTTACTAAGTTTTTAAATCATACTTAGTTATCTTTTCAAAAACAAACTATATCATTTAACTTCAATTCTAAAACAAAGTTAAAGTTTTCCAAAATTTTCCCAATTTTCTCAAAATTTTTCTAACGCCTTAAATTTCCGGAAAAATTCACCATAGTCTCCTTTGCGCGGCTCGATCCGAAAAAAAAATGACAGTATATTTATCACAAATATACATCTCATCAAGTAATGAGGCATCCCGAAGGGAAAAAAGTATAAAAGTGCGATATTTAATCCGAGATATGTACCTTATATTTTATTAGCGAGCATATACGGCTAATATAGCGCTAAAGCAAACTCCAAATGCGAAGCAAACGCGATCCGCACCTACTAAACTCAACAAACAACATGAGAACATGCATATATGTAAATAGTATCAATATACAACATATAGCAACATAATAACTATATACGTCAACATAGCTATGCATTCAAAACAACAAATGCAATATATATTCAACCATCAACCAACTAACATCCATATCCAATAAACATTCATTCATATTCTCATTCATATTTAATGAATTGGTTTTCACTTTAAATCCCATTTGATTCATTAACATTGGATTTATCAATATTCATTCTCAATTTTAATTAGTTTGCATTCACTAATTAAATCCTATTCACTTTCAATTCTATTCAAATTTATTTACTTCTAATTTGAATTCAATTTCATAGCTTTCAATTTCATTAACACTTAATGAATTACATACAATCAATCAACAATCATATAACAACCAAAGTATATATAATACAACCAAATTCCTTTGCTTATATTCATTCATTTTTTTATTCAACTTCTAATAACATTAGATTTTAAATGAATTAACATTCATTATTTCATATCAACTTGATTTACATTTAATTGATTAACATTCAATTCATCCATTCAATTACAAAGTTGAATTCTATTACATAACTTAAGTTCATATTCTTTTAATCCACTTGATTATTTACAACTCATATTCATATAGTTTCACTTCTTATATATATATAAGTTTATTTCACAATTGTAAATCACTTTAATTATAATTCAATTCTTATAATTCTTTTACTTATACAATTATTCTTTAATTTAGATTATTCAAACAACCTAACAATCAACTTATATACACTTTAATAATTCTGAAAAATTATTCCTTTATATTTAAAATATAATCAAGGTAAAATTATTTCATTTACCCAATTTAAAATCAATATTATGTCGATTTATCTTGTTTAAGAGTTTAGAAACTCCTATCTACGATAGTTAGCTAGACTAGATCGATCGGAATCTATAAACAATCAACCGATAAGTCAACACAATACAAAACAATTTTATTCACTAACAAATACGCTCTCATATCTATTATTACACTCAAACTCAATCTAGAGTACTACTGACTCTATCTCTAATGAGTAATACCCAACAGAACCATGGTTCTCGCTTAACCATCAGCTCCGATACCAAATGTAACATACGCGGAGGTAGCGGTCACAACCGGTAGGCTTTTCAACCATCCCAGCCCCACCGTGGCTTACACTGATATCCCAAACTTGCTTTTACGGCCAGCCTTTCGACTGTCACAGCTTACGCCTAACCAACCCCCTAAAAGAGGATGTGTGGGAGTAAGAGTCTCCCGTTCGCCACCAAACCGCGAAGCGAGAACCCCCCATCACATAGCCCAATAGCTTAACAAGACTGGTGTGAGAACTCAAAACAGTTTATTTACTTTAAAATCAAATAGAGGAATATTTTTAATCAATTCGCAATGCTTTTAAAAATGAGACTACCATAAGGCCTCCCGCACACACACACATGCAAACGCAGAATCGGAGGAGATTTCTCCTTATGATAGTCAAAGATGCTTGATACGCATTTAAAATAACATTTGATATTATTACTAGTGCATAGTGTAGGAAATCATTTCAAAAGTAGAATATAAATCTTAGCCAACATAGACATTTCGAACTATGCCTACTATAGCTACCATCCAAACAGTGGTGACCACCATAAGTGAATAGCAGGTTCTACAACTAATACCGTACAAGTTTCGTATTGGGAATTGGATTTCCAACAAATGGTCAGGCCAAGGAACTTCCCATTGCCACTGAGAATGCCTCTGGATGGACATCCCCGAGAACCAAACCGGATCTCTACCAACACAAGGCCGGGTTACTCCTAACTGAGTAACAACTGACCGAATATGCCATCCCCCGGTCCTTTGGGACCTTTTCACCGAGCGCTCGTAATCAATTCACACAATCATAAAGTGTTTTCAACATGAGTAAGTATCTGGGCTCCATACCATGATACCACCCTTTTCCAGAAGGAAATGGACACATCCTAAAGGGTGCTACCCCTCATAACCTTGCTGCTTCTTTCCTGTTTTGACCATTCACGGGGTGTGAGGCTCGACGAATTCACGTCCACAAAAACATACTTTATACAAAAGCCATGCTTTGGGTCAACAAATGATCAACATAATGATCACAAGGATAGACGATCAAATAAATGATCCTATCACAAATAATCAACACAATGATCATTTCAGCATCACTCAGCATGTCACATTACCAAAATGGGATATATCGCTGATAACTTCAACTATATAACCTTTGAGCTCGTACGTCTCAAAGAAGGGTGTTAAGCAAAGAATAAATTCTCCGCCACCAACAGAAATATATTTGAAAGAAATCGGCTTTATATCTCAAATTGTAATGTCAGACATACAATCCATACAAGTCTGTTCCGGGCTCGAACAGAACCGAAGGCACTTCTTACGAAGCCCTTGCAATACGGGTATTCACAATCCCGATCGAATTTCCCATCACTTAGGAGATCTCTATACCAGGAGCTACCCAGTGCAGAGACAATCGATAGGTCATCCTATCGCTTTCACAAATACTCGGTCTTCAACACCGATCTTCAATGCAATTCACAACGACGTATCACATATTCGGAATGGGTTATACGACCCCATGGTCCTTTCCCGGTTAACCCGAATAGTGAGCGCTTATTCAAAAATAAGTGTGCATTCAAATTCAATCAAATCACATCAAATACCCATTCAAAGGGAAATATTGATAGTCGGCTATCGAACTATCAATGGATATGCACACATCACCAGATTCCAAATAATTTTCCAAATTATTTATTTTCCAAAATATCTTTACAAGATATATATAATTTCAACACTTCAAAAATAAATCAATATTTATTTTTAACAAGTTCCACTTTCACATATAAATTCCATAATGAATTTATATTTCAAAATATCATGCATATACAATTTCAACTATCCATTTCAATTTATCTTCAAAAAGATAAATTCTCAAAATATTCACTTTATATCGGAAAACAATTCCATACTTATTTATTTATAAGTAATTCACAAATCTCTTTTATTTTCAACACTTAGAAAATATTCAATATACTTAAATCGAATTAAGTATATATTTCATTATATTAAGAAAATCCTTTCTTAAACATATCTACTTGGGCCAAAACGAATGTTACGTAAAACATCGTTACGACAACCCAAAATCACTAGTATAGGGATTCGAAATTTAAAATAGATATATAAATCCCAATACTATTCAAAACATTTCCTTTCGGAAATCATTTACTATAACAACAGTGTTATAGTCCACTATTTCCTTTTATTCCTCGAAAACGTCTATTTCAACAATCAATGTTGAAATCTATGGTTTCGAATCTCAACACATTTTAAAACATCGTTAGATCGTTTTAATTCAATTTAAACATCTCATTCAAAACAATTTCTTTAACATATCATTCACTATTCAAAAACGTGAATATACTTCTTTAACAAATTCCATCCTTTTATTCATTTTAATTCAAAGAATTATTCACTGTCTAAAAACGTGAATATAACTCTATTTCTAAGTTATAACAATTAACTTATCAAAATAAGTCGTTTGTGAATTTATAAAACAACGTTTATAAATTCCATTTCGATTTATTTATAAAAACTTCCTTTTTATAAATTCCTTTATTAACATATTCCAGTTTATAACTAAATTATAAACTAAACGTTCATATTATAAGTTAACTACTTATAAACGATTATTTCACAAAATCGTTCCTTAGAATTTCATAATTATAAATCTTATAACTTATAAGATTCATTTATTTATCCAAAACTATTATTTTAACAACATAATAAATTTTATAAACCTACTGCTTATAAAATTCCATTTATGACTTCACCGTATAAAATTCTATAAATTTCATTCTATTTATGAAATTCATTCACAATTTATTCTTACACTTATAAAAGCTCGTTTTATAATTCCTACGTTCTAATTTATAAATTATCAATTTATAAATCTTTAATATAAATCAATTTATATTTTTCTTTTAAAACGTCTTTAAATTCCTTTATAATTTCATCATTTCGATTTATAAAATAATCAAATTTTATAAATCCTATATTTAAACTTTTATCATATATTCAAAAATCCAATCTAAATTATTTTATAAAATCATTAGTTCATATTTCTCAAAAATCGACTTTTAATCGTATTTCTAAAAATCAGCTTTTTAACTATATTTCACAAAAACCATAATTTTTATAACTTTAAAAATTATAACGTTTATTTATTTATAATGGATCAATTCCAAAAATATAGTATATTTTCAAAATCACTTTTAAAATCATTTTAAAATCCCAAAATTTGGGTCCAATGATGCTACACACCAAATAGTCAATCACGACTAACAACGATATCATATATCGATATGATAATCCATCAAATATCAAAATATCTGAAATAAAATAAATACTGTTGAGGAATCCAGTTGGATCCCTCCAACCTGTTTTTCCTGCATCCAAAAACATTAGCACAATACCAATTTCGCTCCAGTACGAAATTATCGCGGTACATGTTTTTAATAAATATTATCCGCTTACTAACGGCGTAATAGGGTCTCATCCGCTAAACAAAAAATGCGGGAAATCAATCAACTGCAATATATACATATGCCAATATATATATATTGATATTATATATAATACCAATTTCACTGTTTATGAAATATTCGCGGTATATGTTTATAATAAATAACATCCGCTTACTAACGGCGTATAATGTCTATTTTAACAATCAATAGATATTAATCAACATTCAAACATGCATTCAAATATTTTAAATCTAACTATTTAAAATAAAATCGAAATCTATTCGATTGAGTGAGAAGTTCTCACCTTGGTTTTAATTTCCGTTTTAGCGATTTATTTCGAATAAAATTAAACGCGCGTTTAATTTTACCCGAAATTCTCACTAACTCCAAACGACTCCAAACCAACTCCATCGCGTAGTGCTCGTCCATACGATTCCAACGCAACTGAGTTTGCATTTTTTCGACCTCGTATGAAAAAGTTATGATTTTTACAAGTTTGAACGTGATTTATATAAACAATTTCAACATAACTTTTAAAATTAAAACCCACAAACATTTGCAGCCACATGATCCTTGCACCCTTTCATCTCCACCCTTGAACGCAACCCCTCCTCTTCTTCACGCAAGTTACAGGTTTTAGGCCGTCACCTTGAACCCATAGCTCCAATTAGGGTTTGAATTTTTGCAAACCAACCGAACACTTAGAGCTCGATCGAGACGCGCCATGTCGAAGCCCTCCATCCTCTCCCACTTCGGCCCCAAAGCCATAGAACTCGGTCACCCCCCTAGCACGCACTACGAGGCCGAACGGCCTGCCTTCGTGGCTCCCCCACGACCACCACACAGCTCCAAACATCATCAAATCCGTATGGATTTCAAGATCTTGCGAAGCTCTATAACTTTGTAGTTGATAACTTCTCGTAATTGTTAATGGATTGAGCGAATTTGAGGGAGAAAGAATTGACAATTTCTGGCCGTTTATAATAGGGTGGCGGCTGTAACATAGAATTAGGGTTTTGAATGTTATTTTTTTTTTATTTGTGAATGGTGCTATTTATAAGAACGAGCAAGCGTAAACACTATTCATCCCGGGAATTCCGAACTCCGATTTAGACGCCGTAACCAGCGTACCTAGGGTTTATCCCGCGTTCCGGACACAATGGAACAGGTTTCGGAAGCTAATTCGGAAGTATGTGCGAGTTATGGCTATAAACGCTCAATTTAAATTAAACCGATTTAAGTCGATTTCTAGGCGTTTTAATTTGTACCGGACAAACGGTAAATCCAATTGACTTGAAATTTGAAACCTTACAATAATATCACATTACGGATCCGATGAAACTGGTTTCGTCGAAATCCGAGACTTTTTGAAAAATGGCTATTTTGACTCGCCAAATTTAAATTAAAAATAAATCGATGCGTTTCGAGCTGCCACGATCAAACGATAGCTCCGATTGACACGAAATTTGAAATCCGGTAATAACTAACTAATACGGATCCAATGAAATGGTTTCGTTCAATTCTGAGACTGTTCAAAAATTGACTATTTTACAGTCGATTATTAAATATTAAAATATTAAATTTTCACAAATTAACCTTTAATTCGATTTTAAAAGTTCTAAAATATTTCTATAACTCCAGTATGATTAAATAAAATTTTACAAATCATTTTCTATCATATTTAACTCTATTTTCAATTATTTCCATAATTTAACATATTAAATTATCGATTTAATTATCCAATTAAATCCAAAAATTCAAATAAAAATTTATTTGACTTAAAAATTCACTTATAAATATTTAAAATTAATTAAATATTCAAATTTTAATTTAATAAAATTCTGGGTCGTTACAGAACTACTTCTATAAATATAAATTTTAATGTTATAAATAGTTATAAAATAAATTAAATAGTTTTAAATGCTACTAATTAAATGTAATAAAAGTAAATAATATAAGAAAAATATTAAGTTAACATTTTAAGCTATTTATGATCAGATTGAATAGTAAAAGAGTGAATACTGTAAGTAAACAATTATAAACTTAAATTAATGTTGAAGCCATTTATAATTAAATGAGTACTATATAAATTGAATAATTATAAATATAGAGAACATTGGAAATGATTTTGAAATCGAGTTAATATTAAATAATACTCTATATCAAAGAATGAATATGAAAAGGAAGTAATCTACAAATGGTGAATTTAATTGTAAAGAAACTTACCTAATAATGAAAAATCCGATAATTGAAATAAAAATAACTTATTTAAGAAATGCATGTAAAGTAATAAAATGAAAGATTTGGCAATGTGTGAATAAAGGAAAAATGATCTCATGTAAGTAATAACGAAGGCAATTTAACAAAAATAAACATTATATGAAGGAGAAAAGAAAAGTAAATATGGAAAAGGAAAAAATCAATTTAAATTGTAAATGTGAAGTAAACTGAAATAAAATTTATACAATGCTTCAATAATGAATTCATTTATGATTCAAATAATTAAAATGAATATAACTTATGTGAGTAAAGGATGTAAATTAATGAAATAAACCTTACATGAACGAATGAAAATTTTGTAAGTAATGAACGTGAATTAAAGAAAATAATTGTACGAAGAAAAAAATGAAAAATAAATGATGTGAAAAGATAAATAGAGTAAACTTAAAAATGTATTCGATTCATTGTTTGTATTGGCTTAAGGATTATTTGGGAAAGGAATTCTATTTTGTATAAAGATGTATAAGTAATCTATAAAGTTATCTACAACTATTGAGTGTATGGTTTACTTCATAATTTATTTATCATTTTATAAGATTAAAAATTTCTGAACCCAAACAAACCCTTTATTTTGGGTTGCTATGGATGGATGGTTGATTTCTATGATCTCATGTGATGATTGTATGGTTTTGTTGCTTGTGGCAGTTGTATGTTGTGTTGATTTGGTTGTGATTAATTGAAACAACTTGATTATTTTTCTTTTATATAGTTATTAACTCTTTTGGATTACATAAGTGAAATACAGGTTATGGAAGCAATTGCTACTACTTTTGGTTTCACAAAATAAGTGTTATTTGCTCGACAAATAGGTACATTCTCGGATAATGGTTTTATAGCAATACTATATTATTTTCCCATGGTTTGGGATATATTATTTTGAAATACATAATATGTTGTTATTATTGATATTGTTATTTCTCTCAGACCTCTTCGTACAAAGGAGACTCTACCAAAATTTTACGTAAGACTTAGAAAAATTTTGTGAAAATGTTTTTCAAACTTTTGTTAACTTGAATATAAAGTATTTAAGTGTTATAAATTGATATATTTTATTTAAATTATTTAATTATGTAAATTAATTATTTATAAATTTAATATTTTAAATAAGATATATTGATTACTTAAATTCTTCTTTTCCCTTCTTTTCCTTTTTGGGGTTGAAAAGTTTTCAGTGGGGGAGAGTGTAATGACCCGTAATTTTTGATAATTAAAAACAGTTAATTATTTAAGATTTTGTGATTTAAACTTGGAAGAAATAAAGAATTGTGATTTATTAATGAAAATAATAACTTGAATGAATTATAACAATATTAATCTAAGTTAATCATTAACAATTTGCATGAAATTCCAATCAATTGAAATGGCTCAATTGTTATACTTGGCTATAAATTGAATATAAGATAACAAATGTAAATATTGAATTAACTAATGAAATAGTATATAATAAACAGTAATTGAATAAAATCGGTGTTATGTAAGTAATTATAATATTTGGTTGTAAATAATAGACTTATAAATGCGATTAAAGGTTAATGGTGACAATTATTATAAGTTGCCTATTCATTTAGTCAGTTAAATTAAATTGAAAATAAATTGCAATTAAATGAAACTAAATATTAGGTTAACGATAATTAAGATAAAACTGGAAAATATCAATGTAATAAGATATCAACTAATGTTAATTACATCCGTAGAGTAATAATGGATTGTATAATAAGATGGAAAGTCAAATAGTTGATTTGTTGGAAATTTAATTTATAATTACCGAACTTATAAAAATTGAAGTTAAACACTGTAATTTGGGCAATATTCAATATTTAATTGATATACAAATTTGTTGATAGACTTAGTAATCTAAAATGATAGAAATTCTAAATTAATGAATTCGAATTAAAAAAGCAATTTAATTAATTTAATATTAATTTATTTATTTAATGTGAAAATAGCCATTTTGGCTATTAACAAGGATTTCGACGATCCGTAACGGTGAATTATTATAAGGTTTCAAGTTTCATAGCTATTTTACCTATCATTTGATCGTACGGACTCGAAACGTGTAGAAATCAATTCAATAAAAATTAATTGAAATCAATTTGAAATAAGCTGATTTTTATCTAACTTATTTATGTGATGGAATTAGGAGCTAAAACCTATTCCATTGAGTTTAAAAATATTGAAAACATCTATTTTGATATATGGGATTACCCATTTTCGTTCCGGAGGTGAAACGGGCATTACGGGTTATTTATCATTCCAATCCAAATTGATCTGGCCCTTTCTTTTCTATTTCAGCTATACCTATAAATAGCCTGTTATAAACCCGAGTTGTTTCTCATATTTCTGATTTCAGTACTTACAATGCTCTATGGCTATATCCTTCTCCTAATGGTAGAAACAAATCCCCAAATTACAAATTCAATTTCAAATCCAAAAATCAAACTCCCCTAAACCCTAAAAAATTATATATCGTTTCGAAGCTCTCGACGAGGGTAATTCACTGATATGATTCGTTTTTGCCATTGAATCACCATTTGTCCAGAAATCATTGTCGAACCTCAACCGTTCATAATGAGTTTTCACAAGCCAACGGTGGATATGCGACTATAGGGTGATCGGGTGGTGGCGTTGGAAAGGTAGGGTCGTGTTGACCTTAGATCTGCTATTCATTTGTGCTATAGACATCGCGATTCGCCAGAATCGGCATTGGAAGCGGCGGTGGTGGCGAACGCCTATGGCGATCCAAGAGGCAGCGCGCGACATGGATAGGGTCGTCGTGAGGAGGCTATCATGGCGGTGGTGTCTCATCGAAGCCTAGTAGGCCGAGGGTGGGCCGACGTCGACGTTTGGTGGCTGTTGTATGCTATTGCTCGATTGCATGTTAGGGTTGTTGTAGCGAGAGCAGGTGATGTCGTGTTTAGTTGTTTATTTATTTTGTTTATTTTGAAATTTAATTGTATGTCTTCAAATCGACATAAATTTTGCATACGAGGCCCGATTCATGCGCTGTTTGTTTCATTGGGATCGTATCGAAATTTCAAACATTTTGACGCTGGATTGGACGAATTCTAAGACTGTTTGTAATGACCCGGAATTTTTGATCCCGGAAATTCCAGATTGTTGGTGAAGAAGAAGATACAGTAAACAAAATTCAGATTCTCACATTCGCAGCGGATAAAAGATAATATCAAATAGTAGCAGTTATACAAAGAAAGCTGTATCAATTAAATTACATACAATACATCAGAGTTACAAATATGACACAAATACTGGACACTTAAAATTAACTTGTCCTAGATGAACAATAATATCTCTCAACGAAATACTCTATACGTCCCTGCCATCCATCTCGCCACCTGAGCTCTAGAACGACCTTACTTGAAAATCTGTAATACTCGGTTTGACCCGAGCATTACATCAAAGTAACACTCGGGTCAGGCTGGAAACCAGCGTTAGTAAACCCATCTAACAAGAAATACTAATGCATAACACTTACTTAACATCCGAGGTAACTCGTACTTCACTACAAGTTCATAACTTGTTATGGTCAATACTTATTTCACACACAATCCTTTAAGTACCATTACGTAATTTCAATGGTCCAGTTAATTAAATTATTCCATTTTAGCCTATCGATTCCAAAGTCAAATCCATAAATAATTATTGTAGATTACAAATCGAAGTGGTTTCGGGTATGTACTGATACCCGACCTCGGTCTCTTCGAATCCAATATCATCTTAAAAATAAAGCTGTTTAAGTTTAAACAATTCCATTTATATCCAGAATTATATATAACATAGCCATTCATCACAGATAGACAAACCATATTATCGAATCATATCATATCACATAGCATCACAAATTACTTATCGAAGATATCAAGTAATCCAAGGAATACAATATCATTCAATTATTCATAAGCAAGATAAATTAGTCACACCATTCCAATTAATTTATATAAATGAAATTAATTTCTTTAATCACTTTTAATCCGTCTTACTTAACATTGATTAATTACAAACCATTAATTAATCATACCTTAATTATGTTCTTTAATTACATTAAGTAATTATCCTTTAATTAATAACAAAAATTAATTAACCTTCACCCATTCACATTAATTACATTTATCCTTAATTAATTACTCAAATTAATTGTCCTATAATCACTTACATTGATTAATTATCCTTTAATAAATCATACTCATTAATTAACTAACCCTTAATAAATTTCTTCAATTAATCAATCCTATAGTTAATTACACTAAGTAATTAATCCTTAATTACTTCCCTTAAGTAATTTACCTTTAATTACTTTCATCAAGTAATTATTCCATTGGTTAATTATCCTCAATTAATTAACCTTGATCATTAATTAATTTAACCTTTAATTGCTAATTAAATTAATTAACCCTCAAAAGATTAATCCTTTAATTACTTACATTAAGTAATTATTATTTAAATAATTAATCTCAAATTACTTAGTTAATTTATCCTTTATTACAAATTAATTAATCTCTAATTAATTAACTCATAATAAATTAAGTTAATTAACTACCTTTTTATCATTAATTAATTAAATAAATAAATTACTTTTTAAATATTTAATTAATCCTTTCTTAATTATCAATTAATTAGTCTTTAATTAATTAACTTAATCCCGTAATTATAACTTAATTAATCCCAAATCATTAATTAATTAAATTAATTAATTAAACTTAAATTACTGAATTAAATTAATCAATCTCAACTAATTAATACCTTAATCGGCTTTTTAAGGTAAACCATTATCTTTCATTAATTACTTACCAACCATTAGCATATTTAAAACATTTATTTTTATAATTAACTTACCTAGTTAAATCATTTAGTTAAGTTTTAAAATAAAATAACATTTTAACTTAACAAATTAAGGTTAACAAAATTATATAACTTCCAAATCAAATGTTAAGAAAACATTTATTTTATATAAGAAATTTATTTTAATTTCACCTTTAAAAGCCTAACTTGTTTTAAATTAGTTTCTAAACTTTGTATTTCTTCTTTGTACTTTGGAAACTTGTATTTCCATGATTTAAAAAAAAACTATACCTATCATTCCTTTCTTTACTTCAAAAAAAAACTGCATATCAAGCAACCCGAGCTAAAGCAAACAGAACTTCAGGTCATCCTCGACCTTCACACGCAACCCCCGCAATCTCTTTTCCTCGAGAAAATTACAAGAATTACTCGAGTTCGACCTGAGCCATCTCATCTTCCCGAACTTCGTCAAGTCTAGATACACCAAAGTGCATCATTGCACATGCACAAGCGTTCTAGCCATCATCGATCATCGCTCAGGCCACCATCAAGTGGCGACCCTCCCTAAAATCAACTCGACAACCAGAATGATCAATCGTGCCGGAAAATCAAAATCATGTACATGCAACTCACTGGAACGACATCGACCACCCGAAACCGCCTCGCGACGCCTCCACCCATCATTAGAAACTTCGTAACCCTATCTGGAATCTCACCGTCGTCCTATGCTTCTATTCTACACAACCTCACCAAGACCTTTGCACCCTAGACATTGCGACGAACTCAAGAACAACGACGACCCACCCTTATCCTTAAACCCTAGTTCGTCAAACTGTCGTTGCCATGGTGGCTTAAAAATTCATCTCCCATTTTTTTCCAAGCTCGCCTATCTCCCCGCTAGCTCCAGCTGTGATCCCGACCAGCCAGATCAACCCGTTCACTAGAAAATGATGAAAACACCAATCACGTTCTACTCACAATATCTCGCGATTTATAATCCTAAAATTCATGATTATTTTCTAAAACCATCATTTCAGATAACAATTCAGATTATGTACTTGAATACATGATTTATTCAAATCAAGATTTTGATATATTCATGCATTTACTGTAATTCTTTATTTTGTTAAAAACTATCCTTAATCTTTCCTAGAAATATTTTTAAATCAAGCCTCTTTTCATTACAATCAAGTTTTGATTTATACATCTTGGCCTAACAAGAATCAGAGAGAGATATATTGAATTTTGATCAGATTTGAACCCTGTAAAACCTGAAACCAGAGCTCTGCATATATATATATATATATATATATATATATAGACACACACACATATTATATACAGACGTACACATCAAACCATTACATATTCTTACACATGCAAGTATCAAATTTCATTTATCACAACATTATCACAAATAATATTCATAAGCATCAAGATAAAACTGATTTGAGTTTTTAATAGAGATGTTTACTCACCTATGAAAATATGGGCAGAGGCCTGGAACCTGGAATTGATTTTAAACTGAAATGTTTTGATTTGGATTTTGATCTATACTTCATTTGTGTTGGACTTGAATTTGTAACTGATTTGAGATTCTAATTGAAGCCTGATCTTGTTCTTTGAATCAGCTTGAAGGCTATTACAGTTTGTTTATAGTTTTTTTTACTTGCTTTCATTTTCCTTCTTTTGGTTTTGGTCTAGGAAGATGAGAGAATAATCTCAGCCTGGTTTTCTAAATTATTTACCTATATTTTCAAAAACCATGCCACCTGTTAATCTAAGTTAACACTTATAATCTCATGTAATCCTTAGCTTACATTTGTTATTTTGCATGAGTTTATGTTTTAATAAGTTTTTATGTAATTTTTATATTATACTTCTAATTAGTTTTTATATTTATATCTTCACCATAATATTTTTATATATACAACTTATGTATATTTTAAAGTACTATCCTTTATTAAATTCTCTTTACTTATACTCATGTAACTTTAAAGAAAAATAAAATATATTAAACCTAATTATATATTAATTAATAAAAAAAATCTGTACATACTAGTTATAATTTATTTCAAGATGTTACTTTGAATTTTCAAATCCAAGTTTTACTCACAAACCATAAATGTATGCATAATAATAAAATAGTTATCATATTTTATTTTGTTTAGAAATGATAAGTTTTGTATATATCTATTTACACATAAATTATAGTTCCAAATCCACTTTATACATCCAGATATTTATCAAAATTTTAAAGTTTACAAATTAGTACATCTTTTATAAATTTAAATCCTGTTAATTTCCAATTAACAGATGTCCAAAAATCCGGGTTATCACATTCCTCCCCCTTCTAATCTTTTCATCCCAGAAAAGAAACGAAGCCAGAATTTATCAAAATAATTATATTAGATAAATTACTCTTTGAACATTCTTAAACTATAAACTCCCTTTTTATTTAGAATTTTTAAAACACTTTTAAAATATACGTAGTATAACAAAAATAATTTTATAAAAATACTTTTTATAACTCGATGTCTCAACAAGTTCATCCTCGTTTTCACAGAAATTCGGTCATACATTGATCAGGCGTAGGAATGAAAATCTATAAATATTTAACAGACCCATTTTCAACATCCAGTGAAAATACTTGGAAAATAATATTATTGAAAATATAGAAAACATTTTTGAAATTCGAGGAAACATCTTTCGTGGGAATGCTCTGGAAATCATCACCCCCTCCATGGTCGCAGTTAACACGATGGTTACTTTGTCATCCCGGCAAAATCCATAGATAACTGTAGGCACTCCACGACCCTCGATTACACCATGGAACCCCCTACAGATCGTAGCTACACTCGGGGTTACGTTGCCATCACGACAAAAACCTATGTAACTGTAGGCATCAATGCCCTCGAATTTCGTTGCCAAATAAGTTGAAACTTCTCCCTTCTACCATAGATCGCAGTCTACCAATATTACGTTGCCTTTTCGGCAAAATCAAACGTAGACCGTTGACACTCACCTCCACATGATTTCCGCTATGGTCCATAGTAGATCGCAGCGACATCGAGTTACACTGCCGTCACAGCATAACCCAAATGCCTCTGTAGGCATCAACGCCCTCGACTTTTGCTACCCAATAATCCTCAAGAACTTCAGTTTGTTCGGACTTCCTCACAGGATCCATGTAACGACCCAATTTTTCGACGCCCAAAAGTCGACATCGATACGTCCACTGTATCCAATGCTGCACAGTCGAATACCGGAAAACCGAACCGTTAGGGTTTAAGAAGAAGAAGATAGAAGAAGGAACAGGAAACAATAACAGAATCTCACATTTCGCAGCGGAACAAATATAATAGATAAATGAATATCTTTTAAACAAAGAACTATATCAGTTGTTACATTACATCACATTTCATTATCAGAACGTTACAACAACAAACAACAGAAAAGAATAACATATACTAGTGATACGCTTCGCCATCCAGCAATGAAATTTTTAATAAATGCATATATTAATTTACCATGTAAATAGAGGCACGTTACTGCATTTTCATATATAGTAAAATCTTATATGTGAATTTCAATTTACTATATCCTTAATTTCTTTCCCTTCCAAGTCATTAAGTCCCCAATAAAGGTTTTTGATTTGTTACAACATTTAACAAGGAAAATAGGGACAACTTAAACTCGCTGGTTTGCGTAAATTTCATTGTTGTTAACATATATACACAAATCTTTTAAAATATTTATATTATTAAGTTAACATTACGCTTTCATTATATATATATGTGTGTGTGTGTGTAGCCTCAGAATAAGTGTTGCAAACAAATAAATTAGACATGAGAGTCATTTTTGAAAATAAAATCAAGTCAAACATTTACTTATATAGATTAAAAAAATAAATTTAAATATGTAAATTATTTATACATAGATTCCAAGTGTATTAAGCAAACAACATGTAGGACATGTGAGTCATTTCAAAGGCAATAGTAAAGAATATGAGGCATGTAGAGACACAGTAAAGAAATTAAACTAGAAAGAATAACAAGAACTAAATATTATTTCTTCGCGAAATTGATAGTGAAGAGTTTACACTGCTTTTCCAAGCTACATCTTATCTTCCAATTTGCCATCCAACTTGTGGTTATATAATGAAATCATCTATTGTCATTAACTTCTTTGGTAATGTTAAAATATAATAGTAACCAAACACAAAAGCGTTTTCTTCTTATTTGCTACCCAAATTATAATACGTACATTTTAACATTCAAGTAACAGTGGCTATAAATAATCTTTATGTAATCAACTTCCTATTTATTGTTATTAACATCGTATTGACAATCCAATATTCTTTGCTATATGAAACCAACAGATATAGTAGCTATTAATTATTTTGTAGCAGCCATATACTTTAACAAAAAATTAGCAGTAGCTAGTTGCCAATAAGTAACCAAAATTAAGAGTAGCCATTAATTATTAATAGCTTTTTGTTATTTTTTGGCTATTTATTATGTAATAACAATATTATGTAATAATAACTATTGATTAAGTGATAACAGTAGCAAAAATATCAGTAGTTATTACTTTAACCAAAATTTAACAGTCACTATAAACGAAGTAATAACAAGGTATAAACATGCTTGTAAAGTGAGTATGTGATACCATTTCAAATGTGCTCCATGCTCCCTCGCATCCTGAACTAGTAGTTAAAATTAAAACTCGAACAGCCATTTTCTTCAAATCCGGTGTTGATCCATCACGCAATTTCCACCAAGCGATTAAAGAACAAAAACAAGAAATGATAAAAATAGTTCTAGCAACGAAAGAAACAAGCACTACAAAAAAAAATTTAAGGAAGCGTGTCATAACAAGACTGAAAGAAGTACCTTTTCTTTATCATATAGCAGACTCGTTGCCGAAAGTTCCTTCTTGATTTGGATGGACACCCAACTCTCTAGTGATATTGTCTTGAATGTACGTTTGTTCTTATACGTCTTGAAAAGACAAGAGGAGAATCGGTCCATTAATTCTTGTTTATCCTTAATTTGTTCTCTTTTACTACAATATGCAAAGAATTCAATCAAACTTGTAGTTTTATTAATTCTTTAAAGGTGTTTTTCATTCATAGTAAGCCAGAACTAAAGAATTGTTCGATTACAACATAATAGTCACTTCTGATAGTATTAACAAGTAATGGGAAAGATAATATCAACTAAAATGTCTACAATTCAGTAATCATATTCAAATTTGCTCAAAGGTCATAACTGTACCTTCATTGTGAATGTATAAGTGTTAGAAAACTGTTATTAAAAACTGCAATCGTTTCATTTACTTTTAACGTTATGCAGTTTCTAATCTTAATATGACCCTATTAATTAGGTCATAAATAGAACGTTTCATTTACCTTTAGCGTTATGCAGTTTCTAATCTTAATGTGACCTGATTAATTAAGTCATAAATAGACCGTTTTATAATTAGAACATTAGGTTTGTGATTGATCTTAAGCGTTGAATTGGTATATGATGGACGTACCAGATTTAGAGTTAAATGTTATATAAAGGATGGGTCCTCTCTCCTAGTATATAGATGTATTCTTCTCCATCAAGAAACATATAAAGAAATAGGGTTAGAGAGCGAAACCAAATTCTGAGAAGAAAAGTAATTATTAGAAGTTAGAAAAAGAAGATGACAGCCATTACATCTTCCGCTGTTAATCAAGCTACGCCATCTTAAACAAAACAAAAAATCATATTAAGTTTTTTTTGTGAAATATTCGGTATTGGTGATCCTTGGGCCATTACTTGAATTATTCATCATTAATCATGAAAGATCGAACAGTGAAGAATTTCTGACATTTGGTATCAAAGCCACCAATCAATAACTGAATATTTCCTATGATTGCAATTGATATGTTCTATGCTTTACTCATGATGTTTAATCAAGAATCTGTTATAAGTCAATTATACACATGAGATTTATGATTTTGTTAATCACCAAAGTGGTCAAAATCAGAATAATAATTTAGTGCATAAGTGACATAATGACTATTGATAGAAATTGCCAGTTATAATAATACCCAAAAAAACTGGCGTCACCAATGGTAGAACCTGAGAACTTACCCAAAGAAAAGTCTTGTTCTATAACTAGTTTACATGATGAGGTTTAATAGATATCTTGATTAACTAAATATTGATCATCCAAAGATGTCAATTTTATTTAATTGAATATATTATTACTTACTTATGTTTTGGTATTTAATTATGTTAAGTATAAGATAATATCTACCCAAAGGAGTGCTATATTATACTATTATGTACATATCTGAATCGTGTTAACTATGAGCTTATAGTTATTTCAATTTTTTTTAATTTGCAGTAGTTCCCATGAATACACTTGCTTCATCTGTTACGTTGTTCACTGGTGTTAATTTTTCTGAATGGAGAGAACAAGTCAATTTCCATTTAGATGTTCAGGATCTGGACTTGGCACTCCTTGAGGATAAACCTGTCGCTCTTACAACAGCTAGTACTGAGACAGAAAAATCACACCATAAAGCATGGGAACGCAGTAACAGATTGAGCCTCATGTTTATTAAGATGACTATTGCTAACAACATCAAGTCAACAATTCCGCAAAAAGAAAGTCCTAAGGAATATATGCAGTTTATGGAAGAGCGTTTTCGTTCAGCTGATAAGTCACTCGCTGGTACTCTTATGGCAGAACTCACGATCATGAAGTCTGATGGGTCGCGAACTATGCAAGAGCACATTATAGAGATGACTAATCTTGCAGCAGGGTTAAACTCCCTTGGACTTACAGTAGAGGATTCTTTTCTTTTCCAGTTTATCCTGAACTCGCTATCTTTTGAATATGGACCTTTTCAAATTAACTATAACACTATAAAGGATAAGTGGAATGTTAATGAATTGGCCAGTAGACTTGCTTAGGAAGAAGGACGTTTGAAAAATCAAGTGAATCACTCGATAAGTTTTGTAAGTAATAAAGCTGGTAAAGAAAAGAATGGAAAATCAAGTCATTTCAGAAGGAAAAAGGATTCCTGCTAAGAATGGGGAGGATAAGGAAAAGAAGGAACTAAAGGATGTTCGATGTCATTTTTGTAAAATGAAAGGACATTATCAAAATGATTGTCCAAAAAGGATAGCTTGGTTCGAAATGAAAGAGATTTCTTATGATCCGAACCATAAATCCAAATGAAGATCGTTTTCTCTTTATGGAAAACGGAATGAAATCCACAACAGAAGGCATTGGGACTTATCGTCTAATTTCGGAAAGTGGATATGTATTAGACCTATATAGTACCCTTTATGTACCTTCATTATCTAGAAACCTTATTTCCGCAAGTAAGTTGGATATTTCTGGTTTTAGATGTACGTTTGGATCTGGTTGTTTTGATTTATATAAGAATACTGATAATGTTGGTTCTGGTATTCTAATTGATGGTTTATATAAATTGAAACTGAATGACACTTATCTGAATTCCTTACTGAATGTAATAAATAATGTTGGATGCAAACATAGCATGTTGAATATAAATTCTGCTTTCTTATGGCATAAAAGACTAGGTCACATATCCAAAGAAAGAATGATGAGATTAGTAAGTAATGAAATTTTGTAAAATTTGAACTTTAGTGATCTAGAATTATGTGTGGATTGTATTAAAGGTAAACAAACCAAACATAATAAGAAAGGAGCCACAAGAAGCAGCCAGCTTCTTGAAATATTACACTGATATTTGAGGACCTATGGACACTCCAACCTTTAATGGTGAAAAGTATTTCATCACTTTTATTGATGATTTTTTCCGCTATGGTTATGTCTATTTGCTTCATGAAAGATCTCAATCTGTGAATGTCCTTGAGATGCTTGTAAAGGATGTTGAGAGGCAATTAGATAAAAAGGTGAAAATCATAAGGTCTGATAGGGGTGGTGAACATTATGGCAAATATAATGAGTCAGGCCAGTGTCTAGGTCCATTTGCAAAATTCCTCGAAAGTCATGGCATATGTGCGCAATACACAATGCTAGGTACACCACAGCAAAATGGTGTAGCAGAACGGCGCAATAGGACGTTAATAGATATGATTAGGAGTATGATGTCTGATTCTACACTACCTAAGAATTTGTGGTCATATGCTCTCAAAATCGATAATTATTTGTTGAATAGGGTTCCTAGTAAAGCTGTTCAAAAGACTCCTTTTGAATTATGGACTAACAGGAAACCTAGCTTAAGACACCTGCATGTTTGGGAGTGTCCAACGGAAGCGAGAATTTATAATCCACATGAAAAGAAATTAGATTCTCGAACGATTAGTGGGTATTTTTTAGGTTACCCTAAAAAATCTAAAGGATATGTGTTTTACTATCCTAATCATAGTCCAAGAATTATAGAAACTGGTAATGCAAGATTCATTGAGATTGGTGAAGTGGTGGGAGTACTAGAAGAGAAATAGTGGAAATAAAGGAAACAAGGATAAATGTTATATTGCCTAGAATAGTTCCTCCATCCACTATTACTCCAATTTTTGTTCCAGCTGTTGGAGAACATCATGATGATGAACAACATATAAATGAAGATGTACTTCCTGAAGGAAATGACTTATATAATGCTGATATGCATGAACCACAACAAGTAGCATTAATAAGATCTCAAAGAGATCGTAGGTCAGCTATTTCTAATGATTATATGGTTTATATGCAAGAATCAGATTATGATATAGGAATCAATAAGGACCCAGTTTCGTTTTCACATGCTGTAGAAAATAAAGAGTTAAAGGAATGGATTAATGCCATGAAAGAAGAACTGAAATCCATGCAGTAGAATGAAGTTTGGGGTCTCGTTGAGTTACCACATGGCTGTAAAAGAGTCGGATGCAAATGGATTTTTAAAACCAAACACGACTCTAGTGGTAATCTCGAACAGTATAAAGCTGGAATTGTTGCTAAGGGTTACACTCAGAAAGATGGTGTTGATTACAAGGAGACATTTTCTCCTGTTTCGAGAAAGGAATCACTAAGAGTAATAATGGCATTGGTAGCACATAATGATTTGGAATTGGGTCAAATGGATGTGAAAACAGCCTTTTTGAATGGAGATCATGATGAGGATGTTTATATGGATCAACCTGAGGGCTCTTCTGTAAAAGGTAAAGAACAATTAGTGTGTAAACTTAAGAAGTCAATATATGGGCTTAAACAAGCATCCCGACAATGGTATATAAAGTTCAATACCATTATTACATCTTTTGGTTTTAAGGAAAATACGGTTGATCACTATTTATACCAAAAGACCAGTGGGAGCAAGTTTATTTATCCAGTCCTTTATGTTGATGACATCTTGCTTGCTGCAAATAATTTAAGCATATTGCATGAGATTAAGGAATTTCTCTCAAGGAACTTTGAAATGAAAGATATGAGAGAGGCATCCTATGTGATTGGAATAGAAATATTTCGTGATCGATCACAAGGAATATTGGGGTTGTCTCAGAAAGGATATATCAAAAGGATTTTAGAGAGATTTGGAATGAGTAAGTGTTCACCTGGGAAAGTTCATGTACAGAAAGGTGATAAATTCAATCTCATGCAAATATCCTAAGAATGATGTTGAACGAAAGAAAATGGAATCAACTCCATATGCATCTGCAGTTGGTAGCCTAATGTATGCTCAAACCTGTACTAGATCGGATATCAGTTTTGCGGTCGATATGTTAGGAAGGTATCAAAGTAATCCAGGAAGGGAACATTGGCAAGCTACGAATAAAGTGTTAAGGTACTTATAAGGCACGAAAGATTACATGCTCATGTATAGTAGATCCAATGAATTGGAGGTGTTTGGATATAGCGATTCAGATTTGTTGGATGCATCAATGCTAGAAAATCGACTTTTGGTTACCTGTTTATGTTTGCTCAAGGAGCCATATCATGGAAAAGTGCGAAACAAACTATCGTTGCTTTATCTACTATGGAGGTAGAATTTGTGGCATGTTATGAAGCCACAATTCATGCATTATGGTTGCGGAACTTTATTTCAGGACTTGTGGTTGTCGATACCATTAGCAAGCCGCTGAAAATTTATTGTGATAACTCTACAACAATGTTTTTCTCAAAAAACGACAAGTATTCTAAAGGTGCCAAACAAATGGAACTGAAGTATCTTGTTGTGAAAGATGAAGTTAAGAAACAAAGAGTGTCAATCATGCACATCAGGACAGAACTTGTGATTACAGACCCTTTGACGAAAGGCTTATAGCCAAGACAATTTAAGGAACATGTTCAAAGAATGGGTCTTGGTTGTATTTATAATAATTGATGTGTGACATTCTGAGCTCCTTTAGGTGTTTCTGATATACAATTATGTGTCTCTTGTTTTAATGTGGTAGTACGTACTTTATGTAATTTTAAACAAGAAAGAGTCTTATAAAGATATTATGTTTAATCATTATGATATAAGACATTATGTGGGCCATTATGCTGTTTTATATAGATTATGAGTATAAAATGATGGATTGCTGGTATTGTAGTATATGGAAGGGAATGCATTGAATTAATAATGCACAACCATCATAACTCTCAGCAATTTATCATAGTATGATGTTCAACATTTGATATTATGAATAATCGGGTAAGTGGGAGAATGTTAGAAAACTGATATTAGAAACTGCAATCGTTTCATTTACTTTTAACGTTATGCAGTTTCTAATCTTAATATGACCCTATTAATTAGGTCATAAATAGAACGTTTCATTTACCTTTAACGTTATGCAGTTTCTAATCTTAATGTGACCAGATTAATTAATTCATAAATAGACCGTTCTATGATTAGAACGTTAGGTCTGTGATTGATCTTAAGCGTTGAAATAGTATATGATGGACGTACCAGATTTAGAGTTAAATGTTATATAAAGGATTGGGTCCTCTCTCTCCTGGCATATAGATGTATTCTTCTCCATCAAGAGATAGGGTTAGAGAGAGAAACCAAATTCTGAGAAGAAGAGTAATTATTAGAAGTCAGAAAAAGAAGATGACAGCCACTACATCTTCCGCTGTTAATCAAGGTACGTCATCTTAAACAAAAAAAAATCATATTGAGCTTTGTTTTTGAAATATTCGGTATTGTGATCCTTGGGCTATTACTTGAATTGTTCATCATTAATCATGAAAGATCGAACATTAAAGAATTTCTGACATCAAGTTCAGCTAGAATTGTAACAGTGGAACATTCCTTAGCCTTGGGAAAATTTCGTCAATCTAGCAGAAAAAAAACAACGGAATAAAAATAAATTGTAAGAGAAAAGGAATAAAATTCCTGAACAAAGTGATAGTCTGACAATATTGACTAAGAAAATGTATGGTGCCATTTTTCACAAATTCAAGGTCGATTTAGGAAAGATGATATTCCAAACAATCATCAAAGCATAATGACTAATCCAAATGTATAACAATCTTGAAGAATGATTATTAGTACGTGTATGTATAAATCATACACTTGAGTGTGTTGAATTCTTATAAATTGCATGAATTGGATACATTTATTTCGTAACTTCACAATATGAAAGCAATTTATGGTCTTGCATTGTGTGTTAGTGACTGCCTTGTGTTAGAAAGTGTAACTTTGACCTTGTATTTAAGATAGAATTTTAAAGGGTATCTTGAAATTGTGAAAGTGCTTAACAGATAAAAATCCCAAACATATCAAAGTAATAATGATTAGTACAGCAAAACCCACAACATTTTTGTACTCTACTTATGCTTATAGAAAGATGTGAAAAAAGAAAGAAGAGATCTTACTTTTATTGTTGGGTCGCTTGGTAGGTGTGAGTTGAGCAAAAGAATATGACAACAAAAGTAAGAATGATAAAACTTGTTTTTTGCAACATAAGAAATATCTTTACCAAAAATACAATTAATGTAGTTTTATGAATTATTTTTACCTCTCTTTTAAGACCCGGATTGGTCAAATTAACCAAATGAACATCTTCTGGATAAGCTAATTGCTGGCCTCTTCCTGGGTTACGGTCCTTAGGCATAGGCATAATTCTTCGTCTATCGTCTTCTAGTCCCAGTTAATGGAATCTGATTATTTTCAAAAGGGAAACGACATCAATATTCGTGTATATGAACTTAGTGTTGCATTGCTATTTGCAACTAGCAGTTGCATTGCTACTACAACATGACAACTCAGTTGAAGAAACCGAGTTGCAACTGCAACTCAGTTTTAAAACCGAGTTTTAAAAATTGCAACTCAGTTGCAAAACTGGATAGTTTTGCAGTTGATTTGCAATTTGCAACTAAGTTTAAAATTGATTTGCAATTGCATCTCAGTTTTAAACCCGAGTGCAAACATGCTCACAAAATCTACGTTAATCATTTTATATTAGAGACTTCTAATTGTATGTTACAACATACTTTAAAGATTAACATTACATAGTCTAAACTGAAGGTAGACAAGCGTATGCTATTGTAATCATATGGAAAGAAGATAACATGGACGATGAACTCCATGCAATTGAATTTGTAGCTAAATAGAGAATAGTTAAAATAGCTTCTATCCTTTTTTACTCTCTGCCTACTAAAATAATTGCATGAAAATATCAATCTCTCGTTGTATATGGTTAGGTATGCTTCACTACATTATCCAAATGAAACATGACATGCATTATACATAAGAAGTATTTCAGTATATGCATAGTGCCTTAAACAAAAGAATGATATACATGGTTGTACATACGTATTATATATTGATTTGTAATTGTAGATATATTAATTTGCCAATACATATTTATTTTACATGGGGAAAATGAACCAACTTTCTTCAAAGTATTTTTTGTTGATATTTGCATGTTGCACGATTCAAAATGCAAAATGACATTGAATGTTACATAGGTGTAGTGTACACACTGTAAGTGTGTATGGCATGGTAAAATTATGCAATGGATCAATAGATCATTTGCACTTGCATGTCAATGTCATCATTGTAATGTCAAAACAACATGTAACATCCCGCCTTTTCGCACACTTTAAAACGACACACGTGCCAATTCAAAGCATACGCAAGGGCGGATTGTCATGGGGTAAATAAGAAAAACAGAGAAGAAATAAAACAAAATAGAATCTCACAGCGGAAGGATAAAATATAATAACAAATATACAGTTCATAAACAGTTTACAAAAGCTTGATTTTACTTATACAATGAATATCAGAGTTACACATACCTAATACAACAATGCAGCGGAAAAGAAAGAGTGTGTAGTGCAATACTATATATATAAAATAATACTGAATCTTCGTCTTCGTCCTCCAAAGCTAAAACCTGCTATCCTGAAACGCTCGGACTGACCCGAGCAAATTTGAAAAGACAAAAACACTCGAGTCAGACTAGAATATCTTATGTGAGTTAAATAAACAGAAATAAATATGAGTACAGTAACTCAAGAGATGCTCGGGATTTACATCTCTTAAGGATCCGTTAAACTATTTACTATGTAGTATATTGCGCTATTATAATAGTGTCTATTTATAAAATAAACTTACTTTTTAATAGCGTTAAGGGGTTACCCATATAGCCCTTAACACGTAATAGTCCCAGTAGTCCGTCCAATATCATAGTCCCTCCTGATCGGGAAGCCACTAGAGGATACCACACGGGCTACGGGAGAAAACCAAACTCGTACAAGGCGCGATAGGGTAGGTGACACGGCACAACTAGGCAATGCCAGGGTAGATATACCAATTACGCTTCCGGGCCGATGGTAACGCGAAGCCGCAGCAACCGCCCACCTCGAAACAACTCCCCAAATCAAAAAAAATAGAAGTGGCCACTGAATCAATCCAAAGTCATAGTATAATATCGAAGAGGAGTGTCCGATCAGAGGAATGACCTCATTAACCCGTCGATCGCTCCTGTTTTAGCCACCTTATGCCAACTCACGGGAGTCGGGTCCACGTATTTACCTTACAGGAATCGTCGCCACCAACCTACTTCATTCTGGAATCTCCACCGCGTACACGGTTAGTCAAAGTGGTTTTCGGTATCGACAGAGAGTATGTCCATATCCGATCCCGGTCTCTTTGCCAACCCATCGTTATTATAACACCGCGGTTATTTAAAACAGTTTATACTTTTAAAACCAGAATATAATCCATTTCAAAACCATAATATTACGATATCATTCCAAAACCCAAAACCATATTTTACCACTTATCCCAAATATAATTCCTTTCCAATAATAAAAAGGCTTTAACTTCATAATATCTGAAAATCGAATATTTCAAAGCATAATATTTTTGGAAATCCATAATTTCAAACCATAACTTTTAAAACTCAAATGGTTTGGATATTCAACGGTATATGAATTTCAAAGGCTTAACTTTACTGTCACTTTGTAAAGAAATAAGTTATAGGGCTTTATGGAAATATTTCTTTATCTAAAGTTAAAACCATAATTTAGATATCACTCTTAAGTTCCAAAACCATTTCAATTTCCATATATATAAATCCATTGGAGTATTAATATTCAAAAACTAAAATTGGAATATATTCTTTCAACAAATTAAATGTTTTATTATTTAGTTTGAATATTCACATAAATCCTTAAACAACTCCAATTTCTAGTAATAAAACATATGTAATTTTCGATTCCAATTATATTAGAATATTTTTCCAATTCAAATTCATATTAGAATATTCATTTCAATTTATCTTGGGAAAAATCCAATTATAAATATCATATCTTAAATTTCCAAACTTAACATTTAAACATATGATATAAATTTATCCAACTCCATTTTCTAAATTTTCTTCCATTTTTCTAAGGGAATTTATACACCTTTTTATTTCAAAATTTCCAACTTTTTCATGTACATACATACGGAAGAAAAATATTTATACAGTATAAAATTTAAGATTATTATAAACCGTATTCCATCCAAACCATAGAAATCACATTAAAATAGTTATATATAGACCGCGGTGCCTGTATATAATTTTCTATCCTATGGTCAAGTGATACGGATATTTATCATTTCAATCCGCAATTTAAAAATAAAACTTTGCGGTTTTATCATTTCAAACCACAATCCCGAAAATGTAAAATGCATGCTAACTGGCAGTTAATGATATCCACATAAGTCATCCATTCAACAACACATCCATCACCCAATTTCAACCATCAATCAATATCAATCACTATCAACCCATATCAATCAATAACAATATTAGTTCGATAATATGCAACGGGTAATAACTGTCAGTTTATTCAAATTAAATTTCAACTATTAATCTAACCATTTATATTTAGAGATAATTCATATAACTGTTAACTAGCATTTCATATGCAAACAAAATTCCTAACAGCAAATTAATACGCAATTAATCAATTTAATTAATAGCTAAATTCAATAAATGCAATTCAACAGATATGGATGAAATAACATGCCAAAAGCTCATAAATAAATTTCTATTCATTTCTAAAATTTATTTAACAAACATAAAAGCTTCTAGTAATTGTGAGTGGGTTAAAACACTCACCTTTTGAATTTAAATCGAATTTAAATTCGATTTAAACCCAAAAATTCGACGGTCTCCAAATCTGTCCAAACCAGCGTCAAAGCGTCCGGAATTTCAATACGAACCTAGCGGAGGAAACCGCGTGTGAATTGGATATCGTATGTGAAAGTTATTGATGTTATAACATTTGAAATTAAAATAAATAACCAACAATTAAGTTAAAACACGGACCAATAGGAACGCGCCACGCAAGCCCTCTCTTCTCCTGTACGTGATGTCCTTCCAGCCCCTCACGCAAATTTGAACCCACCCCCTTCATGAACCCGACCCCTTTGACCACCAACAACAACCACCTCCGGCCACGATAGCTCAGGCCACCTCCTCCATTGGGACCGCCTCGCCTTCCTCTGTCCTCGGCCTGAGGCCGCGCGTCCCTCGTTGCCCCAAAGCTTGCCTCGCCGCCGCGCAATTCCTAGGGTTTCAGACCTTAAATCGAACATTCCGACCACCACAAACCCATTTAGGCCAAGCGACCTACACCATCGCGAAGCCCATAACGAGATCTACCATACCCAGAAGCCAATTTCGTCGATTGATGCCAAAATTGAAAACGCCCAATTCGCCACATGGGTTACGAATTTCTGATTTTGACTGCGATTTCTGGTGAATCCGGACCCCATCTTGAAAAACGAACAACAGACGTAGATTCGTATTGATGAACACTACGCCATAAAATTTTTTGGTAATTTTCTGTAGAGTTTGGATTTTGACTTTTGGTTTTGAACTGAAATTGGATCTGAAATTATTGTCTGCCATTGGAGAGGAGAAGGAGTTGAGATATACGTATGGTCAAATGAAAATGAAGGGAATTAGGGTTTATAGCGATATATTTATAGACAAAGTTGAAATAGGATGGATCGGATAAGATAGAAGTACGCGCTAACCGATATATGGCCCGAAAAGCCCGATTCGACTCCGGAGCGAAATTTGGTAAACCCATATATCAAAATAGGTAATTTAAAATATTCTGAACACGATGGAAGAAGTTTCACGTCCAAATTTGATCGTATGAAGAAGTTATGCTGAAAACAAGATTTCCAAATTGATTTCAAATTGATTCTTAATAAATTGATTTCAAGGCGTTTCGCGTCCGTACGATCAAACGACAAGTCCGATCGATACGAAATTTGAAACCCTATAATAATTCACCGATACGGATCCGATGAAACTAGTTTCGTCGAAATCCGAGTCCGTGACAAAAATGGCTATTTTTAATGTTTATTAAATCAATTAAATAAATCATAAAAATCCAATTCTAATTTTTCAACTTCTAATATTGGCCAAATCTTATTACTTATATAATTCAATCAATTCCAATTGATTTAGCAGCTTGGATGTGAATTAAAATCTATAAACATATCAATTTGCAGTGTTAATTTCTGCATTTTTATAATTATTTGGAAATTATAAATTATATTCTAAAACTCAATTATTAAAGCTTATATTCTTATACTCTCAACGAAATCCAATTAGATAAATAGATTTGATTTCTATTCCAACTCATGATTGCAAATAAACTTTTACCATAATTAAATTCCAAATTATTAATAACCCTTATTTTTCTTAACTATTTATTAATTCCAATCCAATCGAATTCAACACTATAAATTTGATTAATTTATTATATTCACTTCCTTTCTATTATTCAAAGTTATTGTTGTAAATACGACGAATACTAACATTAGTTTAAGATTTCACTCAATGTTTACAAATTCCATTTCAATCTAATATATACTCTTTTTTTTTTATTCCATTCATTTGGTTACTGCGTTGAAATCTATTTATTACTAATACTAACGTTATTATCATCAATTATAATTGGATTCCAAATTTTTATTCAATACTGTGAAAAATAACTTTCATATAAATCAAATCCTTTTTATACCTAATCCAAATTGGATTATATTCCAATTCCTATAACTAGGTCTTCAGTCACCATTTACATATTTAGCGTTTATTTAATTCTCCGTTTATAAATTTAGAGTTTCTACTAAATTGAATTATACAACTTATGAACTTTAACAAATTTAGTCCACCTAATAAATTTTCTAATGTTTATATATTGGCAATCCGATTCAGCTATCATTTCATTAATACCTTTTAAATCAACTAATTATAACTAATAACTACCCACCAATTTACATTAATCCAATCTATGCCACATAAATATTTAATTGTTAACATTAAATTATAATCACCACATCAATTCCTATATTTACTCAAATAAAAATCTTAAGACTTATATTTCCTTCTAAATTAGATTAGCAATTCTATTAAATTCAATTCATTAAACATTATTAATTTAACGGGTCGTTACAATCTCCCCCACTCAAAACTTTTCGTCCCCGAAAAGGAAAGAAGGGAGGAGGAAGAATAACAGTGCATTTTACTTCAAATATTAACTTATATTTTACTGGATTAATTTCCTTAAATGAAATACACTGGTTTTATAATTATTATATCCTTTAATACTTGAATTATCAAAGTTGGAAAAATATTATTAACAAGATTCTAAGTCCAAAATTTACGAAAAATTTCGGCAGAGTCTCCTTTGTACGGAGGGACTCTGGAGAAAATATAATATCCAAATATACAAATATATTACATATATATCCAAAACACAATATCCCACACGGGAAAAATATATAAAATAGCGCTTTAAACGTAATCCGAAAACGTACCTATTTGTCGGGCAATACGCTTATATTTTTAAGGAACCAAAGCAGTAGCAGTGGCTTCTATCACCTGTATTTACTAATAAAATCTAAAAGGTTAATTATTTATTTTAAAATGGACTATTCAAGTGGATTCAATCATTCATATTCAATCAAATGCAACAACCATACATTTTTAACAAACAGCACACACCACAAACAAACAATCATTCAATCAAACAAACAATCAGTTGTTCGGGTTCAAATTCTGAAGTTGTAAGAATGAAGAATAACTATCAAGTGCATCCTTTACTCAACAGTCTTAGATGGAACAAAGATAGATTATCTATCCATCCAACAACTTCAAAATTTCTTACCTAACAACCATACATCAACCAACAATTCAAATCAACACCAAAATATCTCATTATACATTTATTTCATAATTCAGTGTTTTGATTTTTCTTTCCTTCATTTATGAGGGATTTCTTTGTTTCTTACAAGTTTATTTTCCAATTATCACCAAATTCATTATATTTGTATTTCCTTTTTATTACTTAAGTTTCCTTTTATTACTTAAGTCTATAAAATAAATTCTCATTAAATACAACAAATATTTTGAATATCTTCACTTGTAAGATTTCCCTTGAATTCTCATTAATAACATTCATTAACTATGAATTGCGGTCATTAAAATTTTCCTACTTTCCATTATATTAGAATAGGGGAGATAAAACATACTTAAGTGAATACTCATATAATAAATTCTTATTTTGAATTTCATGTTATACACTCAGGTTCCTATCATCTATTACTAATTCTTAACTTTATTTTCAATAAAGTTATAACCTAAGTTTATACCATTAAATTCTTGTTATAACCGTAATTTATTGAATACTTCATTATTCCTAAATCCCTACTTGTAAAATATTCAATTCTAGTTTCTTGTTTAACATTTCAACTTTTATATTTGGGTAAGTTATTTATGTTAAAGAAATGCAATTGAACCTTATACAAGTTAAATCTCCATTCTTTTAATTCATTGATTATTCACTAAGTCTTTACCAATATTCATAAGTTAAAATATTTATCTTCCTTTATCCTTAGCATTAATTCTCTTATTTCAATTAGGGGTTTCAATTCATTTATTACCTAACTTTTATTTCACTAAAATTTTCAATTAGTTAACGGAAAATTTTAGAATTAAATACCGAGTTGAATTTCCATTTATTTCAAAATAATAGATAAATAAGTTCTTACTACTCAATATCTCTAATTATAGTTAGAACAATAAAAGAAAATTTTTAGAAAGTTCTAAAATAAATCTGTAGTAGAATTTACTACAGTGGCCTTTCCTCTTCGAAACTCGAAAATGAAAGTCGATGATGCGGCCGTCATCACCGAATTTATTTTCCAGCGACAGAGAAGAAAGTACAAAATAAAAATTTTCCAAAATCTTCTTTAAACAGTTTTTTTTTTTCGAATTATGCTAAATATTTACATAAGAAAATACTTGTAAACCGAATCATTATATCTCATAAATTCTTTGAAAACGAATTCGGAAAAATCCCGGACTTAAGTTCTAAAATCTCCAAATTGGGTTTATTATGATTTCACTTAGCTTCAGTTATTATAAACATTTTATTTCCTAACACCCAATCTATAGCAACCAAAAAAAATATATATATATCTTTATAAAATATTTTTATATATGGAAAATATAATAGGCAAAATTATTTCATTCACCTATATTAAAAACAAATATTATGTCGGTCTGTCCTATTCAGTGTTTAGAAATCCCTATTGATGGCATAGCGTCCCATGCATCAACCAGAATTTATAAATACAAAGCGGAACAGATTAACACAATATCAAAACTTTTTATTAATACTAACAAGTACGCTCTCTCATATATATACACTCAGCGACTCCCATAGGATATTTCTACCCTATTAACAAAGAGTCAAACCCCACAAAGCCAAGGTTTATCGCTAAACCAAAGCTCCGATACCAACTGTAACATCCCGCCTTTTCGCACACTTTAAAACGACACACGTGCCAATTCAAAGCATACGCAAGGGCGGATTGTCATGGGGTAAATAAGAAAAACAGAGAAGAAATAAAACAAAATAGAATCTCACAGCGGAAGGATAAAATATAATAACAAATATACAGTTCATAAACAGTTTACAAAAGCTTGATTTTACTTATACAATGAATATCAGAGTTACACATACCTAATACAACAATGCAGCGGAAAAGAAAGAGTGTGTAGTGCAATACTATATATATAAAATAATACTGAATCTTCGTCTTCGTCCTCCAAAGCTAAAACCTGCTATCCTGAAACGCTCGGACTGACCCGAGCAAATTTGAAAAGACAAAAACACTCGAGTCAGACTAGAATATCTTATGTGAGTTAAATAAACAGAAATAAATATGAGTACAGTAACTCAAGAGATGCTCGGGATTTACATCTCTTAAGGATCCGTTAAACTATTTACTATGTAGTATATTGCGCTATTATAATAGTGTCTATTTATAAAATAAACTTACTTTTTAATAGCGTTAAGGGGTTACCCATATAGCCCTTAACACGTAATAGTCCCAGTAGTCCGTCCAATATCATAGTCCCTCCTGATCGGGAAGCCACTAGAGGATACCACACGGGCTACGGGAGAAAACCAAACTCGTACAAGGCGCGATAGGGTAGGTGACACGGCACAACTAGGCAATGCCAGGGTAGATATACCAATTACGCTTCCGGGCCGATGGTAACGCGAAGCCGCAGCAACCGCCCACCTCGAAACAACTCCCCAAATCAAAAAAAATAGAAGTGGCCACTGAATCAATCCAAAGTCATAGTATAATATCGAAGAGGAGTGTCCGATCAGAGGAATGACCTCATTAACCCGTCGATCGCTCCTGTTTTAGCCACCTTATGCCAACTCACGGGAGTCGGGTCCACGTATTTACCTTACAGGAATCGTCGCCACCAACCTACTTCATTCTGGAATCTCCACCGCGTACACGGTTAGTCAAAGTGGTTTTCGGTATCGACAGAGAGTATGTCCATATCCGATCCCGGTCTCTTTGCCAACCCATCGTTATTATAACACCGCGGTTATTTAAAACAGTTTATACTTTTAAAACCAGAATATAATCCATTTCAAAACCATAATATTACGATATCATTCCAAAACCCAAAACCATATTTTACCACTTATCCCAAATATAATTCCTTTCCAATAATAAAAAGGCTTTAACTTCATAATATCTGAAAATCGAATATTTCAAAGCATAATATTTTTGGAAATCCATAATTTCAAACCATAACTTTTAAAACTCAAATGGTTTGGATATTCAACGGTATATGAATTTCAAAGGCTTAACTTTACTGTCACTTTGTAAAGAAATAAGTTATAGGGCTTTATGGAAATATTTCTTTATCTAAAGTTAAAACCATAATTTAGATATCACTCTTAAGTTCCAAAACCATTTCAATTTCCATATATATAAATCCATTGGAGTATTAATATTCAAAAACTAAAATTGGAATATATTCTTTCAACAAATTAAATGTTTTATTATTTAGTTTGAATATTCACATAAATCCTTAAACAACTCCAATTTCTAGTAATAAAACATATGTAATTTTCGATTCCAATTATATTAGAATATTTTTCCAATTCAAATTCATATTAGAATATTCATTTCAATTTATCTTGGGAAAAATCCAATTATAAATATCATATCTTAAATTTCCAAACTTAACATTTAAACATATGATATAAATTTATCCAACTCCATTTTCTAAATTTTCTTCCATTTTTCTAAGGGAATTTATACACCTTTTTATTTCAAAATTTCCAACTTTTTCATGTACATACATACGGAAGAAAAATATTTATACAGTATAAAATTTAAGATTATTATAAACCGTATTCCATCCAAACCATAGAAATCACATTAAAATAGTTATATATAGACCGCGGTGCCTGTATATAATTTTCTATCCTATGGTCAAGTGATACGGATATTTATCATTTCAATCCGCAATTTAAAAATAAAACTTTGCGGTTTTATCATTTCAAACCACAATCCCGAAAATGTAAAATGCATGCTAACTGGCAGTTAATGATATCCACATAAGTCATCCATTCAACAACACATCCATCACCCAATTTCAACCATCAATCAATATCAATCACTATCAACCCATATCAATCAATAACAATATTAGTTCGATAATATGCAACGGGTAATAACTGTCAGTTTATTCAAATTAAATTTCAACTATTAATCTAACCATTTATATTTAGAGATAATTCATATAACTGTTAACTAGCATTTCATATGCAAACAAAATTCCTAACAGCAAATTAATACGCAATTAATCAATTTAATTAATAGCTAAATTCAATAAATGCAATTCAACAGATATGGATGAAATAACATGCCAAAAGCTCATAAATAAATTTCTATTCATTTCTAAAATTTATTTAACAAACATAAAAGCTTCTAGTAATTGTGAGTGGGTTAAAACACTCACCTTTTGAATTTAAATCGAATTTAAATTCGATTTAAACCCAAAAATTCGACGGTCTCCAAATCTGTCCAAACCAGCGTCAAAGCGTCCGGAATTTCAATACGAACCTAGCGGAGGAAACCGCGTGTGAATTGGATATCGTATGTGAAAGTTATTGATGTTATAACATTTGAAATTAAAATAAATAACCAACAATTAAGTTAAAACACGGACCAATAGGAACGCGCCACGCAAGCCCTCTCTTCTCCTGTACGTGATGTCCTTCCAGCCCCTCACGCAAATTTGAACCCACCCCCTTCATGAACCCGACCCCTTTGACCACCAACAACAACCACCTCCGGCCACGATAGCTCAGGCCACCTCCTCCATTGGGACCGCCTCGCCTTCCTCTGTCCTCGGCCTGAGGCCGCGCGTCCCTCGTTGCCCCAAAGCTTGCCTCGCCGCCGCGCAATTCCTAGGGTTTCAGACCTTAAATCGAACATTCCGACCACCACAAACCCATTTAGGCCAAGCGACCTACACCATCGCGAAGCCCATAACGAGATCTACCATACCCAGAAGCCAATTTCGTCGATTGATGCCAAAATTGAAAACGCCCAATTCGCCACATGGGTTACGAATTTCTGATTTTGACTGCGATTTCTGGTGAATCCGGACCCCATCTTGAAAAACGAACAACAGACGTAGATTCGTATTGATGAACACTACGCCATAAAATTTTTTGGTAATTTTCTGTAGAGTTTGGATTTTGACTTTTGGTTTTGAACTGAAATTGGATCTGAAATTATTGTCTGCCATTGGAGAGGAGAAGGAGTTGAGATATACGTATGGTCAAATGAAAATGAAGGGAATTAGGGTTTATAGCGATATATTTATAGACAAAGTTGAAATAGGATGGATCGGATAAGATAGAAGTACGCGCTAACCGATATATGGCCCGAAAAGCCCGATTCGACTCCGGAGCGAAATTTGGTAAACCCATATATCAAAATAGGTAATTTAAAATATTCTGAACACGATGGAAGAAGTTTCACGTCCAAATTTGATCGTATGAAGAAGTTATGCTGAAAACAAGATTTCCAAATTGATTTCAAATTGATTCTTAATAAATTGATTTCAAGGCGTTTCGCGTCCGTACGATCAAACGACAAGTCCGATCGATACGAAATTTGAAACCCTATAATAATTCACCGATACGGATCCGATGAAACTAGTTTCGTCGAAATCCGAGTCCGTGACAAAAATGGCTATTTTTAATGTTTATTAAATCAATTAAATAAATCATAAAAATCCAATTCTAATTTTTCAACTTCTAATATTGGCCAAATCTTATTACTTATATAATTCAATCAATTCCAATTGATTTAGCAGCTTGGATGTGAATTAAAATCTATAAACATATCAATTTGCAGTGTTAATTTCTGCATTTTTATAATTATTTGGAAATTATAAATTATATTCTAAAACTCAATTATTAAAGCTTATATTCTTATACTCTCAACGAAATCCAATTAGATAAATAGATTTGATTTCTATTCCAACTCATGATTGCAAATAAACTTTTACCATAATTAAATTCCAAATTATTAATAACCCTTATTTTTCTTAACTATTTATTAATTCCAATCCAATCGAATTCAACACTATAAATTTGATTAATTTATTATATTCACTTCCTTTCTATTATTCAAAGTTATTGTTGTAAATACGACGAATACTAACATTAGTTTAAGATTTCACTCAATGTTTACAAATTCCATTTCAATCTAATATATACTCTTTTTTTTTTATTCCATTCATTTGGTTACTGCGTTGAAATCTATTTATTACTAATACTAACGTTATTATCATCAATTATAATTGGATTCCAAATTTTTATTCAATACTGTGAAAAATAACTTTCATATAAATCAAATCCTTTTTATACCTAATCCAAATTGGATTATATTCCAATTCCTATAACTAGGTCTTCAGTCACCATTTACATATTTAGCGTTTATTTAATTCTCCGTTTATAAATTTAGAGTTTCTACTAAATTGAATTATACAACTTATGAACTTTAACAAATTTAGTCCACCTAATAAATTTTCTAATGTTTATATATTGGCAATCCGATTCAGCTATCATTTCATTAATACCTTTTAAATCAACTAATTATAACTAATAACTACCCACCAATTTACATTAATCCAATCTATGCCACATAAATATTTAATTGTTAACATTAAATTATAATCACCACATCAATTCCTATATTTACTCAAATAAAAATCTTAAGACTTATATTTCCTTCTAAATTAGATTAGCAATTCTATTAAATTCAATTCATTAAACATTATTAATTTAACGGGTCGTTACACAACAAATTATCACAATTAGGAAAATCTTCCTTTCATACATACAGGTATTGACAACCAAACAATAAACTTGCATCACAGTTTCAAATTGTAAAACTAAAACCTCTAGCTTACTCTAAACATATAGCTTAAAACAACTCTATTCAAAAGCGAACCATAAACTAGAAAAATGATTTTTAACAGTAATTGATTCAAGATTTTCTTAATTTTCGACAACTAAATCTCGTATAAATAGACCCAAAACAAGTTCAAATATAACTAAATTTTCTATGCCAAAAAGAAAGAAAAATTGCATAGTAAAAAAATGGTTTTAAAATCTTACTTGCTATTTGTACTAAGAACCTTCGACGTCATCACTTTGCCTCCGATGTCATATGGACCTCCGACAGTGCTCGCCTTCTTCGTCGACCGATCTCCACCCCCATCGATGAGCTTGAGCGCCTTCTTTAATTCCTTATATAACAAGAACTTGTCCACCTCTATCAGCGAGTTTGAGGAGAAACCCTAATTTTAAAATAGTGGCCGTTGACCAAACGAGCAAAATTTGAACCGAAGAGGTCTATTAAACAGGGAAAAACAACACGGTATGTGGGGAGAGAGGATAAATGAGAATGGAGGAGTAAGAGTGAAGTGGAGACGAGCGTTGTAGAAAGAATTTAGGAGGCTGCTGTAATTCAAAACTCCATTAACGAGGGTTTTTTGGTAAAAATATACTCATAAAGGATAAAATTACTAAACACTCTACTGTATTTAATGTGTTTACAATATTACCAGCATTTGTAACGGTAATAAGTGTTGTAAGATTTTATAACAATAATAACCATTAATAATTTATAACAGAAATAACTGTTACGAATTGGGACAGAAAAAATGTTACAAAATGGGCTATTTGGTCTAGTGAACGTGGCCTAAGAACTAAATCTTATTCTCCCAAAAGTGGCACTTGGAGAATTTGGCTCTAAGCTGATGCTAACGAAGCGTATCCAAGACAATCATCAGATGGTGGGTATGCTCTGTCTCGGACTTAGAATATACAAGAACGTTGTCAACAAACATAAGGACGAACTTATCGAGATATTCCTAGAATATTCAATTCGTGAGATCGACAAAGAAAGAAAGAGCGTTCGTCAAACCGAACGACATAACGAGCCACTCAAATGAACCAAAACGAGTGCAGAAAGCTGTAAGAGGAATGCTATCCTCCGCAAATCGTAACTGATGTAAACGAGTGGCAAGGTTGAGCCGAGAAAAGACCTTAGCACCACTCAACTGATCGAACATATTGTCGATCCTAGGTAATGGATACCTATTCTTGATGGTCAACTCGTTAAGCTTGCGATAGTCAATGCAAAGCCTAAGAGTACCATCAGACTTCCTCACAAATACAACCGCAGCACCCCACGGTGATGAGCTAGACTGAATCAACTTCTTGGACTCAAGCTCTAAAAGCTGCTTCTTGAGTTCCTTATTTTCTTTTGTAGACATCCTCATGGGAGGACGACTAACTGGCTGCGTGCTTGGAATGAGATCAACGTGGAACTCAATTGCCTGCTTGGGTGGCAAACCCGAAACAGGCTCAAATACATTAGAGAAGTCACAAACAACAGGAATATGAGATATATCATCAGCATCTCGTGAGTCTGGAGAATTTAAAGCCACTTCGAAATTATCCACATTTCGAAGAACAAGTGATAGCGTAGTAGAAAAATCTAGATGACCTCTCAGAACTAATAATCCTAGCATCGTATCACTCTAGCCAGTCCATACCCAAATCATATCAAATCCCAAAGAAGAAATAACGTGCAGATTCACACAAAAAGAAAAGCCACATAAAGCAATCTCAACATCATCACAAAGCATGCTAAGGGTTGCGAATCCCTCGACAGGATTCACAATCCTCAATGAGGTAACCATACAAGAAACATCCAAAGACAAATCATCGACGAGCTTCTTCGATACGAATGAATGTGAAGCACCCGTATCAAAAAGAACTCTAATACTGTGGTCATGAAATAAAATAGAACCTTCCAAATATATGGAGATATACCTCTGCATTGAGAAGAACCTCTAGAAGCCTTAAGCATAAAGCTTGCCAGACTTGGCACTAGTAGGAATAGTAGGGCAAGTGGAAACATGATGACCTTCCTTCTTGCAATAGCAGAAGAAGAGAGGCTTAAAACAAGCTCGAATCATATGATCAGGAGAACCACAATTGTAATACTTTGGAATGAAAGGTGTTCCAGTAGACTGAGTCTGAGAGTTAGAACCACCAGTCTTCTTCTTCTTGGAAGGAAAAGACTTGGACTTATAAAATGGAAAACCTCTTCTTGTTTGGGTTCTTGCGAACCTCAACATCATCACCACTATCGATCTCCTTCTAGATGGCTACAAGATGAAGCACCGAGTCAACTAGCTCCTCAAAAGAACGCTTGAGCATCAAAGACTTCTTCAAATACTTCTTAAGGCTGGAAATGAACTTGAGGTTCTTCTTGTATGGAGTGCTAATATACTCAAGGCCATACTTAGAAAGAGCCTCGAAAGAAGACATATAATCTGAAACAGAAGATTTCCCTTTTGCTTTAGATCGAGGAAGCAACGGGCAAGAGATGCTTTCTCAGACTCAGGAATGAACTTAAGCTCGAATCGTTCTCGAAACTGAGTCCATGTAAGAGTTGACTCATCGAGCTCGGCAGTGAATAGCTCGTACCAATCAATAGCACACTATTATAACATGCCGGATGCTACAAGAACCCTGTGATAATTCGAAAGATTCATGCTAGAAAATATCCGCTTGCAAGAACGAATCCAAGCCTGAATCTCTAAAACAAACTCGGAGCCTTTGAATGGCTTGCCTCCGAGATGTGCAAAGTCACTGCTCATGCACGCAAAAGGAGACTTGCATGACAGAGAAGCTGGAGTAGAAGCTGGAGGCTGGGTGCTCCTAAATATTCTATGAACTGATCAACAGACATATATACTCCATCCAGATGGGAGCCACTGGACTGCTCCGCATCCGAATGTCGTCCTCGGCCTCTTCCAGTTGATGTGCACATGAATGTGCATATTTTTACCACCATACTTATTCTATTTAATTTAAATATAATAAATATGGTGGTAAAAATATGCACATTCACGTGCACATCAAATTCCCCCACACTTATCTTTTATTCATCCTCGAATAAAGAAAAACTAAGAAAAATCCGTTTTTGTAGGGAGCAGATTGCATTGAGCGTATGCAACGAGCCATTAAACCTCTGGGTGTCCCCAGTAGGACGAGTGTTGTTTCGTGAGGGTTTTCAGTGGATACTACCCACAAAATCCAAATGCAGGATGAAAATATTCACAAAATGCAAGATTTATTTGCAATGGGATGAATGCAAGTTTTTGGAAATATTTACAAATGGAAGATTTACTTCTAAATTAATAGAAATAAGTTAAACAAAGGTTTTGGCCATTATCTTGGAAATTTAAGTCATTTACTCATCAAAGTTTCCAATAAAAACGAAGTTACCATAACAAATAGACTATAGTTTAACTCGTTATTTCGGTTGATAACAAAATGTAATTATGAAAAGGATCCTTAGATGATTATTAAAGTTTATCAAAGTGGTATTATCATTTCTTTTCAATAACAAATCAAATCAAATAAGTAAAAATAATGCTAGGATTTCAATTGCTTGCTCTCTCATTATTTGCAAAAAATAAATTGCATACCTAGCTCAGGTAAACTGAGGCCAGATATTACCACCCATGCACTGCCTTTCGGGCTTATGTGAGGGGAGTACAGAGCATGGCAAGTGCACACACTTTCATGTATATACCTATCAATTGTATGTGTTTTTTATTAAGTCTATTCTTTTTTCTTTTTTTACAAGTATTCTATACATGCATAACCGTGAGGACTTTTAAATGAGTATGAAAGCACATAATCATAGATTCCAAGTAATTCACCCATGCATAACCGTGAGGATTTCAAAATGAGAGTGAATACTTTGGATGTTATTTTTTTGTTTTTTATACTTTATTTTTAAGAGAGAGAGTTTTTCAAAATCATCTTAGCACATTTAACTTAGAAGGCAAAAAAATGTTATATCTTTACTTTAAATCAACCACTTTTTAAAACAAAGATTTTCAACTAGGTTGTATTTCATAATTAACACGGACGAATCTTCCTATATACTAGTTAAACCATTGTTATTTGTAATCAAACTCCAATTTTGTTTTGTTAAGACAAATAAACTTTCAAAAAATTCAATTTAATAAAACAAAACCATATATTAAGCCTGTAATTTTCTTTAAAAATAAATAAAAAATGCTCAAATAAAATTGTTTATTTTGTTTTTGAGATTTTTCTTTGCAAAGAAAAAATAAAAATAATTCATGAAAAATCGAAAATGAAAATGAGTCTCCCCCCACACTTGATTTTGAATGTGTCTCAACAGTCAACCCAAGTGGAAGAAGAAAAATAAAAATAAAAACATGACCTTTATTTGGTATTTACATGAGATCAAAAAGTATATTGTCAAAAAGCAAATGAAATGGTCTTCCAAAGACCGATTTATTTGTCGCGTCAAGTGTGCGAGACACAGCTTAAGCACGAAAAACCAAACCTTCAAAGATTTTAAAGCTGAATGTTGATTTGGAAAAACGAATATCGTTTTATTAAAAATCTTACGAGTTGCTTCATTTTCGATAATTTTTGTGGTTGATAGAATAATTGATTGAAATTCAAGTTATAATCACCAAATCGAAATTCAAATTTATTATTGAAAACTTTTTTAAAATTGTTGATTTCAAAATCAAAATGTGATTTAAATCTTCCCTTTCGGAATTTAACAACTCGTTTTCAAAAAGTCCAAAGAAATCATGTCCTTTAAATTATTCCTTTATTGGGTTATCAACAACTTCATTTCGTATACCATTTTCAGAATCCAAAGTTATTGTGTTCAAATATTTAGAACAAGGAAGATCGAAATTTAAATCAAGTTTCTCACCCTCAAAAGAATTGAAATCCAACTCAACTACCGTCTTTTCAACAACTTCGTTAAGATAGTCGTTTTCAATTTCAAAAGTTGTTATTTGAAAATCATCGATTTGGGTAAAAGATGGATTATTACTTAACTCGTCACACGTTGGAATTTGATTTTTTTCATGTTGTTTCATATATGTTTCAAACAACGAATTCGTGTGATCATCGTAAATTTCGTTCACTTGCTCAACAAATTCCAATTTATAGTAATTAACTTGAAAATTTTTGATTTGGATTTGTTGAGGACAAAAATTTTCAATTGCATCATAGTCGAGATTATTCCCATAGCCAAAATCATTTGAAAAGTGGATCACATTTTCGTTTTGATTTTGAAATTCATTTTGTAGTTCGAAATTGAATTGGCATGGGTTATCATCGAAATCGTTTGAATTTTGAATTGAATTCAAATTTTGAAATCCTTGATAACATTGACTCGAGTTATAGCAGAAATACGAATTACACAAATCATTTATCATTTGATTTTGTTGTGTAGAGATTTCAAGTAAAGACGAAATGCTATTTTCGAGATTTGAGGGTTTTTCGTCATTTTGAAAATTTTATTGTTCAAAATTCGAATCGTTTACACAATAGTTGTCGTTAAAAATATCCATAAGAATTTGAAGTGAAATTATATGGATTACATTGATTTTCACTGCTATATTCAAGTGAGCAGGGAAACCCGGATATTTTAAAAGACTTTTTTTTCTCTTTTGTTTTTTTGTGTAATGAAGAAAAAAATTATTTTTCGAAAGGGAAATTGATTTTTGTTTTGTTTTTTATTTTTCAAAATTTTCTTGTTTTTTGAAAAGATTTTTTTTTTGATTTTTGGTTTCCAAAAAAAAAACTAAGTAATTTTTTTTTGGTTTTTTGGAATTTTGATTTGAAAATTTTCAAAGGAAAAGGAAAAAAACCAAGTTAAGAAATATTTACAATTTTTTTAGTTTTGGATTTTGAAATTTTTGTTTTTGTTTTTGTTCTTGTTTTTTTAAAATATGCATGAACTAATGCAACTAAATGAATGTAGTGGTTAATTAAAAATGATTTATCCTAAGTTAACCCAAAATTGTATACTCACATTGTCTTCGATAAACAAGATAGTTCTCAGCCAGGTAACAGACATGATTTATCGGTGCACCACGAATCACCGTAGCAATGCAGCCGAAGGTTTAAGTACCTTCAGAGAAACAATTCAGTGTAATTACGAATCATCGTATTTATTCTATTTAAATTAAATAAATGATCATATTGGGTATTTTAAGTTATTTTAACCAAAATCCATATTAATTCCAAATTGTCACATATTCATCTTCATCCAAGGGTAAAATAGTCATTTTTATGCATAAATTAACTTGAAAAAATATAATTAGAAATTTCCATAATATTTTATAGGAATTTGGTTTCAATCATAAGTTATTTCATGAAGAAGATATGCGTGCACAAAAAGAACACAAAGGGATGAAGATGGAAATAGTTCCAAGTGAAGATCATGGAGGACCCCACCTACCCACCACCTTAATGTACAAAGTAGAGGCTAATGCACATGCTTATGGAATTAATGGCTTCATGTACACTTAAATAATGATTAGTAGAAGCTAATGATTACTTGGCCTCCACACTACCTTAAGAGCATTTTGGGCATTCTTCAAATTATGGATCAGGGTTTCATGCTTGTATATAACCCATTATGTTCATATAACCTCCTCTTACTTGGTCTCTCTTTAGTTAGTTTTAGGCTCAAAATAAAACCAAGCTCTCTTCTTTCTTTTCATGGCTACTTAGCCATTTCTCTTTACGTAATTTTTTTATCCAACTTCAATACATGTTCTTTTCCTTTTTATGCTTATTTACTTTCATGATGTAGTGTAGATTTATTTTTCATGCAAATAGAATAGTTTTGATTTATCTAGCTTTCTTTTTTCTTTTCTTTTCTCTCATGTTATAAGCTACATTTGTTGTTTTAATTACAAATATGAGAGGCTAAACCCCCTCAATTTTGGGGGTGATGAAGCTTTCTAATTATGTAGCTTCAACTATTTGTTAAATCATGATCTCTTTGTGCTTAATGATGATTAATAAAGTGTTTTATTTGTTTTCTTGCTTTGAATTTGATAGCCTATATTGTTGACACCAAATAGGCTATGATTAAACAATCACTAACACAAATGCCTCTTCATCAAAAATATGATTATGGCAAAAGAAAGTGATTTGAAATTAAAATTTGATGGTCTATATTTCTAATCAATAGTTAATAGGCCATACTTAAAATAGATTTCACTTTCATTTTCTTTATCAAGCTTCATGAAAGTTAATAAGTGCTTTAAGGGATGTGTTATATTTTGATGGCTTATGTTGGTTAATCAATGGCACAAATATGTCATACTTATGATAAGCACATCAATTAAAGTACTAATGACCATAAAAGAGAGATCATGATTTTATATACGTTGAACTATGTGATCTACAAAGTGGATTTATTTACTAAGTTGCCATTTAACTCTTGTGCTTGCATCTCTTTACTTTTAGTTGGTTAGCTAATTTTCTAATTCTCCAGCCTAACTTTCACTCGACTTTGGTATAATTTGATAGAATAGAATTTTTAAAATCATCAATTCCCTACGGATCAACCCGTATTCGCCATATGTATAACGACCTGATATTTTCAACCATTCGCATCGAAACATGCTGGAATTGAATTGCTCAAAATACCAGATTGTAAGTTTATATTTGGCAAAACTCAGCATAAACAGTAAATAAATAATCATAGAATCACAGACACAGAGTAATATAACAATATGCAGCGGAAACAAATCGAATAGTAGTTCATGAAGCTACTATATATATATAACAGAGTTAAATAAGTTACAATAGATCTCGAATACAATAGTCAAATACAAGAATCAGAATACATCACTAGAATCAACTTAATATCTGAAAGCTGGATAGATAGCTGGTTCTCCAAGCGAAGCTCCAACTCCAAAGGTGGGTCTCAAATACTGTTACACTCAGTCTGACCCGAGCGTAAAGAAAATACAAAACACTCGAGTCAGGATTAACCTTCTTATATCAATAAATCCAACTCAAGTGAAATAACAACTGAAATACAAGTAACTCAAAGGATGTTTGGGATAACCATCCTCTAAGGATCCATTAAATTATCTACTATGTAGTAGTGTACGCTAAGCAGATAATGCCTATCAGTAATATAAAGTATCGAAATAGCATTAAGGCGTTACCATTATCCCCTTTAACACATTTTATGTAAGTGTCATAATCTATACAGCACTATAAACTCCACCGTAAACTAGTGGGCTATCAGGGAGTACTCCATAGGTATAACACAAAACAAAATCGTAGTGGTTGTGCATAGGGATACAAGTATGACAAGGTACATGAGACAATACCCAAGATAGTGGAACTACCGTTTGCCTGATCCGGACTGGTGAGAATGCAACCCCGCAACGATCGCAAAACCGCGAAAAAACACGCCCAATTCAAGAGTACGCACCAATCAAAAACAAGTGATGAGTAGTATACGAAGAAGTGTGTTCGCTTAGAGGTGGCTAACCTCATAGGCCAGGCACGGCTCCTGTTTTAGTCATTTCAAATTTGACACAAGTGTCACGGCTATCCATTATCGTTCTCTTTCTTCAATCATCAACGTACATCATTCCAACCACTTCATTCTGGATCACACTCTGCGTGTAGTTATTAAAATGGTATTCGGTTTAGAGAGTGAGTATGTCCCTAATCGATTCCGATTTCTTTAATAACGTTCATAATTATTATACCGATTGGTCGTTTAATAAATTTAAAAAAAAAATCAATTTCAATCTCACTTAGAATTTGAAAGCCAACATTCCATTCGTCTTTCTATATAAATTTCTATAATTTACATTTCAAAACTTTCAAATTTACCATTTCAAAACTCTATAATTCAACTTCAATTTTTATTTAAAACAATTTAAATATTGATTTAAATTCATATATAGGTTTCATTCAGTAATCATTTAAATTGAGTAAATTTATCATTTCAAAATAATTTCAATTGAATTTCCAGTTCATTAAATCAATCACTTAAGTTTACCTACGTTATATCACAACTTATGAATTGAATTAAATTAAATTCATCAAATCAAATTCTTTAAATTACAAGTCTCATAATAATTTCCGTCAATCGCATTTTATTTCTTATTAAAGAAATTCAATTTCATTTATTTACTTATTTAATTTAAACAAATTTCAAAACATAATTATTAAAGAAACTCAGTTTCACTTATTAAAGAATTCAATTTCACTTATTAAAGAATTCAATTTTATTTAATTATTAAATAATTTCAAAACTTAATTTAAGAATTTACTTAAATTTAAACAACATTCTTTCATCAAACACTTTGTTAATCATAATACTTTGGAAATCAAAATTTAGAAATCATAATGCTTGGAATCATAACACTTCCCACTTAACTATTTAAATATAAATAATAGTATATATAATAAAATAGTTTATAATTTAAAATAGTTTATATGAAAATAATTTATACTAAAATAGTTTATATGAAATAAATTTATAAAGTAACATATATAAATAGTTTTAATATAATTTTAAAAATACTTATATAATAAAATAGCTTCCTCAAATTTCACAAATCAATTCAAATTGATTCAAATTCCAAAATTTAATCAAATCTCAAATCATCCATTTTAATTTATTACAGTTTCTCAATAAACCATTTCACATTATATTGATTTCAAATACAGATTTTTAACCACAAAATAAACCATTTCAACTTCAGTATTTTCGAAGCTTTAAATATTCAAACATTTCAAAACAAGATTTAATAATTCCATATATATATATATATATATCAGATTCACTTTACTATTATTTATTTTGATATATTTACTTACTAAATCCATTATCATTTAAATAAAATCCCAAATTTCAAATGACTAAATATTTCCTTCAATTCATTTAAACTTGAAATATTCATTAAATCGCCTTAAACCAAATCAAGTTATAAAATTCATATCCATTTAAAAATCTCAAATTCAATAAGTTCCAAATCGATTTCTAATTAAATATATTTCTTAACTAAAATCAATTTCAAATATATCTTCTCAACCTTAATTTATTAAATCATTATAAACTCTACAGTAAAATATAATTTAGATGAATACTTAATCATACTATATTTTATAAAATCAAACTCAATTATTAAGCTTATTATATTAAAACAAATTTATACATAGGTTAAAATCAAGAATTTAACTATATATAAAATAACAATTATATTATATCTAAAATCAATATTTATATAAAACAATATATTCCTTTCCAAAACCATAGTAATCATTTCAAAATATTTGTGTATAGACCAACGGTGTCTGTATAAAATTTTCTATCCTATGGTCAAGTGGTACAGATATTTATCATTTCAATCCATAATTTAAATATGTACGGGTATATATATATATATATATACATATATATATATAGATATCATTTCAACCCGTAATCCCAAATTTAATTCAATGAAAATCGCTTAGGTTTATCATTTCAACCCATAACGATTTTCTCCTAATGTACAGATCGTTTGGGTATGTATCATTTTAACTCATAGTGATTCTATACTAATAGGTAACTTGCAGAGTGATAAAAGATATGATAATAATATTATAGGCATATATCATCAGTATAAATAACAGATAAAGGTGTCAGATGTCAAAGGTGAACTGATACGGGTAATAGCACGTATAAACAGTGTAAATAACTAATAGCAGCATATTTCAATTATCGTTTCAATTGAAATCAAATTTAATAAATAAAAGAACATTAATCGTGAGTTATTGCTCACCTTTCAAGGCTAGATATGGACGAGAATAAGATGAGTTACAAATCCAAGTGCGAATTTTGGAACAAAGCACGATGGACAAGAGTTCGACGATCAAAGCTGATAATAAGGAATAGACGAAATCAAATCAGAATTGAATTGATAAAGATAAATGATGTAAGTGAACTTACTTATTTATATCATATTCCACATTCAAACACCATTTAAAATATATATATATATATACACACACACACATATTTCAAAAGTTATTGCTTAAATTAAAACCATATTAAAAATAAATTTTAATATTATATCCCTTTAACATCAATATGCGTTAAAATCCATAGTTTACAAAACATTTCAAACAATATTAAACAAAATATCTACATATATATATATATATATATATATATATATATATATTATAAATAAACAGTCAGCAACCCATATAAAACTCACTTCATTAAAATCAAACATATACATATGATTTAGACAAATATACTTAGATAACATAAAATAATATTCCATAATATATGTATGTATATAAATGGCCCCTAGGTAATGTACTTTAGAAAGTACTCACGCCCAGACATACTTATATGTGCAAAAATGTAAGACATAGGAATATGCAGACCATTTAAAATTTGTATGTACTGTTACATATATATTATAATGAAAAATCAAACAAAAGAATCCAAATATATGTATATATACAAAGCATGGAAAAAAAGAACTAATATGTACAAATACCGTGTTATCTAGATACTTACATAAACTTATTATCTTAGAAAAAAATAAACAAAACTAGATAAAATTTAATATAGGGGTACTGACACTTTTCGAACTCCTGTAATATATAATATAACATACTACCAGACGTAGAACACATGGAATCAACAAGATATATATATAAGGACAGATATACAAACTATAAGTTAACCATACAAGACAAAGGTGATCGGAAAGTATGGGGTATATATATGTATACTTAGTAAATGAAAGGTAATAAGGATATTATCATCAGTGATGCGAACAAAATGCAATAGGACGAGACAACAGCAGCCTTTAAAAATGAAATATTCATTCTGCCATAATAAAACCTATATATAAAACTATATATTTCATACCATAACTTCTTAAACAAAATTAGAAACCATATTCAAAAATCTAAATTTCTATTTATAATTTCTTATAACAAACATAGATATTAGAACCATATATATAGACTAATATATACTACATATATATACTCACAATCAAAGGCAGGCCGAGCAAGAGGACTGGGTTCAAGGCGGAGAAGAGGCATGCGTTGGCCAGTGGCTCGGGTTTGTCGAGGCATGGTGTGTGCAAAGGGAGAGGGAGGAGGGATGGCGACTCGCTGGAGGCAGGTGGTTGCGTGGAGGCGCTGTGGGGTCCACGTGCTGGTGAAGTTCAGGTGGGTTCGGCCCTTGCAGATCTGACGGGGTAGTAAGGCCGAGGTCGAAGAAGATGAAGGCGAGCGGTTCCTTGGTGAGGTGGTGGTCAGTGAGTAGAGCGCGACCAAGGGCTTCTAGACGTGGCGGCTGGGCGGAGGTTGTACGTGGATGCGGGTCAGGTCCGGCGAGGCGCGAAGTCGGAGGGTTAAGGTCGATAAAAGGTGGAGACTTGCGTTGCTTAGAGGACGTGCTTTGTTTTTTTTTCATTTTTCATTATTTTGATGGTTGCGCTCAGTTTGTCTGGGAGATGGAGAGGAGGCAATGGCGCATGGGAAGATGGAGTGATAAATGAAAAGGCTTAGGGGAATGGGTAGGATATAAAACATTTTTGTGAGCAACAGTTTGAAAAGAATGCAGAATATGAACTGTTATCTCAACTTAAAAATATAAGTTATATTAATTTATTTCTTTAAAAAGCAATGCACGAACATCGAAGAGACAGGAAATGCATGCATTTACAATCAATGGAAAACAAAGCACGGAACTGGTACCGGTACGGTATCCGATATAACAAGCCACTTTGTCATTCCCATTGTGTACCAGACACCAAAACACAGAATTGAATATACCGCATAGATCAGCACGACGAGACGTTCAAAACGACATACAGATATCAGTGGTACGATTGAATTAGAAAATTTTAAATTTTCTACTAGCGGAAAATGCAGCAAAAACGCAGAAAAATAAGATCGACGGAGCTAAAGAAGTCCGAATTTGAAAAAACGAAAAATGACATCTTAGTCAGAAGATGGTTTAGAATTTTTCTATATAAAAATATTTAGGTTTCGAAAACATTTTATTTTCATCAATTCTTAACTGATTAAATTGAAATAAAATTACGCATGAAAATAAACTGTCATATTTTTGGATGAAAATTTACCAGTTGCTATGTTTAACTAGACGCATTTCACATATTAAATTTTTATTTCAAAATTTTATTATTTGAAATTTCACGAAAATTTCAATTAAATATATTAATAAACAAATAATATTATTAAAAAGTTACGGGTCGTTACACTCTCCCCCACTCAAAGCTTTTCGTCCCCGAAAAGGAAGAAGGTAGGAGAATAGACCAACCAGAAGAAAATAGACTTGAGTTACAAAGTAAAATAATTAATTTAAACCATATAGGTTTCAATTTAAATTAATTTATATTTAACAATTTGATTAAATCCATTAATATTAAATCAATAAATAATCATTCCATTTAAATTTGTAATTTCAAACTGTTAATTTTAATCATATAACTTTCAATTTAAATCAATTAATGAAATACCTTGAATTTAAATTCAAATATTGAATATTAATTGATTTAATTTAAATTTATAAATTCCCTTAAACAAACTTTAATTTATTTACCTCATTTGTTCATTATCTTATTATCCAATTATCCTCTATTAATAATTTTCTAAAATCATAAATTTGAATAGTCATTTATTATAATCACATTTATTCAACAAATTTAATTCTTCTTTATTCCAAATTATTATTAAATTTATTCCACTTAATGTATCTTATCACATAAATTAAGTATATTACACTTATTATAACTACTCAAAATTATTTAAAATTTCTTTTAACATCATTTTATATTGTATATTATTCAATTACGTAGCTAACTTCTGAGTAATTTAGGTAAGTTATATTTTAGAATGCCATTGAGTATTATACAATTAAAATTTCCTTGTTTTTAAAAAAAAAATCAAGTTTAAATACTTATTCAAAATTTGGCTTTATTTAAAATCATCCTTTAACATATAAGGACTAAATTTCCTATTAACTTCAAACCATTTAGACATAAAACATACATATATATATATATATATATATATATATATATATATATAAGTCAAACCAAAGCTATAAATATATATGCATATATTATAACTCAAGTCGTATTCAAGAAATTCAAATCAATTTTATTTCCAAAATAAAACCATAGCAAAGTTACAGAATGGTCTCTCCACTTTGAAACTCGAAAATGAATGTCAATGATGTGACCGCCATCACCGAAATTATTTTTCAGCGACAAAAGAGAAGAGCACTGATTTAAAACTAAAAAAAATTCTTTAGAAACAATTTCTATTTGAAAATAATTTAAATAGTATACACTTTAAAACCTAAATCCAAAGTTTGAAATCACCGGAATTTAATTCTCAAATTCTCCATTACATTCATTTAAATTTCCAAATCAAATTATAAACCATATTTTATAAATTCATTTATTTATATTATGCAATAGTCAACGGGTTACAAAACAATAAATGAAAATCAAATATTATCATTTCTATAACAAATTCATTAATAATTAAATTTCAGAAAAATTTATACTTATATATAATCATACAAAATTATTTTATTTACCAAAATTGAAAACAAAATTATGTTAGTTTGCTCTATTCAAGTGTTTTGGAAATCCTATCGATAGCGTTGATCATACAAACCGATCAGAAATCCAAACCAACATTAACAACTCAAACAACACAATATATATTAAAAAAATTTAAATATTAATTTACAAATACAATTTCTCACTCGACAATACAAGAATGGATTTCAACAAGTATAGAGATTCAAATTTGATGGAAATCAAATCAAATCAAAGAGAATTTTGATTCGAAAATAGGTTTGAAACAAGAATAAGATAATTAAATAACAAAATAGGAAGATGGATAAATTTATGTAAATTGCGGACAACCTTAACAGAGTCGACCATGACTTCAAGAATAAGATCGATGCAGGATTCTGAGGCAAATCGACATTCGATCGCAAGAGAGAGAATTCAGGCGTAGCAGGAGATAGATTGCATCGTAAACCGAGGATACAGAAATCTCCGGTAAATAGATGTCTATTGTAAAGGAGTTTCACCTTTTTACAAATCATATCGTGGGGCTATGGGATGCTCCAGAATTCAAAAGAACACGAATAGTGAGGGGCAAGAATGAATTTTGGAACCGAGGGAACGTTCCGAAAATTCAAAGGAAATTCAAATCAAAGATGAAAGATCAAACATGAACGAATATGATTCTGTAAATAGATCAAGCATGAACGAATATGATTCTGTAAATAAATTACCATATATGCTAAGTTTTGCCTAGAGCCAAAGCTCTGATACCAAATGCAACGACCTGGTATTTTCAACCATTCGCATCCAAACATGCCAGAATTGGATGGCTCAAAATACCAGATTGTAAGTTTATATTTGGCAAAACTCGGCATATACAGTAAATAAATAATCACAGAATCACAGATACAGGGTAATATAACAATACGCAGCGGAAACAAAATGAATAGTAGTTCATGAAGCTACTATATATATAACAGAGTTAAATAAGTTACAACAGATCTCGAATACAATAGTCAAATACAAGAATGAGAATACATCACTAGAATCAACCGAATATCTGAAAGCTGGATAGATAGCTGGATCTCCACGCGTAGCTCCAACTCCAAAGGTGAGTCTCGAATACTGGTACACTCAGTCTGACCCGAGCGTAAAGAAAACACAAAATACTCGAGTCAGGATTAACCTTCTTATATCAATAAATCCAACTCAAGTGAAATAACAACTGAAATACAAGTAACTCAAAGGATGTTTGGGATAATCATCCTCTAAGGATTCGTTAAACTATCTACTATGTAGTAGTGTACACTAAGTAGATAATACCAATCAGTAATATAAAGTATCAAAATAGCATTAAGATGTTACCATTATCCCCCTTAACACATTTTTTATAAGTGTCATAATCTATATAGCACTGTAAAATCCACCGTAAACTAGTGGGCTATCAGGGAGTACTACTCCATAGGTATAACACAAAACAAAATCGTAGTGGTCGCGCATAGGGATACAAGTATGACAAGGCACATGAGGCAATACCCAAGGTAGCGAAACTACCGTTTGCCTGATCTGGACTGGTGAGAATGCATCGCTGCAATGATTGCAACACCACGAAACAACACTCCCAATTCAAGGTTGTGCACCAATCAAAAACCAGTAATGAGTAGTATACGAAGAAGTGTGTTTTCTTAGAGGTGGCTAACCTCATTGGCCCGACACGGCTCCTGTTTTAGTCATTTCAAATTTGACACAAGCGTCAAGGCTATCAATTATCGTTCTCTTTCTTCAATCATCAACGTACATCATTCCAACCACTTCATTCTGGATCACACTCCACGTATAGTTATTAAAGTGGTATTCGGTTTAGATAGTGATTATGTCCCTGATCGATTCCGGTTTCTTTAATAACTTTCGTAATTATTACACCGATTGGTCGTTTAATAAATTTCAAAAAAAACAAATCAATTTGAATCTCACTTAGAATTTGAAAGCCAACATTTCATTGTCTTTCTATATCAATTTCTATAATTTATGTTTCAAAACTTCTGAATTCACCATTTCAAAACTCTATAATTCAACTTCAATTTCTATTTAAAACAATTTAAATATTGATTTAAATTCATATATAAGTTTCATTCCAAATCATTTAAATTAAGTTAATTTAACATTCAAAGCAATTTAAATTCATTGATGGATTCATTCAGTAATCATTTAAATTAAGTAAATTTATCATTTCAAAAAATAATTTCAATTGAATTTCCAATTCATTAAATCAATCACTTAAGTTTACCTACATTATATCACAACGTATGAATTGAATTAAATTAAATTCCTCAAATTAAATTCTTTAAATTACAAGTCTTATAATAATTTCCATCAGTTGCATTTTATTTCTTATTAAAGAAAATCAATTTCACTTATTTACTTATTTAATTTAACTAAATTTCAAAACTTAATTATTAAAGAAACTCAATTTCACTTATTAAAGAATTCAATTTCACTTATTAAAGAATTTAATTTAATTTAATTATTAAATAATTTCAAAACTTAATTTAAGAATTTACTTAAATTTAAAAAACATTCTTTCATCAAACACTTTGTTAATCATAATACTTTGGAAATCAAAATTTAGAAATCATAATGCTTGGAATCTTAACACTTCGCATTTAACTGTTTAAATATAAATAATAGTGTATATAATAAAATAGTTTATATGAAAATAATTTATGTTAAAATAGTTTATATGAAATAAATTTATAAAGTAACATATATAAATAGTTTTAATATAATTTTAAAAATACTTTATATAATAAAATAGCCTCCTCAAATTTCATAAATCAATTCAAATCGATTCAAATTCCAAAATTTAAAATTTAATCAAATCTCTAAATCATCCATTTTAATTTATTACAGTTTCTCAATAAATCGTTTCACATTATATCGATTTCAAATACAGATTTTTAACCACGTAATAAACCATTTCAATTTTAATATTTTCAAAGCTTTAAATATTCAAACATTTCAAAACAAATAATTCCATATATATATATATATCAAATTCACTTTACTATTATTTATTTTGAAATATTTACTTACTAAATCCATTATCATTTAAATAAAACCTAAAATTTCAAATGACTAAATATTTCCTTCAATTCATTTAAACTTGAAATATTCGTTAAATCACCTTAAACCAAATCAAGTTATAAAAATCATATCCTTTTCAAAATCTCAAATTCAGTAAGTACCGAATCGATTTCTAATTAAATATATTTCTTAACTAAAATAAATTTCAAATCAGTTTCAAATCTATCTTCTCAACCTTAATTTATTAAATCATTATAAACTCTATATTAAAATATAATTTAGATAAATACTTAATCATACTATATTTTAATAAAATCAAACTTAATTATTAAGCTTATTATATTAAAACAAATTTATACTAGCTTAAAATCAAGAATTTAACTATATATAAAATAACATTTATATAATATATAAAGTCAATATTTATATAAAACCATATATTCCTTTCCAAAACCATAGTAATCATTTCAAAATATTTATGTATAGACCAACGGTGTCTATATATAATTTCCTATCCTATGGTCAGTGGTACGGATATTTATCATTTCAGTCCATAATTTAAATATGTACGGGTATATATATATATATATATATATATATATATATATATATCATTTCAATCCGTAATCCCGAATTCAATTCAATGAAAATCGTCTGGGTTTATCATTTCAACCCATAACGATTTTCTCCTATTGTACAGATCGTTCAGGTATGTATCAATTCAACCCATAGTGATTCTATACTAATAGGGAACTTGTAGAGTGATAACAGATATGATAATAATATATCAGGCATATATCATCAGTATAAATAACAGATAAATGTGTTAGGTGTCAAAGGTGAACTGATACAGGTAATAACACGTATAAACAGTGTAAATAACTAACAACAACATATTTCAATTGCCGTTTCAATTGAAATCAAATTAAATAAATAAAAGAACATTAATCGTAAGTGATTGCTCACCTTTCGAGGCTAGATATGGACGAGAATAAGATGAGTTACAAATCCAAGCACGAATTTCGGAACAAAGCACGATGGACAAGAGTTCGGCGATCAAAGTTGATAATAAGGAATAGACGAAATCAAATAAGAATTGGATCGATGAAGATAAATGATGTAAGTGAATTTACTTATTTATGTCATATTCTACATTCAAACACCATTTAATATATATATATATATTTCAAAAGTTATTGCTTAAATTAAAACCATATTAAAAATTAATTTTAATATTGCATCCCTTTAAAATCAATATGCGTTAAAGTCCATAGTTTACAAAACGTTTCAAACAATATTAAACAATATACATATATACATATATATATATATATATTATAAATAAACAACCAGCAAACAATAAACTCACTTCCTTAAAATCAAACATGTACATATGATTTAGACAAATATACTTAGATAACATAAAACAATATTCCATAACATATATATGTATATAAATAAACCCCAGGTAATATACTTTAGAAAGTATTCATGCCTAGACATACCTATATGTGCAAAAATGTAAGACATACTTATATGCGTAAAAATGTAAGACATAGGAATATGCAGACCATTTAAATTTTTTACGTAATGCTACATATATATTGTAATGAAAAATCAAACAAAAGAATTCAAATCTATGTATATATACAAAGCATGAAAAAAAAAAGAACTAATATATACAAATGTCGTGTTACCTAGATAACTTACATAAACTTATTATCTTAGAAAAAAAATAAAAAAAACTGGATAAAACTTTATATAGGGGTACTAACACCTTTCGAACTCCTGTAATATATTATATAACATACTATCAGACGTCGAACACATGGAATCAACAAGATCAATATATAAGAACAGATGTACAAACTATAAATTAACCATACAAGACAAAGGTGATCAGAAAGTATGGGGTATATATATGTATACTTAGTAAATGCAAGGTAATAAGGATATTATCATCAGTCATGCGAACAAAATGCAATAGGACGATACAACAGCAACCTTTAAAATTGAAATATTCATTCTGCCATAATAAAACCTATATATAAAAATATGTATTTCATACCATAGCTTCTTAAACAAAACTGGAAATACCTCATATACTATATTCGAAAATCTAAATTTCAATTTATAATTTCTTATAACAAACATAGATATTGGAACCATATATATATAGACTAATAATACTACATGTATATATACACACAATCAAAGGCAGGTCGAGCAAGAGGGCCAGGTTCAAGGCGGAGACGGGGCGTGCGTTGGCCAGTGGCTCGGGTCTGTCGAGGCATGGTGTGTGCAAAGGGAGAGGGAGGGGGATGGCGACTCACTGGAGGCAGGTGGTTGCGTGGAGGCGTTGCGGGGTCCACGTGCTGGTGAAGTTCAGGTGGGTTCAGCCTTGTTGATCTGATGCGGTAGCAAGGCCGAGGTCGGCGGAAGATGAAGGTGAGCGGTTCCTTGATGAGGCGGTGGTCAGTGAGTAGAGCACGACCAAGGGCTTCTAGACGTGGCGGCTCGGCGGGGGTCGTAGGTGGATGCGGGTCAGGTATGGTGAGGTGCGAAGTCGGAGGGTTAAGGCCGATAAAAGGTGGAGACTTGCGTTGCTTAGAGGACGTGCTTTGTTTGTTTGTTTTTTCATTTTTTTTGATGGATGTGCTCGGTTTGTCTAGGAGATGGAGAGGAGGCTAATGGCGCATGGGAAGATGGAGTGATAAATGAAAAGGCTTAGGGGAATGGGTAGGATATAAAACAATTTTGTGAGCAACAGTTTGAAAAGAATGCAGAATATGAATTGTTATCTCAACTTAAAAATATAAGTTAAATTAATTAATTTCTTTAAAAAGCAATGCACGAACATCGAAGAGACTTGAAATGCATGCGTTTACAAATAAATGGAAAACAAAGCATGGAACTGTACCGATACGGTATCTGATATAACAAGCCACTTTGTCATTCCCGTTGTATACCAGACACCAAAACACAGAATTGAATATACCGCATAGACCAACACGACGAGACGATCAAAACGGTATACAGATATCAGTGGTACGATTGAATTATAAAATTTCAAATTTTTTACTAGCGGAAAATGTAGCAAAAACGCAGAAAAATTAGATCGACGGTGCTAAAGAAGTCCAAATTTGAAAAAACGAAAAATGACGTCTTAGTCGGAAGATGATTTAGAATGTTTCTATATAAAAATATTTAGATTTCGAAAATATTTTATTTTCATAAATTCTTAACTGATTAAATTAAAATAAAATTATGCACGAAAATAAAATTTCATATTTTCGGATGAAAATTTACCAGTTGCTATGTTTAACTAGACGCAGTCCAAATATCAAAATTTTATTTTAGAATTTTATTATTTAAAATTCCACAAAACTTTCAATTAAATATATTAATATACAAATAAAATTATTAAAAAGTTACGGATCGTTACAACGTGCTACAATCGTACACTGTACGCTTGCGATTAATTTTATTATAAAATTCGTTCGGCTATTTTCTAACTTGATAGACATTTAGTCGTCCGAACACCGGCCATTAACTGAAAGTTAAGATAAGATAAAGATTATTCACATGGTAGATATCATTAATTCTAATATGGAATACTATAAAATTAAAATGCATTCCGAGACGTATTCCTAAAATTCTGTCTACCTCAAAGGACGCTAAGAGAACAAAGGCGCGATGGTCCAGTGATTCGCAATATTTGTATTACACTTTGATGTACCGTAATTTGTGTTTCTGTTTTGTGTTTATCATATTTTATCCTAAACTCGGCTCTGATGCCAAGATGTGAGCCCCACCCCGAGACCCACATTAGCAAAGAGTATTACAAGATAATACCATTTGCTAATACGGAGAATAGAGCTGGATAGGGACGATCATCTATTGCATTGTCTTAACTATCTACTGAATACGTCGATAAATGTAGCATACATTTTTTTCTTTTTAGGTGGATCGATATATCCAATTGATATTTAATACAAAATTATAATGGCTATAAGATCTAACAGAACAAATTATAACAACTCAAATGTGAAACACATCACAGCACAATAGATCATCACGTACATATACACATATACAGATACATCACAAAGTATACAAAATGATACATGTCAAGTGGTGTAGCAACCACAATATGCAGACGAGTCAAAAGAATATACATATCAGAGTACAACCAAAAGGGACTACACAAAAAGCTATAACAAAAGGAGCTAGCAGAATAGTCCATGTGGATGCAGAATATGCTAAGTCCAAATGTACCTAACCTAAAATAGCTCGGTCTGACCCGAGTATAAAATACACAGGTTAGTCTAACTAAACAAATCAGTTAGATAAGCTAAATGATAATGAACATGCAAGGTCATAAAGTACCACAAATATCTCTAAAAGAGATAACTCGTTCATCTAACAAAAGATGAATCATAACAAACCTCATATCATCGGCAACTCAAATAAACAATGGATATGAAAATCCCAAATCAAGCCTAAAAGACAAATAACAAATACCAATAAAGGTAACACAAGTTTCCGATGTGCATGTAAATGTACATATTTTTGCTACCATATTTAATCTATTTAAATTGAATAAATGATCATAGGTATTTTAACTTGTTTAAACAAAAATTCAAATTATTTTCAAATTGTCACATATGCATCTTTATAAGGGGTAAAATGGTCATTTTTGTGCATTTAGTAAATTGTGAAAATTTACTTGAAATTTTCTATGTTGTTTTGTAGGAAATTTGGTGAATTTTACATGTGGTTTTATGATGAAATATGCATGCACAAAGAAGATACAAAAATGAAGATGGAATTAATTCAAAATGAAGAACATGGAGGACCCCACCCACTTACCTTGATTTTCAATTAGGAAGTTAAGCACATGATAAAAGGACGTAAAAGCTTCATGTACATTTAAGTGGGGGATTAGTGAATGTTAATGATTACTTGGCCACCACACTACCTTAAGGGCAATTTGAACATTCCCTTAAAATATGAATTAGGGTTTCATACCTGTAATACACATGTGTTTCATGTAATCTCTCTCTTAGTCTATCTTTAGTTAGTTTTAGGCTCAAAAATAAAACCAAGCTCTCTTCTTTCTTTTCATGTAGTAGTCATTTCTCTTTATGTAATTTTTTTTGCAACTTCAATATATGTTCTTTTCGTTTTCATGCTTAATTACTTTAATGTTGTATTGTAGATTATTTTTCATGCAAGTAGAATAATTTTTCTTTATCTTGCTTTCTTTTTCCTTTTCTTTTTCTCTCATGTTGCAAGCTACATTTGTTAATGAAATGACAAATATGAAAGGCTAAACCCCTTCAATTTAGGAAGTGATGAAGCTCTCTAATTATACATCTTCAACTATTTGTTAATTCATGTTCTTTTTTGTGCTTAATGATGATGATAGAAATGGTTTACTAGTTGCTTTTGCTTTGAATTTGATAGCCTATATTGTTGACACCAAATAAGCTATGCTTAAACAATCACTAACACTAATTGTCTCTTCATCAAAATATGATTATGACAAAAGAAAGTGATTTGAAATTAAAATTTGATGGTCTATATTTCTAATCAATAGTTAATAGGCCATACGTAAAATAGATTTTATTTTCATTTTCTTTGTCAAGTTTCATGAAAGTTAGTAAGTGTTTTAAGGGATGTGTTATAGTTTGATAGCTCATGTTGGCTAATCAATAGCACAAATATGTCTTACTTATGATAAGCACATCAATTAAATCACTAATGACCATAAACGAAAGATCATGATTTCATATGTGTTGAACTATATGATCTAAAGAGTGGATTTATTCTCTAAATTGTCATTTAACTCTTATATTTGGATCTCTTTTCTTTTAGTTGGTTAGCTAATTTTCTAATTCTCTAGCTTAACATTCACTCGACTTTGATTTGCTTGAATAGAATTTTTAAAATCATCAATTCCCTGCGGATTGACCCGTATTCGCCACGTAATACAAGTGTACGCCGCGCGCTTGCGGTTATTTTTATTTCTAAATTTTTCGACGGTTTTCTAAGTCCATAGATATTCCGTCGATTAACAAGTTTTTGACGCCGTTGCTGTAGAGTTGCTATGATTTTATTTTTCTATTCTTCGGATTTTTTTTTTATTTTTTTATTTTTGTGTGTTTAGATTTTGTATGTGTTTACATTTTAAAAAATAATAATTTATATGTTTGTTGTTTGATTTTTGCTTGCATTTTTATTTGTGTGTTTGCGGTTGTTCTATTTCATTTTCATTTGCATTTCAATTAAAAAAAAAAAACAACAACAACAGCCATCTTCTCTGTAGAAAAACGTCATTGCATTTCATTACATCTTCAATTTACATTTACATTTGCAATTGTATACATTTCCAATTTTCTAAATTTTTTTTTAATTTTTTTTTTTTAAAAGACATTTTTGGTACTGTTGCATTACATTTCCTCTTCACTGTCAAGAACCCTGCAACCCACTACTCCACTGCCTGTGTTCACAAACCATCCCACTGACTCCTTACTGCAACACAACACTTCGACCTCCTCCAAGAAACCATCCTCTAAGTTGCAACTACCCATCAGCCTACATATCACTCTCACCACACTCTGTGCAAACCATACTGTGTAACAACTTCATCACTTCCTCCTGTACCTGTTTCTTCTTCTTGCAAACAAACCAAACTCCACCTATCAACTTCCATCCATCACCAGTTGCTACATACAAAACATCTCATTCTTCCACAAACATCCTTCACCTTCCCTGACCACAATCCTTGCCAGCAACTCACATCAAATATCACAGTGCATTGCCTCGACTGCTCCACTTCTCTTCCAGTCTCACCACCTACAACTGCCAACCACAACTACCGACTGTTCTGCAGCAGTCATTCCCCTGTCACTGATTATCCACCATCACCAGAATGCAACTGAAAAAAGCCTCATCAAACTCCCAAACCACCACTACTTGAACCTCCACCCTGAACACAAGAATCACATCGCTGTCTTCTTCGAACACCCAAATCCACGAACATCGAACCCCAAATTCGCGAACTCGCAACCACCACTCGCGAAAATCCCCTGTCGAACTATCCTTCATCCCAAACCCACTACGGCAAATGCTTCACTGCCTCGACCTGACAAAACCAACCAACGCCACAACTACTCCACATACCTGAACACTGACATCACCGAAGCCATCAACACCAACCATAAAAGCACAATATCAACCTCGGCTTGCCTATACCCAAATCCCCAAATCATTGCATATCACAGCAACTTACCCCCTGAATGTAACTCCTTTGCCAACATTCTCCAATCACAGCAACTTCGAAGACCATTCAGCAACACGAATCAACTCAATACTGCCACCATTCGCATCTCGTTCGTGCCTGAATCGAGAATCGCGAACTCCATCACTCTCCCCCAAATCCAACATCGAATCGCTAAAATAGTTGCAACATCAAATAAGTTTTTGGCTTTGACTTTGGGAATTTGATTTCGGTTTTGGGTAACTAGTGGAAAACGATTTCTGTTTTGAACGAAGAAATTGATGGGAGATGATTTTCTTGGGTGTTTTTAGTCTTCTGTGTGTGATTAATAGAAATATGGGCCGGTTGGGTTTGTTGTTGAACGGGCCGAGCATAGTAATTTTTCTTTTCATTTATTTGCTTTTAGTTAAATAATTTTGTTTTCATATTTTATTTTATTTTCTTTTTTTTGATCCATCCTAAAAAAAATGGTTTGCACACTTTGTTTTGTTTAATTTGTTTTCTTTTAGTTTTGCTTTGATCTATATAAAAAAAATAGATTTGTTTTGTTTTAATTTATTTTAATTTGGCTTGTTTTAATTTGTTAAAAAAAAACTTGTATATATCTTGCTTCCATTTGCAGGTTGCCAAAGCAGAGTTGCAGAAGAAGCAAAAGTGCTTGCTAAAATAAATTTCTTGATTTGCTAATCTTGTCAAAAAATAACTGCTTGCTTATAATTTTCTTTTTATTTGCCTTGCATTGTATAATTCTATTATAATTTTTTGTCTTGAATTGTTGGTTGTTTGCATTTGCATTCAAAAAAAAATTCAAAAACAAAAACAAATATCCATTCGTAGTTGTATTGTTAATACACGTTTAGTTTCAGTTTCGCATTTCATCTTAGATTTTTGTTAATAATAACGGTTAAACATCGATGGCACTTATTGTATATTGACAATTTGTCTTATTTGAACAATTTAATTTCTTAGTGTCTAGGTTATGGCAGAGCAATAATCAGTTATAAATATTACGGTGATTCATAAATATTATACTAAATTGTTTCTCTGAAGGTACTTAAACCTTCGGCTGCATTGCTACGGTGATTCGTGGTGCACCGATAAATCCTGCCCATTACCTGGCTAAGAACTATCTTGTTGAATTAAGACAATGTGTGATTATACAATTTTGGGTTAACTTAGGATAAATCACTTGTACTTAACCACTGCATTCATTTAGTTGCATTAGTTCGTGCATATTTAAAAAAAATTCAAAATCCAAAACTAAAAAAAATTATAAATATTCTTTTTCCTTTGAAATTTATTTTAATCCTCTTTCTTTGAAATTTCAAAAATCCAAAAAAATTTAGAAAAACAAAAATCCAAAAAAAATATAGAATCTTTTCAAAAGCCAAAAAAAATTTGAAAATCCAAAAACAAAACAAAAATCAATTTTCCTTTTTGAAAAATAAATTTTATTTGTAAATATTTTTTCTTAAAAAAAATCTTGAAAATGTCTGAATTTCCTTACTCGCTTGAATTTTACAATAGTTGTGAAAATCAATATAATCCATATGATTTCACTTCGAATTCGTATGGATCTTTTAATGACAATAATTCTTTAAACAATTCGAATTTTGAGCAATAAAGTTTCAAAACGATGACCAACCCTTGAATCTCAAAAATAGCATTTCGTTTTTACTTGAAATCTCTACAAAACAAAATCAAATGATAAATGATTTGTGTAATTCATATTTGTGCGATAACTCGAATCAAAATATGAATTCACTTCAAAATATGAATTTCAAAATTAAAACGAAAATGTGATCCACTTTTCAAATAATTTTGGCAATGGGAATAATATCGATTACAATACAAGTGAAATTTTTTGTTCTCAACAAATCCAATTCAAAAATTCTCAAGTTAATGGCCATAAATTAGATTTTGTTGAGCAAATGAATGAAATATACGATGATCACACAAATTCGTTGTTTGAAACATATAGGAAACAACGTGAAAAACAAAATCAAATTCCAACGCGTGATGAGTCAAATAACAATCCATCTTTTACCCAAATCGACGATTTTCAGTTAATAATGTTTGAAATTGAAAACGATCTTAACGAAGTCGTTGAAAACACGGTAATTCAGTTGGATTTCAATTCTTTTGAGGGTGCGGAAACAAATTTAAAATTCGATCTTCCTTTTCTCGATTTTGAAAATTTGAATACAACAACTTTGGATTTTGAACTTAATATATGTGATGAGTTGTTGATAATCCAAATAAGGAAGACGAATTCAACGAACAGATTTCTTTGGACTTTTTGAAAATAAGTTGTTAAATTCTCAAGCGGAAGATTTAAATCACCATTCAATTTGGAAATTAATAATTTGGAAAAATTTGTTGATGATGAGCTTGACTTTCAATTTGGTGAAAATAAACTTGAACTTCAATCACTCGTTTTATCGATCCCAAAAATCATCGAAAATAAAACAACTCGTGCGATTTTTAATAAATGACATTCGTTTTTCCAAATCAATATTCAATTTTGAAATCTTTTACGATTTGGTTTTCCGAGCTTAAGCTGTGTCTTGCATACTTGACGAGACAAATGAATCGGTCTTTGGAAGACCGTTTCTTGTACTTTTTGACGATATACTTTCTGATCTCATGTAAATACTGTTAATTTTCATTTAAATAAATGATATGTTTATATTTTTATTTTTCTCCTTCCATTTGGGTTGACTGTAGGGACACAGTCAAAATCAAGTGTGGGGGAGACTCATCATTATTTTCGAATTTTCATGGTTTATTTTTAATTTTTCTTTCTAAAATATAAAAAAACTCAAAAAAAAATTATTTTTAGCATCTCGATTTTTTTAAAGGAACACTATAAGATAAATATATGGTATTGGTTTATTAAATTGAAATTTTTGAAAATTTATTTGTCTTAACAAAAATAAAAATGAAGTTTGATTACAAATAATGATAGTTTAACTAGTATATAGGAAGGTTGATACTTGATAATTATGAATATATCCTAATTAAAAATCTTTGTTTTAAAAGGTGGGTCATTTAAAGTAAATATATAACATTTTTTGTCTTCTAAGTTAAATGGTGCTAAGATGATTTTGCAAAACTCTCTCTATCTTATAAAAATAAAATAAAAATAATAACATCCAAAGTATTCACAATCATTTAAAAGTTCTCATGGTTATGCATGTGTGAATTACTTGGAATCTTTAATTATGTGCTTTCATACTCATTTAAAAGTCCTTACGGTTACGCATGTATGGAACACATATAAAAAAAAGAAAAAAAAAGAACAGACTTGATAAAAACAACCTATGGTCGATAGGTGTATGCACGAAAGTGTGTGCACTCGCCATGCTCTGTATTCCCCTCACTTAAGCCCGAAAGACAGTGCATGAGTGGTATATCTGGCCTCAGTTTACCTGAGTTAGGTGTGTAATTTTTCTTGCAAATAATGAGAGAGCAAGCAATTGAAATCCTAGCATTATTTTTTACTTATTTGATTTGATTTTTTGTTGAAAAGAAATGAAAATACCACTTTGATAAACTTTGATAATCAAATAAGGATCCAATTTATAGTTACACTGTGTTATTAACCAAAACAACGAGTTAAACTATAGCCTATTTGTTATGATAAATTGATTTTTGTTGGAAATTTTGACGAGTAAATGACTTAAATTTTCAAGATATTGACCAAAACCAATATTTAACTTAGTTTTGTCGATTTAGAAGTGAATCCTTCATTGTAAATATTTTCAAAAACTCGCATTCATCTCTTTGTAAATAAATCTTGCATTTTGTAAATGATTTCATCATGCATTTGGATTTTGTGGGTAGTATCCACTGAAAACCCTCAAGAGATAACACTCGTCCTACTGGGGACACCCAAAGGTTTAACGGCTTGTTGCATACGCTTAGTGCAATTGTGCTCCTTACCAAAATGGATTTATCTTAGTTTTACTTTATTCGAGGACGAATAAAAAGATAAATGTGGGGGTATTTGATGTGCACGTAATTGCGCATATTTTTACTACCATATTTAATCTATTTAAATTGAATAAATGATCATATTGAGTATTTTAAATTGTTTAAACAAAAATTCAATTATTTTCAAATTGTCACATAATAATCTTTATACATGGGTAAAATGGTCATTTTTGTGCATCTAGTAAATTATGAAAATTTACTTGGAATTTTCTATGTTGTTTTGTAGGAAATTTGGTGAATTTTACAAGTGGTTTTTGATGAAATTTGCATGCACAAAGAGATATAAAAATGAAGATGGAAATAATTCAAAGTGTAGAACATGGAGGACCCCACCCACTTACCTTGATTTTCAATTAGGAAACTAAGCACATGATAAAAGGACATAAAAGCTTCATATACATTTAAGTGGAGTATTAGTGGATGTTAATGATTACTTGGCCACCACACTACCTCAAGGGCAATTTTGGCATTCTCCTAAAATATGAATTAGGGTTTCATACATATATAAATACCCATATGTTTCATGTAATCTCTCTTAGTATATTTTTAGCTAGTTTTAGGCTCAAAAGTAAAACCAAGCTCTCTTCTTTCTTTTCATGGCTACTTAGCCATTTCTCTTTATGTAATTTTTTTATGCAACTTCAATACATGTTCTTTTCCTTTTCATGCTTAATTACTTTTATGTTGTAGTGTAGATTTATTTTTTCGTGCAAGTAGAATAGTTTTTCTTTATCTTTCTTTCTTTTTCCTTTTCTTTTTCTCTCATGTTGCAAGCTACATTTGTTAATCAAATGACAAATATGAGAGGCTAAACCCCTTCAATTTATGGGGTAATGAAGCTATCTAATCATGTAGTTTTAACTATTTGTTAATTCATGCTCTTTTTTGTGCTTAATGATGATTATAGACATGGTTTACTAGTTGTTTTTGCTTTGAATTGATAGCCTATATTGTTGACACCAAATAGACTATGCTTAAACAATCACTAACACTAATTTCCTCTTCATCAAAATATGATTATGGCAAAAGAAAGTGATTTGAAATTAAAATTTGATGGTCTATATTTCTAATCAATAGTCAATAGGCCATACTTAAATAGATTTCATTTTCATTTTCTTTGTCAAGTTTCATGAAAGTTAATAAGTGCTTTAAGGGATGTGTTATAGTTTGATGGCTTATGTTGGCTAATCAATAACACAAATAAGTCATACTTATGATAACACATTAATTAAAACACTAATGACCATAAAAGAGAGATCATGATTACATATGTGTTGAACGACATGATCTAAAGAGTGGATTTATTCTCTAAATTGTCAGTTATCTCTTATATTTGCATCTCTTTTCTTTTAATTAGTTAGCTAGTTTTCTAATTCTCTAGCTTAACCTTCACTCGACTTTGGTATAATTTGATTGAATAAATTTTTTAAAATCATCAATTCCCTGCGGATCGACACTTATTCGCCACATACTACAAGTGTACGCCGTGCGCTTGCGGTTATCTTTATTTCTAAATTTTTCGACGATTTTCTAACTCCATAGAATTTTCTCGATTAATAGTTTCCATAAGGTAATCGCTATATATCATGTCGTTCAAAGGACCTACCTAGAAAGGCAATATTCTAAGGAAATATAAATATCAAGGGAAAAAGGATGCATGTGCTCAGTATTGTATAAACAAGAATCCACAAGCCCGATGGCGACAAACCCAAGTATATCTCGAGCAGTGCCGAAGGACCAACTCCAAAAGCAATATTATAGGGCAACAAACCCGAAGGCATAAACCCAAAGGAAATAAACCCGAAGGCACAAACCTGAAGGCACAAACCCGAAGGAAACAAACCGTAGTGGCGAAGGCCCATTACCGAACACCACTAACTGGCAATATGAGTCACAAACCCCTCGGACGGGAACCCGCAGTGTTAACGTGTGTCCCATACCACACATTCACACTAAACAGTTTACTAACCGTTAGTCAATTCCGCACTTAAAGCAATACAAAGTTTACCTCATCTCATCGGTAAATCAGGCCCGAAGGTCAAAACGATCGGATGAATAAATTAGGAAATAACTTATAAGATAAACGCATGTATCCATAGCAAGTGTTTTATCTAATCATTTAGTTCTCCACCTTCTTCGATCGAAGTGCAAAATTGTGTGTTTTATATAGAAATGAAGTTGAAGAAAACGAGTTTTAGGAATGTTTCAAAATCGCTTTAGAAATTGCCTTCAAAATTATATTATTACAGATTATATAATTTTATACTATAAAAATAATATATAATAATAATTTCAAAAGCCCATTTACTTTAGAAACATTTTTAAAACACATCATAATACCTGTGTATGAAATCAGAAAGAAATGTCAAGAAATATTGCAATAACGGAAATTACACGTATTATTCGTTTAAAACAAGTTGCGACTCAATATTCGACAGCAGGTTTGAATAAGTTAGTAGTATGAAAATGACTTGAAATTTTGCAGGAACGTAGTTCAACATTCCTACTTCAATCGGCAAAAAGAGTCATTCAAATCCGATTTGAAATGAAGAATCTATGTCATTTCAAAGTTGGACCAAAACATGGTTAAATTGCTGAATTCCAGCAGGCTGCGGGTACAAGTTCGACAAAAGTTTTGAAATAGCAAACAAACCCAAATTATCATGAAAATTTGTAGAAATATAATTCAGCATTCCTACTACAATCTGCACAAAGAACCACTCAAATCCGATTTAAAACGAATGAATTATACTGTCTCAAACATGAACTCAGGCCATATTTGCAACAATTCAAAAATAAAAAATGTACAGGCCTGAAGCCATCCTGGGTTCAACTTCCAGGCATAAAACAGATGATCAAATGGCATTGAAATGAGCTCAAAATTGGTAGGAATGTATTAGAAAACTTTATTTTTTAAACAAAAAAAGAATGATGCAAGATATAATATGAAAAAGTCATGATATCTCAAAATTGAACACACGGTTTCACTATAAAACTCTGGGCAAAAACATGATCTAGGTCAAAGTTTGGCAGCATATTTATATAATCTATCTATGTGAAAATGACCTGAAATTTGATATTCTTATATTAGAGAAATTCATCTTTCAAATAAAAAATAATCATGCAATTCGATTAAGAAATGGAAGAGATATGCTGTCTCAAACATGGACTCAGGCCATGTTTGCAGCAACTCAGACAACACAATCTACAGGCCAAAAAATTAGTTTTGTTGATTTTGCAGCGACGGTTTGAACATTCAACTGAAAATATTTTTCAACCAATTTTTGCAAAAACAAAGTTCAACATATAAAATTGATTCAGAAAAAGATCCGACGACATTTTGTTGCCGGAGATGAAAGTTATTGACAACCAAAATTGGCAATTGAGGCCGAAAATGAAAACAAGAACATGAATAAGAACTTATACAACCAAAGAATATAGCTTTTAATTCAATATTTTTGGGCAATAATTGTGAGATATTAGTCTCACCTTGCTGATTTGTTGCAAAAGCTTGGATTTTGGCAGAAAGTTTGAAGCTTTTGGTGAAGAAGGGCCTTCAAGAACCTAAAAAATGTATATAAACATGCAAGAACAAAACTTGCTGTAATTAGAAGACCAATATCTCAAACTAAGATTTTGAAGGAATTATTGATATTTTTTGGAGTTGATTACCTTTTAATTCACTCTAGTTTGAAGAAATTTTATGTTGAATTGAAGAAATTGAGTTCATAGCTTGAGATTTGCAAAAATGGTGAGGATGGTTTTCTTTTTTTTCTCACTATCTGAAGGAGGGGAAGGAGCCAAGAAGAAAGAACGCACAATATTCTTTTTCTCACCTTCTCAAGCCAAGCTAAGTGTTAAGTGGACTAATGGACCCAAAAATTAAAAAAATAATTTAATATGGCCTAAATTTATCAAACAACAGTTAACCAAAAAATGTGCATGTATCACATATACACAAAAACAAAAATGCATTTTCTCTTAAGCTTTTAAACCAAACAAAATATGTGAACATACATACGAATAAAATAAAATAAATTATTTTACACTATATAAAAAGATAATTTTAATTTTAAAATATTTCTATTATAGATCACTTATGTTACCAAATTGCAATATTTTCGCAATAAAATGCAAAAGTCTATATTTTTTACTTTTAAATTTAACAAAAATACTTTTCTCACTTAGAAAAATATTTCAAATCATTTCGAAACTTTATTTATAGCCAAAACTTATTTTTAACCCAATTACCACTTTTTATTACTGTGACCACCCGGAATTTCCAACAATTTAAATTTGAATAGTTAATTGATTTAAAATATTTAAAAGTTAATGTTAACTTAAATTCCAGGTATCATTATTTACTTGGTAATTAAATCATTGAATTATATAGTTTAAATATTGAATTTAATAAACTGAAATTGGGTAAATTATTGAATCTTCAGTTTCAAGCCGGATAAAAATAATTTGAAGGCTTATAAAATTTATAATGATGATACTACAGATAATAGAATGGTTGAAATTTAATATAAAGGTGATTTGTTCAGTTTTAATAATATGCCGTTTAAATCGATATTTAAAAATAGCTTTCAGAGGTATAGTCTCAGAATTTGACGAAACTAGTTTCATTAGATCCGTAATAGTTAGTTATTATCGGATTTCAATTTTCGTAGCGTTTGGATTTACCGTTTGCTCGTACGGGTGTGAAACACGTTTAAATTTTAAATCGATAATTTAATATTTTAAATCGATTTATAAATCTAACTTCCACATACGATTAAATTAGCTTCCGAAACACGTTCCATTGTGTTCGGAACGCGGGTGAACCTTATAATCGCCTGGCGGCATGTCTGATTTCGGGTTCGAAATTTCGCGTTATGCGAAACGTGATATTTTGGAAATTTAATAATATTAAAAATTTAAAAGTCATATCAGCCGCACCTATATCCATCAGCGACCCTCTAGCTTATACTCGAGCCAGCCTACATCGGAACGCGCAGAAATATTTTTCCCTTTCTCGTTTAAATCACGCTCAACCTTCCTGAGAAAGAAATCAAAATCTTCAGAAAACAAACTCAAAGCTAAAATAATTTAATGGCCGAGCTCGTTCCTTTATCCTTCATTTCCCTATCCTTTTCTCGAGCTCAAAAAAAAAGAGGATGAACGATTTTCGTTTGAAAAAAAGCAAATCAATGGCGGAGCTCAAATAAAATTCGCTTTAAAAAAAGGGGAGAAACGCTCGAATCCGAAGCCAAGTTCCGTGTCGAGGAGGGGAGCCGCTCAAGGGCTTGTGGTACTGGACGCGGCGGTAGCAGGTGGGCAGGGAAGCGTCGAGATCGGCGTTGAAGGGGGCTTGTGGGTATCAACGTTCGCGATTTTTGTGCACGCGATTTTGCCTAGCTCGGGACGGCGACTCGGGTTCGAAGTTAGGGTTTTAGGCGTCGGTATTCGCAGGCTGCTCAAATGGTTAGAGAGGGATTTAACTAGTAGGAGGCAGTTCGTGATTTAGATGCTATTGGATGGGGTCGTGGTCGTGTTCATCAGTGATGGTGAGGTATTTGTTTTGGATTTTGATTTAAAATATAAATTGTTGATTAAACTGAATTTTTTTTCTTCTTTTTTATAATTCAACTATAAACTGATTTAAGAAATTTTTACAGCATATATATATATATACATATACAATCCTGTCTTTAATTTAATACATGTTTAATATAGAAATTAAGAGAAGAAGGAATATATATACATGTACACTTTTTTCTAAATCTACTAGTTTATTTAAATAATCATGTACACTTTTTTCTAAATCTACTAGTTTATTTAAATAATGTATTATAGTGAATAATTTGTTTAATAAATTTATTTAATTTATTTGCTAAACATATTTTATTAAAAGGAGAATTAGTTTAAATTTAAGTTATTATTCAAAATAGAATTATTGGTTAATTAAAATTTATCAAATGGAAAATTTATTTTTCGATTTGTCCAAATATTAATAAACTACCTAATTATTTATACAAGGTCAAAAATCGAGGAAACCAAGGCAATTTTGGGGTGGAATGCAAATAAAAGCAAAGGTGGGTAAATCTCACTTTGTTGGATTTTTATTTAAATTTAAATGGTTAAATTTAAATAATTGGATGAGTGATTGAATTGCTTGGGTGTGTACTGATGGTCTTGTGATTTTAGCTTTGGTTGGTTCTTGAGTTAATTGTTGTTTGACTCGAAGTATTTGGAGTTTAAAACTGTTTTAGACTTAAAGCATAAATAAGAAAAAAAATTCGTTCTAAAGTTAATAAGGGCTTAATGAATTGTGATTCATTTAAATAGCAGGGTAATTAAAATGGATAACTAATTAATTCAATTAATTAATGATTTGGGTTGATTAATTTAGTAAGTAAGGATTTGAATTAATTAATTAAGGTTTAAGTTAATCAGTTAAGTTTAATTAATTTAGAATAATCAATGGATGGTTTGATAGGTAATTACTTAAAGTAATTAATAAAATATAATTACTTTGTGAAATTGATCAAGAGATTGATTAATATGGTTAATTAAGGAGTAATTGGTTTATTTAATGAAGTAAATTAAAGGATAGTTAACTACTGTTTAGGATTAATCGAAAATGATTAATACTGTGGTTTAATTAATGTAATTAAATATGATTAGGATAAATTAAAATATAATTGAAATTCCTTAATTTATATAATTAATGATGTAATTAAAGATTGATTAATTAAGATTGATTAATCCATAATAAGTGACTTATGAGAAATAAATTAATATAAGTAATTAAGGATGAATGAAATAATATAGTTAATTAATTTATGAGGTAATTAAAGATTACTTATTGATTTTGGTTAAGGAAAATTGATATTGCGAAATTAATTAAAGTTAATTACTTGAATGTAATTGAAGGATAATTAATCCAGGGTGATTAATAAGATCAATAAAGAAGGGATGGTTGATTAATTGATTGAAATTAATTAATGTTAAATGAAGAAATCTAAGTGTTTGAGGTTAGTAATTCAATCCGGATTAATTAAATCAAATTTGTGTGTGATTAAGCTTTGCTTATGGATGATTGAATGGTACTGAATGCTTTGAATAAGTTGATATCTCTGATATGAAATGTGGTGTATTTCATTTGGATAACTTGGGTTAGGATGACATGAGACTCGAAAAGACCAGATTCGGGTATTAGGAGATACCCGAAACCACTTCGAATTTTTATAAATTGTTATGTGAAATTAATAGTTAGGATGAAATGATTTAAGTGAATCAGACTATTTGATCTAAATTTTGGCACTTAGACAACTTATGTGTGGAATAAGTGATGTCTATAATAAATTATGGCTTGGTGAATTGAAATAGTTACCCCGCATTCTATATAAGTTGTATGATTTGTATTCCATGTTAGATGGGCTTACTCACGCTGGTTTCCAGCCTGACCCGGGTGTTACTTTGGTGTAATGCTCGGATCAGACCGAGTATTACAGATTTTCAGGTAGGGACGTTTTGGAGCTCAGAAGGCGAGCTGGATGGCAAGAACGTATAGAATATTTCCGCTGTAATTATATATTGTAAATATGAGGCATGATAATTGTATATCCAATGTCTGTATAAATGTGTAACTCTGATGTATTTAAATGTAATTGGCAGATATAATATTCTTTTGTAAACTGTTATTATTTATTATTATATTTTATCCGCTGTGAATGTGAGATGTTTGGTGTTTCTATTCTTCTTCTTCTATCTCTTTCTTATTTTCAAAAACTTTTTTCGATATTTTTAGTAAAATTATTTTTTTTCATGTATTTTCACTGGATGTTGAAAACGGGTTTACCAAGTACTTATAGATTTTCAGTCCTACGCCTGATCAACATATGACTGAATTTCTGTGAGAATAAGGATGGACTGGTTGAGACATCGAGTTATAAAAAGTATTTTTATAAAGAATTATTTTAATAGTATTATGTGAATTTAAAATTATTTCTAAATTTTAAAATAAAAGTATTAGAATTTTACGATAATAAAAAGGGAATCCAAACTGGAATTATAAAACAAAATGTGAACTCAGGAAAATTTAATGAAGTGATTTTTGTAATAAAATCGAACATTGATTTAAAAATTGGAAGTAGGCTAATTGGCTAAATAATTATTTGATAGAGTATGTTAATAAAATTTAACTCGTTTAAATAAAATGGGTTATAAGTTAATAATGGAGTTTGGAAATGAATTCGAATGGTGAATAGAATTCAACTTGGATTTGATAATGAATTAAATAAGTGGAGATGATATAAAACTAGAAATAAAAATAGAGTTGGATCAAATAGTGATGGTTTGTATCACAAATAAAATTCAAGTGTGATATGAATAATATTTAATGAAAGTTGCAAGTAAATTAGATATAAGAGAAGTGTTGTCGTATGAAATTTATTTATAATAGACATGGTTTGAGTTGCAAACAAAACCTCGATAGGTAGAATAAATTGAAAATGGCCTTGTAATTAGTTAAATGAGTCGTGAATGAATTGAATTTGGGAATTTAATTTATAATAACTAATCAAATAAATTTGTAGATTGAAATGAGATTTGATTGAAATAAAATCGAGTTAAGGTGAAAAAGAAAATTTATTTGCAAATGATGCAAGCTTAAGTTATGAAGTGGAGATAATTTGAAGAAAGTAAATTAACTTAAGTTTAAATTAATAGAAGTTGGCTTCGAGCAAAAGTGAAAGATTTTAAAAGTCCGGGTTAAATTAATTTGGGAAAATGAATATTAGTTTAAGCATTGAATGTTGTCAAGCTCAATGAAATAGTTTTAAAATGAAACCAATGCGGAGATGAAATGAAATGCAATGTATGGTTGGTAAATAAATTAGAAATGAAATGGAATTAAATACAGAATGAGTTGAAATTAATCTAAAGTAGTTATAAACTAGAATGGATACTCTATTAAGCAAATATCGCCGAATTTACATAAAAATGGTCGTTGTTTGACGTAAACAAAAGTAATTAAAATTTATGAATTAATAGAAGCAAATAAAAATCGATTTTAAATCAATTGAATTGAATATGAGCTTGTTTGGACTAAAAATCAGTTGAATGTAAGAAATTGAGTTGCAAACCATTGAAATTTAAGGAAAGTATATGAATTGGTTGGAAGCAATTGAATTAGTTTCGAAAATATATAAATTGCTCGAGGAAGTTATTTTGAATGCATTTCTTTTAGAATTGAAGTGTTATAATTGTTTAATTAGGAGAAATGTTATAGTCTTCATATATATATAATGCTTATATGTGTAAATTGAGTAAGTACAGGTACCTGAAGGCCGTTTGGCTGGATTCGGAAGCACTAATTGCTAAAATAAATAAGCCGCATGCTTAAAATGCTAAATAAGGTATGCCTACGCAATAAAAATAGAAAATATGAATTGTTTTTGCCTTTTCCGACCGGGTGGGTCGATGTATATGTATTTATATCTCTTGTCAAATTGCAAAAGCTCCTCCGTACAAAGGAGACTCTGCCAAATTTTTTTAAAAACTTTGGGAGTTAGAAAATTTTTGAAATTTTTGAGAAAAATTTGGTTAACGACAAAACGATTTCAAATTGAAAACTAAAGTAAATTAGTAGATGAAACTAATATGAATCAGTTATAAATGGAAGATAAATTCAATATTCAGAATTGAAGACAAATTGAAATCATATGGAAATGGGAAAAACTAAATTGAAATAGATATGAAACCTATGTAAGAAAATATATAAAATGATTGGAATGTTACGATTGGATATTATTGTTAAGTAAGGTATGCAGGTATTAAAGGGAAAGAAAATTGGACTTGATTCCAAAAGATAATTTTGAATGGCCCGACAAAAAGGTATGTATTTAAATTTCTATATGAAATTGGATTACGTTTTTGATCTAGCCACTTGGCTTTTGTTTCTTTCGGAATTTGGGATCCCGTAGAGGCCTTTTGTAGTTGTATCGAGCTAGCCGCGCAAAGGAGACGCTGGCAAAATTTTTGGAAATTTAGGAAGTTAGAAAAATTTTGAGAAAATTTTGATCAAAATTTGGTTTTAAATTGAAATTTAGATGATTGAGCAAAAAGGGTATTGTTGGAAACTATAGAAGGTTCTGGGAAATTGGCTAAAGTGATGGTAGGTCTTTAATAAAAGATAGTTGGTAGAGGTTGAGTTGTGGGTTTGGAAAAAAGTAAACGGGTATTGGACCATTCTTCCTAATTAGTAATTTCGGGGAAGAAATTCTTTTAGGGGGGAGGAATGTGACGAGCCGGAATTTCTAACAATTTAAATTTGAATAGTTAATTGATTTAAAATATTTAAAAGTTAATTTTAACTTAAATTCCAGGTATCAATATTTACTTGATAATTAAATCATTGAATTGTATAGTTTAAATATTGAATTTAATAAACTGAAATTGGGCAAATTATTGAACCTTCAGTTTTAAGCCGGTTAAAAATAATTTGAAGGCTTATAAAATTTATAATGATGATATTGAAGATAATAGAATGGTTGAAATTTAATATAAAGGTGATTTGTTCAGTTTTAATAATATGCCGTTTAAATCGATATTTAAAAATAGCCTTCTGAGGCACAGTCTCGGAATTTGACGAAACCAGTTCCATTAGATCCGTAATAGCTAGTTATTATTGGATTTCAATTTTCTTAGCATTTGGATTTACCGTTTGCTCGCACGGGTGAGAAACGCGTTGAAATTTTAAATCGATAATTTAATATTTTAAATCGATAATTTAATATTTTAAATCGATTTATAAAGCTAACTTCCACATACGATTAAATTAGCTTCCGAAACACGTTCTATTGTGTTCGGGACGCGAGTAAACCTTATAATCGCCTGGCGGCATGTCTGATTCGGGGTTCGAAATTTCACGTTATGCGAAATGAGATATTTTGGAAATTTAATAATATTAAAAATTTAAAAGTCATATCAGCCGCGCCTATATCCATCAGCCACCCTATAGCTTATACTCGAGCCACCCTACATCAGAAACGTGCAGAGGTATTTTTCCCTTTCTCGTTTAAATCACGCTCAACCTTCCTGAGAAAGAAATCAAAATCTTCAGAAAGCAAACTCGAAGCTAAAATAATTTTAATGGCCGAGCTCGTTCCTTTATCCTTCATTTCCCTATCCTTTTCTCGAGCTCAGAAAAAAAAAGAGGACGAACGATTTTCTTTCGAAGAAAAGCAAATCAATGGAGGAGCTCAAATCAAATTCGCTTTAAAAAAAGGGGGAGAAACGCTCGAATTCGAAGCCAAGTTCCGTGACGAGGAGGGGAGTCGTGCAAGGGCTTGCGGTACTGGACGCGGCGGTAGCAGGTGGGCAAGGAAGCGTCGAGATCGGCATTGAAGGGGGATCGTGGGTATCAACGTTCGCGATTTTTGTGCATGCGATTTTGGTTAGCTTGGGGCGACGACTTAGGTTTGAAGTTAGGGTTCTAGGCGTCGGTAGTCGCGGGCTGCTCAAATGGGTGGAGAGGGATTCAACTGGTAGGAGGCAGTTCGTGATTTAGATGCTATTGGATGGGGTCGTGGTCGTGTTCATTAGTGATGGTGAGGTATTTGTTTTGGATTTCGATTTAAAATATAAATTGTTGATTAAACTGAATTTTGTTGATTAAACTGAATTTTTTCTTTCTTCTTTTTTGTGATTCAACTATAAGCCGATTTAAGAAATTTTTACAGCATATATATATACAATCCTGTCTTTAATTTAATACATGTTTAATATAGAAATTAAGAGAAGAAGGAATATATATACATGTACACTTTTTTCTAAATCTACTAGTTTATTTAAATAATGTATTATAGTGAATAATTTGTTTAATAAATTTATTTGCTAAACATATTTTATTAAAAGAGGAATTAGTTTAAATTTAGGTTATTATTCAAAATAGAATTATTAGTTAATTAAAATTTATCAAATGGAAAATTTATTTTTCGATTTGTTCAAATATTAATAAGCTACCTAATTATTTATACAAGGTCAAAAATCAAGGAAACCAAGGCAATTTTGGAGTGGATTGCGAATAAAAGCAAAGGTGAGTAAATCTACTTTGTTGGATTTTTATTTAAATTTAAATGGTTAAATTTAAATAATTGGATGAATGATTAAATTTCTTGGGTGCGTACTGATGATCTGGTGATTTTAGCTTTGGTTGGTTCTTGAGTTAATTGTTGTTTGACTAGAAGTATTTGGAGTCTAAAACTGTTTTAAAACTTAAAACATAAATAAGAAAATGTTTTCATTCTAAAGTTAATAAAGGCTTAATGAATTGTGATTCATTTAAATAGCATGGTAATTAAAATGGATAACTAACTAATTCAATTAATTAACGATTTGGGTTGATTAATTTAGTAATTAAGTATTTGAATTAATTAATTAAGGTATAAGTTAATTAATTAAGTTTAATTAATTTAGAATAATCAATGGATGGTTTGATAGGTAATTACTTAAAGTAATTAATAAAATATAATTACTTGGTGAAATTGATCAAGAGATTGATTAAGATGGTTAATTAAAGAGTAATTGGTTTATTTAATCAAGTAAATTAAAGGATAGTTAATTACAGTTTGGGATTCATCGAAAACGATTAATACTGTGGTTTAATTAATGTAATTAAATTTTATTAGGATAAATTAAAATATAATTGAAATTCCTTAATTTATATAATTAATGATGTAATTAAAGATTGATTAATTAAGATTGATTAATCCATAATAAGTGACTTATGAGAAATAAATTAATATAAGTAATTAAGGATAAATGAAATTAATATAGTTAATCAATTTATCAGGTAATTAAAGATTATTTATTGATTTTGGTTAAGGAAAATTGATATTGCAAAATTAATTAAAGTTAATTACATGAATGTAATTGAAGGATAATTAATCCAGGGTGATTAATAAGATGAATAATGAAGGGATGGTTGATTAATTGATTGAAATTAATTAATGTTAAACGAAGAAATCTAAGTGTTTGAGGTTAGTAATTCAATCCGGATTAATTAAATCAAATTTGTATGTGATTAAACTTTGCTTAAGGATGATTGAATGGTATTAAATGCTTTGAATAAGTTGATATCTCTGATATGAAATGTGGTGTATTTCATTTGGATAACTTGGGTTAGGATGACATGATACTCGAAAAGACCAGATTCGGGTATTGGGAGATACCCGAAACCACTTCGAATTTTTATAAATTGTTATGTGAAATTAATAGTTGGGATGAAATGATTTAAGTGAATCGGACTATTTGACCTAAATTTTGGCACTTAGAAAACTTATGTGTGAAATAAGTGATGTCTATAATAAATTGTGGCTTGTTGAATTGAAATGAGTTACCCCGAGTTCTATATAAGTTGTATGATTTGTATTCCATGTTAGATGGGTTTACTCACGCTGGTTTCCAGCCTAACTCGGGTGTTACTTTGGTGTAATGCTCGGATTAGATCGAGTATTACAAATTTTCAAGTAGGGACGTTCTGGAGCTCAGAAGGCGAGCTGGATGGCAAGAATGTATAGAATATTTCCGTGGTAATTATATATTGTAAATCTGAGGCATGATAATTGTATATCCAATGTCTGTATAAATGTGTAACTCTGATGTATTTAAATGTAATTGGCAGATATAATATTCTTTTGTAAACTGTTATTATTTATTATTATATTTTATCCACTGCGAATGTGAGATGTTTGGTGTTTCTATTCTTCTTCTTCTATCTCTTTCTTCTTTTCATAACTATCTGGAATTTTCGGCTTCGGAAATTTCGGGTCGTGACAATTACAATAAACCACCTTTAAAAAATTATATACTTCTTTTATTTCTTTTTAAAAGAAGTAATTGACAATAATTAATAAAATTATTGCACTTTCTCCAAATAAAAATCATTTTCCATTCATTATTAACCCAAACAAATAAAATAAAGCTTTTAAAGTTTATTTTCGCATTTATTTCTCGAAATTCATTGTTTATTCCAAATAAGCAATTTAAAATCTCCAATTTTATTTTAATTCACATATTAAATCATAACTACCGTTATAATTTAATATTTACATGTAATCTCCAAAACTAGGGTTGTTACACTTATAAACTTATTTTCTTAAATGTAACAGCTCGCAATTCCGTACCCCTTTGAGTCAACAATATTCTCCATCAATTCAACTCAAAGTGGATGGAAATACAACCATTAGGGTTAGAGAAGAAGGAGGTAGAAAAAGAGAAACAAAACAACATAAGAATCTCACAATCGCAGCGGAACAATATATGATAGATAATAACCGATCTTTATACAAAGAGAACAATATCTGTTTTATACGTTACATCATCAGGGTACAACACAATCAACAACGCAATTTCTGGACAGTTATAATAACTCGTCCTTCCAAAGCTGAATATACAGCTTACACTGCATAGTGGAATACACATCTAATACGCATGATACGTCTCGCATCCAGTTCATCTCCTGAGCACCATAGCACCCTATCCTGTATCCTATAGTACTCATCTGACCCAAGCATTATTATAAAATAACACTCGAGTCAGTCTAGAAAACCAGCGTGAGAAAACACACACTTAATTGAATTATTAGAGTTTCGAAATCCTTTGAAATCAAAGGTATCTCGTAAGACCACGCCACAAATAAACATGTCGGATTTTTACCTCATGATAACCAAAACATTTTTATCAAATCCATTTGATATTATAATAGTGTCTATAGAAAGTAAAATAGAATCTAGCTTTTGCATCTCACGTTCCAGCATAGTTGGGCACAATCAAAACCTTACAGGCGCTTATTGGAGATTGGATTTCATACAATGGAAGGGCTACTGGGGTACCGTCCGTCACAGTACCCGCCCTAGATCAGAGTACCGAGGACAACTCCTGATCCCCTGAAACATTAGGCCGGAGCTACCCCATACTAGATAGTCCAAATAAGATCACCCCACGGTCAGGATCAACAACCTCTCACACAGCCGAAATCAAAAGGGGACATCCAGACAGGGATGACATTATCCTAATTGGGTGCTACCCACTTAGCCTTGCTGCACCTCCCCTGTTTTAGCCATTCCCGGTTGATAAGGCTTGAGGTTAAGCTATACCTTTTTATAACACATTTCACTTAGAATGCTCATCGTCCCCCTGACGAGGTTCTGATAGCATTCATCCATAGAAGTTGCCCTGGGGTTGGAAAAACCGAACACCATCTTCACGTTCTTCATTCGCAAACGTTCAAAACGGATCGAAGTCGTTTTCGGATAATTAAATCTGATCCCTGTCTCTTCAAAACGATCAGCACATTAGCCAATATTGATAGTCGGTTATTTAACTATCAAATTAAACAATCATCCAACCAATTATTTTATTTCCACTGAAGAGGACCAAGTCTTATTAAAATTAGATTTTAATAATTTAAATCACTATACCCAAAAATATACACTTAAACGTATGAAATATAACCACTAAATCATTTTATTCAAAAGATTGGTTATGAAATTATATAATAATTTCCCAAGTATAAATTTTAGCCAAAAACTACTTTTAAAATAAAAGTCATTTTATAAGATATTAATATTAGATAATTTACCTTCAAATCATAATACTACTTTAACCCTTAAAAACAATTAGCCACTATAGTTACTTAATAAATATTTACTTTTAAAATTTTAAAATAGTTAAATAATAATTTCCTAAAAACATTCTTTTTAAAACACTTTAAAACCCTTAACTTGTACTTAGAAATATTCCTTTGAAAATACACTTATCTTTTTAGGAAATTACACTTTCCATTCCAACATAACCGTCCAACTATTTATAAATTCTTCCTGATTTATTCCAGTTTAATTTATGATCCAATCCCGTAAATTTCTTTTCCACACTTTTAAATATAAAACCATCTTTTTATTTTTAAAACAATTGCCATCTCCTTATAAATTCCCACCGTGGATTTATACATTCAAATTTATCCACTGATAAATATTCGCTTTATTTATAAACCCAGTTTATAATTTCCATAATCTCATTCTCTTTAAATCACAGTTTCAACACTTGGTCGATTATTAAATCGATTTCCAAAATTAACTCCATTTTAAAATAAATTCCTTTACTTATACAAATCTATTCCAAAACTCATTAATTCCATATTCACTCCATTATTTATGATTTAAACCCTTATTTAAATCTGAAATATCAATTTCATCCTCCACTTCCAAAATTTTCCTTTTTATTTTTCCAAAACATTTAAATCCTAAATTTTTAAAATAAATCTTTTAATTCTTTAAAATATCGCTTAAGTCTTCAAACTCATTTATTCCCATTTATTTAAAATCTATATTCTTTTCCCAGTTTCAGAATTTATTTAATAAGATTAAAAATCAAAATTTATATATATTTTTTTCAAATTCATTTCTTTAACTTACCTGAATTCGTTGTAATTATTTTACTTAAAATCCTCTTTTTGTTTTCCTTCAAAAATCCGATCTTAATATTTTTGACATCTCAAATATCAAAATATATTCAACCAAAACATAGCATTCAATAATTTTAATTCTAATATAACCGATATAATCTATCACAGATAATCAAATAAAACATATCACTGAATATGAAAATAATTTCAATATTTTGAGGAATCCAGTTGGATCCCTCCAACTTGTTTCCCTGCATTCAAAGATGTTAGCACAATATAAAAATACCGATCCCACTTCGGATATCGCGGTATAAAGAGTCATCCGCTATTATGCGCGGCGCATAGGGCCTCATTTGCTATAGAATGCGGGAATATCAATCACTCCAATATATATATATATATATATATATATATATATAATATCACATCCAGATTTATAATAATTACCAACTCAAGCAATCAACCAATAATTTAATTTTAACTAATTAAATTAACTGATATTCAATTTGAGTGAGATTAACTCACCTTTGATTTTTGTTTTGCAAATCTGATCCAAGCCAGCTTGTCTCTTCCCGATTTAAGACCTTGTACAAAAATTGTATGGTTGATTAATATTTGAACTAATCGAATGGTTAATTACCATTTATTAATTTAATTTTAAACTAGTTTTCCTTTAATAATTTCTTAATAGCTAAATAATTAAATAAGTTAATTTAATAAACTAATCCCCTAAATACATATTTTTGAACAACTAGTAAGTTTAAAATGTGTAGATGTACATTTATTTTATTCTATGAAACTACATATATATACTTATAAGATAATCCGTATAGATTTTAAAAATATAATTTATATAAAATCCCCTATATATGTGTTTTCAAAAGATTTTCTATATATAATTTTGTTCCTATATACCTATGAGTATATATAATTAAATCAAAAAAGGCATGTGTATATGTTTTTCTCTTCAGATATGGGTATTTCCTTTACTGTAAAATTTTTCTTCCTTCTAATCTGAATATATATATATCCGTAAAATTTAATAAAATAGGCATCTGTTATCTGTACATATTTGAGATCCTAAATAGTAACTTGATATATATATACACACACACACACACACACACACATATATATATATATATATTAAATCAAATTTGGAGCAGAACTGTTTATTTATTTTTGCAAATATTTTCTAAACTATACATACTTATAGAATTAAAATCAAAATGGGTTATACCTACCTGGATCAGAACCACTCCCTGTTCGACATCAATAAACCCAATGCAGCCGCCCTCCTCGCCGCTCCACCATTTCAAATCCGCGACCAAAACCCTCTCGAGCTCGAAGAAGCCATCCCATCAACCTTGTGCGTTACCACACACGAGCCTGGCCTTACTGCCCTCGACCCGAGCTTCCCCGTGCACCCACCTCTTGGGCCACGACATCCCACGATGCTGCCTTGACGTCGAGCATCCCAATCCTAACGTGAACACTTCCCTAAATCTTCGGCCGCCTTGCCTCGCCTTCGGAATTGCCTCCTCCCTCCCAGACGAATGCATGAGACAGTACGCGATTGCGACATATTTTTTCTTTTTATAGAACAAGAGAAATCGAATTTGTAGAAGAAGGGAACGAGCTTGCTTTTGAACGATGATTTATGAAAGGAAGGCAATTCGATTCCCTTTTGAACGAAGATAGATTTCCACCATTTCTTCCACTCTGAAATCGTTTGTTATGAACAAGAGTTGTATATGAAAGTCAAAGGAAGGAGATAAAATAAACGTGAATTTCAAATTTATTTGGACTGAAGAGATAAACGAAAGATAGACATGATTTATGCATGCGTGTTGAGTAGGATAAATGGAACAAGATAAGACGTTACCATGCCTGCAATCCTTGCTACATTGATTTGCATTGAAAAAGTGCCGATGTGATAGAAATGCAGCTAAAGATTGACTAGGGTGTCAATATATACATATATATATATATATGTGTATATATATATATGTTAATTCAAAATGCGACTTAAAATTCGAATTCCTATCGAGGCGTGCCGCTAGGCGTTTATAATGTTATAACCATATTTCGAATGAAGTGGAAAAGATTTCGTATCCTAATTCGATCGTATGGAAAAGATAGCTTTTTGGACCCAGTTATTATACTAAAATTTCGATAGAAATTTCAGCGCATTTTCATACCGTACGGCCAACCGATCTTTCCAAACACTACGAAAATTGAAATCCGATAATAATGGAATATTACGGATCCAATGGAACTGGTATTGTTGAAATCCGAGACTGCGCCATGGAAAGCTATTTTAAATATCAATTTAAAAGACATATTTTTAAAATTGAACAAATCACCTTAAAATTCACTTTAAAGCTTTATTATCTTCATTGTTGTTAATACAAACTTTACAAGCCTTTAAAATATTTTTAACAAGCTTAAAACTCAAGATTCAATAATTTACCCAATTTTCACCCATTTAATTCAATAATTAAATCACCCAATAAATAGGTATATTTGAAATTCTGTTAAAAATTAACTTTTAAATATTTAAAATCAATTAAATATTCCAATTTCAAATACCAAAATTCCGAGTCGTTTACATTCCTCCCCCCTTAAAAGAATTTCGTCCCCAAAATTACTAGTTAAGAAGAATGATCTAATACCTGTTTACTATCTTCCCAAAACCAAACGGTTTTTAACAACTCCTTAAAACAATCTTTTTATTAAAGACACACTATCACACTTACTAACTTTCCAAACCCATCCATAGGTTCCCAACAATATTATCCCCTCGATAATTCAAATCATAGTTTAAAACCAAATTTTAACTTATCAAAATTTCCCAAAATTTTCTAACTCCTTAAATTTTCGAAAAATTTCGCTAGCGTCTTCTTTGCGCCGCTAGATCGGAACAACTAAAAATGCCTCTACGGGCACCAAAATTTCCAATAGAAAACAAAATGTCAAGTGGCTAGATTAGATAATCATCAAATTTCATACGACAATTTAAATGCATACCTTTTTGTCGGCCAATTCAAATTTATCTTCCGAAATCAAAAACACCAATTTCCTTTTTGTTTTTAAAAACACCTATATATCCTACTTAGCAATAACATCCAATTACAGAATCCAAAATTATCTTATTCATTTCTTTTCAAAATTTTCAACGTTTGATTTACTTAAGCTCATACGATGTAATATATCATCCACACGCGATATTAAATCCGATCGCTCACTCGATCACACAATTTCACTTCCGAATTAGTGTCGTTCACCCGACTTCCTAGTGCGGACTCGGATCTGGTTCCTTGATCAGAAATCGTCACTCTCCTTGTATAGCCATATACTATAATAGATAATTTCCATAATCAATCAAAAATCCATATCCAGGGTTTGCCGTTGAAAATCGAGTGAAAAATCCCAACTCGGGTTGATATAAATATCTTGAAATTATGTGCTCGAATCTGGATCAAATCGTTATGCGAATAAAATAATATACGTACATCCTATGCATTTTATCTCAATTGATTATTAGCTTTATCAGTTTCTTTTTATTCACATTTATTTTGATTTCTATTCACTTATTCACAATTATCATTTCACACACTCTTATTAAACCTTCATTCACATATTTACTTGGTATATTTCTCAGTTTCAAATTTACTTAAGAATTTCACCCTTTTCTTCTTTAGTTCAATATAAATATTTTATGCACATTCCTATATTTATTTTCACTTCACCTCTTAAACTTTTATATCTATGTTCATTTAACTTTATTTTTCAATTCCATTCTGAACTAAATTTACCTTCAATTCTTAATTTATTCCCAAATCACCTTTAATATTGAATTCTATTCACCTTATCTTAAACTCATTCTTAATTAATTATTTCTTCAAATTAGTTCCACTTACTAATTTATTCATATCTCAAGCCATTTTTATTTTCAAACCTTTATTATCTTTAGCCCACTTCGAACTAATTCTCTGATTCTACTTTTCTTAACCCAATTTGAATTAAATATCATCCCAATATTCAATTTTCATTTATTTGCTTACCATTTAAATCAATTAGTTTAATTACTAATTTTATTTCAATACTTTTTTTTATTTATTCCAACTTGACTAATTCCCTATAATTCATATTAAATTCCAATATTCGGTTTCAATCTCATTTACTTACAAATGTAAATTAGTTTGTCCATTCCCACATCTGTTTCCAACTTAATGAATTTTTATTTCAATGGCTATTTCATTTAGTCTACTTAGACTTACTCTTAAAATTCACTTTTACTTAACTAGATTCAGTTACACTCCGGTTCAATTCAAATTTTAAATTTATATAAGTTCTCCAACTTGTTTTCATTCCACTTACTAATCTCCTTTGATTTACTTTTTCTTAATTGGTTTGCCTACCACTTTACTTTATTGTCACACTTACTTTTATTTAACTCTTTTCAAGTCGAATTTCATTCTTACAAATTTCCAATTTTATAAGTTGCCAAACCCATTTATATATCCATAAACATTTCAAATAAGATTACAGAGTCTTTTAAATAATTTCTCAACATTTCAAAATCATTTTTGAAATCAATTATATATACATTATTCATTTGCGTATCAAATTATCCTTTGAGTTTTAAAACCTAACCCAGTATTGCAAACAACTCCAATTCAAAACATTAAGGTAGCAATTCCTCTCTTGGAAACTCAAAAATGAACATCAGATGTTGTAGTCATCACTGAAATTATTTTCCAGCGAACGAAGTGAGTTCATTGCTTTTATTCCTTTTATTCCTTTTAAAACAATTTAAATATTTTTAAATTCCAAGTCTCACCAGTTTTCACATCCAAATATAAAAATATTTCCGAATAATATCACTATTATTCCTCCAAAACCTTTGAAAAGCATTTTAACTCAAGGGAATTTTATCTCATTTTAATTATAAATCACATTTATAATTCACATCTACAAATTCCATTGTGTATATGAATTTATTTTCTTAACTTTGGTTATAATTTCAGTTCTTTATTCAACTTCCATTTAATAATGATAATAATTTAATATTATCATTTTCTAACAACTAAGCAAACATACATACTTATAACAATTTACGAAAAATTATATCTTTTATATATAAAAATAATTTGGGTAAAATTATTGCATTTAGCCTAATTAAAACAATACCATGTCGAATTGTTCTATACAAGTGTTTAGAGATTCCTATTAATAATGTTAATTACTCGTATTGACCAGAATCCATAAGCCACCTAACAAACCAATCAACACAATATAAAACGATTTTATATTCACTAACAAATATGCGCTCATATCTATTAATACACTCAAACTCATTCTAGAGTAATACTAACTCTATCTCGAATGAGTAATCCCCACCAGAGCCAAGGTTCTCGCTTAACCTTCTGCTCTGATACCAACTGTAACAGCCAGCAATTCCTTACCCCTTTGAGTTGACAATATTCTCCATCAAATCAACTCAAAGTGGACGGAAATACAACCATTAGGGTTAGAGAAGAAAGAGGTAGACGAATAGAAACAAAACAACATCAGAATCTCACAATCGCAGCGGAATAATATATAATAGATAATAACTGATCTTTATACAAAGAAAACTATATCTATTTTATACATTACATCATCAGAGTACAATATAATCAACAACCTAACTTCAAGACAGTTATAATAACTCGTCCTTTCGAAGCTGAATATACAGCTTACACTGCACATCGAATACACATCAAGTATGCATGATACGTCTCGCATTCAGCTCGTCTCCTGAGCTCCATAACATCTTATCATGTATCCTATAATACTCCGTCTGACCTGAGCATTATAATAAAATAACACTCGAGTCAGTCTGGAAAACTAGCGTGAGAAAACACAGTCAATTGAATTAATAAAGTTTCGAAAATCCTTTGAAACAAAATGTATCTCGTAAGACCATGCAACAAATAAACGTATCGGGTTTTTACCTTACGATAACCAAAACATTTTTATCAAATCCGTCTAATATTACAATAATGTTTATAGAAAGTAAAAATAGAATCTAGCTGAAATGCTTGCATCTCACGTTCTCGCGTAGCTGGGCACAATCAAAACGTACAGGTGCTTATTGGAGATTGGATTCCATACAATGGCAGGGCTACTGGCGTACCATCCTTCACAGTATCTGGCCTAGATCAGAGTACTGAGGACCACTCTCGATCCCCTGCAACACAAGACCAGAGCTACCCTTTACTGTATAGTCCAAATAAGATCACCCCACGGTTGGGATCAACTTTTTCCCACACAGCTGAAATCAAAAAGGGACATCTAGACAAAGATGCCCTTACCCTAATTGGGTTCTACCCACTTATCCTTGTTGCACCTCCCCTATTTTAGCCATTCCCGATTGAAGAGGCTTGAAGTTAAGCGTTACCTTTCAGAACACATTTCACCTAGAATTCTCATTGTCTTGCTGATGATGTTCTGATAGCATTCGTCCATACAAGTTGCCCTAGGTTTGCACAAACCGAACACCGCTTCAACATCTTCACGGTCTTCATTCGCAAATGTTCAAACCATATCGAACTGATTTTTGGATAATTAAATCTGATCCTAGTCTCTTCGAAACGATCAGCGCATTGGCCAATATTGATAGTCGGTTATTTAACTATCAAATTATACAATCATCCAACCAATTGTTTTATTTCCACTTAAAAGCAACAAGTCTTATTAAAATTAGATTTTAATAATTTAAATCACTATACCCAAAAATATATGCTTAAACGTTTGAAATAAAACTACTAAATCACTTTATTCAAAGGATTAATTATGAAATTCTATAATAATTTGCCAAGTAAAATTTTTAGCCAAAAACTACTTTCAAAATAAAAGTCATTTTATAAGATATTGATATTAGATAATTTACCTTCAAATCATAATACTAATTTAACCCTTAAAAACAGTTAGCTACTATATTTACTTAACAAATATTTACTTTTAAAATTTTAAAATAGTTAAATAATAATTTTCTAAAAACATTCTTTTTAAAACACTTTAAAACCCTTAACTTATACTTAGAATTATTCCTTTGAAATACACTTTGCTTTTCAGGAAATGACACTTTTAATTCCAGCATAACCGTCTAACCATTTATAAATCCTTCCCGACTTATTCAAGTTTAATATACGACCCAATCCCATAAATTTCTTTTCCACGCTTTTAAAAATAAAACCATCTTTTTATTTTTAAAACAATTACAATCTCCTTATAAATTCCCACAGTGGATTTATACATTCAAATTTATCCACTGATAAATATTTCACTTTATTTATAAACTCAGATTATAATTTCCATAATCTCATTCTCTTTAAATCACAGTTTCAACACTTGGTCAATTTTCAAATCGATTTTCAAGATTAACTCTATTTTAAATAAATTCTTTTACATACCCAAATCTATTCCAAAACTCATTTATTCCATATTCACTCCTTTATTTATGATTTAAACCCATATTTAAAGCTGAAATATCAATTTCATACTCTACTTCCAAAAATTTCCTTTTCATTTTTCCAAAACACTTAAATCCTGAAATTCTAAAATAAATCTTTTAATTCTTTAAAACATCGCTTAAGTCTTCAAACTCCTTTGTTCCCATTTATTTAAAATCTCTATTCTATTCCCAGTTTTGGAACTTATTTAATAGGGTTAAAAATCAAAGTTATATTTTTTTTTTCAAGTTCATTTCTTTAATTTATCTGAATTCACTATAATTATTTTACTTAAAACCCCCACTACTATAAAACAGGCCATTTGCATCAGTTGTTTACGCCCCTTATGCATCAGTTCAACATCCGATGCATATGCAACCGATGCAACAGGCTTAACAGTTTTGCATCAGTTCTAAAACCGATGCAAAACGGTCCTTTTTGCATCGGTTGTTACTAACAACTGATGCAAAATACGATTGGTTGCTTTGACATAGCCTTCATGTTGCATCGGTTGTAATGAAAACCGATGCAACAAAGGAACTTGTTGCATAGGTTGTTGTTGGAAACCGATGCAACATAAGAGTCTTTGGGTTTAAAAGGCTCCTTTGTTGCATCGATTTTTTATAACAAGCGATGCAAACTAATCCCTCTATTGCATCAGCTATTTAAACCTGATGCAAAAAGCTATTCTCATAAATCATTATTACAGTACTCAAATAGACAATATATATTATTGATTATAACAAACAATTATTGCATGCAATAATACAATCATTCAAAATTAAATTTGATGGCAAATACAAACTGAATAACAAATCTTTCCATCCAATTCACAGTAGTACTTCTCTTTTCTGCCTTGCACACTTCTCTCTAACCCGTGCCTTCCTCTATACATTAGCCTTCACTTCTTAACATCGATCATCCGTACAACCACCTCTAAAACCACTGACTAGCATAGCTATAGTCCACTCCCACAACCATTTCTAGTACCAACAGTGCATATATTACCCTCTGCATACAATTGCCAGTTCAAAACTCCAGCCATCCACTAAACAATTCAACCACATTATTGAAAAAATCACGGCACCGTCCCACTTGCTACAACTCCTACTTTCATACCGTTGCACTGTCAACAAACTCACATAGCCAATAATACTGCCCACATCACATCATTTCCATCAACCACAAACATTCACATAATAGTGCACCCCTTTGCAACTGCCATCTACACAGCAGTGCCTTCACTTCAGACTACATCTCATAGTTTTACGGCCTCTTCATACTCACACCATCCTTGTAACAACCCGCATATTTTACGGTTGAATATTTAAATATTTTATTTTAATATTTTATCGTTAGTCGTATTTTAGTCCGAAAAGTTACTTTTTGCATACGGTCGAATTTGGACTCGGAACCACTTCCATTGGGTCCAAAACACCATTTTCTATCTTTTTAAGTATAAAAATTGATATGTTTGGAGTTAGTGGAATTTTGTCACTTTTTCACTTCGGGCTTTGGGTTTGGTTTAGCCCATTAGCCTAAACTATTTACTCTAGCTCAACCCCCTTTCTTTCATAATTTTACTTTCATTTCCTAACACTCAAGCTTCATAAAAAATGGAGGAAGGAATGGGAAAGTAAAACTCCAAACTCAAGTTCATCTGCAATCCAACATCTAACTCCAAATTCAAAGAGAAGCCATTGATTCAACCATTGATTTCAAGCTTCTTCTTCATTGATTTTGTGTAAAGGTGAGATTTTTATCTCACATCTTTATCTACAACTATATTTAATTGTTGGGTATGAATTCCTAACACATATTCATGTGCATTTGCTTTTGGTTTGGATTGAATTGGTGAAAATCCCAATTTTTAGTGTTTTGGGTTCAAATCTTTAAAAATCCCAACTTTGATGTTTGAACACATTTTTGGTGATGCATCAACGAGCCAATACGACCGGGTAGCCTATGGGAATAATCCCCTAGCGTCCGTGCTCATCGGTTGCAAATTGAGAGAATTTTTGCACCTCAAACCCTTAGGTCGCTCGGCCTACACAAGAATCATTCTCGGCTAGCAGTTAAGTCGGCCTACACATTAGGTCGCTCCCCTATAGGTCGCGCCGTGCTAGGTCATTGCTCGGCCTTGTATTCATTAGGTCGCTCTCCCTCTAGGTCGCACGGTCTTGTTTATTCATTAGGTCGTTAGGTCGCTCAGACCATTAAGTCGCGCTTGCTCGGCTAGGCCGTTGCAACCACTAAGTTGCTCGGACTTTCTGCAGTTAGGTCGCTCCGTGTTAGCTCGCAACCACTGGGTCGCGCCATGTTCGTAGGTCGCACTCCTTACGCCGCACTCCTTAGGCCGCATGCTACTCCTATGTCGTTACCTCCTTAGGTCGTATGTATCTTAGGTCGTTAGCCTCGGCCATGTTAGATCGCTTGGCATTGCTTAGGTCGCACGGCCTATTCTCTAACTTAGGTCGTTTTCGGCCTGCACTACGTCGCTCGCCCCTGTGTTAGGTCGCGCCATACTTTGGGTCGTACCGTCTTAGGTCGCTCACCTGTTTTATGCCGCTACCGACTTAGGTCACTCGACAGTTAGGTCGCACCACTTCCTTAAGTCGCTCGGCCTGCACTTATGCCGCTACAACTTATGTCGCTCAGCTGCTAGGTCACGCCGTGTTGAGTCGCTAGGCTATTTCCATTTTGATGAATTTAGAATCAAATTCTTGGGATTTTTATTTACATCTTCGAATGTGAATTTTTGTGATTGATCGTTTCTATGATCATTTTTGGGATTTGTCATTTTAAAGTATACAAACCTTTACTTCACTCGCACGAGAAATCTAATTAAACGGCTTCGTAAAACAAGTGGTATGAAACCTTGCGTTTACTTCATCGGTTAATTCTTGGACTTGTTCGATTGAATCTCTTATGACAATTTTCGAGTGGAGATTTACAATTAGTTCGTAAATATTTAAGTTAAGCTAGTGGTTATGGGACATGAAGCTAAGCTTATATATTTACTAGCTTACTGTAATTGACACTTCTTAATGATCATTGATAATCATTTTTGTGATTTAGACTAGCAATTGTGCGAGTCTCTTTGTCTACGAGGGAGACTAAAACCCGTTTCTGTGGAGCTTCGGCTCAATTTGGTAGGGTAGCGACCCATGATCTTCGGGCCGTTTTGTGGAGCTTCAGCTCAAAACTAATGGTTAGCAACCATGGAATAGCGTTCCATTTTATGATACACGTGTTGGTGAGTTTTCATGCTTTCATTTTGTGATAGGCCTCCCCCTTTTTGTGGTTTTTGGATTTCCATTGATGATTTCTGGAATTTGTGTTTTCACCAATTTTCGTGATTTACATTGATAAGTTTTATTAATATTTGTGCATTGGTGAATTTGTGTGTCATTAACTTTTGTGATTGGCATTAGTATTATTGTCAATACTTATAGTTTGGTGGTTTGTTAAATAAAGAGTATGACATTCCTTTTGATCTTTGAGAAGATTCTCGTGATATTGATTAATCTCTTATTGATTTTCAATTGCATACTTATTACTGTATGGCTTTATGGTTACCATATATCTATGTCATATCTGTTATTCTATATCATTTTATCTGATGTTTATTGCTAGACTGATCCATTTATTGTTTTCTTATTAAATAATACTTGGGTCAGACCGAGATGTTACAGGTGCTTCTGCTTGACTTCATATCTGGGATTATCACCTTGACTTTTGGCTAACTACTTAGATTAGTAGTTTTTGTTGTATACATTAGAGATATAGACTCATTGATGTATCCATATTCTTCTGTCTAGCACTTGTAGCTATTCTTTTGTGACATTGTGGATCTTGTTTGACCACTACTCTGATGTACACTTTCATGTGTTATATATATTCATATCTATTTCCGCCTTTGTGATATGGATGTCTGTGGCTGACTTGTGTTATGTTTATTTCTATATTTGTTTCCGAAGAATACATATAGCCACTGCGTAGTAGCTTTGAGTTTGTACCGGTATGTCGGATTTCCTCCTTAAACCAAATACATGTCGTACTATCTGACATATCGATGCTCGCACAAGGCAATTACGCGGATGGTCGCTCCTCAATAGCCATATTCTCCGCGCTAGTTGACGGCATTACCCCGTAGTATCCTTGGCTAGCGTGGGTATAGAGGTAGGTCATCACAGCTTGGTATCAGAGCCAATCTTCAGAACAATGTAGAATATTCTAGCAAGGATCATCGTCCTAAGTCCATCTTTGGAGTCGTGCTTTAGGTTTTAATTCGAGTCTTCATACCGATTCATCCTATTTTCTTTATGATTCCTTGTTTATCTATCAAGATTGCTTGATATTCATTTGGTGAATAACCTTATCCTTCTTCTTTCTTTCTTTCAAAAAGGAAGAGAAATGGTTAGACCTGGCCGTCCCATCGCCGGTCAATCTCGTATTACTCCCCAAGATGGAGTATTTATGTTTGCCCAGCAGCTTCTTGATCTAGTAAGGAATGCTCAAGCAGCCGGATCTAATCCAGAGTGTACTCACCCTAGGTCTGGATTTGCACGTTTGTGCAGCGATTATACCAATTTGGGTGGAAAGCCATTCAAAGGTTCTGAAACCATTATTGAAGTCCAGGCTTGGCTGAGATCGTGCGATCGAATCTTTTCTCGCATGAATCTTATTGATCTTCACCGTGTTCAGGTGGCCTCTAGTATGCTCCAAGAAAGAGCATTAGATTGGTATGAGCTTATGATTTCTGAAATAAATGAAGCGGATCTTACTTGGGAGAAATTTCGGGAATGCTTCGAATTAAAATTTATGCCAGAAGCTGAGAAGGTGACTTTGGCTCGCCGTTTCAATGACCTTGTTCAAGGTGAATCCTCTGTGACAGATTATGTCGCATCCTTCGAGTCACTTTCTAAATATGGGGTCTAATATATAAATACCCCATTGAAGAAAAACCAACGATTTGTCTATGGCTTGAATAAAAATCTCAAGATGCCATTACTTCTAAAATTAGAAGTTTCTTTTGATCAACTCGTAGATATCGCTCTTCGTCTTGAAGAGGCAGATGGGGAGAGTGATGTTGAAGTTATGAGTGCCAAACCAAACTTCAACAACAAGAAAAGGCCTAATAAGTTTAAAGCTCCTTATCCCAACAATAAGAAAGGGAAGCAAGCCTCTCCGGCAACTAAGACTTCTACCCCAAGTGGTGGGCAATGCTACAACTGTGGTTCTAAGGACCATTATGCGAACAAGTGTTCAAAGCCTCGTACTTGTCGCTATTTCAAAAGCCCGGATCATTATTTATCATCCTGTCCCAAACTTCAAAATAGGAAAGAGGGAAAGCTTAATGTTGCTCAAGCCCCTGGCAACACATCTCGTGGTAAAGGTATTTCTCATTATATCCTTGATGGCATTATTTTATTTCATGGTCATCCTATTCGAGTTCTTTTTGATACGAGTGCGTCCCATTCTTTTATTTCAAAAGAACTTGTTGATACATTTTCTTTGGATATTTTGTGTTTAATGACTTCTTTGAGAATTGCGAATCTGGTTGGTGGATCCACAACAATCAGTTTATTGTGCAAAGATGTCGAGATTATTTGGTGTGATTTTTCTTTCCGAGCCAATTTGCATGTTATGCGCTAGTTTGGCTTTGGAATGATTTTGGGAATGGATTGGCTTAACCACTATGAAGCCCAAATCCTATGTCCTGAGCGGACTATTCATCTTCGACATCCTCAATCTGTTAAACAGATTTCTATTGACCTTAAAGATTCGGATTCCAGCTTAGTTGCATCTTTTTATTCCTTAAATCCTCATGATGACGATAATGATGATGAGGATATTATTTCTCTTATTCACGTTGTTCGTGAATTTTCCGACATATTTGAGCCCGTTTTAGGATTACCACCTAAGCGAGCAATTGAGTTTAGAATTAATCGCATCCCTGGAGCTCAACTTATTACTCGTCCTCCTTATCGTATGTCCAATAAAGAAAATGAGGAGATGCGTAAACAATTATCCGAATTGGAGACGAAGCAATTTATTCGCTCTAGTTCCTCGCCTTGGGGAGCTTCGGCTATTTTTGTGAAGAAATCCGATGGTACACTTAGGCTTTGCGTTGACTACCGCAAGCTTAATGATCTTACTATTAAGAATAAATATCCTTTACCTCGGATTGATGATCTATTCGATCAACTTAGTGGTGCTAGAGTCTTTTCACAATTAGACTTAGCTACCGGTTTTCATCAGCTTCGTATCTCAGAGGTTAGTATTCCTTTGACATCGTTCCGTACTCATTATGGATCTTATGAATGGCTTGTTATGCCATTTGGTTTAACAAATGCACTGGCTTATTTCATTGACCTTATGAATAGAGTTTTCAAAGACTTCCTCGATCGGTTTGTTCTCATCTTTATTGATGATATTCTTGTGTATTCTAAAACTGAGGAGGAGCATGAAAAACATCTTCGGATTGTGTTGGAAACTCTTAGGAGCAATAAATTAAAAGCAAAATTTTCTAAATTCCACTTTTGGCAATCTCGTGTGAAGTTTCTTGGTCGTATTATTTCCGAATACGGAATTTCCATGGATCCTTCAAAGATTGAAGCGATTCAGAATCGGAAGAGACCAGAGAGTATGACGGAGATCCGTAGTTTTCTTGGATTGGCAGGTTATTACCGCCGTTTCATAAAGGACTTTTTCAAAATTTCCATGCCTCTTACTAGTTTGACAAAGAAGGGAGTTAAATACATTTGGTCGGACAAATGTGAAGCTTCTTTTGAGAAATTGAAAGAACTCCTTTCCAATGCTCCTATTCTTGTGATTCCCGAGGGAAACCAAGATTTTATTGTTTATACCGATGCTAGTCGCGTTGGTTTGGGTGCCGTTCTTATGCAAAGGGAACATGTTATTGCTTATGCTTCTAGGCAATTGAAGCCAGCCGAGACTAGATATGCCACTCATGATTTAGAACTCGCGGCTATTGTTTACGCCCTTCGTATTTGGCGTCATTATCTTTTGGGAGAAGTAATTATTCTTTACACCGATCATAAATCTTTGAAGTATCTATTCTCTTAAAAGGAACTAAATTTGCGTCAACAACGTTGGCTTGAATTTCTTGCAGCTTATGATTTTGATATTGTTTATACCCCTGGAAAGGGAAATCGTGTTGCTGATGCACTTAGTCATAAGCAACAAGCGGTTGTTTCTATGATGATGTACGAATGGAATGATCTCGGAATTCTATCCACTTTGAGATTCGAGATCGTGTTTTCGATTTATGTTCATCTCTTGTTTTATGTAGCCTTGAGGCTCATCCTTCTCTTTTAGATCGCATTCTTGAAGCTCAAAAGCTAGATCCTGAATTGGCTCTTCTTGGCCAAAATTTTAGGGATAAAATTGATATCGAAGGTTTGAAAGACTTTGATATTGATTCTTGTGGCGGTATTCGAAAATTTGGTTGACTTGTCGTGCCAAATATTAGTAATCTTCGTAAAGACATTTTAGAAGATTCTCATCATTCTAAATTTACCATTCATCCCGGTAGTAGTAAAATGTACGCGGATATGGAGCGACTTTATTATTGGGAGGGAATGAAATCTGATATTGCTAACTTTGTTAAGTGTTGCATGACTTGCCAACTTGTCAAGGCCGAACACCAAAGGCCCAGTGGGTTATTGCAACTTTTAGAAATTCCAATTTGTATGTGGGATCAAATTTCCATGGATTTTATAGACGACCTTCCCCGTTCTAGTTCGGGTCATGATAGCTTATGGGTAATAGTCGATAGACTTACTAAATCCGCCCATTTTATTCCCGTTCGGTCCAATCAAACCGTTCCTCTCTTGGCCAAACTCTTTATTAAAGAAATTGTAAAATTGCATGGAGTCCCTTCTTCTATTATTAGTGATCGTGATCCATTCTTTACTAGTGGATTTTGGAAGAGTCTTCAAAAAGCTTTGGGAATGAAGCTTAATTTTAGCACCGCTTATCATCCCCAGTCCGATGGACAAACTGAGCGTGTGAATCAAACTCTTGAAGATCTTCTTCGTGCATGTGTTCTTGATTTTGGTGAAAGTTGGGAAGATCATATTTCTCTTGTTGAGTTTTCCTATAATACTAGCTTCAAATCCAGTATTGGTATGGCACCTTTCGAGGCACTCTATGGAAGGCCATGCCGATCTCCTTCTTGTTAGCTTAAGGCCGGTGAGAAGCTGGTTTTAGGTTCAGATTTTATTCATGATTCCACAGAAAAGATTGACCTTATTCGTCATAGGATGAAAGAATCCCAGAGTAGGCAAAGATCCTATGCCGATAACCGAAGAAGGAAATTAGAATTTTCTGTAAGAGATCTTGTGTTTATTCGTGTTTCACCTATGAAGGGTGTTGTACGTTTCAGTCGATTGGGAAAATTAGCGCCTCGATATATTGGGCCATTTCCTATCACCGAACGTATTTGTTCCGTGGCTTATCGCCTTTTATTACCGGCTCAGTTTTCTGCTATTCAAGACGTGTTCCGCTTGTTAAAGTCCAATGGTCCTCAAATCCTAACGACTTCTCTTGGGAATCTAGAGAGTTCATCGAGCGAACACATCCGAACTTACTTTCCCGTGCTCTTTGAGGTGAATTTCCTATTTCAAATTTCTTTTGTGTTGATATGCTTTCATGGTTATTACCTCATATTTTCTTCTTAAATATTGCGAGGACACAATTTCTTTAAGTAGGGGAGTCTGTAACAACCCGCATATTTTACGGTTGAATATTTAAATATTTTATTTTAATATTTTATCGTTAGTCGTATTTTAGTCCGAAAAGTTACTTTTTGCATACGGTCGAATTTGGACTCGGAACCACTTCCATTGGGTCCAAAACACCATTTGCGATCTTTTTAAGTATAAACATTGATATGTTTGGAGTTAGTGGAATTTTGTCACCTTTTCACTTTGGGCTTTGGGTTTGGTTTAGCCCATTAGCCTAAACTATTTACTCTAGCTCAACCCCTTTCCTTCATAATTTTACTTTCATTTTCTAACACTCAAGCTTCATCAAAAATGGAGGAAGGAATGGAAAATTAAAACTCCAAACTCAAGTTCATTTGCAAATCCAACATCTAACTCCCAATTCAAAGAGAAGCCATTGATTCTTCCATTGATTTCAAACTTCTTCTTCATTGATTTTGTGTAAAGGTGAGATTTTTATCTCACGTCTTTGTTTATAACTATCTTTAATTGTTGGGTATGAATTCCTAATACATATTCATGTGCATTTGCTTTTGGTTTGGATTGAATTGGTGGAAATCCCAATTTTTAGTGTTTTGGGTTCAAATCTTTAAAAATCCTAACTTTGATGTTTGCACACGTTTTTGGTGATGCATCAAGGAGCCAATACGACCGGGTAGCCTATAGGCATAATCCCCTAGCGTCCGTGCTCGATCGGTTGCAAATTGGGAGAGTTTTTACACCTCAAACCCTTAGGTCGCTCGGCCCGCACAAGAATCATTCTCGGCTGCAGTTAGGTTGGCCTGCACATTAGGTCGCTCCCCTATAGGTCGTGCCGCGCTAGGTCATTGCTCATCCCTGTATTCATTAGTTCGCTCTCCCCTCAGGTCGCACGGTCTTGTTTATTCATTAGGTCGTTAGGTCGCTCAGACCATTAAGTCGCGCTTGCTCGGCTAGGCCGTTGCAACCACTAAGTCGCTCGGACTTTCTGCAGTTAGGTCGCTCCGTGTTAGCTCGCAACCACTGGGTCGCGCCATGTTATTAGGTCGCACTCCTTAGCCCGCATGATACTTCTATGCTGTTACCTCCTTAGGTCATATGTATCTTAGGTCGTTAGCCTCGGCCATGTTAGATGGCTCGGCATTGCTTCGGTCGCACGGCCTATTCTCTAACTTAGGTCGATTTCAGCCTGCACTACGTCGCTCGCCCCTGTGTTAGGTCGCACCATACTTTGGGTCGTACCATGTTAGGTCGCTCGCCTGTTTTATGCCGCTACCGACTTAGGTCGCTCGATAGTTAGGTCGCACCCCTTCCTTAAGTCGCTCGGCCTGCACTTATGCCGCTACAACTTAGGTCGCTCAGCTGCTAGGTCGCGCCGTATTGAATCGCTAGGCTATTTCCATTTTGATGAATTTGGAATCAAATTCGTGGGATTTTTATTTACATCTTCGAATGTGAATTTTTGCGATTGATCGTTTCTACTATCATTTTTGTGATCTATCATTTTAAAAATATACAAACCTTTACTTCACTCGTACGAGAAATCTAATTAAACGGCTTCGTAAAACAAGTGGTATGAAACGCTTGCGTTTACTTCGTCGGTTAATTCTTGGACTTGTTCGATTGAATCTCTTATGACAATTTTCGAGTGGAGATTCACAATTTGTTCGTAAATATTTAAGTTAAGCTAGTGGTTATGGGACATGAAGCTAAGCTTATATATTTACTAGTTTTATGTAATTGACACTTCTTAATGATCATTGATAATCATTTTTGTGATTTAGACTAGCAATCGCGTGATGTCTCTTTGTCTACGAGGGAGACTAAGCCCCGTTTCTGTGGAGCTTCGGCTCAATTTGGCGGGGTAGCGACCCATGGTATTCGGGCCGTTTTGTGGAGCTTCAGCTCAAAATTAATGGTTAGCAACCATGGAATAGCGTTCCATTTTGTGATACACGTGTTGGTGAGTTTTCATGCTCCCGTGTTGTGATAGGCTTCCCCCTTTTTGTGGTTTCTGGATTTCCATTGATGATTTCTGGAATTTGTGTTTTCACCAATTTTCGTGATTTACATTGATAAGTTTTATCAATATTTGTGCATTGGTGAATTTCTGTATCATTTACTTTTGTGATTGGCATTGGTATTATTGTCAGTACTTATAGTTTGGTGGTTTGGTAAATAAAGATTATGACATTCCTTTTGATCTTTGAGAAGATTCTCACGATATTGATTAATCTCTTATTGATTTTCATTTACATACTTATTACAGTATGGCTTTATGGTTACAATATATCTATGTCATATCTCTTATTCTATATCATTTTATTTGATATTTATAGCTAGACTGATCCGTTTATTATTTTCTTATTAAATAATACTCGGGTCAGACCGAGATGTTACAGGTGCTTCTGCTTGACTTCACATCTGGGATTATCACCCTGACTTTTGGCTAACTACTTAGATTAGTAGTTTTTGTTGTATACATTTGAGATATAGACTCATTGATGTATCCATATTCTTTTGTCTAGCACTTGTAGCTATTCTTTTGTGACATTGTGGATCTTGTTTGACCACTACTCTGATGTACACTTTCATGCGTTATATATATTCATATCTATTTCCGCCTTTGTGATATGGATGTCTGTGACTGACTTGTGTTATGTTTATTTCTATATTTGTTTCCGAAGAATACATATAGCCATTGTGTGGTAGCTTTGAGTTTGTACCGGTATGTCGGATTTTCTCCTTAAACCAAATACATGTCGTACTATCTGACATATCGATGCTCGCACAAAGCAATTACGCGGATGGTCGCTCCTCAACAGCCTTATTCTCCGCGCTAGTTGACGGCATTACCTCGTAGTGTCCTTGGCTAGCGTGGGTATAGAGATGGGGCGTTACAATCCTCCTACCCCAATACAAAACATCCTCTGCCCCGATAACACAATGGTGATGAACAGAATTACAAACAACCACCCTTCTATGTGCATCAGCGAGCAACATCATCACATCCCAATACTCTTCCCATTGTACAAAACTGTGCCTAACACCAACTCCTCCTCAAACCATTATTTAAAACTCTCAAAACACTTCATCTTCTCATTTAATATCAAAACTTAAAATTGTGCCCACTGTACAAAACTATGCCCGATAAAATATGGAAAAGAAAATAATTGAAGGTAAAATCAGGCCAACTAAAGCATCGACAAATAAACTTACACACATCATATATGCTGATAAGGTCTTGACTCTTAAAAAAGCGAATATTCACATTATTAGAATTGTGGTGCCTTTGGGGTATACATAAAATGAAAAGAGCTAGATGCATTTTCTCTTCCATTTGCTCTAACACTTTGCGGCAAACAACATAATATTATCCAAAAAAAGGACATATTCAATTATATGTAAATACAATGTTCAGTATCATCACTTTCTCCCTTCGATTCTAGTTCTGATGTCTGTTTTTATGTTTGAATATGTATATAAGTGCACTAAACTTCTATAAATTAAATACTCAATACAAAATAGCTTAGAGAAATTATTAGTTACCGGATAACTTTTACAGCCTAATCAAAAACACATGCATGCATATATATGCCATATATATACCACACTTTAATATATACACCATACTTTAATGGAATTTCTTTCTAAAATGGAATCGAAATTCCAAAAATATCAGATGCTCAAAATGGAACTGAAAACCAGGACTGTAAACCTTGGTTCAGATATAACGAATATAGATAATATTACCTTTATCCTTTCATACTGGTTGATAGCAATACTTTTAGCCTCTTCTGTGACTTGTATCGATTTTTTATTTCCTCTAATTTACGAATCCTTGATTCGTCACCACCAAATATCTTTGAGGATGCTACTTCAAGCTTTACTGCCAGATCTGATACTAGTGTTCGCACCGTCAATAAAGAATTTGTACGGTCAGTAAATGCATTACGGATCGATAACATCAGCCCCAAATACTCAACGGCGTATACTGGATGTAATTGAGTACAACGAATATTATTATTCGATTGAAACCACATAAATGTACCTCCGAATGCAGATCTTCCAAATGAAAGTTTTAACACAATGATAATCGTTTTAACAACTTACCAGATACTTGAGAGTTTGAAAATCCAATTCACCGTATAATCTGCCAGCTTTGATAGTAGCAGTGGCGATAACTCTTGCATCAACAGTATAGGTTTTTTGTGAAATGTAGATACATTCTTCATTTTCCAATTTAACCAACGTGATGAAAGCTAGTCCTAACTGCCCCATTGTTGCTTCAATATCCTGCTGAGCTTTAACAAGTACTTCAGCCTGTGACAAAAGGAGTAATAAATAAACACATCTGCAATAGGTATCTACAATATTATGCACAAATAAACCAACAAAGCTGAAAACTACCTCTGTAGATTGTCAAACAATGATATATAATATGCCTAATTTGAGAATCATAAATATGAACTTTAATTAAATTAATTGTTTTATAAACTAGGCAAACATGAAACAGTAGAACCACAACAGAAACACATGATAAATAGATCAAAATGATATCCTAATGGGTGCACCATCAACCCATACTAATTGTTATTGCTGCAACCTATACAAGTCATAAGAAAGATATTTTTTGTGTGAAATGTGGATCAGATCAACTGATTAGACATGGTTACCTATGATCACAAATTTAATGAAAGATATCTAATGGTCATCATAGAAAAATTGGCTAAAAAGAGAAAGCATCTAAGAAGTTAAACCTCATATTCTTATCATAATAATATTAAATATCAAATATTGAAAAAAATAGAAAACAAAAACCTAATTCACGTCATATCTGTGCCCAGTCCTTTTACTATTCCATCCTCGTACAATAATTCTTCTCCGGTGCAGCCGATGATTTTTTATGTCAAGCTTAGACCATCTATGGCAATATGCAATTGTTTAAATCTGTATTAAGAAAAAAAATCTCTGTACTGTGAAAAAATATCTCCACATATCCTGATATAATGTAAAAACTTTGAAGTTCCTATTACAATATGATGCCAATTCCTTTAGTAAGAAAGCTATTACATGAAGAGTGTCGACGAGTCACCTTAAAAAGTAAATCAATATTTCATATATAAATGTTCTGGGAAAAACTCAATGCACCGAACTCTGAAACAAATAGTGATTAGCTCATTTTATGAAGAGTGATCAGAATCTGCCAGGATTCATGAATAACATTTTATCTACCTGACCTAACTCAATGCACATAACCTTTTATCTACCTGACCTAACTGAATAAAAATGACTAAATCATTTTTCATCTACTGATCAAAATCATATCAAAATAGAGTTTCATTGTATAAGTTTGAACTAGAACTTGTTATTAAGCGAGTTGGGATGCTTTAAACAAAATGACAAATTAGTAAAGTTAAGAACAACCAACTGTATCGGCATATCTAAAACTGTGATAAATACTGGGATTTGATCTTAAAAACATCCAAAACATGTGGTATTGGAGCAAATCTAATGATATATCATCTGTGAAAGACAAAGAGTTTATAGAGCGATCAAAACTTGTCGGGATTTAAGAATAACATCATATGAATCGGTGGATTGACAAACCATGAATTTCGTTGTCACTTCGCTCCACAATTTCGTTGCCAAAGTCAGTTAACATAAAAAATGAAAAGAAGAAATAAAAGCTCAGAACTTCTTAGAGCGATTGTGTTACCGTCACCGATCAGTGATAACCAGTCTGCGACACAAAGAATTTCCTCATCGCCACAAAAGCAGAGAAGTAGATGAAGACTGAATTACAAGAAACACAACATCTCAACCGTCCAAAGTTATTGGATGTTTTAGACTGAATTTCAAGAAATTTTGTTTATAAACAATGAGAATACAAACAATTAAAATAACACAGAAAAAACATATAAAAACAGATAGATGTTTTGAGAGTTCTACCAAGAGAACATCTATCTTGATTACAAAGTTATTGGATGATGCACATTGTGACTGCACATATACAAATATCAATTCAACGAACTCTGAAACAAATAGTGATTGAAAATCATATATGTTTGATGTGAATTTTTGCTTGATGATAACAAATATATACATATCAATTTATATATGTGTTTGCAGATTGTACTATATACATATAGGAATAAATATTCATATTGAATAATAATACTATTGCACAGAATTTATATAATTCAATCGGTATTTTTATTCAATATAATATTTTAATTCAACACTTATACAGTACAAAGTTTTCAGCTCTTTCTATATACATACACTAGTTTATACATTTCATATTCATATTTTCTCTTACTGCAACGCACAACACTGTACACTTTACAAAACCATTAATCTGCATCTATTTGCATTGTCCAGCTCCGCTTCTTGTTCTGTCTCCTGTGTACCTGTATAATTAGCAACTACAGCAGTAATCTGAAAATAAACAAATTTGAATTTGCAAAAATATAATTTTTTTATTGGTGCCTCAGTTATTTGGGTTGTTCGTCATCATTTACATTCGAATTCATCACACACAAAGTCGTGCAGATAGATATATACACTTGTATTTCTATCAGGGACAGGTAATCATAAGTGGCTGCAGTACACACGTGTACATTCATACACGTGTGCACTGCCTCGCCAACTCGTGTGCGCAGCCAACAAAAGCAAGCATGCAAAAAGGAAAACCAGAGCACGACCAAGTATGGAAGTGACTCAAAACAGAAAGCACAATGTGAGGACCACAAGTAAAGCTGAAATGCAAAAGTATATCAATCAGTTACTCAATGCATGCAACATGGTGAGCAACACAAGTGCAACAATCGACAGCATCAAAGCATCAAAGCTTATACAATCAGACAACAACTGAATGCATCCAGATGACACAATGCTCAAAGACACAGTACACATATGACACAAGACTGCAAACAAGTATTGAAACCAACAATATGGAAAAAAGGGCAGTGGATAGGTACAAGGCCAGAAAGACCAAATGCAAGACCAAAGTGCAACAGAACATCAACTGGAAGCAACAAGAATACCAGAGATAGTCTCATAAGACAGTGATAGTGAGTATACAAGTGTAGACACAAGTAGTGATACAACAGTAAAAAGAAACAAATCCAGTGCCAACATGAACAGAGACCAGTAACGCAACAGTGACATGCACCAGAGACATGACTACACATCAGTTCACTCAAGTTCAAGAGAAACCAAAACAAGCCAGTGAAATCACAAGTATATCAACTCAACAACAATCTAGGCAAACCAGGTTGAACGACTACAAGTACAAGGCATAGCAACTACATAAGAAACTTTGAGCTACAGACCAAGCAAGTACATACATACAAGCAACTGAAGACTACATGAACACTATACGCCGAGAACCAGACCATGGAAGTATGACATGAAGCATGTACATGTGAAAACAGTGAAAACAGTGAAGCCGAAGACAGGGATGAACATAAAGATGGCCGAAGCCGTGTCAAAGCAGATGTTAATCAAGTCAAAAAACAAGTGTGTGCAATCTTTGAAAAAGTCAAAAGTCAAAACAAAATAAAACAGGAAAATTTCTGCCGTATCGATCAAGAAAAATCAAACGATTCAAGATCAAATCCGTGTGCATCAAGTTATTACAATATCAGGAAAGCGAAAATTAGGAAAGTATCGAATAGATACGAACGAATTATAGGGTCTCAAAATCCATATAAATATTCACCAAAAAATTCATCATCGACATCGAGTTCGAATACGAAAATCGTAAAAGCACTTAAAGAGAAAATTACATACCGAAGCATATGTTGAACACGATCAAATTGAAGCAGCAGAGAGCAACTCAAAGAAATAGATGATAGACAAAGAGAGAACCAGAATCAATCATACGCTCGATCAACTATCGGCCGCTACTGTTTTTCAAAATCCTAAATTGGATCGAAGGGACGAAGCACTAATTTGGGACAACAATCGTCGCCATTTTTTATCAGAGAAAATCAAAAGAGACTGAGTGAAAGAATAGAAAAGGGGCGGCCGTTTATTTTAATTAAGGTTTAGTTATTTAATTAAGGGTCTAGTTTTTCAAATAGGGTTTAATGTTAAAATAAAGTTTTTAGTCTTTTTTGCTCTTATTTTCTGTACTTTTCGATTTAAATCTTGGTAAATCACCACCTAGGCTTTAGGTTGTGTCAGATTGTCTAGTTAGGATTAGTTCAGTGAGCAGGGTGTGCGAATTTGCAAAACTCTATAGGCGGTAGTAGGGTGTGCGAGTCTGTTAGAGTGTTTGTAAGCGGGAGACTGTTTAATCCTAATAGAAATCTGGGAATGCAACAGTAGGCAGGGGTTGCCAAGCTGGGTAAATTTTGCGTGTGATTTACTTTTCAGCATATTTACTTCTCTGCAGATTGTTTTTTATTTAATTCAAGAAAATTTGCTATAACCCTATTCACCCCCCTCTAGGGTTAATATAGATCCTACAAGTGGTATCAGAGCGAGGTTATCTTTCTTTAACTCCAGAGTCATGGATCCACTAAATAATAATTCAGAGGAATCTAGTGAGGTCTGTTGGCGGGCTAAGGAGCAACAAGAATGGTTTCTAGATTCAAGGTGTTCTAGACATATGATAGGTTACAAATCGAAGTTCCTTAGCCTAGAGAATTTTAAAGGTGGAAATGTGATCATGGGGGATAATAGCAAGTGTAAGATTATTGGTAAAGGTGAAGTAGGTAACGGTACTTTTTCCTTGACTAATGTTTTATACGTTGATAATTTGCATCACAATCTCATTTCTATCAGCCAACTATGTGGAAAAGGTATGAATGTGGTCTTTTATAGTGATACTTGCAAAATCATTGATAAATCTTCTGAAAACATTGTTTTTATGGGTAAAAGAAAAGGAAATGTTTACTCACTTTCGTTTGATAATCTAAATCTTTCTAGATGTTTGGTAGCCACTGACGAAGAGGCATCTTTATGGCATAGGAGATTTGGACATGCTAGCATGAGCCTCTTAGAAAAACTTGAAATAAAAGAATTAGTCAGAGGGTTACCACATCAGAAATTTAAAAATAATAAAGTGTGTAAAGCATGTTCCTTGGGCAAGCTTAGTCGATCATCATTTCGCCCTAAAAATATTGTTAGCACATCAAGGGTCCTTGAATTAATTCACATGGACTTATTTGGACCAAATGAAATTGCAAGCTTGAATGGAAAACGCTATTGTTATGTATTGGTTGATGATTATTCTAGATTTACATATGTTTATTTCTTAGCCAAAAAGCCTGAATCTTTTGATTATTTTTCAAAATTTGCAAAACTTGTTCAAAATGAAAAAGGAGTTTCAATTAAAACTTTGAGAAGTGATCATGGAGGCGAATTTGAAAATTTGGAATTTGAAAGCTTTTGTGAAGAAAATGGTTTAAAACATGAACTTTCTGCTCCACGAACACCTTAACAGAATGGGGTGGTTGAAAGGAAAAATCATACATTACAGGAATTGGCTAGATCCATGTTGAGTGAGTATAAACTAGCTCTAACCTTTTGGGCAGAGGCAGTGAATACTTCGTGCTATGTAATGAATAGAGTAATGATTAGACCAATACTTGACAAAACGTCTTATGAATTGTGGCATGAAAGGAAACCTAACATCTCTTATTTTCGTGTATTTGGATGTCCTTGTTTCATTCTTAACACAGGTGATCAACTTGGAAAATTTGAATCAAAGGCTGATGAGGGAATTTTCATGGGCTATTCAACAAGGAGCAAGGCTTACAGGATATACAACAAACGAACAAAAACAATTGTTGAATCAATCAATGTGAAATTCGACGAATCTGACCTGGAAAGGACGACTGAAAAGACGGTTGACGATGGGGTAGATCATGAAGGCATTGAAGAAGGAACATCTAGTGAGAAAGCTGAAAGTAGGACTGTTGATGCCGGTAGATTGAAGTTCAAATCCAACCATCCTCCTGAATTGGTTATAGGTGATCCTACGGAAGGTATACGCACTCGCCCTTCATTTGATAAAAATTTGTGTGCGTTTTGTTGCCACAGTGGTTTTATTTCTGAGATTGAACCTGATTCTGTTGAAATGGCTCTTAATGATGAAAGTTGGGTTTTAGCAATGCAAGATGAACTTAATCAATTTGAGATAAATAAAGTTTGGAAATTAGTTCCTAGGCCTAATGACTATCCAATTATTGGAACTAAATGGGTGTTCAAAAATAAGCTTGATGAATCATGAAATGTAATTAGAAACAAAGCTAGGTTGGTCGCAAAAGGATATAACCAAATAGAAGGCATAGATTTTGATGAAACATTTGCTCCAGTTGCTAGGTTAGAAGCCATTAGGATTTTGCTAAGTTTGCATGTTATAAGGGTTTCAAACTTAAACAAATGGATGTAAAAAGTGCCTTTCTAAATGGTGATTTGAAAGAAGAAGTTTTTGTTGAACAACCCCCCGGTTTTGAAAATCATGATTTTTCGAATCATATGTATAAACTAGTAAAAGCATTATATGGTCTTAAGCAAGCTCCTAGAGCTTGGTATGACTGCCTTTGTACATATCATTTGGAAAATGGCTTTAAAAAGGGGAGTGCTGATACGACACTGTTTCTATTATATAATGGAAGTGAATTTTTGATTGTTCAGATTTATGTGGATGATATTATTTATGGTGCTACTAATGAACTCTTGTGCGAGAAATTTGAACAAGTCATGCAGGCTAAATTCGAGATGAGCTTGGTTGGAGAATTGAAATATTTTCTTGGATTCTAAATCAAGCAAAGCAATGATGGTATTTTTATTTCACAACCAAGTATGTGTTGGAACTATTGAAGAAATTTGGAGTTGAGAACTCCAAACCGTTGAGAACTCCTATGAGCCCATCAACAAAGTTGGACAAAGACGAAAAAGGAATTGCTGTCGATTAGAAGAAATATCGAGGGATAATTGGTTCACTTCTCTATCTTACTGCTTCTAGACCTGATATTATGTTTTCTGTGTGTTTGTGTGCACGTTTTCAATCTAATCCTAAAGAATCTCATTTGAAAGCCACTAAACGAATATTGAGATATCTTTCACACACACACAAATTTGGATTATGGTACCCTTCTTGTGAAAATTTTGATTTAGTTGGCTATTCTGATGCTGATTATGCTGGTTCATTGGTTGACAGGAAAAGCACTAGCGGGACATGTTTCATGCTAGGACATTCATTAGTTTCATGGTCAAGTCGAAAACAGAATTGTGTTGCATTATCCACCGCTGAAGTAGAATATATTGCTTTAGGAAGTTGTTGTGCTCAAATTTTACGGATGATGCAAACTCTTTCTGATTTTGGCTTAGTTTATAAACAAGTTCCATTAAAATGTGATAGTAAAAGTGCAATAGACTTGCCAAATAATCCTGTTCATCATTCACGCACAAAACATATTGATGTGAGACACCACTTTCTTAGAGATCACATTGCTAAGGAAGACATTTGCATTGAACATATTTCAACTGAGGCTCAACTTGCTGATATTTTCACAAAACCCCTCCCCGAAGACAGATTTTCCAGATTACGTTTGGATTTGGGGATTATACAAATTGACTAATCATTTTCCATTTTTTAGTTGAAATATTCTTGGATATATACTTTCAACTTCAATTTCTAGGATTCAAACCAGTTTTGGATATTATCCAAAGGTTGATTCGAATATGGTATTCAGTATTGGATATTACATAATATAATCAACTTGGTAACTTATTCCACGACCATTTCTATTTCTACCATCTTTCTATAGTTCACAATGGTTTTGTAAAATGAGAAGAGTGGATTTTTTTTTTAATAATGATAATAACTCTCATGCATCCATTCTCATTTAAAAGTCCTTATGGTTATGCATGGATGGAGCATGTGAGTGAATTATTTTTATCATTAGTCCATTCTCATTTAAAAGTCCTTATGGTTATGTATGGATGGAGTATGGTAACTAAGTATTCTGGTCTCAAGCCCGGATGCTTAGACTAATAAGTAACTGCTAATCCCATTTAAAAGTCCTTATGGTTATGCGTGGTTAGTAAGTGCTTATTTTTGCGCTTAAATGTCAAATTAATTTTAAAATATCTCTCTTCTTATTATACAAAAACCGAATCATCGATCCATTCTCTACAATGTGGAAATTGTTATCTCATTTTGATATATTATTTTTTCCTACTGTTCCATTGTTTTTTGTCAGTCTTTTGATAATGACAAAATGGGGAGAAGAACAAGATTTTGATAAGGAAGTAAATATTTTTTGGAATACTTCAACAAATTTGTTAAATGTTGTTAGTTAATTTTCTTTAGTTCTTTTATTCTTCTGTAAGTTTCTAAATCTTCTAAATAGGGAGTGGTCTCAGTTGCAGGAAGAGCATTCATATAGGGGGAGCTAAATATTTCATGCTCAAACACATTTATTAGAATTTCAAAATCTTTAATATATACGTTTGTCATCATCAAAAGGGGGAGATTGTTTGATGTGAACTTTTGTTTGATGATAACAAATATGTACATATCAATTTATATATGTGTTTGCAGATTGTACTATATACATATAGGAATAAATATTCATATTGAATAATAATACTATTGCATAGAATTTATATAATTCAATCGGTATTTTTATTCAATATAATATTTTAATTCAACACTTATACAGTACAAAGTTTTCATCCCTTTCTATATACATACACTAGTTTATACATTTCATATTCATATTTTCTCTTACTACAACGCAGAACACTGTACACTTTACAAAACCATTAATCTGCATCTATCTGCATTATCCAGCTCCGGTTCTTGTTCTGTCTTCTGTGTACCTGTATAATTAGCAACTACAGCAGTAATCTGAAAACAAACAAATTTGAATTTGCAAAAATATAAATTTGTTTTTTTAGTGCCTCAGTTATTTGGGTTTTTCGTCATCATTTACATTTGAATTCATCACATACAAATTCATGCACATAGATATATACACTTGTATTCCTATCAGGGACAGGTAATCATAAGTGGCTGCAATACACACGTGTACATTCATACACGTGTGCACTGCCTCGCCAACTTGTGTGCGCAGCCAACAAAAGCAAGCATGCAAAAAGAAAAACCAGAGCACGACCAAGTATGGAAGTGACTCAAAACAGAAAGCATAATGTGAAGACAACAAGTAAAGCTGAAATGCAAAAGTATATCAATCAGTTACTCAATGCATGCAACATGGTGAGCAACACAAGTGCAACAATCGACAGCATCAAAGCATCAAAGCTTATACAATCAGACAACAACAGAATGCATCCAGATGACACAATGCTCAAAGACACAGTACACATATGACACAAGACTGAAAACAAGTATTGAAACCAGCAATATGGAAAAAAGGGCAGTGGACAGGTAAAAGGCCAGAAAGACCAAATGCAAGACCAAAGTGCAACAGAACATCAACTGAAAGCAACAAGAATACCAGAGACAGTCTCATAAGACAGTGATAGTGAGTATACAAGTGGAGACACAAGTAGTGATACAACAGTAAAAAGAAACAAATCCAGTGCCAACATGAATAGAGACCAGTAACGCAACTGTGACATGCACCAGAGACATGACTACACATCAGTTCACTCAAGTTCAAGAGAAACCAAAACAAGCCAGTGAAATCACAAGTATATCAACTCAACAACAATCTAGGCAAACCAGGTTGAACGACTACAAGTACAAGGCATAGCAACTACATAAGCAACTTTGAGCTACAGACCAAGCAAGTACATATATACAAGCAACTGAAGACTACATGAACACTATAGGCCGAGAACCAGACCATGGAAGTATGACATGAAGCATGTACATGTGAGAACAGTGAAAACAGTGAAGCCGAAGACAGGGATGAACATAAAGATGGCCGAAGCAGTGTCAAAGCAGATGTTAACCAAGTCAAAAATCAAGTGTGTGCAATCTTTGAAAAAGTCAAAAGTCAAAACAAAATAAAACAGGAAAGTTTCTGCCGTATCGATCAAGAAAAATCAAATGATTCAAGATCAAATCCGTGTGCATCAAGTTATTACAATATCAGGAAAGCGAAAATTAGGAAAGTATAGAATAGATACGAACGAATTATAGGGTCTCAGAATCCATACAAATATTCACCAAAAAATTCATCATCGACATCGAGTTCGAATACGAAAATCATAAAAGCACTTAAAGATAAAACTACATACCGAAGCATACGTTGAACTCGATCAAATTGAAGCAGCAGAGAGCAACTCAAAGAAATAGACGATCGACAAAGAGAGAACCGGAATCAATCATACGCTCGATCAACTATCGGCCGCTGCTGTTTTTCAAAATCCTAAATTGGATCGAAGGGACGAGGCCCTAATTTGGGACAACAATCGTCGCCATTTTTTATCAGAGAAAATCGAAAGAGACTGAGTGAAAGAATAGAAAAGGGGCGACCGTTTATTTTAATTAGGGTTTAGTTATTTAATTAAGGGTCTAGTTTTTCAAATAGGGTTTAATGTTAAAATCAAGTTTTTAGTCTTTTTTGCTCTTATTTTCTGTACTTTTCGATTTAAATCTTGGTAAATCACCACCTAGGTTTTAGGTTGTGTCAGATTGTCTAGTTAAGATTAGTTCAGTGAGCAGGGTGTGCGAGTTTGCAAAACTCTATAGGCGGTAGCAGGGTGTGCGAGTCTGTTAGAGTGTTTGTAAGATGAAGACTGTTTAATCCTAATAGAAATATGGGAATACAGCAGTAGGCAGGGGTTGCCGAAGCTGGGTAAATTTTGTGTGTGATTTACTTTTCAGCATATTTACTTCTCTGCATATTGTTTTTTGTTTAATTCGAGAAAATTTGCTATAACCCTATTCACCCCCCTCTAGGGTTAATCTAGATCCTGCAATATAATTTGATTTTCCATTTTGCAGAATAAAAAATGTTACCAGACTATTACATTGACGAAATTGAAGTCATTGAAGGTTGACAGATGCTCAACACTTAAGTAACCCTGCATTGTCGTGGTCTCTCATTTTCTTGATCCACATTAGGCTTGAGAATGTGAAAAATCCGTTATCTACCATTGTCAGTTCTAAATCTAGAATACAAATAAGAATTCCATCAAACATAAAGCAGACGTAAATTTTTTAAAAAAAAGAATAATGAAATTCTTGCGATTTAAGCAGCAGGCACAACTTGAACTTCTTCTCCGACATTAATGGCAGCAGCAACGCTTCCAGGCTCGACGAACGACTTTGCCGGATCGATCGTACGAGGTAGTCAAATGCGACAACCATGGAAGTTGATTGATATTGATGGATGTCGCAGAAAAGGTAAAGAATGCCACATGACTCATCTCAACGAACTGTTATTCTGCTGGCAATCGCTTGTTCAGGTTTATTCTACTAGCGATGGGAAGATAAAGCCGACGTCGAGGTCAATGTTGGTTCAGCCAAAGGAGAGCCGAGATGAAGTTGACTATGGATCGGAAGCCGAGCCAAAATTTCTGTGCTGGAAGATGAAACTCACTGTGGATTGGGATCGAGATTTGGCTAGGAGAGCACGAGACGATGAAGTTGGTACTTTGGAAGATGATTGGGCAAAAAGGAATAGGGAGAACATATTTTCGTTGGAGCGAAAATAAAAATTCAAGTGGGAAAATGAATGTTAATGCGGTAAAATGAAAATGAAAATAAAAGCATACAGGGAAAATGAAAATGAAAGTGCGTAAGGATGCAAATTAATGTAGTTGCATCGGTTGACTTTAAAATCGATGCGACTAAAACTATTTGCATCGATGTATTTTCTTCGGTTGTTGGTGAAAACTGATGCAAATTTGAATTTTTCCTTACCTATTGCTTTCCACGTACCAATTGCATCGGTTATTAAGATAGAACTGATGCAAATAGTTCTATTTGCATCAGTTTTTACTTCAACCGATTCAAATAAGGCGAAGCAATGTGCACTACTAGTGCCTCTTCTTATTTTCCATCAAAAATCCGATCTTTCTATTTTTGACATCTCAAATTTCAAAATATATTTAACCAAAACATAGAATTCAATAATTTAAATTTCTGATATAATCAATACAATCTATTACAGACTATCAAATAAAATATATCATTGAATATGAAAATAATTTTAATATTTTGAGGAATCCAGTTGGATACCCCAACCTGTTTCCCTACATCAACAGATGCTAGAACAATATAAAAATATCAATCCCACTTCGAGGGGGATATCGCGGTATAAAGGGTCATCCGCTATTATGCAGGGGGCATAGGGTCTCATCCGCTATAGAATGCGGAAATATCACTCACTCCAATGTATATACTACTATATATAATATATCACATCCAAACTGATAATAAATTATCAACTCAAGCAATCAACCAATAATTTAATTTTAACTAATTAAATTAACTGATAATCCAATTTGAGTGAGATTAACCCACCTTTGATTTTTGTTTTGCAAATCTGATCCAAGCCGGCTTGTCTCTTCCCAATTTAAGACCTTGTACAAACATTATACGGTTTATTAATATTTGAACTAATCGATGGTCAATTACCATATATTAATTCAATCTTAAACTAATTTTCCTTTAATAATTTCTTAGTAGCTAAATAATTAAATATGTTAATTTAATAAACTAATCCCTTAAATACATATTTTTGAATAACAAGTAAGTTTAAAATATGTAGATGTACATTTATTTTATTCTATTAAAACTACACACACATATATATATATATATACGCTTATAAGATAATCCATATAGATTTTAAAAATCTAACTTATATAAATCCAAACATTTAAAATCCCTATATATATATATTTTAAAAATCTTTTCTATATATAAATTTTTTTCCTGTTTACCTATGAATATATATAATAAATCAAAATAGGCATGTGTTATATTTTTCTCTTTAGAAATGGGTATTTCCTTTACTGTAAAATTTTTCTTCCATCTAATCTGAATATATATATATATATAATTTAATAAAATAGGGATTTGTTTTCTGTACATATTTTAGATCCTAAATAGTAAGTTGATATACATATATTAAATTAAATTAAGAGCAGAACTGTTTATTTATTTCTGCAAATATTTTCTAAACTATACATACTTATAGAATTAAAGTCAAAATGGGTTATACCTTACTGGATCAGAACCATTCCCTGTTCGACATCAATAAACCCAACGCAGCTGCCCTCCTCGCAGCGTCCACCATTTAAAATCCGCGACCAAAATCATCTCGAGCTCGGAGAAGCTATCCCATCAGCCTCGTGCATTACCACATGCGAGCCCTGCCTTGGCCTCGACATCCCACTTCGCCGCCTTGACGTCGAGCATCCCAATCCTAACGCACGTGCTTCCCAAAATCTTCGGCCGCCTTGCCTCGCCTTCGTAATCACCTCCTCCCTCCCAGACGAATATGTGCGACAGTACACGATCACGGCATATTTTCTTCTTCTTATAAAACAGGCGAAATCGAATTCGTAGAAGAAGGGAACGAGCATGCTTTTGAACGATGAATTTTGAAAGGAGGGCAATTCGATTCCCTTATGAATGAAGACAGATTTCCCCCATTTTTCCGCTCTGAAATCGTTTGTCATGAACGAGAGTTTTATTTGAAAATCGAAGGAAGGAAGGGATAAAATATACGTGAATTTCAAATTGATTTGGACTGAAGGGATAAAAGAAATTTAGACGTGATTTATGCATGCTCTGCAATTGTTGCGTGTTGAGTAGGATAAAGGGAACATGATAAGATGTTACCGTGCTTGCAATCCTTGCTACAGTGATTGGCATTCAAAAAGTGCTAATGTGATAGAAGTGCAGCTGAAGATTGACTAGGGTGTGTGTGTGTGTGTATATATTAATTCAAATTCAAATTGTCTCGAAAATGCACCTTAAAATTTCAAGTTCCTATCGAGGCTTGCTGCTAGGAGTTTATAATGTTATACCCCTATTTCGAATGGAATGGAAAAGGTTTCGTGTCCTAATTCGATCGTATGGTAAAGATGCTTTTTGGACCGAGTAATTATATCAAAAAATTTGAAAGAAATTTCAATGTGTTTTCATATCATACGACCAACAGATAATTCCAAATGCTATGAAAATTGAAATATGATAATATTACAGTATTACGGATCCAATAAACTGGTTTCGTTGAAATCCGAGACTGTGCCACGGAAGGCTATTTTAAATATCGATTTAAAAGATATATTCTTAAAACTGAACAAATCATCTTCAAATTCACTTTAAAGCTTTATTATCTTCAGTATTGTTAATATAAACTTTATAAGCCTTTAAAATATTTTTAACAAGCTTAAAACTCCAAATTCAATAATTTATCAATTTCCACCCATTTAATTCAATAATTAAATCACCCAATAAATAGTTATATTTGAAACTCAAGTCAAAAATTAACTTTTAAATATTTAAAATCAATTAAATATTCCAATTTAAAATACCTAAAATCCCAGATCATTACATTAAACTTCCAAATTCATATTATATAATCACTTACGCCTTAAGTTTAATTTTCCTTTTCAATAACTTATCTAATCTAGTTAAAATCAAATTCACTTTATTTAACCTTCCTTTAGTTAAACTTCAAATCATATATTTTATTATGCCAACTCAATTTTATTTGACTTTACTAAGTTACATTTTTATTTCATATTATAAGTCCAAAACTCGTTTCACTTATATTTATCAATTTCAGCTTGGATTTTAAATTCAAATTCGTTTATCACATCAAAACTTCGATTTTCAATTTATTATTGGTAGCAAATCCATCATATAGGTTCTCAAAATGATACTGATAATACTACAGTCATCACCATTATTATTTTCTAACAACAGTGGTGCTCCTTTATATTCTTTTAAAAATCCTTTTTCTATTTATAAATCACATTTATAAATTCTTTACTTACATAATTTCACTTATTTTACTTAACTTATATATGATTCATTCCAAATTTATTTATATTATTTAGAATTACAATAGTTTAACCTCTTTAGAATTTGAAAACTAACTTTCGTAATAAATGGGATTCAAAATTTTCAAATTTTTAGCTTAAATCCATTTTTATTTACAACTCATATTTATATATATACTGTTGCCGTTTCATTTCTTATATATAAGATTATTTCACAATTGTAAATCTTTTTAATTATAATTCCAAACTTTACAATTCATTTGCTTATATAATTTATTCTTTTACAATTGTTGTTTTTATTTAGATTATTCAAACAACTTTTATTAACTTATATATATATATATATAAATATGTATTTATTTACATTTCCAAACAACGAAGCAATCAATTTATATACACTTTACTAATTTCTTAAAAATGGTTTCCTTTATATATAAAATATAATCAAGGTAAAATTATTTCATTTATCCAATTTAAATAATGCTATGTCGACTTGCCTCGTTTAAGTGTTAAAAAACCCCTATCGATAACATGACATCCCATATACCGACCAAAATTCATAAACAACTCAACGGATAAGTAAACACAATATAAAACATTTTATAATCACTAACAAATATGCGCTCATATATATAATACACTCAAACTCAATCTGGGATGCTACTGACCTTATCCATACCGACTACCCATCAAAGCCCAGGAATATACTAAATCTAAGCTCTGACACCAACTGTGGCGACCCGTAAATTCATATCCTTAGAATTGATAATAAACCACACATTTCTAACCCAAAAAGCACAGACGGACGGAAAGTCATGGGAAAGAAAAGAAGAGGGAAGAAGAGAAGAGAAGAAAGTAACGGCCCGAAGATTTTCAACCCCAAAAATCGACACTAATATGTCCATTGTATAGAGTTTCGAGCAATCGAGAGCCAAAAATTCCAAACTGTTAGGGCTAAGAAGAAAAAGAGGTAGAATAAGAAACAAAAACAACAGCACAGAATCTCACAATCGCAGCGGAACAAAATATAATATACAAATAGCAGCATTTGACATAAAGAAAAGCTGTAATTGTCAATATACATACAAGATATTAGAGTACACTTATCAATGAATAAATCTGGACAGTTATAATAACTTGTTCCTAAATACTGTCTGAACGGTCTATACTACATAGCGTGATGTAATCAATACGTCTCTATCATCCAGCTCATCTCCGGACTCCGAAGCGTCCTAACCTGAAAATCTGTAATACTGGGCTGACCCGGGCATTACAATAAAGTAACACCCGAATCAGGCTGGAAACCAGCGTGAGCAAACCTATTTACATGAAATACTTGGGTTAAAATGCTTCTTTGAAAACCCGGGTAACTCGTACAACAATATGAGTTTTTATATGGTTAGAGCCAATACTTGTTACAAAAATCAATTATTGTTTAAATAATATATGTGTAGTTGCTCATTTAAAATAGTCGGATTTCCTTAATTTATTCAACTCCATTATATTAGGCTTAAAACTAAAACCCTTAAAGATTTGCAGTGCTTATTAAATCGAAGTGGTTTTGGATATCACTGATATTCGATTCCGGACTCTTCGAATCCAAGTAATAAATTTAAAAGGGTTAAATTGTTTAAAACAAAAAATTTACTAGCTGGGTGACCAAATTCAACTTTGGAAATTTATTGCATATTTTATGTCAAATAGATCGTATCATCATTTTTAATCTACTATTAACTTATCTGACCCCTAGATGGTATAGACAAGGGTATTTGAAATAATATTCAATAGGACCAAACCAAGATATAAATTGTTGACCGAATTAACAATCTATAACAATATCACTAATTACACATCATGATTAAGTAACTTTAATCAATTGAGTTCATTTATATTCCTAAATCAAATGAATTACAAATAAATAAGAAAAATAAAATAGTTAGTTAAAACCAAAAATCCGATTGATAGCTAAATCTTATTTTATTAACTTAAGATTTAATTAATTTCCAATCAAATTAATTACTTACTTTAAAATTTAAATTTCACTTTACTCAAGATAATTTTAGCTTAAAATATGGAAAGGTTCTTCTTTTTTATTCTTTCTATTTTTCTTCCCTACATTTCCATTTATTTTCTTTACTCTTCCCTTTTCTTTTGCCTTTTCTTTCCCCTTTTTTCTTCTTTTCTTTTCTTTAAATTTTCTTTTTCCTATTTTCTTTCTTCCTAGCCCAATTCATTTCGACACATTCCCTTCCCTTCTTCCTTCTACTTTCTCCAGCTCCTACCTATCCTTTTCCATACAAATGCATGAAATTCATGAAGCCATGCACGTGCATGTGCACACTACTATCCACTGCCATACTTCAACGCCGACTACCTCTGCAAGTCATCGCCGACCCCTACCCCAAGCTCCATGGCCGGAAAATCCTTAAAAACTCCATGCTCAAAAATCGAACACCTAATCCCCAACCTAGAATGAAACAACATACTTCCACCACCTCGCCCCGCCACCTCGTCCCTCCGTTCGTCATTGAACTCGGCCAAATGCTATGCCATGCCTTCCTCCACCTTTCCCCGTGGACTGCGCACCTCATTCGCCAACCCCGCATCGCCATTCATTTGAAACCTAAGCCAACCCCGAACCCACTTTAAACCCTAAGTCGAGCTTTCCTGGCCTATCCCTGCGACTAAAAATTCTCGTACTATTTTTTGTGAAAGCACTGCAACCTTATCCACCCCCACACCAACTGTCATACTACGAAATTTGCTAGGTCTCCATAATTTGGCAAAAACCCAAATTTTGTTCATCTCTCCTTATCTACCTCCATGCTACACGAAAAACTCCTAAACCCGTCTTAAAAGTCGTATTTTCAGTGACGATCATGCTTACATGATCCAGTATTAGATTATGCAAATCGAATTTTAACCAAACTAACCCACTCACTGTTACATATTTTCCTCTCCTTCCCTGCTTGATATTTGAGCGAAATAAAGTTTTGAGTTGTTCTATACATAAAAGCAAACAACCTCCGTTTGGTTTCATGATTTAAAACAAAAAGGGTGTTGAGTTATTTTTTTTAAAGGTGAACTTGTTTTCTTCTGTTTTAACTAAACTATGAATAGAGTTGCTATTTGAAGAACTACTATGTTATGGTGGAACTGATCATATCCAACACATTCATACACATACATGTACACATATCAGATGCATCTACTCTTACCTAGGATACTGGTCCATCCAAATCACAATTATATATACATACATACAGGTAATATCCAGTTAACAAAGATAAGTGTGTACTCATCTTTCAAACAGAGCACTGCTTGCTTCCTTATGCTTTTAAATCTACTTTTGTTTTGTTTAATGGCAGATCATATATATATATATTTCGAATGTGAGGTAGGATGTGTATATGAAGGCAACAAAATAGTGATAGATATGGGTATATATATGGGTATATATATGGGTGGAAGTGTACAAGGGAAGATACTGTATATATGCATGCTTTTAATTTTATATTATCTTTTCTTTGGTCAGAAATTTTTCTATGACCCGATTTGATCTCATGCTTGACTAGATGTATTGTATGCTTGATATGAAACCTTATATCCTTGAACATTAAATGCCCGGCATTGATAAAGAGATTTTTTCAGCTTGAGTTGAAATTTTTCCACCCTTTTTGTTTACAAATATATCCATTCTTATGTATATACATATCTCATACATATGTATACAAGTATTTCTTTTTCTTTTTTGCCTTATATACATACAAATATATTCATATATTACCATAGTTAATTTTATATGTTTTACTTATGTTTCATACAACAATGTAAGTTACTTATATACTTTTATCCCTATTTAAACATTTATTTATTTATTTTTTTGTTTTAAGCTTAAGTATTATCACTTGATTTATATTCGTGTGTGTGTATGTGTATATATATTTATATTGAGTGTTAATAAGGTAGATTTTTATATTTAAATATTCTTTAGAGATTTATTTTTATGAGTTTCCAATTCATTGTCTTCTACTAAAATACATCCATGTCTATATAAATAAGTAGTTAATAGACAGAATAAAATATTTATTTCCTATAAGATTGATCACATCCAAAGATTTTATAATTCAACATTTATTATAGTTCTAAATCAATTTATATATATATATATATATATATATATCCAGATAGTTTTAAATTATCAGAAATTCATTTGTTCGACCCATCAAAATTAATATCCCTACAATTTAAATAAGTTAATCGCCTAATATCGACGGTTAAAAATCCGGGTCATCACATTCCTTTTCCCTTTAGAATTTTCGGCCTTGAAAAGGAACGAAGCAAAAATTTAATTTGATGAGTATTATTATTAGTTAAACCCTCTTAAGCATTTTAACTCCTTTTTTAAATATACGACTTTGAAACACTTTAAAATTTATAGTATTACCGGACTAGTTTTATAAAAAATACTTTTTATAACTCGATGTTTCAACAAGTCCATCCTTGTTCTCACTAAAATTCAGTCATGCATTGATCAGGTGCAAGACTGAAAATCTATAGGTATTTTGTGAACCTGTTTTCAACGCCCAATGAAAAAATACTTAAAAAAAACTTTTATGAGAATGCCCTGGAAATCATCACCCCCTCTATGGGTCGTAATTAGCACGATGATTACATCGCCATACCGGCGAAATCCACAGAAAACTGTAGGCATCCGCACCCCTCGATTTCAACATGGAACTGCCATAGATCACAACTACACCTAGGATTACGTTGCCATCATGGCAAAAACCATGTAACTATAGGCATCAACACTGTAACGACCCAGAATTTTTGATAATTAAAATATGAATATTTAATTAATTTTAAATATTAATAAGTGAATTTATAAGTCGAATAAATTTTTATTTGAATTATTGGATTTAATTGGATTATTAAATCGATAATTTAATACGTTAAATTATGGAAATAATTGAAAATAGAGTTAAATATGATTGAAAATGATTTGTAAAATTTTATTTTATCATGTTGGAGTTAGAATGATATTTTAGAACTTTTAAAATCGAATTAAAAGTTAATTTGTGAAAATTGAATATTTTAATATTAAAATCGACTAGTGAAAATAGTCAATTTTTGAACAGTCTCAGAATTGAACGAAACCAGTTCCATTGGATCCGTAATAGTTAGTTATTACCGGATTTCAAATTTCGTGTCAATTGGAGCTATCGTTTGATCGTGGCAGCTCGAAACGCATCGATTTATTTTTAATTTAAATTTGACGAGTGAAAATAGCCATTTTTCAAAAAGTCTCGGATTTCGACGAAACCAGTTTCATCGGATCCGTAATGTGATATTATTGTAAGGTTTCAAATTTCAAGTCAATTGGATTTACCGTTTGTCCGGTACAAATTAAAACGCCTAGAAATCGATTTAAATCGGTTTAATTCAAATTGAGCGTTTACAGCCATAACTCGCACAGATGTCCGAATTAGCTTTCGAAACCTGTTCCATTGTGTCCGGAACGCGGGGTAAACCCTAGAAACGCTGGTTACGGCGCGTAAATCGGAGTTCGGAATTTCCGGGATGAATAGTGTTCGATTTTTTCCTATAAATACCCCTTTAATTCACAAAAATAAAAAAAAATAAAATGAAACCCTAGCCGCCGTTCACCCCATGAATGGCCAGAAATCTCTAAGCTTCTCCTCCAATTATCTTCCCATCAATGAATTAATTCAACAAACGTTCAACACGAAGGTTGTAGAGGGTGGTGAGATCTACACATCCAACGGTGGAGATGGGATATGGTGAAGCGTGGAGGCCCTAAAATTGCCGCGTTCGACTCACGTATGGACACGACTTCCCATGCACATTGGGGACCGAGTTGGGGGCTACTCAGGGCGAGGGTGGAGCTAGGGGAGGCGTGTCGAATGCAAGTTCCAGATCGTGATATAGGTTGGCGTGGAGGAGGCAAAGTTAAACCCTAGTTTGTAAGAGTTGGTCAAAACAGGAAAGATGCAGCAAGGTTATGAGGGGTAGCACCCTTTAGGGTATGTACATTTCCTTCTGGATAGAGGTCGTATCATGGTATGGAGCCCAGATATTTAACCTATGTGGTTACTACGAATTTATTACTTTGTGGTTGTTGGTTATCGGGATCCCGTGAGAAAGGTCGTTTACGATCGGGGAATGGCGTGCTCATGTCAGTAGTTACCCAGTTAGGGGTAACCCGGCCTTGTGTTGGCAGAGTTCCGGTTTGGTTCTCGGGGATGTCTTTCCAGAGGCATTCTCATGTGGCAATGGGAAGTTCCTTGGCCTGACCATTTGTTGGAAATCCAAAGAAACAATACGAAACTTGTACGGTATTAGTTGTAGAACCTATCATTCACTTATGGTGTCGCAACACTGTTTGGATGGTAGCTGTAGTAGGCATACGATAATGGTCGTATGTTGGCTAAGGTTTATATTCTACTTTCAAAATGAATTTTTCCCCTACACTATGCACTAGTAATAATATGAAATGTTATTTTAAATGCGTATCAAGCATCTTTGACTATCATAAGGAGAAATCTCCTCCGATTCTACGTTTGCATTGTGTGTGTGTGCGGGAGGCCTTATGGTAGTCTCATTTTTAAAAGCATTGCGAATTGATTTAAAAATATTCCTCTATTTTGATTTTAAAGATAAATAAACTGTTTTGAGTTCTCACACCAGTCACATGACTGACTTGGAGTTTATTGTTTTCCTTCCTAAACTCTGGGTGCCCACCAATTTCCACACGGGCAGTCAAGAGTTAAGGTTTATCAGGATATTCTGGATATTCTGGAGTTGCTGGAGGCAAGCTGGATGGCATGGCGTATGACTACTATATAGTATTTCTTTTTCCGCTGCACTGTTTGTTGTTGTTGTTGTACACTCTGATGATATGATGTAATGAAATGAAATATAATGTAATAACTGATATAGTTCTTTGTTTAAAGATTATTCATTTATTATTATATGTTGTTCCGCTGCGAATTGTGAGATTCTGATGTTGTTCTGTTTTTTTCTATCTCTTCTCTATATTCTCTTTTCTTTCTATTTTAAAAATTTTCTATCTTCTTTTCCCTATCTAAATCTCCTACCTTCTTCTTTCTTCTTCTTTTCTTCTTTCTTAAACCCATAACATTTCGGGTTTTCGGCCTTCGATTTCTCGGCAGTCGATAAAGTGAGTATCGATGTTGAATTTTCGAAAGTCGAAAATTTCCGGAGCGTTACATTTGGTATCAGAGCTTATGGTTAAGCGACAACCATGGTTCTGTTGGGTATAATTCATTAGAGATAGAGTCAGCAGTACTCTAGAATGAATTTGAGTGTAATAATAGCTATGAGAGCGTATTTGTTAGTGAATATGAAATTGTTTTATATTGTGATGATTGGTTTGTTGAGTGGTATATGAACTTTCGTCAGCGTGGTCTCGACAACCATGCCGAAGGGGTTTCTAAACACTTGAATAGAACAATTCGACACAATATTGTTTTAAATTGGGTAAACGAAATAATTTTACCTTGATTATATATTTTATATATAAAGAAATAATTTTTCAGAATTATTAAAGTGAAAATAAGTTGATTGTTTAGATGTTTGAATAATCTAAATAAAAGAATAAATTGTATAAGCAAAAAGAATTATAAGAGTTAAATTATAATTAAAAGTGATTACAATTGTGAAATAAACTTATATATATAAGAAGTGAAACTATATGGATATATTTAGGAATTTAAGTTATGTAAAAACAAGTGATGTTTATAAATGGAAGTATAACTTAAAAGATGTTGAATGAAGTTGATATTAGTATCAAAGTAAAATAATAAAGTTAAGTGATAGATATGAACTTAAGTTATGTAAATGAAATTCAACTTTTGTAATTGAATTGAATGAATGGATTAAATGTAAATCAATTGAATGTAAATTAAGTTAATATGGAATAATGAATATAAGTGTTAATTCATTAAAATCTTATGTTATGGAAGTTGAATAGTTGAATGAAAATCAAACAAATTGAATGAATATGAGCAAAGGAATTTGGTTGTAATTAATATACATTGATTTTTATATGATTGTTAGTTGATTGTTGATTGATTGTATAAAATTCATTAAGTATTAATGAAAGTGAATTAGTGAAATTTGAAGCTAAAGGAATTGAATTCAAATTAGAAGTAAATAAATTTGAATGGAATTGAATTTGATTTGGAAGTGAACCAACTTGAATATGAATTAGTGAATATGAACTAATTGAAAATGAATGTTAGTAAGAACATCCACTATTAATGAATCAAATGTGATTAAAGTGAAAACCAATTCATTAATATTAATGAGAATATGAATGAATATGAATTTGTTGAATGATAGTTGGTTGATGTTTGCATTTGTTGCTTTAGTTGCAGTTGCTATGTTGGCATATATAGTTATTATGTTGCTATATGTTGTATATTGAGATTATTATCTATATGCATGATTCTCATGTTGTTTGTTGAGTGATTAGTAGGTGCGGATCGCGTTTGCTTCGCATTTGGAGCTCGCTTTCGCGCTATATTAGCCGTATATGCTCGCTAATAAAATATAAGGTACATATCTCGGATTACATACCGTACTTTTACACTTTTTTCCCTGCGGGATGCCTCATTACTTGATGAGATGTATATTTGTGATATATATACTGTCATTTTTTTTTTCGGATCGAGCCGCGCAAAGGAGACTATGGCGAATTTTTCCGGAAATTTAAGGCGTTAGAAATTTTTTTTGAGAAATTTAGAAAAATTTTGAAAACTTTAACTTTGATTTTGGAATTGAAAGTTAAACAATAGTAGTTGTTTTTGAAAAGATAACTAAGTATGATTTGAAAACTTAGTAAGTTATTGTAAGAAGTTTAAACTATAGATTTTGGGAAAATTAATAGATTCTGTAATTTTTCTTACTTGTAATTTCGGGACGAAATTCTTTTAAGGGGGGAAGATTGTAACGACCCAGAATTTTTGATAATTAAAATATGAATATTTAATTAATTTTAAATATTAATAAGTGAATTTATAAGTCGAATAAATTTTTATTTGAATTATTGGATTTAATTGGATTATTAAATCGATAATTTAATACGTTAAATTATGGAAATAATTGAAAATAGAGTTAAATATGATTGAAAATGATTTGTAAAATTTTATTTTATCATGTTGGAGTTAGAATGATATTTTAGAACTTTTAAAATCGAATTAAAAGTTAATTTGTGAAAATTGAATATTTTAATATTAAAATCGACTAGTGAAAATAGTCAATTTTTGAACAGTCTCAGAATTGAACGAAACCAGTTCCATTGGATCCGTAATAGTTAGTTATTACCGGATTTCAAATTTCGTGTCAATCGGAGCTATCGTTTGATCGTGGCAGCTCGAAACGCATTGATTTATTTTTAATTTAAATTTGACGAGTGAAAATAGCCATTTTTCAAAAAGTCTCGGATTTCGACGAAACTAGTTTCATCGGATCCGTAATGTGATATTATTGTAAGGTTTCAAATTTCAAGTCAATTGGATTTACCGTTTGTCCGGTACAAATTAAAACGCCTAGAAATCGATTTAAATCGGTTTAATTCAAATTGAGCGTTTACAGCCATAACTCGCACAGATGTCCGAATTAGCTTTCGAAACCTGTTCCATTGTGTCCGGAACGCGGGGTAAACCCTAGAAACGCTGGTTACGGCGCGTAAATCGGAGTTCGGAATTTCCGGGATGAATAGTGTTCGATTTTTTCCTATAAATACCCCTTTAATTCACAAAAATAAAAAAATAAAAAAAATGAAACCCTAGCCGCCGTTCACCCCATGAATGGCCAGAAATCTCTAAGCTTCTCCTCCAATTATCTTCCCATCCGTGAATTAATTCAACAAACGTTCAACACGAAGGTTGTAGAGGGTGGTGAGATCTCCACATCCAACGGTGGAGATGGGATATGGTGAAGCGTGGATGCCCTAAAATTGCCGTGTTCGACTCACGTATGGACACGACTTCCCATGCATATTGGGGACCGAGTTGGGGGCTACTCAGGGCGAGGGTGGAGCTAGGGGAGGCGTGTCGAATGCAAGTTCCAGATCGTGATATAGGTTGGCGTGGAGGAGGCAATGTTAAACCCTAGTTTGTAAGAGTTGGGTTCGGCCTCAATTTGTGATGCCTGGAGATGTGAACGTGGGGGAAGAAGAAGGGATGGAGGGCTGTGATTTGCTTGGAGATGGATCCTAAGGCCAATAATTGATGAAGGTTGAAAACTATATGGTTATGTTGTAATTTAGTTATAAAATCGTGTATAAACTTGTAAAATCAATAACTTTTTCATACGAGGTCGAAAAAATGCGAAATCCGTTGCGTTGGAATCGTATGGATGAGCACTACGCGATGGAGTTGGTTTGGAGTCGTTTGGAGTTAGTGAGAATTTTGGGTAAAATTAAACGTCCGTTTAATTTTATTCGAAATAAATCGCTAAAACGGAATTTAAAATCAAGGTGAGAACTTCTCACTCAATCGAATCAGTTTCGATTTTATTTTAAATAGTTAGATTTAAAATATTTGAATGCATGTTTGAATGTTGATTGATATCTATTGATTGTTAAAATAGACATTATACGCCGTTAGTAAGCGGATGTTATTTATTAAAAACATATACCGCGAATATTTCATAAACAGTGAAATTGGTATTATATATAGTAGCAATATATATATATTGGCATATGTATATATTGGAGTTATTGATTTCCCGCATTTATTTGTTTAGCGGATGAGACCCTATTGCGCCGTTATTAAGCGGATAATATTTAATAAGAACATATACCGCGATAATTTCGTACTGGAGCGAAATTGGTATTGTGCTAATGTTTGTGGATGCAGGAAAACAGGTTGGAGGGATCCAACTGGATTCCTCAACAGTATTTATTTGATTTCAGAATATTTTGATATTTGATGGATTATCATATCGATATATGATATCGTTGTAGTCGTGATTGACTATTTGGTGTGTAGCATCATTGGACCAAGTTTTGGGATTTTAAAAGGATCTTTAAAGTGATTTTTGAAAATATACTATATTTTTGGAATTGATTCATTTTAAATAAATAAACGTTATAATTTTTAATGTTATAAAAATTATGATTTTTGAGAAAAATAGTTAAAAACTGATTTTTGAGAATATGATGCTAATGATTTTATAAAATAGTTAATCGGGACTTTTGAATTTATTATGAAAAGTTTAAATATAGGATTTATAAAATTTAATTATTTTAGGAATCAAAATGGTGAAATAATAAAGGAGATTAAAGACGTTTTAAAATATTAATATAAATTGATTTATATAAGAGATTTATATATGGATATTTATAAATTGAAATATGGACATTATAAAACGAGTTTTTATAAGTGTTTGAATGAAGTGAAAGTGAATTTCATAATTGAATGGAATTTATAGAATTTTATACGGTGAAGTTATAAATGGAATTTTATAAGCAGTAGGTTTATAAAATTTATTAAGTTATTAAAATAATGATTTTGGATAAATGAATGAATCTTATAAGTTATAAGATTTATAATTTGGGAAGTTAAAAAGGAACGATTTTGTAAGATAATCGTTTTATAAGTATTTAACTTATAATATGAACTTTTAGTTTATAATTGAGTTATAAACTGAAATAGGTTAATAAAAGAATTTATAGAAAGGAAGCTTTTATAAATAAATAGAAATGGAATTTATAAACGTTGTTTTATAAATTCGCAAATGACTTATTTTGATAAGAAAATTGTTGAAACCTATTAATGGAGTTATATTCACGTTTTTGAATAGTGAATAATCCTTTGAAGTAAAATGTATAAAAGGATGAAATGTGTTAACGTAGTATATTCACGTTTTTGAATAGTGAATAAGATGTTAAAGAAATTGTTTTGAATGTGATATTTGAAATAGAATTAAAACGATCTAACGAAGTTTTAATTGTGTTGAGATTCGAAACCATAGATTTCAACATCTATTGTTGAAATAGACGTTTTCTAGAAAAAAAAGGAGATGATGGACTATAACACTGTTGTTATAGTAAATGATTTCCGAAAGGAAATGTTTTGTATAGTATTGGGATTTATATATATATTTTAATTTCGAATCCCTATACTAGTGATTTTGGGTTGTCGTAACGATGTTTTACGTAACATTCGTTTTGGCCCAAATAAATATGTTTAAGAGAATGGTTTCCTTAAAGAATGAATTATATACTTAATTTGATTTAAGTATATTGAATATTTTCCAAGGATTGAAAATAAAAAGATTTGTGAATTACTTATTTAATAAGTATGGAAATGTTTTCCAATATGAAGTGAATATTTAGAATTTATCTTTTTAAGATAAATTGAAAATGGATAGTTGAAATCGTATATGCATGAATATTTTGGAATATAAATTCACTAAGGAATTTATATGTGAAAGTGGAATTTGTGAAAAAAATAAATGTTGATTTATTTTTGAAGTATTGAAATTATATATCTTGTAAAGATATTTTGGAAAATAAATAATTTGGAAAATTATTTGGAATCTGGTGATGTGTGCATATCCATTGATAGTTCAATAACTGACTATCAATATTTCCCTTTGAATGGGTAATTGATGTGATTTGTTTGAATGTGAATGCTACACTTATTTTTAAATAAGCGCTCACTATTCGGGTTAACCGGGAAAGGACCATGGGGTCGTATAACCCATTCCGAATATGTGATACGTCGTTGTGAATTGCATTGAAGATCGGTGTTGAAGACCGAGTATTTGTGAAAGCGATAGGATGACCTATCGATTGTCTCTGCACTGGGTAGCTCCTGGTATAGAGATCTCCTAAGTGATGGGAAATTCGATCGGGATTGTGAATACCCGTATTGCAAGGGCTTCGTAAGAAGTGCCTTCGGTTTTGTTCGATCCCGGAACAGACTTGTATGGATTGTATGTCTGACATTACAAGTTGAGATATAAAGCCGATTTCTTTCAAATATATTTCTGTTGGTGGCGAAGAATTTATTCTTTAGCTTAACACCCTTCTCTGAGACGTACGAGCTCAGAGGTTATATAGTTGAAGTTATCAGCGATATATTCCCAATTTGGTAATGTGACATGCTGAGTGTTGCTGAAATGATCATTGTGTTGATTATTGTGATAGGATCGTTTATTTGATCGTCTATCTTGGTGATCATTGTGTTGATCATTTGTTGACCCAAAGCATGGCTTTTGTATAAAGTATGTTTTTGTGGACGTGACTTCGTCGAACCTCACACCCCGGAAATGGTCAAAACAGGAAAGATGCAGCAAGGTTATGAGGGGTAGCACCCTTTAGGGTATGTACATTTCCTTCTGGATAGAGGTGGTATCATGGTATGGAGCCCAGATATTTAACCTATGTGGTTACTACGAATTTATTACTTTGTGGTTGTTGGTTATCGGGATCCCGTGAGAAAGGTCGTTTACGATCGGGGAATGGCGTGCTCATGTCAGTAGTTACCCAGTTAGGGGTAACCCGGCCTTGTGTTGGCAGAGTTCCGGTTTGGTTCTCGGGGATGTCTTTCCAGAGGCATTCTCATGTGGCAATGGGAAGTTCCTTGGCCTGACCATTTGTTGGAAATCCAAAGAAACAATACGAAACTTGTACGGTATTAGTTGTAGAACCTATCATTCACTTATGGTGTCGCAACACTGTTTGGATGGTAGCTGTAGTAGGCATACGATAATGGTCGTATGTTGGCTAAGGTTTATATTCTACTTTCAAAATGAATTTTTCCCCTACACTATGCACTAGTAATAATATGAAATGTTATTTTAAATGCGTATCAAGCATCTTTGACTATCATACGGAGAAATCTCCTCCGATTCTGCGTTTGCATTGTGTGTGTGTGCGGGAGGCCTTATGGTAGTCTCATTTTTAAAAGCATTGCGAATTGATTTAAAAATATTCCTCTATTTTGATTTTAAAGATAAATAAACTGTTTTGAGTTCTCACACCAGTCACATGACTGACTTGGAGTTTATTGTTTTCCTTCCTAAACTCTGGGTGCCCACCAATTTCCACACGGGCAGTCAAGAGTTAAGGTTTATCAGGATATTCTGGATATTCTGGAGTTGCTGGAGGCAAGCTGGATGGCATGGCGTATGACTACTATATAGTATTTCTTTTTCCGCTGCACTGTTTGTTGTTGTTGTTGTACACTCTGATGATATGATGTAATGAAATGAAATATAATGTAATAACTGATATAGTTCTTTGTTTAAAGATTATTCATTTATTATTATATGTTGTTCCGCTGCGAATTGTGAGATTCTGATGTTGTTCTGTTTTTTTCTATCTCTTCTCTATATTCTCTTTTCTTTCTATTTTAAAAATTTTCTATCTTCTTTTCCCTATCTAAATCTCCTACCTTCTTCTTTCTTCTTCTTTTCTTCTTTCTTAAACCCATAACATTTCGGGTTTTCGGCCTTCGATTTCTCGGCAGTCGATAAAGTGAGTATCGATGTTGAATTTTCGAAAGTCGAAAATTTTCGGAGCGTTACAAACACCTTCGAATTTCATTGCCAAATGAAACTTCATCACAAAGATCGTAGATTACATCACTTAAGTCCCACTGTAGCCTGTAGGCACTCACTGCCACACGACTTTCGCTATGGACAACATAGATCGCAATCTATCGATGTTACGTCGCTCTTCCAGCGAAATCAAATGTAGATTTTAGGCAATCATAGCCCCTCGACTTATTCTATGGACGCCGTAGATCACAGTTACACCAGGGTTACACTGCCATTACAGCATAACCCAAATGTATCTGTAGGAATCAGTGCCCTCGACTTACGCTACCTCAACCACAATCCACATGAACCACAATTTTGTCCAGACGGTCTTTGGCATCAAAATTTAGAACCACCCTTAGGGCTCAAGGCAGAACCACCTCGTGGATCTTCTACCATAAGTTTCAACCCTAAATGGGAGCGCCTTTTTCCCCATAGCATTCTCAAAACATTTATACTATACACATATAGTATCTTCCAAATCATACTCTTTATACGTATCACATACAAATCCCATTTATAAAAAATCGATATCTTCAAAATCGATAATTCTCAAACTTGGCTTTCCAAATTCCTAAAATTTGCCTTTTTCCCAAAACCAAAAGCCTTTCAAAATCCATGAGCTCCAAAAACCCTTTCCAATTCCATAAAATCATTCGTATATATATATAAGTTTATTTTTTCAATTAGAATAATTTTCGGATCACTTCATACTTATACAAATTCCTCTTTATATTTCAAATATACATCAAAGATCTTTTCTTTTGGTTATAATTCTCATTAATGCCAACTTATATTTTTGTTCAAGTTCGAGTTCCTTTACAAAGTCATTCATACATTACCTTCTTTTTATAAAGTGAGTTCTAGTTATAATACTATCCAATTTTTTATTTTTAAATCATCATATTTACTCAGGATATACTCTTCCATTTCAAAAATCATTTTTGCCTTAATATCCGATTTCGGCTCCAATTCGGAATTGCTTCAAAATCCATTTGGGTTAATACTTCAATTTATCCCAATTAATATTTAAATCCATGATTTAAATATAAACAATTTGCATTTTGACCAGTTTGAATTAGAAAATAGCTTGAATTGTTGTAATAGTTAAATAGTTGTAAAATAGTTATATAGTAAGTATAAGATAGTTTGAGTTAAAAAGAATGGTCTGTATAGTAAATAGCTTGGAAAAATCCAAATAATATGAATATTTAAGAAAGTAGATTTGAAACAATTTATATTAAAATAGTCTTATTTGAAAATAATTTCCGAGTCAAATTGGTTCAATTTCCAATCTCCATTTCTAATCAATTTCAATTTCTACTTCCTTTTTAAATTGATTCAATCCAGATTCTCATTCGAATTAACGTCGATTCTCATTCTCATTCAAGTCAATTCCCAATTTGGATTTAAACTTATTCAACTCCAATTACAATCCCAATTCAATTTCAGTTTGAATTAATTCCAACTCCATTCCCAATTTTGAACAACCTTAACTTATATAAATTCAGTTATTGTTCCCAAAATGTTGATTTAAGTACTTAAATCAAATTAAACTTTACCATTTTATTGAACAACCCAATTCTTTGATAATTAAAATATGAGCCAAAATCTCAAATATTCATTTACATTTCCTTTACTTAAACTTATTTCAAGGTTCGAATGCGTGTTCAGATCCTCTCAATTTTCAGAATTCAACTGATTTCCCAATTATACTTCAAATTTTTAAATCCAATCCCTTTGAACATTTTCGGTTGATAAATCCATTTTTACATTTTGAACTTAAGTTCAAAATGATCCCATTTCTATAAATTCAATTTTATTTCAAAGAATCAAAATCTTTTAATGGTTTCTAAGTAAAGTTTTATTTCCATTTAATTTCAGCAATGGACGTATATCATTTCAATCCGTTACTCAATTTAATCAAAATAGTCCAATTTACAACTTTCTATATGTTGTCAATAACAAATCAGGATAATAGCAGGATATGTCAAAGCAAATAAATGTCCACATTATATAAAACATCAGTCAATAGCATCCGTCCCATATTTCCAGAATTCAAAACCTTTTTTAATTTCAAAAGCTGTTTTTTGAAATTATTCATACAAAACATCTTATCAAATCCATATTTTTCTTTCCAATTTAATCCATTTAACTTCCCTAAGTTAAATCTTAATTTCACCTTGAAGCTTCCAATTCAGGTTATACGTTCAAAATTTATTTAACTTCCTTTACGTTAAATCTCAATTCCTTTAATCCATCCTGTCTTACTCAATTTAAATTTTCTATTTCAAATTTAAATTTCTTATTAATACCACTTTCCACTCATAAGCCCCAAAAACTTATTTCCCTTTGGGTTATAAATCTCACTATAAGGTGGATTTCAGAATTCAACACTTAGCGTTCATTTCATATCAACCTTGATATTATGTATATCCACATGTATATACATATTTATTTCATTTGCATACCAAGTCATACTTTCAAATTTTAAACCATTCTTGGTTTTTAATTCTAAACAATTTCCTTTGAAATTTTCAAAACAATTCTTGTTTTAAAACAGGATTCCTATATTCAAAAATATTTTGAATAACATTATTCATTATTTCTTTTAACACTTTGAAACAATTCCAAATTTCTCTAGGTCTAGATTTAAAATTTCACAATTTAAATTCATTTTTAATTTATAAGTCACATATATAAATTCAACTTATAAAATTCTACTTCCACAAAATTGCACCATGTTTTATCATTGTTTATTCTGCCATAAACATCCTTTATTAAGATGCATCAACTAATTTGTAATATCATATCTAGAAATCAAACACACCATATATTCCATCATAATTTACTTGAATAATATGATTAGGGTAACTTATTTCAAGTACTTTGAAATTCCATCGAATTTTCTGGGATTTAAATTCAGGTTTGAATCCATTTTAACTTAAATTATTTCTAAAATTTATTCTTACCCAAATTTAATTTGGTCATACGATTACTTAAATATTATACTTTTGTATCATTTTAATACAACACCTAATTACCTTAATATGCTATGATTATAAGAATTTTTTTTCTTTATATACTAAAATATAAGCTTATACAAAAAATCATTTTTAAAAAATCATTTTAAAAATCATTATATAAGAAAATAACAAGTACGTCCTCATATAATAATATACTGAACTCATTCTAGGGTACTACTAACCCTATCTTTAATGAGTAATCCCCACCAGTGCCAAGATTCTCGCTTAACCTTCAGCTCTAATACCACGTGCAATGGCCCGAAGATTTTCGACCCCAAAAATCGACACTAATACGTCCACTGTATAAAGTGCCACGCAATCGAGAGCCAGAAATCCCAGACTGTTAGGGTTAAAAAATAAGAGGTAAAAGAAGAAACATAAACAACAACAAAAAATCACACAATCATAGCGGAACAAAATATAATATACAAATAGCAGCATTTTATATAAAGGAAAGCTGTAAATATCAATATTCATACAAGATATCAGAGTAGGCTTATCCACGAATAAATCTACACAGTTATAATAACATATCCCTAAATTCTGTCTGAACAGTCTATACTACACAACGGGATATAATCAATACGTCTCTAACATCCAGCTTGTCTCTGGACCCCAAAGCGTCCTAACCTGAAAATCTGTAATACTCGGTCTGACCCAAGCATTACAATAAGTAACACCCAAGTTAAGCTAGAAACCAGCATGAGAAAACCCATCTAATATGAAATACTTAAGTTAAAATGCTTCTTTGAAAACCCGGGTAACTCATACAACAATTTGAGTTTTTATTCGGATAGGGTCAACACTTGTTACAAAAATCTATTGATGTTTAAATAATATCTAGGTACAGTTGCTTGTTTAAAATAGTTGGATTTCCTTAATTTATTCAACTCCAGCCTATTAGGCTTAAAACTCAAACCCATAAAGATTTGTGGTGCTTATTAAATCGAAGTAGTTCTAGATATCACCGATAACCGATTCCGGGCTCTTCGAATCCAAGTAATAAATTTAAAAGGGTTAAATCGTTAAAAATAAACAATTTACTATGTGGGTGACCAAATTCAACGTTGGGAATTTATTGCGGATTTTATCTCAAATAGACCGTATCGTCATTTTTAATTTGCTATTAACTTATCTGACCCTTAGATGGTATAGATAAAGGTATTTGAAATAATATTCAATAGGACCAAACTAAGATATAGATTGTTGACCCAATCAACGATCCATAACAATATCACTAATTACACATCAGGATTAAGTAACTTTAATTAACTTAGTTCATTTATATTCCTAAATCAAATCAATTACAAATAAATAGGAAAAATAAAATAGTTAATTAAAATAAAAAATCCAATAAATAGATAAGTCTTATTTTATTAACTTAAGATTTAATTAAATTCCAATCAAATCAATCACTTACTTTAATAACTTAAATTTTACTTTACTCAAGATAATTTTAGCTTAAAATATGGAAAGGTTCTTCTTTTTTCTTCTTTCTATTTTTCTTCCCATATTTTTCTCTTTTCTTTTCTTTTACTTTTCTTCTTGCTTGTTTTTTTCTTCATTTCCATTTATTTTCCTTTCTCTTCCCTTTTATTTTCTTTTACTTTTACTTTCTTTCCCCTTTTTTGCCTTCTTTTCTTTAAATTTTCTTTTTCCTATTTTCTTTCTTCCTAGCCCAATTCTTTTCGGCCCATTCCCTTCCCTTCTTCCTTCTACTTTCTCCAGCTCATACCTATCCTTTTCCAAAACAAAGTCCAGGAAATTCTCGTAGCTTTGCACTTGCATATGCATACTACTGTCCACTGCCATACTTCGACGACGACCACCGCTACAAGTCACCGCCGACCCCTATCCTACGCTCCACCATCGAAAAACCCCTAAAAACTCCATGCTCGAAAATCGAACGCCCAATACCCAACCTGGAATGAAACAGCCAAACAGTGATAGATATGTGTATACATATTTTTCATATGTGAGGTAGGATGTGTATATGAAGGCAGCCAAACAGTGATAGATATGTGTGTGTGTATATATATAGGTGGAAGTGTACAAGGGAAGATAGGGGTCTGTACATATGCAGGCTTTCAATTTATATTATTTTTTCTTTGGTCAGAAATTTTTCTATGACCTGATTTGATCTCATTCTTGACTAGATGTATTGTATGCTTGATATGAAACCTTGTATGCTTGAACATTAAATGCCTGGCATTGATAAAAAAAATTTGTCTCCTTGAGTTGAAATTTTGCCTCCCTTTTCGTTTACAAACATATTCATTCTGATGTATATACATATCTCATACATATGTATACAAGTATTTCTTTGTCTTGTTTGCCTTATATACATATAAATAAATTCACATATTACCATAGTTGATTTTATATGTTTTACTTATGTTTCATACAACAATGGAAGTTACTTATTTACTTTTAGCTCTATTTAAACATATATTTATATATATATTTTTTATTTCAAGCTTACGTATCATCACTTGATTTATATTCATATATATTTATATTGAGTGTTAATAAGGTAGAGTTTTATATTTAAATATTCTTGAGAGATTTATTTTTCTGAATTTCCAATTCATAGTCTTCTTTTTAAATACATATATGTATATATAAATAAGTAGTTAGTAGCCAAAATAAAATATTTATTTCCTATAAGATTTATCATATCAAAGATGTTATAATTCAACATTTATTATAATTTTAAGCAATTTATATATATATATCCAGATATTTTTAAATTATCAAAATTCATTTGTTCAACTCATCAAAATTAGTATCCCTATAATATAAATCAGTTAATCACCTGATATCGATGGTAAAAATCCGGGTCGTCACAGAAGAGAAAAAACAGAATAATACAGAATCTCACATCACGGCAGAGAACATATAGTATCATATCAATGATCTTTACAAAATAGAAACTATATATACATACATCAGTCAGAATTCAACAATCAACCACTAATCATCATCCTCGGCAATTATAGTAACTTGTCCTTACAATTGCCGATAATTTAAATAACAAAGCAGTGATATTAACAGATACGTGTATACAAATATAAAACTCTCCAGCTCGTCTGCTGAAGCTTCAAAAGCACCAAATCTGAACCTGTAATATACTCGGTCTGACCTGAGTATTGAAAGGGAAGAACACCCGGATCAATCTGGTAAACCAGTGTGAGAAACAAATTCAACTAAATTTATTAAATTTCCAAACTTTTCCTTTCAAAACAAAAGTATCTCATAAGACACGCCCATACATAAACATGAATATATTCTTACCTTATGATAACTAAAACATTTCATATCAAATCATCTTATATTATACTAGTGTCTAGTATACAAATAATATCAATCGTAGCCAAAATTGTTATATTGATTAAATTCCAACATATAGCCCAAAATGGGTGATACAATAAAAATGGCAGGCACGTAGGGGTGTTTGGATTTCCATAAAAATGATCAGGTAAAGGGACTACCTTCCGGAAGTACATCACCGTAACATCCCGATATTTTCAACCATTCGCATCTGCACATGTCGGACTTGAATTTCTCAAAATATCAGATTTAAACACAGAATCATAGACATGGAGTAGTATAACAATAAGCAGCGAAAACAAAGGAATAGTAGTTCATGAAGCTACTATATATATATATATATATAACAGAGTTAAACAAGATACAATAGAAGTCTCGAATACATAAAAGTCTCAATACAATAGTCAAATAACAAAATATGAATACATTACTGGATTCAACTGAATAACTGTAAGAAGAATAGATGTAGATGGATCTCCAAGCGAAGCTCCAACTCCAAAGTTGAGTCTCGAATGTTGTAACACTCGGTCTGACCTGAGCGTAAAGCAAAACAAAAAAAACTCGAGTCAGGATTAACATTTTTATATAAATAAATCCAACTCAAGTGAAATATAAACTGCAATACAAGTAACTCAAAGGATGTTTGGGATAACCACCCTCTAAGAATTCGTGGAACTATCTACTATGTAGTAATATACGCTATTATAATAATGTCTATAGTAAGGTAAATTATTAAAATATCGTTAAGGCATTACCCATATCCCCCTTAACACATTTTATATTCCCATAGTCTATACAATACTGTAAACTCCACCAAATCGGTGGGCTATCAGGAAGCACTCCATAGGTATGGTACCATACAAACTCGTAGTGGTCTCAATATGGTAGGTGACACGGCACAACTAGACAATGCCAGTTATACCAATTACACTTCCAAGCTGGTGGTAACGCATCGCCTCAGCTACCACCTACCTCGATCCACACTCCTAAAATCCAAGGGGTTCACCCAATCAATCATAAAGTAATAGAATGGTAAACGGAGTAGTGTGTCTGATCGGAGGAGCTACCTCATTTGGCCCGTCAATTGCTCTTATTTTAGCCACCTTAAGCCAACTCATGGGAGTCGGTTCCATGTATATACCTCAAATAGAACGTCGCCACCATCTTACTTTATTTTGGAATCTTCACCGCGTACACGGTTATTAAAGTGATTTTCGATATTGGCAGAGAGTATGATAATAACTAATCCCCGTCCCTTTAACAACCGATTGTTATTATAACACCCGATCATTTCAAAATAGCTTATACTTCCCAACCAAAATATCATTTCCATTTCAAAACCATATCAATACTATATCATGTTTCATATATAACCATTTCCAAAATCATAACACTTTCAAAGTTATAACACTTTCGAAATTAAAAAGTTTAGAAATCATAACACTTTGGAAATCATAACACTTGATAACATAATACTTTGAAATTCATAACTTTGATATCATAACTTCCTATTTGAACAGTTTAGATATTAATTATAGTATATAAAATAAAATAGTTTAAAAATAAAATAGTTTATGTAAAAATAGTTATAAGTTAAATAGTTTTTGTTAAAATAATTAGTATATCAAAAATAGTTTATGTTAAAAATAGTTTATATAAAAAAATTATATTAAAATAATTTATAAAGTAAATATATAAGTAGCTTTAAATATAATTTAAAATACTTTATATAATGAAATAGCTTCCTCAAATTCCACAAATCGATTCAAATCTACTCGAATTCCAAAATTCAAATTTAATTCAATCTCAATTCAATTACTCAATAAACCATTTCAAATTATATCGATTTCAAATACAAATTTGAACCACAAAATAAACCATTTCAATTTCAATATATGTCAAAGCTTTAAATATTCCACATTTTCAAAACTAAGTTTGAAAATTTCATATATATCTTAATTTAACTTCATTATTATTTAGTTTTGAAATATTCAGTTAATAAATCCAATATTATTTAAATAAAACCCCATATTACAGATAAACTAAATTTTTCCTTTAATTTATTTAATCTTGAAATATTCATTAAACCAAATTAAGTTAAAAATAATATTTTTAAAATTTCAATTTCAATAAGTTCCAGTTGGTTTTTAATTAAAAAAATTCTTAAGGAATGCGATTTCAAACCAATTTAACTTCATCTTCTAACTTAACTTATAAAAATTATTATAAGATCTATTTTTAAAATCAAATTTTAAATAAATACTTAAACATATTATATATTAATTAAATCAAACTTTATTAACTTAAATCTTGTAACTAAACTTATTTATGTTAACTTAATTTATATATTTTAAAATAGTAAAAATTATAAGAAAATGTTAAAAATTATATCTTCAAAACTCACTTATAAATTTAAAATTTCCTATCATATAAATTTGAAATCTGAAATTTAGACCTTTATAAGAATGACATATATATATATATATAATATCCTAAAATCAATATTTATTAAAACCATATATTTCTTTTCAAAATTTTGGAAATCATCTCAAAAAATATATATATATATATAGACCAACGGTGTCTGTATCTAGTTTTCTATCCTATGGTCAAGTGATACGGATATTTACCATTTCAATTCGCAATTTTAAATATATTCAGCTATATATCTTTTCAACCCGTAATCCCAAATTTAATGTCAATGAAAATAGTTTGGGTTTATCATTTCAACCCATAATGATTTTTTTATTCTACAAGATCGTTCGAGTATGTATCATTTCAAACCCATAGGCAATTCTATACTAACAGGGAACTGCAGAGTGAAAACAGTAATGATAATGATATAACATATCAACAACAAGCATATATTATTAATAACAGATAGAATATAAATAAAATATCATGGTGTCAGATGTCACATGTGAACAGTTATAGATAATGGCATATCATATATAGCAATTTAAATAACTATGACATGATAATTCAATTGTCGTTTCAAATGAAATCAAATTTAATAAATATAAGAACATGAATCGTGAGAGATTGCTCACCTTTCGAGGTTAGATAGATTTGACAAAGAAATGAGCTACGAATTCCAAAGCAATGCTAGATGAACATGATTCGACGAGTAAAGCTGATAAATAGGAATTGACGAAAATCAAATCAGAATAGGATCGATGGAGATAATTGGTATAAGCAAACATATATATAACTATATATAACTAAAAAATCATATTCTAAATTCACATATATATTAAATTAATTATATATATGTATATGTATGTATTTCAAAATCCATTGTTTCAAATTAAAACATATATGTTAAATATATATATATCACATTACATACATGGTACACGAAATCATTTCCCAACAAATATTACTGGTATACTAATATAACCGATTCAAGTAAACATTTCAAGACGTAAATATTTATATATATACAAGCAACACTTATTATAAAAACAATACAACTTACATATATATAAAAATTTACATTAATGTATGCGTATAAACACCCACAAATGCATCAAACCAACATAAAGCTTTACTTTACAATATATATATATATATATATATATATATATATATATATATATATAGAACAACGGCCAAATCATTAGACAAAATTCATCTTTCATGTACAACAACTAAGTTATACATAATATATATATATAAACTGTGACATATAAACTGAAATATATAGACATATATTTAAACTTATACACATATAAAACAAAACAATAGGAACCGGAATATATCTATATGCTAATCAACACAAATACATACAATATATAAAATATACGACTTACGTAACTATATATAACAAACATAGAACGTAAATTTCATATATACTAATATATATATATATATATATATATATATATATATATATATATAAACTACATATAATCTGATATATGTAATCTAATATAACTAGTATATACACCTGCATATAGAACTAGTATATATCTTACAAATCGTATAACATATATAAACATATAACTTATATATAGTTTAGTATATATCTAAACTTATATATATATATATATATATAAAACATAATATATAAAACTAACGTTATAAAAAAATATGCAGGCAGACCTATTATACACAGCAACAAAGACATATATTACTAATATATATATACATATATAATTATAAAATTACACACACACACACACACACACACACACACACCCCTGAATACCTCTAATATTTCTTTCGAGAAAGATGTTGACTATTAGAAGACGACGAGCTTGGGTTATGGGGATGTTGGCTTCGGCTGAGGTGGTTTGCATGGAACTGGGTAAGAGCAAGGAGAAGTGGGCACGCGTGAAAGAAGTGGTGGCCAGGTCACGGCAAATTGAGGTTGGTGATTGGTCGCACATGGAGGCAAACAAGGCAAGGTGTTTGGTTGCCGAGGTAGTAAAGCTTGGGTCAAGAAGGAAAAAGCACAGGAAAAGGAAGTCAAACATAAGAGGAGGTAGGGATGAGCTAGTGAGGAGGAATTGCGGAAGCTTGCTTGCAGAGCTCGGGTTTGCGGAGCTCGGGTTTGCAGAGCTCGGGTGGCATGAGCAACTGGCGTTTGAAATGGTGGAGGAAGATAGGAGAGAAGTGGGAACAAAATATATGACAGCTCATAGTGTATAATTTTTTTCAGAATGAATAGAGCATGTAGAAAAGTGATAAATACGAGCAACATTAATTTGAATAGGTGGAATTTCAAAAGTCATATGTTGAATTCAAGAATATTAATGACTAGTGGCTGTTTAATTTCTAATTGGTAGACAAATAAAAGGCCACGGAATCAAAAGGTTGGAAATGGTTACCGCTACGGTAATCATTTTACTGATTTTGTGGCATACCAGACTCCAAAATATAAAATCGAATATACCATAGAGATCAACATGACGAGACGATCAAAATGGTATACATATATCAGTGGTACGATCATCCTATCAAAAGTTGATATTCAGTACCGATTGCTAATTTTCCGAAAATAAGATAGAAGGAGCAACAACAATTCAATTTTGCCGAAATGAAATATGATCTCTTAATCAGAAGATTATTTACAAATTTATTATATAAAAATATTTAGGTTTGGAAAATAATTTATTATTATCAAATATTAACCGATTTGAATTTAAATAAAATTGCACAATAAAATAACCTTCCATATTATCGGATGAAAATTTACCATTTGCTATGTTTATATAGACGTATTTCAAATATCAAATTTTCATTTTCAAATTAAGTTATTAAAAATTCACAAAATTTAGTCAATTACATTATTAAAAATCATTAAAATTTTTGGGTCATTACAATCACTGGAGGAATGTACCGAGGAACGTCACAAAGGAATCTCTACCAACACAAGAATAGTCTATCTCTATAACTAGATAGTACCGAATATATCACCCATGGTCATTACCGACCTTCCAAGGGCCCTCATGGCATACAAACAACATTAATTTACACTCCGAACATCATGGCAGGAAGAAATATATCTAGAAGAGGATGATTATATCCTAATTTGGAATGACCCATTTAGCCATGCTGCATCCAATCATGTTTCGGTCATTTCCGTTTGATGAGACCTGAGGCAATGATTACCTTTCACATATCACATATCATATCACTTTGAATGCTACATTGCCATTTCCGTTGACTACTAGTTGCCTTTCACAAAAATACAACCCTTGAACTCGTATGTCTCAAGGAGGGTGTTAAGATAAGAGAAGTTTCCTTATCCGCCACCACTGATATATGTTTGTAAAAGCAATGTACGTAATCTTAGAAATGCAATGTTAGACACTCGTCCGTACAAGTTGTCTAGGAGCAGCACAGACAGAAGGTACTTGCCTACCACATGCTATCGGGAAATCCCTAGGTAGTAGCGACAGCCCTTACAATGGATATTTCATAGCGAAGAGATCGCTGCTACTATATGTATATTGGAATTTTAACCCCAAACGATCAACAAGCAGCCTTTCACAATGAAAATCCTAAATATCAATATAATCACAATCTGCACAATCGAATGCATATATGTTGGTCCGAAGTGGTTCTTGGATAAATCAATGCCGGTCTCTTCGCACCATTAACGCAAAAGTATTTCTCAATCTCACACAGAAACTAAGTCTCATAGACTCATCATGTCTCTAACTTTCAACTTGCTATCCTTCGGCCAAGAAGGAAGCTCAATAGATTAGAGTAATACTCCGCACTACATGAATCAGCATCCTCAACACAAATGATAATCAAGCCTACATAGATGGCTACGTACTAAGTGTACGACTAAATAGTTCCCACATCAAGTCGAGAAACTAAAGTGGTCAAATTTGATAGTCGGTTATTTAACTATCAAAGAAAATAAACAATTATCTAACACCATAAGCAATCACTAGGCCCTTTTAATTAATCTTTTATTATTTAAATCACTTTTCCAAATATTCACTTCAAATTATCTTTAAAAAGATATCTTATCAAAACCATTTCAATACTCCACTATTTGGAAAACATTTCCATATACTTATATCAACCTATAAGCATATTCACAATCCTCTTTAGGAAAGCTTGATATTTTTCAACACACGCTTTGTTGGGTCAAAACGAATGTTGCGTAAAACATCGTTACGACAATCCAAAACCATTAGTATAGGGATTTGATTATTAGGTAGATATATAAATCCCATATACTATACAAAACATCTTCTTACAAAAATTATTTACTGTAACAATAGTGTTATATTCCATGCTTTCATTGCTTGTCGAAAACGTCTATTTCAACAATGAATGATTGAAATCCATGTTTTCGATGCTCACACCTTTTAAAACATCTTCAAACCATTTAACTCCATTTAAAAGATCACTTTCCAAAACAGCCATTTTATTTAATTGATTATTCACTATCCAAAATCATGAATATAATTCTTAACCAAATTCATTACTTCTACATATTTATTAAAGGATTATCCACTGTCCAAAACCATGAATATAATTGTTAACGAAATTCATTACTTCTACAAATTTATTAAAGTATTATCCACTGTCCAAAATCGTGAATGAAGTTCCATTAATAAACTTCCATATTTAACTTATCAAAATAAGCTGTTTCAGATTTATAAAACAATATTTATAGATTCCATTTATATTTTTATAAAAACTTCAATATACAAAATTCCTTTATCAACCATTTCCATTTATAACTCATTTACATTTCAAATCCTATCATAAGTTATTTTATGTATAAATCTCTTATTTACAAATTCATTCTTTTTTATAACTTCATAAATTCATAAATCTTATTCACTTATAGAACTGCTTTATAATTCCATTATTTTTTATTTATAAAATATCAATTTATAAATCTTATATATATATATTATTTATAATAAACTCAAAATCTCACTTTAAACTATTTTACAAAATAATTAACTTCATATATCGAAAATCACATTTTGATTCCATTAATAATTTGCAAATCATTATTAAAACTTATATAACTTCCAAAATCACTAAAAAATCCTTTTTTATTTGAAATCATCATTTTAACAAATTTTTTCTAAATTCCAAAATATGGCCCAATGCCACAAAACACTAAATAAGATGATTCACATCAATCATATCGATCCCGGTATCCAAACATCATATACCATATGATAACATCATATATAACAATATCTATAAATAAAGTCAACATCGGTAAGGAATCTAGTTGGATCCCTCCAACCCGACACTTGTAGCAAATATACATATGAGAAAATATGTACAATGTCCGGTTCGAGGCAGACGCTAAAAGGTAATCTGCTTATATACGGAAATGTATAGGGTCTCATATACTCCAGTAGGCATGAACATATCCAAATACCAATATATATATATATATAATATCACCCAAACAATCATCAATCATCCTAAAATAAATTTATTCTCACTTATATAAAATTATAAGCGTGTCAGAAAAAGTGAGTAGTACTCACTTTGATTCTAATAGACATTCAAGCGTTTAATTTTTATGACGACAAGGATTTTTGGCCGTCAAATATTTGGTGGTCCACTGATTCTAGTTTTTGAAATATTGATTTTATTAGTCGCATAAATAAATTTTCCTATATTTAAAAATTCGAATGCATATCAAATTGATTTAGAAACTATATTCAAACTAAGTTATACCATTCTAGTTATGATAAACTTTATAGAAAAATATACATAAAACCCATTATTTTAAATTAAAGAAAAATTATCCAAAATGCATAGGTAAATATATATATACAAGCTTATGATGTGGATAAAGTATATAGGTATATTAATGTGTATATGTATATGTGTCATATGAAGCAAAATATAGGAAAATTGTATAAACGAAATATATATATATATATATATATATATATATAAATAATATCAGAAATATACATAAGCAATGTATATGAGAATATGTATGTAAATGATGGCAAACATATTTATAACATGAGAACATATGTATATGATGACAAATACAAGCAAAAGTGTGTGTGTGTGTGTATATTGAATTATGAAAATGCAAGCATATATATACATATTAACAACAACATATATGGATAAATACGCAACTATACATATATATACATACAAAAGGATATATATACATATATCAATTCATATAAAATTATTTGTAAACACAAAGGGGACAACATCATGAATACATATCATTTCAAGAACACAAAACATATAATCAATGTCAAAAGCAAAATCAGGTCAAGCTTGAAATAAGGAAATCAAATTAAGTCTGTCAAATAAAATAATATAAAAAAATGATATAAACGAAAAAAGTACACAGGATAAGGATCAAAGATTGTACAAGTTTCAGCTTGATTTCCCCCATTCTCACTTTATGTATACATCTACTTTGTTTTATTTTCTGATTCAAACAAAGTAAAGTAAAAATAATACAAACTTCCACTTAGAAATCGAAACAACCAAAGTTTTGGAGATCAAAACAAAGCTACCAGTTCCTTTTCCAAAAAACATTGCTCTGTCTCAAAGATAATATCTGTGAGTAAACTAAAACCTCTTTATACTAATATAAGAGTATGCTTCGATATAGAAAAAGAAAGTGTTGAGATGTATACTTAAACTAGTATTTATATATACTTGTAGAAGATTTTATATTAAATTTATAACCAGAAATCAGTCTTATACAACATCCTCTTTACTTCTGCTCTATATTTTTTTATAAATACCATGCTTAACTTCAAGAAATTCCTATCTCTCAATCTAGTTAGTTCTAGGTTGTGACGTTAAAAGAAAAGTGGTTTGTTATTGATTGTACTTTATTTTAAGAATGGTTCTAGTGGATATTATGAAGTACAAAATGTAAAAAGTGTGTTTTATAGTAAAGTAACCAAATATGGAAGAAATTCGAGTATCATAGTTTGGGCCTTTGCTTATATAAAGTTGTTCGTCATTGGAAAAAATGATTTTTGAAGGTGATTTCATGATTTTTAGGCATGTATATGAATGAGATAAAGGGAGATGATCGGTTTTGAATCATTGGCAAATACCGTTTCGAGATCACGACATTTTTCGGGAAGGGAGAGAGTAGGATGGTGCACTTAGTAAAAATATTACGGCATTCATTAAATGCTCATGGTGGGCATACGAGGTGGAACTAGGGTTAGTGGCAGTTTTTGTGGCTGGTTCGATTTCGAGAAGAGGGCGAGAAGCGGAGGTCAAGGAAGGCGTGCGCATAGTGGGGTTAGGACGAGGAAATGATGGCGAGGCCATAGGCAAGGCGATTATAGGTGGGGATGGTCGGTTCCAGTTTCGAGTTGAATGTTCGATTTTTGAAATGGGGTTCGTCGGGGGTTTCCAAGTGGTTAATCGGGTTGAGATGGGCTTAGGCGACATGGGAAGTTGATCGACGGTGCAGTTGGAGGCTAGAGGTAGGTGTGTACGTGCACATCTATGAGCACGAAGGTGGTGCTCAAATGGTTACAAAAGAAAAAAGAACTGGGAAGAGTAGGGTAGGAATGGGATAAAGAAATAGGAGAAAGGGAATGGGCCAATGAAAAAAAATGTATGGGCCGAAGAAATAAAGGGGACAAAAGATAAGTAAGGAAAGATCAAAGGGAAAAAGGAAAAGAAAAGAAAAAATAAATAAAGGAAAAGAAAAAAAAAGGAAAAATGAGAAGAAGAAAAAGAATAAATAAAGAGAATAAAAGGAAAGAAAGAAAAAGGAATAAAGGAAAAGAAGAAGAAAAAAGAATAAAAGAAAATGGAGACAAGAAAAGAAGTAAAGTAATGAAATTATTTTTATATTTACAAAGAAGTAATGAAATTATATTTATATATACATACATTAATATGATAACTTATATTTCCTTCCTTTAACTAAAAATCTAATTTTATTTTAAATCTGCAATTTAAAGTTCGGTGATGTTTTACAAATTCAATGGAAATAATAATTATTATTATTTAACTTAAACTTATGAATAATAAATGGTATTTTATAATCTAATTTTTATAAATTGTTTAATTTGAAATTAATTGGGATTCAAAAGTAGATATGGTTAATCAAGAATTAATAAAAGCCTAATGTGTGAATTATTTGACATCTATTATAGACCGTTAATTCGGTTAATGATCTATATCATGGCTTAATTCTATTGGAGATTTAGTTCAGTTTTTCTAGTTTGTGACATCAAGTGACCAACCGAGTTAAGATTATTGGATTAAAATGATGATACGTTTATTTGAAATAAACGATTGTAGCATATTGCCATATTTTAATATTGTAACCCAAAATAATAAGTTTGTTTACTCAAAACAATTTACCCCTTTAAAAATTTATTGCTTGAATTCAAGAGACCAGGATCGGATATCAGCGTTATTCGAAATGGCTTCGATTTGTAAATCACTACAAACCCTTACAGGGTTGATTATAGAGTTTAATAGGCTGGAATTGGTTAATTTCATAAAATTGACTATTTTAGATAAGTATTCTGTACCCCGACATTTTTGCAATACCAACGGATTTTGGTGTAAGTGTTTTGTTTATAATCAAAAAAACTCGTCGGGTTATACGAATCACCTTGACTTTCAAAAGATTTTCAGAACTTAAGTATTTCAAGTTAAATGGGTTTACTCAAGCTGGTTTCCAGTTTGAATCGTTGTTACTTTATTGTAATGCACGTGTCAGACCAAGTATTGTAAGCTTTCATGTTAGGACGCTTGGAGCTCAGGAGACGAGCAAGATGGCAGAGACGTATTGATTATATTTCGCTAGCATTATAGACTATATAGACAGTATTTAGGGACATGTTAATATAACTGTCCAGATTTATTTGGCGATAATTGTACTCTGATACCTTGTATGTATATTGATATATACAGCTTTTCTTTGTATAAAATGTTGCTATTGTATATTACATTTTGTTCCGCTACGATTGTGTGATTTTGTGCTGTTGTTTTCTCTTTCTTATTCTATCTCTTTTCTTCTTAAACCTAACAGCATGGTATTTCCGGCACTCGATTGCTTAACACTCTATACAATGAACGTATTAGTGTCGATTTTTGAGATCAAAAATCTTCAGGCCATTACACGTGGTATTAGAGCTGAAGGTTAAGCGAGAACCTTGGCTCTGGTGAGGATTACTCATTAGAGATAGGGTCAATAATACCCATGAATGAATTTAGAATATTATATGAGGGTGTAATTGTTATTTTCATATATAATGATTTTAGAGAAATTTTTACACAAGGTTATATTTTAATATAAAAGTAAATAATTTTGTAGATTATTATAATATGTTAAGTTGATTGGTTGTTGTTATTGAAATTAAATAAGATTATAAGAATTAAGTGGTAAAACATATATAACCAAATAGAAATTCGGGTGAGGATTAACTATACAAATAAGTTAAGCTAAAAATGGATTGAAACCTAAATTTAAATCCCGAGAAAATTCAAAAGAATTTTCAAAGTAAATGAAATAAATTTACCCTGGTTATGTTTAAATAATTTTTTCCAGAAAATTATTATGGAATATATGGTTTCTATATAGGATATTATTGATTATTATCATAAACTGGTTATTGTGTCTTACTAAAGGGATGTTGATTTTAGAATAAACAATGATAAAACAGAGTGAAATGTTTTAAGGAAGTAAAAATTCATATAAGTACGATGTATAAATTAAAATGAATTTAAATTGTGAAGTTTTAAATCTAAGCTCATAAGATTTTTGGAAATGTTTCAAGGTGTTAAGAAAATATTAGATGATATTATTTAGAATATTTTTGAATATAGAAATATTTGTTTTAAAGTAAGGGTTGTTGAAGATGAATTTGTTTTGAATTAAAAAACCAAGAATGGTTTGAAGTCTAAAGTTAGATTGGTAGGTAAGTGGGATAAATATGTGTATAAAGTTGATTAAGTTTTGAACTTAAAACCTGAATTTGGAAATTTCAAGGAGATATTAATAAGTTAAATAAATCGAGTAAGAAAAAAAGCAGAAAATTCGACTAATCGGAGTCTTAATTATAGGTTAGGGTGTCCTACCAGAATCCAGTCGAAGAGAAGTGATGGCTAGAGGGAAAGAATGGAAGGCAAGGCGTAGGGAGAGGAGAGCAGCTACACCTAAGGCACGAGAGGAAGCAATACCGGGGTATGAGAAACGGGTTAAGGAAAGGGTTGGACCAGGGCCTTATAATGTCACAAGCTATAGATGTTACGGTAAAAGGCATTACACAGCTAAGTGCAGTAAAACAAGGAAGGAATTGAAAGATATAGTCAGATGGTTTTGCTCTGAAATTTTATGCTTTAAGTGTCGAGAGAGAGGACATTTTCTAAACCATTTCCCAAAGTGAGAAAACGGAAATGTAAACCCATAATATGATTCGACTATTTGCTATCATTGTAAAATAACGAGACACATCGCTAGGAATTGTCCCAAGAGGCGGAAGAAAAGAAAGGTTGGGGAACGTCCTATAGGAGGCGTGGAAGTTATCCAGATAAATGGAAGGGTAGAGACCTTTTGTGGCAAATACTATAAGTGGGGACATCCTTTTGAAAATTACATGCATAGGCTTTTCCCAATGGAAGAAAGTCCATAGGGAGGGTTTTATGAAGAATGCTAGGGCTCGATTTTTTTCTAAACCCTAGGAAGTGGTGACCGCGTCTAGGTTTATGACTTTTCTATGGATTTTATTATGGATAAATGGATGTGATGTTTGTACCTATTAGCATGTAGTCTTTCAGTGTGTGGAATATTTTATAGAAGTACAATCGAATATAAAATCACATTTTATTCGTTTGAGTGAAAAAATTATAGTTGCTTAATTATTAATGTAGGAATTGTAATTGAAGTTGGGCTAAATTGAAATCAAAATGGTAATTGATTTGAATTGGAATGGGAATCAAAGTTAATTCAAATTGGAATCTGGATTGAATCAATTTAAATGGAAGTTGAGATTGAAATTGAAAATGGATTTGAATTGGAGGTTGACAATTGAATCAGTTTGGCTCTGAAGCTATTTTCAAACAGATTATTTTAATATAAACTGTCTTAAATCTATTTTCTTAAATATTCAGATTATTTTGGATGTCCTTAGCTAGTTACTATACAAACCGTTCTTTTTAAAACTCAAATTATCTTAACTATTTAACTATTTTAAAACTATTCAAGCTATTTTCTAAATTCAAACTGGTCAGAGTAAAAATTGTTTATATATAAATCATGAACTTAAATACGGATTGCAAAAAGTTAAAGTATTAACAGAAATGGGAATTGAAGCAATTTTGAAGTGGAAGTGAAATCATGTATTAAGGAAATAAAATGATTTTTAAATGAAAGAGTATATTTTGAGAAAATATGATGATTTTAATGAAGGTTGGATAGTATTATAACTAAAATTTACTCTATAAAGAGTAAGTAATGTTGCATATGACTTTGTAGAGGAAATCAAACTTGAACAAAATGTATTTGGCATTAATGAGGTTATACATATTGGTCATATATAAAAAACTCCACTTACAGAAATTATAGCCGGAGTGTAATGATCCTTAAAGGATATTTGAAATATAAAGTGGAATTTATATAAGTATGTGGTGGATCAGAAAGGATTGACCTAAAAATTATTCAAGTTGAAAGGAATAATTTTATATGTATATATGAACAAAGCTGAAAGGGTTTTGGAACTCACTGATTTTAAAGGCTTTTGATTTTGGCAAAAAGCAAATTTTAGGAATTTGAAATGCCAAGTTTGAGAACTATCGATTTTGAGATATCGATTTTGTAGTTTATATCTGATACATATAAAGAGTACGATTTGAAAGGTACTATATATGTATATGGTATGAAATAATTTGAGAATGATATGGAAAAAAAGGCGCTCCCATTTAGATTTGAAACTCATAGTAGGAGATCCACTTGGTGGTTCTATGTTGATCCCTAATGGGGGTTCTAAATTTGGATCCCAAAGGACGTCCGGACAAAACTTTAGTTCCTATGGATTGTGTTTGGGGTAGTGTAACTCGAGGGTGCTGATGCCTACAGATAAATTGGGGTTATGCTGTGACGACAACATAACTCTAGCGTTACTGCGATCTATTGCATTTCCATAGCGTAAGTCGAGGGGCAGTGTTTGCCTAAAATCTACACTTGATTTCACTGGAAGAGTGATGTAACATCGGTAGATTGCAATCTATGTTATCCATAGCAAAAGTCGTGTGGCACGGAGTGCCTTTAATCTACATTGGGCTCGACGGGTGTAGTCCGCGACCAATGTGTTGAAGTTTCATTTTGCAGCGTGATTCGAGGGCGTTGATGCCTTTAATTACATGGTTTTTGCTTTGATGGCAATGCAACCCTCGGTGCAGCTGCGGTCTGTTTTAGTTCCATGGCGAAATCGAGAGGTGTAGATGCCTATAGTTTTCTTATAGATTTTGCTGGGATGGCGACGCAATCATTATGCAAACTGCGACCCATGGAGGGCGTGATGATTTCCATAGCATTCTCACAAAAGGTTTTCAAACTATTTTCACAAGGTGCTGATTTTCAGTCATGCGCCTGATCGACGTATGACTGCAATTCTATGAGAACAAGGGTGGACTTGATTGGACATCGAGTTATGAAAACTATTTTTATATAAAGCTAGTTTGGTAATATTATATAGTTTTAAAGGTGTTTTAAAATTTAGAATAAAAGAGTAAAGAGTTAAAATGTTTAAAGAACGATTTAAATTAATAAGAATAAACATCAAAATTAAAATTTTCGCTTCATTCCTTTTCGAGGATGAAAAGTTCTAAGGGGGAAGGAATGTGCCTACCCGAATTTTGGCCATCGAATATTGTGTGGTCAACTGATTTTAATTTTTGTAACATTATTTTATTAGTATCATAAATAAATTTTCCCATACATAAAAATCCGAATTCATATCAAATTGATTTAAAAACTACGTTCGAACTTAAGTTATACCATTCTAGTTATAATAAACTTTATAGAAAAATATATATAAATCCATCATTTTAAATCGAACATAAAATATCCAAAAATGTATACGTATATATGTATAAGCTTATGATGTGGATAAAATATATAGATGTATAAATGTATATATGTCACATGAAGCAAAATATTGGAAAGTCGTATAAATGAAATATGTGTATATATGTATATATAATATCAAAAATATACACAAGCAACTTATATGAGAATATATATGGATATGATGGAAAAACATATTTAAAACATGAGAACATATGTATATGATGACAAATACAAGCAAAAGTGTGTGTATATATATTAAATAGTGAAAATGCAAGCATATATATACATATTAACAACAACATATATGGATAAAATACATAACTAGACAAACACACACATACTTACACACACACACACACATATATATATATATACATACAAAAGGATATATATACACATATATCAATTCATATAAAAGTATTTGTAAACACAAAGGGGACAACATCATGAACACATATCCTTTCAAGCACACAAAACATATAATCAATGTCAAAAGGAAAATCAAGTTAAGCTCGATATAAGGAAATCGAATCAAGTCTATCAAATAAAATAAAATAAAATAAAAGAAATAAATGAAAAAAAATATACAGGATAAGGATCAAAGCCAATACAAGTTTCAGCCTGATTTCCCTCATTCTCTCCATATATATACCTCCACCTTGTTTCATTTTCTGATTAGAACAAACTTAATTAAAAATAATACAAATTGCCACATAGAAATCAAAACAACTAAAGTTTAGGTGATCAAAACAAAGCTACCAATTCCTTTTCCAAAAAAGATGCTCTGTCTCCAAGATAATAAACTTTGAATAAACTAAAACCTCTTTTATACGAATCTAAGAGTATGCTTGGATATAGAAAAAGAAGTTGTTGAGATATATACCTAAACCAGTATTTATATATACTTATATAAGATTTTATAATAAAATTATAACATGAAACCAGGCTTGTACAACATCCTCTTTACTTCTGCTCTGTCTTTTTTTTTCAAAAACTATTACGCTTAACTTCAAGAAATTCCTATCTCTCAATCTAATTAGTTCTAGGTTGTGATGTTAAAAGAAAAATGGTTTTTATTGATTGTACTTTATTTTAAGACTGGTTCTAGTGAATATTATAAAGTATAAAATGTAAAAAGTGTGTTTTCCAGTAAAGTAATCTAATATAGAAGAAATTCGAGTACCATAGTTCAGGCCTTTGAATATATAAAGGTGTTTGTCATCGAAAAAGATCATTTTTGAGGGTGGTTTCATGATTTAGGCATTTATATGATGAGATAAAGGGAGATGATCGGTTTTGAGTCATTGGCCAATTTTCGGTGACTCGGGCGTTTTGGGATCACGACATTTGTTGGGAAGGAAGAGAGTAGGATGGTGCACTTAGCAAAAAATTGCGGCATTCATCATATACTCATGGTGGCCATACGAGGTGGAAATAGGGTTAGCAGCATTTTTCGAGGCTGGTCCGATTTCGGGAAGAGGGGAAGAAGCAGAGGTCAAGGGAGGCGTGTGCATAGGGTGGTTAAGACGAGGGAATGATGGTGAGGCCATAAACAAGGCTCGGTGGTTGAAAGGGACCGGGATAGTCGTGGAGAGGCGATTATAGGTGGGGATTGTCGGTTCCAGTCTCGAGTTGAATGTTCGATTTTTGAAATGGGGTTCATAGGGGCTTCTAGGTGGTCAATCGGGTTGAGAGGGGCTTGGGCGACACAGGCAGTTGATCGGCGGTGCAGTTGGAGGCTAGAGGTAGGCGTGTACATGCACGTGTATGTGCACGGAGGTGGGGATAAAATAGTTATAGAAGAAAAAAGAACTAGGAAGAATAGGGTAGGAACGGGAAAAAGAAAGAGGAGAAAGGGAGTGTGCCAGAGAAAAAAAAGAGGATGGGCCTAGCATTATATATTTTTAGGTTAGGATGCTTGGAGCTCCGAAGACGAGCTGGATGGCAGGGACGTATTGATTATATTCCACTGTGCATTGTAGACTGTATAGAGAGTATTTAGGGACAAGTTATTATAACTGTCCAGATTTATTTGGTGATAACTGTACTCTGATGCCTTGTATGTATATTGATAGATACAGCTTTTCATTGTATAAAAGCTGCTATTGTATATTATATTTTGTTCCGCTGCAATTATGAGATTCTATGCTGTTGTTTTCTGTTTCTTATTCTATCTCTTTTCTTTTTTACCCTAACAGCCTGGTATTTCCGGCACTCGATTGCTCGACACTCTATACAGTGAATGTATTAGTAGATTTTCAGAGTCGAAAATCTTTGGGCCATTACAATTTTACCCAAAATTTTCACTAGCTCCAATCAACTCCAAACCAGCTATAGAATGTAGTGCTCGGCAATATGACCCCAACGCAACTTATTTCGTCAATTTTCGACCTCGTGTGAAAAGATATGGCATTTTTAAACATTACATGATTATATATATAATTAATTTACAATTTCTTTTTTATTTATTTTAAACATACATTCAATCGTGATCGCACATTTTTTTCTACAGTAGACCATGACCACTATTATTTTTCTTCCCTTCGGCTTCATCACATGTTCAAATGTGAGCAATAAACCCATAGCTGCCTTTAAACCTAATTATCCCGACCTCCATGCTCGATTTGACGATGATCAGAGACTTCCATACAATAGGCTATCACGAGCTCCCTCTTCATCATGAATGAGAGTGAACTCGATCGTCCATAGGCTTCAGAATTCGTGCTTGAATGGCCGGCCTGTGAGAGATATTTTCTGTCGATTCACTTCACCAAAGACGATCATTGCCGTTGAATGTGTAGCTCTCGACGAGCTCTACAATGTTGTAGTTGAAGGTTTTTGCTAATAGTCGGTGGATTGGAAGAGATCGAGGAGAGAAAGAGGATGGTTTCTGGCCATAGAAATGAATATAACGACTAGACCTATTTCCTTTAGGGTTTTGTGAAAATGAACGCCTTTATATAGGCAATTACAAAACACTATTCACCCGAAATTTTTTCGAACTTCAATCGAAGCGTGACGCCTGGCGTTTATAATGTTTTATCCCTATTCCAAACACAATGGAATATATATCGGGAGTCAATTCGATCATATTTGGAAGGTCGGTTTCCGAATTGACTTATTTAAATTAAAATTTACTTAAACCAATTTCTACGCGCTTTAGCTTCCCATGACTAAATCATAAATCCAATTGACACGAAATTTGAAATCATATAATAATATAAAGTTACGGTTCTGATGAAACTTGTTTCGTCAAAATTCGTGTAACGACCCAGAATTTTTATTAATTAAAATTTGAATATTTAATTAATTTTAAATATTAATAAGTGAATTTATTAGTTGAATAAATTTTTATTTGAATTATTGGATTTAATAGGAAATGTAACGCCACGAATTTTCGACTTTCGAAAATTCAACATCGACACTCACTTTATCGACTGCCGAGAAATCAAAGGCCGAAAACCGAGATGTTATGGGTTTTAAAAAGAATTAAGAAAAAAAAAGAAAGAAGAGAGAAGATAAGATAGCAAAATAGAAAATTTGATAATAGAAGATAGAAGAATTTTTTTTTTAAAATAGAACGGGACAGAAAGGAACAACAACAGAATCTCACAATTCGCAGCGGAACAACATATAATAATAAATGAATAATCTTTAAACAAAGAACTATATCAGTTATTACATTACATCACATTTTTATTACATCATATCATCACATCAGAGTGTACAACAACATACAACAACATAACAGCGGAAAAAGAAGTACAATATACTAGTAATACGCCATGCCAATCCAGCTTGCCTCCAGCAACTCCAGAATATCCAGAATTATCCTGATAAACCTAACTCTTAACTGCCCGTGTGGAAATTGGTGGGCACCCAGAGTTTAGGAAGGAAAACAATAAACTCCGAGTCAGTCATGTGACTGGTGTGAGAACTCAAAACAGTTTATTTAACTTTAAAATCAAAATAGAGGAATATTTTTAAATTCAATTCGCAATGCTTTTAAAAATGAGACTACCATAAGGCCTCCCGCACACACACATGCAAACGCAGAATCGGAGGAGATTTCTCCTTATGATAGTCAAAGATGCTTGATACGCATTTAAAATAACATTTGATATTATTATTAGTGCATAGTGTATAACAAATTCATTTCGAAAGTAGAATATAAATCTTAGCCAACATACGACCATTATCGTATGCCTACTATAGCTACTATCCAAACAGTGGTGACCACCATAAGTGAATAGCAGGTTCTACAACTAATACCGTACAAGTTTCGTATTGGGAATTGGATTTCCAACAAATGGTCAGGCCAAGGAACTTCCCATTGCCACATGAGAATGCCTCTGGATGGACATCCCCGAGAACCAAACCGGATCTCTACCAACACAAGGCCGGGTTACTCCTAACTGAGTAACAACTGACCGAATATGCCATCCCCCGGTCCTTTGGGACCTTTTTCCGAGAGCGCTCTCTAATCAATTCACACAATCATAAAAACAAAGTGTTTCAACATGAGTAAGTATCTGGGCTCCATACCATGATACCACCCTTTTCCAGAAGGAAATGCACATATCCTAAAGGGCGCTACCCCTCATAACCTTGCCGCATCTTTCCTGTTTTGACCATTTCCGGGATGTGAGGCTCGACGAATTCACGTCCACAAAAACATACTTTATACAAAAGCCATGCTTTGGGTCAACAAATGATCAACACAATGATCACTAAGATAGACGATCAAACAAATGATCCTATCACAAATAATCAACACAATGATCATTTCTGCATCACTCAGCATGTCACATTACCAAATTGGGAATATATCGCTGATAACTTCAACTATATAACCTTTGAGCTCGTACGTCTCAAAGAAGGGTGTTAAGCAAAGAATAAATTCTCCGCCACCAACAGAAATATATTTGAAAGAAATCGGCTTTATATCTCAAATTGTAATGTCAGACACACAATCCATACAAGTCTGTTCCGGGATCGAACAGAACCGAAGGCACTTACAAAGAAGTCCTTGCAATCCGGATATTCACAATCCTGATCGGATTCACCATCACATATGGAGAACTCAATACCGGAGCAACTCGGTGCAGAGTCAATCGATAGTTCATCCTATCGCTCTCGCAAATATCCGGTCTTCAACACCGATCTTCAAATGCGATTCACAACGACGTATCACATATTCGGAATGGGTTATACGACCCCATGGTCCTTTCCCGGTTAACCCGAATAGTGAGCGCTTATTCAAAAATAAATGTGTATTCAAATTCAATCAATTCACATCGAATACCCATTCAAAGGGAAATATTGATAGTCGGTTATTGAACTATCAATTGGATATGCATACATCACCAGATTCCAAATAATTTTCCAAATTATTTATTTTCCAAAATATCTTTACAAGATATATTATTTCAATACTTCAAAAATAAATCAATATTTTTTTTTTAACAAGTTCCACCTTTCATTCATAAATTCCATAGTGAATTTATATTTCACAATATCTACTGATATACGATTTTCCATAGGTTTCTAATATTCAATTTCAATTTATCTTCAAAAAGATAAATTCTTAAAATATTCACTTAATATTGGAAAATATTTCCTTACTTATTTAATAAGTAATTCACAAATTTTATTTATTTTCAACCTTTGGAAAATATTCAATATACTTAAATCGAGATTAAGTATATATTTCATTCCTTAAGAAAATCATTCTCTTAAACATATTTATTTGGGCCAAAACGAATGTTACGTAAAACATCGTTACGACAACCCAAAATCACTAGTATAGGGATTCGAAATTAAAATAGATATATAAATCCCAATACTATACAAAACATTTCCTTTCGGAAATCATTTACTATAACAACAGTGTTATAGTCCACATTTCCTTTTATTTCTCGAAAACGTCTATTTCAACAATAAATGTTGAAATCTATGGTTTCGAATCTCAACACATTTTAAACCGTCGTTAGATCGTTTTAATTCTATTTAAGACATCACTTTCAAAACAATTTCTTTAACGTATTATTCACTATTCAAAAACGTGAATATACTTCTTTAACAAATTCCATCCTTTTATTCATTTTAATTCAAAGGATTATTCACTATTCAAAATGTGAATATAACTCTATTTCTAAGTTATAACAATTAACTTATCAAAATAAGTCGTTTGCGAATTTATAAAACAACGTTTATAAATTCCATTTCTATTTATTTATAAAAACTTCCTTTTTATAAATTCCTTTATTAACCTATTCCAGTTTATAACTAAATTATAAACTAAATGTTCATATAATAAGTTAACTACTTATAAACGATTATTTCACAAAATCGTTCCTTAGAATTTCATAATTATAAATCTTATAACTTATAAGATTCATTTATTTAACCAAATCTATTCTTCAATTAACTTCACAAATTTATAAATCTTACTATTTATAAATTTCATTTATAACTTCACAGTTTATAATTCTATAAATTTCATTCATTTATGAAATTCATTTTCACTACATTCAAACACTTATAAAAACTCGTTTTATAATGTCTATATTTCAATTTATAAATATCCATTTATAAATCTCTTAATATAAATCAGTTTATATTATTATTCTAAAACGTCTTTAAATTCCTTTATAATTTTCTCATTTCGATTTATAAAATAATCAAATTTTATAAATCCTATATTTAAACTTTTATCATATATTCAAAAATCCAATCTAAATTATTTTATAAAATCATTAGTTCATATTTCTCAAAAATCGACTTTTAATCGTATTTCTAAAAATCAGCTTTTTAACTATATTTCACAAAAACCATAATTTTTATAACTTTAAAAATTATAACGTTTATTTATTTATAATGGATCAATTCCAAAAATATAGTATATTTTCAAAATCACTTTTAAAATCATTTTAAAATCCCAAAATCTAGGTCCAATGATGCTACACACCAAATAGTCAATCACGACTACAACGATATCATATATCGATATGATAATCCATCAAATATCAAAATATCTGAAATAAAATAAATACTGTTGAGGAATCCAGTTGGATCCCTCCAACCTGTTTCCTGCATCCAAAAACATTAGCACAATACCAATTTCGCTCCAGTACGAAATTATCGCGGTACATGTTTTTATTAAATATTATCCGCTTAATAACGGCGTAATAGGGTCTCATCCGCTAAACAAAAAATGCGGGAAATCAACAACTGCAATATATACATATGCCAATATATATATATTGATATTATATATAATACCAATTTCACTGTTTATGAAATATTCGCGGTATATGTTTATATTAAATAACATCCGCTTACTAACGGCGTATAATGTCTATTTTAACAATCAATAGATAATAATCATCATTCAAACATGCATTCAAATATTTTAAATCTAACTATTTAAAATAAAATCGAAACTGATTCGATTGAGTGAGAAGTTCTCACCTTGGTTTTAATTTCCGTTTTAGCTTTTATTTCGAATAAAATTAAACGCGCGTTTAATTTTACCCGAAATTCTCACTAACTCCAAACGACTCCAAACCAACTCCATCGCGTAGTGCTCGTCCATACGATTCCAACGCAACTGAGTTTGCATTTTTTCGACCTCGTATGAAAAAGTTATTGATTTTATAAGATTGTACATGTTTTTATATAACTTAAATCACAACATAACTTTAAAACTTTAACCTAAGCAATTCTAAGCCATAGGATTTCACTGCAAAGCCATCATAGCCCTTGAACGCAACCCCCCCCTTCTTCATCTTCTACAGATCGAACACGCACTTCCTTGAACCCATATTTCTAAACTAGGGTTTAGCTTTGCCACCTCCTCGAGCGACTAAACTCCATCATCTCCTCACCAACGAAGCGCCTCCCCACTAGCTACCCACGCCCAGCACCATGGCCAACTCGGCCTCGTGTATAGCCTAGGATTGCGTGCAAAAACTGATGGGAACGGCCACGTTTTGCTCCTCCATCGTCGCACCATTTACGATCATACCCGTATGGATTTCAAGCTCTCGAGATTCTCAACAACTTTCATGTTGAACACTTTAGCTAAATCATTATAGATTGAGAGAGATTGAGAGGAGAAGATCACTCATTTCTGGCCCTTCATTGCTAAAGTGGCGGCTAGGGTTTAAAAATTAGGGTTTTACTTTTTTTTATTTATTTATGAAGAGGTGAGATGTATTTATAGAAAAAGCAAGCGTAAACACTATTCATCCCGGGAATTCCGAACTCCGATTTAGACGCCGTAACCAGCGTACCTAGGGTTTACCCCGCGTTCCGGACATAATGGAACAGGTTTCGGAAGCTAATTTGGAAGTATGTGCGAGTTATGGCTGAAAACGTTCAATTTAAATTAAACCGATTTAAATCGATTTCTAGGCGTTTTAATTTGTGCCGGACAAACGGTAAATCCAATTGACTTGAAATTTGAAACCTTATAATAATATCACATTACGGATCCGATGAAACTGGTTTCGTCGAAATCCGAGACTTTTTGAAAAATGGCTATTTTGACTCGCCAAATTTAAATTAAAAACGATTCGATGCGTTTCGAGCTGCCACGATCAAACGATAGCTCCGATTGACACGAAAATTGAAATCCGGTAATAACTAACTATTACGGATCCAATGAAACTGGTTTCGTTCAATTCTGAGACTGTTCAAAAATTGGCTATTTTACAGTCGATTATTAAATATTAAAATATTCAATTTTTACAGATTAACTTTTAGTTCGATTTTAAAAGTTCTAAAATATTTCTATAACTTCAGTATGATTAAATAAAATTTTCCAAATTATTTTCAATCATTTTTAACTCAATTTTTAATTATTTTCCATAATTTAACGTATTAAATTATCGATTTAATAATCCAATTAAATCCAATAATTCAAATAAAAATTTATTCAACTAATAAATTCACTTATTAATATTTAAAATTAATTAAATATTCAAATTTTAATTAATAAAAATTCTGGGTCGTTACAATCTTTCCCCCTTAAAAGAATTTCGTCCTCGAAATTACAAGTAAGAAAGGTTACAGAATCTATTAACTTTCCAAAATCCATAGTTAAACTTCTTTCAAATCTTTACTAAGTTTTCAAATCATACTTAGTTATCTTTTCAAAAACAAACTATATCGTTTAACTTCAATTCCAAAATCAAAGTTAAAGTTTTCAAAACTTTCTAAATTTTCTCAAATTTTTTCTAACGCCTTAAATTTTTGGAAAAATTCGCCATAGTCTCCTTTGCGCGGCTCGATCCGAAAAAAAAATGACAGTATATATATCACAAATATACATCTCATCAAGTAATGAGGCATCCCGAAGGGAAAAAAGTGTAAAAGTGCGATATTTAATCCGAGATATGTACCTTATATTTTATTAGCAAGCATATACGGCTAATATAGCGCTAAAGCGAACTCCAAATGCGAAGCAAACGCGATCCGCACCTACTAAACACTCAACAAACAACATGAGAATCATGCATATAGACAATAATCTCAATATACATCATATAGCAACATATCAACTATATATGTCACATAGCAAATGCAACATATTCAAACATCAACCAACTAGCATTCAACAAATTCATAATCAATATATATTCATTTATATTCTCATTAATATTAATGAATTGGTTTTCAATTCAAATCACATTTGATTCATTGACATTGGATTTTCTTACTAACATTCATTCTCAATTCAATTAGTTTACATTACTAATTAAATCTAATTCACATTCAATTCTATTCAAATTTATTTACTTCTAATTTGAATTCAATTTACTTTAGCTTTCCACTTCATTAATACTTAATGAATTATATACAATCAACTAACAATCATATAACAACCAAAGTATATATAATACAACCAAATTCCTTTGCTTATATTTATTCTCATTCAATTTATTCAACTTCCAATAACATTAGATTTTAATGAATCTACATTTATGTTCATTATTTCATATCAATTAAATTTACATTCAATTGATTAACATTTAAGTCATTCATTCAATTCAATTTCTAAAGTTGAATTTTATTTATATAACTTAAGTTCACATTTATCATTTAACTTTATTAATTTAGTTTGATATCAATATCAACTTATATATATAAGTTTTATTTCACAATTGTAAACACTTTAATTATAATTTCAATTCTTATAATTCTTTTGCTTATACAATTATTCTTTAATTTAGATTATTCAAACAACCTAAAAATCAACTTATATACTTTAATAATTCTGAAAAATTATTCCTTTATATATAAAATATAATCAAGGCAAAATTATTCCATTTACCCAATTTTAAAATCAATATTGTGTCAAATTGTTCTATTCAAGTGTTTAGAAACCCCTTCGGCATAGTCTTGCGGACCACGCTAACGAAAGTTCATATACCACTCAATAAACCAATCATCACAATATAAAACAATTTTATTCACTAACAAGTACGCTCTCATAGCTATTATTACACTCAAACTCATTCTAGAGTACTGCTGACTCTATCTCTAATGAATTTATACCCAACAGAACCATGGTTGTCGCTTAACCATAAGCTCTGATACCAAATGTAACGCCACGAATTTTCGACTTTCGAAAATTCAACATCGACACTCACTTTATCGACTGCCGAGAAATCAAAGGCCGAAAACCGAGATGTTATGGGTTTTAAAAAGAATTAAGAAAAAAAAAGAAAGAAGAGAGAAGAGAAGATAGAAAAATAGAAAATTTGATAATAGAAGATAGAAGAATTTTTTTTTTAAAATAGAACGGGACAGAAAGGAACAACAACAGAATCTCACAATTCGCAGCGGAACAACATATAATAATAAATGAATAATCTTTAAACAAAGAACTATATCAGTTATTACATTACATCACATTTTTATTACATCATATCATCACATCAGAGTGTACAACAACATACAACAACATAACAGCGGAAAAAGAAGTTGTGATGACCCTGATTTTTATGAAACAATTTTATGGACAAGTTTTATAATTTAATTTAGTCATGCTTGTTTAAAATTTTGTTGCTAAAAATAAATGCATGTATAATAGATTGACTGCAAATGCATTGTATAAGTATCAATATATATGCAGTATGGAACACACACATACACATAACTTTCTGTAAGGAGACATAGGCAGTAATTAATTTGTGAGTTGGAATGAATAAGTTATAATTGAACAAGTAAGTAAATATAGATATTGCAGATATGGTTTTATCTTTTAAAAAAAAATAAGTTAGTGTAAAGGAAATAAAGATGAGTGGGCTGGAGCAAATACATGCAAATGGTATGAGCTGTTGGGTAAATACTTTATCTACTTTTAGCAATTTCTTTAGCTTTAAAAAAAAAAAATATATATAATAAGAGAAAAAGAAAATCACAGATCATGCAAATAAGATGACCGGGGTAGTAAAGAAAATTTTCTGTTAATAAGAATAGGGACCACTTACCCATTTTCTCTAAAAACAGAATGAGAGACTGGTCATAGTGACAGGGTAAAATTGACATTAAGTAAATTTTCAAAACCCTAGTGGCAACCAGGGTCTGGTATAAGAGGGCCTAAGGGATGGTATGATCTGGGATTATTTTTAAAAACAGAAAAAAAAATATATATATACATAACCATGGAAATACAAGCCAGAGGAAATGAGGAACACTGACCATTAAGGATAAGAAGAAATAGAAGGATTAAGGAAGAAAGTGAGGTGAGTAATCTCACTGGTAAATCTGGCATTAAGTCCTAAAAAAAAAATCAAGGCAGCCTAAATAGTGTTATATTTTATTTATATAATTTGTGTTTATTTTGGTATTGCTGATCTGTTAGGTGTTTAACTCTTTATATTGATACCCTGAAAATATGGTTTGTGGGTCTCTTGTTTAAATGATCATTTGAGTATGGATCAATCTTGAAATGAAGTGATTGCTTTTATGAGTTTTTCTACATAAATATTTATTTAAGATCTCAGTAATTGTGTTATAAATCTATGGTCTAAAAAGGAAAAGAAAATGGGACTGCAGCATGGAATTGTTGTTGCTTATGTCCCATGATAAAATGAAATATAGAAGTGCAATGAGATACATGTGCTGAACTTCCATATTTACAAATGAATCCAGATTTGATTAAATGCTTATGGTTTAGCCAGATCTCATGAATCTGTGAGTATCTGATTAACCCAGAGGCAAATGGATGCAACAGAGAAAAAAAAAACAATTATATAATATGTATGACCATATATTTATAAACATGATTCACTCAAAATCCATGCTCTGAATAATGTGTGTACTGAGAATATATGCTAGATTGTGTAATTAAATTTATGTTTATGAGAATAGGATCCACTATGCCTGGAGTTCATGCTTAATGGCTGTATTATGTATTCTTTTCTCTGATTGAAATGGGATCCATAGGGGGAAATTAGCATGATTAAGGAAAGAGGGAATAACACTTGGTAAGACAACTAAGAATTAAGGATCTTTGGGCTACAAAAGATGGCTTGGCAAGGGGAATATTGCAAGCTCACACATGGTATGTTTATACCCAGGGGCCTGAGTGTGCTGGGTTAACAGAGATTGGTCCCAGACAATGTGTGTATTAAACATGAGAATGTAGCTACTGATCTTAAACTGATATTGTATGAAAAACAATAGGAGTAATGTCAAATGGGGGTTGGGTACAACCTGGATGGCTAGTGAAAGGAAAATTTGAAAAGTGACTTGATGGTTGTATTTAAGTTTGTATTGGATGTATATTAGTTGAATTTTATGTTTGTTTTCCTGAATTGGATTGCACAAATCACCTCTAACCAGTTTGCATTGATATGAAGTAATAGTCTCATAGAAACATCATAGAAAGGACACTGAATCCACTTATTGTCCATGAAGAATACTCAAATAATAAATAAATGAAAAATTAGAATTATGATATGATTGCAGTAGATTGCTCATACCAGACAATTTTGTCTGACCCTTTGTGTGTTTGTTCACCATTGGGTGTCTCATAAAATTATGAGGCAGACTATGGTGATTGTGCAGGTAAGATAAGCACTGCAATGAGCTAGCTCTGGATGTGTTGGCTGCTAAGAATTGGGATGCATTAGTTATATACTTTCTGATATTAAAAATGAATGTTTAAGCCAAACTTATGGCATGTTATGTTGCTAAAACTATTTAGAAAGAAAGTGATGTTGTCTTTTGTTTGTAAGAACTGGGGAAATTGTGTGTTTCAGTTAGAACTACAGTTTGTTTTTAGAAAATGTTTTCTGAGTATGGAAGTTTCTTTTCTTAACTCATGCAATGATTCTACTGAAAAATATAAAACTTGAGATGCCAGCAATGTATGAAACTGAAAGGAAAATGGTAGTTTAGTAGTATGTAGAGAACTCTGGTCTTAAGAAGGAATAAAAATTTGCTAAACAGAAATATAAGAACTGGCCAAAACAGAATTCTAGACAATTTGATAATATGTGCAAAATGCATAAAAAAAGAAATAGGGCTTACTTGACCACTTTTACAAGCCTGGGTTCAACCATCTTCAAATAATTAAAATTCAATAACCCAGAGATTTATGGCAGATTTAGCTATTTTGATGATAGTGAATAACAGGCACTAGTTATATGCAAAGAAATATACATGCAGAGGTCACATGTACACTCAAGCATAGGCAACAGTTATAGTATATATAAACTGAAATTATAGGAGAGTAAAAAGAAAAAAAAATATGCTAAGACTAGGAAATTTTAAATCAGAAACTTGTATGAACACAAGTAAGACAGAAAAACACTTTAGAAATTACCTTGCTATGGGGGGGGGGGAAGAAAACCACACAGGGAAATACAAAGTAAATTTCCTTTGGTTCCCCAAGCTTCCTAACTCTGATTTAAAACACTAAACATTATTCACACATGTTTTCAGATAGGAATGTTCAAAATAATTTGAGTATATCAATATTTTTATATTGATTGAAAGATCCTGGAAAGAAGAGATAATGGAGGAGATGATCTCTTAAATAGATGACCACTGAAATAAAAATAAGCATATACAACATAAAAAATAAAAATAAAAAAATTTGGTTAAAAGAAAGTGGGTCATCTCAATTTGGTATCAGAGCTATGTTGTTAGATAACATAGCAGAAAGAAAAAAAAAACCTTGGATGAACTTGTTTGTTTTGAATGTATGAAAAATATTGACTGTCTTGAATGCTTTGTTTTATACTGATGCAATATCTGTTATAATTAAATGGCAATAAGCTAGAATAGGTTAGCTTATAAAGGAATAAATAATGGACTAACCTAAGTATTGTATCCATAGAACAATGGTGAGACCTAGACAACCAGATGTAGGACCAAGTGAACCACCCATGATGAATATGCAAGATTTTATGAGAGCCATAAGAGATGGAGTTGGTAATAGGCAAGAAAATCCACATGAAGAGCTCTCCAAGCTTCTCAAGACCTTTACCAATCTTGGAGGCAAGACTTTTGATGGGACAGAAGGAATTATGGGAGTTCAAAATTGGCTCAGAATTTTGGACAGAATATTTGCTGATATGCAAGTTGAAGACCAGAAGAAGAGGTTAATAGCATCTAGACAACTGAGAGGAGCAGCTTTGGATTGGTGGGAAGTTATTATAGCTGGAAGACTTGAAGGGGAGGTGACATGGAACCAGTTCAAAGAGATGTTGGAAGGGAGATTTGTACCTGCATCAGCTAAAGAATCTTTGCTGGAAGAATTTATTAAACTAAGACAGGGAACTATGAGTGTAACTGAATATACACAGAAGTTTGAATCTCTAGCAAAATATGGTGCAGTGCTTATTACAACCAGAGAAGCTAAAAATGGCAGATATATTCAAGGACTGAATGCCCACATTAGTAGAGCTATGCTACCATATAAGGACAGGACCTTTGATCAAGTTTTGGATCTGGCTTTGAGCTTTGAACAACATGATAAAGCCAGAGAAAATTTCAGAGCATTTAAAAATAACCAAAATAAGAAGGGAAAGGGAAAGTTTCACCCTTATGATAAAAAGAAAACGGATGTAGCTTCCACCAAGAAGTCAGAAGAAATCAAAACTGCTGAAGTTAAGAAAAAAATCACTTGCTATAATTGTGGACAAGAGGGACACATGAAAAATAGGTGTACAAATCCAAAACCAGCATCCTTTAAATGTCATCAGTGTGGAAAGGAAGGCCACATAAGGAGGAACTGCCCAGAGTTTAAGCAAGGAAAAATGAGTACTTTGGAGGTAAAAAGCAAGGCAATTGAGGGACCAAATGTGGAGAAGCATGGCCAAGTTGAAGGTACTTTGCTTATTCACTCCATACCTTTTGTAGTAGTGTATGATACTGGGGCTACACACTCCTTAATTTCTCATGATATTGTACAACAACTAAAATTGGATTGCATGATAGTTGATAAGCCATTACTCATTAAAAGTCCTTTAGGAAATTCTTGTATTTTGGGTATGATGTGTATGCAACTAGAACTGAATATAGGGGGATATGTGTTTAGTGCAGACCTATATGTATTGAAATACCCAGGTATAGGAGTTATTTTAGGGGTTGATTGGTTAAGAAAATATAGGGCTGTTATAAACATGGAAACCTCTACTATATCTCTGAGAACTTCTGATGGGAAAAGAGTAGTTGTTCTTTGTGAAGTAAATAAGAATAGGAACATAGCCACCCTTAATACTTTGTCTGGTGAAAAGCACATGCCTGCAATAGAAGAAATCCCTATAGTAAATCAATATGCTGATGTGTTTGGTGAAGTAAAGGGGGTTGACAATCATAGACCAGTAGAGTTTTCTATTAAACTTATTCCAGGAGCAAGCCCAATAGTTAAAAGACCAACTAGAATGGGGCCTAAAGAATTAATAGAGCTGAAAAAGCAACTTGTTGAACTTGAAGAAAAAGGCTTTATCCGGCCTAGTAGCTCATCATGGGGAGCACCAGTGGTTTTTGTTAAGAAGCATGATGGATCTCTTAGATTATGTATTGATTATAGAGAGTTAAATAAAATCACAGTTAAAAACAAATACCCCTTACCAAGAATTGATGATCTCTTTGATCAATTGAGTGGTGCAAAAATATTCTCTAGACTTGATTTGGCTTCAGGGTTTCATCAAATGAAAGTAGAAGAGGAAAGTATTAAATATACAGCTTTTAATACTAGATATGGACTTTATGAATTCTTGGTGATGCCCTTTGGTTTGACAAATGCTCCCTCTTACTTTGTTGATTTGATGAATAGAATTTTTAGAAAATACTTAGATAAATTTGTATTGATATTTATTGATGATATACTAATTTATTCTAAGTCAGTAGAAGAGCATGAGAATCATTTGCATATAGTATTACAGAAATTAAGACAGGAAAATTTGAAAGCAAAATTTTCAAAATGTACTTTTTGGCAAAATGAAGTAAGCTTTTTAGGTCATGTGATATCAGAAAAAGGCATATCAGTAGACCCCAATAAGGTAATGGTAGTGCAAGCATGGAAAAGGCCTACTAGTGTCACAGAGGTCAGATCATTTATGGGAATGGCTGGATATTATAGAAGGTTTATAAGGGATTTTGCAAAAATTTCAATTCCATTGACTAGATTAACTAGAAAGAATCAGGCCTATGTTTGGACTGAGGAATGTGAGAAAGCCTTTGAGAGGCTAAAGGAAGCACTAGTACAAGCCCCAGTATTAAAGGTGCCTGAAGGAAATGAGAATTTGGTGATATATACTGATGCTAGTGGTCAGGGACTTGGGGCAGTGTTGATGCAACAACATCAAGTGATATCATATGCCTCTAGACAGTTGAAGCCCAGTGAGATAAAGTATGCTACACATGATCTTGAATTAGCTGCTATAGTGTATGCTCTTAAGTTATGGAGACATTATTTGTTAGGGGCTAAATTTGAAGTATACACAGATCATAAGTCACTCAAATATTTGTTTTCACAAAAAGAATTGAATATGAGGCAGCAAAGATGGATTGAACTTTTAGCCTCATATGATTTTGAAATATTGTATACACCTGGCAAAGCTAATAAAGTAGCAGATGCTTTAAGTAGACAACATGCCAAAATGGCTAGATTGATGATAGAAGAATTTAATACTTTATCATTACTGATTGATTCAGAGGTAGGAAGGGACAATGTGGAAAATATGAACACATGTAGTGAGAAAGAGGAAATAGGAAAGTTGAGTTTTGTTACTTTGGGATCAGAATTGAAAAATAAAATTGTCAAGCTACAAGACCAAGATCCATTTTTACTTGAGAAGAAAACTCAGATATTAAATGGTGAGGCAGTGGAAGGATTTCAATTGAATAAACAAGGCCATTTGGAGAAGGGAAATAGGATATGTGTTCCTGCTATTGAAGAATTGAAGCAAGAAATTTTGGATGCTTACCATAAAAGCAAGTATACCATACATCCAGGGGGCACCCGAATGTATCATAACCTCAAGAGGAATTATTGGTGGAGTGGTATGAAGAGGGCAGTGGCATTATATGTGTCCAAATGTATGATTTGTCAACAGGTAAAAGCAGAATACCAGAGACCTTCAGGAATGCTCCAACCTTTACAAATACCACAGTGGAAATGGGAGGAGATATCAATGGATTTCATTGATGGTTTGCCCAAAACTAGGAAGGGAAATGATAGTATTTGGGTTGTAGTAGATAGGCTAACTAAATCAGCTCATTTTATACCAGTGAAATCAGATAGGAATGCATGCACATTAGCTCAGTTATTTATTAAAGAAATAGTTAGGTTGCATGGAATACCAAAGACTATAGTAAGTGATAGAGATACCATCTTCACTTCAAAATTTTGGCAAAGTTTTCATAAGGCAATGGGGACTGATTTATGCTTGAGCACAGCATATCACCCTCAATCTGATGGTCAAACAGAAATTGTGAATAAATTACTTGAAGACATGTTGAGAGCATGTATCTTGGATTGGGGAGGAAGTTGGGAAGATCACATATTTCTGGCAGAATTTGCATATAATAACAGCTATCACAGTAGTATAGGCATGGCACCCTTTGAAGCACTATATGGTAGACCATGTTTATCACCTTCAAGTTGGATTGAATCAGGGGAGAAGGTGGTCTTAGGACCAGAAAATGTAAAAGAAATTTCTGAAAAAATAGTTTTGATTAGAAAAAGGATTGCTTCTGCCCAAGATAGGCAAAAGAAATATGCAGACCAGAAGAGGAAAGAAGTGCAGTATGATGTGGGAAATTATGTATTTATTAAGATATCACCCATGAAAAAGATTTTGAGATTTGGAAAACAAGGAAAACTGATTCCAAGGTACATAGGACCATATAAAATTCTAGAAAGAATTGGGAATGTGGCCTATAAGCTAGAATTACCCGAAGAAATGAGGGCAATACATGATGTTTTTCATGTATCTCAATTAAGAAGATGGGTTCATGATGAAGGAACCATTTTAAAATCCCCTGAGAATGTGCAGATTGACCCTAGAATGGTATATGAGAAGAAGCCTGTAGGCATAGTTGCAAAGGAGATCAAGAAATTGAGAAACAAAGAAATAAGACTGGTAAAAATGCAATGGAGTCTTGACCCAAATGATTGCACATGGGAAGTAGAAGATAAAATCAGAAATGATTATCCACAATTATTTGATTGAATGGCAGGTATGATATATGTATACTGATAGATGTTTAGATTAGGCATGCATTAAATTTTGACTGTTTAGTTTGAAAATGATTGCATTTCTGAATTGATAATGCTTAATCTAAGTATGAAAAGAATTGTGAGACACAATTCCTAAAAGGAAGGGTGTATGTGATGACCCTGATTTTTATGAAACAATTTTATGGACAAGTTTTATAATTTAATTTAGTCATGCTTGTTTAAAATTTTGTTGCTAAAAATAAATGCATGTATAATAGATTGACTACAAATGCATTGTATAAGTATCAATATATATGCAGTATGGAACACACACATACACATAACTTTCTGTAAGGAGACATAGGCAGTAATTAATTTGTGAGTTGGAATGAATAAGTTATAATTGAACAAGTAAGTAAATATAGATATTGCAGATATGGTTTTATCTTTTAAAAAAAAATAAGTTAGTGTAAAGGAAATAAAGATGAGTGGGCTGGAGCAAATACATGCAAATGGTATGAGCTGTTGGGTAAATACTTTATCTACTTTTAGCAATTTCTTTAGCTTTAAAAAAAAAAATATATATAATAAGAGAAAAAGAAAATCACAGATCATGCAAATAAGATGACCGGGGTAGTAAAGAAAATTTTCTGTTAATAAGAATAGGGACCACTTACCCATTTTCTCTAAAAACAGAATGAGAGACTGGTCATAGTGACAGGGTAAAATTGACATTAAGTAAATTTTCAAAACCCTAGTGGCAACCAGGGTCTGGTATAAGAGGGCCTAAGGGATGTATGATCTGGGATTATTTTTAAAAACAGAAAAAAAAATATATATATACATAACCATGGAAATACAAGCCAGAGGAAATGAGGAACACTGACCATTAAGGATAAGAAGAAATAGAAGGATTAAGGAAGAAAGTGAGGTGAGTAATCTCACTGGTAAATCTGGCATTAAGTCCTAAAAAAAAAATCAAGGCAGCCTAAATAGTGTTATATTTTATTTATATAATTTGTGTTTATTTTGGTATTGCTGATCTGTTAGGTGTTTAACTCTTTATATTGATACCCTGAAAATATGGTTTGTGGGTCTCTTGTTTAAATGATCATTTGAGTATGGATCAATCTTGAAATGAAGTGATTGCTTTTATGAGTTTTTCTACATAAATATTTATTTAAGATCTCAGTAATTGTGTTATAAATCTATGGTCTAAAAAGGAAAAGAAAATGGGACTGCAGCATGGAATTGTTGTTGCTTATGTCCCATGATAAAATGAAATATAGAAGTGCAATGAGATACATGTGCTGAACTTCCATATTTACAAATGAATCCAGATTTGATTAAATGCTTATGGTTTAGCCAGATCTCATGAATCTGTGAGTATCTGATTAACCCAGAGGCAAATGGATGCAACAGAGAAAAAAAAAAAACAATTATATAATATGTATGACCATATATTTATAAACATGATTCACTCAAAATCCATGCTCTGAATAATGTGTGTACTGAGAATATATGCTAGATTGTGTAATTAAATTTATGTTTATGAGAATAGGATCCACTATGCCTGGAGTTCATGCTTAATGGCTGTATTATGTATTCTTTTCTCTGATTGAAATGGGATCCATAGGGGGAAATTAGCATGATTAAGGAAAGAGGGAATAACACTTGGTAAGACAACTAAGAATTAAGGATCTTTGGGCTACAAAAGATGGCTTGGCAAGGGGAATATTGCAAGCTCACACATGGTATGTTTATACCCAGGGGCCTGAGTGTGCTGGGTTAACAGAGATTGGTCCCAGACAATGTGTGTATTAAACATGAGAATGTAGCTACTGATCTTAAACTGATATTGTATGAAAAACAATAGGAGTAATGTCAAATGGGGGTTGGGTACAACCTGGATGGCTAGTGAAAGGAAAATTTGAAAAGTGACTTGATGGTTGTATTTAAGTTTGTATTGGATGTATATTAGTTGAATTTTATGTTTGTTTTCCTGAATTGGATTGCACAAATCACCTCTAACCAGTTTGCATTGATATGAAGTAATAGTCTCATAGAAACATCATAGAAAGGACACTGAATCCACTTATTGTCCATGAAGAATACTCAAATAATAAATAAATGAAAAATTAGAATTATGATATGATTGCAGTAGATTGCTCATACCAGACAATTTTGTCTGACCCTTTGTGTGTTTGTTCACCATTGGGTGTCTCATAAAATTATGAGGCAGACTATGGTGATTGTGCAGGTAAGATAAGCACTGCAATGAGCTAGCTCTGGATGTGTTGGCTGCTAAGAATTGGGATGCATTAGTTATATACTTTCTGATATTAAAAATGAATGTTTAAGCCAAACTTATGGCATGTTATGTTGCTAAAACTATTTAGAAAGAAAGTGATGTTGTCTTTTGTTTGTAAGAACTGGGGAAATTGTGTGTTTCAGTTAGAACTACAGTTTGTTTTTAGAAAATGTTTTCTGAGTATGGAAGTTTCTTTTCTTAACTCATGCAATGATTCTACTGAAAAATATAAAACTTGAGATGCCAGCAATGTATGAAACTGAAAGGAAAATGGTAGTTTAGTAGTATGTAGAGAACTCTGGTCTTAAGAAGGAATAAAAATTTGCTAAACAGAAATATAAGAACTGGCCAAAACAGAATTCTAGACAATTTGATAATATGTGCAAAATGCATAAAAAAAGAAATAGGGCTTACTTGACCACTTTTACAAGCCTGGGTTCAACCATCTTCAAATAATTAAAATTCAATAACCCAGAGATTTATGGCAGATTTAGCTATTTTGATGATAGTGAATAACAGGCACTAGTTATATGCAAAGAAATATACATGCAGAGGTCACATGTACACTCAAGCATAGGCAACAGTTATAGTATATATAAACTGAAATTATAGGAGAGTAAAAAGAAAAAAAAATATGCTAAGACTAGGAAATTTTAAATCAGAAACTTGTATGAACACAAGTAAGACAGAAAAACACTTTAGAAATTACCTTGCTATGGGGGGGGAAGAAAACCACACAGGGAAATACAAAGTAAATTTCCTTTGGTTCCCCAAGCTTCCTAACTCTGATTTAAAACACTAAACATTATTCACACATGTTTTCAGATAGGAATGTTCAAAATAATTTGAGTATATCAATATTTTTATATTGATTGAAAGATCCTGGAAAGAAGAGATAATGGAGGAGATGATCTCTTAAATAGATGACCACTGAAATAAAAATAAGCATATACAACATAAAAAAAAAAAAAAAAAAAATTTGGTTAAAAGAAAGTGGGTCATCTCAGAAGTACTATATACTAGTAATACGCCATGCCAATCCAGCTTGCCTCCAGCAACTCCAGAATATCCAGAATTATCCTGATAAACCTAACTCTTAACTGCCCGTGTGGAAATTGGTGGGCACCCAGAGTTTAGGAAGGAAAACAATAAACTCCGAGTCAGTCATGTGACTGGTGTGAGAACTCAAAACAGTTTATTTAACTTTAAAATCAAAATAGAGGAATATTTTTAAATTCAATTCGCAATGCTTTTAAAAATGAGACTACCATAAGGCCTCCCGCACACACACACATGCAAACGCAGAATCGGAGGAGATTTCTCCTTATGATAGTCAAAGATGCTTGATACGCATTTAAAATAACATTTGATATTATTATTAGTGCATAGTGTATAACAAATTCATTTCGAAAGTAGAATATAAATCTTAGCCAACATACGACCATTATCGTATGCCTACTATAGCTACTATCCAAACAGTGGTGACCACCATAAGTGAATAGCAGGTTCTACAACTAATACCGTACAAGTTTCGTATTGGGAATTGGATTTCCAACAAATGGTCAGGCCAAGGAACTTCCCATTGCCACATGAGAATGCCTCTGGATGGACATCCCCGAGAACCAAACCGGATCTCTACCAACACAAGGCCGGGTTACTCCTAACTGAGTAACAACTGACCGAATATGCCATCCCCCGGTCCTTTGGGACCTTTTTCCGAGAGCGCTCTCTAATCAATTCACACAATCATAAAAACAAAGTGTTTCAACATGAGTAAGTATCTGGGCTCCATACCATGATACCACCCTTTTCCAGAAGGAAATGCACATATCCTAAAGGGCGCTACCCCTCATAACCTTGCCGCATCTTTCCTGTTTTGACCATTTCCGGGATGTGAGGCTCGATGAATTCACGTCCACAAAAACATACTTTATACAAAAGCCATGCTTTGGGTCAACAAATGATCAACACAATGATCACTAAGATAGACGATCAAACAAATGATCCTATCACAAATAATCAACACAATGATCATTTCAACATCACTCAGCATGTCACATTACCAAATTGGGAATATATCGCTGATAACTTCAACTATATAACCTTTGAGCTCGTACGTCTCAAAGAAGGGTGTTAAGCAAAGAATAAATTCTCCGCCACCAACAGAAATATATTTGAAAGAAATCGGCTTTATATCTCAAATTGTAATGTCAGACACACAATCCATACAAGTCTGTTCCGGGATCGAACAGAACCGAAGGCACTTACAAAGAAGTCCTTGCAATCCGGATATTCACAATCCTGATCAGATTCACCATCACATATGGAGAACTCAATACCGGAGCAACTCGGTGCAGAGTCAATCGATAGTTCATCCTATCGCTCTCGCAAATATCCGGTCTTCAACACCGATCTTCAAATGCGATTCACAACGACGTATCACATATTCGGAATGGGTTATACGACCCCATGGTCCTTTCCCGGTTAACCCGAATAGTGAGCGCTTATTCAAAAATAAGTGTGTATTCAAATTCAATCAATTCACATCGAATACCCATTCAAAGGGAAATATTGATAGTCGGTTATTGAACTATCAATTGGATATGCATACATCACCAGATTCCAAATAATTTTCCAAATTATTTATTTTCCAAAATATCTTTACAAGATATATTATTTCAACACTTCAAAAATAAATCAATATTTTTTTTTAACAAGTTCCACCTTTCATTCATAAATTCCATAGTGAATTTATATTTCACAATATCTACTGATATACGATTTTCCATAGGTTTCTAATATTCAATTTCAATTTATCTTCAAAAAGATAAATTCTTAAAATATTCACTTAATATTGGAAAATATTTCCTTACTTATTTAATAAGTAATTCACAAATTTTATTTATTTTCAACCTTTGGAAAATATTCAATATACTTAAATCGAGATTAAGTATATATTTCATTCCTTAAGAAAATCATTCTCTTAAACATATTTATTTGGGTCAAAACGAATGTTACGTAAAACATCGTTACGACAACCCAAAATCACTAGTATAGGGATTCGAAATTAAAATAGATATATAAATCCCAATACTATACAAAACATTTCCTTTCGGAAATCATTTACTATAACAACAGTGTTATAGTCCACATTTCCTTTTATTTCTCGAAAACGTCTATTTCAACAATAAATGTTGAAATCTATGGTTTCGAATCTCAACACATTTTAAACCGTCGTTAGATCGTTTTAATTCTATTTAAGACATCACTTTCAAAACAATTTCTTTAACGTATTATTCACTATTCAAAAACGTGAATATACTTCTTTAACAAATTCCATCCTTTTATTCATTTTAATTCAAAGGATTATTCACTATTCAAAATGTGAATATAACTCTATTTCTAAGTTATAACAATTAACTTATCAAAATAAGTCGTTTGCGAATTTATAAAACAACGTTTATAAATTCCATTTCTATTTATTTATAAAAACTTCCTTTTTATAAATTCCTTTATTAACCTATTCCAGTTTATAACTAAATTATAAACTAAATGTTCATATAATAAGTTAACTACTTATAAACGATTATTTCACAAAATCGTTCCTTAGAATTTCATAATTATAAATCTTATAACTTATAAGATTCATTTATTTAACCAAATCTATTCTTCAATTAACTTCACAAATTTATAAATCTTACTATTTATAAATTTCATTTATAACTTCACAGTTTATAATTCTATAAATTTCATTCATTTATGAAATTCATTTTCACTACATTCAAACACTTATAAAAACTCGTTTTATAATGTCTATATTTCAATTTATAAATATCCATTTATAAATCTCTTAATATAAATCAGTTTATATTATTATTCTAAAACGTCTTTAAATTCCTTTATAATTTTCTCATTTCGATTTATAAAATAATCAAATTTTATAAATCCTATATTTAAACTTTTATCATATATTCAAAAATCCAATCTAAATTATTTTATAAAATCATTAGTTCATATTTCTCAAAAATCGACTTTTAATCGTATTTCTAAAAATCAGCTTTTTAACTATATTTCACAAAAACCATAATTTTTATAACTTTAAAAATTATAACGTTTATTTATTTATAATGGATCAATTCCAAAAATATAGTATATTTTCAAAATCACTTTTAAAATCATTTTAAAATCCCAAAATCTAGGTCCAATGATGCTACACACCAAATAGTCAATCACGACTACAACGATATCATATATCGATATGATAATCCATCAAATATCAAAATATCTGAAATAAAATAAATACTGTTGAGGAATCCAGTTGGATCCCTCCAACCTGTTTCCTGCATCCAAAAACATTAGCACAATACCAATTTCGCTCCAGTACGAAATTATCGCGGTACATGTTTTTATTAAATATTATCCGCTTAATAACGGCGTAATAGGGTCTCATCCGCTAAACAAAAAATGCGGGAAATCAACAACTGCAATATATACATATGCCAATATATATATATTGATATTATATATAATACCAATTTCACTGTTTATGAAATATTCGCGGTATATGTTTATATTAAATAACATCCGCTTACTAACGGCGTATAATGTCTATTTTAACAATCAATAGATAATAATCATCATTCAAACATGCATTCAAATATTTTAAATCTAACTATTTAAAATAAAATCGAAACTGATTCGATTGAGTGAGAAGTTCTCACCTTGGTTTTAATTTCCGTTTTAGCTTTTATTTCGAATAAAATTAAACGCGCGTTTAATTTTACCCGAAATTCTCACTAACTCCAAACGACTCCAAACCAACTCCATCGCGTAGTGCTCGTCCATACGATTCCAACGCAACTGAGTTTGCATTTTTTCGACCTCGTATGAAAAAGTTATTGATTTTATAAGATTGTACATGTTTTTATATAACTTAAATCACAACATAACTTTAAAACTTTAACCTAAGCAATTCTAAGCCATAGGATTTCACTGCAAAGCCATCATAGCCCTTGAACGCAACCCCCCCTTCTTCATCTTCTACAGATCGAACACGCACTTCCTTGAACCCATATTTCTAAACTAGGGTTTAGCTTTGCCACCTCCTCGAGCGACTAAACTCCATCATCTCCTCACCAACGAAGCGCCTCCCCACTAGCTACCCACGCCCAGCACCATGGCCAACTCGGCCTCGTGTATAGCCTAGGATTGCGTGCAAAAACTGATGGGAACGGCCACGTTTTGCTCCTCCATCGTCGCACCATTTACGATCATACCCGTATGGATTTCAAGCTCTCGAGATTCTCAACAACTTTCATGTTGAACACTTTAGCTAAATCATTGTAGATTGAGAGAGATTGAGAGGAGAAGATCACTCATTTCTGGCCCTTCATTGCTAAAGTGGCGGCTAGGGTTTAAAAATTAGGGTTTTACTTTTTTTTATTTATTTATGAAGAGATGAGATGTATTTATAGAAAAAGCAAGCGTAAACACTATTCATCCCGGGAATTCCGAACTCCGATTTAGACGCCGTAACCAGCGTACCTAGGGTTTACCCCGCGTTCCGGACACAATGGAACAGGTTTCGGAAGCTAATTCGGAAGTATGTGCGAGTTATGGCTGAAAACGTTCAATTTAAATTAAACCGATTTAAATCGATTTCTAGGCGTTTTAATTTGTACCGGACAAACGGTAAATCCAATTGACTTGAAATTTGAAACCTTACAATAATATCACATTACGGATCCGATGAAACTGGTTTCGTCGAAATCCGAGACTTTTTGAAAAATGGCTATTTTGACTCGCCAAATTTAAATTAAAAACGATTCGATGCGTTTCGAGCTGCCACGATCAAACGATAGCTCCGATTGACACGAAAATTGAAATCCGGTAATAACTAACTATTACGGATCCAATGAAACTGGTTTCGTTCAATTCTGAGACTGTTCAAAAATTGGCTATTTTACAGTCGATTATTAAATATTAAAATATTCAATTTTCACAGATTAACTTTTAGTTCGATTTTAAAAGTTCTAAAATATTTCTATAACTCCAGTATGATTAAATAAAATTTTCCAAATTATTTTCAATCATTTTTAACTCAATTTTTAATTATTTTCCATAATTTAACGTATTAAATTATCGATTTAATAATCCAATTAAATCCAATAATTCAAATAAAAATTTATTCAACTAATAAATTCACTTATTAATATTTAAAATTAATTAAATATTCAAATTTTAATTAATAAAAATTCTGGGTCGTTACAATTCGAGACAGTGTCAAAATTACCATTTTACACGTTAATTAAATATTAAAATATTCAATTTCAATAAATTTACTTTAAATCGAAAGTTTACTGACATCATTCTAATTCAACTACAATTTAATTCAACTTTATAAATCATTTTTATTCATAATAAATTCAAATTTCAATTATTTATAGAATTTCAAATAATAAATTAAACAATTTAATTATTCAAATAAATCAGGATATTTGAAATATAATTTAGTCAACTTATAAAATTAGCCTATGAATATTTAAAATCAATTATATATCCCAATTTCGAATGGCTAAAATTATGGATCGTTACATTTTCAAGTTTATTATCTACAAACAAATGTTATAACTACTTACATAACACAAATTTTACCCAATTACAGTAAATTACATATTATTTCACCAATTAATACAACATTTGGTTTATTTCCTTCTTTGCAATTAATAACCAAATTTTATGTTTACAATTGTTTCAATTAATTGAAATTGCATTAAAATGATTATCAATTGCCTTAAATTAACATTAAAAATTTCATTTTAGTTATTTTCTAATTATTAGATCTTAAAATTTTATTTTTTCACAACATTAAATTCCAAAACTTATTTAATTAATAAATTTTAATTGTCGAAAATTACGGGCCGTTACACTCTCCTCCACTCAAAACTTTTCGTCCTCGAAAAGGGAAAAGAAGGAATTACGAAATTAATATATATTATTTGAAGTATTCAATTTATAAAAAATTAATTTACACAATTAAATAATTTAAATAAAATATATCAATTTATAAAACAATTAAATCCTTTCATATTCAAGTTAAAAGTTCGAAGATATCTTTACTTTTGCAAAAAATTTCCATGTCCAAAATTCACGAAAATTTTCAGCAGAGTCTCCTTTGTACGGAGAGGTCTGGGAGAAATAATAATATCATTAGTTTCACACACACATATATGTATATATGTGTGTGTGTGTGTGTGTTTCAAAATAAAATATCACAAACCACAAGAAACAACATAATATTGCTATAAAACCGTAATTCGAAAACGTACTCAGTTGTTGGGCAAACAATGCTTATTTTTGAAACTAAAAGCAGTAGCTATTGCTTCCAGTGTATTTCACTTATATAATCCAAAGAAGTTAATAATTATGCAAAAGAGAAATATTAAGTTATTTCAATTAATAACAACCTATCAACACTACATAACAACAATTACTTGCAAACAAAACCACACAATCATCATATGCAATAAAAAAAAATCAGTCATGCATCCATGACAACCAAAACAAATGGTTCGTTTGGGTTCAGAAACTTTTGATCGTATAAAATGATAAATAAACTACTGATTATACCATACACTCAACAGTCTTAGATAAAACTTAATAGATTATTTATACATTTTAACAATTTAAAGTATCACCTCACCAAACATCTCATAAGCCAAACAACCAAGAATTCCAAATATTATTGAAGTTTATTCTTATTACTTTTTTTTCATATCATTTACTATTCTTCGGTTTCATTCATTTAAATAGTGATTATTTTATTAATTTAACTTTATTACTTACAAATTCATTTCCTATTCATTCATACAATGCCATTTCTCTCTCTTCATTACTTCACATTCATTGCTTATATAGGTCATTTCCATTTCGACTATTAGATTATCCATTATTATGTAAGCCTCTTTACAATTTAATTCACCAATAATAGATTATTTCTTTTTCACATTCTTTTCTTCCATATATAGTAGTATTGAATATTAAATCCATTTCTAAATCATTTCAACATTTCCGAAGTTATAATCATTTACTTAATATAGGATTCATCTTTTACTATTAAATCTGATTATAAGTAGCTTAAAATGTTAAATTAAGTTTACAAACATTTACTTAAAGTATTCCTGTTAAGTTCAATTTTCGGCATTTCAATTTATTAACTTAAGTTCATAATAATCTAATAACATAAGAATTATTATTTATAAAAAATTCTATTGGACACTTTCATTACTTTAAGTTTTACTTAAATAATATTATATTACATATTCTTATTTAACATTACGCATTTTAATATTTTGGTAAGTTATATATATAGGATCAATTGAATGTTACATAAGTTTATCTTATTCACTTTAATTAACAAAATTTTCAATAACTACATATTCTAAATTTTCATTATGCTTTAATTTACAAGTTTTCAATTCCTTTTATATTTCATCAATCACTTAGCATCCAATTACTTGTATTTTTCTTCACTTTAGAAACTTCCAACTATTAAAACAATTAAGATTTCATTTCACTACAAAAATTGAAATTTCTAATTTAAAGAACTTAAGAACTAAATACCGGGTTCTATTTTCAAATCATTTCAAAATAAAATATATATAATCATATCTTTTATATATCTAAATCCATTTAGAAATTTAAAATAAAGATTTTTTATCGAAACAAGTGTGTAGTAAAACTACTACAATGGCCCTCCCACTTTGAAACTCAAAAATGAATGTCGATGATGCGTGCACTCATCATCGAAATTATTTTCTAACGATAAAGAGGGGAGTACAAGACTTATTTCCTTAAAAAAAAATTAAAACATTTCTTCCAAATCACATTGAAAATATTTATATCCGAAATTACTTCCAAATACTAGTAATATTATATTCCAAAATCTTTTGAAAACAAATTCAAACCCTGGAACTTAAGTTCCAAATTTTCAATTTATATTTACTTTATTTACAATCCTATTTTTTTCAACAAATATTTATAAATTTCACTTCCTAACAAACAAACGAACATATCACATACAATTATATATAATTATAAAGATTATTCTTTTATATACAAAATATAATACTAGGTAAAATTATTTCGTTTACCTATATTTCAAAAACAATATTGTGTCGGTTTGCTCTATTAAGTGTTTAGAAATCCTAATCGATGCCATAGCGTCCTATGTTCCCACCGAAATATGTAAATACTAAACAAAACAAATTAACACAACATAAAAACCTTTTATAACACTAAAAAATATCCTCTCTCATATATATGCACTCAATGAATCATTCTAGGGTATCACTACCATATTTCTAATGAGTCAGACCTCACAAAGCTAAGGTTATCGCCAAACCAAAGCTTTGATACCAAATGTAATGACCTACCTTTTTGGACGGTTTAACTTGACAATATACAACACATGTCAAACATAAACCATTCGAAAGGGAGGATTTTTATGGGGTAAATAAGAAAAAGAAAAGAAATAAATAAAACAAACACAGAATCTCACAGCAAAATGACAAAATATAATAATCAAATAACAGTTCATGAAGCTATTTAACAAACAACATTGATTACACTTTACAATAGAGATCAGAGCTATAATCAGCAGAAATAAATAAAAAATGCAGCGGAACAAGTTGATACAGTAGTATAAATAAAATAAATAATCATAGTACTAAATCTTCATCTTCATCCCCTAGAAATAAGGTCTTCGATCCACTGAAATGCTCGGACTGACCTGAGCGTATTGAAAAGACAAAACACTCGAGTCAGAATTAAAAGATCTTATGTAAGTAAAATCAACAGTAAATAAATATAAGTGCAATGGCTTCAAAGTTGTTACGGTGTTTTACATCTCCCATCGAATGTTAAAAGTGTGTGCAATAACTTAAGAGATGTTCGGGATTACCATCTCCAAATGATCCGTTAAACTATCTACTATGTAGTTCAATATGCTATTATAATATGTCTACAGTAAAGTAAAGTATTAAAATAGCATTAAGGCATTACCTATATCCCCATTAACACATTTTATATATTCCTATAGTGTAACATCCCCAAATTTGGTCAATTTAAAAATTAGTAATTAATGTAATTAATGTGAATTTTAGAATAAATCTTGGAATTAATTTGAATTTTTCAAAAAAATAAAATAAGTGATGAATTATATATATATATATATATAAGATTGTAAAATTGCATTTGAATTTAAGAATTCAAAAATATAAATATTCTAAAACTATGTTAGTTTAAATTATATAAGTATATATATATGTAGATTTGAATTTGAATTTAAACTTAAATTTGAATTTAAAATTTAAATAAAAGTCTTAGAAAAATAATTTGGATTTAAAATATGAAATTAGTTCTAAAACATTTCTTCTTTAAATTTTATATACAAATAAATAGAAAATGTATTTATAAAATAAAGTAAATATGATATAAATTTCATTTAAAATTCTTTAATCTAGGTGAAATACAAGTGTTAAGCATGTAACAAGAAATAATATAAGTGTTGTTTATATAATAAGTGTTTTTAACAAGTGTAATGACTTTGGAAAAGTGTCATTTTATTTCATCTTGGCGAAAAAACTAATAAAAATATAAAACAAAATTTTATAAACCTTTATATCCTCTCTTTCTCTTTTCTTTTACCATCATTTTCAAAAGACAAAGTCTGTAAACTTTCAAAACCAAAAATCAGAAAAAGCTAGAAAGAAAAGAAACCCTGTAAAACCAAAAAGAAGTTATCTAGCAAGTTTGAGTACAAATCAATACCAGAAGATCAAAAGGAAAAAAGAATTTCAAACTGTTTCTTACAAATTTTAGTCTGTAAATCATCTAAAGCAAGCTCAACACAGCAAAGTCAACAAGCAATTAAGAAAAACCCAAAGCTTTTCAGCAAATCAAAAGTAAAGCAGGATTCAAATTTCAACAACTAAAGTAAGCAAGGATCATCGCAACACAACAGTGAATTCAAAAAGAACAAACCCAGAAAGCTTCTCTCAATTTTTCAAATTCAAGAAAAAGCACAACCTCTCTGTTTCAGGTTGACAGGTAAGTAAATTCTGTAAAACTTTGGATTGTGATCTGTTGTCTGAACTCTTGCTTAAGTAAGATTGGAAACTGTTGCATGCATATCAATTTGTACATATTTTATTGAATATTGCTGAGCATATCTTTGCACTTGAGAAAAAGGAAAAAAGGACAAAGCCTCTGTTATAGGTTCCAAAACCTGTTTTAAATTTTAAAGCTTTATCTTGAATCATTTTTAGGCTTTGAAATTTAAATAGAATTTGTTTGTAAGATCATGCTTTAAGATTTAAAAATAAATTTAAGTAAGTTTAACTTAAGTTTTCTCTGGAAATTTTAAAAACACAGGTAAGCCCAAATCTTGTCGAAAATTTAATGACTAAAATTCTTGATTTCAAGTATATGATTCAAAACGTTTTTGAATTCAATGATTTTTAAAAGCAAAATCAAATTTTTTAATATCATATCCTTTGTGAAAAACGAGGATGAACGGCATTGTCCTTTTCACCAAATTCTGGTGATCAATGGGGCTTTGGGTCTCGAGATCGAGGTCATGGGTTACTGGGGGGTCATAGTTCGTCAGAAAAATGTTCGATAAATTTTATTTCGTTGTTGCGTTGGCATGGCAAGGATCTAGGGTTTTAATCCACGTTCTGGTCGAAGTAGAAAATATGATCGCCACGGTTTTGTCAGACCACCGGAGTTGATCGCTCCGGTGGGGATAGTGGCGTGAGTTTGGGACGAAGCTTTGGTTGAATTTTCATGGCCTCTGACGGCCAGAGGTGGAAAATGAGGGGTTTTTGTGATGGTCTTTTTTGGCTCCAGTCTGGGTTAAGAAGCTCGATCGCGAGTTCGTCAATATTTTGGGTTTTTGGGTGCTTTTCTGACCCAAATTAACTATTGCCGAGGTGTGGAAGATGGTGGCGTCGATCGAAGTTCATCAGTTCCGCTATGCATGTGCATGACGCAAGGGTTTGTGTTAGTAGCTTGATTGTGGAAGGAGGGTGGAGACTCAAAGTTATATTCGGGATTCAAGGTTATTGGCTCGAAGCTGGGATCGAGTAATTCTAAGCTATATATCAGGTCACTTTTACAACTTAAACAAATTTTTAAAAATTGAAGCTCTCGGGTTGATTTTGGAAAAAACTCGAAGCAAGTATGGAAGAATCTTGGGTATCACTTGAAGTAGCTCCAGGGTAATAGCATTTCCAGTTTTAAACTTTAACAATCGTTGTTAAAATGATTTCTAAAATTACTCTTTTCAAATGGGTGATTGTTATTAAGTTGAAATTTGTAGTGAGGTTTTAAAATAAAATATTTTAAATTATTTAATTTAAGAGTATTTTAAACTTATATTTCCAAATGTCATTTTTAAATAAGACTTAACAAAATAATTAAGAAGTTAATCAAGTGTATAAATTCTTAATTTAAAAGTTAATTAATTTATATTTTTAATGATGATTAATAATTAATGATTTATAATTACTTAATAATTAATTCATAATTAATTAAAGGACAATTTATTTATAATTAAGTATTAATTAATTAAGATAAATAATTAAGGAATAATTAATTAATAAGGGTAACTAAGACTTAATTAATTAATAATTAAAAAATAATTAATTAATGAAGGCAACTAAGACTTAATTAATTAATAATTGAGGATTTAATTAACTAGTAATTAATATTCGATTAATAAATAATTAAGGATTAATTAATTTAAAATTAAGGATAATTCATCATTAATTAAAGTTAATTAATGAAAAATAACTATGTGATTAATTGATCATAAGCACATTGTTAATTCATCTCATTATTAGATAACTGATTACTATTGAAGTGCCTTGAGCTGATTGACACCACTGTTTGTGATTGTGACACTTTACAATGTGAATTGCTTTGTGCTGAACTGTGATATATGTGATTTGTTTCTATGCGAATGCGAAAACCCATTGGCCCGTAAAACGGCAATTGAATTTCTATGCGACATGGAGTCGGATTCTAGTTGGTTATCCGAAACACACATCGAACCCTGAAAGTGAATCCTTGTGATTGATACATCCACATGTTTTTAAATTAAGCGATCATTATTCAATTTAGCCGGGAGAGGACATCTGCGTCATATAACCTATTTCGAATGGTGATACAACGAAATGGAAAGCATTTGAAGACGGAGGTGAAGACCGGGCGTATTCGAGAATGATAGGATAACCTGTCGAATGACTCTGCACTGAGTTTCTCCGGTATAGAGATCTCCATATGTGATGGGGAGTCCGATCGGGATTGTGGATGCCCGAATTGCAAGGGTTTTTTGCAAGTGCCTTCGGTTCTGTTCGAATTCAGAACAGACTTGTATGGTTGTATGTCTGACATTACACTTCGAGATATAAAGATGATTTCTTTCAAATACATTTCTATTGGCGACGAATTTATTCTCTTAGCTTAATACCCTTTTCTGAGACGTACGAGCTAAGAGGTTATGTAGTTGATGGTTATTAGTGATATACTCCCAATTTGGTAGTGTGGCATGCTGAGTGCTGCTGATAATTTGTTGATTGAAGGATGGCTTTTGTAAAAAGCTTAGCTTTGTGGATGAGACTTCATCAAAACTCACAACCCGGTATTGGTCGAAATGGGAATGTTGCGGCAAGGATTTTAGGAGTCATGTAACAACCCACATATTTTACGATTGAATATTTAAATATTTTATCGTTAGTCGGATTTTAGTCCGAAAAGTTAATTTCTGCATATGGTCAAATTAGGACTCGGGACCACTTCCATTGGGTCCAAAACACCGTTTGTAATCTTTTTGAGTATAAACTTTGATATATTTGGAGTTAGTGGAATTTTGCCACTTTTTGACTTTGGGCTTTGGGTTTGGTTTAGCTCATTAGCCTAAACTATTAACTCTAGCTCAACCCCCTCTTCCCTTCATTACTTCACTTTCATTTCTTAACACTCAAGCTTCATCAAAAATGGAGAGACGAATGGGAAATTAAAAATCCAAGCCCTAGTTCATTTGCGAATCCAATATCTAACTCTAAATCCAAAGAGAAGCCATTGATTCAAGCTTCTTGTGTTGAGTTTGAAGTGTGGTTGATCCTTCCTTTGCTTTTAAGCTTCTCCTTTATTGATTTTGTGAAAAGGTGAGATTTTTATCTCACATCTTTGTCTATAACTATCTTTGATTGTTGGGTATGAATTCCTAACACTTATTCATATGCATTTGCTTTTGGTTTGGATTGAATTAGTGAAAATACCAATTTTTAGCGTTTTGGGTTCAAATCTTTAAAAATCCTAACTTTGATGATTGAACACGTTTTGGGTGATGCATCGAGGAGCCAATAGGATCGGGTAGCCGATGAGCGTAATCCCCTAGCGACTGTGCTCGACCGGTTGCAAATAGAGAGAGTTTTTGCACTTCTGTTCCTTAGGTTGTTCGGCCTGCATACATGTCTATCGGCCTGCAGTTAGGTCGCAACCACTTAGGTTGCAACCCCTTAGATCGCTCGCCTTGCTATGAGTCGGCCTGCCTTAGGTCACTGACCCTTAGGTCGCTCGCCTTGCTATGAGTTGGCCTGCCATAGGTCGCTGAGCCCTTATGTAACAACCTGCAAATCCGTACCCCTTGAGTCAACACTATTCTACAACAATCAACTCAAGTTGTACAGAAATACGAACCATAGGGTTAAAGAAGAAGAGGTAGAAGGAGAAAAATAGAAAACAACAACAGAATCTAACCATCGCAGCGGAATAAAATATAATAGATAATAAATGATCTTTACTCAGAATCAAATATATCTATCTATATATATATTACATCATCAGAGTACATCAGTCACAGCTCACATCAATAACATACAATGGATATACAACAACTCAACAGCGGAATATATATATATATATATATATATATATATATATATATATATAAACAAGTACGAATATACGTATCGTCATCCAGCTCGTCTCCTGAGCTCCACAGCATTTCCTGTATTCTATAGTACTCGGTCTGACCCGAGCATTACAGTTAAATAACACCCGAGTCAGTCTGGAATACCAGCGTGAGAAAATCACACCCAATTGATTATTAAAGTTTCAAAATCCTTTGAAAACAAAAGCATCTCGTAAGACCACGCCACAAATAAACATGTCAGGTTTTTACCTTACGATAGCTAAAACAATTTTTATAGAAATCCTCTGATATTATAATAGTGTCTATATACAAATACTTATAAAATAGCCGAAATTGTTACATGATTAAATTCCAGCTACTAGCCACAGAGTGGGTAATACAAACAAAACTCGTACAAGGCTCGTAGGGAGAATGGATTTCCAACTAATGACTAGGCACTGGGGTACCACCTGTCACAGTACGGGGCCTAGATCACCGTACCGAGGAGTACGCCCGCTCCCCTGCAACACAAGGCCGAGATTATCCCTTACTGGATAATCCCGAGTGAGATCACCCCGCGGTTGGGATCAACAACCGCCCACTAAGCCGAAATAAAAAAGGACATCTAGAATGGAATGACCTCACCCTGCTTGGGTGCTACCCACCTAGCCTTGCTGCATATCCCCTGATTTTCAGTCATTCCCATTTGATGAGGCTTGAGGCTAAGCGTTACCTTTTTAGAACATATTCCTTAGAATGCCCATCGTCCACCTGACGATGTTTCGCAAGCATTCATCCATACAAGTCCGTCCCGGGTTCAAACGGAACCGAAGGCGCTATTCCTACTACATACATTTTGGAAATATCCTCAGGATTAGTAGCGACTAGTCCTTGCACTTCACTGCTCCAGCTTCGAATCCAAAATCGTTTACATGAAACGTACAAACCGGATCGAAGTGGTTTTGGAGAAATAAATCTCGATCCCTGTCTCTTTGAAACGATCAACGCAGTTGGCCAATATTGATAGTTGGTTATTTAACTATCAATTATATTTACAAAACAACCATCAACCAATAAATAATTTCCCAAATTATTTATTAATCTCAAAAATATCTTCACAAGATATATTTCTATTTCCAACCCTTTGAAAACAGTTTCAAAACCAACTTTCTTTTCAGAATCAACTTTCCCAAATATTTTCTATCTCCACTGAAATCACCAAGCACGAAAATAGATTTTTTTAAAATAATTTAAAACACTCTACTTTGAAATATATACCTTAAAACATTTAGGATAAAACTACTTAAATAATTTGATAATAGTACATACTATATGAATTTAAGAAAATAAGGTTATTTTATAAAATATAAAACCAGGTTTTCACTTTTAAAACATATACTAAGTCACTTTTAAACAATTAATGCTATAATATATTAAAAGGAAATACTTACTTTAGAAATTAAATATTAGAAATAATAAATTTTACAAAACTTGTTTTCTTTAAAAACAATTTTAAAACATTTAATTTATATTTACAAATTTACTTTTAAATACGTGTACTTGGCCATCCAGAGAAAATTCCAACTTCAAGCACTTAAATCAATTTCCGAATTAATTTCCAATTCATTCTATTTTAAATAAATTTCCTTACTTGCTCAGTTTATTTCAAAATCCATTAATTATGGACTTTATTTTTTGTTATTATTATTTGCTGTTTGATTTTAAATCTTTTAACTGAAATATACAAATTTCAGGCTTTCCCCATTTTCTTCTTTGTTCCTTTCAAAATTTAAAATCTTAAATTTAAAATAAATGTTCTGTTCTTTTAGATATTAGCATTGGAGTTTACAATTCATTAACTTTCTATTAATTCAAAAATCTCCTTTCTATATTCAAGATTTATTAATTAGAATTCTTATGTCACTTTATTTTATTTTTATTTCATTCTTAAATTTATTCAAATTTCCATAATTATTTTGCTTACAAATTCAATTCCTTTCTTTTCTTTCCAACGTCTTTCTGGAAATTCATTATACCTAATTATCCAATCAAACCATAGCATTCAATATTTCAACATAATCCATTATAAAATATCAAATCATCATAACAAGGTAATTTAAACAACATAAATAAATGTTGAGGGATCCAGTTGGATCCCTCCAACCTGTTTTCCCTGCATCCACAGACGTTAGCACAATATAATACACCAATTCCAAAATATCATACTATATCACATCAATCAATTCAACCAACCAACAATTATTTAAATTTAATCATTTAAATTTAAATTTAAATTTAACTGAGTGAGATTAACTCACCTTATTTCCGTTTACAGTCCACTTCAACTTTGCCTTGGATTCATTTTTTTTCTCTTCGACCTTTTATATAAATATTATATAGTCTATTAATTATTTGAATAAATCGAACTGTAAATTTTTATTTCAAATATATCTAATTAACCAGAAATTTAAATCCAACTAGTTTCCATTTAAATAAATTACTTTTACTAATTTAAAACTATTTAGATTCAATTAAACAAATAAGTCATCTCCATCTGCAAATGGAATAGGTATATTTACTTTATATTATATTTTTAACTGGTTACAAAATAATCAATACCATTTTAAAATTAAACATATCCTCAGTTATAACTTCTATTTTCTGTAAATCATTTTCAAAATTTCCATTATTCCTCTAGCTAACAAATTCGTAGATTTAGTATATAGGTTTAAGTTGTACCTTACTGCGTGCGTGCTGACAACGCGAGGCCCCAAATTCCACGCACGCAACGACCTTGATGTCCCGCCACCACATTCAGCGACCACACCCCATATTCGTCTTCACTCGCGAGGAGCTCGAACTCGCCAAGATCGCGACCGGCCTCTCAATGCTGCCCAAAACTCGAATTTCACGAAACCCTAGTCGGCATCGTCGAGCTCGAGATATGAGTCTCCTTGTCATTCAACACGTGCCACTGAAGTCGCGCGACTTCGACCGTGAATGCAAGCTCGACCGAACCCTAACTCCATTTACGAAATCGAATCGCGAGCAGGATGAAAAGCTCGATCCCCCCTTCTTTTTTTACTGAGGGTTTTGATTTGGAGGAATTTAGGCTTCGACACTTTTTTTTATAAGCTGAGGTTTCGATTTTTCGAAATTGAAGAGGGAAGAGAAATAAAACCGAAGGTCGAATGAAAGAGGGGAGGAGGAGAAAGGAAAGGCTCGGCTTCGATTTTGCAAATGGATGAGAGCGGCCATTAGCTTGGATTCAAAACGAAGAAAGAAAGAGAGGCTTTGTTTTGTTTCCAGAACAAAGAAAAATATCTACCCCTTTTTATTTATTAAACGAAGAAGCGTAATAGAGAAGCTTGACCATTTAAATTAAACATCATTAGATTATTATCAATAAATTCTCAGCGTGTTTATACATCGTACACTCACACACTGACTCTGATAAATACGAAATTTGAAATCCGATAATAATTCAATATTACGGACCCAATGGAACCGGTTTCGTCGAATTCCGAGACTGTGCCTCAGAAGGCTATTTGTTTTTTTTTAAATTCAATTTAAACGATATATTTTTAAAACTGAACAAACTACTGTTAATTTCAATTTTACAACTTTTATTATCCTAAGTACTATTAATATAAAATTTTCAAGCCTTCAAATTATTTTTAATAGGCTTAAAACTCCAGAGTCAACAATTTACCCAACTTCATTTATTTAAATTTAATAATTCAATTATCAAATAAATTGTGATATTCGTAATTCAAGTTAAAATTACTCTATTGAATACTTAAAATCAATTAAATATTCCGATTTTTAGGTGCTCGAAAATTACGGGTCGTCACATTCCTCCCCCCTTAAAAGAATTTCGTTCCCGAAATTACTAGTTAGGAAGAATGATCTATATCCCGTTAACTATCCCCTCAACCCAAATAGGTTTTAACAACTTACCAAACAAATCTTTTTATCAAAAGACTCAGTAACCCTCTTCCTAACCTTTCCAACTTACCCATAAGCCTCAAACAAAATTACTTACTTATCAATTCAAATTTTTAACTTAAAACCAAATTTGAATTATCAAAATTTCCTCAAAATTTTTCTAACTCCCTAAATTCCCGAAAAATTTCGCCAGCGTCTCCTTTGCGCGGCTGACTCGGTACAACTACAAAATGTCCCTACGACCTCCCAAATCCAAAAAGAAAACAAAAAGCCAAGTGGCTCAATCCAAAATCCCAATCAAATTTCATACCAAAATTTAAATACATACCTTTTTGTCGAGCATTTCAAATTTATCTTCTTGAATCAAAAATCAATTCTATTTTCCCTTTTATAATACCTGCATAACCTGCTTAGCACTAATACCCAATCACAACATTCCAAAAACATTTTATCGACTTCCTCACAAAATGCCAATATCTATTCGTTCCAATATTATTTGCAGTATCAATTCCCAATCAAGAATTCATCATTCCTTCTTAAGTTAATATAAGCAATTTATATGTTTCTTATATTCATTTTCATCTTACCGCTTTAGTTTATATCCATTTCTATCCACATCAATTCTTTCATTTCCAGACGAATTCAATTTATCTTTAACTTAAAATATTGAATTTTATTTTTCATTTATAACTAATCCATGTCATTATTTTAAATTAGTTTCATTGACTAACTTATTTCAATTTTCAATTCGAAACCGTTTTGTCGTTAACAAAATTTTCCAAAATTTTCAAAAATTTTCTAACTCCCAAAATTTCTGAATTTTTTTGGCAGAGTCCCCTTTGTACGGAGGAGCTTTTGCAATTTGACAAAAGAGATAAATATATATACATCGACCCACACGGTCGGAAAAACCAAAAACAATTCATATTTCCTATTTTTATTGCGTAGGCGTACCTTATTTAGAATTTTAGCAGACGGCTTATTATTTTTAGCAAATAGCACAACAAAATCCAGCCACATGGCTTCCAGGTACCCGTACTTACTCAATTTAAACATGTAAGTGCCAAATATATGCAGTTTAACTATATTTCACTTAGTTGCAATGGCTAAAACATATGGATTCTAAAGAAATGCACATCCAACATTTTCCCTAAGCAATTTTTACAACTTCCATACTAATTCAACTGTTTCAATTAATTTATAAGCCATTTTCATTCAATTCGAATGGTTTTTCAATCCATTCTTATACATCTTCATCAAATTTGAATGGTTTAAAACACAATAGCTTACTTTTAATTTATTCTTAAGCAAACTGAACTCACATTTAATTCAATTGCTTTCAAAATCAATTTATTTTACCCTTATCAACACATAGGATTTTAATTACTTCCATTTACATCTAAACGACAATTTATTCCATGCAATTCGATGAGATTTATGTGAATAAATAAGTATTTATGTTTATAACCAATTTAAATTGATTTCAACTCAATTTATACTTAATTCTATTCCACTTTTAAATTTATTCACAAATCATATATTCTCAGTTTCATTGCAATTAAATTTGAATCCATTCACTTGCATTTCATTTTATTAACCAAACTAGTTTCATTCAAAAACCATTAACAACTTAGTTTCCACCTTCATTACCAATTAAATTTCCTTTTTATTTTAATCCATTCACAATCATTTATTTAGCTCGACACATTCCATTAAATTTCATTTACAATCCATTTATTTACATTTCATTCCGTGTTAGTTTATTCCAAACTATTTTATTTAGCTCGAAGACAATCCGAGCTATTCCATTCAATAATCATTTCTCAACTTAGTTAAACCACATTCATTTAAATCCATTTTATTAACTTAAAAACATTCTATTTCCTTATTGTCCCTAATTTTTTTTTCCAATTCCATAACAATTTAAATGGTTTACAATTATTCATTTAAGAATTTTCTTTCCATTAAACATTATCGGCAACTCACCGAATTTTACATCAACTAAAACCCATTTCCACTTGGTTTAAATCCAACCCAATATCATTAAACTTTGTTCAAGTTGAATTCAATTCAACTCTCCTTCATTCATTTAGCTTAAGTCAATTTACTTCAATTTATTCAAATTTTACACTTAAGCTCATTCTCATCTTACAAACAAAGTTCTCTTTTCAATTTAACTTGATTCTATTTTAATCCAATCCCATTTCAAACTACACATTTATTCGATCAATTATTATTTTAATCCATTTACATTTTTATTCCATACATTTCAATTATACTTAATTTGTTAACACTTCAAGTTAAATTTTAAATTTATAAATCAAGTTCTGGATCCACTATCCATTATCCATTTCCAAATTACCACCCAATTTTATTGACTCTCAATTTAAATCGAATTAATTTATAACTTGAGTTTTAATTCCAAACTTCAATATAAACTCACAATTAAATTTCATTAACTAATTTATTATCTAATTAGTTCTTCCCTTATTTATAATCCAACACTTGAATTTTTATTCCAAATATCCCTTCATTTTATTTTCTTAAGTTCAATATACTTTATAATTCAAGTTTGGATTTTCTTTTCATTTTCCAATTCATCAAAATATTAAATTTGGGCTTTGTATTCCATTTTAAATTTTATAAGTCACAACTAATTGTTTTATACAATTCCATTCATCATAAGCTTGAATATATTCATCTTTTATTTTTAACTCAAGCCTTCTATTTATTTATAGCCCAAGCATATTTTATTTCCATTGATTTCTGATTTATTTATTTCAATTCTCATTTCTTATCCAATTTACTTTTCATTTATCCAGGTAAGAATTTAATTCAATTCATTAATTCAATTGAATTCTTATTCCAATTCAAATTTTATTTTAACTCGGTTTTATTTAACTCAATTCGATTTTAACTTGATTCGAATACAGCTGGATATTATTTTCATCTTATTCAATTAATTTCAATCCAGTTAAAACTTTTATTCCCTAATCCAAGTTAATTTCATTTTAGCCTTTTAAATTTAAATTCCATTATTCAAAGCTTATATTTCCTTCATGATTTAAAATCATCTCAGTTTATAAGCTTACAACTATCTCATCAGGATTTTTAAACACCCGGCTTTTGGTTTCAAATCATTTAAAATCTCCTACATCACAAATCACATTTCTCAAAGGCCAAACCAATCCTGGTTTTATTCCCAACAAATTCCCTTGAAATTTCAAAAACAAACAGGTTTTTCTGAACAAATTGATTTGATAGCAATTCATCACTTAGAAACTCGAAAATGAACATCGATGATGCTGCAGTCATCACCGAAGTTATTTTCCAGTGACTGAAGTGAATTCAATGCTAAATCTCTTCCCAAAATTTATTTAAAACAATTTTCCTTTCAGAAATACCCCAAAAACAACAATGCTACTATTTATCTTCAAAACACTTCCAAAATCTCCGGGGTTTAAAGTTTCAAATTCTGTTTTAATTCACATTTTAACTATAATGCATTTGTATAGTTTATGCTTATATAAATTTCCATTTGATTATAATTCAATTCATAAATTACATTTATAATTTATATTTATAAATTTCATTTTATAATAAATTTATTTCCTTAACTTTAGTTATATTTTCAATTTCTAGTTAAATTTTCACTTAACAATGATAATACTTTAATATTATCATTTCTAACATCCAAGCAACCATATATTAGCTAAATAGTTTACAAAAACTTTCTTTATATCGAAAATATTTTTTTTTGGGTAAAATTATTTCATTTACCCACATTTAAAACAATACCGCGTCGATTGTTCTATTCATGTGTTTAGAAACCCCTTCGATACAGCTGCGCCGACTGTGTCGACGAAGGTTCATATGCCACTCAATAAATCAATCAACACAATATTAAAATAATTTATATTCACTAACAAATACGCGCTCATATCTATTAATACGCTCAAACTCATTCTAGAGTACTATGGACTCTATTTTATGAGTAATTCCCACCAGAGCCAAGGTTATCTCCAACCTAAGCTCTGATACCAACTGCAACAACCCGCAAATCCGTATCCCTTGAGTCAACACTATTCTACAACAATCAACTCAAGTTGTACAGAAATACGAACCGTTGGGTTAAAGAAGAAGAGGTAGAAGGAGAAAAATAGAAAACAACAACAGAATCTAACCATCGCAGTGGAATAAAATATAATAGATAACAAATGATCTTTACTCAAAATCAAATATATATGTCTATATATATATTACATCATCAGAGTACATCAATCACAGCTCACATCAATAACATACAATGGATACACAACAACTCAACAGCGGAATATATATATATATATATATATATATATATATATATATATATATATATAAACAAGTACGAATATACGTATCGTCATCCAGCTCGTCTCCTGAGCTCCACAGCATTTCCTGTATTCTATAATACTCGGTCTGACCCGAGCATTACAGTTAAATAACACCCGAGTCAGTCTGGAATACCAACGTGAGAAAATCACACCCAATTGATTATTAAAGTTTCAAAATCCTTTGAAAACAAAAGCATCTCGTAAGACCACGCCACAAATAAACATGTCGGGTTTTTACCTTACGATAGCTAAAACAATTTTTATAGAAATCCTCTGATATTATAATAGTGTCTATATACAAATACTTATAAAATAGCCGAAATTGTTACTTGATTAAATTCCAGCTACTAGCCACAGAGTGGGTAATACAAACAAAACTCGTACAAGGCTCGTAGGGAGAATGGATTTCCAACTAATGTCTAGGCACTTGGGTACCACCTGTCACAGTATGGGGCCTAGATCACCGTACCGAGGAGTACGCCCGCTCCCCTGCAACACAAGGTCGGGACTATCCCTTACTGGATAATCCCGAGTGAGATCACCCCGCGGTTGGGATCAGCAACCGCCCACTAAGCCGAAATAAAAAGGGACATCTAGACTGGAATGACCTCACCCTGCTTGGGTGCTACCCACCTAGACTTGCTGCATATCCCCTGATTTTCAGTCATTCCCATTTGATGAGGCGTGAGGCTAAGCGTTACCTTTTTAGAACATATTCCTTAGAATGCCCGTCGTCCACCTGACGATGTTTCGCAAGCATTCATCCATACAAGTCCGTCCCAGGTTCGAATGGAACCGAAGGCACTATTCCTACTACATCCATTTTGGAAACATCCTCAGGATTAGTAGCGACTAGTCCTTGCACTTCACTACTCCAGCTTCGAATCCAAAATCGTTTACACGAAACGTACAAACCGGATCGAAGTGGTTTTCGAGAAATAAATCTCGATCCCGGTCTCTTCGAAATGATCAACGCAGTTGGCCAATATTGATAGTCGGTTATTTAACTATCAATTATATTTACAAAACAACCATCAACCAATAAATAATTTTCCAAATTATTTATTAATCTCAAAAATATCTTCACAAGATATATTTCTATTTCCAACCCTTTGAAAACAGTTTCAAAACCAACTTTCTTTTCAGAGTCAACATTCCCAAATATTTTCTATCTCCTCTGAAATCACCAAGCACGAAAATAGATTTTTTTAAAATAATTTAAAACACTCTACTTTGAAATATATACCTTAAAACATTTAGGATAAAACTACATAAATAATTTGATAATGATACATACTATATGAATTTAAGAAAATAAGGTTACTTTATAAAATATAAAACCAGGTTTTCACTTTTAAAACATATACTAAGTCACTTTTAAACAATTAACGCTATAATATATTAAAAGGAAATACTTACTTTAGAAATTAAATATTAGAAATAATAAATTTTACAAAACTTGTTTTCTTTAAAAATAACTTTAAAACATTTAATTTATATTTACAAATTTACCTTTAAATACGTGTACTTGGCCATCCAGAGAAAATTCCAACTTCAAGCACTTAAATCAATTTCCCGAATTAATTTCCAATTCATTCTATTTTAAATAAATTTCCTTACTTGCTCAGTTTATTTCAAAACCATTAATTATGGACTTTATTTTTTGTTATTATTATTTGCTATTTGATTTTAAATCTTTTAACTGAAATATACAAATTTCAGGCTTTTCCCATTTGCTTCTTTGTTCCTTTCAAAATTTAAAATCTTAAATTTAAAATAAATGTTCTGTTCTTTTAGATATTAGCATTGGAGTTTACAATTCATTAACTTTCTATTAATTCAAAAATCTCCTTTCTATATTCAAGATTTATTAATTAGAATTCTTTTGTCACTTTATTTTATTTTTATTTCATTCTTAAATTTATTCAAATTTCCATAATTATTTTACTTACAAATTCACTTCCTTTCTTTTCTTTCCAACGTCTTTCTGGAAATTCATTATACCCAATTATCCAATCAAACCATAGCATTCAATATTTCAACATAATCCATCATAAAATATCAAATCATCATAACAGGGTAATTTAAACAATATAAATAAATGTTGACGGATCCAGTTGGATCCCTCCAACCTATTTTCTCTGCATCCACAGACGTTAGCACAATATAATACACCAATTCCAAAATATCATACTATATCAATCAATCAATTCAACCAACCAACAATTATTTAAATTTAATCATTTAAATTTAAATTTAAATTTAAATTTAACTGAGTGAGATTAACTCACCTTATTTCCGTTTACAGTCCACTTCAACTTTGCCTTGGATTCATTTTTTTTCCTCTTCGACCTTGTATATAAATACTATATAGTCTATTAATTATTTGAATACGAACTGTAAATTTTTATTTTAAATAAATCTAATTAACCAAAAATTTAAATCCAACTAGTTTCCATTTAAATAAATTACCTTTACTAATTTAAAACTATTTAGATTCAATTAAACAAATAAGTCATCTCCATCTGCAAATGGAATAGGTATATTTACTTTATATTATATTTTTAACTGGTTACAAAATAATTAATACCATTTTAAAATTAAATATATCCTCTGTTATAACTTCTGTTTTCTGTAGATCATTTTCAAAATTTCCATTATTCCTCTAGCTAACAAATTCGTAGATTTAGTATATAAGTTTAAGTTGTACCTTACTGCGTGCGTGCTGACAACGCGAGGCCCCAAATTCCACGCACGCAACGACCTTGATGTCCCGCCACCACATTCAGCCACCACACCCCATATTCGTATTCACTCGCGAGGAGCTCGAACTCGCCAAGATCGCGACCGGCCTCTCAATGCTACCCAAAACTCGAATTTCACGAAACCCTAGTCGGCATCGTCGCGCTCGAGATATGAGTCTCCTCGTCATTCAACACGTGCCACTGAAGTCGCACGACTTCGACCGTGAATGCAAGCTCGACCGAACCCTAACTCCATTTACAAAATCGAATCGCGAGCAGGATGAAAAGCTCGATCCCCCCGCCCTTCTTTTTTTACTGAGGGTTTTGATTTGGAGGAATTTAGGCTTCGGCACTTTTTTTTATAAGCCGAGGTTTCAATTTTTCGAAATTGAAGAGGGAAGAGAAATCAAACCGAAGGTCGAATGAAAGAGGGGAGGAGGAGAAAGGAAAGGATCGGCTTCGATTTTGCAAATGGATGAGAGCGGCCATTAGCTTGGATTCAAAACGAAGAAAGAAAGAGAGGCTTCGTTTTGTTTCCAGAACGAAGAAAAATATCTACCCCTTTTTATTTATTAAACGAAGAAGCGTAATAGAGAAGCTTGACCATTTAAATTAAATATCATTAGATTATTATCAATAAATTCTCAGTGCGTTTATACATCGTACACTCACACACTGACTCCGATAAATACGAAATTTGAAATCCGATAATAATTCAATATTACAGACCCAATGGAACTTGTTTCGTCGAATTCCGAGACTATGCCTCGGAAGGCTATTTGTTCTTTTTTAAAATTCAATTTAAACGATATATTTTTAAAACTGAACAAACTACTGTTAATTTCAATTTTACAATTTCTATTATCCTCAGTACTATTAATATAAATTTTTCAACCCTTCAAATTATTTTTAATAGGCTTAAAACTCCAGATTCAACAATTTACCCAACTTCACTTATTTAAATTTAACAATTCAATTATCAAATAAATTATGATATTCGTAATTCAAGTTAAAATTACTCTATTGAATACTTAAAATCAATTAAATATTCCGATTTTTAGGTGCTCGAAAATTACGGGTGGTCACACCTTAGGTCGCTCGCGCTAATGAGTCGGCCTGTTTGGTCTCACCTCCTTAAGTCGCTCGGCTTGCTTCAAGTCGCAACCAGTTAGGTCGCTCGTTCCTTAGGTCGCACCACTTAGGTCGCTCAGCCTTCTTGCACTGTTAATTCGCACATGTTATAGGTCGCACCATACCTTAGGTCGCACCTGCTATATCTCGCAAACATTGGGTCACGCCATACCTTGGGTCGCACCTGCTATATCTCGCAAACATTGGGTCGTGCCATTCCTTAGGTCGCTTGCAGTTAGGGCGCGCCATGCTTTAAGTCGCACCTGCTTTAAGCCGCATGCTACTCCTTAGCCACTAGCTCCTTAGGTCGCTCGGCTTGCTCGCACCACTTAGGTCGCATCACTTAGGTCGCTCGGCCTGTTTCTATGGGTCGCGTCATGGTTTAAGTCGCAACCATTTAGGTCGCTCGGCCTACTGCTATATCTGGCACCAACTTAGGTCGCGCCATGCTATAGGTCGCGCCATGCTATAAGTCACGCCATGTTAAGTTGCTCTGTTAGGCCGCATGCTATTTCTTGAGTCGCTGATCTCTTAGGTCGTATGCCATGGAGTCGCATGTGTTGAGCCGCTGATTTCTTGTGTTGAATTATGTTAAGTCATAAGTTATGGCTATTAAGTCGTAAGGGTATTTCCACTTTGATGGATTTGGAATCGAATTCTTTGGATTCTATTCACGTCTTCGAATGTGAATTTTTATGATTTATTGTTTCTACAATCATTTTTGTGATTCGTCACTTTAAAAATCTAAAGGTTTCAATACTAGTAGTAAATATCAAAACTCTTTCATCAAAACGATTTCAACCCTATTTTATTACAAAGCTCATTTCTTAAACCGTTTTCCAATCTACTAGTATATACAAACCTTTACGTCACTCGTATGAGAAATCTAATTAAACTACTTAGTAAAACAAGTGGTATGAAACACTTACGTTTACTTCGTTGGTTAATTCTTGGACTTGTTCGATTGAATATCTTGTGACAATTTTCTAGTGGAAACTTACAATTTGTTAGTAAATATTTAAGTTAAGCTAGTGGTAATGGGACATGAGGTTAAGCTCATATATTTACTAGCTTACTGTAATTGACACTTCTTGATGATCGTTGATGATCATTTTTTTGATTTAGACTAGCAAATGTGCGATGTCTCTTTGTCTACGAGGAAGACTAAACCCAATTTCTATGGAGCTTCAGCTCAATTTGGCGGGGTAGCGACCCATGGTCTTCGGGCCATTTTGTGGAGCTTCAGCTCAAAATTAATGGTTAGCAACCATGGAATAGCGTTCCATTTTGTGATACACGTGTTGGCGAATTTTCATGCTCCCATTTTGTGATAGGCCTCCCCCTTTTTGTGATTTCTGGATTTCCATTGATGATTTCTAGAACTGGTGTTTAACCAATTTTCGTGATTTACATTGATATGTTCTATCAATATTTATGCATTGGTGAATTTTTGTGTCATTAACTTTTGTGATTGACATTGATATAATTGTCAACATTTATGGTTTGGTGAATAAAAAATAAAGAGTATGACATTCTTTTTGATCTTTGAGAAGATTCTTGCGATATTGATTAATCTCTTGTTGATTTTCAGTTACATACTTATCACAGTATGGTTTTATGGTTATCATATGTTTTTGTCATATCTCTTATTCTATATCATTTCATCTGATATTTATAGCTAGACTGATTCGTTTATTATTTTCTTATTAAATAATACTCGGGTCAGACCGAGTTGTTATAGGTGCTTCTACTTGACTCGTCATCTGGGATTATTATCTAGACTTTTGGCTAACTACTTAGATTGGTAGTTTATTTTGTTGTATGCCTTTGAGATATAGACTCCTTGATGTATACATATTCTTTTTTTAGCACTTGTAACTATTTTTTTGTGATAGTGTGGATCTTGTCTGACCACTACTCTGATGTACACTTTCATGTGTTATATATTCATATCTATTTCCGCCTTTGTGACATGGATGTCTGTGACTGATTTGTGTTATGTTTATTTCTATACTTGTTTCCGAAGAATATATATAGCCACTGGGTAGTAGCTTTGAGTTTGTATCGGTATGTCGGAGTTCCTCCTGAAACCAGATGCATGTTGTACTATCTGACATATCAGTGCTCGCACAAAGCAATTACACGGATGGTCGCTCCTCAACAGCCTTATTCTCTACGCTAGTTGACGGCATTACCACGTAGTGTCCTTGGCTAGAGCAGGTATAGAGGTGGGGCATCACAGCTTGGTATCAGAGCGAATCTTTGGAACAATGTAGAATAATCTAGCAAGAATCATCGTCCTAAGTCCTTCTTAGGAGTCGTGCTTTAGGATTTAATTCGAGTCTTCGTACCGATGCATCCTATTTTCTTTATGATTCCTTGTTTTACCTATCAAGATTGCTTGATATTCATTTGGTGAATAACCATATCCTTCTTCTTTCTTTCTTTCTAAAGGAAGAGAAATGGTTAGACCTGGCCGTCCCAGCGCCGGTCAATCTAGTGCTACTCCCAAAGATGGAGTATTTATGTCTGCCTAGCAGCTTTTTGATCTAGTAAGGAACGCTCAAGCAGCCGGATCTAATCCGGAGTCTACTCACCCTAAGTCTGGATTTGCACGTTTGTGCAGCGATTATACCAATTTGGGTGGGAAGTCATTCAAAGGATCTGAAACTATTATTGAAGCCCAGGCTTGGCTGAGAACATGCGATCGAATCTTTTCTCGCATGAGTCTTATTGATCTTCACCGTGTTCAGGTGGCCTCTAGTATGCTTCAAGAAAGAGCATTAGATTGGTACGAGCTTCTGATTTCTGAATTAATGAAGTGAATCTTACTTGGGAGAAATTTCGGGAACACTTCGAGTTAAAATTTGCGCCAGAAGCTGAGAAGGTGACTTTGGCTCGTCGTTTCGTAGACCTTGTTCAAGGTGAATCTTCCATGGCAGACTATGTCGCATCATTCGAGTCACTTTCTAAATATGGGGTCGAGTGCTTAAACAACCCATTGAAGAAAAACCAAAGATTTGTCTATGGCTTGAATAAAAATCTCAAAAAGCCATTACTTCTAAAATTAGAAGTTTCTTTTGATCAGCTCATTGATATCTCTCTTTGACTTGAAGAGGCTGATAGAGTAAGTGATGTTGAGGTTGGGAGTGCTAAACCGAACTTCACCAGCAAGAAAAGGCCTAATAAGTTCAAAGGTCCTTATCCCAACAATAAGAAAGGGAAGCAAGCCTCTTCGGCCACCAAGACTTCTACCTCAAGTGGTGGGCAATGCTACAACCGTGGTTCTAAGGACCATTATGCGAATAAGTGTTCAAAGCCCCGTGCTTGTCGCTATTGCAAAAGCCTGGACCATTATATATCTTCATGTCCCAAACTTCAAAACATGAAGGAGGGAAAGCTTAATGTGGTGCAAAATCCTAATAACACTTCTCGTGGTCAAGGTACTTCTCATTCTATCCTTGATGGCATTATTTTATTTCGTGATCAACCTATTCGAGTTCTTTTTGATACGGGTGCGTCCCACTCTTTTATTTCAAAAGAACTTGTTGATACTTTTTCTTTAAATGTTTTGTGTTTAATGACTTCTTTGAGAATTGCGAATCCAGTTGGTGGATCCGCAACAATCAGTTTATTGTGTAAAGATGTCGAGATTATTTTGTGTGATTTTTCTTTCCGAGCCGATTTGCATGTTATGCGCTACTTAGGCTTTGGAATGATTTTGGAAATGGATTGGATTAACCGTTATGAAGCTCAAATCCTTTGTCTTGAGTGGACTATTCATCTTCGACATCCTCAATCTGTTAAGAAGATTTCTATTGATATTAAAGATTCGGATTCCAGCTTGGTTGCATCTTTATATTCTTTAAATCCTCATGATGATGATAATGACGATGAGGAAGATGTCATTTCTCTTGTTCACGTTGTTCGTGAATTCTCCAACATATTTGAGCCCGTTTTAGGATTACCACCTAAGCGAGCAATTGAGTTCAGAATTAATCTCATCCCTGGAGCTCAACCTATCACTCGTCCTCTTATCATATGTCTAATAAAGAAAATGAGGAGATGCGCAAACAATTATCCGAATTGGAGATGAAGCAATTTATTCGCTCTAGTTCCTCGCCTTGGGGAGCTTCGGCTATTTTTGTGAAGAAATCCGATGGTACACTTAGGCTTTGCGTTGACTACCGCAAGCTTAATGATATTACTATCAAGAATAAATATCCTTTACCTCAGATTGATGATTTATTTGATCAGCTTAGTGGTGCTAAAGTCTTTTCACAATTAGACTTAGCTACCGATTTTCATCAGCTTCGTATTGCAGAGGATAACATTCCTTTGACATAGTTCCGTACTCGTTATGGATCTTATGAATGGCTTGTTAAGCCATTTGGTTTAACGAATGCTCCGACTTATTTCGTTGACCTTATGAATCGAGTTTTCAAAGATTTCCTCGATCGATTTGTCCTCATCTTCATTGATGATATTTTTGTGTATTCAAAAACTAAGGAGGAGCATGAAAAGCATCTTCGGATTGTGTTGGAAACTCTTAGGAGTAATCAATTAAAAGAAATTTTTTCTAAATGCCACTTTTGACAATCTCGTGTGAAGTTTCTCGGTTATATTATTTCCGAATCCGGAATTTCCATGGATCCTTCAAAGATTGAAGCGATCCAAAATTGGAAGAGACTGGAGAATGTGATGGAGATCCATAGCTTCCTTGGATTGGCGGGCTATTACCGTCATTTTATAAAAGACTTTTCAAAAATTTCCGTGCCTCGTAGTAATTTGACAAAGAAGGGAGTTAAATACTTTTAGTCGGACAAATGTGAAGCTTCTTTCCAGAAATTAAAAGAACTCCTTTCCGATGCTCCTATTCTTGTGATTCCCGAGGGAAACCAAGATTTTATTGTTTATACCGATGCTAGTCGCGTTGGTTTGGGTGCCGTTCTTATGCAAAGAGAACGTGTTATTGCTTATACTTCTAGGCAATTGAAGCCAACCGAGACTAGATGTGCCACTCATGATTTAGAACTCGCGGTTATTGTTTTCGCCCTTCGAATTTGGTGTCATTATCTTTTAGGAGAAAAATTTATTCTTTACACCAATCATAATCTTTGAAGTATTTATTTTCCCAAAAGGAACTTAATTTGCGTCAACAATGTTGGCTCGAGTTCCTCGCATCTTATGATCTTGATATTCTTTATACTCCCGGAAAGGGAAATCGTGTTGCCAATGCACTTAGTCGCAAGCAACAAGCGGTTGTTTCTATGATGATATCCGAATGGAATGATCTTGGAATTCTATCCACTTGTGAGATTCGAGATCGTGTTTCCGATTTATGTTCGTCTCTTGTTTTATGTAGCCTTGTGGCTCATCCTTCTCTTTTAGACCGCATTATTGAAGCTCAAAAGCTAGATCCCGAGTTGGCTCTTCTTGGACAAAATTTTAGGGATAAAATTAATATTGAAGGTTTGAAAGACTTTAATATTGATTCTCATGGCGGTATTCGAAAATTTGGTAGACTTATCGTGCCAAATATCAGTGATATTCGTAAAGAAATTTTAGAAGATTCTCATCATTCTAGATTTACCATTCATCTCGGTAGTAGTAAAATGTACGCTGACATGAAGCGACTTTATTATTGGGAGTGAATGAAATCTGATATTGCTAACTTTGTTAAGTGTTGCATGACTTGCCAACTCATTAAGGCCGAGCATTAAAAGCCCGGTGGGCTATTGCAACCATTAGAGATTCCAATTTGGAAGTGGGACCAAATTTCCATGGATTTTTATAGACGGCCTTCCCCGTTCTCGTTCGGGTCATGATAGCTTATGGGTGATAGTCGATAGACTTACTAAATCCGTCAATTTTATTCCTGTTCGGTCCAATCGAACCGTGCCTCTTTTGGCCAAACTCTTTATCAAAGAAATTGTTAAATTGCATGGAGTTCCTACTTCTATTGTTAGTGATCATGATCCATTGTTTACTAGTGGATTTTAGAAGAGTCTTCAAAAAGCTTTGGGAACGAAGCTTAATTTTAGCACCGCTTATCATCCCCAGTCCGATGGACAAACTGAGCGTGTGAATCAAACTCTTGAAGATCTTCTTCGTGCATGTGTTCTTGATTTTGATGGAAGTTGGGAAGATCATATTTCTCTTGTTGAGTTTTCCTATAATAATAGCTTCCAATCTAGTATTGGTATGGCACCTTTCGAGGCACTCTATGGTAGACCATGCCGATCTCCTTCTTGTTGGCTTGAGGCCGATGAGAAGCTGGGTTTAGGTCCAGATTTTATTCGCGATTCCATAGAGAAGATTGACCTTGTTCGTCATAGGATGAAAGAAGCCCAGTGTAGACAAAAATACTATGCCGATAACCGGAGAAGGAAATTAGAATTTTCTGTGGGAGATCTTATGTTTATTCATGTTTCACCTATGAAGGGTGTTGTATGTTTCATTCGATCGGGAAAGTTAGCACCTCGATATATTGGTCTATTTCCCATCACCGAACGTATTAGTTCCATGGCTTATCGACTTTTATTACCGGCTCAGTTTTCTGCTATTCATGACGTGTTTCACGTTTCTCAATTACAGAAATGCCTTCGGGATTCCGATTCTATTCTTGAGCCCGGTGTTGTGGAAGAAATTGAAGTTTCGCCTAATTTAACTTATGAGCAACATCCTATTTGTATTATTTCTTCGGAGGTCAAACGCCTTCGAAATAAAGATGTTTCGCTTGTTAAAGTTCAATGGTCCTCAAATCCTAAGGATTTCTCTTGGGAATCTAGGGAGTTCATCGAGCGAACACATCCGGCCTTACTTTCCCGTGCTCTTTGAGGTGAATTTCTTATTTCAAATTTCTTTTGTGTTGATATGCTTTCATGGTTGTTACCTTATATTTTCTTCTTAATATTGCATGGACGCAATTTCTTTGAGGACGGGAGTCTGTAAAAACCCGTATATTTTACGATTGAATATTTAAATATTTTATTTAAATATTTTATCGTTAGTCGGATTTTAGTCCGAAAAGTTACTTTTTGCATACGGTCGAATTAGGACACAGGACCACTTCCATTGGGTCCAAAACACCGTTTGCGATCTTTTTGAGTATAAACTTTGATATGTTTGGAGTTAGTGGAATTTTGCCTCCTTTTCACTTTGGGCTTTGGGTTAGGTTTAGCCCATTAGCCTAAACTATTAACTGTAGCTCAACCCCCTCTTCCTTCATTACTTCACTTTCATTTCCTAACACTCAAGCTTCATCAAAAATGGAGAGAGGAATGGAAAATTAAAACTCCAAGCCCTAGTTCATTTGCAAATCCAACATCTAACTCCAAACCCTAAGAGAAGCCATTGATTCAAGCTTCTTGTGTAGAGTTTGAAGTGTGGTTGATCCTTCCTTTGCTTTTAAGCTTCTTCTTCATTGATTTTGTGAAAAGGTGAGATTTTTATCTCGCATCTTTGTTTGTAACTATCTTTGATTGTTGGGTATGAATTCCTAACACTTATTCATGTGCATTTGCTTTTGGTTTGGATTGAATTGGTGAAAATCCCAATTTTTAGCGTTTTGGGTTCAAATCTTTAAAAATCCTAACTTTGATGATTCAACACGTTTTTGGTGATGCATGGAGGAGCCAATAGGACCGGGTAGCCGATGGGCGTAATCCCCTAGCATCCGTGCTCGACCGGTTGCAAATAGAGAGAGTTTTTGCACTTCTGTTCCTTAGGTCGTTCGTCTTGCATACATGTCTCTCGGCCTGCAGTTAGGTCGCAACCACTTAGGTCACAAACCCTTAGGTCGCTCGCCTTGCTATGAGTCGGCCTGCCTTAGGTCTTTGACCCCTTAGGTTGCTCGCCTTGCTATGAGTCGGCCTGCCTTAGGTCGCTGACCCCTTAAGTCGCTCGCGCTAATGAGTCGGCCTGTTTGGTCTCCCCTCCTTAACTCGCTCGGCTTGCTTCAAGTTGCAACCAGTTAGGTCGCTCCTTCCTTAGGTCTCACTACTTAGATCGCTCGGCCTGCTTGCACTGTTAAGTCGCACATGCTACAGGTCGCGCCATACCTTGGGTCGCACCAGCTATATCTCGCAAACATTGGGTTGCGCCATACCTTGGGTTGCACCTGCTATATCTCTCAAACATTAGGTCACGCCATTCCTTAGGTCGCTTGCAGTTAGGTCGCGCCGTGCTTTAAGTCGCACCTGCTTTAAGTCGCATGCTACTCCTTAGCCGCTAGCTCCTTAGATCGCTCAGCTTGCTCGCACCACTTAGGTCGCATCACTTAGGTGCTCGCCCTGCTGCTATGGGTCGCGTCATGGTTTAAGTCGCAACCATTTAGGTCGCTCGGCCTGCTGCTATATCTCGCACCAACTTAGGTCGCGCCATGCTATAGGTCGTGCCATGCTATAGGTCGCGCCATGTTAAGTTGCTCTGTTAGGCCGCATGCTATTTCTTAAGTCGATGATCTCTTAGGTCGTATGCCGTGGAGTCGCATGTGTTGAGCCGCTGATTTCTTGTGTTGAATTATGTTAAGTCGTAAGTCGTGGCTGTTAAGTCACAAGGGTATTTCCACTTTGATGGATTTGGAATCGAATTCTTTGGATTCTATTCACGTCTTCGAATGTGAATTTTTGTGATTTGCTGTTTCTACAATAATTTTTGTGATTCGTCACTTTAAAAATATAAAGGTTTCAATACTAGTAGTAAATATCAAAACTCTTTCATCAAAACGATTTCAACCCTATTTTATTACAAAGCTCGTTTCTTAAACCGTTTTCCAATCTACTAGTATATACAAACCTTTACCTCACTCGTATGAGAAATCTAATTAAACTACTTAGTAAAACAAGTGGTATGAAACGCTTGCGTTTACTTCGTTGGTTAATTCTTGGACTTGTTCGATTGAATCTCTTGTGATATTTTTCTAGTGGAAACTTATAGTTTGTTCGTAAATATTTAAGTTAAGCTAGTGGTTATGGGACATGAGGCTAAGCTCATATATTTACTAGCTTACTGTAATTGACACTTCTTGATGATCGTTGATGATCATTTTTGTGATTAGACTAACAAATGTGTGATGTCTCTTTGTCTACGAGGGAGACTAAACCCTGTTTCTATGGAGCTTTGGCTCAATTTGGTGGGGTAGCGACCCACGGTCTTTGGGCCATTTTGTGGAGCTTCGGCTTAGAATTAATGGTTAGCAACCATGGAATAGCGTTCCATCTTGTGATACACGTGTTGGTGAGTTTTCATGCTCCCATTTTGTGATAGGCCTCCCCTTTTTGTGATTTCTGGATTTCCATTGATGATTTCTAGAACTAGTGTTTCACCAATTTTCGTGATTTACATTGATATGTTCTATCAATATTTGTGCATTGGTGAATTTGTGCGTCATTAACTTTTGTGATTGACATTGATATAATTGTCAATATTTATGGTTTGGTGAATAAAAAATAAAGAGTATGACATTCTTTTTAATCTTTGAGAAGATTCTTGTGATAATGAATAATCTCTTATTGATTTTCAATTACATTCTTATCATAGTATGGTTTTATGGTTATCATACGTTTTTGTCATATCTCTTATTCTATATCATTTCATCTGATATTTATAGCTACACTGATCCGTTTATTATTTTCTTATTAAATAATACTCGGGTCAGACCGAGTTATTACAGGTGCTTCTACTTGACTTCTCATCTGGGTGTATTATCCCGACTTTTAGCTAACTACTTAGATTGGTAGTTTATTTTGTTGTATACCTTTGAGATATAGACTCCTTGGTGTATACATATTCTTTTGTCTAGCACTTATAACTATTCTTTTGTGATAGTGTGGATCTTGTCTGACCACTACTCTGATGTACACTTTCATGTGTTAAATATTCATATCTATTTTCGCGTTTGTGACATGGATGTCTGTGACTGATTTGTGTTATGTTTATTTCTATACTTGTTTCCGAAGAATATATATAGCCACTGGGTAGTAGCTTTGAGTTTGTATCGGTATGTCGGATTTCCTCCTGAAACCAAATGCATGTTGTACTATCTGACATATCGGTGCTCGTACAAAGCAATTACGCGGACGGTCACTCCTCAACAGCCTTATTCTCCGCGCTAGTTGATGGCATTACCCCGTAGTGTCCTTGGCTAGAGCGGGTATAGAGGTGGGGCGCCACAGGTCGCACCCCTAGGGTATGTCCATTTTCTTCTGGATAAGAGGTGGTATCATGGTATGGATCCCAGATATTTATATGTGTGGTTGTTGCTATTTGTTGGTGAATTCCGGGATAAAGGTCGGTAACGATCGGGGATGGATTACTTGTAGGTGTTACCAAGTTACAAAGGTAACCCGACCTTGTGTTGGTAGGGAACAAGTTTGGTTCTTGGGGGCGTCCCTCCAGAGGCGTCCCAATTTGTAAGGAAGCTCCTTAACTATTTGTTGGAAATCCAATCACCAATACCAACCCAGTACGATTTTAGTTGTATAACCTGCCATTTACTTATGGTGGTCATCACTGTTTAGATGGTAGCTATAGTAGGCATACAATAAATGTTGTATGCTGGCTAAGATTAATATTATACTTTCGAAATGATTTTCTACACAATGCAATAGTAATAATATCAAAGAATTTTATCGTATCAAGCATGTTTGACTATCATAAGAAGAAATCTCCTACAATTCTACAATTGCATTGTGTGTGTGGTGGGAGGTCTTATGGTAGTTTCATTTTCCAAAAGCATATCAAATTTCTTTTGTAAATTGTTTTTGTTTAAAACAATTGTTATGTTTACTCCTACCAGTCCCATGACTGACCCAGAGTTTATTATTCCCTCCCTAAACTCTAGGTGCCCATAATTTCCACACGGGCAGCCTAGAAGCGGGTTACTCGTGTTTTGGAACTAGCTTGGAATGTTTTGAAGTCTTTTGGAAGCTGTCGGATTCTGGAAAGATTTTGGCCTTGGAAATCTTTAGAAGTGTTTGGAGTTCTTGGAGGATCTTCTCAAAGTCGAAGTATGTTGGAAACTCACTTGAAGTTGAGATAAATCTGTTATTGCTTTGTGGTTATATAATGTATATGAACTCTGATGGGATTAAATTGTTGTAATCGAATATCATAGATGGTGTTGTATCTATGTTGTGATCAATGATAAAATTCATTTTGTTTCCACTGTTTATATTCATCTAATGTTTTTATAAGCTCCATTCGAACTAGAGTTCAACGTTTGAATCTCCAGCAGTCAAATACAAGTTCGGGTCATGACAAGTGGTGTCAGAGCTAAAGGTTGAGTAAGAAATTTAGCTATGGAGTATAACACATTAGGTGACCCATTAGAGATAGGGTAAAGTATACCCTAGAATGAGTATAAACCGAGAGACTGAAACCCTAAATTTTCTTAGTCTATTTCTTTTAAACTGTTGATATTCCATAAGATATCTCGTCTATATAGCTAAATCAAGTTTTCTTACTAATTACAAATAATGAGAATGAGCAGGCAAAGAGGACGAGGTAGGGGATGGGGAAATACCACTTCAGCTGGTCAAGTCCCTACAACAACAGCTATACCTACTCAACCTCAGCCGAATCTGGCTGATCTATATAGAAGTTTTACCAGACTTGGTGGAAAGCCGTTCACTGACAAGGAATCTGTTGTCGAAGCCCAAGCCTGGATCCAATCATGTGAAGGAATTTCAGAGGTTTGAAGTTAGAAGACGATCAAATACGACTAGTAGCTTCTTGGCAACTCCAAGAAGAAGGTCTAGCTTGGTGGGAGACTGTTACTGTAGATGAACCGAAAGATGAGTTCACTTGGAGTCGATTTAAAGAAGTGTTTGAGCAGCGTTACATGCTGTCAACGGGTATCTCCCGAATGTACCAAGAGTTCATTGATTTGAAGCAGGGAAGTTTGTCGTTTGAGGAGTATTTGAAAAAACTCAATGAATTATCTCGTTTTGGTCCGGAGCTGGTGGATACAACTTTAAAGAAGAATGAGAGATTCATTCGGGGAATGAATAAGAAGCACCATGAAAGGATGACGACTCATGTAAAAGAATCCTTTTCAGACTTGGTCGAAATGGGTTATCGATATGCTAATCTGGATATGCAGGAAGTTTCGAAAGTGAAGGGAAGTTCAAGTAATCCAAATTCGAAGAAAAGGAAGTCCGAAGGGAAGAAACTGGATTAAGGCAAGGAGAAGAGAAGTAATCAGGAGAAAGGCCATTATTCAAACGATTATAATAAGCCTAAGAAACGAGTAAAGGAATATCAGCCTGTGAAGACAAGTCGAAGAACTAAGGGATGCTTTTATTGTCACAAGCCCATTCATGAAGCTAAACATTGCCCGAAAATGAAGCACGCACAAGAAGCGAGAATGTATGCAATAAAAGATGACCCCTCAACTTTAAAGGCGGATAAAGAAAAAGGAGTTTTAGAAGGTGACCTTACCATTTATGATAGAGTTGTTAGAGTATTACTCGACACGGGCGCTACACATAGCTTCATCTCCCAACAAACTGTTAATGAAATAAACCTTAAACCTGAATTTGTTGACGAGCCTATTTGCATAAAGAATCCAGTTGGCGGTCCGAAAAATCATTGTTTGCGATGTAAAGACATTCCTATCTCGTATTCTTGTTACGAATTTCCTATCATCCTTTTCATCCTCGACTTTGATGAATTTGAAATCCTACTCGGAATGGACTGGCTTACGAAATACGAAGCTAAGTTAGATTGTAATAATCGAACAATTTTGATCAGAACCAAATTTAGGGATTTCATTGAAATCTCTTGTGAAGATCCGAGTCCTAAAAGAGATAAACTGATGCATACCTTGGGATATCCTGAACCTAGTCTGTAGTCCATACCTATTGTCTAGGAATTTCCAGATGTGTTCGAAGAGGTCAAATTTTTACCCCCACATAGAGAAATTGAATTCAAAATTGACTTAGTACCAAATGCTCGTCCTGTCGTTCATGCAAGTCGCAGGATGGCACCCAGGGAATGAATAGAATTAGTTAAGAAAACCATAGATTTTCTTGGAAAAGGGTTAATACGTCCTAGTGTTTCCGAATGGGGTTCAGCTGTGGTATTTGTGGCTAAATCAGACGGATCTCTGAGATTGTATGTGGACTACCGCGATCTCAAAAAACTATCGCTCAAAAACAAATTTCCACTACCTAGAATTGATGATCTGTATGATCAACTGCATGACGCTCATTTCTTTTCAAAGATGGATCTAACTCAAGGATTCCATCAGCTATGAATTGCCGAAGACTGTGTTCACTTGACGATTTTCAAGGATCCAGACATTTTCTATGAATGGTTATTCATGCCTTTCGAACTAACCAATGCTCCCGCATACTTCGTAGATTTATGACCCGTGTATTCCGAGAAGTGCTGAATAAATTTGTGCTTTGTTTATCGATGATATCCTGATCTACTCCAAAACCGAAGAGGAACATACTGAGCATCTAAGAATTGTTTTAGAAATATTGAAAAGGAACATTTTATTCGTCAAATTTTCCAAATGCCATTTTTGGTTAAGGAAGTCAGATTTCTCAGGCACATTGTTAATGAAGAAGGAATCTTTATTAATCCGGGAAAGATTTCATCTGTTCTAGACTGGAAGCGACCCACAACTCCGAAAGAAGTTCGAAGTTTTCTGGGTTTAGCAGGATATTACAGAAAGTTTGTTCAGGATTTTTCTTAGATAGCTAGTCCGTTGACCAAGCTAACAATGAAGAAATCAAAATTTGATTGGACTCCGAAATGTGATGAAGCTTTTCAGGAGTTAGAAAGGAGATTGACTACTGCTCCAGTTCTCACTATTATAAACGGGAACCAAGGTTTGTCTATCTATACTGAGGCTTGTGGTGATGGTTTGGATGCTGTGCTAATGCAGAATGGAAAGGTCATTGTCTACGTGAGTAGAAAATTACGTCCGTATGAGAAAAACTACCCAATTCATGATTTGGAACTCTTAGCAGTTATTTTCACTTTGAAAATCTGGCGACATTATCTTCTGGGTAAGAATCTCCTTCAGCTTTCCCTAAAGGAATTTTTTTAAAGTTCAACTTAACTTGATAAATATACTTAATAAACGCTCCTTGTTTTTAGGTGAAAAATTCGAATTGTTCAATGACCACAAATCTCTGAAGTATCTCTTCAATCAGAAAGATTTAAATCTGAGGCAACAACGCTGGTTAGAATTTCTAGCGTCATATGACCTAAATATTCTGTATACGCCTGGAAAAGCCAATGTAGTTGCCGATGCTTTGAGTAGGAACACTCTATTCTCGCTCATCTTATGGTCGCTCCTTTTCTTCTTAAAAAGATTGCAAGAAAGAAAACAAAAGATACATTTCTTTGAGAAATGTATAGAAAAATATGTCAAGGTAAAGATTCCAGCTTTGATGTCGAGGATAGAGGGATTATAAGATTAAAAGGCAGGATGTGTGTTCCAGACATCCCTGATCTGAAACGTGAAGTTTTAGATGAATGTCACAAGTCTAAATTCAGTATCCATCCAGGAGTAATAAAATGTATAGAGATATCAAAAGAACTTTCTGGTGGAAGACAATGAAAAGGGACATATCTATTTATGTGAGTAGTTGTGCTACCTGCCAGCAAATTAAAAGTGATCAAAAGAAAGTAACGAGTTTACTCCAACCATTGGAAGTGTCAAAATGGAAGTGGGATCAACAATCGATGGATTTCATTAACGGGTTGCCCTGCACTCGAAAGGGGAATGAAGCAATTTGGGTTATTGCGTACCGTTTGACTAAGAAAGCCCATTTCGTTCCAGTGAAATCTACCCGGATAGCAGCAAGTTTGGGTGAATTATATGTCCAAGAAATTGTCTGTCTCCACGGTATACCCAGCAATATAGTGAGTGATCGTTATCCGATCTTCACTTATAGATTTTGGGAGGCATTTCAAGCCGCATTGGGAACCAAACTAAACTTCGGCACTGCTTATCACCTACAGTCTGATGGGCAGACTGAGAGGATTTATCGAATTTTAAAAGACCATTTGCGAGCTTGTATTCTTGACTTTGGTGGTTCTTGGGAAGACCATTTGCATCTGGTTGAATTTTCATATAATAATAGCTATCGGGTCGGTATCGAAATGGCTCCTTTCGAGGCTTTATAGTGTCGTCCATGTCGATCACCTGCATGTTGGATCGAATCAGGGGATAGACTTGTCCTTGGACCAGATATGATTAAGGAAACCACTGAAAAAGTTGAATTTATTCGGAAGAAGATGATAATTACACAAAGTCGTCAGAAGAATTATTATGACCGTAGAAGAAGAGATTTGGAATTCCAAGTTGGAGATTCTGTATTCCTCAAAGTTTCTCTAAGGGGGTGTGTTGTGATTTGGGAAAACTAGAAAGTTGGCACCACATTATATTGGTCCTTTTCCTATATTGGAAAGGATTGGTCTTTTAGCTTACCGAGTGCAGCTACCTAGCTGGTTATCTGGCATACACGATGTATTTCACGTTTCACAGCTTTAGAAATATGTGCACGATCCAGATAGTAACATTGAAGAAGCTGCTCGGCAGGATTTGGAGATCACACCAAATTTGGTAGTAAAGAGAGAACCAATAAAGATTATAGGTCGTAATGAAAACAGTTGAGGAATAAAGTTGTGAAACTAGTCAAAGTGCAATGGAGCGGTGATCCAAACGAATGTACTTGGGAAACGGAGGATAGCGTGCAAAAGTCCTATCCCAGTTGCAGAGTAGATGTCTCGGCTTAATCTGGTAAGCCATTTTCTATCTTTTTCTGTATTCTTATATTCTTTGTTTGTCTTTCTCTCTCTTTCAAATTTCGAGGACGAAATTTTCTTAAGGGGGAATCTGTAACATCCCCAAATTTGGTCAACTTAAAATCAGCAATTAACGTGAATTTTGGAATGAATTGTCAAATTAATTTGAATTTTTAAGAATAAATAAAATAAGTGATGATATATATATATATATATATACACACACACACACACAAATAAGATTGTAAAATTGCATTTGAATTTAAGAATTCAAAAATATTTTTTTAAAAAAATATTTGAATTTAAATTATACAAGTATATATATAGGGGTAGATTTGAATTTGAATTTAGACTTAAAATTAAATTTTAATTTGAAATTTAAATAAAAGTCTTAGAAAAATAATTTGCATTTAAAATATGAAATTAGTTCTAAAACATTTCTTCTTTAAATTTGTATATACAAATAAATAGGAAATGTATTTATAAAATAAAGTAAATATGATATAAAATTTATTTAAAATTCTTTAATCTAGGTGAAATACAAGTGTTAAGCATGTAAAGAAATAATACAAATGTTGTTCATATAATAAGTGTTTTTAACAAGTGTAATGATTTTGGACAAGTGTCATTTTATTCCATTTTTGAGAATTTTTTTAATATAAATAGAAAACAAAATTTTATAAACCATTACCTCCTCTCTTTCTCTTTTCTTTTACCATCATTTTCAAAAGATAAAGTCTGTAAACTTTCAAAACCAGAAAAAGAAAGAAAGAAAAGAAACCCTATAAACTTTCTAAAAACCAGAAAGAAGTTATCAAGCAAGTTTGAGTACAAATCAAAACCACAAGATTAAAAGGAAAAAAGAATTTCAAACCGTTTCTTACAAATTTTAGCCTGTGATTCATCTCAAAGCAAGCTCAACACATCAAAGTCAACAAGTAATTAAGCAAAACTCAAAGCTTTTCAGCAAATCAAAAGCAAAACAGGATTCAAAACTTCAACAACTAAAGTAAGCAAGGATCATTACAATACAACAGTAAATTCAAAAAGAACAAACCCAGAAAGCTTGTATCGGTTTTTCAAATTCAAGAAAAAGCACAAGCTCTCTGTTCCAGGTTGATAGCTGAGTAAATTCTGTAAAACTTTGGATTATGATCTGGTGTTTGAACTCTTGCTTAAGCAAGATTGAAAACTACTACATGCATCTCAATTTGTATATATTTTATTGAATATTGCTGAGCATGCCTGTGCACATGAGAAAAAGGGAAAAAAAAAGACAGCCTCTGTTACAGGTTCCAAAACCTATTTTAAAATTCAAAAGGTTTATCTTGAATCATTTTTAGGCTTTAGAATTTAAATAGAATTTGTTTGTATGATAAGTTTTCCCTGGAGATTTCAAAAATACAGGTAAACCCAAATCTTGTCGAAAATTCAATGACCAAAATTCTTGATTACAAATATATGATTCGAAACGTTTTTGGAATCAATGATTTTTAAAACCAAATCAAATTTTTTAATACCGTATCCTCTGTGAAAAACGAGGATGAATGGCATTGACTTTTTCACCAAATCCTGGTGATCGATGGGGCTTTGGGTCTCGAGATCGAGGTCATAGCTTTCTGGGGGCCAGAGTTCGTCAGAAAAATGTTTGATATTTTTTTATTTCTTTGTGGCGTTGGCACGGCAAGGATCTAGGGCTTAAACCCACATTTTGGTCGAAGCAGAAAATATGTTCGCCGCGGTTTCATCAGGCCACCAAAATTGATCGCTCCGGCGGGGATAGTGGTGTGAGTTCGGGACGAAGCTTTGGTTGAATTTTCGTGGCCTCCGACGGCCAGAGGTGGAAGAACGAGGGGTTTTTGTGATGGTCGTTTTTGGTTCCAGTCTGGGTTAAGAAGCTTAATCGCGAGTTTGTCAATATCGTGGGTTTTTGGGTGCTCTTGTGATACAAATGAACTGTTGCTATGATGTGTAAGGTGGTGGCGTCGATCGAAGTTCGTCAGTGCAACTGTGCATGTGCACGACACAAAGCTTGTGTCAGTAGCTTGATTGTGGAAGGAAGGGTGGTGACTCGAAGTTATATTCGGGATTCAGGGACGTTGGCCCGAAGTTGGGATCGAGTAATTCTAAGCTATATATCGGGTATCTTTTAAAACTTAAACAAATTTTTAAACATTGAAGCTCTAGGGTTGATTTTGGAAAAAAAAAACTCGAAGCAAGTATTGAAGAGATTCGGATATCACTCGAAGTAGCTCTAGGGTAATAGCATTTCCAGTTTTAAACTTTAACAATCTTAGTCAAATTGATTTCTAAAATTATTCTTTTTAAATGGATGATTGTTGTTAAGTTGAAATTTGTAATTAGAGGCTTTAGAATAAAATATTTTAAATTATTTAAGTTAAGAGTATTTTACTTATATTTTCAAAAGTTATTTTTAAATAAGACTTAACAAAATAATTAAGAAGTTAATCAAATGTTTAAATTCTTAATCTAAAAGTTAATTAATTTATATTTTAAATGATGATTAATAATTAATGATTTATATTTACTTAATAATTAATTCATAATTAATACTCAAATTTCAAATGAATCTGGGTAATACTCAAATTCCTTCTATCACTCTGGAACAATTCTCTTAAATCCATCTCCCTACCATTTCTTATGACATGAGGAACGATTTAATCATGGAAATATCTGAAGATGAAATTAAAATAGCAATATATGGAATGAATTCTAATAGCTCTCCGGGTCCTGATGTATTTAATGCGTACTTCTTCAAAACTACTTGGGCTATAGGTGGTGATGTGATCAAAGCCATTAAGAACTTCTTCAATTATAGTAAATTAGTCACTGGAATAAATGCAACCAAGCTTGCTTTGATTCCTAAAATCGTTCAACCTTCTTATGTAAATCAGTACAGAACCACTGCATGTTGTAATGTGATTTACAAATGCATCTCTAGAATTTTGGCTACTAGAATGAAGAGTTCTCTGGCTGGTTTGATTTCTCCTAATCATAGTGCCTTTCTGCCATTTAGAGATATTACTGATAATATCTTACTTGCCTCTGAACTTATGAAGGGCTACAATAGGAAATTCATCACTCCAAGTTGTGTTCTTAAATTAGACATTCAAAAAGCTTATGACTCTGTTCAATGGAAAGCTATCATATACATTCTTCATAAAATGAATTTTCCTATTCCTTTCCTTTATTGGATATTCACTTGCATATCTACTGTTAATTATTCCCTAAGTATTAATGGATCAACCTTTGGCTACTTTGGTGCTACTCAGGGTATTAGACAAGGTGACCCTGTTTCACCCTACATTTTTGTGTGTGTCATGGGACTATTCACTTCACTCAATTCAGCAGCAATGTCTAATAAGCTTATGGATTATCACCCTTTATGCAAGAAGAATAGTATTTCTTTCCTCCTTTTTGCTGACGACCTGCTTTTATTTACTAAGCCTACTACTAAATCTATTAATGGGGTTCTGGATGTTCTATCTATTTTTCAGGTTATGACTGGTCTATCCATTAATAGAAGTAAGTCCAGAATTAAAATTGTTGGCCTGTCTGATCTTGGTAAGGGGATCTTGTATGCCATGTCTAGTCTATCTCCTTTCAGTGACAATGAAATTTTTCTGGGAGCTCCTCTGTGTACTTCTAAAATAAGGACATACCAATGTTTACAATTGTTTGAAAAAATTACTTCTAAGTTAACTAGCTGGAATATTTCAAAATTTTCTATGGCTAGAAGGTTAGTGATTGTTAAATCTGTTGCTGTCTCCATGCGTGTGTATTATGCCAGATCTTCATCCTTCCTGCCAAGCTTATTAGCATGATCAATTCTGCATTGAATCATATTTTATGGCATGGAAACCCTTATTCTAAGAAAATGATCCCTATTGCATTTAGACATATAAGCTTCTCTTATGATAAGGGTGGGCTTGCAATTATGAATATTAAAAGATGGAACTTTGCTGCTCTTTCATCTAGAGTTGACAAATTATTGAGAAAAGACACAAATTTATGGACTTCTTGTTGTAGATCATATCTCATCAAAGATGTTAACTTCTAGTCTATCTTTCCTCCTTTTGATTGTAGTTGGTCTTGGAGGAACATCTTGAGAAGTAGATATGTGTTCCTTCCTATGGTTCAGCTGGGCATGAAGTTATTGACAAGATCTCCTTTTGGTACGATCCTTAGTCTGCTAAAGGTGTTATCCTAGCTAATATTATTGAATATGAGACTAGATTAATTTCAGGAATTCATGACAAAGCTTTTATTGATAGATATTGAACTGATGGAACTGTTACCTTGCCTTTTTGCAGTTCCTCTGTTGTTAGAGCTACTTGGAATGTAATTCAAAGTAAGATATATAACACCTGCAATGTTCAGGTAATATGGAATGAAAAGTCTCTTTCAATTAAACCAGTATACAAAGTTCATGATGCTACCAATGTTTATCCATTATTTCCTTGTTTTATTAGAATTTGGAACTCTCAATCTATCCCTAAGGAAAACTTGTTCATGTAGAAAGTTTTGAAGAATGGTATTCTTTCTCTTCAAAAACTTAAAGCCTATGGGGTAATACATAGCGATACAAGTTTTTTGTGTGGTATTGGTGTGGAAACTGTGTCACATTTGCACTCTGAATGTGACTATTCTTTCTACATTTGGAGTAGAATTTTACATCACTGTGGCTTGCATAATCCTAGAAGAGTGTCTACATTGGAATGGTTCAATATTTTCAAAGCTACTAGATGGAAGAATGAAAGGGGAAATTTGATGTTAAGAATTCTTAAGAAGTCTATATATATCATTTGGATGGAGATGAACATTAGAGTGTTTAAAGTTCAATCTACCTCCAAACATGTAGTGGTCCTGTCTATAATTAGATCCATGTAGCTCTAGATTTTCTTATGTGCAGATTGTTTTGTTTTGGTGGTGTGTTTGTTGTATTGTTATGTAACAATTCTTTGTATTTCAATATAATGGTAGGGGACCATTCAACCCCGATGGCTTTGCAAAAAAATCATAATTAATTAAAGGATAATTAATTTATAATTAAGTATTAATTAATTAAGATAGATAATTAAGGAATAATTAGTTGTTAATTAATGATGGTAATTAAGGCTTAATTAATTAATGAAGGAAATTAAGACTTAATTAATTAATAATTAAGGATTTAGTTAACTAGTAATTAATATTCAATTAATTAATAATTAAGGATTAATTAATTAAAAATTAAGGATAATTCATCATTAATTAAAGATAATTAATGAAAAATAACTATGTGATTAATTGATTATAATCACACTGTTAATTCATCTCATTATTAGATAGTTGATTATTATCGAAGTGCCTTGAGCTGATTGACACCACTATTTGTGATTGTGATACTTTGTGATGTGTATTGCATTGTGCTGAACTGTGATATTTGTGATTTATTTCTTTGTGAATGTGAAAACCCATTGGCACATAAAACGGCAATTGAATTTCAGTGCGACAGGGAGTCGGATTCCAGTTGTGTGACGACCCGGAATTTTTGAGCATTTGAGATTGGAATATTTAATTAATTTAAATATTTGAAAGATTAATTTTAACTTGAATTTCAAATATCACTGCTTACTTAATAATTAAATAATTTGAATTAAATAATTTGAAATTGGGAAAAATGTTGAATCTAGAGTTTTAAGCCTGTTAAAAATAATTTGAAGGCTTATAAAATTTATATTGATAATACTGAAAGTAATAGATGGGGATGAAATTGGATTTAACAGTAGTTTGTTCAATTTTAAAAATATATCGTTTAAATCGATATTTAAAAATAGCCTTCCGAGGCGCACTCTCAGAATTCGACGAAACCAGTTCATGGGATTCATAATATTGTATTATTACCGGATTTCAATTTTCGTAGTGTTTGGAGTTGTTGTGGAAGCGTACGATATATAAACGCGTTGAAATTTATATTGAAAGTCAATATAACAACTGATCCAAAAAGCTATTTTCTCCATACGATCGAATTAGGGGTCGAAACCTTTTCCATTGCGTTCGGAATAAGGGTATAACATTATAAACGCCTAGCGGCATGCCTCAATAAGATGTCGAAATTTTAAGCTATGTAAATCGAGACAATTTGAATTCAATTTGGAATAAATTTTGTATATTGGTCAACTTTAGCTGAAATAATTTCACATCAGAACTTTATCATTTCACATCGCTGCTTTTCCCCTTCACTTCAGTAGCAGCTTTTGTTTCCCTCAAAAACACAGCAACATTTCTTAGCAATGTCTCTTCTTGTCTCCTCCCCGGTTCTTTTTAAAATCGCGCAAATCAGATCAGGGACGAAGAAAACGAATGAATATAATAATAACGACCGAACATCAATTCAAAATCCCTCATTTCCTTCTATTTTCGAATGGATAAGATTCATGTCCTCTGTTCAAAACCCTACCTTCGGCAATTGATTCTTTTCACACAAAAAATATATTTATGCATGGTCGTGATTACATCGCGAGGCAGGGAGATCAAGGCGTGTATGCTGAAGTGACGCGAGGTGGTATAGCGAAGGATTTGGGAGGCGGATCTGAGTTTGGTGACTCGATCGAGCGAATGTCGATAGGTTAAGGGAAGGCGAAGTTGCTCGTGCACACGCGTGGGAGTGGGAGGTGCGTTGTGGCATCAGCTTTGATGTTGGGTTGAAGTACATCTGGGCGACGATTGGACTCGATGGCTAAGCAGCATGAGCGTACATCTGTTGGTGACAGCGACGTGAGAGGAGGGGAGTTGTTTCTAGCATGTCATGCTATTGACCAAGATGCTGAGTGAGGCTTTGCGAGGAGATGAGTCATGAGCAGTCGCTAGTGTTGACAAGCTCGCGAGCAGGGTGGGTTTCTTCTCTGGTAGGAGGCTATGAAGGTATTTTTTCTGTTTGTTTTATTAAATTATGTATATATATAAGCATAATAAAGGAAAATTATTAGTTTAGGATTAAAAAATCAGGTAAAATAATAAATGGTAATTAAGCTTTGTAATTAGCTTGTTTAATTTTTGGGTTGCTAAAAATAATTTTTTAAAAGAAACTATCAGTTTAAAGAAAAAAATTAAATCAAATAATGAGTTAAATTGAATAAGTGAATGGTGATTAATTGTTTGATGTATTCAAATAGTAATAAATCGTAAATTGTTTAGTAAAGGTATGAAATCGTGAAGAAATCAAGCTGGATTGTAAATAGATTGCGTACAAAATCAAAGGTGGGTTAATCTCACTCTTCTGGATTCCTATTTAAATTTAAATGGTTGAATTCAAATAATTGGTTGAATGATCGAATTGATTTGATCTGCTATATTATATATATAGTAGTATATATAATATATTGCAGTGATTGATATTCTGTGATGAATATTATTGGTAATTGGAATATTGAATGTTGTGGATTGCTTGAATATTTCGATTCCCTGAGTTATCAGGACATATATATATATATATATATATATATATATATATATATAATTGGATTTTTTTGAAAGAAATATAAGGGTGAATTTTGGAAGTGAAATAGTTATAGAATAAAAAAATAATGGAATGAATTGGAAAGAAATAAAAGTGATATTTAAAAACTAAAGTTAAATTGTAAAGTAGAGATTTAAATCAAGTTTTAAATCAAGATTAAATCTGGAATTCAAGTTAGTGAATCTACGTTTTAAAACAAATAAAGTTTTTAAATTTAAATTATTTTAACAACTTGAATGTTAAAGTGCATTTTTAAAATTGATTTGAATTTTGAAATGATTTGGGTTTAAATTCCTTTAAATTTGAGTAATTAATTTAATGAAGTAAACAAAATGGTAATTAATTACTGGTTGAGATCAATCAAGAGTAATTAATATTTGTGGTTTAATTAATGATGAATTTCTTAATGTAATTATTTAGATCAGAATATATTGAATGTAATTAAAAATCATTAATTTATATAATCAATGACGTAAATTAAAGATTGGTTAATTAAGCAATACCAAGTGATTTTTGAGAAATTAATTAATAGAAGTAAGTAAGGATTAATGTAATTAATATAGTTAATTAATTTGTGAATTAATTAAAGATTAATTATTGATTTTGGTTAAGAATAATTAATATTGTAAAATTAATTAAAGATAATTACTTGATGTAATTAAAGGATAATTAATCTAGGGTGATTAATTAAGATAATTAAGGGATGATTAATTACTTAATTTGAAATTAATTAATGTTAAGTAAAGGAATCTAAGTAATTGAGGTTAGAAATTAAATTAGAAGTAACTAAATTAATTTTGGAAGTGATCAAGCTTTTCTTATGGATGATTGAATGGTATTGGATGCTTTGAATGAGATGATATCTCTGGTATGAAATATTGTGTATTTCATTTGGATAACTTGAATTAGGATGACATGAGACCCGAAGAGACTGGGGTCGAGGGTTAGGAATACCCAAATCCACTTTGAATTTTTATAGATTGATATGTGAAATCTATAGGCTGGAATGAAATGATTTAAGTGAATTGAACTATTTAATCCAAATTTTGGTACTCAGAAAATTGATGTGTGAAATAAGTGATGTTTATAAAAAAAAATATGAGTTTGTAAATTGATACGAGTTACCCCGGGTTCTATATAAGTTGTACGCTTTGCATTCCATGTTGGATGAGTTTACTCACACTGGTTTCCAGCCTGACCTGGTTGTTACTTTGATGTAATGCTCGGGTCAGACCGAGTATTACAGATTTTCAGGTAAGGACGTTCTAGAGCTTGGAGACGGGCTAGATGGCAAGAACGTATAGAGTATTTCCGTTGTAATTATATTGTTGTAGATCTGAGACATTATGATTGTGTATATCGAGTGTCTGTATATATGTGTAACTCTGATGTACTATAAATGAAATCGATAGAATAGTATTCTTTTGTAAACTGTTACTATTTGTTATTATATTTTATCCGCTGTGAATGTGAGATGTTGATGTTTCTGATCTTCTTCTTCTTCTATCTCTTTCTTCTTTTTCCTAACTATCTGGAATTTTTGGGATCGAAAATTTCGAGTTGTTATATGTGGTATCAGAGTTGAAAGGTTAAGTAAGAACCTTGGCTCTGGTGGGGATTACTCCTTAAATAGAGTCCGTAGTACTCTAGGATGATTTTTGTGTGTGTGTGTGTATGAGAGCGTACTTGTTATTTTCTTATATAAAGATTTTAAATGGTTTTATATAAAAATATATTTTGATATATAAAGCAATATTTCCTTCTAATAAATATTATGATGATTGTATGTTAAATTATTGGAATTAAATTAAGAAGTAATATAATACAACCAAATTGAAACCTTGAATTGGGATTAAATTAAGTGGTAATAGAAATACAACCAAATTAAAATTAAATTGATTGAAAATGAAATTCTAGAATTTAAGCTCAGAAATTAAATTGTTTAAAAACTTTTAATAAAGGTTAATTTGGTTTAAAAAGTTAAACCAACCTTTGAGAATTTAACTCGAATTTATATAATTCAAGATGGTTTAAAATTGAGATTGACATTGAATTAGTTCAAAATTGAATTTGATTTGAATTAATTGGATTTGTTATTGAAGATGTATAAGTTTAAAATTTTAAATGGACAAATTGAATTGGATTGAATGAAATGGTTTGAAGTTGAAGTGGGTTCAATAGATACTAGTCCAAATTGATTGGAATAATCTGGAATTGTAATTAAATCTGAGTAGGATTAAAAACAAATGGAATTTGATTTAAAAGTGGAAATTTAAATTGAAATGATGGGGAAGTGAACAGTTTTGACTCTGGACTATTTTCAATATAAATTGGCTTAAAATAAACTGTTTTTAATCTATTTTCCTATCTATTTACTATATATAACGTTTCTTTTTAAACCCCAAACTATTTTATACTTATTCAACAATTATTTTTGGAACTATTTTACAATTTCTCAACTGTTTTATAAACTAACTACTATTTTTCAACTATTTTACAAATGAATTACTGTTCTACAACTGTTTTGCAATTATGTAAAATTTCTACAACTATTTTCCAACTATTTACAATTAGTTAACTATTTTACAGCTATTTTACAAACTAATAATTATTTTTCAACTACTTATCTATTTTTAAAATTTTCAAGCTATTTTCTAAAAATAAACTAGTCGGAGTTCGAGCTGTTATAGATTAAATACCCAACTGAGATAAGAATTGAAGTGATATTCCAAAAGGGGATTAAGGCAGTTGTAAATAAGTGAATGAAAATTAAAGTGAGGATGAATAGAAAGAAATTGTTTTGGCTAATAATCAACGAAAATAAAGACGTAGAATGTACGTATATTATTATATTCGCATAGTGATTTGATCTAGATTCGAGCATAGAATTTCGAGATGGTTATATCGATCCGAGTTGGGATTTTTCACTTGATTTTCGACGGTGAACCTGGATATGGATTGTTGATTGGTTCTGGATATTATCTATCATAGCTATAGATATGCAAGAAGAATGATGGTTTCTGACCAAGAAACCAGATCTGTGTCCGCACTAGGAAGTCAGGTGGACGATACTTGTTCGGAAGTGAAATTGTGTGATCGAGTGTGCAATCAGATTGGCATGGCGTACGGATGAAAAGTGTAAATCGTGTGGATTTGAATGAAATTGATATTGAAAAGAGTAATCAAATTTGAATATTTGATTTTGAATAAACAAAGTTATATACCTTTGTTATATAAGATAAATCTCCCCTTGTTGAATCTATTGCCAGAAGGAAAGGATTTTGAAGGTGTTTGAAGTACAAAAGGATTTTGATACAAGTTTGAAATGATCCAAAGTTTAAAAAAATGATATATATATATATATATATATATATATATATAAAGGATCTTATGAGGATTTTTTGGAACCTTTGGATTTGGAAAGGCTTTTCATTTTTGGGTAAAATCAATATTGGAATTTGGAAAGCCTAGTTTGAGAATTATCGATTTTGGCATAATCGATTTTGTGTAAAGGAGTTTTGTATGAGATCATACTAGGTGTATGATTTGAAAGATACTATATGTGTATAGTATAAAGTGTTTTGATAATGGCTCTGGGAAAAAAGGCGCTCCCTTGAAATGAACTTCTCAGGAGTGCCATCGGGTGGTGCTGCCTTGAACCCTAAGGAAGGGTTCTAAAGTTGATCCTGTGAGGAGTCCGAAAAAAATAGTAGCGAAAGTCGAGGGTGCCTACAGAGGCATTTGAGTTATGCTGTAACGGTAGTGTAACTCGATGTCACTACGATCTACTGCAGACCATAGCGAAAGTCGTGTGTGCCGTTGAGAGCCAACAGTCTACGTTTGATTTTATATCGGTAGACTGCGACCTATGGTAACATAGCGAAAGTCGTATGTGCCGTTGAGAGCCAACGGTCTACGTTTGATTTTACATCAGTAGACTGCGACCTATGTAGGAGTGGAGAAGTTTCATTTGGATAGCGAAAATCGAGGGCGCTAATGCGTACAGTTACATGAACTTTTGCTGTGATGGCAACGTAACCCTGAAATGTAACTGTGATCTATTGTGGGTTCCATGGCATAATCGAGGGGCACGGGTGCCTACAGCTACATGGACTTTTGCTGCGATGGCAACGTAACCCAGGATGTAACTGCGACCATGGATGAGGGTGATGTTTTCCAAAGCATTCTCACCTAAGATATTTCCTCTATTTTCAAAAACTACTTTCGATATTTTCAATAAAATTATTTTCCAAGTATTTTTACTGGGTGTTGAAATGGGTTTACCAAGTACTTATAGACTTTCAGTCCTACGCCTGATCAACGTATGACTGAATTGCTGTGAGAACAAGGATGGACTGGTTGAGACATTGAGTTATAAGAATTATTTTTGTAAAAAGCTATTTTAATAGTATTATCTGAATTTAGAGGCATTTCTAAAATTTTAAAATAAATGTGTTGGAATTTTGAAGATGAAAGAAAATCCAAACTGGAATTATAAAATAAAATTGAACTCAGGAAAATTTAATGAAGAGATTTTTGTGATAAAAGTTGGAAGTAAGCTAATTAGCTAAATAAATTATTTGATAGAGTATATTAATAAAATTTAACTTGGCTAAATAAAATGGATTGTAAGTTAATAATGGAGTTTGGAAATAAATTCTAATTATAAATAAAATTCGACTTGGATTTGATAATAAATTGAAATTAGTGGTGATGTTGTAAAAAAATAAAATGGAACTGAATTTATATTAGAAATGGTTTGAGTTGCAATCAAAACCTAGATGAGTAGAAACAAGTGTAGAATGGTTTTGTATAAATAAAATAAATTCAAAAATGAATTGAGTAGGTGAATTAGAAATCTAAAATGGGGTGAATAAATGGGTTAATTAAATTAAATAATAAATGGATGAAGTCTGATTGAATAAAAATATTTAAATCAAAGTTTTAATTAGAATTGGGTTATCAGAATGAACTTAAGTTATGAGGCATATTAATTTGAACTAAAATTGCTTAAGTCAATAAAAGCTTGGTTTCGAGTAAGAATGGAAGACCATTAAATAAAAGTGTGGGTTAAATTTATTTTGAAAAAAATGGATATTAATATAAGCATCGAATGTGTCAAGCTCAATGAAATAGTTTTAAAATGAATCCAACGCGGAGATGAAATGAAATGCAATGAATGGTTGGTGAATAAATTTGAAATGAAATGGAATTAAATACGGAATGAGTTGAAATCAATTTGAAGTAGTTATAAAATTAAAATGGATACTCTATTAGCAAATATCGTCGAATTTACATAGAAATAGTTGTCGTTTGACGTAAACAAAAGTAATTAAAATTCTATGGGTTGATAGAGATTAAATAAATTGATTTTAGGATCAATTGAATTAAATATGAGCTTATTTGGATTAAAAATAAATAAAATGTAAGAAATTGAGTTGTAAACATTAAAATTGAATGAAATGGCATATGAATTGGTTGGAAGCAATTGAATTAGCTTTAAATCATATAAATCGCTTATGGAAAGCATTTGATGCTTGTTGCTTATGAAATGCATGTGTTTAGCTATTGAAAGTAAGTGAAATGCTAATAAATTTCTTATATATGGCACTTACATATTTAAATTGAGTAAGTACGGGTACTGGAAAGCCGTTTGGCTGGATTTGGGTGTGCTAATTTCTAAAATATAAGCCGCATGCTTAAAATCCTAAATAAAGGTACGCCTACGCAATAAAAATACGAAATATGAACTGTTTTTGCTTTTTCGACCATGTGGGTCGAGTGTATATATTTTTATCCCTTGTCAAATCGCAAAAGCTCCTCCATAAAAAGGAGACTCTGCCAAAAAGTTTCAAAAATTTTGGTAGTTAAGAGAAAAAATTTTGAAAAATTTTTAGAAATTTTTTTTACCGACAAAACGATTTCAAATTTGAAACTGAATTAAAACAGTGAATGAAACTAATTTAAAATAATGATATGAATCAGATATAAATAGAAGATAAAATTCAATATTCTGAATTGAAGATAAATTGAATTCATATGAAAATGGAAAAACTAATTTGAATAGAAATAGGTATGAAATTTATGCAAGGAAATGTATAAAATGATTTGAAAAGTTACGATTGGATATTATTGCTAAGTAGGATATGCATATATTAAATGGAAAAGGAAATTGGTTTTGATTTCAGGAGATAATTTGAATTGCCCGACTAAAAGGTACATGTTTAAATTTCTGTATGAAATTTGATAGGGTTTTTGATCTAGCCACTTAGCTTTCTGTTTTCTTTTTGGAATTTGGGAGCCCATAGAGGCATTTTGTAGTTGTACCGATCTAGCCGCACAAAGGAGACGCTGGCGAAATTTTTCGGAAATTAGAGAGTTAGAAAATTTTTGAGAAAGTTTTGATAATTTAAATTTGGATTTAAATTTAGATTTGAATAAGTAAAGTTGTTTGGAAACTATGGAAAAGTTTGGGAAGCTAGAAAAAGGGTTAGTGTGCCTTTAATAAAAAGATGGTTTTGAGAATTGTTTGGTTTGGGAAAAAAAATAAAATAAATGGGTATTGGATCATTCTTCCTTACTAGTAATTTCGAGGATGAAATTCATTTAAGAGGGGAGGAATGTGACGACCCAGAATTTTTGAGCATTTGAAATTGGAATATTTAATTGATTTAAATATTTGAAAGGTTAATTTTAATTTGAATTTCAAATATCACTACTTATTTGATAATTAAATTAATCGAATTAAATAATTTGAAATTGGGATAAATGTTGAATCTGGAATTTTAAGCCTGCTAAAAATAATTTGAAGGCTATTAAATTTATATTGATAATACTGAAAGTAATAGATGGGGTGAAATTGGATTTAACAGTAGTTTGTTTGTTTTTAAAAATATATCGTTTAAATCAATATTTAAAAATAGCCTTCCAAGGCGTAGTCTCGGAATTCGACAAAACTTGTCCCATGGGATTCGTAATATTGTATTACTACCAGATTCGAATTTTCGTAGTGTTTGGAGTTGTTGTGGAAGCGTACGATATGTAAACGCGTTGAAATTTAACCTTTTCCATTGCATTCGAAATAGGGGTATAACATTATAAACGCCTAGCGGCACGCCTCGATAAGATGTCGAATCTTAAGCTATGTAAATCGAGAAAATTGAATTCAATTTGAAATATATTTTTATATATTGGTCAACTTAAGATGAAATAATTTCACATCAGAACTATATCATTTCACATCGCTGCTTTTCCCCTTCACTTCAATGGCAGCTTTTGTTTCCCTCAGAAACACAGTAGCATTTCTTAGCACGATAATGTATCCTCTTATCTCCTCCCCATTTCTTTTTAAAATCGCGCAAATCAAATCAGGGACGAAGAAAACGAATGAATATAATAATAACGACCGCACATCAATTCAAAATCCCTCGTTTCCTTTTATTTTCGAAAGGATAAGATTCATGGCCGCTGTTCAAAACCCTACCTTCGACAATTGATTCTTTTCCCAAATAAAAGAAAATATTTATGCATGATCGCGATTAAATCGCGAGGCAGGGAGATCAAGGCGTGTATGCTGAAGTGACGCGATGTGGTATCACGAAGGATTTGGGAGCTGGATTTGAGTTTGGTGACTCGTTCGAGCGAATGTCGATCGAGTAGGGGAAGGCGAAGGCGCTCGTGCACGTGCGTGGGAGTGGGAGGTGCGCGGTGGCATCAGCTTCGGTGTTGGGTCGAAGTGCATCTGGGCGACGATTGGACTCGATGGCGAAGCAGCATGAGCGTACATCTGTTGGTGACAGCGACGTGAGAGGAGGGGAGTTGTTTCTAGCATGTCATGCTATTGACCAAGATGCTGAGTGAGGCTTTGCGAGGAGATGAGTCATGAGCAGTCGCTAGTGTTGACAAGCTCGCGAGCAGGGTGGGTTTCTTCTCTGGTAGGAGGCTATGAAGGTATTTTTTCTGTTTGTTTTATTAAATTATGTATATATATAAGCATAATAAAGGAAAATTATTAGTTTAGGATTAAAAAATCAGGTAAAATAATAAATGGTAATTAAGCTTTGTAATTAGCTTGTTTAATTTTTGGGTTGCTAAAAATAATTTTTTAAAAGAAACTATCAGTTTAAAGAAAAAAATTAAATCAAATAATGAGTTAAATTGAATAAGTCAACGGTGATCAATTATTTGATGTATTCAAATATTAATAAATCATAAATTGTTTAATAAAGGTCTGAAATCGTGAAGAAATCAAGCTGGATTGGAAATAGATTGCGTATAAAATCAAATGTGAGTTAATCTCACTCTTCTAGATTCTTATTTAAATTTAAATGGTTGAATTTAAATAATTGGTTGAATGATCGAATTGATTTGATGTGCTATATTATATATATATATATATACACATAGTAGTATATAGAATATATTGGAGTGATTGATATTCTATGATGAATGTTGTTGGTAATTGGAATATTGAATGCTGTGGATTGCTTGAATATTTCGGTACCATGAGTTATCTATATATATATATATATATATATATATAATTGGATTTTTTATGAAAGAAATATAAGGGTGAATTTTGGAAGTGAAATAATTATAGGATAAAAAAATAATAAAATGAATTGGAAAGAAATAAAAGTGATATTTAAAAACTGAAGTTAAATTGTAAAGTAGAGATTTAAATCAAGGTTAAATATGGAATTCAAGTTAGTGAATCTAGGTTTTAAAACAAATAAAGTTTTTAAATTTAAATTATTTTAACAACTTGAAAGTTAAAGTGCATTTTTAAAATTGATTTGAATTTAGAAATGATTTAGGTTTAAATTCCTTTAAACTTCTTTTATAAAATGAGTAATTAATTTAATGAAGTAAACAAAATGGTAATTAATTACCGGTTGAAATTAATCAAGTGTAATTAATATTTGTGGTTTAATTAATGATGAATTTCTTTATGTAATTAATTTAGATAAGGATATATTGAAATGTAATTAAAAATCTTTAATTTATATATCAATGACGTAAATTAAAGATTGGTTAATTAAGCAATACTAAGTGATTTTTGAGAAATTAATTAATAGAAGTAATTAAGGATTAATGTAATTAATATAGTTAATTAATTTGTTAATTAATTAAAGATTAATTATTGATTTTGGTTGAGAATAATTAATATTGGAAAATTAATTAAAGATAATTATTTGAATGTAATTAAAGGATAATTAATCCAGGGTGATTAATTAAGATAATTAAGGGATGATTAATTACTTAATTTGAAATTGATTAATGTTAAGTAAAGGAATCCAAATAATTGAGGTTAGAAATTAAATTAGAATTAATTAAATTAATTTTGGAAGTGATCAAGCTTTTCTTATGGATGATTGAATGGTATTGGACGCCTTGAATGAGATGATATTTCTGATATGAAATGTTGTGTATTTCATTTGGATAACTTGGATTTGGATGACATGAGACCCGAAGAGACCGGGGTCGGGTGTTAGGAATACCCGAAACCACTTCGAATTTTTATAGATTGATATATGAAACCTATAGGCTGGAATGAAATGATTTAAGTGAATTGAACTATTTAATCCAAATTTTGGTACTCAAAAAATTGATGTGTGAAATAAGTGATGTTTATAAATAATTATGAGTTTGTAAATTGATACGAGTTACCCCGGGTTCTATATAAGTTGTATGCTTTGCATTCCATGTTGGATGAGTTTACTCACGTTGGTTTCTAGCCTGACCCAGGTGTTACTTTGATGCAATGCTTGGGTCAGACCGAGTATTACAGATTTTCAAGTAAGGACGTTTTGGAGCTTGGAGACGGTCTGGATGGCAAGAACGTATAGAGCATTTCCGTTGTAACTATATTGTTGTATGTCTAAGACATGATGATTGTATATATCCATTGTCTGTATATATGTGTAACTCTGATGTACTATGAATGAAATCGACAGAATAGTAATCTTTTGTAAACTATTATTATTTGTTATTATATTTTATCCGCTGCGAATGTGAGATGTTGATGTTTCTGATCTTCTTCTTCTTCTTCTATCTCTTTCTTCTTTTTCCTAACTATTTGGAATTTTCGGGATCGGAAATTTCGGGTCGTTGGAAGTTGTTTATTCGAAACCCACATCAAACCCTAAAAGTGAATCCTTGTGATTGATATATCCATGTGTTTTTAAATTGTGTGCTCACTATTCGATTTAGCCGGGAGAGGACCTCTGTGTCATATAACCCATTCTGAATAGTGATACGACAAAATGGAAAGCATTTGAAGACGGTGGTGAAGACCGGGTGTCTTCGAGAACGATAGGATAACCTGTCGAATGACTCTGCACTGAGTTGCTACAGTATAGAGATCTCCATATGTGATGGGGAGTCCGATTGGGATTATGGATGCCCAGATTGCAAGGGCTTCTTTGGAAGTGCCTTCCGTTCTATTCAAATTCAGAATAGACTTGTATGGTTGTATGTCTGACATTACACTTTGAGATATAAAGCTGATCACTTTCAAATACGTTTCTATTGGTGGCGGAGAATTTATTCTCTTAGCTTAACACCCTTCTCTGAGACGTAAGAGCTCAGAGGTTATGTAGTTGATGGTTATTAGTGATATACTCCCAATTTGGTAGCGTGGCATGCTGAGTGCTGCTGATCATTTGTTGATCAAAGCATGGATTTTGTGAAAATCGTAGCTTTGTGGATGAGACTACGTCGAACCTCACAACCCGATGGCTAAAATAGGAATGTTGCGGCAAGGTTTTTAATGGTCGCACCCCTAGGGTATGTCCATTTTCTTCTGGATAAGAGGTGGTATCATGGTATGTAGCCTGCATATTTATCTGTGTGGTTGTTGCTATTTGTTGGTGAATCTCGGTATAAAAGTCGGTAATGACCGGGGATGGCTTACTTGTAGGTGTTACCTAGTTACAGAGGTAACCCAACCTTGTGTTATAGGGAACCAGTTTGGTTCTTGGGGGTGTCCCTTTAGAGGCGTCCCATTTTTTAAGGAAGTTCCTTAAATTGACCATTTGTTGGAAATCCAATCACCAATAGGAACACAATACGACTTTAGTTGTATAATCCGCCATTTACTTATGGTGGTCACCCCTGTTTAGGTGGTAGCTATAGTAAGCATACAATAATGGTTGTATGCTAGCTAAGATTAATATTATACTTTCGAAATGATTTTCTACACTATGCACTAGTAATAATATCAAAGAATTCTCTCATATCAAGCATGTTTGACTATCTTAAGAAGAAATCTCCTCCAATTCTACGATTGCATTGTGTGTGGCGGGAGGTCTTATGGTAGTTTCATTTTCCAAAAGCATATCAAATTTCTTTTATAAATTGTTTTTGTTTCGAACAACTATTTTGTTTACTCATACCAGTCCCATGATTGACTCGGAGTTTATTGTTCCCTTTCTAAACTCTGGGTGCCCTTAATTTCCACACGGGCAGCCTAGAAGCAGATTATCCGTGTTTTGGAGCTAGATTGGAATCTTTTGAAGTCTTTTATAAGCTGTCGGATTCTGGAAAGCTTTTGGCCTTAGAAATCTTTAGAAGCGTTTGGAGTTCTTGGAGGATCTTCTCAAAATCGAAGTATGTTGGAAACTCTCTTGAAGTTGAGATAAATCTGTTATTGCTTTGTGGTTATATCATGTATATGAACTCTGATGGAATTAAATTGTTGTAATCGAAAATCATAGATATTGTTGTATCTATGTTATGATCAATGATAAAATTCCTTTTCTTTTCGCTTTTTATATTCATCTAATGTTGTTATAAGCTCCATCCGAACTGGAGTTCAACGTTTGAATCTCTGGCAGTCGAATACAAGTGAGGTATTTAATGTCGATTTTCAATCGCTGGATTTCGGGTGGTGACATATAGTCTATACAATACTGTAAGCTCCACCAAACCAGTAGTTTACCCAGAGGGCACACCATATGTATGGTAAAAAACAAACTCATAGTGGGCACGATAAAGCATGTGACAGGGTACACGAGGCAATGCCGAGGTAGGATTCTACCATTTGCACTCTCGACTGGTGGCAATGCATAGAAGCTACTACCATCCACCTCGAAACACACTCTCATAATCAAATCAAGGGTTGGCCACCAAATCAATCACAATGTCATAATATGGTATGGAAGAAATATGCCCGATCGGAGGTGCGACCTTTTTTGGCTTGGTATAGCTCCTATTTTAGCGACATCAAGCTGACGCATGGGAGTTGGGGCTACGTAAATACCTCATACAGAATCGTTTGCCAAGCCATCCTACATCATTCTGGAATCTCCACCACATACACAGTTGTTAAAATGGCTTTCGGTATTGGCAAAGAGTATGTCAATGTCCAATTCCAGTCTCTTTGACAACCAAACGCTTATTTCACATCGGATAGTTCTTTTACACTTCAAAAAATCAATTAAAAAAATCAATTCATAATTGATATCAAAATATCATATTCGATTCAAGCATATCACTTTCGAAATCATATTTACTTTCAAAATCCTATTCGCTTTTGAAATCATATTATTTTCGGAATCATATTTACTTCTGAGATCATACTTCCAAAATTGGTTAAACCCTCATTTTAAACACATCATCTTTACTCAGAATATGTTATTTCACTAGAAAATATCATTTCAAATCCCAACCTAGATTATAACATCATTTAACCATATTCGCTTTTAAATCAAGGATTAAATATAAATACTTCAAGTTTGCATAGTCTAAAATTCAGAAAATAGTTTAGATCATCATAAATAGTTTTAAACAATTTAGTTAGTTAAAAATGGTTTAACTACTTTAAAATAGTTAATGGCTTAAAATAGTTTTAACAAAGATCAAAATAGTTTTTAGTAGTTAGAATGGTTTAAAATGCTTTAAAATAGTTTTAAATGGTTTTGCTAGTTTTAAAATAGATTAAAATACTTTAAAATAGTTTAAAAATAGATTAAGTAGCTTAAAAAAGATTAAATAGTTTATATGATTTAAAATAGTTAAATACGTTTAATATACTTTAATATAAAATGGTTTAAAAATCTAAATAAATCTGAATTTAAAATAATATATTTCTAAGTAATTATATTAAAATAGTTAATTTGAAATTAATCAAATTTAAACTATTTCTTCCATTTTAACAAATCTGGACCATATCCAGATTTCAAAAAACTAAATTTTCTTTCAATTCAAATTCCCATAAAAATCATTTCAATTTATATCGATTTCAAACTCATTTTGAACTACAATTTTAAGGCAGTTCAATTTCGTAGATTTCAAAGTTTAAATATTCAAACATTTTCAATAACTCTATTTTGATAAATTTTATTTATAATTTCAATTCCAGTTTTGAAATTTTTATTTTTAATATCTAACCAATTCATTAAACCAACTCCATTTTTAACAATTAAAGCTTGGATTTTCGAAAATAATACAGTTTATATAAGTCAAATTTTATTTCAAAATATCATTTAACTAAATTCAAAATTTAAGGATTTAAAATCATTTAAGTTAACCAATCCGATGTCCGTATATAATTCTCTACCTTATGGTCCATTAATACAGACATATATCATTTCAATTCATAATAATTTTAAAATTTACGAGTATATATCATTTCAATCTGCAATCCTAAATTTTACATTAATTCTATGAAATCGCATAAGTCTATCATTTCAACCTATAACGATTTCTCCCTAATCTATCTGCATCATTTCAACCCATAAGGAATGTGTAGTGTTATAACAATATAAAATATAACATCTAGTCATCCAATATCAACAAACAAACATCCATCACAATCATCATTCAGTCGGAAAATAAATAACATCGATTAACTGATTATCATCATCAATAGGTATTCAATTGACAATCAAATTATATATTAAATTAAAGGGTAATAAAATTCAAAAAAATTCAGATTTAACTAGAATGACAATTTAAATATATCAAATAACAATTAATCAACTTCAAATCACATCATAAATTTAATTAACAACATAAGATAATTTAGTAGTTGTGAGTGGGTTAAAACCTCACTTTTGATTTCAAACCTATTTGAAATCCAAAATAATGCCCAAAATTTTATAGTCTCGGATTTTTCTAAACCAGTTTTATAATGTCGGAAATTTCAATATGATCGCAGTTGAATAAATCACACGTGAATCCGACCTCGTACGCAAAAGTTACGGTGATTAGAACGATTTGAAATTGAAATTTAAATAAGATAAAAAAAGAATTACCCTCAAATCAAAGACTGCCACGTCACCATCATTCTCTCAGCTCTATTCGAAACCCTCACGAACAATACACGACTTAAAACCCTACAGGCCGACATCGTATCCAAGCAAACGCCGACAACCTCGAGTCCCTCCATGATGATCATGCAACGTCTTTGCCTTGCCCCCTCTCTGGCCGACCCTAGGCCCCATGCGTGGCAACCTCTAGTTAACTCCAGCACGACCACCGCCATTGGTGATGAATGGCCAAATCTGGAAAAAGCAATGACTTTTAGCACGAACGAACCAAATGGATGTGACCCGCTCGACAACACTTTCCTAACGCCATCTTCCGATCGTCAAACGGTCGACGATCCATCGTTGGATCGTAAACCCTAGAAATATACGGTCGAGTCATCCTCAATTTCTGGTCAAACAGTGATTCAAATGCAAAAATGAATCATAGATCTGGTTTACGCTTGCCAAAAGCTTCGAAACATTATATAACATGACATAGTTTTAAGGAGTTTGATTTTTGGATTTGATTTTGAAATTGAATTTTGGTTTGGATGTTCAGCCATTGGAAAGAAGATGGAAATGATAGATGGAATAGACAGATACATATAGAAATGAGAAATAAAAAGGCTATCAGGATTTAGAAAGATCTATTTATATAGACAAGGCCTGATAAGAAAGAAAAGCATATCAAATTAGTTCGAAACGACAATAACGACCCGAAAAGCCAGTTCTTCTCCCGAAACGAAATTAGGTAATCCAATATATCAAAACAGATGTTTTTAATATTTTTAAATTCAATGGAATAGGTTTCATGTCCTAATTCCATCGCATGAAGAAGTTAGCCTTTAAAATCGTCTTATTTCAAATTGATTTCAATTAAATTGATTTCCATGCGTTTCGAGTTCGTACGATCAAATGACAAGTCTGATCGCTATGAAACATAAAATCATATAATAATTCACTATTACGGATCCGATGAAACTGGTTTCGTCGAAATCCGAGACATTGGCCAAAATGGCTATTTTCATGTTAATTAAATAAATTATTGTTAAATTAAATTTATCACTTTTTATTTCAAATTTAGTAACAAGAAATTTTATCATTTTTGATTACTTAACAAATTAAATTCCTTTAAAACAAATTTCCATATCAATCAATGTTGAATACTACACTAATTACAGTGTTTAGTTTCAATTGTAAATTCATTGATTATAATTTAAAATCCCAATAAATTCATTTTTCTTGATTTCACTCTTATTATTAAATCAATTATTGACTTATGAATATAATTGAAATTACCATACAATTTATTACATTCACATCTTGCAGTTATCGTCTTAACTCATATTAACATATAAAATTACATTTAATTGCAATAGATTTCCAATTTAATTCAACAGATTAAATAAATGAGCATCAATTAACAATTGCACCATTTACTTAATTTAATCACATTTATAAGTTTATTATCTACATACAAATGTTATAAATACTTACATAACACTAATTTTACCCAATTATAATTAATTATATATTATTTGACCAATTAGTACAACATTTGGTTTTTTTCTTATTTGCAATTTATAACCAAATTTATGTCAATAATTATTTCAATTAATTGAAACTGCGTTAAAATAATTATCAATTGCCTTAAATTAACATACTAAATTTCATTCTTGTTATTTTCTACTTATTAAATCTTAAATCTTTAATTTTTCACAACATTAAATTCCTAAACTTATTTAATTAATAAATTTTAATTATCGAAAATTATGGGTCATTATATAGAACATTTCCATAGCTTTCCTAAACCAATACAAAATCCATTTGAGTCCAATCACTTCCGTCGAACCCAAAAATCAAACCTTGACCCAGATCAAAAATGTTACCGTGTCCTGTAGAAGGCGGGGTTGCTTGCATTGCCTATATAAGGCAGTGCTGAAGAATTGACACTGCCTTGTACAAGGTAGTGCGGGCAGTGGCACTTCCTTGAACAAGGCAGTGCACACACTAAGTTCTTTCAAGGCATTGCACTAGCACTACATTCATCAAGGCAGTGCATGAGCACTTCCTTGAATCAAGGCAGTGCACGAGCACTTCCTTGTGAAGTTAGTGCACACACAACACTGCCTTGTAAAATGGCAGTGCCATTAGCACCAAATAAAAATAGAGAGAGGAAGGACTTCTCTCGGCCTCCCAAGAGGGGTTCTAGGCTATTTATAGCCTTTGGACTATCAAATTTCGGGCATTTTCTTTTTTTGTCAACTTTGGCTAATCGATCACAACTTTAAGTAATGATGTAGTCTTCTTCTTTCTCATTTTATAACTTTTATTAATCATTTAAAGTTGATTACCATTCTTAACGAATGCTTTCTATTAATGATATAACTTAACTACTATTGTAATTAAACATTTCTATCAACCGCTATAATTTGGTTATTATTCAACATATACACTTTCACCCATCATTTCAACATGATTAAAATCCTTAGCAAGCTCTCTTATATCATAGCTTACCAACATAACTTATTAAAAATCACACTTTTATCACTTTTAACAATATTCGTTTATTATATCATCACTAGTGTGCTGGTAAACGGTAATCTTCATTTCTACTTAAGCCATTAAGCTACTATTACGAATAGCTTACTAACTCCTTTCAAAATCCCATCTTGTGTTGCTTTTATCAACATGAGGTCAAGCTCATTCCCCCCTTTTAAAATCTATTGAGAAAAGTTTCTACCATTTAGAAGTCATAACTATAACTGTAACATCCCGCCTTTTCGCACACCTTAAATCGACACACGCACCAATTCAAACCATCCGGAAGGGCGGATTGTTATGGGGTAAATAAGAAAACAAGAAAGAAATAAAACAAAACAGAATCTCACAGCGGAAGGATAAAATATAATAAACAAATATACAGTTTATAAAGTTGTTTTAAAATATTCGATTATACTTATACAACATATATCAGAGTTACACATACCATATAACCATGCAACGGAACGGTATGCAGTGGAATAAAATAAATAATAATAATAGAAATCTCCGTCTTCGTCCTCCAGATCTAAAGTCTTCGATCCCGAAACGCTCGGACTGACCCGAGCGAATTGAAAAGACAAAACACTCGAGTCGGGACTAAAAGATCTTATGTAAGTTAAATCAACAGGAATAAATATGAGTGCAGTAACTCAAAAGATGCTCGGGATTCACATCTCTTACAGCCGTTAAACTATTTACTATATAGTATATTTCACTATTATAATAGTGTCTAATTGTAAAATAAACTTACTTTTAAATAGCGTTAAGGAGTGACCCAATATTCCCCTTAACACGTAATAGTCCTAGTAGTCCATCCAATATCATAGTCCATCCTGATCGGGAAGCCACCAGAGGATACTATACGGGCTACGGGAGAAAAACAAACTCGTACAAGGCACGATAGGGTAGGTGACATGGCACAACTAGGCAATGCTAGGGTAGATATACCAATTAAGCTTCCAAGCTGGTGGTAACGCGTAGCCGCAGCTACCGCCCACCTCGGACAAACTCCCCCCTAAAATCAAAATCAAAAGTGGCCACCGAATCAATCCAAAATAGAGTATAGTATCGAAGAGGAGTATCCGATAAAGGGAGCTAACCCCCTTGGCCCGTCAATTGCTCCTGTTTTAGCCACCTTATGCCAACTCACGGGAGTCGGGTCCACTTATTTACCTCAAAGGAAACGCCGCCACCATCCTACTTCATTCTGGAATCTCCACCGCGTACACGGTTGTTAAAGTGGTTTTCGGAGTTGGCAGAGAGTATGACAACTTCCGATTCCGGTCTCTTTAACAACAAAACGTTATTATACACCGCGGTTATTTTAAAATAATTTATACTTCAAACCAGAATATAATATCTCTTTAAAACCATATTTATACTTCAAACCAGAATATAATATCTCTTTGAAACCATATAATTACGATATCATTTATATTTTTAAAACCCTAAATCAATATGATATCATTTTTATTTTATAAATATCCCTTTCCCAAAATCATAATATTTCAATATATATACCTTGAAAACGTAGCTTTGAAACATAACTTTTAATACTTAATGGTTCAAATACTATATTAGTTTACAAATAAAACAGCTTCTTTAAATTTCACAATAAATTCCCAATATCAATTTGAACCTCCAAATAAACCATTTTAATTCCCATATATTTCAAAGCTTACATATTCTATATTTCAAAACTTTATAGTTCATATATTTCAATCTTTAAATATTCCACTATTTCAAAATGGATTCTTTGAAAATTTAATATATATCAAATCCAATTCCTATTATTTAAATTTGAAGTATTTACTTACTAAACAAATATTATTCAGGTAAAACTCCTAAACTTCAATAACAAGATATTCTTTTAATTAAATTAACTTGATAATATTCTTTAAATAAATTTGGTATTCGTTTAAATCCACAAATCAAAAATCAAGTTATAAGATGATACCCTTTAAATCTTAATTTGTTTACATTTCAAAACAAATTTTTTGAGGAAAATTCTTAAATACTTTAACTCAAATCATATTCACATTTATCTTCAACCTTACTTTTATTTGAATTATTATAAACTCTATATACAATAGAATTTCAAATATATTCTTAACCATATTATATAAACGAAATCAACTTCATTATTTAGCTTATTTTAAAATTCGAAACAAATTTATACATAGCAAATTCAAGAATTTTACTATCTATATATCAAAATTTAATATTTATTAAACCGTATTCTTTCAAAACCGTAGAAAATCATTTCAAAAATAATTTTATATATATACCGCGGTGCTTGTATATAATTTTCTATCCTATGGTCAAGTGATACAGATATTTATCATTTCAATCCGCAATTTAAAAATAAAAATGCGGTTATATATCATTTCAAACCGCAATCCCGAATGAGATGAAAATGCATAGTAACTTGCAGTTAATATAAATAAACATCCATTCATCCATCAAAATCATACATCCATTTATCACATCACCATCTGAAGTCAAACAATCGCATCAATAAATAATAATTAGTTACTGACAGTTAATTTTTCAATAATGAGTTAAATAACTGTTTGACTGTAGTTTATATGCAATAATAAATAAATTTAACTAACAATTTATATGCAAAAAAATAAATTTAACTAAAATTTTAACTTGCAGTTTTAAATGCAATGAATAAATAAATTAACAATTAACTAGCAGTTTAAAATGCAAAAATGAATTAAATAACGCTTAAATTAATTAAATGCAATTTAACTGAGAAAATGATGAAATATATGCCAAAAGAGCTATAAATAAAATTTTAAAAACATCATAAATCAATTTAACAAACATAAGAAATTTTAGAAATTGTGAGTGGGTTAAAACACTCACCAACCCAATTTAAACCCAAAATTTTGACCGTCTCAGAATTCTTCCAAACCACATCGTCAAGTCCGAAATTTCAATATGATCCTAACAAAAGAAACCGTGTATGAAACGGAGTTCGTATGCGAGAGTTATAGCGATAATTGTCATTGAAATTAAATTTAAAAAAATAAGAAAGAGGAACACAAAATTACTCACCTTTCACAATACACGTCAGCGAAGCTTCTTCTCAACACGTACGCTCACGTTACCTGATGCTCCAGTCACACACCCTACCGCACAAGCACGAAACCGGACCATAACCACTAACGTCGCTTGCCGTGCCCCCCTCGCGAGTTCCCCTACGGCCGCGCCTACCAAGCTCCACAACCCCGCCTCTTGCTGACGCTCGAAAGCCAATCAAACACCAGAAATAAGGACCGGGTGCCACCTAAATCCAAAACCCTAAATCGAGATTACACGATGATCTAACCGTCAATTCGCGAAATAAGCTATATGGATGAAGTCCCTCGGTCCTCTCTTCAAAACCCAGAAAGGGTTTTCCGATCCGATGAAGTTCATCGTCGAGCGATGAATGGCCGAAACTTCTTCGATTTTTACTGATCAATCGACACTCCAAAATGAAAAATGAACACCACCAGGGAATTTCGCTAGTCGAGAACTTCAACATATAATTTTTTCAGATTTTTCCGAGTACTTTGAATTTTAGGCTTTGGATTTGATTTTTGAATTTGAAATTGGATCTAGGGTTTGCAGCCATTGGAAGAAAATGAGGAGCTGATGAAATTTTACGCGCTGAAAAACGAGAATGGGAGGAGGCTAGGTTTAGCAGGGTATTTATAGGCAAATTAATATAAAATATATGGATCGGGTTGATAGATATACGTGCTAATACTAACGTGGCCCAAAAAGCCCGTTTTGACTCCAGAACGAAATTGGGTAACTCATATATCAAAATAGGTTTTTTAAAATATTTTAAACGCAATGGAAATGGTTTCACGTTCAAATTCCATCGTATGAAGAAGTTATGCAAAAAACAATATTTTCCAAATTGATTTCAATTGATTTCAATTGCATAAATTTCAAGGCGTTTTGAGTCCGTACGATTAAACGACAAGTCTGATTGCTACGAAACTTGAAACACTATTATAATTCACCGTTATGGATCCGATGAATTTCGTCGAAATCCGAGTTAGTGGCCAAAATGGCTATTTTCCTATTAATTAAATAATTTAATAATTAAATAAAAAAATCCAATTCTTAATTTCAACTCTAAAATTGACCAATTTTATTACCTTTATATTTCCCAAACATTTACAATGATTTTTTTTTAAATGTCAATTTATTAAAGATTGATCAATATAAATCTTCAATTTCATAAAATTCAAAATTATAGATAAATTTCCAAAATTTCCATTAAATTGAATTAATCCATATTTATTCCATTCATAATTTCAAATAGAAGGTTTTACCATTGGATTTAAAAATTATTACATAAATATTTCCCAATTTCAACTAAAATTTTAAATTAATGTAATAGTTAATATTTGATTTCATTCATTTGCAATAAATCCAATCGTTATAAATTAAATAAATTAACTCACTATTTAAAATTAAAATTCTATAATTCATAAATTTTATCATCTTGTATTACTTATTAATTTATAATTCTTTAAACCAATTCCCATCTAAATTTCAAATAGCGTAGTAATTAATTTACATTCACAACAAACTCATAATAATTGTTGTAAAACTCTTAATCCCAAATTTATAAGTTTATTATTTCCACTCAAATATTATATATATTTACAGAGTATTGGTTTTTATTCAATCATTATTTGTTATGTATATTAGTTAAATAAATTTAATATTTAAGTCCGTTTAAATTTATTACCAAGTACCCATTTACCTTATTCCAACTAATTTGAATCCATTCTAGTTATTCTTTATTAATAATTCACACAATATTATAACTTCGTACAAGACATCCAATTACTATTCATTATTATAATTTTACAATCTATATAAATTCACTGATTGATTTACTATTTGCCTTTGTTTCCTTATATTCAATTCTTAGCTTAGCATGACAATTTATAGTACTCCATTTAATCGACATTTCATTTCAATTGTTAATACTTAGTTTAAATTCCTACGGTTGCATTTCATTTACACTTTCGTTACTATATTAATAATTACTAACGTTTATATTAATAACACATTATAATTACTTACCATTTAAATGAGTTTGATTTCTAATAAATTAATTGACCAATTAATTAGGTAATTTATACAAATTTGTTATCATACCCATAAATTTACACTTATAACTAAATCTTACATTTTAATTTATTTATTAAATTGAAATGTTCATTTAAGTTTATAAATTATTAACTTGCATTAACATAATTCCTTAATTTGTTCCAATTACTGTCAACAATCCTTTATTACATTAAATAAATCAATACTTTCCGGAGTGTGGAAATTCATTTTGAAAAATAGACATGTAGCTTTGAAATGTCTTTCTCTCAATATAGCAGACGGTAAAACTACTTCATTATGGTACGATCCTTGGTTAAATGGTAGTTCTATTATGCAACGCATTGGTAAAGACACAGCTTTCAGAACTGGTATGGAAGATCTGATTCTTAGTAGGATTTTAAAGAATGGAGAGTGGAAATGGGATTCGTGTAGTTTTTTATTCCAAATTCATGCAGAAGTAGAAGGTGTCAAAATTCAAAAAGATAGGGAAAGGGACTTTTGGACTTGGAAGTGTACGAAGAATGGCTTATACCAATTTAAAAATGTTTGGAACACAATAAGAACCAGTTTCAAAAACAAATCTTGGTCATCTCTGGTTTGGAATAAAATTCATGTTCCAAAAATGGCGATATGTCTTTATAAAGCCATAAACGACTATTTACTGACAAAAGACAGATTATACAGAAGCAGATAATGGTGGATCCAATATGCGTATTCTGTAATAATCATAGTGAAACTACAGACCACTTATTTTTTCAATGTGAGTACACAGAAAACATATGGCTTTGGAGCTGTAAATTTTTTTTCACAGCTCCGAAAACTTTGTTCTCATTTAAGCTGAAAGAAGATCTACAGCAAATTATGTCGTGCTCAAAGGTTAATAGTCTCTATTCAGACTTGTTTCAATTGTCTCTTTCTACTTGTGTTTGGCATATATGGCAAGAAAGAAATGAAAGGATCTTCCAAAATCGAAGTACAGATAAAACACAGATTTGTTCAAGCATACATCAGACTATGAATATAAGAACGGCTAGATCTAAACATTTCAAAAACATCACTGACAAGAATGAAATAATAGCAAAGAAATGGGGATATACCTCCCAATGCTGAATTGGGGTAACACCTACATTATCATATGTTGCGTTCTGCCTCAACCTTTCTGTATCTCTGACTCTTGATTCAGGTTCTATTGTACCTGTTTTATTTTACAATTCCCCCACACACTCTCTTTTAATTTACATATTAATTTACAATTAACAAAATGAATTGATATAGACTGTTAAGTTGCAGAATGAAGGGTCTTCGGACTTAATGCTAGCTGAAGCCCATATTGCTACAATACAAACACAAGGAAACTTTGATTAGCTTCTCAATAGATTTAGCAGTTTGAGCATAAGAGATTTACCTTGCAAATGTTTCTGCTTCTCTCGAAGTGGTACAGGCTTATGGATTTAGGTTCGTCTTTGGTCAGAATTGATAGTTGAAAAAGGTCTCGAGCTTCCTGATGGTTAGTATCTCAATTAGTCTCAAAACACAGCTCAAAATCACATTCTTTGGGTGTCAAGAAACTTATCTGATATAGATCTGGGCCTGATCTACTCGAAGAGATAATAACTGAATGTGGATCTAATATATACTGTGATAGAAAGTAGCTCAGATCTGATTGAAGAAGTCCGAGAAACCTAAATTCAACAATTACAATAAAAATTAGATTGTTACCTCACATAAAGCTTAAAGACTTCACCTTTTGGGTTAATTCACTTATCTTGTTCAGATCTGGGATATAAGTGATGAAGAGGTATCTAGTTGCAAGATTCTAACTTTATGGTCAGAAAGTTGCCTCGACCAGATAATAGAAGTAGATGAGTAGTGAATTAATTGCGGCTGAAGAGTAACTCGAAGAGAATGTCACCATTCCTCTCTTGCCGCAATTGAAGGGAAAATTATTTGGAAATGATTTAATGAAGGAGTTGGAAGTACTAAACTGCCTTATTTGCTTGAGAGAACTCTCGAAGCTTCTGGTGCGTGGGCTTTGTTATTGTTTCAGCAGGCCTCGACTTATAACCATATAATAAAAGAAAGGCCTGTTTTGTTCTTGTATCAAGTTATGTACAGTTGTGAACTCTGCCTTATGGCATTTTTATATAGTTCCTAATAGAAAAGTTTGAACCCGATTTCAGAAAAAAAAATTATATCTAGGTAAAAATCTTTTCACTACTTAATTCATTTGGATTTATTCAAATTACTATAAGTAGGTTTTAATTAACATTGCTATATTTTAATTTAGCGTTCATTCTAATATTAATTTATCACCTTTATTATTTTTACAAAAATTAAATTAAAAAATCCTATTAAAATAACAAATTTAATTGTCAAAATTTACGGGTCGTTACACTTTTCCCCACTCAAAACTTTTCGTCCCCGAAAAGGAAAAAGAAGGGAAAAGAAGAGTTAAGAAATCAATATATCATATTTAAATATTATATTTATAAACAAATAAATTTATAAAATTAATTAATTTAGATAAAATATACCAATTTATAATCATTAATCCTTTTATGCTCAAATTAATAAAGTTTGGAAAACACTTCCAAAATATTTTCTAAGTCCAAAATTTTACGGAAAATTTTGCTAGAGTCTCCATTGTATGGAGAGGCTCGGAAGAAAATATAATATCAAATATAATAATATATAACATATATTTACCAAACAATATATCCCAACACGGGAACAATATAATTGCACTATAAAATCAAAATATGAAAACGTACCTATTTGTCGGGTAAATTACGCTTATTTTATGAAACCAAATGCAGCAGCAATTGCTTCCATAACCTGTATTTCACTTACATAATCCAAAGCGGTTAACGATTGCATAAATGAAATTTTTAAGGTTGTTTCAATCACTAACAAATCAATACAACAACCTTCAATTCCAACAAATAGCATACACATAAAATACAAATCAACCATTCAAGCAAACGAACAAATAGTTGTTCGTGTCAAACTTTAAATTGTATGGAATGAAAAATAAACTATCAAGTGCACCATTTACTCAACAGTCTTAGATGAAACTACATAGGTTATTCGCACATCCAAACAAATTTAAAGTATCCTTACCCCGACAACCATAAACCAAACAACAACAATTCAAATCCAATTTACTTATTATTAATTTTATTTCATATATTAGTTGTTTGATTTCCTTTCTTTCATTCATTTAGTGATTCGTTCATTTATTTTCATTTATTACTTACAATATTCATTTTCCATTTTAATGTCATGTAAGTTTCTTCTTTATTGCATCCCATTTATGCATTTCTCAATTTCATTCATTTATTTAATGCTTACATTTCTATTATGCTTAATTATAGTAACATTTAATTACACTTAAATTTATAACTTTATAACATCAATTCTTATAAATAAAGCATTTCATTAATTCATTTACGAAGGTTTACAATCATTTATTTATATTATCATATACAAATCAAATTTCTTATCTGGTAAATTTATTAACTTAAGTTTTTAAATCATTCCTTTCTTTTTCTTATTCATCTTTTATTCTTATTTTATTCAGAAGCAACTTCAATCTATTTACTTAAGTTTATAATCATCCATTTATGATACTTACCTTTAATTATATTTAAATATAGAAAAATTCCAATTGTAACTTAAGTCTACAACAATTTCGACATCAAATCCTTGTTTATTAAAGAATTTTATTAATTACTTTCATTACCTCAAGTTAATTTCTTGTATAATATCTATTATATTTTCTTATTAACATTTTCAACTTTTATATCTTTTGGTAAGCTATATATATGCCTTTAAGAATGCAACTGAAAGTTATACAAATTTTTCTTAATTATTTAAAAAAAAATTATTGTTCAATAATAATCCTTTGTTTTATATGTTACAAATTTCAAATTTCCTTTAATTTCATTTATAACCAGGCATTTAATCTCTTTTTTTTATTTAAAGATTCCAATTATTAGTTAACTACCACTTCACTACCCTAATTAAAACTATTAATTATCGAAAATTCAAGAATTAAATACCGGTTTTAAATTTCAATTCATTTTAAAATAACAGATAAATATAAACTTACAATTTATATATCCAAGTAGATTTAAAACAAATTAAGAATTCACTTTTGCTTATCAAAATCATTCTGTAGTCGAACTGCTAAAGTAGCCTTCCCACTTCGAAACTCAAAAATGAATGTCGATGATGCGTGCACTCATCACCGAAATTGTTTTCCAGCGACAGAGAGAGGAGTACAAAATTTATTTTTTTCCAAATTTGCTTTTAAAACATTTTTTCAAATTATACTGAAATATTTATATTAGAAAATACTTCTAATAATATTATTATTATATTTTTCAAAGTCATTCAAAATAAATTTCAAAACCCCAGACTTATGTTCTAAATTTCCAATTTCATTTATTTTATTTTTAATTTTTCAACTATTATTTAATATTCAGTACTAACAACCAATATATAGCAACCAACTATATATCTTATTTATAAAAACTTATTTTATATATAAAACATGTAATAGGCAAAATTATTTCATTCATCTATATTAAAACCAAATATTATGTCGGTCTGTCCTATTAAGTGTTTAGAAATCCATATTAATGTCATAGCGTCCCATGCACCAACCAGAATTTATAAATACGAAACGGAACAGATTAACACAATATCAAAACCTTTTTATAACACTAACAAATACGCTTTCTCATATATATATACTCTCAGCGACTCCCATAGGGTATTACTACCCTATTAATAAAGAGTAAAACCCCACAAAGCTAAGGTTTATCGCTAAATCAAAGCTCTGATACCAACTGTAACATCCCGCCTTTTCGCACACCTTAAATGGACACACGCGCCAATTCAAACCATCCGAAAGGGCGGATTGTTATGGGGTAAATAAGAAAACAAGAAAGAAATAAAACAAAACAGAATCTCACAACGGAAGGATAAAATATAATAATCAAATATACAGTTTATAAAGCTGTTTTAAAATATTCGATTATACTTATACAACATGTATCATAGTTACACATACCATATAACCATGCAGCAGAACAGTATGTAGTGGAATAAAATAAATAATAATAATAGAAATCTCTGTCTTCGTCCTCCAGAGCTAAAATCTTCGATCCTGAAACGCTCGGACTAACCCGAGCAAATTGAAAAGACAAAACACTAGAGTCAGAACTAAAAGATCTTATGTAAGTTAAATCAACAGGAATAAATATGAGTGAGTAACTCAAAAGTTGCTCGGGATTCACATCTCTTAAGGATCCGTTAAACTATTTACTATGTAGTATATTTCGCTATTATAATAGTGTCTAATTGTAAAATAAACTTACTTTTAAATAGCGTTAAGGAGTGACCCAATATTCCCCTTAACACGCAATAGTCCCAGTAGTCCATCCAATATCATAGTTCCTCCTGATCGGGGGATACCACACGTGCTACGGGAGAAAACCAAACTCGTACAAGGCACGATAGGTTATGTGACACGACACAACTAGGCAATGCCAGGGTAGATATACCAATTACGCTTTCGGGCTGGTGGTAACGCGTAGCCGCAGCTACCGCCCACCTTGGACAAACTCCCCCCTAAAATCAAAATCAAAAGTGGCCACCGAATCAATCCAAAGTCAGAGTATAGTATCGAAGAGGAGTATCTGGTAAAGGGCGCTAACGCCCTGGTCCCGTTGATCGCTCATGTTTTAGCCACCTTATGCCAACTCACGGGAGTCGGGTCCACGTATTTACCTCAAAGGAAAAGCCGCCACCATCCTACTTCATTTTGGAATCTCCACCGCATACACGGTTGTTAAAGTGGTTTTCAGAGTTGGCAGAGAGTATGACATCTTCCGATCCCGGTCTCTTTAACAACCAAACGTTATTATACACCGCGGTTATATCAAAATAATTTATACTTTAAACCAAAATATAATATCTCTTTGAAACCATATTTATACTTCAAACCAAAATATAATATCTCTTTGAAATCATATAATTACGATATCATTTATATTTTTAAAACCACAAATCAATAGGATATCATTTTTATTTTATAAATATCCCTTTCCTAAAATCATAATATTTCAATACATATACCTTGAAAATGTAGCTTTGAAACATAACTTTTAATACTTCATGGTTCAAATACTATATTAGTTTACAAATAAAACAGCTTCTTTAAATTTCACAATAAATTCCCAATATCAATTTGAACCTCCAAATAAACCATTTTAATTCCCATATATTTCTAAGCTTACATATTCTATATTTCAAAACTTTATAATTCATATATTTCAATCTTTAAATATTCCACTATTTCAAAACAGATTCTTTGAAAATTTAATATATATCAAATCCAATTCCTATTATTTAAATTTGAAATATTTACGTACTAAACAAATATTATTCAGGTAAAACCTTAAACTTCAATAACATGATATTCTTTTAATTAAATTAACTTGAATATATTCTTTAAATAAATTTGATATTCTTTTAAATCATCAAATCAAAACTCAAGTTATAAGATCATACCCTTTAAATCTTAATTTATTTACATTTCAAAACAAATTTTTCGAGGAAAATTCTTAAATACTTTAATTTAAATCATATTCACATTTATCTTCCCCCTTACTTTTGTTTGAATTATTATAAACTCTATATATAATAGAATTTCAAATATATTCTTAACCACATTATATAAACGAAATCAACTTCATTATTTAGCTTATTTTAGAATTCGAAACAAATTTATACATAGATAAATTCAAGAATTTTAAATTTCAAAATTTAATATTTATTAAACCGTATTCTTTCAAAACCATAGAAAATCATTTCAAAAATAATTTTATATATATACCGCGGTGCATGTATATAATTTTCTATCCTATGGTCAAGTGATACAGATATTTATCATTTCAATCCGCAATTTAAAAATAAAAATACGGTTATATATCATTTCAAACTGCAATCCCGAATGAGATGAAAATGCATAATAACTTGCAGTTAATATAAATAAACATCCATTCATCCATCAAAATCATACATCCATTTATCACATCACCATCCGAATTCAAACAATCGCATCAATAAATAATAATTAATTACTGACAGTTAATTTTTCAATAATGAATTAAATAACCATTTGACTGTAGTTTATATGCAATAATAAATAAATTTAACTAACAGTTTATATGCAAAAAAATAAACTTAACTAAAATTTTAACTGGCAGTTTTAAATGCAATGAATGAATAAATTAACAATTAACTGGCAGTTTTAAATGCAAAAATGAATTAAATAGCGCTTAAATTAATTGAATGCAATTTAACTGAGAAAATGATGAAATATATGCCAAACAGCTATAAATAAAATTTTAAACACATCATAAATCAATTTAACAAACATAAGAAATTTTAGAAATTGTGAGAGGGTTAAAACACTCACCTTTTGAATTTAAATTGAATTTAAACCCAATTTAAATCCAAAATTTTGACTGTCTCAGAATTCGTCCAAACCAGCGTCTTCAAGTCCCAAATTTCAATATGATCCTAACAAAAGAAACCGCGCATGAAACGGAGTTCGTAAGCGAAAGTTATAGCGATAATTGTCATTGAAATTAAATTTAAAAAAATAATAAAAAGGAACACAAAATTACTCACCTTTCACAATACACGTCAGCAAAGCTTCTCCTCAACACGTACGCTCACGCTACCTGACACTCCAGTCACGCACCATACTGCACACACACGCTACCGGACCACAGCCACTAACGCCGCTTGCCGTGCCCCCCTCGCGAGTTCCCCTACGGTCGCGCCTACGAAGCTCCACAACCCCGCCTCTTGCCAACGCTCGAAAGTCAATCAAACACCGGAAATAAGGGTCGGCCGCCACCTAACTCCAAAACCCTAAATCGAGATTACACGATGATCTAACCGTCGATTCACGAAATAAGCTGCATGGATGAAGTCCCCTCGGTTCTCTCTTCAAAACCCAGAAAGGGTTTTCCGATCCGATGAAGTTCATCGTCGAGCGATGAACGACCGAAACTTCTTCGATTTTTACTGATCAATCAACACTCCGAAATGAAAAACGAATACCACCAGTGAATTCTGCTAGTCGATAACTTCAACATATAATTTTTTCAGATTTTTCCGAGGACTTTGAATTTTAGGATTTGGATTTGACCTTTGAATTTGAAATTGGATCTAGGGTTTGCAACCATTGGAAGAAGAGGAGGAGCTGATGAATTTTTACGCGCAAACAAATGAGAATAGACGGAAGCTAGGTTTAGCAGGGTATTTATAGGCAAATTAATATAAAATATATGGATCGGGTTGATAGATATACGCGCTAACGCTAACATGGCCCAAAAAGTCCGTTTTGACCCCGGAACGAAATTGGATAAACCCATATATCAAAATAGGTGTTTTAAAATATTTTAAACACAATGGAAAAATTTTCACATTCAAATTCCATCGTATGAAGAAGTTATGCTAAAAACAATATTTTCCAAATTGATTTCAATTGATTTCAATTGCATAAATTTCAAGGCGTTTCGAGTCCTTACGATCAAACGACAAGTCCGATTGCTTCGAAACTTGAAACACTATTATAATTCACTGTTACGGATCTAATGAAATTGGTTTCGTCGAAATCCAAGTCAGTTGCCAAAATGGCTATTTTCCTATTACTTAAATAATTTAATAATTAAATAAAAAAATCCAATTCTTAATTTCAACTCTGAAATTGACCAATTTTATTACCTTTATATTTCCTAAACATTTACAATGATTTTTTTTAAATTTCAATTTATTAAAGATTAATCAATATAAATCTTCAATTTCATAAAATTCAAAATTATAGATAAATTTCCAAAATTTCCATTAAATTGAATTAACCCATATTTATTCCATTCATAATTTCAACTAGAAGGGTTTACCATTGGATTTAAAATTACTACATAAATATTTCCCAATTTCAACTAAAATTTTAAACTAACGTAATAGTTAAATATTTGATTTCATTCATTTGCAATAAATCTAATTATTATAAATTAAATAAATTAACTCACTATTTAAAATTCAAATTTTATAATTCATAAATTTTATCATCTTGTATTACTTACTAATTTATAATTCTTTAAACCAATTCCCATCTAAATTTCAAATAGCGTAGTAATTAATTTACATTCACAATAAACTCATAATAATTGTTGTAAAACTCTTAATCCCACATTTATAAGTTTATTATTTCCACTAAATATTATAGATATTTACAGAGTATTGGTTTTTATTCAATCATTATTTATTATATATATTAATTAAATAAATTCAACATTTAATTCCGTTTAAATTATTACCAAGTACCCATTTACCTTATTCCAACTAATTTGAATCCATTCTAGTTATTCTTTATTAATAATTCACATAATATTATAACTTCGTACAAGACATCCAATTACTATTTATTATTATAACTTTACAATCTATATAAATTCATTGACTGATTTACTATTTGCCTTTGTTTCCTTATATTCAATTCTTAGCTTAGCATGACAATTTATAGTACTCTATTTAATCGACATTTCATTTCAATTGTTAATACTTAGCTTAAATTCCTACGGTTGCATTTCATTTACACTTCCGTTACTATATTAATAATTAGTAACGTTTATATTAATAACACATTATAATTACTTACCATTTAAATGAGTTTGATTTCTAATAAATTAATCGACCAATTAATTAGGTAATTTATACAAATCTGTTATCATACCCATAAATTTACACTTATAACTAAATCTTACATTTGAATTTATTTATTAAATTGAAATGTTCATTCAAGTTTATAAATTATTAACTTGCATTAACATAATTCCCTAATTTGTTCCAATTACTGTCATAATCCTTTATTACATTAAATAAATCTAATACTTTCCTTAAATTTCTCATATTCAATTTATATCTAGGTAAAAATCTTTTCACTACTTAATTTATTTGGATTTATTCAAATTACTGTAAGTAGGTTTTAATTAACATTGCTATATTTTAATTTAGCGTTCAGTCCAATATTAATTTATCACCTTTATTATTTTTACAGAAATTAAATTACAAAATCCTATTAAAATAACAAATTTAATTGTTGAAATTTACGGGTCGTTACAATAACTTTATCAGCTTTCATACGTTTTACTTATTTCCTTTTATAATAATTATGTAATTTCATAATCTTTTTAATAGTCATTATAACAACTTTAGATCATGCAAACTCAAGTTACTAACAATTTTGACTTCTTATTCCAAATTACTACATCCTCAAATGCTTACTACCACATTAAAAATCACATTTTTTAACATTGTTGTTCTATATAAACTTCATACATATGTTTATTTGTGATAATACAAACTATATCATATAAAAATAAGCAACCATTTATATTTAATGGCTACTACCTCTAACATATGTCAACCATTCTCATCCTAAATAAACCATTTGGTAATTCACTCTTCATATCAAACTCAAATCAAGACCCAATCAAATCTTACTTCAATGAAATATAACATACTTACTTTATTTAATATTTCATAATAAAACACACAACTTTACATAACTACAAGCTATAAGTTTAGTACCCACTCACTTAGCAACCATTAACATTCCCAAAGCAACAAGAAATCCATTCTCTAGCCCTTTTTGTCTTATTGAATGAAAATCAAACCACCTCCAAATGCACCAATAGCAATAGAGATTGTAGAGGGAGGCAAGAGAAAAATTTAGGTGATTTTAGTTTGATTCTAGGGAATTTATTCCACGTGTTTTAACTGGATTTGAGCTTGAATTTTAATGCTTTGAAGAGAGCAAGGATGGAGGCAACATAAAAATCAAATGACAGAGGAGGATGCGCTCGTTAAATGAAAGCAACTAGGCTTTGGGCCTAATTACGTCCTTTTTGAATCAATAACAACTCACCTCCTTCATAACTTCAAATCCGACATACCAAACATATCAATGCTTATACTTAAAAAGTTCGAAAACATCATTCTGGACACGATGGAAGTGGTCTTGAGCACGAATTCCATTGTATGCAAAATCTATCTTTTTTGATCAATTATTAATCGACTCCCAATATATTACTAAAAATTCGATATCCCAAACATATCAATGTTTATACTAAAAAGGTCGAAAACATCATTTCGAACACAATGAAAGTGGTCTCAAGCACCAGCTCCATCATATACAAAAGTTATCTTTTTGGGTCATTAATCAATTAACTTATTAATATTTAAATACATCTTCCAAATGTTCAGGTGGCCAAAAATATGGGTGTTACATTCTTCCCTCATAAGAATTTCATCCTCGAAGTCCAAAGGAGTAGAACAATATAACCCAGACTCTGGAAACTCATACTTATACCATTTTAACCTAAAATAAAGCACAATCAATGGATAAATTAAAAAACCACCAATCCTACAAGCATTATGCCTTAGGCATGCAACTTTTCCCATTTGAGATAGATGGCCACTGAGTTGCATCCCCGCTATCAAAAATTTAAGTCGAGTTTATTTATCGGATTACCAACGTAGGAGTAATATAAACATCCCAATATTAGTCCAACATACATTAATCAACAATAATAATCAACCAGCCTATATAACATATACCATCATAATGATAGGAGATGCCTAGAGAATAAGTTGATGCCCATCATTACTGGTAGGTGCGGTCCGCTACGAACACCTATCGATCAAATGATCTCCATCAAAGCACCTGAAATGCAAAATGAATATGGCGATATAACAGCGCTACTAACATGGCATCTTCGTACCCCAAAACCCAAATACAGATATTTATAACTGACACCCTTCACGAACTTCCATTAGCTACCAAGGAGACATATCGAGTGCAACAACCGGCTTATGGACTCCCTGAAAACAAACACGTCAAAAGAAGTTAGCATATTGGTCCCATCGCAGTATCCAATTCTGCGACAGAATGGTATATGACCTATTTTAGACCGACATTCCAATCTCTCTCTAGCCCTGCTGCGGAACCACGTTTGTAGGTCATGTTGTCTCAAAGGACAATGGATTCCATTACTAGCGTCTCTACCTTTTGAGTTTCGATACCGACATACTAAAAGTGTATGTAAACACTAAACCATGCATAGTCCTTCCCATACGATTACATAATATCGAAGTATTGTTGACCCCGTGTGGATCGTGATTCGCACTTGATGTGCCCCGCACTACCCGATTACCCTAAATCGGGCGTAGCTAACCGATATGTGTGTGTGTGTATCATCCAAACTATGCATCTATAATCATACATATATATCACCTGAAACATATTCATACGCTGGCATAATATATTACGCCCATTATGGGTAACTCTAGTTGGGCATACTGAACTATACATACGCTTAAATTGCGCATATACAAATCATTTCAAATTGCCATTATCTACCAATAAGGTCTATCGAGAGCCATAACTATATTATGGTCTCTGTTGAAAACAAACACCTCAAAAAAATTTAGCATGTAGGTCCTGTCGCAGCACCCAATAGTACTACAGAACGGTATATGACAGATTCTAGATTGGCATCCCAGTCTCTCTCCACCCCTGCTCTAGAACTAGTATGCAGGTCGTGCACCCCAATAGTACAATGGATTCCCTTGAACTAATCGGTAGTCCAAAGTCGGACATGACAAAACAATATATTTACTCTTTAAACCTAATATCAATGAATATATATACAATATTCCATGCCTCTTGCAGTAGCCCCAAGTTGGACATACCAGAACTATACACACACATGCTTTAAGCCGCATATCAATGAATATATATATAATATTTTGTTCCTCTTCCAGTAGCTCCAAGTCGGACATACCATAACTATATATATAGCGAAAGGCTTAAATCACACCGCTATACAAAAACCACTTGCACCGGACCGCAAAAATGGTATGGAAACCCACATTAAATCTTCTAATGAAAGGAAATACCCCAAACCGGAACAATCTGCATCGATACGGTTCGATTGTGATTTGCACGATTGAATCCACAGTATTATACGGACCAAACTGAAAACTTGCACTAGTATCTTATGATAATAATATATGAAACTTCTATCTTATTTTAGGTTCTAACGATGTAAATTCTATTTTCAGGTAAGTTGTTGTTATATTAATAGTAATCGTTGTCATAAAGGAAGAAGCTATAGTTTTAGTGCAATATTTTTCATCTCATTTTTTTGGGTAAAAGATAAATAATCTTATTTTAGTCATTTTACTTAATAATTATGCATTAATTAATATTGACGTTTGGTTAATTTATTAAATTTTTTGCTTACAGCTAAATATCAGATTGAAATAGTCATACAATTAAGAACTAAACTTTATTTCAGTGTAGTATTGTGTATTTTAACCGTTTAGTGTAAAAGCCTCATACAGTTGTCTTCGTAAATTGATTGTTAATGGATGAAATTTTCTTACTTCATATTTAACAAGGGTTCAAACCAAACCGGACCAAAACTGGACCGTATTACATCAAAATTCAACCAAAGCTGAACCACTTAAAAGATCACTATAATGGTTTGTATTTTTGATTAACCTTTAATGCGGCGAGAAAGCAGTGTGGGATTCAAACTGTACCAAGTTGACCCGTGCCCACCCTTAGACATACATAGCTCATACAAACTATACGCGGGTATATACATACAACCAGTACAACTATTGGTACTAATAAACACTTATCGTGCCCATTTACATACACGAAGACAAAACACATCCAAAGTAAAAAAATATACTATCTTAATATTAGTAATCATTCGCTAATAATCATCTTAGCTACACATTAAACTAACCAATAAATCAAATGATCTATCATTCAATTCTAATCTACAATCAGTTCAATCAATCAAACCAATTCAACCAATTAAAAAATGATATGAAAATATGTTATTCAATTAATGTTCAACTTGTTATACCATTTGGCCATTTATAAGATGGTACATCCCTTAATGTATTATTCATAAACATTATATATTATTTAGAAAACAACTATAAGCATATAAATCATTTAAAAGCTTAACATTATTTAATTATAAAATTATAATTAAATATATCCATTCACACCATTTTATAAAATGATAATCATTTTATAAAATATTATTTTATGCTTGAAAACCAACTTAAGTAATATAACTTTACTCATACTATATTATAAATCCAAAAATACTTTACAAAATATTACATTCACTTAAAAATTACTTTAACCAATACTACACTTAGTTTATCTAATTAAATCAAGTATATTTCACTCACACTATTTCATAAAATTATATAACCATTTTATAAAATATTATACTTACTCAAAACAAATTTTAAGTAATTATTACACTTAAGTTATCAAATTATATTAAGTGTATTTCATTCACACTATTTTATAAAATTATATAATCTTTTTATAAACTATCCTACTTTCTCAAAACAATTTTAAGTAATTAATACACGTAATTTTTAAATATTTTTTAAGACGATAACATTTAGCTAAAAATCATTTTCGGTAATCAAAACATATGAAATTAAAACAGTTCAATTGTTTAAATACTATAACTTGTACAAAAATATATTGTATCAAAATCGACATCACTCAGCTAAGTACTTTTGGGACATACTGAACACGGTCCACTGGTTTACTAATCGAGTAACCTAGGTTTGATACAAAGTGTAATGATCCACCTTTTATGATGCCCCAAATATATGTTGATGAACACACATATTTGAAATACTGTAAAATACAATAGGCTGTATAAATTTAAACTCGATTAAACTCTAAATTTCGACATGACCTTTTATCAATTCGCAGTAGAAAAACAACAATATACAATTTGAAAAATACATTTAAAATCACATGGAGGCATAAATAATGCACGCCGGCATAACTACTGTTACAGACACACATATATATAAGACACAAATGAATACATAAAACTGATAAGGCTACAGTTTAAAGAAATCTAAACATAAACTCCATACAAATGGAACACTGAATAGATACATCAATACAATACGTATTCTCTTACATAAACAGAACATAGCACATTTAATCGTATATCGACCGATCATAAATATAAGCATATTTCTATAACCCTAAAGTCCAGCTCTTCAGCTAGCCCATCCTAGAAATCAACCTATCACTCAGACTATTCTTCTAGGAGTAATCATAATACCAGATAGGATATAAAAGAGAGGAAACGAGGGTCAAATAGAAATCTGGTGAGAGGAACTTGCCTCATAATATTGTAATTAAATACAGGTGTGCATCCTAGCATGCAATGGGTCTATGTGAAATATCATAAGTTAAACTACATGGTCTAACTATACTAAGTATCATGAATAGACGGGTGCAGGGGTAATAATACACTCCATAATAAATGTGCTATACATCTCCCAACCCACTGTTAAATCCAAAATATAAGGTGGATTCATCCATAACAACATTATATACAAATATATACACATATATCCAAGCATATTTGTAAACAACAAATCTCGAAATACCAGTAAATACAACCATAATGATGCTATATAACCAAGCAACCCTATACACAAAGACCCCCTTATGAATCATATATAAGAAATTTTCAAGATCGACGCTACTTTAATATCTGGAACCGATACCCATGCTAAATTTCCATTAACTACCGAAAAGGCCAATCGAGAGCCATAACTATATTGTGGACCTCCTGAAAAACCAACACCTCAAAAGGAGTTGTACTATAAGTGCAATTGCAATATCCAATCGTACTACAAGATAGTATATGACCTACTCTAGACAGCATTCCAGTCTCTCTCCGCCCCTGCTTTGGGACCACGTCTGCAAGTCGTGTCGTCTTAGTGGTACAACGGATTCCTTTTACGAAATCAATATCATCTGATTGTCTATAAATAGACAATCCGGATTCAATGTATCCCCATATTATTGAACTTCATTAGAACTGTAAAGCCCCCAACTTGATAGAAAAATTCCATAACCTTCTGGAACATAAAAGATATTCAAGTCCAATCACCTTCGTCGAACCCCGAAACCGGACCTCAACCAGGATAAAAAAACGCTGTTATGTCTAGAATGATAGTACTGCTTGACACTAGCCGCAAGGCACTACCTCTTGTACTGCCTACTTTCAAGGCAATGCATCAACACTGCCTGCTTTCAAGGTAGTGCTAGCATTGCCTTTACAAGAAGTCATAGCATTGCCTTCTTCAAGCAGTGCACCAGAACTGCCTTTCTTAGGCAGCGCACGACACTGCCTTGTAAAGGCAGTGCGCACACTACACTGCCTTGTAAAAAGGCAATGCCCTAGGCACCAAATAATTAAAGAGAGGGAGTTCTCTCGGCCTCCCAAGGGGTCTAGCTATTAATAGCCTTCGGATTATCAAATTTCTAGTACTTTCTCTATTGGTTATCTTCGACTGATCCATTACCACTTTAGTTATTGATATAGCCTTCTTGTTTCTCATTTTCTAACTTTTTATTAATCATTCAAACTTGACTACCATTGTTAACAAACACTTTCTATTAATAAATAACTTTACTACTGTTGTAATTAAACATTTCTACCAATCACTATAATTTGGTTATTATTCTTCATGTACACTTATTCCCATTATTTCAACATGTTTACATCATTAGAAAGCTCTCTTATATCATAGCTTACTAACATAACTTATTAAAAATCACACTTTTATCACTTTTAACGATATTCATTTGTTATATATATCATCACTATGGTGTTGATAAATGATAATCTTCATTGCTACTCAAGCCATTAAGCTGCTGTTCCTAATAGCTTACTATCTCCTTTCAAAATCCAAATTACCGCAATTTCAAATGCTTGCTACCATTTAAGAATCACGTTTTTTACATTATTATTCCGTATAAACTTCATACATATGTTTATTTAGATGAATACAAACTATATCATATATAGATTAGAAACCATTTATACTTGATGGTTACTAACTCTAACAACATTCTCATCATAAATTAATCATTTGGTATTTCACTCTTTATATCAAACTCAAATCAAGAACCAATCAAGTCTTGCTTCAATAAAATATAGCACACTTACTTTATTTAATATTTCATAATAGAACAAACAACTTTATATAACTTCAAGCTACAAGTTTACTGTCCACTCACTTAGCAACCATTAATATTCCCAAAGCAACATGAAACCCATTTACTATCCCTCTTTCTCTTCATGAAAGAAAATCAAACCACCTCCAAATGCTCCAATACTAATAGAGATTGTAAAAGGAGGCAAGAGAAGATTTTAAGTGATTTTAGTTTGATTTTAGGGAATTTATTCCGTTGGTTTTAATTCATTTTGAGCTTGAAGTTGTATGTTTTGAAGAAAGTAAGGAAGGAAGCAATAGAAAAATCAAATGATAGAGAAGGGTGCGCTCTTTAAAGAAAAGCAAGTGGGCCTTGGGCCCAACTCCATTCTCGTTAATGAACAACAACTCACCTCCTTCATAACTCAAAATCCGATAACCTAAACATATTAATGCTTATACCTAAAAAGGTTGGAAAATTCATTCCGGACATAATTGAAGTAGTCGCAAACACCAATTCCATCATATGGAAAAGTTATCTTTTTGGATGATTTTTTAATCAACTCCCAAAATATTACTAAAAATTTGATATCCCAAACATATCGATGCTGATACTCAATAAGGTCGGAAACATCATTTGGACACAATGGAAGTGGTCTTAAGCACTAATTCCATCGTATACAAAAATCAGCGTTTTGGGCCTTTGAATAAATTTACTTATTAATATTTAAATAAATCTTTCAAACATTTAGGCCGCCATAAATATCAGTTGTTTTATATACATGTGGGTTTATGTGTGTTTGTGTATTTATACATATAAACCTTTAATAATTGTATTTCAAATTGTCAAAGCAGATTTTTTTTAAGTTTTCCAAATAATTTAAAAGTGAGGCAATATTATAAACATATATTTTTCTATTTCATGTCATTGTATCATATTGCCTCTTGCAAGTTAATTGAGTATTGTATTAAGTAAATTTTCTAAGGACGGAAGGTTGAGTCAATCAATAATGCCCCTTTTCATCTCCTTCCCTATAAAATCCTTAATTGATTGCGTCAATATTTATTCTTGTTTATTCCTATCCAATATCACAAATTAATCTTACTTACTTATGTATAGCAGTTTGGTCATACAATTAAAGTATGAATTTATTTGATATATTCGGACCTTTTCATATCTCATACGTAATTAATTAAGAATTAAATTATGAAATAAAAATCTCCCTTGAACTAATTGCATTAGTATTAGAGGGAGAAAGAAATGTTTTCCTTCTATAAATTAACTTGTAAATTCGACACAAATGGATGTATTTGATACACTCGCACATTTAATTTAAACTAAAATTCAAACTTTCTTTTCACTAATCTTAAATAAAACAAGGTTTTGTTTAAAACTTCATTAAATTGGATCTAATATGCCATTAGACATTGGAGGCCCAATAGATCCAAAATATGTATTTTTTGAAAATATCTATTTTACTCGCTTTTGACTCGCCCGGTTCCAAAAAATTGTAGCAAATAGGCCAGTCGAAAGCAGGTTAAACTGGTGAATTCAAAAAAAAAATCCAATTTGACCTTAGCTGAATCTATAAAGCCTAAATTGATTTTACACCAAATCTTAAATTTTAAATAAATTCTCCATTATATTTTTTATTTAAAGTTAGTTTAATTTTAATTTCATGTTATATATACATATATATATATATATTAAATGAGCATTTAAAATGCACCCATTTATGAAAGTCCAACTGTACCATAGGAAAGTATATTAGTTAATTTGAACATTATTTAGGTGCTGGGATTTACAAAACAATAGACAAGTTTCCCCTTTATATATTCCATTGCCATTAAAAAGATTTAGAAAAAAAGATTTATTAAACATATATGTGTGTATACTTGTTTACGTTAGAATAGACTTTGTTTGTATAATATATGTCAAATTTAAAGTAGATAATTTAATTTTTTTAACTAAGAGATAGTTTAACAGCAAAATTATAGTAATTGATTCGGCTTTGGTGTAAGAGGTCACAATTTCGATACTTGCTTTCGAACGTTTATTGACATGCGATATGTTGTCTCGATGATTTTTTGTGTATAAAGTACCATTTCAAAAAAAAATTATAGTAATATACTAAAAATCTATTTTGTAAGCCTTAAGTCAAATACATGTGTGTGTGTGTGTGTATACATATATGTATGTATGTAACTATGTATGTATACACGTAAATACACACAAATTAGAGCAATATTTTGAAACAAAACAACAAAACTATATTCAACTTATTTGTAATATGAAAAAACATTCCTTCAAACAAAAAATTTAATTTGGATTAGATCCAATCGATAATTAAAAATGGGTCTCAAAAGTTTCAAAGTTTTTTCTTCTTTTCGAAAACAACATATGAAATCGAAATTCACTTATTTTTCATGTAAACAATAATTTTTTTTTTCAAAACCACTTATAGTAAAAGCATTTGATTCTTAACCTTTATAATATGAAACTCGATCTATTAGTAAAACTGTTTCAAAATTTATTCAAACTATGGTTTTCTAAAATAAAAGGAATTAAAATACTTAAGAAAATATGGATTTATGGTAATGAAATTTAAATCTAAATTATATGCATAATATGAACAAACACATGTACAAGAGTAGTAATGAATCCATAATTATTATCATTGACAACACATGAATAACATATGATAAAATTAGTTGATGTTACAACATATTAACATGATGACAATACAACTAATACAAAGGAAGAAATTTGATATCCAAGTCATAGTCCAAATTCATATATGTAGAAGAGATAGAAAAGGTGGAAGATTAAAAGCATATAAACATGACTAATCTGTTATTTAAATAGGAAAATAGAAACCAAACCATTTTCATTGCAACACGTGTAATGCATATATCTTCAATTTACTGCCCTCACTATACTTGAAATAATTTAGTTTAGAGGAATTTTTTTATTGGCGAGTATTCTCAATTGGTAAATTCTTTATTTTAAGAAAACAAGCCAACCACGCTTGAGAGGAAATTCCTTCTACATAATGTGAAGCAGTCATCTTAAATATTTGTGAGTTCATTTTATATTTATTTTCTGACCTATATCGCTTTGTTTTAAGCATACAATATAACATATTATTTGACCATTAAATAAATTCTACATTAAGGTTTACTAACAATATGCACTATTTGTGAGTTCGTTCTTCTAATAAAAGCAATATGGTTTCCAAATTGAAGAATGAAATGCAATTATTGCAAATTACAATACTTTGTACAAAATTTAACAAGTTTATCATTCAATGTGTAGCGTGAGTTGAATGAAAGGGTTTACCTGATCTCCATAATCTTCTTTTTTGCAAATAGCATAATATATATGTCATGGATTTGTGGCGTACTCGCTCACAGTTTAGAAATGAATTTCAATTTTCCCTATATTCATAAAGAAAAGAAACTTTTGTAAATCATTCACTTTAAGTAAAAGTATACGGTTATCTATTCCTAAGAGCAAGTTTCTAAAAGCATTTTTATTTTAATTTCTGCCAAACTGTAAATAGTGTCCTTTGATCATATTAAACTACAAGTAAGTGAAGGTTTGGTTGTAAAAAAGAATGCAAAAATTTATTGAAAATAAGTTTTGGAGGGTGGTTTATAACATGTTTTTGAGAAGGATCTTCACGTATAAAGTTTGAAAAAAGGGACGAATCATTATTTCCACATAAAAATTCAACTTACATGAGTGTGAATCGAAAAAACATTTAGAAATATGCATATTCATGATTCATTGTACATCGACTTTAAATGTTTTCATTCAGCTTAAAACGATCGCAATTATAGTAAAAACAACTCGAAAATAGATTTGTTTAAATTTATTTTTATTACCTTTTATTCTACTCTATGTATACTAATCCACTCTATAAAATAATAATAAATAATTTTTCTTGCTACCTCACAATCATAGTTTGCACCTTAATATCTATACATGCAATCTTATTGAAGTAACATTTTGGTATCTTATATACATGTGTGTATGTGTGTGTAAGCATATACAAACAATAATGTTGATGTACATAATTACAATCATGCATCATAAAATCAGGCAGCTTAAGTGATCATCAAAATTATAACTGCCGAAACTTCCTATGTGGGATGCATGGTCAAACGATAAACACTGAACAAGCATTATACATGATGAACTCACACTTCTAATGTTCATAATTGCCCGTGTGCATAGCACGGGCCACACACTAGTTTATATATATGAATAAAATAAATGATTATCTTTGAGATGTAGCTAAAAGAAAAAACTTGAATGAAGAAAGGATATGTAAATTCAATGAGTCTATCTCTAGATCTTGCAAAAATTGAGAGATAACCACCCTTTTGATTTAATTTTGTTTGAATTTAATTTTAGAATTCTATAACCCTAGCCATGATGGAATTTTCAACCCTGTTTGGATGTGAGAAAATTAGGCCACTGACAAAGGCCAATGAAATTAAATATGGAAATAAAGATATCACTAAACATACGAAGATTCGCCTATCTTTAATTAAGATTTGCTTCTTCATTTGAGAAAAAAAAGACTTCTCATATCCCTCAAAGCATGGTCTGCCATGATATAGGCTATTTGGGCTCCAAGCAATTCCAAAAACTAATTTTCATTATTTCCATTTAAATCCAATTTAAATTCTCTATCGGTATCGTATATTGGTACATATTTTTAAACATTTATAAATGCACTTTATTAAATATTAATAGTATTCAAACAAATAAAATAAAATATTAATAACTAATGTTTCTTAAATGTTAATTAAGTTAATTAATTTTCAATGATTGACAATTAATCAAATCATATGGTGCGTTTAGAATATTCATCTTCAGTTGCGTGACTCAAAGGCAAAAATTTAGCTAGCAATTAATATGAACAATATAAACACTAACATTCATGCATCACTTGAGCTAGTGATGTGACATTTTGACTGAATTTGTCCCTTAAACATCTTTTGGTAAAATCCAATTTTACTTATTGTAAGCGGTTCTTAGTAGTAATGATTATTCATATCGATTCTTTTCATCAAAATTGTATCACATTAGGACTTATGGAATTTGGTTTTAGTCAAAATCCCAACATCGTCCACATTCAATTTTGTAAGCCTAAAAACAGTGTCCTTAATTTAATAATAACATTTATCATTAACCATACTACCTTTATCAAAGATTTTGAATTCGAATTGACTAAAGTTGACTGTGATACTATCCGCATAAACCCAAAGCGGTGGATTTTCTATTGAACAATATTTTACTTCCAATGCTTTAACTTAAAATCAATAATAGTCGTTCAATGGATGTCATACCATAATTTAACCATAATCAAAGTGGAGAGTTCACATTAAAGCTGAACAATATTCTTAAGTCAAGAGAACTACGCAATATCGTCAGTTCAGGATTCTTTGTTTGACCTTACTTATGTTAACCAACATAAAACTCCTGTGTGAATCATTTCCTAGTTATTTAATAACCATCAAAAATAAACCTCTTAGTGCCCCATGCAGCATGATTTGTAGGCTGGCTAACATTTGGAGAGCATTAGGCACTCTACTCCCTACTGATGTATCGATATTTGGTCTCGACACATTTTTATTAGGAATATCTAAAATGATATGTTCACTATATTATGACAAATTGCTCATGATTACAACACATGTAATTGCTACCATAAAACATACCATTTTAGATTTTCTATTAAAAATACTTAAATTAAACAATAATTAATATGACACATCATATTAAGTATATAATAGAAAGAAAAACACATTTTTATTTCGAATGAAATTTCATTACAGAGTTAATAATAACTTACAATAAATTATAGAATCTCCCATAGGGCATACCCTTAACTCTATCCTTCTCCCACTTGCATTTAGGGATAATCATGGAATCTCAATCCTATCCCTTATATTAGCTTGACGATAATCGGCCAAGCTAGTCCCTTTGTGAATGGATTTGCTATGTTTTCCTTCGTATCTACCCTTTGTACCACAACCACTTTCTTCTCAATAAATTCTCTAATTACGTGTAACTTTCAAAAAATGTTTTGTGATTTCTTATATACTCTAGGTTCTTTAGTAGTTTGCATCATTGCATTATTGCCACAAAAAATGCTTTCAGATACTTCGTGTTAGGAATCACCCCTATCTCACCTAAGAACTAACGCATCCGTACTGCTTCCTTAGGTGCTTCAATGAGGGTAATGTTTTGGGATTCCAACATGCAATCAACTACTGTTCCCTACTTAGAACGTTTTCAACTTATGGCCTCGCCATTCATAATAAAGACTTATCTTACACTAACTATTGTTGAAATAATTCTAAAATCTAGAATACATTTTATAATTATCCAATGCTTCTATCCAGGATTAAACTGGTATCAGCATACTCACCCTAATGCATATGCCACATCCAGTCTAGTACATAGCATGTCATATAGTACAAAACTGATTATTGATGCATATGGTATCCTCTTCATGCACTCTTTCTCCTCATTAGTTTGAGGAGAATCTTTCTTAGATAGGATGATTTCGGATTGCATCAGAATATTTCCTTGCTTGGAATCTTCCATGTTAAAACTTTTGAGTATGGTAACTATGTACGTGCCAGTAGCCTCTTGGATCTATCTTTATATATCTTTATACCTAGTATATTAGCTACTTCTCACATATCCTCAATAGAGAAATCTTGAAAATCCAAGCTTTCACTGCTTGCAACAATAAAATGTCATCACCAATAAAAAGTTGATCATCAACGTATAAAAATTAAGAATATGGCAACATTTCATCGTTCCTTTCGAAATACGCATGCTTTCTCTATGTTCTGATAAAAACCAAACAATTTAATTTGTTTATCAAAGCCCATATTCCCACTCGTTGAAGCTTATTTAAGTTTGTAAATGGACTTTAACAACATGAAAGCCTTGCCCCCACACCCACCGACCTCGAAGCCCTTGGGCTGCGACTTAGGTGGTTTCTTCTAAATCACTATTTAAAAATGTCGTCTTTACATACATTTATCATATTTCATAGTCATAGAATGTAGCAATAGCTAGCATTATCTTAATGGACTTAAGCACTCCTATAGGTGAAAATGTTTTCTCATAATCAACACCTTGGGTTAGACAAAACCTTTTGCAGCTAGCCTTGCTTTGTAAGTCTCCACCTATCCATTGGCATTTAGCTTTTTCTTAAAAATCCATTTTCAACCGAAGCGTTTTATCCTTTCAAGTATATAAGCCATCATCTATACTTTATTTATATGGAATCCATCTCGAATTTCATAGCTCCAAACCAATGTGTAGAGTCTTTACTCTATAACGCTTATTGAAATGATAAAGGAGTGTCGTAATCTAAGATGCATTCCTCCTTCTCCCCATCTATCAGAAAACCTTGGTCTCTCTCTAGTTTATGAGATTCCATACTAGAACTACTATCAGGTTGCATGTTTTAGTATATAGGTGAATTTAGCTCTCCTATTTGTTTAGCCTCCATGATAGTTTCTCCGATTTTATTCAAATCTGCAACTTCACTATTAATTCTTTTGATATGGTTTCCTTTTCTAAAAGACTACATGCAGAGAAACAATTGTTAGTCCCTGAGAAGATGGTTTTGATGACAACGACCTTGGAATAAGATTATAAAATATAAATACTAACATTATAGTTTAGATATATATGTATATGCAGGATTTAACCATGCAGATATCAAGAATAAAGACTGTATAGTATAGAGATTCAAGACTGAAGAAATCAAGATTGAAGACTCATTATTATCAAGATTATCAAGAGTTCAAGATTTCAATATAAGTAATTTAATTAGTAATTTTGTTAGAACTCCTAGAAAAGCACTGACATCTTAAAATCCATTTTATTTGTGGAATGGAATCCATTTCGAGCCTGTTAAAGGGATGGAACCCTATGTAGGATGGAACCTACAAAAAATCTAGTGGAACATTGTTTTGTATCCACTAACTTTTATTCAAATGTTTTTACAAAATTATATCTTGTTTTCAAAATGATTTCAAAACCTTCCTTTTAATAGAATCAAAAACATCTATCCTGGTTTTAAAATACTTTTAGCCTCAAAATAATCTTTATCTTCAAAATCAAATTCCTTGGTTTTAAACTATCTTTTAATTATAATATATTTAACTTTTAATATTTATACTTGGATTTTAATATAAAGTTATAGTAAAATTATATATATATTATTCTTTATACTTATTTATGTATTTTAACTATAGTTAAGTATATTTATAAAGTTTAAAAATAGTTTTAATACAAGATAGAAGTTATTTTAAAAGAAAAGAATCACCAAAAATACCGTAGGCTTGTCGACAACTCCTAGGACCCCTTATCGACAAGGTGGCAGTTGATTTTAAAATTTTGAATTTCAAAGGAAAGTGTCTATTCGTCATATCCTTTCACGAATGGACATGGTTGTTGTTCTACTATAAATAGGGGCAGTTTTAAACGAATTTAAATTCATATTTTCTCTAATTCCACTCCTCTTCTTCTTCCACATTTGTTTATGTATATTTTTACCATTACTCTGCCAAAATCACCATTGAATCTAAATAGATCATCTCTAGTTCGATTCCCTATCTCTATCTAAACAATATCTCAGTGCTACTCAGAGTTATAGGTTTCATTGTAATAAATTGAGTGAGAAAAGGTGTGATTGTAGCTTGTGAAATCAATCAAGCAAGAAAAGGTGTGATTGTAGCCTGTGAAATCAATTGGGTGAACTTATTGCCCGTAAAATCAAGTATGTCGACCCAGAGGATTGTGAATCTAGAGTGGTGTACCTTGTGGCCTTGAAATCGAGGGTGTAATTATAACAATTGCTTTTGAAAGGAAATCCATACTTGTGTGCGGGACTGGATGTAGGGTAACTCTGAACCAGTATAAAATCAAGTGTGTTCTTTTCTTTATTGCATTTACTTTATTTTTGTATCTGTGTTTGATTCTGTGATCATATCTGTGTCTGAATATTGCGTACATTTATGTTCAAATTAATATAAACCCAAACAGATTTGGTAATTCCTTAAAACACTGTTCACCCCCCTCTAGTGTTAATTCTAGCCTTAAGATCTGTAATCCGCATTTCTCACATTTGGTATCAGAGCGAGGCTTTCAAAGCTTTCATAATTTGGATTTTGAAAAATTTGAAAAATGGCAATTTTTTGATAAAATTATTAACACTATTTTCATATGAATATGTCATAGAATCATCATGATATTGTTGTCTAAAATCTATTTAGTTATTTTGAAAAGTCACTTAATTCTTTAAAATATTATGTTGTTTTGCAGGAGAAGAGTTATTTCTAATAACCATTGGTTAAAAAATACCAGATAATCATTCATCGATCAAGAAGAACAAATGGATATATAATGGCAATCGACAATGAAATGGGTACCAGATCAATACAAAACTTTTGGTTTTCATCTATAACTTAACTTGATACTTTACTTCTCTCTATCTGCTTCGCAGTGTCACTGGTTTTGTGCGAATCCGTCAAGAAATGACCAAGTTATGGTCAAATGATATTTTGGTGAACAAAGAGAAAAAGAAAGCAAATTGTCAATGCAATTTATGCGTCTAATGATTTGAGTATTTTGTCCCAACTGCTTTTTCAGATTGTAGTCCTTTTTCCCATGGTCGTTTTGATGGGTGGATCATTAAACTCCGATCAAAATTAAGTGAGATATGACAGTTTGAAGTTGGCTATCCAAAACTGAAAAACTGTGTACGGGATTTTCTACTTTTTTCCTACTGATCGGCCTGTTGCACCAAAATACCATCCAAATTCATCACCAAACTATTACTAGATCGTAGCCCTTGCCTTCCTCTTCGATTTGTCGCTGGTTTCATCCAATTCCGTTAAGAAACGAAGGAGATATGCCTCATAGAAGTTTGATAGTATATAAAAAAAAGGGAAGAAGAAGAAGAGGAATTTTTATAAAAATTGGCGACTGTTGGGCCTATTTATAGTGGTTGTAGTGTCCATTCATTCAAAATTCAAATTCAAAGTTTTGGCTCCAAGTTAGTCGATCTACTAAATTATCTTTATCTTTCTCGTACTATCTTCAAGTTAAGCAAATGAATATACTACGCTGATCAGAAAAACGAGCCCGTCGCAATAGAATAGATCACATCGTTAAATTCTGAAAGATATAAGTGTGTGGTTGATGACAATGGAAGAATAACAAAGTTAGAAAGATGGAGTGCAAAAATTATTACCGTAACAACCCGATATTTTCAGCTATTCGCATCCACACATGCCGGACTTGAATTGCTCAAAATACCGCATTGCAATAAAATTTGGAGCAAATGAAATGCAATCACAGAATCATAGACACTGAAATATCAGATTAACTTGCAGCGGAAATTAAAATACCATAGTAGTTTATGAAGCTACTATAACATATTCTCAAAACATAATACATAATATCAGTCTGAAACATATACAATGGAAATACCAAAAATATTGAAGTTTATAAATACTAGAGCTGAAATAGAACAACAGAAACTGAAGTGGATAGATTACTAGATAAGCAAAATCTCCAGCGATTCCAAGCTCCAGAAAGAAATCCAAAGCTAAGCTGTAAATACTCAGGCTGACCCGAGCGTAATGTAAAACACAAAACACTCGACTCAGGACGTACATACTTATATAATGTAAACTAACTCGAGTGAATTGTAGTAGTAATGCACAATAACTTAAAGGATGCTTACGATCCCCTATCCTCCAAGGATCAGTTAAACCATAAATTAAATACATCCCGTGGTTAAAAATTCCAAAATGGTATTTTATACTTTAAACTCAAATATCATTTCAAATTCAATATCATTTCAAATCCATTTCAAAATATCAAAATATCATATCTTTTCAAAACCACATTCATTTTTATTCATTTAAATACCATTTCAAATGACATTTCAAAATGGTTTATATATCAAAGCAAATATTCCAACTAAACCACTTAAATATTCCATTTAAATCATTTAAAAATGAAGTTATTATATTCCATAATCAAATATTCAATTCTCAAAATTTTACCATTTTCAAAATTCATTTATTCTCTTAAATTTATTAAAACAGTGAAATTCAACTTTCGCAGCACTTAGAAAATGCTATGGAAAGTTATGTTTAAAAACAATTCAATTAGCAAAAGACTGCATTTAAAATGCTGTACTAGGTTTTTAGATTTCAAATAAAGCTTTAGTTAAATTCAGCAACTACAACACTTACAAAGTGCTGTAATAGCCTTTAGTTCATTTTAGCCATTTAGTTCATTTATACCAATTACAGCATTTACAAAATGTTGTAATATCTTTAACTTTAGAAATGACAGCATTTCTGAAATGCTGTAAAATTAAATTTCAAATTTCAATACAATTCCATAAACCAATAAATTTTAATTTAAACCATTTTTAACTTATAAAAATCATATTTTTCACTTTAAAAATAATAACTTAGATAGCCCTTAATTTATGATTTTACAAAGTGAAATTTTCATAAATAATTATCAAATCTTTAATAATTCACTTATAAAATAAATGCAAATTTTTATAACATTTCATTTACTTTCCATTTTAAATTTAATTTACCAATTCATAAATTAAATTTAAATTCCATTTTATTTTTCTTAACTTAACTTTTAAATTTAAAACCAATTTCACATTTTCCAAGTTAAGTTATATTTCAAATTTCAATTTTAAACATTATTTATTTAAGTATTTTATATTTATAGAAAAAAAATCAATAACACTTTATAAAATCATTTTAAATTAAAATTTAAAACAAATTATCATATTTTCTTACTTAACTTAAATTCCATTTATAAACCAAATCATAAATTCCAAAATTAACTTACATTTCAAATTCTACTTTACCATTCATTTATTTCACTTATTTAACTTGTAGAAAATCGCTAATACTTCATGAAAATCATTTTTAAATTTAAATCTAAATCAAATTATCATATTTTCTTACTTAACTTAAACTTCATTTATAAACAAAATCATAAATTCCAATATTAACTTATATTTCAAATTCTACTTTACCATTTATTTATTTCACCTATTTAACTTGTAGAAAATCACTAATACTTTATAAAATAATTTTTATAAAATTTAAATCAAAATTTCATAATATTTACATTTTTGTAATATTTTAAAAATTTTAGAAAAATATGTTTTAACCACAGTCTATATAAAATTTTCTAACCTAAGTCCAATGATACAGATAATATATCATTTAAATCCGTAATTTACAAAGGAAAAATCCGATTTCTATCATTTCAAACCCCCAATCTCAAGTAAATGCAAATAAATAAAAATCGCTCAGGCCTATCATTTCAGCCCATAACGATTTTTCCCTATTCTAAAGTCCGTTTGGGTATGTATCATTCAACCCATAGTGATTCTAATCTACAGGTAACTTGTAGTGTGATAAAATGATATACATGAACAAAATAGCATTATATAACAGTAACATATGATATAACAGGTGAATAAGTATGGTGAACATCTTATGATCGTAGCATAAGCAGCTATAACATGATGTTATGGTTTACAGATTCAACTGCGATCAATTTACTAGTTATATAAGTATAAATTGTCTGGTGAGAATTACTCACTTGTATAAGCTGGAGATGATAACCGAATACACAAAACAAAGATCTTCAAAGGCAGGAAAGAACGACTACAATTTGAGAGAGGGAGAGGCAAAGCTAATTGCCTTGTCACATAACAAACAAAACAAATATATACAACATAAATTTCGACCCAAAATATTATTAAACAACGTCAGAAATAAATGCACAACACAAAGCCAAAGCTTTTGCACTTGCATTCAATAATCATATACTCGGCCATAGGTTGAAATGCACTACCATGGTAAAGATTTGTATCAGATTAAGGGTACAAAGGTCGGCCATAACATGATAAGAAGGAGTATAAGGATTTTTGTGCATGTACACACAAAATACAAGGCAACACAATGGATTTCTATGCCATAAATGGTTCGGCCATGGCATGATCATGCAAGGCCAGATCTGGTGAGTCAAGTACAAGTGTGGCAGAGGTCTCTAGTCAACAAGTCGCTGGTGGTGGTGGTGCACAAGGTCGGCCAAGGTGGTGGAACAAAATGGAGCTCGGCTAGCATATATAAGTGGAGTTTGTGTAACTTTTTTATGGATCATCATCATATATGTCCTCGGCAATGAAAGGTCAATGGAATGGAGAGAATGGTGGCTTGTTGTGGTGGTGGTGGAGGAAGCCATGGTGCTGGAGGAGGGAGGCCGAACACAAGAAGGTGAATACAAGTACAAAAATCAATACAAAACAATGGAAAAAAGCGAAAAAGAATAAAAATTTTACCAAAATTTCTTCTCTTGAATATGGTCAATTTTTTTAAGGGTTTGAGGAATATTTTTTCACACGAGAAAAGTGAAGTGGTGGCTGAAAGAAAGAGTATATGGCAGAAAATGAAAGGATATGATGATTGATGTTGAAAAGGTAAGATTAATGTGAAAAGGCAATGCACATTAAAGGTCAAAAACCTTTTAAATTTCCTAATTTCTTTTGCAATTCTAAATACATGTAAAATACATCTAAATAAAGGTAAATACACAGAAATATAATGAATGCATAAAAATAAATAAATTTTTAAATAAGTTGAGACGACCCGATTTCCTATCTCTAGAAAATCGCATTATCTTGAAGAAAGAAAGGGATAGAAGAAGAAAAGAAAGAGAAAGAAGAAAGACAACAACATCAGAGAACTCACAGCGGAACGAATGAAATATTATATATATCACATAAAATATTACACATTATTATATTACATCAGAGTACACAACCTACTATAACAGGTATTAGACAGTCATAACATCTGTCTAATTATACAACTCAAGTACACAAGATACAGATACAACAAACACAGCGGAATCAATATATCTACACGTCGAAGCCTCCTGCTCCATATCTCCTCTATAATTTCATCAAGAAAACCTGAATAACTTGACTACTCATACATAATATGAGTACCCAAAAGTTTAATAAAACAGAAAATAAACACTCGGGTCAGACAGGGGTCTGGTGTGAGTAAACGGTTTAAAATTGCTTAACTTTAGAAAAACCTTTGAAAAGAAAAGGTGTCACGTAAGACTTCCCACACATAAACATGGAAAAGTTTTTACCTTACGCTAACCAAAACATTTGATAGAAAATCCAGTGATATTATAATAATGTCTAGGGTTTTCAAGTAAATAAGAAATAGCCAAAATTGTTACATGATTAAATTCCAGCTACTAGCCACAAAAGTGGGTAATACAATCAAAACCGTCGGCACTTATTGGATTTTGAATTCTATACAATGGCTGGGCTATTGGGGTACCGCCCGTCACAGTACGTGGCCGAGAAGTACGCCCGCTCCCCTGCAACACAAGGCCGGGACCATTCCTTACTGAATAGTCCCGAACAAGACAACCCCGCAGTTGGCGCACGATTCCAACTGCCCACACAGCCGAATAAAAATGGACTTCTAGACAGGGGAAAATCTTGCTCTCCAGTGGGGGCTACCCACGAAGCCCTGCTGCACCTCCCCTGTTTTCGCCATTCTCGGTTGATGAGGCTTGAGGCTACAATTACCTTTATAGAACACATCCATTTTAGAATGCTCATCGTTCACCGGACGATGTTCTGAAAGCATTCAATCCATACAAGTTCGTTCCGGGTTCGAACGAAACCGAAGGCACTATCTCGTTGCACTTATATTGGAATCACCCTCAGAGTCAACGACCATAGCCCTTGCACACTAAATCACCATCTCGAATCGATAAGTACTATTTCCGTCAAACTCATCACGGAATCACCCCCAGAGTTATACTGACGTATAGTCCTTACACCTCGAGTCTTCGCTAGCTCCACTTGGATTCACGACCTAACGTTTAATTGGAATCGATGTAGCTTTGGGATCCCAAATATGGAAACCCGATTCCGGTCTCACTGAAACCAAATGCCATTTTAACGTCCAAGTTGTACTTAAGGGTTTCAACAGTTAAACTTATATTCAGGATGATGTATAAACAGATAGATGAATCATATTATCACAATAGATAATTCACATCAAACATTCATCTCCACAATGCAGCATATCACATATCGTAGATACCCAATCATCCATTATCAATCAATTACCTAATATCATCATCCAATATCAACCATCCAATATCAATCAATTGTCCAACATCGATTAATCAATAACAATCAATCTTCCATCAACAGAATTGATCAACCCTAAATCAATTGGATTAACCTTAAATCCTTCTTCATTTATCAATTTCAAATAAAAGGATTAATCATCCCTAATGATCTTCTTTAATTAATCTTCCTTGATTAATTATACTTTAATTACATTCAAGTAATTATTCTTAACCATATTCAGTAATTAACCTTTAATTACTATCATTAATTACAATAATTAATGATCCTTCATTTATTTGCTTCATTTATTAGTCAATTATAATTAATTACATTAAACCTTAATTGATTACAATTAATTAATCATCCTTAAATTAATCACTTATATTAAACAACCTTGATTAATATCATTAATCACATTAATTAATGATCCTTATTATTTAATAATTAATTTAATTAATTAAATAATTAACTTATAATTAATCAACTCATTAATCATAATCGGTAATAATCAATTTGTAATTACTTTACCTAATTAATTAACTTCTTATTTAATAATCTTCTAATTTAATTATATTAGTCCTTGATTAATTAATCCAATTAATTAATCTTTAATTACTTCATCAAGTAATTATTAACAATTAAATAAATAAATAAACCCTTAATTAATTGCTTTATAAATTAATTACAATTAATTAATTACACTTAGTAATCAATCTTAAATTAATCACATTAATTAATTAATTAATCACATTAATTAGTTTACTAAAATAAATAAGTAATTAACTCTCAATTACTTAATAAGTAATTATCTCTAATTACTTTATTAATTAATCTTGATTACTCTCTTAATAAATTTCTTAACAAATAATTAATTCCATTATTAAACGATCCCTAATACATAAATTAATTAATTACTCCATAATTAATTAACTTTAAAACAATTATACTAATCAATTCCTTAATTGAAATCATTAAGTGATTAACCAATAATCACTTCCATTAAAAATACTCCATGAGTAATCACCATTAATTACCTCCATAAGTAATTAACTTTCTTACTTACATTCAAGAAATACTCATTAACTACTTTATTAAGTAATTACACTTAATTAATCCATAATTAAGTGATTATTAAAATTAAACAAACAATTAACTAATTATCTAAAATAAATTAAATAGTTAATTAATTAACTTCTTATAATTTCAAAATCCTTAATTAATTAAGACAACATTAATCTTAATTAAACAAATCAAATTTAATATTTTTATACTCAAATCAAAGATAAATTAACCTTAATTATCTTGTAATGAATTATTTGAATAAATCAAATTTTAACAACTTAAACAAATTATCCTATTTGGTTTTCAAAATCATAATGATAATCTTATTTGAAAATAGGAAATTTAGAAACAAATTTCAAAATTTAGAATACTTTAAAACATCTAAATTAATCTTATTTATTTCAAATATAAATTTGAAATCTTAGGTTTGAATCATTACTTAACATTTAAACTTAAACTTTGATTTAATACTTAAATTCAAAATATTCTTTTAAATTGAACTCCAAGATGTAATTAAATTACTTTCAAATGAAAACACTTGAAATAAATTTTAAAGTAAAATAAAACAAATAATTTCAATTTATACTTTAAAAGTTTGATTTAACATTTAATTTTAAACAACAAATTTTATACTTTGCATTTTGATTCCTTTATAAAACTTTTTTATAATAAAATGCTTGATTTTTAATTTAATCAACTCAAGTTTATATTGCAACTTAGTGATATATCTAACTACCAAAACAAAAGCTAAAAACCCGAAGCAATCAACGATATCACCCGAGACAACACCGAAGCAAACACAAACCATAATGTCTTCGAGTCAAACACGCGAATATCCCGAGAGCTTCTTCGAGTACAACCCGTCTTCCCCATCTCATACTTTCCAGTGCACACCCATCTTACTCGTGCGCAATGCACAACACCTCCAGCCACATGCGATCTGCGCGATGACCAACTATGGTCACAAAATCACTCGCGAGCCCATAAATCTACCCAGATCGAAGAAGTAGCAATCGAATCAAATTTTGACCGATCGAACCAAAAACTGAAAAAAACAACACGAACCCCAAACTCCACCGCCGTTGACCATCTCGGCAACGATGAGCCATGCCGACCACTCCATCGTGATGCCACAACCTATGTTGTCAACCTCCCCAAGCGCGAACGCCAACGGCCCGCCAACGTTCATCTCGAAATCACCTACAGCCGAGTCGAAACCCAATACCCACTAAACCCTAATTTGATTAATTACGATCAAATTACACATTAAAAAAATCAAAGGTATTTTTCCTATAATCTATAGCATACATGCAAGCTATGATCCAAGAATCAACTCAAACTATTAAGTATAACATCCACAGTTCATAAAATTAAATAAATATTGTAAAAAGCATGACTTTCACAATATGAATCGGATTTCAACGAAACGTAAAGCAGTATTCTGAAAATTTAATATATTTTCATAATAAAGGATAAAATTAAAAAATTCAAATAATTAAATTTTTAAATTTAAAAGTCAAAGTTTGACCAAATTGACCAAAAATCCATTTTTTTTGGAAATATCATATTATTCAGGTTTGAAATTATAACTGACACAAAATTAAAATTTATATTTAAAATAATAAAATTTATTCTTTTTAATAAATATAATAAAGTTTGTAAATCAGGAGTTTTAATTTAAATAATTAAAATAAACAATTAAAATAACTACAAAATACTGGGTTGTTAGAGGTGCGCTTTACTATTATTTCATCTTTATTGCTGCATTTAGGAATACATATTTATGCATTTAGTTAGGTAAAGAAATTTATATCTTTTATAAGTTTTATATATCGACACACCATAGTATAAATTTCAATATACTAGTCTAAATTTTTTTTAAAAAAAAATGTTTCTTAAAATGTTTTTTCTTTCAAATAAAATCTTACTATTAATTTATTACAACTATACTAAGTAGAAAAGAATTTTTACATGCATAATGCCAAGTGTCTTTACACATGTTTTCTCATTATTTTTTATGTTAATTAAATACTGTAAAAATTGGGTAAAAAAATCAATTATTTACTTGTCAATATCTAGTCGTAAAATTAGTGCAAAATCATGTTAAAATCAGGCCCAGAACAATAGATAGTATATCTGAAGTGCTACCTTTTCTTATGAACGTTTCTTAAGTGCTGCAAATTCGTTTTTGTAGCATCTCTGTGCTTTGAAACACTGTAGTGTTTTAGAAACTTTTCATAGCATTTGGTAAATACTGGAGTTTCTGTTTATGAATATATTTTACTACAAAAACTTTTTACAGCATTTTGTGAATGCTATCTTTTCTATTTAAAACTTTAAATTATGTAAAAATAATTTTTAAATTAAGTATTTTTCTCTACTCTTCTTAGAAGTTATTTTCTAACTTATATTAGAATATTTTAAAATTAATATTTTGATATTTTTTAGTAATTGGTTAAAATTTTAAAATGAAAAAGACCTTAATATAACACATGTTAATTTTAGTGTTTCAATCTTTATTATTTTATTGAATATTTCACTATGATATTTTTTTTGAAGGTGTTTAAACATGTTTCTAAATATTTTAAATCAATATATAATTTTTAACTAGTAAGTTAAGTATTTTATAAACATAGAAGTATGGATTCTTAAAAAATTAATTTAAATTTTTTAAAAACAAGGAGGGTATTAAATTTTTTAAATCCATATTTCATAGCAATTTGATTTTGATATTGAGTTTGATTACTACCTTTCATGAATATGTTATAGTTTTAATATCATTATTTACCTTTAAACTCTTGTCTTTACTACTCCTTTAGTCTCATTCATTAGTTTTCTTAACCTATGTTTAGTAACTGGTGTGTATTACCTTTGTTTGGTTGAAGCGAGTTATAATAAATTGTTTGATATATGTATACATACATACATACATACTTACACACACATACATATATAGGCTTGTCAATTAGATAATACTCATCAGTCATGTTTATCTTATAATCTGGATATCTCTTACCGTAGTATGTATATCATCATATCATTCTGCATATTATTATTATTATTATTACTTCACTGTCATTTTGTTTCGTATTACATATCATTATGCATCCTATCTCATATCACATTTCATTGCATATTACATCATATATTACAATGCATGAAATATCATAATCATTTCCATCACAAGTTGCACTTCATTTTGCATATTATCTCATCCTACATTGCATATGTCACACATTTCATACTGCATTACAAACTACATATTGCATACATGTACACATAACGAGTGTATTTTATTTAGGAGCAGTTTGTAGCATTGTCTTATAGCATAAGATTATTAGTTTTTAATTTGTTTGGTATATTTTGATTGACTTGTTTGACTTGATTGACTTGTTTGACTTGTTTTACTTAATTGACTTGTTTGATTTGATTGATTTTTTTGAATTATTTGACATGATTGGATTTGATGTGTTTGTTGATTGGATTGTTTGAAATATACTTATACATATTTATGTATTGAATAATTATAATATAATTATGTTCATGTAACATCCGCCTTTTCGCATGGTTTAAACAGACACACGTGCCGATTCAAACCATACGGAAGGGCGGATTGTTATGGGGTAGATAAGAAAAACGAGAAAGAAATAAAAGAAACAGAATCTCGCAGCAGAAGGATAAAATATAATAATAAAATATATAGTTTATAAATCTGTTTACAAAACATTTATATACTACATATCAGAGTTACACATACCAATAACAATGCAGCGGAACAGTGTGAGTGTGGTACAATAATATAAATAATAGTAATACGAATCTTCGTCTTCGTCCTCCAGAGCTAAAACTTCAATCCTGAAACGCTCGGACTGACCCGAGCGAATTTGAAAAGACAAAACACTCGAGTCAGAACTAAAAGATCTTATGTGAGTTAAATTAACAAAATAAATATGAGTACAGTAACTCAAGAGATGCTCGGGATTTACATCTCTTAAGGATCCGTTAAACTATTTACTATATAGTATATTGCGCTATTATAATAGTGTCTAATTGTAAAATAAACATACTTTTAAATAGCGTTAAGGAGTGACCCAATATTCCCCTTAACACGTAATAGTCCCAATAGTCCATCCAATATCATAGTCCCTCCTGATCGGGAAGCCACCAGAGGATACCACACGGGCTACGGGAGAAATCCAAACTCGTACAAGGCGCGATAGGTTAGGTGACACGGCAAAACTAGGCAACGCCAGGGTAGATATACCAATTGCTATCTGGGCTGATGGAAACGCGTAGCCGCAGCTACCGCCCACCTCGAAACAAACTCCCCCAAAAAAATCAAAGTAAAGGTGGCCACTGAATCAATCCAAAGTCAAAGTATAATATCGAAGAGGAGTGTCCATCAGAGGAATGACCTCATTGGCCCGAGAATCGCTCCTGTTTTAGCCACCTTATGCCAACTCATGGGAGTCGGGTCCACGTATTTACCATGCTGGAAACGCCTCCACCAACCTACTTCATTCTGGAATCTCCACCGCATACACGGTTAGTCAAAGTGGTTTCGGTATCGATATAGAGTATGTCCATATCCGATCCCGGTCTCTTTGCCAACCAATCATTATTATAACACCGCGTCATTTAAAAATAATTATACTTTTAAAACCAAAATAAAATATCCATTTAAAACCCATATAAAAACGATATCATTTTTATTCTTAAAACCCCAAATCAATACGATATCATTTTATTTTCCAATATATATTATTTCCAAAATCATAGGGTTTCCAAAGTAAAATATTTTGAAATGAAAACTCTTGAATATAATATTTCCAACTTATGCTACCTTGAAAAACATAGCTTTGAAAACAATTTCCATCTCTTAAATGGTTAAATATTTAACTACTTTTATAAAACAAAATAGCTTCTTTAGATTTCACAAATCAATTCTAAATATCGATCTAACTTCCCAATACCATTTCAATTCTTATGGTTAAAAGCTTTAAATATTTCACCATTTCAAAACAAACTTATTTGACAAACCCATATGTATCAAATCCAATTACTTGTTATTTAGACTTGAAATGTTTACTTATTGAATTCAATATAATTTAAGTAAACCTTTAACTTCACGTAACTGAAAAAAATTTCAATTCATTTAACTTGATATATTCCTTTAAAACAACCTGACACTTATTTAAATCACTTTACACAAAATCAAGTTATAAATCATATACTTTAAAAATTTAAATTTTATTTAAATTCCGATTTAAATTAATATTCAACTTCCAATTTTATTCTCATTTAAGTCAATAGAACTACCAGAAATTAAATTTTAATTAAATGCTTAATCGTATTTGATCTTAAAATCAAACTTCGGTTTATACTTCAAATCAATTTTTATACAAAGCCTAAAAACGGAAAATTTCTATATATATATATATATATATATATAGCTTGTATTAAAGATCAAATCAAAACCCATAAACCATATATATATGTATAGCTTTACAAAACCATAGTAAAACATTTCCAAAAATAATTTTATATATTTACCGCGGTGCCTGTATAAAATTTTCTATCCTATGGTCAAGTGATACAGATGTTTATCATTTCAATCCGCAATTTAAAATAAAAAAATACGGTTGTATATCATTTCAAACCGCAATCCCGAATGAAATGAAAATGCATGATGACTTGCAGTTTGTACAATATAAATATAGCATCCATTCATCCAAATATCAATCATCAACCATTATTTGCAATCATCGTCAAATTTAAACAGTCATCGATATAGAGCATATAAATTATACAGGTTATAAATAACAGTTTATATTCAATAATAAATTTAATAACTGTTAACTAGCAGTTTATATGCAAAATAAATTCTAACTGTAAATTTATATGCAATAATTAAAATAATAAACAGTTAAATAAATAAAAATGCGAATTAACTGAGAAGATGAATAAAACATGCCAAACAAATCATATATAAATTTCTACTCATATCTAAAAATCAATTTAACAAACATAAAATATTTTAGAAGTTGTGAGTGGGTCAAAACACTAACCTTTTGAATTTAAATCGAGTTTAAATTCAATTTAAACTCAAAAATTCGACGGTCTTCGAATTGGTCCAAACTAGTTCCAAACTTTTCGAAATTTAATTACGATCCTAACAAAAAAAGTTTCGCGTGAATCCGAGGTCGTATGAAAAAGTTATGCGATTTAAACGATTTGAAAATCAAAATAAATTATAAAACAAAACAAACCTTAATTAAATACTCGCCACGTCACAACCGTCTTTCACGTGCTTTGGCTACAGGAGCACGCGAATATGTTTCCAGACCGAACTCAAAACGGAAAACGAACACCACCAGTAGATTGCGTATTCTGAGAACTCCAACATATAATTTTTCTGGAATTTTTAGAGGAGTTTGAATTTTGACTTTTATTTGGATTGAAACTGGATCTAGAAATTGTCTGTTGCCATTGAAGAAGAGAAGAAGTTGAAGAAGAGACTATACAGAGGAATGAAGATGGAGGCTAGGGTTTCACCGCCTATTTATAGATAGATCGCAAAAGAATAGGTGTGCACGAATTTTAACGTGCAAACGGAGGTGGTCCCAAAAGATAAATAATATTAATTACACACGTTATGGATTTAGGAAATAAATAAATACCTTATCATTTATATTTTATTTTAAACGTATTTACAAATGTAAATCTAGACGTTTCGTTTACGTTTCAAAATATATCCACAATTTTATTAATTTCCAAATTGATCTAAACAAATTTAGATGTAAATTAAAAGCTGATAAGTCTATCCATTGCAGTGTTAATTTCTCCACTTCCTTATATTTAGAAATTATAAATTAAATTTTCAAAAACCTATTTTTTGATTTTCAAACTTTTATATTCTCATCTTTTACCAATAATAAGGATGCACTAACATTTGTTCATGGTTTCACCTTATTATCCTCAAATTCCATTTTAATTTGCAATAATTACAATTGTTGAATTTTGATACGTTAATTAAATTTATACATCTTGCTTTCTATACTATAAATCAACAAGGGGTCCTATTTTATATAGAATTAGCAAAATTTCATCTTATAAAATTAACCTCCTTCAATTACAAAACAAAGTCTACGCTAACTGCACAATTCAAGTCAATTAATTGTAATTGATTTCCCATAAATTGTTATAAATAAAATTTGAAATCTTCATAACTTCGTTTATTGATTTACAATCTTACTATTAAATAAATTGACATTTAGCATTGAATTATATTCCATTCCATAAATGAATTTATAAATTTATTTCAAATTAACGTACTACTTGATTTCCTTAGATTATAAGTTATTCTATTAGTCAGTCATCTTTTTTTTAAAATCATTAATTAAGGTCCCAATTAGGTTAATTTATCGGGATTTCATTCCTTTATTACATCATTCATCACTTAACAACTAAACAACTTTTCTATGCATCTTATTTCACTTATATCTTGTAATTATTTTCTAAACTCATACTTGTAATACCCAATATCATTTTATATTTCAATCGATTCTCACTTATTCCTATTTTATTGCAATATATTTCTATACTCATTCATTAATGCATATCTTCACTCACTTCCTATTTTATTGCAATATATTTCTATATTCATTCATTAATGCATATCTTCACTCACTTCCTATTTTATTTGTAATATATTTCTATATTCATTCATTAATGCATGTCTTCACTCACTTCCTATTTTATTTGTAATATATTTCTATATTCATTCATAAATGCATATCTTCACTTACTTCCTATTTTATTTGTAATATATTTCTATATTCATTCATTAGTGCATATCTTCACTCACTTCCTATTTTATTTGTAATATATTTCTATATTCATTCATTAATGCATATCTTCACTCACTTCCTATTTTATTCGTAATATATTTCTATATTCATTCATTAATGCATACATACAAATTAAAAATTCTAAATCCCTTTTAATTATTCCATATATGCTCCATTCCTTCACTTAATGCACAATTAGCATTCCTTATTCAAATTTGTTACATTCCCTTATATCCACTTCATAAATAAATTGGTATTCCGTTTTCCATTTATTACTAACTTTAATTATTGCAATTTATTATCTAACATACAATTTGAATTTATTTTCAAATTTTCACCGTTAAATTAATTAACATCTTCTAATAGTAAATAAAAAGGATTGAGCAAATTAAAATTTCTATTCAGTTATATTTTATCAATATTTGATACTTAGGCAAAATAAATTCTTGTCTTTAATTGCCCTTTTCATAATTTCAACTCAATCAACCATTTCAACATGCTACTCATAATAACTTTTTATAAGTATGCATGGAATCATCATTCATTCCAATCTTTTCTTAATTTACATAATAAATTCCCTTTATTTATTTTCAATTTACACAAAGGTATAAATCTTTCACTATTTCAATCATTAGATTTTTATTCAAATTACTAATAATCAAGTTTTTAAATACCGTTGCTATATTTTAATTTAGCGTTCATTCCAATACCAATTTATCATCTTCATTTTTTTTTTTTTTCTTTTTTTTTCTACAAAAAATTAAATTACAAGATCCTATTTAATTAACAATTTAATTGTCGAAATTTACGGGTCGTTACACTCTCCCCCACTCAAAACTTTTCGTCCCCGAAAAGGGAAAGAAGGGAAAAGAAGAATTTCGAAATCAATATCATATTTAAATATTATATATATTAAAATTTAAATTTACAAAATTAGTTAATTTAGCTAAAATATACAAATTTATATAAAGTGAAATATTTAAGCGGTTTCAACCATTAATCAACCAATCAATACAACAACCATCAACTTTACAAACAGCATACATACCCAAGACAAAGCAACCATTTAATCCAACAAACAAATAGTTGTTCGGGTTCAAAACTTGAAATTGTATGGAATGAAAATAACTATCAAGTGCATCCTTTACTCAACAGTCTCAGATGGAACAACGATAGATTATTTATTCATCCAACAACTTCAAATTCTCTTACCCAACCAACCATAAGTCAAACAATAACAATTCAAACCAACAACCAAATTAACTTATTATACATTTATTTCATGCTTTAGTTGTTTAATTTCTTTTCTTTCATTTATTGAGTGATTCCTTCATTACTTACAATTTTCATTTTTCATTTATTACAATATTCATTATATTTGCATTCCGTTTTATTTACTTAAGTTTATAATAATCTATTTATAATACTTAAAATTTCCATTTCAACTTAAGTTTATACATTTAATTCTCATTTTGTAACAGCAAATTCATTGAATACCTTTATTACCTCAAGCTTCAGTTATAAGATTTACCCTTACATTTTCTTACTAACATTGCAACTTTTATTATATGGTAAGTTATATATATGCTTTAAGAATGTAGGTGAAAATTATACAAGTTTCTTCTCAATTCCTTTAATTAATTAATGGTTCAATAATTATATATATTCGTTTTATAAATTACAATTTCAACTTACTTTTAATTTCATTCATTTATTTAATGCTTACATTTCTATTATATTTAATAATGGTAACATTTTAACTACACTAAATTTGCAACTTTATACATCAATTCTTATAAATAAATAAATTCATTAATTCATTTAATAATGTTTACAATCATTTATTTACATTACTTATCTTGCTATTGTATTAAATTTTTACTTTAATTAAAGGTTCCAATTTCTACACTTAATTGAACTATTAATTAACTGGAACTTAAGAACCAAATACCGGGTTTAATTTTTAAATCATTTAAAATAATAGATAGATATCTATTCTTAACATATATATATATATATCCAATTATAATTAAAACGATAAAATTTTTCTTAAACAATTCTGCAGTAAATTTCTACAGTGGCCTTCCCACTTCGAAACTCGAAAATGAAAGTCGATGATGCGTGCACTCATCACCGAAATTATTTTCCAGCAACAGGGAGGAAAGTACAAAACTTATTTTTTCCGAAATCTTCTTTAAAACAATTTTTCCGAATTATATTGAAACATTTATATCAAAAAATACTTATAAATAATATTATTATATTCCAAAATTTATTCGAAAGAAATTTCAAAACCTCGGAACTTAAGTTCTAAATTTCCAAATTTCATCAATCTTATTTTCCAATCTAACTTATATTATTAATTATACACTTTATCACCTAACAACCAATCTATTGCAGCCAAATATAGATATGGATTGAAAAATTTATTTTATATATAGAAAATATAATAGGAAAAATTATTTCATTCACCTATATTAAAACAGATATTATGTCGGTCTGTCCTATTTAGTGTTTAGAAACCCCTATTGATGTCACAGCGTCCCATGCATCAACTAGAATTTATAAATACAAAACGGAACAGATTAACACAATATTAAAATCTTTTTATAACACTAACAAGTACGCTCTCTAATATATATACACTCAGCGACTCCCATAGGGTATTACTACCCTATTAACAAAGAGTCAAACCCCACAAAGCCAAGGTTTATCGCTAAACCAAAGCTCTGATACCAACTGTAACATCCGCCTTTTCGCACGGTTTAAACAGACACACGTGCCGATTCAAACCATACGGAAGGGCGGATTGTTATGGGGTAGATAAGAAAAACGAGAAAGAAATAAAAGAAACAGAATCTCACGGCGGAAGGATAAAATATAATAATAAAATATATAGTTTATAAATCTGTTTACAAAACATTTATATACTACATATCAGAGTTACACATACCAATAACAATGCAGCGGAACAGTGTGAGTGTGGTACAAAAATATAAATAATAGTAATACGAATCTTCGTCTTCGTGCTCCAGAGCTAAAACTTCAATCCTGAAACACTCGGACTGACCCGAGCGAATTTGAAAAGACAAAACACTCGAGTCAGAACTAAAAGATCTTATGTGAGTTAAATTAACAAAATAAATATGAGTACAGTAACTCAAGAGATGCTCGGGATTTACATCTCTTAAGGATCCGTTAAACTATTTACTATATAGTATATTGCGCTATTATAATAGTGTCTAATTGTAAAATAAACATACTTTTAAATAGCGTTAAGGAGTAACCCAATATTCCCCTTAACACGTAATAGTCCTAGTAGTCCATCCAATATCACAGTCCCTCCTGATCGGGAAGCCACCGGAGGATACCACATGGGCTACGGGAGAAATCCAAACTCGTACAAGGCGCGATAGGGTAGGTGACACGGCACAACTAGGCAATGCCAGGGTAGATATACCAATTGCTATCCGGGCTGATGGAAACGCGTAGCCGCAGCTACCGCACACCTCGAAACAAACTCCCCCAAAAAAATCAAACTAAAGGTGGCCACTGAATCAATCCAAAGTCAAAGTATAATATCGAAGAGGAGTGTCCGATCAGAGGAATGACCTCATTGGCCCGAGAATCGCTCCTGTTTTAGCCACCTTATGCCAACTCACGGGAGTCGGGTCCACGTATTTAATTTGCAGGAAACGCCTCCACCAACCTACTTCATTCTGGAATCTCCACCGCGTACACGGTTAGTCAAAGTGGTTTTCGGTATCGACAGAGAGTATGTCCATATCCGATCCTGGTCTCTTTGCCAACCAATCGTTATTATAACGCCGCGACATTTAAAAATAATTATACTTTTAAAACCAAAATAAAATATCCATTTAAAACCCATATAAAAACGATATTATTTTTATTCTTAAAACCCCAAATCAATACGGTATCATTTTATTTTCCAATATATATTATTTCCAAAATCATAGGGTTTTCAAAGTAAAATATTTAGAAATCAAAATTCTTGAATATAATATTTCCAACTTATACTACCTTGAAAAACATAGCTTTGAAAACAATTTCCATCTCTTAAATGGATATTTAACTACTTTTATAAAACAAAATAGCTTCTTTAGATTTCACAAATCAATTCTAAATATCGATTTAACTTCCCAATACCATTTCAATTCTTATGGTTAAAAGCTTTATATATTTCACCATTTCAAAACAAACTTATTTGACAAACCCATATGTATCAAATCCAATTACTTATTATTTAGACTTGAAATGTTTACATATTGAATTCAATATAATTTAAATAAACCTTTAACTTCACATAACTGAAAAAAAATTCAATTTATTTAACTCGATATATTCCTTTAAAACAACCTGATACTTATTTAAATCACTTTACACAAAATCAAGTTATAAATCATATCCTTTAAAAATTTAACTATTATTTAAATTCCGATTTAACTTAATATTCAACTTCCAATTTTATTCTCATTTAAGTCAATAGAACTACCAGAAATTAAATTTTAATTAAATGCTTAATCGTATTTGATCTTAAAATCAAACTTCGGCTTATACTTCAAATCAATTTTTATACAAAGCCCAAAACCGGAAAATTTCTATATATATATATATATATATATATATATATATATATAGCTTTTATTAATGGTCAAATCAAAACCCATAAACCATATATATATGTATAGCTTTACAAAACCATAGTAAAACATTTCCAAAAATAATTTTATATATATACCGCGGTGCCTGTATAAAATTTTCTATCCTATGATCAAGTGATACGGATGTTTATCATTTCAATCCGCAATTTAAAATAAAAAAATGCGGTTGTATATCATTTCAAACCGCAATCCCGAATGAAATGAAAATGCATGATGACTTGCAGTTTATACAATATAAATATAGCATCCATTCATCCAAATATCAATCATCAACCATTATTTGCAATCATCGTCAAATTTAAACAGTCATCGATATAGAGCATATAAATTATACAGGTAATAAATAACAGTTTATATTCAATAATAAATTTAATAACTGTTAACTAGCAGTTTATATGCAAAATAAATTCTAACTGTAAATTTATATGCAATAATTAAAATAATAAACAGTTAAATAAATAAAAATGCGAATTAACTGAGAAGATGAATAAAACATGCCAAACAAATCATATATAAATTTCTACTCATATCTAAAAATCAATTTAACAAACATAAAATATTTTAGAAGTTGTGAGTGGGTTAAAACACTCACCTTTTGAATTTAAATCGAATTTAAATTCAATTTAAACTCAAAAATTTGACGGTCTCCGAATTGGTCCAAACTAGTTCCAAACCATCTGGAATTTAATTACGATCCTAACAAAAAAAGTTTCACGTGAATCCGAGCTCGTATGAAAAAGTTATGCGATTTAAACGATTTGAAAATCAAAATAAATTATAAAACAAAACAAACCTTAATTAAATACTCGCCACGTCACTATCGTCTTTGACGCGCTTTGGCTACAGGAGCACGCGAATTTGTTTCCAGACCAAACCCAAAACGGAAAACGAACACCACCAGTAGATTGCGTATTCTGAGAACTCCAACATATAGTTTTTATGGAATTTTTAGAGGAGTTTGAATTTTGACTTTTATTTGGATTGAAACTGGATCTAGAAATTGTCTGTTGCCATTGAAGAAGAGAAGAAGTTGAAGAAGAGACTATACAGAGGAATGAAGATGGAGGCTAGGGTTTCACCGCCTATTTATAGATAGATCGCAAAAGAATAGGTGTGCACAAATTTTAACGTGCAAACGGAGGTGGTCCCAAAAGATAAATAATATTAATTACACACGTTACGGATTTAGGAAATAAATAAATTCCTTATCATTTACATTTTATTTTAAACGTATTTACAAATGTAAATCTAGACGTTTCGTTTACGTTTCAAAATATATCCACAATTTTATTAATTTCCAAATTGATCTAAACAAATTTAGATGTAAATTAAAAGCTGATAAGTCTATCCATTGCAGTGTTAATTTCTCCACTTCCTTATATTTAGAAATTATAAATTAAATTTTCAAAAACCGATTTTTTGATTTTCAAACTTTTATATTCTCATCTTTTACCAATAATAAGGATGCACTAACATTTGTTCATGGTTTCACCTTATTATCCTCAAATTCCATTTTAATTTGCAATAATTACAATTGTTGAATTTTGATACTTTAATTAAATTTATACATCTTGCTTTCTATACTATAAATCAACCGGTGGTCCTATTTTATATAGAATTAGCAAAATTCCATCTTATAAAATTAACCTCCTTCAATTACAAAACAAAGTCTACGCTAACTGCACAATTCAAGTCTATTAATTGTAATTGATTTCCCATAAATTGTTATAAATAAAATTTGAAATCTTCATAACTTCGTTTATTGATTTACAATCTCACTATTAAATAAATTAACATTTACCATTGAATTATATTCCATTCCATAAATGAATTTATAAATTTATTTCAAATTAACGTACTACTTGATTTCCTTAGATTATAAGTTATTCTATTAGTCAGTCATCTTTTTTTTAAAATCATTAATTAAGGCCCCAATTAGGTTAATTTATCTGGATTTCATTCCTTTATTACATCATTCATCACTTAACAATTAACCAACTTTTCTATGCATCTTATTTCACTTATATCTTGTAATTATTTTCTAAACTCATACTTGTAATACCCAATATCATTTTATATTTCAATCGATTCTCACTTATTCCTATTTTATTGCAATATATTTCTATACTCATTCATTAATGCATATCTTCACTCCCTTCCTATTTTATTGCAATATATTTCTATATTCATTCATTAATGCATATCTTCACTCACTTCCTATTTTATTGCAATACATTTCTATATTCATTCATTAATGCATATCTTCACTCACTTCCTATTTTATTTGTAATATATTTCTGTATTCATTCATTAATGCATATCTTCACTCACTTCCTATTTTATTTGTAATATATTTCTATATTCATTCAATTATGCACATCTTCACTTACTTCCTATTTTATTTGTAATATATTTCTATATTCATTCATTAATGCATATCTTCACTCACTTCCTATTTTATTTGTAATATATTTCTATATTCATTCATTAATGCATATCTTCACTTACTTCTTATTTTATTCTTAATATATTTCTATATTCATTCATTAATGCATACAAACAAATTAAAAATTCTAAATCCCTTTTAATTATTCCATCTATGCTCCATTCCTTCACTTAATGCACAATTAGCATTGCTTATTCAAATTTGTTACATTCCCTTATATCCACTTCATAAATAAATTGGTATTCCGTTTTCCATTTATTACTAACTTTAATTATTGCAATTTATTATCTAACATACTATTTGAATTTATTTTCAAATTTTCACCGTTAAATTAATTAACATCTTCTAATAGTAAATAAAAAGGATTGAGCAAATTAAAATTTCTATTCAGTTATATTTTATCAATATATTGATACTTAGGCAAAATCAAATTCTTGTCTTTAATTACCCTTTTCATAATTTCAACTCAATCAACCATTTCAACATTCAACTCATAATAACTTTTCATAAGTATGCATGGAATCATCAATTATTCCAATCTTTTCTTAATTTACATAATAAATTCCCTTTATTTATTTTCAATTTACACAAAGGTATAAATCTTTCACTATTTCAATCATTAAATTTTTATTCAAATTACTAATAATCAAGTTTTTAAATACCGTTGCTATATTTTAATTTAGCGTTCATACCAATACTAATTTATCATCTTCATTTTTTTTCTTTTTTTTTTCTTTTTTTTCTACAAAAAATTAAATTACAAGATCCTATTTATTTAACAATTTAATTGTCGAAATTTACGGGTCGTTACACTCTCCCCCACTCAAAACTTTTCGTCCCCGAAAAGGGAAAGAAGGGAAAAGAAGAATTTCGAAATCAATATCATATTTAAATATTATATTTATAAAAATTTAAATTTACAAAATTAGTTAATTTAGCTAAAATATACAAATTTATATAAAGTGAAATATTTAAGCGGTTTCAACCATTAATCAACCAATCAATACAACAACCATCAACTTTACAAACAGCATACATACCCAAGACAAAGCAACCATTTAATCCAACAAACAAATAGTTGTTCGGGTTCAAAACTTGAAATTGTATGGAATGAAAATAACTATCCAGTGCATCCTTTACTCAACAGTCTTAGATGGAACAACGATAGATTATTTATTCATCCAACAACTTCAAATTCTCTTACCCAACCAACCATAAGTCAAACAATAACAATTCAAACCAACAACCAAATTAACTTATTATACATTTATTTCATGCTTTAGTTGTTTAATTTCTTTTCTTTCATTTATTGAGTGATTCCTTCATTACTTACAATTTTCATTTTTCATTTATTACAATATTCATTATATTTGCATTCCGTTTTATTTACTTAAGTTTATAATCATCTATTTATAATACTTAAAATGTCCATTTTAAATTAAGTTTATACATTTAATTCTCATTTTGTAACAGCAAATTCATTGAATACCTTTATTACCTCAAGCTTCACTTATAAGATTTCCCCTTACATTTTCTTACTAACATTGCAACTTTTATTATATGGTAAGTAATATATATGCTTTAAGAATGTAGGTGAAAATTATACAAGTTTCTTCTCAATTCCTTTAATTAATTAATGGTTCAATAATTATATATATTTGTTTTATAAATTACAATTTCAACTTACTTTTAATTTCATTCATTTATTTAATGCTTACATTTCTATTATATTTAATAATGGTAACAATTTAACTGCACTAAATTTGCAACTTTATACATCAATTCTTATAAATAAAGAGGTTCATTAATTCATTTAATAATGTTTACAATCGTTTATTTACATTACTTATCTTGCTATTGTATTAAATTTTTACTTTAATTAAAGGTTCCGATTTCTACACTTAATTGAACTATTAATTAACTGGAACTTAAGAACCAAATACCGAGTTTAATTTTTAAATCATTTAAAATAATAGATAGATATCTATTCTTAACATATATATATATATATATATATATATATATATCCAATTATAATTAAAACGATAAAAAATTTCTTAAACAATTCAGCAGTAAATTTCTACAGTGGCCTTCCCACTTCGAAACTCGAAAATGAAAGTCGATGATGCGTGCACTCATCACCGAAATTATTTTCCAGCAACAGGGAGGAAAGTACAAAACTTATTTTTTCCGAAATCTTCTTTAAAACAATTTTTCCGAATTATATTGAAATATTTATATCAGAAAATACTTATAAATAATATTATTATATTCCAAAATTTATTCGAAAGAAATTTCAAACCCCGGAACTTAAGTTCTAAATTTCCAAATTTCATCAATCTTATTTTCCAATCTAACTTATATTATTATTATACACTTTATCACCTAACAACCAATCTATTGCAGCCAAATATAGATATGGATTGAAAAATTTATTTTATATATAGAAAATATAATAGGAAAAATTATTTCATTCACCTATATTAAAACAAATATTATGTCGGTCTGTCCTATTTAGTGTTTAGAAACCCCTATTGATGTCACAGCGTCCCATGCATCAACCAGAATTTATAAATACAAAAAGGAACAGACTAACACAATATTAAAACCTTTTTATAACACTAACAAGTACGCTCTCTCATATATATACACTCAGCGACTTCCATAGGGTATTACTACCCTATTAACAAAGAGTCAAACCCCACAAAGCCAAGGTTTGTCTCTAAACCAAAGCTCTGATACCAACTGTAACATCCGCCTTTTCGCACGATTTAAACAGACACACGTGCCGATTCAAACCATACGGAAGGGCGGATTCTTATGGGGTAGATAAGAAAAACGAGAAAGAAATAAAAGAAACAGAATCTCGCAGCGGAAGGATAAAATATAATAATAAAATATATAGTTTATAAATCTGTTTACAAAACATTTATATACTACATATCAGAGTTACACATACCAATAACAATGCAGCGGAACAGTGTGAGTGTGGTACAATAATATAAATAATAGTAATACGAATCTTCGTCTTCGTCCTCCAGAGCTAAAACTTCAATCCTGAAACGCTCGGCTGACCCGAGCGAATTTGAAAAGACAAAACACTCGAGTCAGAACTAAAAGATCTTATGTGAGTTAAATTAACAAAATAAATATGAGTACAGTAACTCAAGAGATGCTCGGGATTTACATCTCTTAAGGATCCGTTAAACTATTTACTATATAGTATATTGCGCTATTATAATAGTGTCTAATTGTAAAATAAACATACTTTTAAATAGCGTTAAGGAGTGACCCAATATTCCCCTTAACACGTAATAGTCCCAGTAGTCCATCCAATATCATAGTCCCTCCTGATCGGGAAGCCACCAGAGGATACCACACGGGCTACGGGAGAAATCCAAACTCGTACAAGGCGTGATAGGGTAGGTGACACGGCACAACTAGGCAATGCCAGGGTATATATACCAATTGCTATCCGGGCTGATGGAAACGCGTAGCCCCAGCTACCGCCCACCTCGAAACAAACTCCCCCAAAAAAATCAAAGTAAAGGTGGCCACTAAATCAATCCAAAGTCAAAGTATAATATCGAAGAGGAGTGTCCGATCAGAGGAATGATCTCATTGTCCCGAGAATCGCTCCTGTTTTAGCCACCTTATGCCAACTCACGGGAGTCGGGTCCACGTATTTACCTTGCAGGAAACGCCACCACCAACCTACTTCATTCTGGAATCTCCACCGCGTACACGGTTAGTCAAAGTGGTTTTCGGTATCGACAGAGAGTATGTCCATATCCGATCCCGGTCTCTTTGCCAACCGATCGTTATTATAACACCATGTCATTTAAAAATAATTATACTTTTAAAACCAAAATAAAATATCCATTTAAAACCCATATAAAAACGATATCATTTTTATTCTTAAAACCCCAAATCGATACGATATCATTTTATTTTCCAATATATATTATTTCCAAAATCATAGGGTTTTCAAAGTAAAATATTTAGAAATCAAAACTCTTGAATATAATATTTCCAACTTATACTACCTTGAAAAACACAGCTTTGAAAACAATTTCCATCACTTAAATGGTTAAATATTTAACTACTTTTATAAAACAAAATAGCTTCTTTAGATTTCACAAATCAATTATAAATATCGATTTAACTTCCCAATACCATTTCAATTCTTATGGTTAAAAGCTTTAAATATTTCACCATTTCAAAACAAACTTATTTGACAAACCCATATGTATCAAATCCAACTACTTATTATTTAGACTTGAAATGTTTACTTATTGAATTCAATATAATTTAAGTAAACCTTTAACTTCACATAACTGAATTTTTTTTCAATTTATTTAACTTGATATATTCCTCTAAAACAACCTGATACTTATTTAAATCACTTTACACAAAATCAAGTTATAAATCATATCCTTTAAAAATTTAAATTTTATTTAAATTCCGATTTAACTTAATATTCAACTTCCAATTTTATTCTCATTTAAGTCAATAGAACTACCAGAAATTAAATTTTAATTAAATGCTTAATCGTATTTGATCTTAAAATCAAACTTCGGCTTATACTTCAAATCAATTTTTATACAAAGCCCAAAACCGGAAAATTTCTATATATATATATATATATATATATAGCTTTTATTAATGGTCAAATCAAAACCCATAAACCATATATATATGTATAGCTTTACAAAACCATAGTAAAACATTTCCAAAAATAATTTTATATATATACCGCGGTGCCTGTATAAAATTTTCTATCCTATGGTCAAGTGATACGGATGTTTATCATTTCAATCCGCAATTTAAAATAAAAAAATGCGGTTGTATATCATTTCAAACCGCAATCCCGTATGAAATGAAAATGCATGATGAATTGCAGTTTATACAATATAAATATAGCATCCATTCATCCAAATATCAATCATCAACCATTATTTGCAATCATCGTCAAATTTAAACAGTCATCGATATAGAGCATATAAATTATACAGGTAATAAATAACAGTTTATATTCAATAATAAATTTAATAACTGTTAACTAGCAGTTTATATGCAAAATAAATTCTAACTGTAAATTTATATGCAATAATTAAAATAATAAACAGTTAAATAAATAAAAATGCGAATTAACTGAGAAGATGAATAAAACATGCCAAACAAATCATATATAAATTTCTACTCATATCTAAAAATCAATTTAATAAACATAAAATATTTTAGAAGTTGTGAGTGGGTTAAAACACTCACCTTTTGAATTTAAATCGAATTTAAATTCAATTTAAACTCAAAAATTCGATGGTCTCCGAATTGGTCCAAACTAGTTCCAAACTATTCGGAATTTAATTACGATCCTAACAAAAAAAGTTTTGCGTGAATCCGAGGTCGTATGAAAAAGTTATGCAATTTAAACGATTTGAAAATCAAAATAAATTATAAAACAAAACAAACCCTAATTAAATACTCGCCACGTCACTATCGTCTTTCACGCGCTTTGGCTACAGGAGCACGCGAATATGTTTCCAGACCGAACCCAAAACGGAAAACGAACACCACCAGTAGATTGCGTATTCTGAGAACTCCAACATATAATTTTTCTGGAAATTTTAGAGGAGTTTGAATTTTGACTTTATTTGGATTGAAACTGGATCTAGAAATTGTCTGTTGCCATTGAAGAAGAGAAGAAGTTGAAGAATAGACTATACAGAGGAATGAAGATAGAGGCTAGGGTTTCACCGCCTATTTATAGATAGATCGCAAAAGAATAGGTGTGCACGAATTTTAACGTGCAAACAGAGGTGGTCCCAAAAGATAAATAATATTAATTACACATGTTACGGATTTAGGAAATAAATAAATTCCTTATCATTTACATTTTATTTTAAACGTATTTACAAATGTAAATCTAGACGTTTCATTTACGTTTCAAAATATATCCACAATTTTATTAATTTCCAAATTGATCTAAACAAATTTAGATGTAAATTAAAAGCTGATAAGTCTATCCATTGCAGTGTTAATTTCTCCACTTCCTTATATTTAGAAATTATAAATTAAATTTTCAAAAACCTATTTTTTTGATTTTCAAACTTTTATATTCTCATCTTTTACCAATAATAAGGATGCACTAACATTAGTTCATGGTTTCACCTTATTATCCTCAAATTCCATTTTAATTTGCAATAATTACAATTGTTGAATTTTGATACTTTAATTAAATTTATACATCTTGCTTTCTATACTATAAATCAACCAGTGGTCCTATTTTATATAGAATTAGCAAAATTTCATCTTATAAAATTAACCTCCTTCAATTACAAAACAAATTCTACGCTAACTACACAATTCAAGTCAATTAATTGTAATTGATTTCCCATAAATTGTTATAAATAAAATTTGAAATCTTCATAACTTCGTTTATTGATTACAATCTTACTATTAAATAAATTGACATTTAGCATTGAATTATATTCCATTCCATAAATGAATTTATAAATTTATTTCAAATTAACGTACTACTTGATTTCCTTAGATTATAAGTTATTCTATTAGTCAGTCATCTTTTTTTTAAAATCATTAATTAAGATCCCAATTAGGTTAATTTATCTGGATTTCATTCCTTTATTACATCATTCATCACTTAACAATTAACCAACTTTTCTATGCATCTTATTTCACTTATATCTTGTAATTATTTTCTAAACTCATACTTATAATACCCAATATCATTTTATATTTCAATCGATCTTCACTCACTTCCTATTTTATTGCAATATATTTCTATACTCATTCATTAATGCATATCTTCACTCACTTCCTATTTTATTGCAATATATTTCTATATTCATTCATTAATGCATATCTTCACTCACTTCCTATTTTGTTGCAATATATTTCTATATTCATCCATTAATGCATATCTTCACTCACTTCCTATTTTATTTGTAATATATTTCTATATTCATTCATTAATGCATATCTTCACTCACTTCCTATTTTATTTGTAATATATTTCTATATTCATTCATAAATGCATATCTTCACTTACTTCCTATTTTATTTGTAATATATTTCTATATTCATTCATTAATGCATATCTTCACTCACTTCCTATTTTATTTGTAATATTGTAACATCCCGAAATTTTTGAATTTAAAATTGGTAATGTATTTGAACTTTTAGAACTTAAATTGAGAATTTCAAGAAAAATAAATATTGTTAATGTTAATATTATAAAGATGCATAGAATTTAAATTAACATAGATAGTTAAGTTTAAATAAATAGATAATAATAATGATAATTAAATAAAAGAACATATTTTTTTAAAAAAAACAAGAAGTTGTTTTAAAACAATAAAATTAAAATTTGTTGTAAACAAATATGTAGACATAAGGAAAATATAAAACTAAAACAAGACTCTTCTATATAATAAAGTAAGGTAAATTTGTATAAAAAAATGAAATTAAACAAAACAACACATACATATAAAAGAATAAACAAAACAGTATGTTGTAATATACAAGTATACAGGGAAGCATTACAAAACAAGCTTCATTTAATGCCATTTACTCTAGTAACCTCAAGCAAGACATCAACTGTGAATCCATGCTTCATTAAATGCATTTACTGTCTAGCATAGATAAAGATCACATCAACCTGTATTTAGCAACAATACAAAATAATGTTTCAAGTACTATATTGAACCTGTACACAATTCCCTCTATAAACAAGAACATTTGTTTCAGTTTTATTTCGTTCAACAACTTAGCAAAGAACAGAAAATAAACTTAGAAAAAATATATACAAGTTCAAAACAAATTTCTGAAGAAAGAAAAAAGAAAAAAAAAACAAACCAGAGAGGAAGATTTAGAACTGCAGCTTCAAAACCAATATTGTCTCTGCTTATCAATATATTCAAGTGAGTCAACAAATTTACTTCAGGATTTAGATAGATTGTGGGAATGATTTATATTGTGTTGCTTATAAATTTATCTCAGTTTTATTCTTCATATATATATATATATATATATATATATACATATCAAACTGTCTGAAACTCCCATTTCCTTCTCTGATTGAATCACAGGGTTGTATTACACAAGAAAACATTTAAATCCTTATCATCTGATTAGAATTAGCCTTTGATTTCAAAACTAAGTAGCAGTGCTTATGTTTGAATTATAAGTAAAATAGTTTCATGAAGCATGAGTATATTCAGTATGAAAACTTTTTTTTTTCCAGAGGAAATCTTAAATTTTGATAAATTTCGAGTATCACAATTTTGAGATTGGATTATATAATATGAATCTGCATTTGAAGATAGGAATTTTAAGCCGTGTTTGATGATTTTTAAGCATGTGGTTCAAGAGCAGATCGTTGACGAATGGAAAAGGGTTTATAGTCAAAATCAGGTGGTCGGAGGTACTAGGGAGGCCGGAGTTTCTCGAGAAGGTAGAGGAGCTTACGGGGTATCGGAGAAAAATATTGGGGTGGTCGGAAGGTCAACGTGGCGGCGGCGGCGAGTGATTTCTTTCCAGAAACCTAGTTTTGTTCGTAGCTTTTGATTTGATTTGTTTTCCCTCTGTGGTTGATCGAGTGGCACATGGTCTGGGCGAATGATGGCTGAGTGGATGACGAGTCATTGGCCGGAGTTAGGAACCTTCAGGTGGTCGAGGCGTCGAATTCGAGGCTGAGTTTGGCGACTGGGTTGGCTTCGGTTGGTAGTGAGAGAGCTCGATTTCGATTCGCTTTCGAATTCGAATATTTGTGAAGTTGGAAGGCTCGTGGGGATCGACTGCGATGTAGTGGGGGTCTCGGTGATGGTCAGCGACCATCCAATCGCCTGGACACGTGCACGCGTTGACCTTCGTATCAGCAAGGGTGTGAGTTGGGGGAGACGTAGTTTTCTCGGGTTCGAATCGGAGTAGCCTATGGGTTTACTCGAAGAAACTGGGAAGTGGTGAAACCCGAAGTCAAACGCGGGAATAATTGCTTTTGGCTTGGGGAAGTTGTTAAGAAGGATTGGGTTTGCTAAGCCTATTGCCAGGCTTTAGAAAACAGTCTGTGTTTAAAACCTGGTTTTGGGAATAATCTTGTTTTGAATTTAATTTGTTTTAAATAACTTAGAAGTGATATGTGAATTAAGTAATTTTTGAACTAAATTTAAGTGAACCTGAAACCGTTTCAGGCTTCTAAAAAAATAAAAATAAATAAATAAAATAAAATAAAAATATGTAAAAGTAGAAGCAAGATTTAATAACAGGTATTTTAAACAAAGTTTAAAGTTGAATTCAAATGATTTTTTTTATATCCTAAATTTAAAATGAAAATTAAAAATATAAAACCAGATTTAAACTAAGTTTAAAATCAAAGGGATCATAGATTCAAGTTTTCTTGAATGTGAAATTTAAATAAGTTTTATAAATTTAAATGTTAAGTCAAATTTAGATAAAGTATGTTTAAACATGATTTGGTTTCAAATAAAGGATTAAACTTACTTTATATAGATTCTTTTATAAAAAGGATTTCTTAACATTGAATGAAAAGTAAATAAATTTGTTTAACACAATAAAAATAAAAATTATAAGTTAAATAATTGAATTAAGATAATTTAAGTTAATTAATGATTGAGCTTATTGTAGTAGAAATGAATTTCTGAATAATAAGATTTCTAAATGTTAAATTAAATAAATCACAAATTATTTTGGAAAACAACCATGGATGATTAAATTAATTTATTAAATCCCATTCACTTTGATTGTAAACAATTAACTACTGCTATGCACTAGATTGATATTTCTGTTGTGACTGTGATACGGTGTGATGCACTGTGACTATGATTTGTTCTATATTGATGTGAAAACCTTTATGCCGTAAAACGACATTTAAACTTCGATTCGATAGGGAATCGGATTCTAGTGAGTATCCGAAACTCACATCGAACCCTAAATATGAATCTTTGTAATTGACATATCCATGTGTTTTAAAAATACTGCGCTCACTATTCGGGTTAACTGGGAAAGGATTTTGGGGTTGTATAACCCATTCCGAATATGTGATACGTCGTTATGAATTGCATTTGAAGACCGGTGTTGAAGACCAGATATTTTTGAAAGAGAAAGGACAACTCGTCGAATGTCTTTGTATCGACTGGTCCCCGGTTTAGAGACTCCATATGTGATGGGAAGTCCGAACGTGATTAGTGAATATTCAGATTGCAAGGACTTCTTTGTAAGTGCCTTCGGTTCTGTTCGAGCCTGGAACAGACTTGTATGGATAGTATGTATGACATTACAAATTGAGAAATAAAGCTGATTTCTCTCAAATATATTTCTGTTGGTGGCGGAGAATTTATTCTCTTAGCTTAACACCCTTCTCTGAGACGTACGAGCTCAGAGGTTATATAGTTGAAGGTTATCAGCAATATATTCCCAATTTGGTAATGTGACATGCTGAGTGTTGCTGTGAAATGATCATTGCGTTGATCATTTGTGATAGGATCATTTGTTTGATCGTTTATCTTTGTGATCATTTCTATGATCATTTGTTGACCCAAAGCACAGCTTTTGAGCGTGGCTTTGTGGACGAGACTTCGTCGAGCCTCACACCCCGAAATGGTCAAAACAGGAAAGATGCGGCAAGGTTATGAGGGGTAGCTCCCTTTAGGGTATGTGCATTTCCTTCTGGAAAGGGTGGTATCATGGTATGGAGCCTAGATACTTACTCATGTTGATACACTATATCTATTACTGTGTGGTGTTGTTGGTTGTCGAGCGCTCGAATAAAGGTCCAATGGGACCGGAGGATGACATATTCGTGTAGTAGTTACCTAGTGATAAAGGTAACTCGGCCTTGTGTTGGCAGAGAGCTGGTTAAGTTCTCGGGACGTCCCGCCAGAGGCGTTTCCATGTGGCAATAGGAAGTTCCTTGGCCCGACCATTTGTTGGAAATCCAAAGAAACAATACGAGCTCTGTACGGTTTTAGTTGTATAACCTGCCATTTACTTATGGTGGCGCCCCACTATTTAAATGGTAGCTATAGTAGGCATAGTTCGGAATGTCTATGCTGGCTAAGATTAATATTTTATTTTCAAAAGGCTTTCTACACTATGCACTAGAAATAATATCAAAGAATTCTTTTTTTCTCGTACCAAGCATATTTAACTATCATAAGAAGAAATCTCCTCCAATTCTGCGTTTGCATTGTGTGTGTGGCGGGAGGTCTTATGGTAGTTCCATTTTTAAAAGCATACCAAAAATTCTTTTATAAATCTAGTTTCTTTAAAAGTAACTATTGTTTTGTTTACTCATACCAGTCCCATGACTGATCCGGAGTTTATTGTTTTCTTTCCTAAACTCTGGGTGCCCATTATTTTCTACACGGGCAGCCTAGTAGCAGGTTTTCGTATTTTGGAGTTAGCATCATTTTGGAGCTTTTATCTTGGAGATATTCTTAGTAGCTTTTGGAGATATCAGGTGTTTAGCTTTTGGAAGTTCGTCATAACTTCTTTCATTGAAGACTTTTGGATATATGATTATCGATGTATTCTTATGATGTTATATAGAGTTGTGGTGTATGTATTATATATTCTGATGCAGTATGGATATTATGTTAATGCTGTACCTGTGATGATATTTAAGTTATTGATTCTGTTCCGTTGTTTTATATTCATCTAATTGTTGTTATAAGCTCCGGCGATGCGAATTTGATGTCGTTTATCGGACATCGAGTTTGGGTCGTCACAAGTGGTATCAGAGCTATTGATTGAGTAAGAACTTTAGCTATGGAGTATAACACATTAGATGGCTCATTAGAGATAGGGTGAAGTATACCCTAGAATGAGTATAACCAAGACTAAAACTTTAAAATTTCTTAGTCTATTTCTTTTTACTGCTGATATTCCTTAAGATATCTCGTCTGTATGTCTAAATCAATTTTCTTACTAATCTCAGATAGTGAAAATGAGTGGACGCAGAGGAAGAGCTAGGGGTCGAGGGAATGCCGCAGCACCTAATCAAATTCCCCCAGCCGCAGAAGCAGTAATAGATATTCAGCAGCAGCCGGACTTGGCTGATTTATATAAGAAGTTCGAAAAGCTTGGTGGCAAACCGTTCACTGGCAAGGAGTCAATTATTGAGGCTCAAGCTTGGGTAAGATCGTGTGAGAAGATTTTTAAAGGGCTAAAACTGCAAGATGAGCAGAAAAGACTTATAGCTTCATGGCAACTCCAAGGAGAAGCTTCAGCTTGGTGGGAAACCATCATTATAGATGAACCTGAGGAAGAATTTACTTGGGATCGTTTTAAGGAAGTGTTTGAGAAACGTTACATGCTATCGGCGGGAATTTCCAGAATGTATCAGGAATTTCTGGATTTGAAACAAGGAAGTTTGTCGTTTGAAGAATACTTGAATAAATTCAGCGAACTATCTCGGTTTGGCCCGGAATGGCTAAACACACCTCTTAAGAAAAATGAAAGGTTTATCCGTGGAATGAACCAGAAATATCATGAAAGAATGATGGGCCACGTTAAAGAATCTTTTTCGGATTTAGTTGATATGGGTTACAGATACGCCACACTTGATATACAAGAAGCCCCAGCAGAGAAGGGAAATTCGGGTAACCAAAATTGGAAGAAGCGGAAATTTGGAGGTAAGAAACCATGTCAGGGCAACGAGAAAAAGAAGAGCATTCATGGTAGTACAGCAGAGGAAGTCACTTGTTATAATTGCTTGGAGAAGGGCCACTATTCGAGCAGATGTACGAAGCCTAAGAAACAAGTCAGCCAATCCACTCAAGCAAAACCTAGGAAGTGCTATTACTGTCAGAAAGTGGGGCATGAAGTTAAATACTGTCCAACCATGAAACAAGCTCAAACAGCAAAGGTATACGCAGTCAAGGACCAACCTGCAACTTCCAAAGTAGGAAAAGGAAAAGAAGTTCTGGAAGGTAATCTTATCATTTATGATAGAATTGTTAGAGTTCTATTTGATACGGGCGCTACACATAGTTTTATCTCTCAGCAAGCCATTAAAGAATTAAATCTTGAACCTGATTTTGTTGATGAGCCTATATGCGTAAGGAATCCAGTTGGAGGGCCTGCGAATCTTTGTCTTCGATGTAGGGACGTTCCTATCTCATATTCTCATTATCAATTCCCCATTGGTCTCTTCGTTCTTGATTTTAGCGAGTTTGAAGTCTTACTCGGAATGGATTGGCTAGCAAAATATGAAGCTAGATTGGATTGCAGCAATCGATTGATTTCGATTAAAACCGAATTTGGGAATTTCATCGAAATTTCTTGTGAGGACCCTAGTCCTAAAAGGGAAGGGTTGATGTATAATTTGGGTTATCCTGAACCCAGTTTGGAGTCTATATCAATTTTTAGAGATTTTCCGGACGTATTCGAAGAAGTGAAACCTTTACCTCCTCACCGAGAATTAATTTAGAATTGACCTTGTACCTAATGCTCGTCCTGTTGTTCACGCAAATCGCAGGATGGCACCCAGGGAAAAGATTGAATTGGTTCATCAAACTGATGAGCTACGAGCAAAAGGATTAATTCGACCCAGTGTTTCTGAATGGGGCTCAGCCGTCGTATTTGTTGCTAAATCGGACGGATCTTTGAGATTGTATGTAGATTACCGCGATCTCAATAAACAAACTCTTAAGAACAAATTCCCTCTACCAAGAATTGATGATCTATTTGATCAATTGCACGACGCTCGTTTCTTTTCAAAGATGGATCTAGCCCAAGGATTCCATCAACTACGAATCGCCGAAGATTGTGTACCTTTAACTGCTTTCAGGGGTCCCAATATGTTCTACGAATGGTTAGTTATGCCTTTTGGGCTAACTAATGCTCCAGCATACTTCGTAGATTTGATGACCCGTGTATTTCGGGAGGTGCTGAATAAATTTGTTCTTGTATTTATCGATGATATCCTAATCTACTCCAAAACCGAAGAAGAACATGCTGAACATCTCAGAATGGTTTTGGAAATCTTGAGAAGGAATATCTTATTTGCAAAATTTTCCAAATGCCACTTTTGGGTCAGAGAAGTCAAATTCCTTGGCCATATTGTTAATGAAGGAGGAATTTCGGTAGATCCTAGCAAAATTTCCACTATTCTTGATTGGAAACAACCCGTTACTCCAAAGAAGTTCGAAGCTTTTTGGGTTTAGCAGGTTATTACCGGAAATTTGTTCAGGATTTTTCCAAGACAGCTAGTCCGCTGACTAAGCTAATGATGAAAGATATAAAATTTGATTAGACTTCGAAATGTGATGAAGCTTTTCAGGAGTTGAAGAAGAGATTAACCACTGCTCCTGTTCTCGCTATTATAAATGGGAATCAGGGATTATCTGTTTATACTGATGCATGTGGTGATGGGGTAGGTGCAGTATTAATGCAAAATGGAAGGGTAGTTGCCTACGCGGGTAGACAATTACGTCCGCACGAGAGAAACTGCCCAACCCATTATTTGGAACTTCTGGCTGTTGTTTTCGCCTTGAAAATCTGGCGACACTATCTTCTGGGTAAGAATCTTTTTGACTTTCTTAACAATTTGCGAAATTAATTTAACTTAAACAACATACTTAATGAACTCTTCTTTCTCCAGGTGAAAAATTTGAATTATTCACCGACCATAAACCTTTGAAATATCTCTTCACCCAGAAGGATTTCAATTTGCGACAACAACGTTGGTTAGAATTTCTGGCATCTTATGACATAGATATTCTGTATACGCCGGGAAAAGCCAATGTGGTTGCCGATGCTTTGAGCAGAAGACATGCTGTTCTCACATATCTAGTTATCACTCCTACTCTTCTTAAAAAGATCACGAATAAGCAATATGAAGATGAGTTTCTTTAGGGAATTTATAAAAGAATTTGCCAAGGAGAAGACACTAGTTTTGTGATGGATAATAGAGGAATAATAAGGATAAAAGGCAGGATTTGTGTTCCAGACTTCCCTGATCTGAAACGTGAAGTATTGGATGAATGCCACAAATCCAAATTCAACATCCATCCAGGAGTCAACAAAATGTATCGTGATGTTAAAAGAACATTCTGGTGGAAAACGATGAAGAGAGACATATCGATTTATGTGAGTCGCTGTGCTAATTGTCAGCAAATAAAGAGCGACCAACAGAAAGTGGCCGGTTTACTTCAACCTTTGGAAGTACCGAAATGGAAGTGGGATCGGGTATCGATGGATTTCATCGACAGATTTCCACGAACCAAGAAAGGCAATGAAGCGATTTGGGTTATTGTGGACCGTCTAACCAAAAATTCTCATTTCATTCCAGTTAAATCTACTCAGACTGCAGCAAGCTTGGCAGGTATATATATAAAGGAAATTGTTCGCCTCCATGGTATTCCCAGCAGTATAGTGAGTGATCGTGATCCGATCTTCACTAGTAGATTTTGGGAAGCATTCCAAGACGCTTTGGGAACGAAATTAAATTTCAGTACTGCTTATCACCCACAATCTGATGGGCAGACTGAGAGGGTCAACCGAATTCTAGAAGACCTACTGCGTGCTTGTGTTCATGATTTTGGTGGTTCTTGGAAGGACCATTTGCATCTGGTTGAATTCTCATATAATAACAGCTATCAGGCCAGTATAGAAATGGCTCCTTTCGAAGCTTTATATGGTCGTCCGTGTCGATCACCTACATGCTGGATCGAATCAGGTGACAGACTTGTTCTTGGACCGGATATGATAAAGGAAGCCACTGAGAAGGTAGACTTTATTCGAAAGAAGTTATTAACCGCCCAAAGCCGTCAAAAGAGCTATTATGACCGACGAAGGAGAAATTTGGAATTTCAAGTTGGAGATTCTGTATTTCTGAAAGTATCTCCGATGCAGGGTGTGTTGAGATTCTGAAAAACTGGAAAGTTAGCACCGCGTTATATTGGTCCTTTTCCTATTCTGGAAAGGATTGGTCCTCTAGCATATAGAGTGCAGTTACCCAGCTGGTTGTCTGGGGTACATGATGTGTTTCACATTTCTAATCTTCGGAAGTATGTGCACGACCCAGATGATATTATTGAAGAAGCTGCTCAGCAGGATCTTGAAATTACTCCTAACTTGGCAGTTAGAAGGGAACTAATAAAAATCGTAGATCGTGATGAGAAGCGATTAAGAAACAAGATTGTGAAGCTGGTCAAAGTCAATGGAGTGGCGATCCAAAGGACTGTACTTGGGAAACTGAGGATAATATGAAGAAATCATATCCCAAATGCAGAATAGACATCTCGGCTCAAATTGTAAGTCATTTCTTTATATTTCTTCAATTCATATATTCTTTGTTTGCGTTTCTCTCTCTTTCAATTTCGAGGACGAAATTTTCTTAAGGAGGGGATATTGTAACATCCCGAAATTTTTGAATTTAAAATTGGTAATGTATTTGAACTTTTGGAACTCAAATTGAGAATTTCAAGAAAAATAAATGTTGTTAATGTTAATATTATAAAGATGCATAGAATTTAAATTAACATAGATAGTTAAGTTTAAATAAATAGATAATAATAATGATAATTAAATAAAAGAACATATTTAAAAAAAATAAGAAGTTGTTTTAAAACAATAAAATTAAAATTTGCTGTAAACAAATATGTAGACATAAGGAAAATATAAAACTAAAACAAGACTCTTCTATATAATAAAGTAAGGTAAATTTGTATAAAAAAATATGAAATTAAACAAAACAACACATACATATAAAAGAATAAACAAAACAGTATGCTGTAATATACAAGTATACAGGGAAGCATTACAAAACATGCTTCATTTAATGCCATTTACTATAGTAACCTCAAGCAAGACATCAACTGTGAATCCATGCTTCATTAAATGCATTTACTGTCTAGCATAGATAAAGATCACATCAACCTGTATTTAGCAACAATACAAAATAATGTTTCAAGTACTATATTGAACCTGTACACAATTCCCTCTATAAACAAGAACATTTGTTTCAGTTTTATTTCGTTCAACAACTTAGCAAAGAACAGAAAATAAACTTAGAATAATATATACAAGTTCAAAACAAATTGCTGAAGAAAGAAAAAAAAAAAAAAACAAACCAGAGAGGAAGATTTAGAACTGCAGCTTCAAAACCAATATAGTCTCTGCTTATCAATATATTCAAGTGAGTAAACAAATTTACTTCAGGATTTAGATAGATTATGGGAATGATTTATATTGTGTTGCTTATAAATTTCTCTTAGTTTTATTCTACATATATATATATACACACACACATATCAAACTGTTTGAAACTCCCATTTCCTTCTCTGATTGAATCACAGGGTTGTATTACACAAGAAAACGTTTAAATACTTTTCATCTGATTAGAATTAGCCTTTGATTTCAAAACTAAGTAGCAGTGCTTATGTTTGAATTATAAGTAAAATAGTTTCATGAAGCATGAGTATATTCAGTATGAAAACTTATTTTTTTCAGAGGAAATCTTAAATTTTGATAAATTTCGAGTATCACAATTTTGAGATTGGATTATATAATGTGAATCTGCATTTGAAGATAGGAATTTTAAGCCGTGTTTGATGATTTTTAAGCATGTGGTTCAAAAGAAGATCGTTGACGAATGGAAAAGGGTTTATGGTCAAAATCAAGTGGTCGGAGGTACTAGGGAGGTCGGAGTTTCTCGAGAAGGTAGAGGAGCTTACAGGGTATCGGAGAAAAATATTGGGGTGGTCGGAAGGTCAACGTGGCGGCGGCGGCGAGTGATTTCTTTCCAGAAACCTAGTTTTGTTCGTAGCTTTTGATTTGATTCGTTTTCCCTCTGTGGTTGATCGAGTGCACATGGTCTGGGCGAATGATGGCTGAGTGGATGACGAGTCATTGGCCGGAGTTAGGAACCTTCAGGTGGTCGAGGCGTCGAGTTCGAGGCTGAGTTTGGCGACTGGGTTGGCTTCGGTTGGTAGTGAGAGAGCTCGATTTCGATTCGCTTTCGAATTCGAATATTTGTGAAGTTGGAAGGCTCGTGAGGATCGACTGCGATGTACGGGGGGTCTCAGTGATGGTCAGCGACCATCCAATCGCCTGGACACTTGCATGCGTTGACCTTCGTATCAGCAAGAGTGTGAGTTGGGGGAGACGTAGTTTTCTCGGGTTCGAATCGGAGTAGCCTATGGGTTTACTCGAAGAAACTGGGAAGTGGTGAAACCCGAAGTCAAACGCGGGAATAATTGCTTTTGGCTCAGGGAAGTTGTTAAGAAGGATTGGGTTTGCTAAGCCTATTGCCAGGCTTCAGAAAACAGACTATGTTTAAAACCTGGTTTTGGGAATAATCTTGTTTTGAATTTAATTTGTTTTAAATAACTTAGAAGTGATATGTGAATTAAGTAATTTTTGAACTAAATTTAAGTGAACCTGAAACCGTTTCAGGTTTCTAAAAAAATAAAAAAAATAAAATAAAATAAAATAAAAATATGTAAAAGTAGAAGCAAGATTTAATAACAGGTATTTTAAACAAAGTTTAAAGTTGAATTCAAATGATTTTTTTTATATCCTAAATTTAAAATGAAAATTAAAAATATAAAACCAGATTTAAACTAAGTTTAAAATTAAAGGGATCGTAGATTCAAGTTTTCTTGAATGTGGAATTTAAATAAGTTTTATAAATTTAAATGTTAAGTCAAATTTAAATAAAGTATGTTTAAACATGATTTGGTTTCAAATAAAGGATTAAACTTACTTTATATAGATTCTTTTATAAAAAGGATTTCTTAACATTGAATGAAAAGTAAATAAATTTGTTTAACACAATAAAAATAAAAATTATAAGTTAAATAATTGAATTAAGATAATTTAAGTTAATTAATGATTGAGCTTATTGTAGTAGAAATGAATTTCTGAATAATAAGATTTCTAAATGTTAAATTAGATAAATCACAAATTATTTTGGAAAACAACCATGGATGATTAAATTAATTTATTAAATCCCATTCACTTTGATTGTAAACAATTAACTATTGCTATGCACTAGATTGATATTTCTGTTGTGACTGTGATACGGTGTGATGCACTGTGACTATGATTTGTTCTATATTGATGTGAAAACATTTATGCCGTAAAACGACATTTAAACTTCGATGCGACAGGGAATCGGATTCTAGTGAGTATCCGAAACTCACATCGAACCCTAAATATGAATCTTTGTAATTGACATATCCATGTGTTTTTAAAATACCGCGCTCACTATTCGAGTTAACCGGGAAAGGACTTTGGGGTCGTATAACCCATTCCGAATATGTGATACGTCGTTATGAATTGCATTTGAAGACCGGTGTTGAAGACCAGATATTTTTGAAAGCGAAAGGACAACTCGTCGAATGTCTTTGCATCGACTGGTCCTCAGTATAGAGACTCCATATGTGATGGGAAATCCGAACGTGATTAGTGAATATTCGGATTGCAAGGACTTCTTTGTAAGTGCCTTCAGTTCTGTTCGAGCCCGGAACAGACTTGTATGGATAGTATGTCTGACATTGCAAATTGAGAAATAAAGCTGATTTCTCTCAAATATATTTTTGTTGGTGGCGGAGAATTTATTCACTTAGCTTAACACCCTTCTCTGAGACTTACGAGCTCAGAGGTTATATAGTTGAAGGTTATCAGCAATATATTCCCATTTTGGTAATGTGACATGCTGAGTGTTGCTGTGAAATGATCATTGTGTTGATCATTTGTGATAGGATCATTTGTTTGATCGTTTATCTTTGTGATCATTTCTATGATCATTTGTTGACCCAAAGCACAGCTTTTGAGCATGGCTTTGTGGACGAGACTTCGTCGAGCCTCACACCCCGAAATGGTCAAAACAGGAAAGATGCGGCAAGGTTATGAGGGGTAGCTCCCTTTAGGGTATGTGCATTTCCTTCTGGAAAGAGGGGTATCATGGCATGGAGCCCAGATACTTACTCATGTTGATACACTATATCTATTACTGTGTGGTGTTGTTGGTTGTCGAGCGCTCGGATAAAGGTCCAATGGGACCGGGGGATGACATATTCGTGTAGTAGTTACCTAGTGATAAAGGTAACCCGGCCTTGTGTTGGCAGAGAGCTGGTTAAGTTCTCGGGACGTCCCGCCGGAGGCGTTTTCATGTGGCAATAGGAAGTTCCTTGGCTTGACCATTTGTTGGAAATCCAAAGAAACAATACGAGCCCTGTACGGTTTTAGTTGTATAACCTGCCATTTACTTATGGTGGCGCCCCACTGTTTAAATGGTAGCTATAGTAGGCATAGTTCGGAATGTCTATGCTGGCTAAGATTAATATTTTATTTTCAAAAGGCTTTCTACACTATGCACTAGAAATAATATCAAAGAATTCTTTTTTTCTCGTACCAAGCATATTTAACTATCATAAGAAGAAATCTCCTCCAATTCTGCGTTTGCATTGTGTGTGTGGCGGAAGGTCTTATGGTAGTTCCATTTTTAAAAGCATACCGAAAATTCTTTTATAAATCTAGTTTCTTTAAAAGTAACTATTGTTTTGTTTACTCATACCAGTCCCATGACTGATCCGGAGTTTATTGTTTTCTTTCCTAAACTCTGGGTGCCCATTATTTTCTACACGGGCAGCCTAGTAGTAGGTTTCCGTATTTTGGAGTAAGCATCATTTTGGAGCTTTTATCTTGGAGATATTCTTAGTAGTTTTTGGAGATCTCAGGTGTTTAGCTTTTGGAAGTTCGTCATCACTTCTTTCATTGAAGACTTTTGGATATATGATTATCGATGTATTCTTATGATGTTATATAGAGTTGTGGTGTATGTATTATATACTCTGATGCAGTATGGATATTATGTTAATGTTGTACCTGTGATGATATTTAAGTTATTGATTCTGTTCCGCTGTTTTATATTCATCTAATTGTTGTTATAAGCTCCGGCGATGCGAATTTGATGTCGTTTATCGGACATCGAGTTTGGGTCGTCACAAATATATTTCTATATTCATTCATTAATGCATATCTTCACTTACTTCCTATTTTATTTGTAATATATTTCTATGTTCATTCATTAATGCATACATACAAATTAAAAATTCTAAATCCCTTTTAATTATTCCATCTATGCTCCATTCCTTCACTTAATGCACAATTAGCATTCCTTATTCAAATTTGTTACATTCCCTTATATCCACTTCATAAATAAATTGGTATTCCGTTTTCCATTTATTACTAACTTTGATTATTGCAATTTATTATCTAACATACAATTTGAATTTATTTTCAAATTTTCACCGTTAAATTAATTAACATCTTCTAATAGTAAATAAAAAGGATTGAGCAAATTAAAATTTCTATTCCGTTATATTTTATCAATATATTGATACTTAGGCAAAATCAAATTCTTGTCTTTAATTACCCTTTTCATAATTTCAACTCAATCAACCATTTCAACATGCAACTCATAATAACTTTTTATAAGTATGCATGGAATCATCATTTATTCCAATCTTTTCTTAATTTACATAATAAATTCCCTTTATTTATTTTCAATTTGCACAAAGGTATAAATCTTTCACTATTTCAATCATTAGATTTTTATTCAAATTACTAATAATCAAGTTTTTAAATACCGTTGCTATATTTTAATTTAGCGTTCATTGCAATACTAATTTATCATCTTCATTTTTTTTCTTTTTTTTCTTTTTTTCTACAAAAAATTAAATTACAAGATCCTATTTAATTAGCAATTTAATTGTCGAAATTTACGGGTCGTTACAGTTCATGTCTTTCACATTTCATTTACTATACTTTGTTCTAGTATTAGTTTAAGGGGGAGATTTTTATTTTTATGGTTTTAGGATGGTTTTTGTTGATGACAAAGGGGGAGAATTATAAAATAGGATAGTTAGGCATAGATTAAGGGGGAGTTATTAGTTTTAGTGGGAGTTATAAGGGTAAAAGTAATATTTTATAAACAAAGATTGCCATCATCAAAAAAGGGGAGATTGTTAGTCCCTGAGAAGATGGTTTTGATGACAACAACCTTAGAATAAGATTATAAAATATAAATACTAACATTATAGTTTAGATATACATGTATATGCAAGATTTAACCATGCAGGTATTGAGAATGAAGACTGTATAGTATAGAGATTCAAGACTAAAGATATCAAGATTGAAGACTCATGGGTATCAATATTATCAAGAGTTCAAGATTTCAATATAAGTTATTTGATTAGGAATTTTTTTAAACTCTTAGAAAAGTACTGGCATCTTAAAATCCATTTTATTCGTGAAATGGAATCCACTTCGAGCCTGATAAAGGGATGGAACCCTAAGTAGGATGTAACCTACGAAAAGTCTAGTGGAACGTTGTTTTGTATCCAATAACTTTTATTCAAATGTTTTTACAAAATTATATCTTGTTTTCAAGATGATTTCGAAACCTTCCTTTTAAAAGAATCAGAAACATCTATCCTAGTTTTAAAATACATTTAGCCTCAAAATAATCTTTATCTTCAAAATCAAATTATCCTTGGCTTTAAACTATCTTTTAATTATAATATATTTAACTTTTAATATTTATACTTAGATCATAATATAAAATTATAGTAAAATTATATATATATTATTCTATATATTTATCTATGTATTTTAACTATAGTTAAGTATATTTATAAAGTTTAAAATAGTTTTAATACAAGATAGAAGTTATTTTCAAAGAAATACAAATCACCAAAAGTACCACAAGCTTGTCGACAACCACTGGGACCCCTTGTCGACAAGGTGGCAGTTGATTTCAAAATTCTGAATTTCAAAAGAAGTGACTATTCGTTATATCCTTTCACGAGTGGACAAGGTTGTTGTTCTACTATAAATAGGGGAAATTTTAAATGATTTTAAATGAATTTATGTTCATATTTTCTCTGATTTCACTCCTCTTCTTCTTCCACATTTCTTTATGTATATTTTTACCATTACTCTACCGATGTCACCATTGAATCTAACTAGATCATATATAGTTTGATTTTGTATCACTATCTCAACAAGATCTTAGTGCTATTCAGAGTTATAGGCTTCTTTGCAATAAATTGAGTGAGAAAAGGTGTGACTGTAGCCTGTGAAATCAATCAAACGAGAAAAGGTGTGATTGTAGCCTGTGAAATCATTTGGGTGAACTTGTTTCCCGTAAAATCAAGTATCTCTACCCAGAGGATTGTGAATCTGGAGTGGTGTACCTCATGGCCTTGAAATCAATGGTGTAATTGTAACAATTGCTTTGAAAGTAAATCCGTATTTGGGTGCGGGACTGGACGTAGGGTAACTCCGAATGAGTATAAAATCCGGTGTGTTCTTTCCTTTATCGCGTTTAGTTTATTTTTGTATCCGTGTTTGATTATGTGATCATATCTGTGTCCGAATATTGCATACATTTGTGTTCAAATTAATATAAACTCAAAAAGATTTAGTAATTCCTTAAAATACTATTCACACTCCTCTAATGTTAATTCTAGCCTTAAGATATGTAATCCAAATTTCTCACAACAATAACCTTTTGTTTCCTACCGTTGTAGAAAGTATATCCTGTTGAGTTCATTCTATAAATTTACACAGCGCCGATCTTTCCTCAAATCTACTGGGACTAACCTTTTTAATGTAGGCTGGATAACCCAACACCTTCAAATATTTGAGCTGGGAATTCTTCCCACACCACTTCTCATATGATATCTTAGGAACATATTTAATGCACATAAAATTTAACATATGCATTATAATTTCTAGTGCATATCACCAATAGGACATAGGCAGCTAATCTTTACCCATTATGGAACAAACCATATCCAATAGGGTTTAGTTCCTACCTTGGGATACACCATTGTGTTGTGGAGTATATAGTGGAGTAATTCGAGAGATAATCCTATTATCTTTTAAGTATCATTGGGGCTCTTGTCCAATCTACTCATCTTTTCGATTGGGTTGAAGTATTTTAATCTTATAGCTTGTCTGATTCTTGACTCATTACTACATTCTATGAATTTCTCATAGATACAGATTCTGTTCTTTATAAGATACACAGATCCAAGTCATGAGAAGTCACTCACAAGGGTTACAAAGTAAGAAGAATTCTTTTTGCTAAACATAGGCATGGAGCCTCATATATTAAATTGATTGAGATGTAATAGTTTATCTAATCTTTCATTTCTCCCACTAAAAGGTTTCTTGATCATTTTTCCACTGATACATGACTCCCATGTATCAAATGATTCAAAATCAAATGATGGTATAAAACTATCGATTTTCAATTTGTCTATTTTTTCTTACTTATATGACCTAGCCAACAATGCTATAGATAGTTATTATTTATGTCAAAATTAGAAGCGTAAATCACAACACAAGCATATTTTTCATAATCATATTATTTCCATTATCCAGAATACCATCTCATACTTTACTACTAATCAACCTAAAGTTTACTAGCACAATGAAATATATAGCCAGTCTTAAAAATATCTAAATAATACCATAAATAAATCTTTCACATAATAATAATAATTGTTTAATATTAAAACTAATCTATTTGGCAAAGTTGAATGAAAATCTCCAAATGATGTTGCATCTACTAGAGATCCATCAGTAACTTGTAGCCTCATCTCTTCCTTTGCCACATGAATCTATCTAGAATTCCCTATAAATAATTACATATGTGAGTTTTAGATCTAATATCTAAATCCCAAAATAATTTATTGATTGCAAAACCATTTTTAATCATAAATATACGTTTAGGTATAGATTAACCGTTCAATTTCTTCTCATTGACGATCTTCAAGTACTCTGAAAAATTCCATTTCCAGTGACCCCTTTTGTAAAAGATGACATTCACCCTACTGGAACAGTATTCTTATTCTTTTAATTTACTTTTTTCCACTTCTTTGAACCTTTTGAAGATGATGCATTCCCTTTAACCATGAGTACCATTTCCTGATCCCTAGATGAAGACTTAGCTGACCATAACATATCAAGAGCTCTATAAGAACTACGTTCAAATAATGCATATTGTAATTAATATGAACGACACAAACTGAGGAGTAGAGACCCTAGGATCGGATCCACTTGCAACTCGTTGCCTGTCTTCACATCCAACTAATAAAGTCAATCAATATAGCCTTTCATCATTAGAATGTAATAGACCACTTTTATGCCCTTCATTATTTTTGTATTGAACAGTTTCTTCGTAAGTTCGTACCATACAAATCTAGACTATTCCCCAAAAAAAGCTTTGAAGCTTGAGAAAATTTGATGGACATTAATGTTTTTGTGTTGTCTCTACATCGATTTGTATGATATGGTCAACACGTTAAACTAGGCATCTCTAGGTCCGAGAACGATTTGTTATAGGCTAATCCTAGATTAGGATCCACATCATCGATGGGTTTTTCTTTTGAAGGTTTGATTATGGATGACCATAGACGTTTGTATATGGGTGCTATCTTTATTACCCTTAACCAGTCTGTGTAGTTGGGTCCTATGTGTTTGTCATTTTCAAAAAATAATTTAGATGTGGACATTACCTATAATTAATTTAGTAAATTAGGACATAATACATAGTACATGTTCTTTAAAATTAGTAAGGTTAAGAATTTCATTTCAATTTAGTAATAAGCTGCCACTAGCCTTTTAAATTTCTCAAAATCCTAAGACGAAACATAAAAGTCTTTAAACTTCACTAATGTGTGCTAGTACTCATTTGTCTTAAGATTCCGATCTTGAGTTTTCTCAACAAATCATAAGCCTATAAACGATGGATAACACTTTATTAGTAGTATAATATATGACTCCTAACCTTATGGTCTTTGTCATAACTCATTTAACCTTGAGTTTATTCAACAAATAGAAAGAGATTATTCACTTGTATTTACTATTTTAAAATGGCCTAATTATAATATATGCACCATGAGTTTGCTCAACAAATGCATATAGCTATCTTACCTCATTTTTCTATATGTTAATAATCTACACATAACATCTCTAGCTTGTCGTTTTCTAATAGCTAGGGAGTACGCAAGCAATACATTAATATATAATGGTAGGGGACAATAGTTATATTAAAGTTTCATAATCTTTAATATATTTAATTGAGTGATATAAACTTATGTAGTAATGTATACCTAATACAATACCCTCATGGTTCAAGTGTCAAACATATTTAAAATCACGGTATACGTATTATATGTATGTACGTAGGTATCTATTGCTTAAATCTAATTAGTTTTTCTTATTGCTCCATCTTTTATTACACATTCATATTACATAAGTTTTAATTATTGTATAACTTCTACAATTTGATTAACTTATATAATATTCTTATATGTAATATTATATTAATATTATTAATTAAATCTCATTTAATTAATTAATTAATTTACGTTTAATTAATTTCATGTTATTCTATTAAACATTTTATGTTGAATATGTATGCTACAACACTTATAAAAGTATATGTTTATATATATATATAATTGTTTATTAATTAACATTTATTTTATTTATTTAATCAAATAATTTTAATTAATTATTTCAATTTTCAACATTTCATATATATTTACATTACCTTAAACAATTAAACATAATGTAACAAATGTCATTATATACGTTATATATGAATTCATTAAAGAAATATTTCATTAGTTCATTTAATTTATTAATCTAATAAATAATTAATTTTTAGAATTAGCTTATAAATTTTCTAAAAAAAATTAAAATCTATTATCATTTATTATATATTTCCATTTTGAATTTAACTTCTAAATTTTAAATTTCATTTTGAATTTAAAACAGATTTTAAAATTAATCCATGGCCTAAATCCAAATTGATCCTTCACTATCAGGGACAATCATTTGGCTCACTTCATTTTTCGGGCCGATCGATAGCCAAGTAGGGCAGGGTACTTGATTACCTAAAATCATGTAGATATTGCTTTTCTAGACATCCTACTAAATGGGAAAGCTTAATTAGTTAGCCCTAACATAACTAATTTAAACTACATAGATTATTTAGCTATGATACTAATGTAGGAATTGGGCCGGTTGGAAGCGGGTTATATAAGCAAATTTTGATTTTTTTTTTGTTTTGACCTTACTTGAGCCTATGATGCCTAAATTGATTTTAGATATAACTAAAATTTTAAATCAAATCTTCATTTTATTTCTTTTTCTTAAAAATAATTTAAGTTTAGTTTCAAGTTGTTTGTGTACTAAATGAGCCCTATAAATGCAGCTATGTTTAAAAGTGCAAGCGCGACACATGGAAGTGTACATACTTAATGTGAACATTGTTTAGGATTTTGGATTTACACTACATCATACACATTTCCCTTTTATATTGTCAAAAAGATTTTTAAAAATAAGATTTATTTAATATAATTATATATGCCTTTGTTTTCAAAAATAATGATTCTAAAATAAAATTTATTGAAAGTTAGGTTTAAAAAAAACTAAAATAACAATATTTTACTTCATGTGTGTACAATTATTTACATTAGAATATACTTTGTTTGTATGATATGAATTAAACTTAAAGTAGACAATTTAAAGTTGATTTTAATTAAATGATAGTCTAAAAACAAAACTATGATTTTTACAAAATATTTTGTAAACCTTGAGTCAAAAACATACAATCACACATAGACACACATACACATACATACATACATACATATATATATATATATATATATATATGGACACACAAATACACACATAGACATAAATGTTTATTATATATATATTGACACACACAAAAATTAGATCAATATTGTTAAATAACAACAAAATTATACTGAATTAGTTTGTAAATAAAAGACATTCCTTCGGACAATAAAATTAATTTGGATTAGATTTAATTGTTAATTAAAAGGGAAATCAAAAGATTTCATTTTTTGAAAACAACATATGAATTTTGAATTCACTTAGTTTTTGATGTAAACAATAATCAATATTGTTCAAAATAACTTATAGTAAAAGCACTCAATTCTTAACCTTTATAATATGAAACTTAATATATCAATAAAATTGTTCTAAACATATTTAAATAATGATTTTCTAAATTAAAAAGAATTAGTGACTTAGGCATATATAAATCCATGATAACAAGATTCGAATTTGGATTATATACACAATATAAACAAACAAATAAGAGCAATAGTGAATCCATAATTATTACCATCGATACACATGAATAACAATAAAATAATATAAGGATGTAATTACATATTAACATAATGATAATACAACTGATTCAAAGGAAGAAATCTTATATCCAAATCATAATCCAAAATTCATGTAGTTAAAAGAGGTGGAGGATTAAAAGCATATAGACATAATGAATTTATATATAGAAGATTGCCCTTGAGATGTAGCCCAGAGAAACACTTTGAATGAAGAAATGATTCCTAGTTTAGTGAATCGATCTTTAGATCTTGCAAAAATCGAGAGATAACCACCTTTTTATTTAATTTTGTTTGAATTATTTTTGGAATTTTTTGACCGTATACACCTTGGAATTTTCAACCTTTGTTAGATGTGAGAAAAATAGGAATTTACAAAAGTATATGAAATTAAAGGAGTAAATAAAGATATCGGTAAAGATATAACGACTTGCCTTCCTTCAATCAAGATTTGCCTCTTTATTTCAAATATAGAAAATTTCTCTTATCTCTCATAGAATGGCCAGCCATGACATAGACTATTTGGGCCTTAAAAAAAAAATCCAAAAACAATATTGCCATTTAAATCCCGTACAAATTTTCCATCGATATCGTATACCGATACACACGTTTATAACTTTTACATAGGCACTTTATTAAATATTAATAATATTCAAACAAATATAATAAAATTTAATAATTGATATTTCTTAAATATTAATTAATTATATTAATTTTTAATGATTAAAGATTAGTTAAATTGTGTATTTCATTCAGAATATTCATTGGTTCGGTTGTGGGACTCAAAGGTGTAAATCCAGTGAGTAAATAATATTGAACAATTCAAATATTAACATTCACAAGTCATCTTAGTTGGTGGTGTGATATTTTGGCTAAATTTATCCCTTTCACATGCCTTTGTAAATTCCAATTTTACTTATTATAAATGGTCTCTAGTAGTAATGATTATTTACACAAATTCTCTTCGTCAAAACTATATCATATTAGGACTTATAGAATATAGTTTTTTTTTTAAATTGCAACATCCATCACGTTCAACTTTGTAAGTCTGACAACAAAGTCCTCAGTTCAATAATAACATTTATTATTAATCATAAAACTCTGGCCTGAGATATTTACTTTGAAAGGAGTACAGTTGACCATGATACTAACCCCACACTATAAGAGAACCTTCTTCTAGTTACACTTATTGGTATCATTTCATAACTAAGTGCTATTATATTAGGTTTCTTAATATATATATATATATATATATATATATATATATATATTATTTAGTATCAACACTACTAAAAAATTTACATGCCATCCTCCAAATTTTTAATTTTACACGCTTCGTTAGAGTTACATAAAAATATTTTTCTAATATCCTCCTCTCTTCTAAAACGTAATTCCATGTCTCTTAAACACCAAATCGTTTCCTCCTCCATTTAGTTTCCTCATTGCTCCATTCCTCTGTTATTCTAGTCTTATCTTGTGTATCTCACCTTTTTATTGTGTATGTCTCCTTTAGCCACCAATAAATGACATCTTTAGATCCATATCTATCATAGAGTAAAATTTCCTTCTTACCCTTCTTTTTACTTGAAGACTTCGCATTCTTATCAAGCTCTGCTATGTTAACACAACCTTGGTACAGGCGGTCTTCAAGACTGTTTAGGTTTATTGTTGTTTTTTCCTTATGAAAGATTGTGGGGAATATCCTGTTTCTATAATGTGTACGTTTGGCTATTGGTTTGGTTTATTATCCTAGAATGTTTAGTTTTTTTGTAATCAAGGATATGAAAGGTATACAAAATTGGAAGAGAGTTCCAGTGCAATAATAATTGATAACTACATTGGACTTGGTTTCAACTATGTCAACACATATAATAAAATTTGAATCCAAATAATATATTAAAATATTGAATTCGATTTTTCTTTTATAAACATCATCATTGTATTTTTAAAACTTCTTTATTATCATAGATTGTGTAATGACCCTGACTCGACCTTCGAAAATTGGCACCAAATACATCGCTCGTATTCGAATGTCGTAGATTCAAACGTCGATTCTGGTTCATCGGAGCTTATAACACATTAAGTACAACACAGCGGAAACATAAATAAATGATTAATTGATATACAACATTTGATACAACAATTTGAAACAAATGATTATCAACATTATCAGAGATACATGACAGCGGAAAGATAATAGCACCAGCCAACATCGGAGCGGAAAGATATCTTCGATGCCAAACAAGAAAGAAAGAAAATCCAATGATATTGTGACTCCATAGCCAAAGTTCCAAACCACAAGCTCGAACCACCATCATCACGTTGTATTAAACAAGGTTAGTCATGTGAAATAAATGTGAACCCAAATCCAACAATCGAAGAAGATTGCCAAAGACCGAAGGCTACCGAATCTACATCAACTAGCTAATTATCTGAAAATCTGACCCTAGGTTGCTCGTGTGGAAAATTGTAGGCACCCAGAGTGTAGCTTCAGTCATGGGACTGGTGTGAGCAAACAGAAATAGTTTTATTTGTAACAAAACAAAAAAACGAAAATTTAAAAGAAATTCGCTATGCTTTTTGGAAAATGAAACTACCATAAGGCCTCCCGCCACACACACACAAGGCAAACACACAATTGAAGGAGATTTCTCCTTACGATAGCCAAATATGCTTGATACGCAAAATCCTTTTTATATTATTATTAGTGCATAGTGCAGAAAACATTTTGAAAGTATAATCTTGATCTTCGCCAGCATACCACCATTATGATATACCTGCTATAGCTATCATGTTCAATAGCAGGTTACCGCCACATTCCATGGTAGGTTATACAACTAAAACCATACAGGGCGCGTATTGTTTCTTTTTATTTCCAACAAATGGTCAGGCTAAGGAACTTGCTGGGCCAAATGGGTACGCCTCTAGAGGGACGCCCCGAGAACCTAACCGGATATCTTCCAACACAAGTTCGGGTTACCTCTGTAACTTGGTAATTATTAAAGAGTATGCCATCCCACAGTTGTTACCGACCTTTATCCGAGCGCTCAACACCAACAACCACAAAGTAATGAATTTGCAGCAAACACATGGGTTAAATATCTAGGCTCCATACCATGATACGACCTTTCGCCAGAAGGGAATGGACATACCCTAAAGGGCACAACCCTCATAACCTCGCCACATCTTTCTTTTTTTGACCATTTCTGGATTATGAGGTCCGGATGGGGTCTCGTCCACAAAGCTACGCTTTACATAAAATCCATGCTTTGATCAACAAATGATCAGAATCACTTAGCATGCCACATTTTCCTAATTGGGAATGTATCGCTAGTAACCATCAACTACATTACCTCAGAGCTCGTACATCTCATAGAAGGGTGTTAAGCTAAGAGAATATATTCTCCGCCACCAAATAGAAGTGTATTTGACAGAAACCAGCTTTACATCTCAAAGTGTAATGTCAGACATACATCCATACAATTCTTTTCTGGGTTTGAATAGAACCGAAGGCAATTCAAAGAAGCCTTTGTAATCCGGGTATTCACAATCCCGATAGGATTCCGCATCACATATGGAGATCTCTATATCGTAGCTACTCAATGGAGAGTCATTCGATGAGTAATCCATTTGTTCTCGAAAATACCCGATCTTCACCACCGGTCTTCAAATGTTATCCATTTCGTCGTGTTATTATTCGGAATGGGTTATATAACACAAAATCTTCTCGCAGCTAAACCGAATAATGAGCATAAATTTTTTAAAACCATATGGATATATGGGATCTTAGTTAAGTCGCAACTTTTAGCCCAAAACCTTTTCTTCTGAATGGTTTAAACAAATTTCCACGTTCAATCTTTTAAACAAAAAGATTCACTTTTAAGATCCTCTCAATTTAAAACAAGGTTCACCAAATCTTTCACAAAGATCATTCATAACATTTGAACAAAAGATATATCTATGAGATCCTCTTTTGTTTAAAACAAAGTTCACCAAATCTTTGACAAAGATTCGCTCATAATATTTACACAAAAGATCCATCTTTATAATTTACTTTAATTCAAAGTAAGATTTACTAAATCTTTGGGAAAGATTTATTTGTAGCTGTCAAAACAAATTCCCTTCCAAATTTGATTAATCCATAACTTGGAAATCCGTTCAAAAAAAACTAGAAGATCTTTCTTTTTATGAAAGCAATTATCTTTTGAAAACAAAGAGTTTCCATTTTCAGGAAAATCCGATCAAATACGCACAAGTTATAGCCTTCAAAAGTATAAACTGGATTAAATTTAAATTCCCAAAATAATACTTTTAAAATTGTTTAAAATCCATATATGTTATTATATAACTTGTATACCCTTTCAAACCAAAGTTTCCAAAATAATTTTAAAAATAAAACAAGATATATTCTATTTAAATTCAATTCAATTTCAAATTTCCTTTTTAAAAGCTTTTCATATTCAACCCAATTCCATTTCAAAATAATTTAGGTTTCAAAATTTCAATTCCTCAAAATCATTTTATAATATTAAATTCAAATATCTGTGACTTAACAATTTCCTCGTGTAATCCATATTTGTGAGTGTGGTGTAGTCCAGGGGTTTAACACACAACAATACAATATCATTAATCATCACAAATCCAAGCACAACAATATTGATAAGCGGTATAATCCTATAAAGCTTATCTTCATTCACAGATTTACAGATAAATAATTTAAATTCATCACAGATAGATAAATAAATTACATTCATCATAGCTCAAATCAAAAACATATCACAAAGCATCATACATCAGTGATATCAAACAATTCAACATTCAATAGAATCCAAGCATTCAATAGAATCCAAGCATTCATATGTAAGATCAATTAGTCATCTGATTAATTTTAACCAGATTAATTACTTAGGAATAAATTACTAATCCTAGTAAATTAACATTAATTACAAACCATTTTGATTAATTATCCTTTAATCATTTATTAATTAACTTTTAATAAATTAACTAATCTTTAATTATTAATTAATCAACCCTAATTAACAAATCAATTAACCTTTAATCGTTAATTAATTATCCTTAGTTACTTTCACTAAGTAATTAACCATTGAGTAATTAGTTATCCTTAATTAATTATCCCTAATTACTTAAATTAATTATCCTTTAATTTTTAATTAATTAATCCTTAATTAATTTTTGTTAAGTAATTACATCAATTAATTAACATTTATCAATTTAACCCTTAATTAATTACCTTTAATTAATTAGTTAACCTTTAATCAATTAATTATCCTTTAATTAATCTTATTGAGTAATTACTCTTTTATTACTTTCATTAAGGATTCATCACATTCATAAATTATTCATTAAGCAATTAACTACCCTTTAATTACCTATATTAATTAATCGACCTTTAAAATTAATTACATTAATAAATTACTTTGAAATTAGTTAATGATCTTTAAATAAATCAAAACTCTAATTAATTAAAGATAAACCTTTTATCTAGATTAATTACTCAATCACACTATTAACTAAGTTTTAGATAAACTTGAGAATTATCATAACAATCCATTAATTATCCAAGAAACTATTTTAAAACAATTTAACTTTAAAATTTAATCTTTGAAAACTGGTATTAAACATACTAAAACCCGAGCCCGCACTTGTTTTCCTTCCCCGAATTTCCGCCGAGTCACTTCCCTTCCTTCTGCTCTTCTTTCTATTTTCTGTTTTTTATTTTAAATCTTTAAACCTGCTAACATATTCATGTACCATCCTGGTAGCAGACCTGAGCAAGAACCTTACCTTCTCGTGTTCATCTTCGAGACCATCACGTCTTCCTCAAGCCCACTGCAACAACCTTCTCACTGACATCCAATGCACCGTGCACGTGCATAAGAGCTCCAACTACTTCCGACTATCGCGGTGACCATCCATTAGTCGCCATTCACCTTCTTCGACGACTCGAGCATCCATCACCATCGATTTGTTTGAAATTCGAAAACAAGCTGATCAACCCAAAAGTAGAACTAAACCTTTGACTAAAAGCCACCACGCGCCGCCGCGATTGACCACCAAAAGTCCACCGATCCAACCCAAAGTAGCATTACATCATCACGCGTCGTTCCCCCCTACACGATCAAACCCGATCAAATCTCGACATCGCATAAGCCCTTGAAACAACGTTGATAAAAAGAAGTACGTAACCCTACATCACCGTCATATGGCCACTACAATCATCTAGAAATACTCCTGGCATTTTTCCTATGTTCGCCAACCTCCAAGCTTCCTCCAACCTCGACTTTACCGACCAACACCTCATCATTCATCAGAAATCATCATAAACCCAAATTCTGGCAACTTGAAATCTCTCATCGAATATAGACTTAAAAATTATGAAACGATTTTCAAAAATCATCATTTAGCAATACAAATTAATTCATAAAATCGGAACTTGAAATCTAGATGTATGATTTTGAACTAATTTTAGATTATCACTGTAAATTTTAAATTTTGAAATGATTAATCGAGAAATCCTCTTGAATCTATTTTTAAAAATGGTATTGCCATGTTACAACATTTCCATTTAGAAATCAAAGCCTAAATTTGATTGTATAAGGAATAATTGAATTGCTTTGATAGGTTAAAGCCTGTATATTAATAGAGTGATATTATGTATGTTTATACAGACATGCACATGCATACATATCTCAATCCACACAAAAATATATACATGCAGATATATTTATCATTTTTCATCACAACTATTCCATAAAGCATCAAGATAGATTCAAATTTCAAGTGGGTCAGTCTGCTCACCTGGACATGTTGACAGAGAGGAAGCAAAAGCCTGGAAGTTTGATCTACACTGAAACTTTGAAAATTTTCTTTTCATCTGTTCTGGAAATTGTTTATGATGTTTTGATTCTGAACGTCGATATGTTTGAATTGAATCTAATCTGATCTGGAATATTTAAACTGGAAAAGCTTTTGATCTTTGAATCTCTTTCAAGTTTGAATTAACTGTTGTTGAATTTGATTCTACACTTTTCTTTGTTAACCTTGAAGTTGTAGTTTGATTTATTCTTTGCTTTTGAATTTGAGATAATTTTGTTTATTGGTTTTTTTTGCTCTGTTCATGTTTTATTTTCTTTTGTCTTGGGTTTTGATTCAGTTTTTCAAATGAAAGAAGCCTGTTTCTTTCTCTTTCAATATATTTATTTACATTATTAAAAGCTTAAAGAATAGGATTGCCACTTGTTAATTTGGTTAACACTTGTTAATCTATATTGTTTCTTATCTTACATTTTTATTACATATTTCCTTTATTTTACAAATGTCATTTGTGATTAAATTGTGTTTAAACCCTTGTTTACAAATTATGTTTTAAGCCTTTTCGTTTTTTAATTTGTGAATTAATTTATCTTTTATGTTTTAAAGGTTTATATATATAAATTCAATTTATCTCATGGGTATTTTAAAAGAAAGAACAATAATTTTTTTATCGAATCTTATTCAAATTTAAAATTAAGTTAAAATATCTTTATATAAACCATTTTATTTCAAAAGATATATGTGCATGTTAAGGCTTTTATTTATTTACATATGTACTAACTACATTTTTTTCCAAGTATATAAAAGAAAAGTATTTTAAAATCTTAAATTAAATCTCTTTTTATATATTTACAAACCAAATTTAGATACATATATGTTTGTTAAAGCTTTTAAATCCAATTTTAGTTCTAAAATATTTATTTTTGAATTTCAAATTCAAATTCTACTTACAATCAATTTGTATTTATAAATAAATAAACAAACAAATATCCTATTTAGTTTGAAAAGAAAATCAGATTAATTCATCATTAAATCCAAAATTTTATATTAATTGTCAAACTAAATTTGACTCCAAACTGGGATCGTTACAGATTCCGCCCTTAAGAAAATCTCATCCCGAAATTTGCTAGACAGGGAGACAATCAAAGAACAAATGGACACATAAAGATAGAGAAACAGTTTTCCAGATCAAACTGGATATCAATTCTATATTTGGCTTACCAAATCAGGGTATCATCAATAAATATGAGAACGAAGTCATTGCACACTTTACGAAATATTCGGGTTATCTGATGTACGAAATATGTAGGGACATTGGTTAGTTTGAAGGGCAACTAACCATTTGTAGAATGTATCTGGACCCAAAAGAATAGAAAAACAGATACAATTCAATTTAACTTTATATTTGTTAATCAATTTATTTTAAATAGAATTTCAAATTCATTAAAGTTTAAAAATGAAAAGCTGATAGAAATTGATATTGAGAATACGAATTAGGGACTTATCTACAACGATTCGCAGGGCCACCACACACTAAAGCTTCTTCTATTGCTGCCAGTAAGCCATCAAAGAATTGAAATCGAATGATGATCAAAAGAGATTGAGGAGAAAATTTGTTTCCGTTGTTGCAGGGTATAGACCATTTGTAGTGGTATTCCCCTGTCCTCTATTTCGTCCTCTTTTACGTTCATACTCACTATCAATGGATAGTAAGAGAATTTACTGAGACATTCAGATGGATATTTTAGGGATACTCATTCTAGGGTAATTGTAACCCTATCTCTAGTGAGACACCTAATGTGTTATACTCCTACGCTAAAGTTCTTACTCAACCTTCAGCTCTGGTACCATTGTAACGACCTTGATTCGACCTTTGAAAATCGGCACCAAATACGCTACCCGTATTTGAATGCGGTAGATTCAAACGTCGAATCTGGTTCGCCAGAGCTTATAACACATTAAGTACAACACAAAGGAAACAGAAAAAAATGATTAATTGGTATACAACATTTGATACAACAATTTGATACAAATGATTATCAACATTATCAGAGATACATAACAACAGAAAGATAATAGCACCAGACGAAAAGATAACATCGGCAGCGGAAAGTTATCTTAGATGCAAAGCAAGAAAGAAAGAAAATTCGACAATACTGCAACTCTATAGCCAAAGTTCCAAACTACAAGCTCGAACCACCATCATCACTTTGTATTATGCAAGGTCGATCATGTGAAACAAATGTGATCTCGAATCCAATGATTGAAGAAGATTGCCAAAGGCTGAAGGCTACCGAATCTACATCTAGTAGTTGATTATCTGAAAATCTGACCCTAGGCTGCCCGTGTGTAAAATTGTAGGCACTCAGAGTTTAGAAAGGGAACAATAAACTCCAGGTCAATCATAGGACTGGTGTGAGAAAACAAAAATAGTTTTATTTGAAACAAAACAAATAAAAAATTTTAAAAGAAGTTCGCTATTCTTTTTGGAAAATGAAACTACCATAAGGCCCCCCCACCATACAATACAAACACACAATTGGAGGAGATTTCTCGTTATGATAGTCAAACATGCTTGATACGCAAAATCCTTTTTATATTATTATTAGTGCATAGTGCAGAAAACATTTCGAAAGTATAATATTAATCTTAGCCAGCATACCGCCATTATGGTATACCTACTATAGCTACCATGTTCAACAGCAGGTTAGCGCCGCATTCCATGGCAGGTTATACAACTAAAACCGTGCAGGGCGTGCATTGTTTCTTTGGATTTCCAACAAATAGTCAGGCTAAGGAACTTCTTGGGCCACATGGGTATGCCTCTGGAAGGACGCCCCGAGAACCTAGCCGGATCTTTGCCAACACAAGGCCGGGTTACCTCTGTAACTAGGTAACTACGGCATGAGTATACCATCCCTCGGTCATTGACGAACTTATTCCAAGCGCTTAACACCAACAACCATAAAGTAATAAATTTGCAGCAACCACATAGGTTAAATATCTGGGCTCCATACCATGATACCACCTTTTTCCAAAAGGAAATAGACATACCCTACCCTTATAACCTTGCAACATCTTTCCTGTTTTGACCATTTTCGGGTTGTGAGGTCCCGAGGAGGTCTTGTCCACAAAGCTACACTTTACACAAAAGCCATGCTTTGATCAATAAATGATCAGCAGCAATTAGCATGCCATATTACCAAATTGGGAATGTATCGCTAGTAACCATCAACTACATAACCTCTGAGCTCGTACGTCTCAGAGAAGGGTTTAAGCTAAGAGAATAAATTCTCCACCACCAAATAGAAATGTATTTGATAGAAGCCAGCTTTACATCTCAAGGTGTAATGTCAGACTAAGTCTGTTCCGGGTTCGAACAGAACTGAAGGCGCTTTAAAAAAGCCCTTGCAATCCGGGTATTCACAATCCCGATTGGAGTCCCATCACATATGAAGTTCTCTATGCCGTAGCTACTCAGTGCAGAGTCATTTGATGGGTAATCCTTTCATTCTCAAAAATACCCGGTCTTCATCACGAGTCTTCAAATGCTATCCATTTCATCATACCAGTATTTGGAATGGGTTATATGACACAACGTGCTCTCCCGGCTAAACTGAATAATGGGCGCAAATTTTTTAAAACCATATGGATATATGGGATCTTAGTTAAGTCACAACTTTTTGCCCAAAATCTTTTTTTTGAATGGTTTAAACAAATTTCCACATTTAATCTTTTAATTAAAAAGATTCACTTTCAAGATCCTCTCAATTTAAAACAAGGTTCACCAAATCTTTCACAAAAATCCATTTATAACATTTAAACAAAAGATCTGTCTTTGAGATCCTCTTCTGTTTGAAAATAAAGTTCATGAAATCTTTAACAAAGATTCATTCATAATATTTACACAAAAGATCCATCTTTAGAATTTACTTTGATTCAAAAGAAGATTTACTAAATCTTTAAGAAAGATTTATTCGTAGCTTTCAAAACAAATTCCCTTCCAAATTTGATTAACCCATAACTTGGAAATCCTTTAACAAAAACTGGAAGTTCTTTCTTTATATGAAAGCAATTATCTTTTGAAAACATTTCTCTTTTTGGGAAAATCCGATCAAATATGCACAAGTTATAGTCTTTAAAGTATAAACTTGGATTAAATTTAAACTCCCAAAATAATACTTTTAAAATTGTTAATAATCCACATATATTATTGTATAACTTGTATACCTTTTCAAACCAAAGTTTCCAAAATAATTTCCGAACTTAAAACAAGATATATACTATTCAAACTGAATTCAATTTCAAATTTCCTTTTTAAAAGCTTTTTATATTCAACCCAATTCCATTTCAAAACCATTTTGGATTCAAAATTAAATTCTTTCAAATCATTTTATAATATTAAATTCAAATATCTATGAATTAACCAATTTCCTCGTGCAATCCATATTTGTGTGTATGTGGTATAGTCCAGGGATTTTACACACAATAATACAATATCATCAATCATCACAAATCCAAGCACAACAATATTGATAAGCGGTATAATCCTATAACGCTTATCTTCATTCACAGATTCGTAGATAAATAATATAAATTTATCATAGATAAATAAATTACATTCATCACAACTCAAATCAAAATAATTAATATCACAAAGCATCATACATCAAGGATATCAAGCAAATCAACATTCAATAGAATCCAAACATTCATAAGTAAGATCAATTAGTCATCTGATTAATTTAAACTAGATTTATTACTTAGGACTAGATTACTAATCCAGATTAATTAACATTAATTACAAACCATTTTGATTAATTTACTTTAGTCACTTATTAATTAACATTTAATAAATTAACTAATCTTTAAGTATTAATTAATCAACCTTAATTAATAAATCAATTAACCTTTAATCATTAATTAGTTATCCTTAATTACTTTCATTAAGTAATTAACCTTTAAGTAATTAGTTATCCTTAATTAATTATCCCTAATTACTTATATTGATTATCCTTTAATTTTTAATTAATTAATCTTTAATTAATTTTTATTAAGTAATTGCATCAATTAATTAACATTTATCAATTTTACCCTTAATTAATTACCTTTAATTAATTAATTAACCTTTAGTCAATTAAATATCCTTTAATTAATCTTATTGAGTAATTACTCTTTAATGACTTTCATTAAGAATTCATCACATTCATAAATTATTCATTAAGTAATTAACTACCCTTTAATTACTTATATTAATAAATCGACCTTTAAAATTAATTACATTAAAAAATTACTTTTAAACTAATTAATGATCCTAAAATAAATCAAAACTCTAATTAATTAAAGATTAACCTTTTATCTAGATTAATTACTTAACCACGCTTTTAACTAAGTTTTAAATAAACTTAAGAATTATCATAACAAGCCATTAATTATCCTTGAAACAATTTTAAAACAATTTAACTTCAAAGTTTAATCTTTGAAAATGGGTATTAAACACATTAAAAACTGAGCCCAAACAATCAAAAACCCGAGCCCGCACTTGTTTTCCCCGAGCCTAACTTCGATTCTTCCCCGAATTTCCCCCTAGTCACTTCCTTTCTTCTGCTTTTCTTTCTATTTTCTGTTTTTATTTTAAATCTTTATACCTGCTAACATATTCATGTACCATCCCGGTAGCAGACCCAAGCAAGACCCTTACCTTCCCGAATTCATCTTTGAGACCATCACGTCTTCTTCCTTAACCCTACTGCAGCAACCTTCTAACTGACATCCAATGCACATGTACGTGCACAAGAGCTCCAACCACCTTCGACCATCGCGGTAACCACCCACTAGTCACCGATCACCTCCTCCGATGACTCGACCATCCATCACCATCGATTTGTTAGAAATTCGAAAACGAGTCAATCAACCCAAAACTGGAACTAAACCTTTGACCAAAAACCACCATGCGCCGCCACAATTGACCACCAGAAACCCTCCGAGCAACCCAAAGCAGCGTTACTTCACCACGCGTCGTTCCCCCCACACGATCAAACCTGACCAAACCTCGACATCGCAAAAGCCCCTGAAACAACATCGATAAAAATAGGTACGAGACCCTACATCGCCGGCATACGACCATCACGGTCATTTAGAAATACTCCTAGCATTTTTCCTAGGTTCGGCAAGCTCCAAGCTCCCTCCAACCTCGATCCTGCCGACCAATACTTCATCGTTCATCAGAAATTGTCCAAATTCTAGTCAACTCGAAATCTCTCATCGAATATAGACTTAAAAATTATGAAATGATTTTCAAAAATCATCGTTTAGCAATACGAATTCATTCATAAAATCAGAACTTGAAACCCAGATGTATGATTTTAGATTATTGCTATAAATTTTAAATTTTGAAATGATTACTCGACAAATCCTCTTGGATCTATTTTTAAAAATGGTATTACCATGTTACAACAATTTCTTTTAGAAATCAAAGCCTGAATTTGATTGTATAAGGAATAATTGAATTTTTTTGATAGGTTGAAGCCTGTATATTAACAGAGTGATATTATGTATGTTTATAGCACATGAATACATATCTCAATCCACATACAAATGTATACATGCAGATATATTTATCATTTTTCACAACAACTATTCTACATAGCATCAAGATATATTCAAATTTTAAATTGGTCAGTTTGCTCACCTGGACATGTTGACAAAGAGGAAGTAAAAGCCTGGAAGTTTGATCTACACTGAAACTTTGAAAATTTGCTTTTGATCCGTTCTAGAAATTGTTTATGATGTTTTGATTCTGAACTTTGATATGTTTGAATTGAATCTAATCCGATCTGGAATCTTGAAACTGGAAAAGCATTTGATCTATGAATCTCTTTTAAGTTTGAATTAATTATTGTTGAATTTGATTCTACACTTTGCTTTGTTTGATCTTGAAGTTAAAGTTTGATTTGTTCTTTGCTTTTGAATTTGAGATAATTTTGTTTTCTGGTTTTTTTTATTTGCTAAGGTTTTATTTTCTTTTGTCTTGGTTTTGATTCAGTTTTTCAAATGAAAGAAAATGGGCCTCTTTTTCCTCATTCAATATATTTATCTACATTATTAAAATTTTATAGAATAGGATTGCCACTTGTTAATTTGGTTAACATTTGTTAATATATATTGTTACTTATCTTACATTTGTTATTGCATATTTCCTTTATTTTATAAATGTCATTTGTGATTAAATTGTGTTTAATCCCTTGTTTACAAATTATGTTTTAAACCTTTTCATTTTATAATTTGTGAATTAATTTATCTTTTATGTTTTAAAGGTTTTATATATGAATTCAATTTATCTCATGTGTATTTTAAAAGAAAGAACAATAATTTTTTATCAAATCTTATTCAAATTTTGAATTTAAGTTAAAATATCTTTATATAAACCATTTTATTTCAAAAGATATATGTGTATGTTAAGGCATTTATTTATTTACAAATATACTAACTATATTTATTTCCAAGTATGTAAAAGAAAAGTATTTTAAAATCTTTAATTAAATCTCCTTTTATATATTTACAAACCAACTTTAGATACATATGTTTTTGTTAAATCTTTTAAATCCAATTTAATTTCTAAAATATTTATTTTTGAATTTCAATTTCAAATTCTATTTTCAATAAATTTTTAGTTATAAATAAATAAACAAACAAATATCTTATTTATTTTGAAAAAAAATCAGATTAATTCATCATTAAATCCAAAATTTTATATTAATTGTCAAATTAAATTTGACTCAAAACCGGGATCGCTACAGGTTGGAAAGCCAAATGATGGGAATGGAACTTTGAGTCTAAATTTGAAAGGTTTTATAATATTTTTTTTACTTTTATCTACCGAACATTTAACTAATTTAAACCTAGTAACTTTTTATTGCATATGTCACTTCTTTGTATTTCTCCAGTCTATATACCCAAATAAAAGCATAACGTTTCTTATCCACTTATATGTATACCAATAGTTGATTACTATTTAACTATCTTTTAAGGTTGGCAAAATATGGTGAATGCTTTTTTCTATTAAAAAAACATTCATATGACATTACTTTGATCTATCATATTTTCTTGGAATACATGCATGTAAATCTTATCGTTAACAAAGGATGAACTTGAAAATTCTCCTAATCTCCTAAGGTTTGTAATCTATTTGTGACAACCCGAATTTTAAATGTTTGTTAATTTGGTAATTAACCGAATTAAATCATTGGAATATTGATTTTATAAGTCGAATATATGGGTTTTTGATATTTAAAGTTTATATATATATATATATATATATATAAATTGATTAAAAACTATATTAAATATTGAATTATAAATATCTGGATGTGATAAATTTGATAGAAAATGTATATATAAACTCCACCATTTAAGTTAAAATAAATATCCATAAATATTATGTGAATATATGCAAAAAGCTTTATGATGTTTGAATATATATATAAGTATATAAATACACAAGTATATGAATGTATGCTCATATGAAATAGTATACATGGAAATTTGTTTATTTATATATATGACAAAATGTACACAAGTTTTGTATAGGGAAAATATATGTAATAAGAAAGTATATACAAGAAATTGACATGAAAACCCCTTAATATATATAAATATAAAGTACTTATGCATATGTAAGCATATAAGGAGGCATCATCATAACATATTTCAAAATCAAAAACAAAATTTAGTCATATGAAAAAGGAAATCAAATCAACGCAAACATCAAAACTTTTATATGAAATCAAGTCAGGTCAAAATGTTGTTAAAATCAAACTTTTAAAAAAGATAATAAAATAAAAATGTAAAAGCAGGTAAGCAAATCTCACCCTAGCTCCTGTTGCACACTTCCACCCTATATATACACATACACATATAAAAACCACTACTTGATGGACTTCAAGTCTAACATCCTCACAAAAAAGGGGATTAAGTAATAAAAAAGCCTAGAAGTAAGCAAACAGATTCAGAGAAAAAAAAGAATTAGTTCTCTGTTCAAAAGGAAAAGGTGGGAAAACCTGTTTCCTTATTTACCTGTAAACCTTGAATGCTTGTGTACATGTTTGGAAATTTGGATAAATTCATGTATCTTGATATGTGATCATGTGTTAAGTTATTCAATACTTGTATGGGTGGGATAAACATGTATCAATACCTTGTAGCTCAAACGGAAAAACCATAGTGTCTTCTTCTTCCTTGTTTCATGTTTTATTGGATAAAACTATTAAGCACAAACTTTAAAAATCAATATCTCAACGTTCTTTTAGTTTTAGATCATGGAATTGAAACAAAAGTTATGTTTTTTTGAGTTGGGAACATTTTAAAATTTATTTTGTTAGAATTTCTCAAGCATCGAAGTAGAGAACTTCAAATAATAGTAGGAACGTCATATTTGGTTGGAAATCAGTTTCCATAAATTAACTCACGGATCATATAATTGTGTTTATCATTTAAGAATAAGATTTTTAAGAGTAATTTGAGCATTTTTATAGGATATGGAGGGAGGAATTGAGAGATGCACGAAAATCCTTTTTTTGTGAAATTCCGATGGCACAGCGATGTATATGGTATGGCATTGGACGAGTGGGAGGTGCATACGATGCTACATAAGGAAAAAATGGTGAGGATTTCCTCTATGGAGCGATGAGGGGCGACGAGGTGGATTTAGGGTTAAGGGCCGTTGTTGGGTCGGTCTAGTGACAAGGTAAAAGGCGACGTTGAGAGGAAGATGGGGACATGGGGTCTAGGGGGAAAGGGAAGTGGTGGTCATAGCGAACATCTAGACGAATTCTAGTGACCGAGGGAGGTCGGTGATGCTTAGGTGAGGCTGGTTGGTTTTCCATGTTTTCCGTTGAGGATTGAAATTTTGAACGGGGACTTTAACCGTGGTTCCAGGTGGCCGAGCGAGGTTAGTTGCTCAGGTGGGACTGGCGTGGAGGGTCGACGGCAATGCTTTAGTTGTAAGCAAGTGTGCACGTGCACGTCTTAGTGCACAAGAAGTCCTCAGTCATGTGTAAAAGAAGAAGGAAACTGGAAGAGAGGAAGGGAGGAAAGAAGAAGATAGGCCAGGGAAAGAAAAGATGGGCCAGAAAGAAAAAGAATAAAAGTAAAGAAAAGAAAAGGAATAAAATTGAAGAAAATAAAAGGAATAAAAGAAAAGGAATAAAAGTAAATAAAACGAATAAAAGAAAAGAAAGAAAAAAAATAAAAGGGAAGAAAGGAAAAGAAATAAAGAAAAGAAAAGGATAAGAATAAAAAGAAAAGGGAGAGAAGAAAAGAAGAAAGGTAATGAAAATTTATATTTATATATACATACAATTATATGATAACTTATATTCCCTTCTTTTAACTAAAAACCTAATTTTATTTTAATTCCGTAATTTTATGGTTTAGTGGTATTTTACAAATTAATGGAAAATTAACAATATTATTATTTGCTTTAACCTTATGAATAATAAATGGTATTTCATAATTAACAAATTGCTTAATTAATTTGGATTCAAAAGTAAATGGATGTGGTTAATCAAGAATTAATAAAGCCTGATGTGTGAATTATTTTGACACCAAGCATTGACCATTAAATTGGTTAACGATCTATATCATGGCTTAATTCTATTGAAGGATTTAGTTCAGCTATTCTTGTCTATGATTTCAGGTGACCAATCAAGTTAAAATAATTAGACTAATTTGATGATATGTTTTATTTGAAATAAACGGTTATAATAGTTTGTCATATTTGATAGTGGTACCCTAAATAATAGGTTAGTTTACTTTAAACAATTAACCTTTCTAATTTATTATTTGGATTCGAAGTGACCGAGATCGGTTATCAGTGATATCCGAAACCACTTCGATTTAATAAGCACCACAAATCTTTACGGATTTTATCATAGAATCTAATAGGCTAGAATTGAATAAATTAAGTGGATTCGACTATTTCAAAGAAGTAACTTTATTTGGACATTATTATAAAATCAAGAGATTTCCGCAACAGCGTTTGGTTATAGTCATAAAAAAACTCTTCGTGTTATATGAGTTACCTTTGGTTTTCAAAAGATTTTATAGCTTAAGTATTTCAAATGAAGTTGGTTTACTCACGCTGGTTTCCAGCCTGACTCGGGTGTTACTTTATTGTAATGCTCGGGTCAGACCGAGTATTATAAATTTTCAGGTTAGGACATTTGGAGCTCGAAGATGAGCTCGATGGTAGACACGTATTGATTAGATTCCACTGTGTGTTAGGGATGTATAGACAGTAGTCGAGGACAAGTTATTATAACTGTCGAGATTTGTTGTACTCTAGTATCGTGTATATATACATTGACAGTTATAGCTTTTCGTTGTACAAATGCTGTGACGACCCGGAATTTTCGGATGTTTGAAATCGGAATATTTAATTAATTTTAAATATTTAAAAGAGTAATTTTAACTTGAATTTCAAATATCACTATTTATTTAACAATTTAATAATTGAATTCAATTATTGAAAATCGGGTGAAATAGTGAATCTGGAGTTTTAAGTCTGTTAAAAAATAATTTGAAGGCTTATAAAATTTATATTGATAGTGTTGAGGATAATATAAGTTTTCAAATTGAATTTAACACTGATTTGTTCAGTTTTAAAATTATATCGTTTAAATTGAATTTGAAAATAGCCTTCCGAGGCATAGTCTCGGAATTCGACGAAACCAGTTCCATTAGATCCGTAATATTGTATTATTATAGGATTTCAAATTTCGTAGGGATCAGAGTTGTCGTGTGATCGTACGGTGTGGAAACGTATTGGAATTTATATTGAAAATTCAAATATAAATCTACTATATTGTTGAATGGTCCAGATTTATTCACATCGGAGCTTTCCTGATCCTTCTCTAATACGCTAACATTCTTTATTCAAGCACGCTTCTCTCTCCATCAGTCCAAATCATATTCACCTCTCCTTTATTTTATATCATAGCTGAACTTATTAATAAAAAAAAATTCAATCCCTTAAAATGATAGAGCGGAGAAAGATAAATCGAAGGCAAGCCTCGTTCTACATCACAAATTCTTGAACTGATATATCTTCATTCTTTATCGAACTCGTACTCGTTCGAGACATGGAAGAGGCGACAATCGTAGAGGTAGCCTAGGGTTTGGGATCGGAGATCAAAAGAGAGGCGTGGTCGTTTTGAACATCGGCAGGTGGCATCGCGATCAGGTTCGGCTCGAATTCGTTAGGGCTCGCAACCATTTTATTGAGGACCTCGCGACTCTGGGCGGCGGAGCTGGGGAGGCGGGGACTCGCGAACTAGCGGCGTGGAGATCGTGTCTCGATCTGGGCAACGAAGGGTTGTGAGGTACGATCGATTGCAGTGCTTGAATGGCAAGGGAAGTTTGAGTGTGGGTTCTCTGGGTGGTCTTGTTCGTGCAACAGTGAGGTATATGTTTTAATTTAAATTTAATAGTACCCGTTTATGAATATATCACAGAAAAATAATAATAATGATATGGTAAGGAAATAATCATTTAGTTAAAATGGAATGGTTAATTAATTAATTTGTTTAAACCAAATTCATTAGTTTAAAATTTAAAATATTAATTAAATTAAAAATTATAATAGCAATTGAGTATTCGATTATATGGAATGTTGATACATTATATAAATTGTTTATTCAAGGTCAAACATCTGGAAATCCAAGGTACTATTGAAGTGGATTGCAAATAAAAGCAAAGGTGAGTTAATCTCGCTCAGTTGAATTTAAATTTAAATAATTAAATTTAAATAATTGTTTGAATGATTGGATTGATTGATGCGCTATAGTTTGGTATATTTGGGATTGGTATTTATGTTGTGCTAACGTCTGTGGATGCAGGGAAAACAGGTTAGAGGGATCCAACTGGATTCCTCAAAACTTACTCAAGTTATTTAATATTCTGTGTTGTGGTTATTTGATATTCTATGATGGATATATTGGAATGTTGAAGGCTATGGTTTGATTGAATATGTTTAAGTATAATGAGTTGCCAAAAATGTATAAATTGGATTTCGGAAAGAAAATAAAAGTGGTGAAATTGTAAGAGAAATAATTATAGAAAATTTGAATGAATTAAGAATGAATTGAAAGAAATGAAAGTGATATTAAAATACTAATAAATAACTTCGAGTATGAAAATATTTTGAATAAACAGAAATTAATGAATTGTAAATTCAAGTGATATTATTTTAAAGGAATAAAGAATTATTTTAGAATTTAAAGTTTAAAATTTAAAGGGATAAAGAAGTAAATTGAGAAATCAAAAATTGGTATTTCAATTAAAAGTAGTTTAAATCATAATTAAGGAATAAAATCTGAAACTAATGGATTTTGGAATAAAAAGGAAGTAAATTGGAAATCAATTTGGTAATTGATTCAAGTGTTTGAATTGGAAAGTTAAAGAAGAATGTGAAGAGAAGTATATTTCTTTGGATAGCCAAGTACGTTTTCAAAGTAAGTTTTTAAAAATAAGATAAAAGTTTAATGTTGTTTTAAAAAGCATGTTTTAGGAAATTTATTATATCTAAATATCTAAATTCTAAAATAAATATTTTCAAATCTATTATCGTAGTAATTATTTGTAGAAAGTAACTTAGTATTTTGTTTTAAAGGAGAAAACCTAGTTTATATTTTATAAAGTAACCTTATTTTCAAATATTTATATAGTATGTATTTTTAGTAAATTATTGAAGTAGTTTTAACTTAAATGTTTTAAAGTATATTTCAAAGTAAGTGTTTTAAATCATTTTAAAATCTAAGTATTGTGCTTGGTGACTTCAGTGGACATAGGAAATACTTGGAATTATTTCTAAGAAAGGAAGATATTTTGAAAACTGTTTTCAAAAAGGGTTTGAAAAGTGGAAATATATCTTGTGAAGATAATTTTGGGATAAATAAATAATTTAGGAAATTATTTATTGTTTGATGGATGTTTGTGAATAGAAATTGATAGTTAAATAACCGACTATCGATATTGGACAAATGTGTTGATTGTTTCGAAGAGACCGGGATCGAGATTTATTTCTCGAAGACCACTTCGATCCGGTTTGTACGTTTTCGTGAAAAACGATTTTTGGATTCGAAGATGGAGCAGTGAAGTGCAAGGGCTAGTCGCTACTAATCCTGAGGATATTTCCAAAATGGATGTAGTAGGAGTAGTGCCTTCGGTTCCATTCGAACCCGTGACAGACTTGAATGGATGAATGCTTGCGAAACATCGTCAGGTGGACGATGGGCATTCTAAGGGATATGTTCTAAAAAGATAACGTTTAGCCTCAAGCCTCATCAAATGGGAATGACTGAAAATCAGGGGTTATGCAGCAAGGCTGGTGGGTAGCACCCAAGCAGGTTGAGGTCATCCCTGTCTAGACGTCCCTTATTATTTCGGCTTAGTGGGCGATTGATGATCCTAACCGCGGGGTGATCTCACTCGGATTTATCCAGTAAGGGGAAGTCCCGGCCTTGTGTCGCAGGGGAGCGGGCGTACTCCTCGGTACGGTGATCTAGGCCCCGTACTGTGACAGGTGGTACCCCAGTGCCTAGTCATTAGTTGGAAATCCATTCTCCCTACGAGCCTTGTACGAGTTTTGTTTATATCACCCACTCTGTGGCTAGTAGCTGAAATTTAATGAATGTAACAATTTCGGCTATTTTATAAGTATTTGTATATAGACCCTATTATAATATTAGAGGATTTCTATAAAAAATGTTTTAACTATCGTAAGGTAAAAACCCGACATGTTTATTTGTGGCGTGGTCTTACGAGATGCTTTTGTTTTCAAAGAATTTTTGAAACTTTAATAATCATTTGGGTGTGATTTTCTCACGCTGGTATTCCAGACTGACTCGGGTGTTATTTTACTGTAATGCTCGGGTCAGACTGAGTATTATAGATACAGGATATGATGCTGTGGAGCTCAGGAGATGAGTTGGATGACAATATGTACATTCGTACTTGTTTTATATTTACATATTCCGCTGTTTGAGTTGTTGTGTATCTTGAGTTGTTGTGTATCCATTGTATGATATTGATGTTTAGCTGTGATTGATGTACTCTGATGATGTAATATATAAACAGAGATATTTGATTTTTGAGTAAAATTATTCATTATCTATTATATTTTATCTCGCTGCGATGGTTAGATTCTGTTGTTGTTTTCTAGTTTCTTCTTCTACCTCTTCTTCTTTAACCCAAATGGTTCGCATTTCTGTACAACTTGAGTTGATTTAGATAGAATAGTGTTGACTCAAGGGGTACGGATTTGCGGGTCGTTTCATTTTGGATCAGAGCTTAGGTTGGTGGTAACCTTGGCTCTGGTGGGAACTACTCATTTTAATTGAAGTCCATAGTACTCTAAAATGAGTTTGAGCGTATAAATAGATATGAGCACGTATTTGTTAGTGAATATAAATTGTTTTAATATTGCTTTGATTGATTTATTTAGTGGCATATGAACCTTCGTCGACACAGTCTGCACAACTGTATCGAAAGGGTTTCTAAACACTTGAATAGAACAATTGACACGGTATTGTTTTAAATGTGGGTAAATGAAATAATTTTACCCAAAAATATATTTTGATATAAAGAAAAGTTTTTGTAAACTATTTTATCTAATATATGGTTGTGTGGATGTTAGGAAGGATAATATTAAAGTATTATCATTGTTAAGTGAAAGTTTAACTAGAAATCGAAAATATAACCAAAGGTTGAGGGAATAAATTCAATTATAAACTGAAATTTATAAATATGAATTATAAATGTAAATTATAAATTGAAATATAATAAAATGTTAATTTGTATGAGCATAAGCTATGCAAATGAATTATAGTTAAAATTTATTTAAGCAGGCTTTGGAAATTTAAAATTTCGGAGACTTTGGAAGTGTTTGTCGAAGTGTTTTAAAGATAAATGATAACATTATTGTTTCGAGATAAATAATAGCCTTATTGTTTTGGAGGTATTTCGGAAAGGAAATTTGTTTTTAAGGGATTTTGTAAGTGATATAGCATTGAAATCACTTGGATTATTGGGAAATAATTCTGATGATGACGGCCGCATCATCAGTATTCATTTTCGAATTTCTAAGTGATGGATTGCTGCTAAAAATTGATTTGTTCAGAAAGTTGGTTGTTTTTGGCAATCTCAAAGGAAATTTGTTAGGAATAAAACCAGGATTGGTTTGACTTTTGAGAAACGTGATTTGAGATGTTAAAGATTTTAAAATGATTTGAAACCAAAGCCGGGAGTTTAAAAATCCTGATAAGATGGGTTGTAAGCTTATAAATTGAGATAATTCTTAAATCAGGAAGGGAATATAAGCTTTGAATGTTGGAATTTAAATTTAAAGAGAAAAGCTAAAAATGAAATTAACTTGGATGGGAAATAAAAATTTAACTAGATTGAAATAAACTGAAAAAGATGAAAATAATATCCAGTTGTTTTCGAATTAAGTTGAAATTGAATTGAGTTAAATAAAACTGAGTTAAAATAAGATTGAATTGGAATAAGAATTCAATTGAATTATTGAATGGAATTAGATTCTTACATAAATGGAAAATAAGTTGGATAAGGATTGGATTGAAATAAATAAATTAGAATGACTTGTAAAAGGATTAAAAATCCATAGAATAAAATATGCTTGGGTTATAAATAAGCATAAGGCTTTAGTTAGAATAAAAGAAGAATATATTCAAGCCTATGATGAATGGAATTGTGTAAATAATAAGTTGTGACTTATAAAATTTGAAAAAGTGGGATAAAAACCCAAAATAAATATTTTTGATGAATTGAAAAATAAAATGAAGATCAAAACTTGAATTATAAAATAAATTTGAACTTAGGAAATTTTAAATGAAGAGATTTTGAGATTAAAATCAAGTTCTGGATTATAAGTTGGGGAAAGACTATTTAGATGATAATTAGATAATGAAATATGTAATGAGAACCCAATGTAGTTAAATAAAGTTGAATTGTGAGTTTATGATGAAGTTTGGAAATAAACTCAAGTTATAAATCAAATTTGACCTGGATCGATGGTAAAATAAATGTAACTGAATTGTGGTAAATAAATTGGGTGGTAAATTGAAAGTGGATAGTGGATTCAGAACTTGGGTTATAAATTAAAATTTTAACTTGAAGTGTTAACAAATTTAATATTATTGGGAATGTGTAGAATAAAAATGAAGTTGGATTAAAATAGTAATGGTTTGAATGGCAAATAAAATCCAATTTGAGTATAAATGAGTTAAGTACGTGCTTGGATATTGTTTTGATAAATTGAGAAGATGAATTAAAATCAAACAGAATTTGATTAAGATGAGAATCAAATGGAAGTGAACTTAAGTTTGAAGTGGAATAAATTAAGTAAATTAACTTAAGTTAAGAATAATTAGAAGCTCGACTACGAGTAAAAATGGAAGACCATTAAATTAAAACTTGGTTCAAATTAATCTAGGAATGGTTAGTAAAATGAAAATGAGCTGAAATATAATTTTGTTTTTGAATAAATGGAAGTAAATTAACTTAAGCTAATAGATGGAAGACAATTGAATTTAATTCAATTTAAACCAAGTTTAATGATATTGATTGGAGTTAAATCAAGTGAAAATAAATTTTAATCAAAATAAAATTAGGTGGGTTATAGATAATATTTAATGGAATGAAAATTCTTAAATAAATAATTGTAAACCATTTAAAATGTTAAGGAATTGAAATAACTTAGAGAAAATATTAACAATTCAATTGTAACGTGTAACGTACGAGGATTTTCGTTGCCGAAAAACCGAATAGTTATGGGTTTTAAAAAGAATTTAAGAAAAGAAAAAGAGAGAAGATAGAGAAGAGATAGAAAATAGAGGGAAAAGAAGATAGACAATTTTTAGAAAACAGAAAAAGAGAATTTGAAAATAGAACAGAACGGGACAGAAGACACAAAAAGAACAGAAAGAACAACATCAGAATCTCACAATTCGCAGCGGAACAACATATAATAATAAATGAATAATCTTTAAACAAAGAACTATCAGTTATTACATTACATTTCATTACATCATATCATATCATCAGAGTGTACAACATCATACAACAACAAACAGTGCAGCGGAAAAAGAAATACTATATAAACTAGTAATACGCCATGCCATCCAGCTTGCCTCCAGCAACTCCAGAATATCCTGATAAACCTAACTCTTAACTGCCCGTGTGGAAATTGGTGGGCACCCAGAGTTTAGGAAGGAAAACAATAAACTCCGAGTCAGTCATGTGACTGGTGTGAGAACTCAAAACAGTTTATTTACTTTAAAATCAAAATAGAGGAATATTTTTAAATCAATTCGCAATGCTTTTAAAAATGAGACTACCATAAGGCCTCCCGCACACACACACATGCAAACGCAGAATCGGAGGAGATTTCTCCTTATGATAGTCAAAGATGCTTGATACGCATTTAAAATAATATTTGATATTATTATTAGTGCATAGTGTAGAGGAAAATCATTTCGAAAATAAAGATATAAATCTTAGCCAACATACGACCATTATCGTATGCCTACTATAGCTACTATCCAAACAGTGGTGACCACCATAAGTGAATAGCAGGTTCTACAACTAATACCGTACAAGTTTCGTATTGGGAATTGGATTTCCAACAAATGGTCAGGCCAAGGAACTTCCCATTGCCACATGAGAATGCCTCTGGATGGACATCCCCGAGAACCAAACCGGATCTCTACCAACACAAGGCCGGGTTACCCCTAACTGAGTAACAACTGACCGAATATGCCATCCCCCGGTCCTTTGGGACCTTTATCCGAGAGCGCTCTCTAATCAATTCACACAATCATAAAAACAAAGTGTTTTCAACATGAGTAAGTATCTGGGCTCCATACCATGATACCACCCTTTTCCAGAAGGAAATGGACACATCCTAAAGGGTGCTACCCCTCATAACCTTGCTGCTTCTTTCCTGTTTTGACCATTCACGGGGTGTGAGGCTCGACGAAGTCACGTCCACAAAAACATACTTTATACAAAAGCCATGCTTTGGGTCAACAAATGATCAACACAATGATCACAAGGATAGACGATCAAATAAACGATCCTATCACAAATAATCAACACAATGATCATTTCAGCATCACTCAGCATGTCACATTACCAAATTGGGAATATATCGCTGATAACTTCAACTATATAACCTTTGAGCACATACGTCTCAAAGAAGGGTGTTAAGCTAAAAGAATAAATTCTCCGCCACCAACAGAAATATATTTGAAAGAAATCCGCTTTATATCTCAACTTGTAATGTCAGGCATACAATCCATACAAGTCTGTTCCGGGCTCGAACAAAACCGAAGGCACTTACAAAGAAGTCCTTGCAATCCGGATATTCACAATCCTGATCGGATTCACCATCACATATGGAGAACTCAATACCGGAGCAACTCGGTGCAGAGTCAATCGATAGTTCATCCTATCGCTCTTGCAAATACCGGTCTTCAACACCGATCTTCAAATGCGATTCACAACGACGTATCACATATTCGGAATGGGTTATACGACCCCATGGTCCTTTCCCGGTTAACCCGAATAGTGAGCGCTTATTCAAAAATAAGTGTGCATTCAAATTCAATCAATTCACACCAAATACCCATTCAAAGGGAAATATTGATAGTCGACTATCGAACTATCAAATGGATATGCATACATCACCAGATTCCAAATAATTTTCCAAATTATTTATTTTCCAAAATATCTTTACAAGATATATACTTTCAACACTTCAAAAATAAATCAATATTTATTTTTAAACAAATTCCACTTTTTACTTATAAATTCCATAATGAATTTATATTTCAAAAATATCCATGAATAACCGATTTCAATTATTCATTCTCAATTTATCTTCAAAAAGATAAATTCTAAATATTCACTTCATATTGGAAAACATTTCCATACTTATTTATTCATAAGTAATCCACAAATCTTCTTATTTTCAACCTTTGAAAATATTCAATATACTTAAATCGAATTAAGTATATAATTCATTCTTTAAGGAAATCATTCACTTAAACATATTTACTTGGGCCAAAACGAATGTTGCGTAAAACATCGTTACGACAACCCAAAATCACTAGTATATGGATTCGAAATTAAAATAGATATATAAATCTCAATACTATACAAAACATTTCCTTTCGGAAATCATTTACTATAACAACAGTGTTATAGTACACTATTTCCTTTTATTTCTCGAAATCGTCTATTTCAACAATAAATGTTGAAATCTATGGTTTCGAATCTCAACACCTTTAAAACATCGTTAGATCGTTTTAATTCTGTTTAAAATATCACATTCTAAAACATTTTCTTTAACATGTTATTCACTATTCAAAAACGTGAATATACTATGTTAACAAATTTCATCCTTTTTATACTTTTTAACTTAAAGGATTATTCACAGTCTAAAACGTGAATATAACTCCATTTATAAGTTATAACAATTAACTTATCAAAATAAGTCGTTTGCGAATTCATAAAACAACGTTTATAAATTCCATTTCTATTTATTTATAAAAACTTCTTTTTTTATAAATTCCTTTATTAACCTATTCCAGTTTATAACTCAATTATAAACTACAAGTTCATATTATAAGTTAATTACTTATAAAACGATTATTTTACAAAATCGTTCATTTAACTTCCCAAATTATTAATCTTAACTTATAAGATTGTTTATTTATCCAAAATTCATTCTTTCGATAACTTTATAAATTTTATAAACCTATTGCTTATAAAATTTCATTTATAACTTCACAGTTTATAATTTCATAAATTTCATTCATTTAGGAAATTCATTTTCACTACATTCAAACACTTATAAAAACTCGTTTTATAATGTCCATAATTCAATTTATAAATATCCATTTATAAATCTCTTAATATAAATTAATTTATATTATTCTTTTAAACGTCTTTAAATTCCTTTAAAATTTCACCGTTCTCTTGATTTATAAAATAATCAAATTTTATAAATCTTATATTCAAACTTTTAATAATAAACTCAAAAATCCAGTTTAAACTATTTTATAAAATCATTGGTTCATATTTCTCAAAAACCAGCTTTTAACTATATTTCACAAAAACCATAATTTTATAACTTTAAAAATTATAACGTTTATTTATTTATAATGGATCAATTCTAAAAATATAGTATATTTTCAAAAATCACTTTAAAACCATTTTAAAATCCCAAAATCTGGGTCCAATGATGCTACACACCAAATAGTCAATCACGACTAACAACGATATCATATATCGATATGATAATCCATCAAATATCAAAATATCTGAAATAAAATAAATACTGTTGAGGAATCCAGTTGGATCCCTCCAACCTGTTTCCTGCATCCAAAAACATTAGCACAATACCAATTTCGCTCCAGTACGAAATTATCGCGGTACATGTTCTTATTAAATATTATCCGCTTAATAACGGCGTAATAGGGTCTCATCCGCTAAACAAAAAATGCGGGAAATCAACAACTGCAATATATACATATGCCAATATATATATATTGATATTATATATAATACCAATTTCACTGTTTATGAAATATTCGCGGTATATGTTTTTAATAATTAACATCTGCTTACTAACGGCGCATAATGTCTATTTTAACAATCAATATATACAATTCATCATTCATACATGCATTCAAATATTTTAAATCTAACTATTTAAAATAAAATCGAAATCTATTCGATTGAGTGAGAAGTTCTCACCTTGGTTTTAATTTCCGTTTTAGCTTTTATTTCGAATAAAATTAAACGCGCGTTTAATTTTACCCGAAATTCTCACTAACTCCAAACGACTCCAAACCAACTCCATCGCGTAGTGCTCGTCCATACGATTCCAACGCAACTGAGTTTGCATTTTTTCGACCTCGTATGAAAAAGTTACGATTTTTACAAGTTTGTACACAATTTAACTTATATAAATACAACAAAACTTAACTATTTATAAACCTAGATTCAATCTGAGCCATAGGATCCCACCCCATCAGATCATAGCCGCACCTAGCTTCTTCCCTCATTCACGAAAATCTACAGGAAGGAGCACGTATAGCCGAACCCAATAATGCAATTTAGGGTTAAACATTGCAAACTCCACGCTCGACGAAACTTCATCACACCTCCGCCATCTCGAAGCCCACGACCCAAGCTATGCTCGGCCTGAAGGATTGGAAGCTCGGCCTCCTAGATATGCGTGCGCACGTATGTTGAACGGCCACGAACGGCCACGTTTTGCTCACTCCCTGTTGCTCCAAACTCGATCAAATCCGTATGGATTGAAAGCTCTCTTCATGCTCTACCTTTTTCGTGTTGAACACTTCTTCTAATTCTTTGTAGATTGGGAGAGATTGAGAGATGAAATTCGAAAAATTCTGGCCATTGGTTATAATGTGGCGGCTGAGCATATTAGGGTTAGGTTTAGGTTTTGTTATTTATTTTTGTGAATTAAGGTGTATTTATAGGAAAAGCTAGCGTAAACACTATTCATCCCGGGAATTTCCGAACTCCGATTTAGACGCCGTAACCAGCGTTTCTAAGGTTTACCCCACGTTCCGGACACAATGGAACAAGTTTCGGAAGCTAATTCGGAAGTATGTGCGAGTTATGGCTGCAAACGCTCAATTTAAATTAAACCGATTTAAGTCGATTTCTAGGCGTTTTAATTTGTACCGGACAAACGGTAAATCCAATTGACTTGAAATTTGAAACCTTACAATAATATCACATTACGGATCCGATGAAACTGGTTTCGTCGAAATCCGAGACTTTTTGAAAAAATGGCTATTTTGACTCGCCAAATTTAAATTAAAAACAATTCGATGCGTTTCGAGCTGCCACGATCAAACGATAACTCCAATTGACACGAAAATTGAAATCCGGTAATAACTAACTATTACGGATCCAATGGAACTGGTTTCGTTCAATTCTGAGACTGTTCAAAAATTGACTATTTTACTAGTCGATTTAAATATTAAAATATTCAATTTTCACAAATTAACTTTTAATTCGATTTTAAAAGTTCTAAAATATCGTTCTAACTTCAACATGATAAAATAAAATTTTACAAATCATTTCCAATCATATTTAACTCAATTTTCAATTTTTTCCATAATTTAACATATTAAATTATCGATTTAATAATCCAATTGAATCCAATAATTCAAATAAAAATTTATTTGACTTATAAATTCACTTATAAATATTTAAAATTAATTAAATATTCAAATTTTAATTAATAAAAATTCTGGGTCGTTACAATCTTTCCCCCTTAAAAGAATTTCGTCCTCGAAATTACAAGTAAGAAAAGTTACAGAATCTATTAATTTTCCCAAAATTCATAGTTAAACTTCTTACAATAACTTTACTAAGCTTTCAAAATCATACTTAGTTATCTTTTCAAAAACAATTACTATTGTTTAACTTTCAACTTCAAAATCAAAGTTAAAGTTTTCAAAAATTTTCAAATTTTCTCAAATTTTTCTAACGCCTTAAATTTCCGGAAAAATTCGCCATAGTCTCCTTTGCGCGGCTCGATCCGAAAAAAAAAATGACAGTATATATATCACAAATATACATCTCATCAAGTAATGAGGCATCCCGAAGGGAAAAAAGTATAAAAGTACGATATTTAATCCGAGATATGTACCTTATATTTTATTAGCAAGCATATACGGCTAATATAGCGCTAAAGCGAACTCCAAATGGGAAGCAAACGCGATCCGCACCTACTAAACACTCAACAAACAACATGAGAATCATGCATATAGACAATAATCTCCATGTACAACATATAACATCATAATATCTATATATGCTAACATAGTAATGCAGTAAAACAACAAATGCAAACATCAACCAACTATCACTCATAATCAATGAATATTCATTCATATTCTCATTAATATTCAATGAATTGGTTTTCACTTTAAATCATATTTGATTTATTTACATTGGATTTACTAACATTCATTCTCAATTCAATTAGTTTACATTACTAATTAAATCCAATTCACTTTCAATTCTATTCAAATTTATTTACTCCTAATTTGAATTCAATTGCATTAGCTTTCAATTTCATTAATACTTAATGAATTATATACTATCAACTAACAATCATATAACAACCAATGTATATATAATTACAACCAAATTACTTTTCTTTCAATTGGTTTAATTAATTGATTTTCATTCAATTATTCAACTTCCAATAACTTTAGATTTTAATGAATTAACACTTATATTCATTATTCCTTATCAATTTAATTCACATTTAATTGATTATCATTCAATCCATTCATTCAATTCAATTACTAAAGTTGAATTTCATTTACAACTCATATTCATAATATATCCATATAGTTTCACTTCTTATATATATAAGTTTATTTCAAAATTGTAGATCACTTTAATTATAATTCAATTCTTATAATTCTTTTACTTATACAATTATTCTTTTATTTAGACTATTCAAACAACTAAACAATCTACTTATATACACTTTAATAATTTTTGAAAATTATTTCTTTATATATAAAATATACTCAAGGTAAAATTATTTCATTTATCCAATTTGAAAACAATACTGTGTCGAATTGTTCTATTCAAGTGTTTAGAAACCCCTTCGGCATAGTCTTGCGGACCACGCTGACGAAAGTTCATATGCCACTCAATAAACCAATCATCACAATATAAAACAATTTTTATATTCACTAACAAATACGCTCTCATAGCTATTATTACACTCAAACTCATTCTAGAGTACTACTGACTCTATCTCTAATGAGTAATACCCAACAGAACCATGGTTGTCGCTTAACCATCAGCTCTGATACCAAATGTAACGTACGAGGATTTTCGTTGCCGAAAAACCGAATAGTTATGGGTTTTAAAAAGAATTTAAGAAAAGAAAAAGAGAGAAGATAGAGAAGAGATAGAAAATAGAGGGAAAAGAAGATAGACAATTTTTAGAAAACAGAAAAAGAGAATTTGAAAATAGAACAGAACGGGACAGAAGACACAAAAAGAACAGAAAGAACAACATCAGAATCTCACAATTCGCAGCGGAACAACATATAATAATAAATGAATAATCTTTAAACAAAGAACTATCAGTTATTACATTACATTTCATTACATCATATCATATCATCAGAGTGTACAACATCATACAACAACAAACAGTGCAGCGGAAAAAGAAATACTATATAAACTAGTAATACGCCATGCCATCCAGCTTGCCTCCAGCAACTCCAGAATATCCTGATAAACCTAACTCTTAACTGCCCGTGTGGAAATTGGTGGGCACCCAGAGTTTAGGAAGGAAAACAATAAACTCCGAGTCAGTCATGTGACTGGTGTGAGAACTCAAAACAGTTTATTTACTTTAAAATCAAAATAGAGGAATATTTTTAAATCAATTCGCAATGCTTTTAAAAATGAGACTACCATAAGGCCTCCCGCACACACACACATGCAAACGCAGAATCGGAGGAGATTTCTCCTTATGATAGTCAAAGATGCTTGATACGCATTTAAAATAATATTTGATATTATTATTAGTGCATAGTGTAGAGGAAAATCATTTCGAAAATAAAGATATAAATCTTAGCCAACATACGACCATTATCGTATGCCTACTATAGCTACTATCCAAACAGTGGTGACCACCATAAGTGAATAGCAGGTTCTACAACTAATACCGTACAAGTTTCGTATTGGGAATTGGATTTCCAACAAATGGTCAGGCCAAGGAACTTCCCATTGCCACATGAGAATGCCTCTGGATGGACATCCCCGAGAACCAAACCGGATCTCTACCAACACAAGGCCGGGTTACCCCTAACTGAGTAACAACTGACCGAATATGCCATCCCCCGGTCCTTTGGGACCTTTATCCGAGAGCGCTCTCTAATCAATTCACACAATCATAAAAACAAAGTGTTTTCAACATGAGTAAGTATCTGGGCTCCATACCATGATACCACCCTTTTCCAGAAGGAAATGGACACATCCTAAAGGGTGCTACCCCTCATAACCTTGCTGCTTCTTTCCTGTTTTGACCATTCACAGGGTGTGAGGCTCGACGAAGTCACGTCCACAAAAACATACTTTATACAAAAGCCATGCTTTGGGTCAACAAATGATCAACACAATGATCACAAGGATAGACGATCAAATAAACGATCCTATCACAAATAATCAACACAATGATCATTTCAGCATCACTCTGCATGTCACATTACCAAATTGGGAATATATCGCTGATAACTTCAACTATATAACCTTTGAGCACATACGTCTCAAAGAAGGGTGTTAAGCTAAAAGAATAAATTCTCCGCCACCAACAGAAATATATTTGAAAGAAATCCGCTTTATATCTCAACTTGTAATGTCAGGCATACAATCCATACAAGTCTGTTCCGGGCTCGAACAAAACCGAAGGCACTTACAAAGAAGTCCTTGCAATCCGGATATTCACAATCCTGATCGGATTCACCATCACATATGGAGAACTCAATACCGGAGCAACTCGGTGCAGAGTCAATCGATAGTTCATCCTATCGCTCTTGCAAATACCGGTCTTCAACACCGATCTTCAAATGCGATTCACAACGACGTATCACATATTCGGAATGGGTTATACGACCCCATGGTCCTTTCCCGGTTAACCCGAATAGTGAGCGCTTATTCAAAAATAAGTGTGCATTCAAATTCAATCAATTCACATCAAATACCCATTCAAAGGGAAATATTGATAGTCGACTATCGAACTATCAAATGGATATGCATACATCACCAGATTCCAAATAATTTTCCAAATTATTTATTTTCCAAAATATCTTTACAAGATATATAATTTCAACACTTCAAAAATAAATCAATATTTATTTTTAAACAAATTCCACTTTTTACTTATAAATTCCATAATGAATTTATATTTCAAAAATATCCATGAATAACCGATTTCAATTATTCATTCTCAATTTATCTTCAAAAAGATAAATTCTAAATATTCACTTCATATTGGAAAACATTTCCATACTTATTTATTCATAAGTAATCCACAAATCTTCTTATTTTCAACCTTTGAAAATATTCAATATACTTAAATCGAATTAAGTATATAATTCATTCTTTAAGGAAATCATTCACTTAAACATATTTACTTGGGCCAAAACGAATGTTGCGTAAAACATCGTTACGACAACCCAAAATCACTAGTATATGGATTCGAAATTAAAATAGATATATAAATCTCAATACTATACAAAACATTTCCTTTCGGAAATCATTTACTATAACAACAGTGTTATAGTACACTATTTCCTTTTATTTCTCGAAATCGTCTATTTCAACAATAAATGTTGAAATCTATGGTTTCGAATCTCAACACCTTTAAAACATCGTTAGATCGTTTTAATTCTGTTTAAAATATCACATTCTAAAACATTTTCTTTAACATGTTATTCACTATTCAAAAACGTGAATATACTATGTTAACAAATTTCATCCTTTTTATACTTTTTAACTTAAAGGATTATTCACAGTCTAAAACGTGAATATAACTCCATTTATAAGTTATAACAATTAACTTATCAAAATAAGTCGTTTGCGAATTCATAAAACAACGTTTATAAATTCCATTTCTATTTATTTATAAAAACTTCTTTTTTTATAAATTCCTTTATTAACCTATTCCAGTTTATAACTCAATTATAAACTACAAGTTCATATTATAAGTTAATTACTTATAAAACGATTATTTTACAAAATCGTTCATTTAACTTCCCAAATTATTAATCTTAACTTATAAGATTGTTTATTTATCCAAAATTCATTCTTTCGATAACTTTATAAATTTTATAAACCTATTGCTTATAAAATTTCATTTATAACTTCACAGTTTATACTTTCATAAATTTCATTCATTTAGGAAATTCATTTTCACTACATTCAAACACTTATAAAAACTCGTTTTATAATGTCCATAATTCAATTTATAAATATCCATTTATAAATCTCTTAATATAAATTAATTTATATTATTCTTTTAAACGTCTTTAAATTCCTTTAAAATTTCACCGTTCTCTTGATTTATAAAATAATCAAATTTTATAAATCTTATATTCAAACTTTTAATAATAAACTCAAAAATCCAGTTTAAACTATTTTATAAAATCATTGGTTCATATTTCTCAAAAACCAGCTTTTAACTATATTTCACAAAAACCATAATTTTATAACTTTAAAAATTATAACGTTTATTTATTTATAATGGATCAATTCTAAAAATATAGTATATTTTCAAAAATCACTTTAAAACCATTTTAAAATCCCAAAATCTGGGTCCAATGATGCTACACACCAAATAGTCAATCACGACTAACAACGATATCATATATCGATATGATAATCCATCAAATATCAAAATATCTGAAATAAAATAAATACTGTTGAGGAATCCAGTTGGATCCCTACAACCTGTTTCCTGCATCCAAAAACATTAGCACAATACCAATTTCGCTCCAGTACGAAATTATCGCGGTATATGTTCTTATTAAATATTATCCGCTTAATAACGGCGTAATAGGGTCTCATCCGCTAAACAAAAAATGCGGGAAATCAACAACTGCAATATATACATATGCCAATATATATATATTGATATTATATATAATACCAATTTCACTGTTTATGAAATATTCGCGGTATATGTTTTTAATAATTAACATCCGCTTACTAACGGCGCATAATGTCTATTTTAACAATCAATATATACAATTCATCATTCATACATGCATTCAAATATTTTAAATCTAACTATTTAAAATAAAATCGAAATCTATTCGATTGAGTGAGAAGTTCTCACCTTGGTTTTAATTTCCGTTTTAGCTTTTATTTCGAATAAAATTAAACGCGCGTTTAATTTTACCCGAAATTCTCACTAACTCCAAACGACTCCAAACCAACTCCATCGCGTAGTGCTCGTCCATACGATTCCAACGCAACTGAGTTTGCATTTTTTCGACCTCGTATGAAAAAGTTACGATTTTTACAAGTTTGTACACAATTTAACTTATATAAATACAACAAAACTTAACTATTTATAAACCTAGATTCAATCTGAGCCATAGGATCCCACCCCATCAGATCATAGCCGCACCTAGCTTCTTCCCTCATTCACGAAAATCTACAGGAAGGAGCACGTATAGCCGAACCCAATAATGCAATTTAGGGTTAAACATTGCAAACTCCACGCTCGACGAAACTTCATCACACCTCCGCCATCTCGAAGCCCACGACCCAAGCTATGCTCGGCCTGAAGGATTGGAAGCTCGGCCTCCTAGATATGCGTGCGCACGTATGTTGAACGGCCACGAACGGCCACGTTTTGCTCACTCCCTGTTGCTCCAAACTCGATCAAATCCGTATGGATTGAAAGCTCTCTTCATGCTCTACCTTTTTCGTGTTGAACACTTCTTCTAATTCTTTGTAGATTGGGAGAGATTGAGAGATGAAATTCGAACAATTCTGGCCATTGGTTATAATGTGGCGGCTGAGCATATTAGGGTTAGGTTTAGGTTTTGTTATTTATTTTTGTGAATTAAGGTGTATTTATAGGAAAAGCTAGCGTAAACACTATTCATCCCGGGAATTTCCGAACTCCGATTTAGACGCCGTAACCAGCGTTTCTAAGGTTTACCCCACGTTCCGGACACAATGGAACAAGTTTCGGAAGCTAATTCGGAAGTATGTGCGAGTTATGGCTGCAAACGCTCAATTTAAATTAAACCGATTTAAGTCGATTTCTAGGCGTTTTAATTTGTACCGGACAAACGGTAAATCCAATTGACTTGAAATTTGAAACCTTACAATAATATCACATTACGGATCCGATGAAACTGGTTTCGTCGAAATCCGAGACTTTTTGAAAAAATGGCTATTTTGACTCGCCAAATTTAAATTAAAAACAATTCGATGCGTTTCGAGCTGCCACGATCAAACGATAACTCCAATTGACACGAAAATTGAAATCCGGTAATAACTAACTATTACGGATCCAATGGAACTGGTTTCGTTCAATTCTGAGACTGTTCAAAAATTGACTATTTTACTAGTCGATTTAAATATTAAAATATTCAATTTTCACAAATTAACTTTTAGTTCGATTTTAAAAGTTCTAAAATATCGTTCTAACTTCAACATGATAAAATAAAATTTTACAAATCATTTCCAATCATATTTAACTCAATTTTCAATTATTTCCATAATTTAACATATTAAATTATCGATTTAATAATCCAATTGAATCCAATAATTCAAATAAAAATTTATTTGACTTATAAATTCACTTATAAATATTTAAAATTAATTAAATATTCAAATTTTAATTAATAAAAATTCTGGGTCGTTACATAACGTTTGTGATTTTTCGTTGCCGAAAAACCGAAATGTTATGGGTTTTAAAAAGAATTTATGAAAAGAGAAGAGAAGAAGAGAGAAGAAGGTAGAAGATGGAGGGAAAAGAAAATAGAAATTTTTAAAATAGAAGAAAAAGAGAAATAGAACATAGAACGGAATAGAAAACAGAACAATATCAGAATCTCACAATTCGCAGCGGAACAACATATAGTAATAAATGAATAATCTTTAAACAAAGAACTATATCAGTTATTACATTTTATACTTTACATCATATCATCATCAGAGTGTACAACATCATACAACAACAAACAGTGCAGCGGAAAAAGAAATACTATATACTAATAATACGCCATGCCATCCAGCTTGCCTCCAGCAACTCCAGAATATCCAGAATATCCTGATAAACCTAACTCTTGACTGCCCGTGTGGAAATTGGTGGGCACTCAGAGTTTAGGAAGGAAAACAATAAACTCCAAGTCAGTCATGTGACTGGTGTGAGAACTCAAAACAGTTTATTTATCTTTAAAATCAAAATAGAAGAATATTTTTAAAGTCAATTCGAAATGCTTTTAAAAATGAGACTACCATAAGGCCTCCCGCACACACACACATGCAAACGCAGAATCGGAGGAGATTTCTCCTTATGATAGCCAAAGATGCTTGATACACATTTAAAAAGAACATTTGCTATTATTATTAGTGCATAGTGTAGGACAAATCATTTCGAAAGTAGAATACAAATCTTAGCCAGCATAGACATTCCGAACTATGCCTACTATAGCTAACTATGTTCAATAGCAGGTTACCGCCACATTCCATAGTAGGTTATACAACTAAAACCGTACAAGTCACGTATTGTTTCTTTGGATTTCCAACGAATGATCAGGCCAAGGAACTTCCCATTGCCACATGAGAATGCCTCTGGATGGACATCCCCGAGAACCAAACCGGATCTCTACCAACACAAGGCCGGGTTACCCCTAACTGAGTAACAACTGACCGAATATGCCATCCCCCGGTCCTTTGGGACCTTTTCACCGAGCGCTCGCAATCAATTCACACAATCATAACAAAGTGTTTTCAACATGAGTAAGTATCTGGGCTCCATACCATGATACCACCCTTTTCCAGAAGGAAATGCACATATCCTAAAGGGCGCTACCCCTCATAACCTTGCCGCATCTTTCCTGTTTTGACCATTCACGGGGTGTGAGGCTCGACGAAGTCACGTCCACAAAAACATACTTTATACAAAAGCCATGCTTTGGGTCACAAATGATCAACACAATGATCAGAAAGATAGACGATCAAATAAACGATCCTATCACAAATAATCAACACAATGATCATTTCAACATCACTCAGCATGTCACATTACCAAATTGGGAATATATCGCTGATAACATTCAACTACATAACCTCTGAGCTCGTACGTCTCAGAGAAGGGTGATAAGCTAAAAGAATAAATTCTCCGCCACCAACAGAAATATATTTGAATGAAATCGGCTTTATATCTCAACTTGTAACGTCAGACACACAATCCATACAAGTCTGTTCCGGGCTCGAATAAAACCGAAGGCACTTCTTACGAAGCCCTTGTAATACGGGTATTCACAATCCCGATCGAATTTCCCATCACTTAAGGAATCTCTATACCAGGAGCTACCCAGTGCAGAGACAATCGATAGGTCATCCTATCGCTTTCACAAATACTCGGTCTTCAACACCGATCTTCAATGCAATTCACAACGACGTATCACATATTCGGAATGGGTTATACGACCCCATGGTCCTTTCCCAGTTAACCCGAATAGTGAGCGCTTATTCAAAAATAAGTGTAGCATTCACATTCAAACAAATCACATCAAATACCCATTCAAAGGGAAATATTTATAGTCGGTTATTGAACTATCAATGGATATGCACACATCACCCGTTTCCAAATAATTTTCCAAATTATTTATTTTCCAAAATATCTTTACAAGATATAAAATTCCAATACTTCAAAAATAAATCAACATTTATTTTTCTAACAAATTCTCCTTTTTATTCATAAATTCTTTAGCGAATTTATAATCCAAAATATCTATGAATATTCGATTTCAATTATTCATTTCAATTTATCTTCAAAAAGATAAATTCTCAAAATATTCACTTTATATTGGAAAACATTTCCATACTTATTTATTCATAAGTAATTCACAAATTTTATTTATTTTCAACACTTAGAAAATATTCTATATACTTAAATCGAATTAAGTATATATATTTCATTCTATTAAGGAAATCATTCTCCTTAACATATTTATTTGGGCCAAAACGAATGTTGTGTAAAACATCGTTACGACAACCCAAAATCACTAGTATAGGGATTCGAATTTAAAATAGATATATAAATCCCAATACTATACAAAACATTTCCTTTTGGAAATCATTTACTTTAACAACAGTGTTATAGTCCATCACTTCCTTTTATTTCTCGAAACATCTATTTCAATAATCAATGTTGAAATCTATGGTTTCGAATCTCAACACATTTTAAAACATCGTTAGATCGTTTTAATTCGATTTAAAACATCACATTCGAAACAATTCTTTAACATATTATTCACTATTCAAAAACGTGAATATACTACGTTAACCAATTTCATCCTTTTATTCATTTTATTTCAAAGGATCATTCACGGTCAAAAATGTGAATATAACTCCATTAATAGGTTTCAGCAATTTACTTATCAAAATAAGTCATTTGCAAATTTATAAAACAACGTTTATAAATTCCTTTACTATTTATTTTATAACAACTCCTTTTATAAATTCCTTTATTAACCTATATTCAATTCATAACTCAATTATAAACCAAAAGTTCACATTATAAGTTAAATGCTTATAAAACGAGTATTTTACAAAAATCGTTCTTTTAAACTTCATAATTATAAATCTCATAACTTATAAGATTCAATTATTCATTCGAATATATTCTTTAATAATTTCACAAAATTTACAAATCTTACTATTTATAAATTTCATTTATAACTCCACCATTTATAATTTTATAAATTCCATTCACTTATGCAATCTATTTTCACTTCATTCAAACACTTATAAAAACTCGTTTTATAATGTCAATATTTCAATTTATAAATATCCATTTATAAATCTCTTAATATAAATCAATTTATATTATTCTTTGAAACGTCTTAAATCTCCTTTATTATTTCACCATTTTGATTCATAAAATAATTAAATTTCATAAATCCTATATTTAAACTTTTCACAATAAATTCTAAAATCCCGATTAAACTATTTTATAAATCATTAGCATCATATTCTCAAAAATCAGTTTTTAACTATTCTTCTCAAAAATCATAATTTTTGTAACTTTAAAAATTATAACGTTTATTTATTTAAAATAAATCAATTTCCAAACATACAGTATATTTTCAAAAATCACTTTAAAAATCATTTTAAAGTTCCAAACTTGGTCCAATGATGCTACATACCAAATAGTCAATCACGACAACAACGACATCATATATCGATATGATAGTCCATCAAATATCAAAATATCTGAAATCAAATAAATACTGTTGAGGAATCTAGTTGGATCCCTCCAACCTGTTTTCCTGCATCCACAAACATTAGCACAATACCAATTTCGCTCCAGTACGAAATTATCGCGGTATATGTTTTTATTAAATATTATCCGCTTAATAACGGCGCAATAGGGTCTCATCCGCTAAACAAAAAATTGCGGGAAATCAATAACTCCAATATATACATATGCCAATATATATATATATATTGCTACTATATATAATACCAATTTCACTGTTTATGAAATATTCGCGGTATATGTTTTTAATAAATAACATCCGCTTACTAACGGCGTATAATGTCTATTTTAACAATCAATAGATATCAATCAACATTCAAACATGCATTCAAATATTTTAAATCTAACTATTTAAAATAAAATCGAAACTGATTCGATTGAGTGAGAAGTTCTCACCTTGGTTTTAATTTCGTTTTAGCGATTTATTTCGAATAAAATTAAACGGACGTTTAATTTTACCCAAAATTCTCACTAACTCCAAACGACTCCAATCCAACTCCATCGCGTAGTGCTCGTCCATACGATTCCAACGCAACTAGTTTCGCGCGTTTTCGACCTCGTATGTAAAAGTTATGAATTTTTGAAGTTTTACACGATTTATACACATAAATTTATAACTTAAATTAAAATTTTATACCCTAACAAATTACAGGCCGTTGGATCTTGCTTGCTCCCATCTGGACCGTGCCTTGCATCTTCCCCACCATCACGTTCCCATCTCCAGAACATGAATCCAAGGCCGAACCCATATTTAGATAATTAGGGTTTAATTATGCAACTCCATCTCTCAACGATACTTCGATCAGGGACTTGCGTTTTGAAGCTCCTTCCACCACCTATGCACGGCCCATGTACCTTGAAACTCGGTCCCCTATGCTGTCTTGGAATGCATGCGCAAGGCAGCACGGTCAGCCCCCTGTAGCTCCCTCCACACGACACCAAACACGATCTCCACCGTTCACATCGAAGCTCTCGTTGTGATCTTCATCTTTGTAGTTGAATGTTTTTGACGAATGTTGACGGATTTGGAGAAATCGAGGGAGGAAGTTCATGAATTTCTGGCCGTTAGTTTGAAAGAGGCGGCTAGGGTTTGTATTAGTTTTTTTTTCTTCTAAAATTATGAAGGCTCATGTCTATTTATAAAGAAACGATCGACACTATTCATCCCGGAATTTCCGAACTCCGATTTACGCGCCGAAACTGACGTTCCTAGGGTTTATCCCGCGTTCCGGACACAATGGAATAGGTTTCAAAAGCTAATTCGGACATCTGTGCGAGTTATGGCTACAAACGCTCAATTTGAATTAAACCGATTTAAGCGATTTTCTAGGCGTTTTAATTTGTACCGGACAAACGGTAAATCCAATCGACACGAAATTTGAAACCTTACAATAATATCACGTTACGGATCCGATGAAACTGGTTTCGTCGAAATCCGAGACTTTTTGAAAAATGGCTATTTTAACTCGCCAAATTAAAATTAAAAAATAATTCGATGCGTTTCGAGCTGCCACGCTCAAACGATAATTCCGATTGACACGAAAATTGAAATCCGGTAATAACTAACTATTATGGATCCAATGGAACTGGTTTCGTTCAATTCTGAGATTGTTCAAAAATTGACTATTTTCACTAGTCGATTTAAATATTAAAATATTCAATTTTCACAAATTAACTCTTAATTCGATTTTAAAAGTTCTAAAATATCATTCTAACTTCAACATGATAAAATAAAATTTTACAAATCATTTTTTTCAATCATATTTAACCCAATTTTCAATTATTTCCATAATTTAACGTATTAAATTATCAATTAATTATTCAATTAAATCCAATAATTCAAATAAAAATTTATTTGACTTATAAATTCACTTATAAATATTTAAAATAAATTAAATATTCAAATTTTAATTTCTAAAAATTCTGGGTCGTTACAATCTTACCCCCTTAAAAGAATTTCGTCCTCGAAATTATTAAGTAAGAAAAGTTACAGAATCTATTAATTTTCCAAAATCCATAGTTAAACTTCTTACAATACTTTACTAAGTTTTCAAATCATACTTAGTTATCTATTCAAAAACAACTACTATTGTTTAACTTTCCATTCCAAATCAAAGTTAAAGTTTTCAAAAAAATTCCAATTTTTCTCAAATTTTTTCTAACGCCTTAAATTTCCGGAAAAATTCGCCATAGTTTCCTTTGCGCGGATCGATCCAAAAAAAATGACAGTATATATATCACAAATATACATCTCATCAAGTAATGAGGCATCCCGAAGGGAAAAAAGTATAAAAGTACGGTATGTAATCCAAGATATGTACCTTATATTTTATTAGCAAGCATATACGGCTAATATAGCGCGAAAGCGAGCTCCAAATGCGAAGCAAACGCGATCCGCACCTACTAATCACTCAACAAACAACATGAGAATCATGCATATAGACAATAGTATCAATATACAACATATAGTAACATAATAACTATATATGTCAACATAGCAATTGAAACAAAAGCAACAAATGCAAACATCAACCAACTATCATTCAACTAACATCCATAACCAATAAATATTCATTCATATTCTCATTTATATTAAATGAAATAGGTTTTCAATTTAATCACATTTGATTTATTAACAATGGATGTTTTTTTACTAACACTCATTTTCAATTTGCTTATATGCACTAATTCATATTCAAGTTGGTTCACTTCCAAATCAAATTCAATTCTATTCAAATTTACTTACTTCTAATTTGAATTCAATTTACCAAAAGTTGAATTTCATTTTAAATAACTTAAGTTCACATTTATCAATCAATTCAGCTTCCAAATTCTAAAGTAACTTTTTATTTAACTTTAAATTCACTTTTTATTTACAACTCATATTCATAAATATATTCACATAGTTTCACTTCTTATATATATAAGTTTATTTCACAATTGTAATCACTTTAATTATCATTCAATTCTTACAATTCTTTTACTTACACAATTATTCTTTTATTTAGATTATTCAAACAACCTAACAATCAACTTATATACACTTTAATAATTTTGAAAAATTATTTCTTTATATATATAAAATATAATCAAGTAAAATTATTTCATTTACCCAGTTTAAAACCAATATTGTGCCAAATTGTTCTATTCAAGTGTTTAGAAACCCCTTCGGCATAGTCTTGCGGATCATGCTGACGAAAGTTCATATGCCACTCAATAAACCAATCATCACAATATAAACAATTTATATTCACTAACAAATACGCTCTCATAGCTATTATTACAATCTACTCATTCTAGAGCACTACTGACTCTATCTCTAATGAGTAATACCCAACAAAACCATGGTTGTCGCTTAACCATATGCTCCGATACCAAATGTAACGTTTGCGATTTTTCGTTGCCGAAAAACCGAAATGTTATGGGTTTTAAAAAGAATTTATGAAAAGAAAAGAGAAGAAGAGAGAAGAAGGTAGAAGATGGAGGGAAAAGAAAATAGAAATTTTTAAAATAGAAGAAAAAGAGAAATAGAACATAGAACGGAACAGAAAACAGAACAATATCAGAATCTCACAATTCGCAGCGGAACAACATATAGTAATAAATGAATAATCTTTAAACAAAGAACTATATCATTTATTACATTTTATACTTTACATCATATCATCATCAGAGTGTACAACATCATACAACAACAAACAGTGCAGCGGAAAAAGAAATACTATATACTAATAATACGCCATGCCATCCAGCTTGCCTCCAGCAACTCCAGAATATCCAGAATATCCTGATAAACCTAACTCTTGACTGCCCGTGTGGAAATTGGTGGGCACCCAGAGTTTAGGAAGGAAAACAATAAACTCCAAGTCAGTCATGTGACTGGTGTGAGAACTCAAAACAGTTTATTTATCTTCAAAATCAAAATAGAAGAATATTTTTAAAGTCAATTCGAAATGCTTTTAAAAATGAGACTACCATAAGGCCTCCCGCACATACACACATGCAAACGCAGAATCGGAGGAGATTTCTCCTTATGATAGCCAAAGATACTTGATACGCATTTAAAAAGAACATTTGCTATTATTATTAGTGCATAGTGTAGGACAAATCATTTCGATAGTAGAATATAAATCTTAGCCTGCATAGACATTCCGAACTATGCCTACTATAGCTAACTATGTTCAATAGCAGGTTACCGCCACATTCCATAGCAGGTTATACAACTAAAACCGTACAAGTCACGTATTGTTTCTTTGGATTTCCAACGAATGATCAGGCCAAGGAACTTCCCATTGCCACATGAGAATGCCTCTGGATGGACATCCCCGAGAACCAAACCGGATCTCTACCAACACAAGGCCGGGTTACCCCTAACTGAGTAACAACTGACCGAATATGCCATCCCTCGGTCCTTTGGGACCTTTTCACCGAGCGCTCGCAATCAATTCACACAATCATAACAAAGTGTTTTCAACATGAGTAAGTATCTGGGCTCCATACCATGATACCACCCTTTTCCAGAAGGAAATGCACATATCCTAAAGGGCGCTACCCCTCATAACCTTGCCGCATCTTTCCTGTTTTGACCATTCACGAGGTGTGAGGCTCGACGAAGTCACGTCCACAAAAACATACTTTATACAAAAGCCATGCTTTGGGTCACAAATGATCAACACAATGATCACAAAGATAGACGATCAAATAAACGATCCTATCACAAATAATCAACACAATGATCATTTCAGCATCACTCAGCATGTCACATTACCAAATTGGGAATATATCGCTGATAACATTCAACTACATAACCTCTGAGCTCGTACGTCTCAGAGAAGGGTGTTAAGCTAAAAGAATAAATTCTCCGCCACCAACAGAAATATATTTGAATGAAATCGGCTTTATATCTCAACTTGTAACGTCAGACACACAATCCATACAAGTCTGTTCCGGGCTCGAACAAAACCGAAGGCACTTCTTACGAAGCCCTTGTAATACGGGTATTCACAATCCCGATCGAATTTCCCATCACTTAAGGAATCTCTATACCAGGAGCTACCCAGTGCAGAGACAATCGATAGGTCATCCTATCGCTTTCACAAATACTCGGTCTTCAACACCGATCTTCAATGCAATTCACAACGACGTATCACATATTCGGAATGGGTTATACGACCCCATGGTCCTTTCCCAGTTAACCCGAATAGTGAGCGCTTATTCAAAAATAAGTGTAGCATTCACATTCAAACAAATCACATCAAATACCCATTCAAAGGGAAATATTTATAGTCGGTTATTGAACTATCAATGGATATGCACACATCACCCGTTTCCAAATAATTTTCCAAATTATTTATTTTCCAAAATATCTTTACAAGATATAAAATTCCAATACTTCAAAAATAAATCAACATTTATTTTTTTAACAAATTCTCCTTTTTATTCATAAATTCTTTAGCGAATTTATAATCCAAAATATCTATGAATATTCGATTTCAATTATTCATTTCAATTTATCTTCAAAAAGATAAATTCTCAAAATATTCACTTTATATTGGAAAACATTTCCATACTTATTTATTCATAAGTAATTCACAAATTTTATTTATTTTCAACACTTAGAAAATATTCTATATACTTAAATCGAATTAAGTATATATATTTCATTCTATTAAGGAAATCATTCTCCTTAACATATTTATTTGGGCCAAAACGAATGTTGTGTAAAACATCGTTACGACAACCCAAAATCACTAGTATAGGGATTCGAATTTAAAATAGATATATAAATCCCAATACTATACAAAACATTTCCTTTCGGAAATCATTTACTTTAACAACAGTGTTATAGTCCATCACTTCCTTTTATTTCTCGAAACATCTATTTCAACAATCAATGTTGAAATCTATGGTTTCGAATCTCAACACATTTTAAAACATCGTTAGATCGTTTTAATTCGATTTAAAACATCACATTCGAAACAATTCTTTAACATATTATTCACTATTCAAAAACGTGAATATACTACGTTAACCAATTTCATCCTTTTATTCATTTTATTTCAAAGGATCATTCACGGTCAAAAATGTGAATATAACTCCATTAATAGGTTTCAGCAATTTACTTATCAAAATAAGTCATTTGCAAATTTATAAAACAACGTTTATAAATTCCTTTACTATTTATTTTATAACAACTCCTTTTATAAATTCCTTTATTAACCTATATTCAATTCATAACTCAATTATAAACCAAAAGTTCACATTATAAGTTAAATGCTTATAAAACGATTATTTTACAAAAATCGTTCTTTTAAACTTCATAATTATAAATCTCATAACTTATAAGATTCAATTATTCATTCGAATATATTCTTTAATAATTTCACAAAATTTACAAATCTTACTATTTATAAATTTCATTTATAACTCCACCATTTATAATTTTATAAATTCCATTCACTTATGCAATCTATTTTCACTTCATTCAAACACTTATAAAAACTCGTTTTATAATGTCAATATTTCAATTTATAAATATCCATTTATAAATCTCTTAATATAAATCAATTTATATTATTCTTTGAAACGTCTTAAATCTCCTTTATTATTTCACCATTTTGATTCATAAAATAATTAAATTTCATAAATCCTATATTTAAACTTTTCACAATAAATTCTAAAATCCCGATTAAACTATTTTATAAATCATTAGCATCATATTCTCAAAAATCAGTTTTTAACTATTCTTCTCAAAAATCATAATTTTTATAACTTTAAAAATTATAACGTTTATTTATTTAAAATAAATCAATTTCCAAACATACAGTATATTTTCAAAAATCACTTTAAAAATCATTTTAAAGTTCCAAACTTGGTCCAATGATGCTACATACCAAATAGTCAATCACGACAACAACGACATCATATATCGATATGATAGTCCATCAAATATCAAAATATCTGAAATCAAATAAATACTGTTGAGGAATCCAGTTAGATCCCTCCAACCTGTTTTCCTGCATCCACAAGCATTAGCACAATACCAATTTCGCTCCAGTACGAAATTATCGCGGTATATGTTTTTATTAAATATTATCCGCTTAATAACGGCGCAATAGGGTCTCATCCGCTAAACAAAAAATTGCGGGAAATCAATAACTCCAATATATACATATGCCAATATATATATATTGCTACTATATATAATACCAATTTCACTGTTTATGAAATATTCGCGGTATATGTTTTTAATAAATAACATCCGCTTACTAACGGCGTATAATGTCTATTTTAACAATCAATAGATATCAATCAACATTCAAACATGCATTCAAATATTTTAAATCTAACTATTTAAAATAAAATCGAAACTGATTCGATTGAGTGAGAAGTTCTCACCTTGGTTTTAATTTCGTTTTAGCGATTTATTTCGAATAAAATTAAACGGACGTTTAATTTTACCCAAAATTCTCACTAACTCCAAACAACTCCAATCCAACTCCATCGCGTAGTGCTCGTCCATACGATTCCAACGCAACTGGTTTCGCGCGTTTTCGACCTCGTATGAAAAAGTTATGAATTTTTGAAGTTTTACACGATTTATACACATAAATTTATAACTTAGATTAAAATTTTATACCCTAACAAATTACAGGCCATTGGATCTTGCTTGCTCCCATCTGGACCGTGCCTTGCATCTTCCCCACCATCACGTTCCCATCTCCAGAACATGAATCCAAGGCCGAACCCATATTTAGATAATTAGGGTTTAATTATGCAACTCCATCTCTCAACGATACTTCGATCAGGGACTTGCGTTTTGAAGCTCCTTCCACCACCTATGCATGGCCCATGTACCTTGAAACTCGGTCCCCTATGCTGCCTTGGAATGCGTGCGCAAGGCAGCACGGTCGGCCCCCTGTAGCTCCCTCCACACGACACCAAACACGATCTCCACCGTTCACATCGAAGCTCTCGTTGTGGTCTTCATCTTTGTAGTTGAATGTTTTTGACGAATGTTGACGGATTTGGAGAAATCGAGGGAGGAAGTTCATGAATTTCTGGCCGTTAGTTTGAAAGAGGCGGCTAGGGTTTGTATTAGTTTTTTTTTTTTTCTAAAATTATGAAGGCTCATGTCTATTTATAAAGAAACGATCGACACTATTCATCCCGGAAATTCCGAACTCCGATTTACGCGCCGAAACTGACGTTCCTAGGGTTTATCCCGCGTTCCGGACACAATGGAACAGGTTTCGAAAGCTAATTCGGATATCTGTGCGAGTTATAGCTACAAACGATCAATTTGAATTAAACCGATTTAAGCGATTTTCTAGGCGTTTTAATTTGTACCGGACAAACGGTAAATCCAATCGACACGAAATTTGAAACCTTACAATAATATCACATTACGGATCCGATGAAACTGGTTTCGTCGAAATCCGAGACTTTTTGAAAAATGGCTATTTTAACTCGCCAAATTAAAATTAAAAAATAATTCGATGCGTTTCGAGCTGCCACGCTCAAACGATAATTCCGATTGACACGAAAATTGAAATCCAGTAATAACTAACTATTACGGATCCAATGGAATTGGTTTCGTTCAATTCTGAGACTGTTCAAAAATTGACTATTTTCACTAGTCGATTTAAATATTAAAATATTCAATTTTCACAAATTAACTCTTAATTCGATTTTAAAAGTTCTAAAATATCATTCTAACTTCAACATGATAAAATAAAATTTTACAAATCATTTTCAATCATATTTAACCCAATTTTCAATTATTTCCATAATTTAACGTATTAAATTATCGATTTAATTATTCAATTAAATCCAATAATTCAAATAAAAATTTATTTGACTTATAAATATTTAAAATAAATTAAATATTCAAATTTTAATTTCTAAAAATTCTGGGTCGTTACATCAATGTTTTCAAGTTTAATAGAATAGTTTTAAATGAAATGCTAATGATTGGGTTGAGAATAAAATTTAATTGGAATGTGTCAAGCTAATTAAATGGGTGTGAATGAATTAAAATAAAAGGAAATTTAATTGGTAATGAAGATGAACCTAAGTTGTTAATGGATTTGAATGAACTGGTTTGGTTAATAAATGAAATGCAAGTGAATGGATTCAAATCTGAAATGCAATGAAAATGAGAATATATGAATTGTGAATAAATTTAAAAATGGAATAGAATTAAGTATAAATTGAGTGAAATCAATTTAAATTGGTTATAAAACATAAATACCTTTTTATTCACATGGATCTCGTCACATTCATAGAATAAATTTTCATTTGATGTAAATGGAAGTAATTAAGATGCTATGAATTGATAAAAGAGAAATAGAATTGATTTTGAAATCAATTAAATGGATATTAGTTTGTTTGGGTTAAAATAAATTGAAGGTAAGAAATGGTATTGTAAACCATTAAAATCAAATGAAGTGGCGTATGGATTGGTTGAAACAAATGCGTAAGTGTTAAAAACCATATAAGTTGCTTATAAACGTTGTTTAGTTACATCGCTTTTAATATTCATGTGTTGTAATTGTTTAAAAGAGTGAAATGTTAATAAACTTCAAATATATGATACTTACATGTTTAAATTGAGTAAGTACAGGTACCTGGAAGCCGTATGGCTGGATTTGGGTTGCATTAACTGCTAAATAAATAAGCTGTTTGCTTAAAAATGCTAAATAAGGTACGCCTATGAAATAAAAATAGGAAATATGAACTGTTTTTGATTTTTCCGAACGTGTGGGTCGATGTATATATATTTATCTCTTTTGTCAAATTGCAAAAGCTCCTCCGTACAAAGGAGACTCTGCCAAAAAAATTCAGAAATTTTGGGAGTTAGAAATTTTTGAAATTTTTGGATAATTTTGTTAATGACAAAACAATTTTAAATTGGAAATTGAAATAAGTTAGTAAATGAAACTAACTAAAATAATGACATGAATTAGTTATAAACGGAAAATAAAATTCAATATTTAAAATTAAAGATAAATTGAATTCGTATGGAAATGAAAGAATCAATTTGAATGGAAATAAATATAAACTAAAGTGGGAGATGAAAATAAATATAAGGAACACATAAATGCTTATACTAACTTAAGAAGGGAATGGTGAATTCTTGATTGGGAATTGATACTACAAATATAATCTAAGTTAATGTTTGAATGAATAAATACTGACATTTTGTAATAAAGTTGATATGATGTTTTGGGAATATTGCGATTGGATATTAGTGCTAAGCAGGATATGCAGGTAATATAAAGGGAAAAGGGAATTGGATTGATTTCAAAAGATAAAAATTTGAAATGCTCGACAAAAAGGTATGGATTTAAGTTTGGTGTGAGATTTGATTGGGATTTTGGATTGGGCCACTTGGCCTTTTGTTTTCTTTTTGGATTTGGGAGGCCGTAGAGCCATTTTGTAGTTGTACCGAGCCAGCCGCGCAGAGGAGACGCTGGCGAAACTTTTCGAAAATTTAGGGAGTTAGTAAAAATTTTTGGTAAAATTTTGATAATTCAAAATTTGGTTTTCAATTGAAATTTGAATGATTAAGCAAGTAATAATATTGAAAACTGTGGAAGGTTTAGGGAAGTTGGCTGAAGTAATAGTAGGTCTTTAATAAAATATATGTTATGACAAGTTGATAAAACTATTTGATTTTGGGAAAAGTAAACGGGTATTGGAACATTCTTCCTAACTAGTAATTTCGGGGACGAAATTTTTTAAGGGGGGAGGAATGTGACGACCCGGAATTTTCGGATGTTTGAAATCGGAATATTTAATTAATTTTAAATATTCAAAGGGGTAATTTTAACTTGAATTTCAAATATCACTATTTATTTAACAATTTAATCATTGAATTCAATTATTGAAAATCGGGTGAAATAGTGAATCCGGAGTTTTAAGTCTGTTAAAATAATTTGAAGGCTTATAAAATTTATATTGATAGTGTTGAGCATAATACAAGTTTTCAAATTGAATTTAACATTGATTTGTTCAGTTTTAAAATTATATCGTTTAAATTGAATTTGAAAATAGCCTTCCGAGGCATAGTCTCGGAATTCGACGAAACTAGTTCCATTAGATCCGTAATATTGTATTATTATAGGATTTCAAATTTCGTAGGGATCAGAGTTGTCGTGTGATCGTACGGTGTGGAAACGTATTGAAATTTATATCGAAAATTCAAATATAAATCTACTATATTGTTGACTGGTCCAGATTTCTTCACATCGTCCTGATCCTTCTCTAATACGCTAACATTCTCTATTCAATCATGCTTCTCTCTCCATCAGTCCAAATCATATTCCCCTCTCCTTTATTTTATATTGTAGCTGAACTTATTAATAAAAAAAATCAATCCCTTAAAATGGTAGAACAGAGAAAGTTAAATCGAAGGCAAGCCTCGTTCTACATCACAAATTATCGAACTGATATATCTTCATTCTTTATCGAACTCGTACTCGTTCGAGACACGGAGGAAGCGACAATCGTAGAGGTAGCCTAGGGTTTGGGATCAGAGATCAAAAGAGAGGAGCGGTCGTTTCGAACATCGGCAGGTGGCATCGCGATCAGGTTCGGCTCGAATTCGTTAGGGCTCGCAACCATTTTATTGAGGACCTCGCGACTCTGGGCGGCGGAGCTGGAGAGGCGGGGACTCATGAACTAGCAGCGTGGAGATCGTGTCTCGATCTGGCCGACGAAGGGTTGTGAGGTATGATCGATTGTAGTGCTCGACTGGCAAGGGAAGTTTGAGTGTGGGTTCTTTGGGTGGTCTTGTTCGTGCAACAGTGAGGTATATGTTTTAATTTAAATTTAATAGTACTCGTTTATGAATATATCACAGAAAAATAATAATAATGATGTGGTAAGAAAATAATCATTTAGTTAAAATGGAATGGTTAATTAATTAATTTGTTTAAACCAAATTCATTAGTTTAAAATTTAGAATATTAATTAAATTAAAACTATAATGGCAATTGAGTATTCGATTATTTGGAATGTTGATACATTATATAAATTGTTTATTCAAGGTCAAACATCTGGAAATCCAAGGTACTATTGAAGTGGATTGCAAATAAAAGAAAAGGTGAGTTAATCTCACTCAGTTGAATTTAAATTTAAATAATTAAATTTAAATAATTGTTTGAATGATTGGATTGATTGATGCGCTATTGTATGGTATATTTTGGATTGGTATTTATGTTGTGCTAACATATGTGGATGCAGGGAAAACAGGTTGGAGGGATCCAACTGGATTCCTCAAAACTTATTCAAATTATTTAATATTCTGTGTTGTGGTTATTTGATATTCTATGATGGATATATTGGAATGTTGAACGCTATGGTTTGATTGAATATGTTTAAGTATAATGAGTTACCAAAAATGTATAAATTGGATTTTGGAAAGAAAATAAAAGTAGTGAAATTGAAGCGAAATAATTATAGAAAATTTGAATGAATTAAGAATGAACTGAAAGAAATGAGAGTAATATTAAAATACTAATAAATAACTTCGAGTATGAAAAGATTTTGAATAAACATAAATTAATGAATTGTAAATTCAAGTGATATTATTTTAAAGGAATAAAGAATTATTTTAGAATTTAAAGTTTAAAATTTATTTAAAGGGATAAAGAAGTAAATTGAGAAATCAAAAATTGGTATTTCAATTAAAAGTAGTTTAAATCATAATTAAGGAATAAAATCTAAAACTAATGGATTTTGGAATAAAAAGGAAGTAAATTGGAAATCAATTTGGTAATTGATTCAAGTGTTTGAATTGGAAAGTTAAAGAAGAATGTGAAGAGAAGTATATTTCTTTGGATAGCCAAGTACGTTTTCAAAGTAAGTTTTTAAATATAAGATAAAAGTTTAATGTTGTTTTAAAAAGCATGTTTTAGGAAATTTATTATATCTAAATATCTAAATTATAAAATAAATATTTTCAAATCTATTATCGTAGTAATTATTTGTAAAAAGTAACTTAGTATTTTGTTTTAAAGGAGAAAACCTAGTTTATATTTTATAAAGTAACCTTATTTTCAAATATTTATATGGTATGTATTTTTAGTAAATTATTGAAGTAGTTTCAACTTAAATGTTTTAAAGTATATTTCAAAGTAAGTGTTTTAAATCATTTTAAAATCTAAGTTTTGTGCTTGATGACTTCAGTGGAAATAGAAAATACTTGGAATTATTTCTGAGAAAGGAAGATAGTTTGAAAACTGTTTTCAAAAAGGGTTTGAAAAGTGGAAATATATCTTGTGAAGATATTTTTGGGTAAATAAATAATTTGGGAAATTATTTATTGTTTGATGGATGTTTGTGAATAGAAATTGATAGTTAAATAACCGACTATCAATATTGGACAAATGTGTTGATTGTTTCGAAGAGACAGGGATCGAGATTTATTTCTCGGAGACCACTTCGATCCGGTTTGTACGTTTTCGTGAAAAACGATTTTTGGATTCGAAGATGGAGCAGTGAAGTGCAAGGGCTAGTCGCTACTAATCCTGAGGATATTTCCAAAATGGATGTAATAGGAGTAGTGCCTTCGGTTCCGTTCGAACCCAGGACAGACTTGAATGGATGAATGCTTGCGAAACATCGTCAGGTGGACGATGGGCATTCTAAGGGATATGTTCTAAAAAGGTAACGTTTAGCCTCAAGCCTCATTAAATGGGAATGACTGAAAATCAGGGGTTATGCAGCAAGGATAGGTGGGTAGAACCCAAGCGGGTTGAGGTCATCCCTGTCTAGATGTCCCTTGTTATTTCGGCTTAGTGGGCGGTTGCTGATCCCAACTGCGGGGTGATCTCACTCGGGATTATCCAGTAACGGGTAGTCCCGGCCTTGTGTTGCAGGGGAGCGGGTGTACTCCTCGGTACGGTTATCTAGGCCCCGTACTGTGATAGGTGGTACCCCAGTGCCTAGTCATTAGTTGAAAATCCATTCTCCCTACCAGCCTTGTATGAGTTTTGTTTGTATTACCCACTCTGTGGCTAGTAGCTGAAATTTAATGAATGTAACAATTTTGGCTATTTTATAAGTTTTTGTACATAGACCCTATTATAATATCAGAGGATTTCTATAAAAATTGTTTTAGATATCGTAAGGTAAAAACCCGACATGTTTATTTGTGGCGTGGTCTTACGAGATGCTTTTGTTTTCAAAGGATTTTTGAAACTTTAATAATCAATTGGGTGTGATTTTCTCACGCTGGTATTCCAGACTGACTCGGGTGTTATTTTACTGTAATGCTCGGGTCAGACCGAGTATTATACATACAGGATATGATGCTGTGGAGCTCAGGAGATGGGTTGGATGACGATACGTACATTCGTACTTGTTTTATATTTATATATTCCGCTGTTTGAGCTGTTGTGTATCTTGAGTTGTTGTGTATCCATTGTATGATATTGATGTTGAGCTGTGATTGATGTACTCTGATGATGTAATATATAAACAGAGGTACTTGATTTTTGAGTAAAATTATTCATTATCTATTATATTTTATCCCGCTGCGATGGTTAGATTCTGTTGTTTTTTTCCATTTCTTCTTCTACCTCTTCTTCTTTTACCCAAATGGTTCGCATTTCTGTACAACTTGAGTTGATTTAGATAGAATAGTGTTGACTCAAGGGGTACGGATTTGCGGGTCGTTTCAAATGCCGTTATTTTACATTATATTTTGTTCCGCTGCGATTATGAGATTCTGTGCTATTGTTTCTATTTCTTATTCTATCTTTTTTTCCTAAACCCTAACATGTTGGTATTTCCGGCATTCGATTCCTTGGCACTCTATACAGTGAACATATAAGTGTCGCTTTTCGAGGTTGAAATTCTTCGAGCTATTACACTATTTTATTCATTTGTAAGCTTTAAAACTTTGGTAAATCAAATCTACCTTATGTAGGTTATTTTAGCATCAATGGCCAGTTTAGAGGTGGGATATTCTCATAATATATTAGTAGATTAGGAAAAAAAGTCAAAGAATTTGGTTTTATTTAAATAAAAAGGATAGGTTCATAATTCTTGGTTAATAAGTCAAAGGTGTAGTTTTCCGCGAGAAATCCTTAATGAATCTCCGGTAATAGCTAGCAAGTCCAAGAAAACATCTAATCTTAGTTACCGTCTATGGAATCTCGAGTTATTAACATCTTCGATCTTATTAGGATTGACCGATAAACCCTTCTCTAAAACCACTTGAGCAAGAAACTTAACCTCTTTCTTCCAAAAATGACACTTGGAAAACTTTGTTTTCAGCCGATGCTGCCTTAGCGTCTCAAGCACTGCTCTATGATGATTTTCATACTCTCTTTCATTTCTAGATTATACTAAAATGCAATCTACAAATACCATTACGAACCTATCCAATTACTCTCGAAAAACTTGGTTCATCATATCTATGAAGTAACTTGGTGCATTTATTAACCCAAATGACATTACTAACCACTCGTACGAACCATACCTAGTCCAAACCGGTGTCAATGAATACTATCCTCTACTACTCCTAACTGGTGGAAACCCATCGTCAAATCCAGTTGGAAAAAGACTTTAGCTTCTGGCACTTTTAAAGGTTCTGCTCCTGGCACTCTTATAGGTTCTGCTCCAGGTGCAAGATCTATCTTATGCTCAACAGCTCCTTTCGGTGGTTATCATGTAACCGATTCAAAATCATCTGCAAATTCTCTTGCCACCCGATCCTGACTTAACTCTTCTTCTACTTCCATAGCACTCAACAGAGTACAAACATTCTGCTCAAAACCCTTCACTGAGAATATAATTCGGTTATGACTATCAGAGTGTCTAAGTGATATTTCACTATCTTGGAAAAATATCCTAGCCTCATGTCTACCTAACCAATCCATACCCAAAATGTCTTCGAAATCTACAAAATTGAGAATATACAGACTGCATGCAAACTTATGACCTAAAAATCAAGTTCTATCTGGTCACATCTCATTCCAAGAGTTGCATGCCCTCCTATCGGATTCACAACCCTTAGGGAAGTGATAAAGTATATAGGTTCTAAACATAACCTATTAACCAAACACTGGGATACAAGTGAATGCGATGCATCGATATCAAATAGTACCCTAGCTGGTTTGCTTCGAATCAAAAGCGTACCTTCCATCATGGACTGTGACGCCCCACCTCTATACCCACGCTAGCCAAGAACATTACGGTAAATGCTGTCAACTAGAACGGAGAATAAGGCTGTTGAGGAGCGACCATCCGTGTAATTGCTTTGTGCGAGCATCGATATGTCAGATAGTATAACATGCAATACTTTATCAAGAGGAAATCCGACATACCGACACAAACTCAAGGCTACTACATAGTTGCTATAATATCTTCGGAAATAAATACCGAAATAAACATAACATAAATCAGTCACAGATAATTCATATCACAAAGGCGGAAGAAGATATGAATATATAATAAACACATGGAAGTGTATATCATAGTAGTGGTCAAAAAGATCCACAATAATACAAAAGAATAGCAACACGTGCTATACAAAAGAATACAACTATGAGCCTATATCTCAAGTGTATACAACAAAATAAACTATTAATCTAAGTAGTTTGCCAAAAGTCAGAGTAATGAATCCTTGGGGAGAAGTCAAGCAGAAGCACCTGTAACATCTCGGTATGACCCGAGTATTATTTAATAAGAAAATAATAAACGGATCAGTCTAACTATAAATATCAGATGAAACGATATGGAGTAAGAGATATGACTAAACACATAATAATCACAATGCTAAGCCGTGATATATATAAGTAGTTGAAAATCATCAAGGGATTAATCAATGTCACAAAATCTACACAAGAATCAAAGAAATGTCATACTCCTTATTTCGTTCATCAAACCACAATTATTGACGATTATATCAATGTCAATCACAAAAGTCAGTGACACACAAATTCACCAATGCACAAATATTGATAAAACGTATAAATGGAAATCACGAAAATTGGTGAAGCATAAATTCTAGAAATCATCTCAAGAAATCCAGCCAATGACACACGAATTCAACTATGCACAAAAATTGATAAATCATATCAGTAGAAATCATAAAAATAGGTGAGGCATAAATTCCAGAATTCAACACACGAAATCCAGAAGTCACAAGAAAAGGGGGGAGGCCTATCACACGAACGAGAAGCTATCTCATGGTAGCTAGCCATTAATTTTTGACACACGAACGAGAAGCTATCTCATAGTAGCTAGCCATTAATTTTTGACACACGAACGAGAAGCTATCTCATGGTAGCTAGCAATTAATTTTTGACACACGAACGAGAAGCTATCTCATGGTAGCTAGCCATTAATTTTTGACACACGAACGGCCCGAAGGCCATGGGGAGCTACCCCAAAAAGAAATGAGACGAAGCTCAATAAAATGAGTTACTGTCCTCCACGTGGACAAAGAGACATCGCACAATTGCTAGTCTAAATCACAAAAACGATCGTCATGATCGTCATGAAGTGTCAATTACAGTAAGCTAGTAAATATATGAGCTTAGCTTCATGTCCCATAACCACTAGCTTAACTTAAATATTTACGAACAAATTGTAGATTTCCACTAGAAAATTGTCACAAGAGATTCATTCGAACAAGTCTAAGAATTAACCGACGAAGTAAACGCAAGCGTTTCATACCACTTGTTTTACTAAGCCTTTTAATTAGATTTCTCATACGAGTGAGGTAAAAGTTTGTATATACTAATAGATTGGAAAATGGTTTTATAAACGAATTTGGTATTAAAATAGAATTGAAATCGTCTGAGGAAAGAGTTTTGATATTTACTACTAGTATTGAAACCTTTATATTTTTAAAGTGGCCAAAACACGAAAATGATTGTAGAAGAATCAACCACCAAAATTCACATTCAAAGACGTGAATAAAAATCCAAAGAAATCGATCCGAATCCATCAAAATGGGTATTCCCAAAAATTCCAAGAATAGAAGTCATTAAAGTCGTAGCAACAACAAGTGGGAAATAACACGAATCGATGGAATTTGGAAACCAAGCAAAAATATACACAAATATGCACAATTAGGCAAATAGGTGCAGGTCAGTCGACTGACTAAAAGGTCCAGTCGACTGGACCAGAGGCATGAAAAATAATTTCCTGCAGTCAGTCGACTGACCTAAAAATTCAGTCGACTGAATGCAGGGAAAACAGAGGACCCGAGCCTCTGTTAGTTGCCTTCGGAATGCCTATGTGCTACAGCCAGTCGACTGACTCAAAGGTCCAGTCGACTGACTGGCATCAAGGCTGCTTTCCGGCCTATAAAATGAAGATGCAATCTTCTTCAAAATGCAATCGAGCGAGCACGGTCACTAGGGGTTTATGCAAGTCGACTACCCGGCCCTACAAGCTCTTCGATGCATCACCAAAACAAGTTCAAACAACAAAGCTATGATTTTTGAAGATTTGAACTCAAAACACTAAAATTTGGAATGTTCACAAAACCTATCCAAATCAAAAATCAAATACACATGAATATGTGTTAGGAATTTATTCCTAACAATCGAAGATAATCATAGACATAGATGTGAGATAAAAATCTCACCTTTGAACCCAAACGATTGAAGAAGATGCTTGAAAGCAAAGGAGAATCAACCACTCTTCAAATGCAACTCAAGAAGCTTGATTCTAAGCTTTAAAAGAAGAACATTCCCAAAGTTAGGTTGAGGATTTTCTCAAATTGATAAGAGATTGAGTTGGAGAAGAAGAAAAGAAGCTTACCAATGAGTTCTTCTATTAGTTTGGAGCTAGAACTTGATTTGCAAAAGAAAACTAGGGCTTGAGTTTTAATTTCTCATCTCTCCCACCATTGTTGTTAAAGCTTGAGTATTAGGAATTGGAAATGAAGTAAATGAGGAGGAGAGGGGTTGGGGCTGAATACATAAGTGGGCTCAGCCCAAATCAAAACCCTAAGTGAAAAGGTAGCAAAAATCAACTTTCTCCAAACATATCGAAGCTTATACTCAAAAAGTTCGCAAACGGCATTTTAAACTCAATGGGAGGGGTCTCGAGTCGCAATTCGACCGTATGCAAAAAGTAGCTTTTCGGACTAGATTCCGAGTATCGATAAAATATTTAGATAAAATATTTAAATATAAAATTGACAAATATGCGGGTTGTTACACGGACTTTGCTTTCTCAACAACAGTTTGTCTAGCAGACAATGGTCCAATAGCAAAGACTTTTCCCTTGTCCGCCTTGACTGGTTTTGGATATGGTTCTCATAATGCCCCACTTAGACGCAAAAAGCACTTCACACCCTTCTTGTCTATGGCTATCTTCCCCTTGCCTATTTGGCATTCATGATCATAATGACCCTTCTTATCGCAGTTAAAATAAACCAGATTAGCCTTTTCTATCTTGGTAGTTTCTCCCTTCTAGGTTCCCATCTTCTTGAAGAACTTCATCTTCTTGCTAGGAGAACTTTGGGTTTCAACATGCTTCTCCTTCCCATAAATAGCATGCATCTCCTGATGTCAAATTGCAATTTCCACAGCATAACAAGGATCATGAGATGTGGCAAAGTGACATTGGAAATCTCGAACCTAGATCCCAAAGTAAACTTCTCATTCCTCTTGATGACGGTGTCAATAATGGCATATCCATATCTAGATAACTCATCAAACATTGCGGCATACTCAATCACCAACATCTCACTTTGCACCAAGTCCATGAACTTCCTCAACATTGCAAAATTAACAACTTCAGACAAAACCATTTCATCGAATCTCCTACGTAATTCCGCCAAGTCAATTCATCCTCGAGAACTGTAGCAGTGACACTGTTCCACCAATAAAGCGACGTTCTCTATAACTACCTAAAAGCTAGTCTACTCTTCTGCTCATCATTCAATCCCAAGTCAATGAAGATCCTATCACAATGCAAAAGCCAATTCTCAAATTCTATAACATTCTCTGTTCCCAAAAATAGATTTTTGCCAAGACTGATATAATATCTGCTCAACTTAGCATGGTTGTTTCCAATTGGAGCCATGGGATTAGGTCCTCCAAGAGTCCCAGCCACTCAAGCTATTGCCCCTCCTTAAATCAAATTGATGAAGAACTAATACATCATCCACATATCAACTTGCGGATTTCCAGCACCTACATTGACATTTTCATTTTAATTAGCATTTTCCTATCGACCTGAGTTCCTCTTAGTATTAAGTCGAATATTTCCATTTATTGTGTTGCTTTCTCAGTTGAGATTTTCTCTTTCATTTCCTACCTCCATATCTTCCTTTCACGTAAATCTACATATAAGTTTTAGTAAGATACAGAAGAATGGTCTAAGAAGAGGAATATGTGTATATGTGCATGTGTAATATATATATATATATATATATATATATATATATATATATATCAAATACAACTACGTTACGATAGCATTAACCTAAACCCCAATCTTATTTTCCGATTCATTGGATTATGTTTTCGAGAAACATTTAAAGTTCAAAATTTCTTTTCAGGTTTTCATAAAATAATGCTCTGGTACAACCTTGTAACATTCCCTAATTAGAGTCCCAAAACTAACGATTATGGATACCACATTTATCCATAGTCATTAATTCTCGATGAGCAATTGCGGTAGTGTTAGGTACACTGATGCAACATAAACAAATTGATATAGAAAAAAAAATTAAAACCATTAGACAAATTTCTCATTCCATTTCAATCACATTTCATATTCATTATGTAATCCTAAATTCTAGAACCACGTTTAGGGAAAATATATTTATTACAAACTACGCTAAGAGCGACATATGAAGATGCCCTCTTGGATGACCAGAGTCTAAACATATGCAATTAAAAAACTTTGCCTTTACATCCAAACACAACAAAGTAGAAAAAAGAACTCCTAATGGCTAGCTTTTCGCCTGCTCACCTGCGAATGCTTATTCATCAACTTATAACCTGGAAAAGCCTTACCATCTACTCAAATTAATTTTTAAGCACCCGAGAGTTTGAATGGTAAACATAACATTGAGTCGGACATAAAGCCTGGTATGAATAATGACCTACCATCACAAACCATTTAGATATCTAGTAAGACCATGCCGCTTAGCTAAACAGGTTAGCCCCTCACAAATACCTTACTCAAATTATATATATGATAACTATATACTATGCTCCTGCATCTACAATTGTTAAAAAAATAGCATTTTATGACATTATGATGATATGCAAACAAGCAAAGTATCCTGGATTTCCCATCCTCATTCATTTGACTATCTATCACAGTTATAGTTTCCAGGGTCACTATTAACCTATTAGATCGCATGGGATCACTAATAACCTATATAAAGTTTATGGACTATCTGTTCTGTTTCATAGTTTTCATGGGATCACCAAGAACCTGTTGGCCCCAGCCAACAACTTCTTTCATTTATTTCATAGGTTCCCTCTAAACCTATTAGTATCTCCAATAACTTCACTTATTTCTTAGTTTTCATGGGTTGATGATAAACCTGTTTACTTCTGTTAATAACTTAATCCAGATATAGTTTCCATGGGTTCACTACAAATCTGTTGGCCCCTACCAATAACTCTTACTAAACATAGTTTTCATGGGTTTGTTATGAACCTGTCTAAATTAACAACTTCTTATTCAGTCTTTGGGCATCCTATAATCTGGTCAATCTGACCTCCTGGATGCAACTCTATTCATTCAAGAGTTAACTTGATTTACATTCACTACTGGATCAACCTAACTTGTTGTTCTTCCCTTACTCCTCAAAAAACAGTTATGGGTCCATTACATAATTAATATATTTATAAAAGAAGCATATACAAAAAATACCAACATTTATTCTTTAATATCCTTGAAATCATTTCCCCTTCGAATTTGGTTAATCCCTTTAGCACATTATTTTATCAAGGGAAGCTCCTTCAAAAGCACTAAGTATAAAAAGCATTTTAAATCGCTTTTATAGCGCCATTGGTTTTTCCAAAAAAGAGTTTGGGTTCTTTATATTGAAAACTAAGGCTTTCGAGACCTTACACTTTTACTTTCAAAATGATTAGAATATACCTTTTGGAAGCATTCAAACATTTTAAAACATCTCTTTCGAAACCATCGAAAAATTACCTTCGAAAGTATTAAAGCATCACTTTTCCAACTTATAGAAGCATAGCTTTGAAACCATTTGAAAGTACCTTTTGCGAATTAATTGGGTTTAATCATGAACGTATCTTTTAGGTCTAAGTGAATACAAGTGAAAGTACTCCTTTTGAAACCATTAATCTTCAAATAAAAGAGTTTGGGGAAAACATATGGCTTCGAGACCATCATTTCGAAAGCTTTAATCCTTTAAGTAAAACAATAAGAAGGATAACATCGAAACACCTTTCGAAGCCATTGCCTTCGATACCTTTAGTATAAGCGGCTATTGGAGCCCTTTCGAAAGCATTGGGAAGCGGCTTGGTAATTTTTTTTTTTAAAAAGCTACCTTTGGAACTCATTGATAACTTTAATCCATTTGAAAGATATAAAGGCATCAGCATGGTTTCGACTGGGTTCAAACTTCCCTTTCAAAACCATTGATATAAAAAAGGCAACTCTCTCGAAAACCACCGTTTAAACAAAAAGTATTGACCCCTTCGAAAGCTATATTAAACCCTTTCAAAAACATTCTTTTAAAAGAAAGTCAAATGACATTTCTTTAGAAAGCAAAACAAAGGAATCGACTCCTTCGAAAGCATGGTTTCGACTCCATACCTGCCGCCTTTCTCCAATCCACTGCATACCAAAGACTTGATAACTTGTGTATTGCTTTCGACTTGGCTGAGATAGAAGTATAGGGTCTAAAGTTAGGTACTAGAAGCGATGCAACAATAAACTTATGCGAAACTATTTTATTGCCTTTTAAGTAATACTTTTCAACTAACATGCCTATTTATAAAAATATGATTGATCGCCATAAACTTTATCAAAATCTTTTCTAAAAGACAGCCGAATTTATTCAAAAATTAATTAAAGATGATTAACAATGTAGCCCTTCACTTTTGCAAAACAATTAAGACACTAAACCCTCCATCTTAAAAAATGTAATTTACATAGTAAATGACTAAGGAAAAATTCCCGAAAATCATCATAGTTCACTTTTAATATGATCTAACATATATTAATTTCGGACCTAAAATTCTTTATATAATAACCGAAATAAAATTTTATACCCAATCATCTATTTCTTCCTTCAGAAGTTCAAAATAAATTGTCCATAACTTAATCAAATACGAAAATTTAAACCTATCAAGATAATGTTTTACATAACGTATTAAATCCTCAAGGCATTCGGACCCAAAATAAACAATTCCAGCCTGAAAATCAAAATAAACATTTATCAAACATTCTTGTTTGAATGAACATATCATATAATCTAAGCATATCCTCATTAAAATCATCATAAAGGATTTAAGCTTAAACCTGAATTCAAAACCAAAAATGAGATTGTTTTGATTATTATTCACCTTGGTTTGGATGAGGACTTGAGATTCAATCTTGCTTAATTCTCCTTGCTTGATTCCTTAGCTTTTAATTGAATTTCCTCTTCTTTTCCCCTAGGTGATGGCCAGCTTGCTTCTTAGTTTAAGTTTTAGGATTTTTAACTTATGAAATGAAAATAGGGACAATGGTTTAGGGGTTAAGGGATATGGTGGACGGTTATTCCCCATAATTCCTTTTGCCTTATTCTTTTATTAGTTAACTTATAAATTCATTTCCATAATTTCGTTCCCTTTATTTTATTTAGTTAAGTACAATCTCTAATTAATTTTCAAATCTCAATCTCCTTATCTCTCTAATCTTTACATTATTCTACTTAATTTATCTAATTAAATCTCCTGAATAACGCTATTGAAACTAGGGTTGTTACAGGCTCCCCTCCTTAGAGAATTTCATCCTCAAAATTCATCAAGGACTAAATACTAAGCATAGCAATCATCTGTAACATCACCTAATTGTTATACTAGCCTATCTAATTAGCAATAGTATATATAAAGCAAATGTAGAACATACCCTCATAGCAGATTGGGATAAGTATATCTAACTGTGTCTTATGTCTCCCAAGCACAGTCATTCTCGTTGTCACTCCACTGAAATTTCAGCAATTTGACTGTCTTGTTTTTTAACCTCTTCTCATCTCTCGCCACAACCCGAACTGGTTGTCTAACAAAAGTCAAATTGGGCTCTACTATCAAATCTTTCAACTCTATTGAAGGAATAGTAGTTTCTGGATCATGCACATACTTATGAAGATGAGACACATGAAACACATTATGAACACCTGTCATATTGCTCGGTAACTCTACTCTGTTTGCGAGCTTCTCGATTCTCTTTATTATTGGGAACAGACCAATGTATCTCGGTGCTAGTTTTCCTAACTTTCCAAATCGTACTACACCCTCCATCGGTTATATCTTAATGAAAAATCTATCTCCAACTAATAATTCTAGATCTGTACCCCTCTTATCTACGTAACTCTTCTATCTAGACCGAGCTTCCTTCATCCTTTCTCGGATTAACTTAATCATCTCTATCGCCTCTCTAATCAAATCTGGGCCTAAGACTAATCTATCTCTAGTTTCCAATCAACATGACGATGATTTGCATGGCCTTCCATACAAAGCTTCAAAAGGTGTCATTCCTATATTAATTTAATAGCTGTTATTATAGAAAAACTCAACCAAGTGTAGGTGACCTTCCAAAGATCCACCAAAGTCTAGCACACAACCCCTCAATAACTCCTCGAGTACGTTATTGACTTCTTTGTCTGCCCATTCATTTTAGGGTGATACATAGTACTCATCTTGAGCTTGGTACCTAACACATCATGTATAATAGTAAAAAATTCACTAGTAAACAATGCATCTCTGTCACTAACTAACCTAATCGAAATTCCATGCAGTCTAACTAGGTTCTTCATGAACAACTTAGCTAAAACAGGTGCCGTCCTAGTTGACTTGACTAGAATGAAATGGACACTCTTGATCAACCTATCCATTACGATCCATGTACTTTTAGTTTCCCTATTCGACCTTGCCAATCCATCTATAAAATCCATGGATATCCGATCTCATTTCCAAATTGGAATCAATCCACTTGCTCCGATGTTCGACCTTCACTTGTTGACAACTCGCATACTGCCTAGCCCACATGACACCCTCCTTCTTCATGCCTTCCCAGTAGAAACTCCTCTTTATATCTTGATACATCTTTGTTCCATCAGGATGAATCATGAATTTGGATCGATGACATTCCCCAAGAACTTCTTCCCTTGAGTCCTTAACCTTCTGGATGCATAATCGTCCCTTCTTTCTCAATCATCCCCTCTGGTTAAGACTAAAATCATTTAGATCATCGATTTTCAACCCAATCTCAAGCCTTTTCATCTTCTAAACTAACAATAGATCCTCTTTCTATTTACAAACAACCCTTTCGATCAATACTGGTCAAACCTCCGGATAACATGGTGGTGCTCTGGCTAGAACTAGCAGTCGATCTTAACTGCACACTACAAGTAGTCAAAACCCCTAAATCTGTCCATTTAGCCAACATAGATAACACTACATTTTGATGTTTTCTGCTGAGAGCATTTGCTACTTTATTTCCTTTCCTAGAAGTTTATTCTATACCAAAATCATAAGCAGCCAAAAACTCCAGCTGCATTTGTTGTCTCATACTCAACTCCTTCTAAGAAAATAAATATTGTAAGGACTTATGATCTGTGCATATATCAAATTTCTCCCCTAAGAGATAATGTCTCCATATCTTCAATGCGTAAATCACCATAGCCAACTCCAAATCATGAGTAGGATATCTCACCTTATGTAGTCTAAGCTATCGTAAAGCATGAGTAACGACTTTACTCTTCTACATCAGCACAGCTTCTAATCCAGTTCTATATGCATCGATATACACCACCAACCCTTGGTTTCCGTCTGGAACCACTACCATAGGCGCATTGGTCAACAAATTCTTTAACTTAAGGAATGCTTCCTTACAATTTCCAAACCAAATAAAATTCACATCTTTCCTGATTAACTTAGTCAAAGGTGCTGCATCCGTGGGAAATCTTTAATGAATCTTCGGTAGTAGCCAGCAAATCCAAGAAAACTTCTAATCTTAGTCACCATCTCTGGTCTCTTCCAATTATTAACAACTTCAATCTAATTTGGATCGATTGGCAAACCGTTCTCTGAAACCATGCAACCAAGAAACTTAATCTCCTTCTTTTAGAAATAACGCTTGGAAAACTTCGCTTTCAGCTGATGCTACCTCGGCATCTCAACCACTACTCTAAGAAGAACTTCACGCTCTCTTTCATTCTTAAAGTATAATAAGTGTCATCTATAAATACCAATATACATCTATCCAAGTACTCTTGGAAATCCCGGTTCATCAAATCGACGAAGAAAGCTAGTGCATTCGTTAACCTGAATGACATTAACAACCACTTGTACGAACCATACCTTGTCCGACATGCTGTCAATAGAATATTGTCCTCTGCCACTCTAACTGGTGGAAACCTGTCGCTAAATGCAACTGGGAAAATACTATGGCTCCATGGATTTGATCACAAAAATCGTCGATTCTCGGCAAAGGAAACTATTTTTTATCGTCCTCTCATTTGACTTACGATAGTTGATACACATTCTCAACAACCCATCTGATTTCTTTACGAGCACCATGGCTGCACCCTAAGGAAAATGGCTTGGTCTGATAAAATTACTCCCATTCAGATCCACTGGTTGTACCTTCAATTCTTTCATCTTGGTCGATGTCATCTTGCCAGATGGTTTAATTATAGGTTCTGCTCCTGGCACAAGATCTATCCAAAACTCTACAGCTTATTTCGATGGTAATCCTATAACCAGCTCAAAAACATCTGCAATTCTCTTGCAACCCGATCCTGAATTAATCTTCTTCTACTTACATAGCACTCAACAGAGTACAACATTCCAATCAAAATCCTCTACTAAGAATATAATTCCGTTATAACTATCAGAGTGTCTTAGTGATATTTCCTAATCTTGGCAAAATATCCAAGCCTCGTATCTACCTAAGCAATCCATACCCAAAATGATTCCGAAATATACAAAATCGAAAAGATAAAGAGTGCATGCAAACTTATGACCTAACAAATCAAGTTCTATCTAGTCACATCTCATTTCCTGAGTTGCATATCCTTCTATATGATTTACATCCCTTAAGGAAGTGACAAGGCATAGGGGTTCCAAACATAACCTATTAACTAAACACTGATATATAAATGAATGTGATGCACCGTATCAAATAGTACCCTAGCTGGTATACTTCAAATCAAAAGCGTACCTTGCATCACAGTCTTTCCTTTCTCGGTAACAATTGGCTTAGCAGATGATGGTCCAACAGAAAAGACTTTCTCTTATCTGCCTTAACTAATTGTGGACACTAATTCTTATAACACCCCGCCTAGTCACAGTTAAAGCACTTCACGCCCTTCTTGTCTATAGCCTTCTTCCCCTTTCCAGTTCGGCATTCTTGAGCATAGTGACCCTTCTTATCGCACTTAAAGCATACCAGATTAGCATTTTCCTTCTTGGTAGCTTCTCCCTTCCGGGTTCCCCTTTTCTTTAAGAATTTCCTCCTCTTACCAAGGGAACTTTGGGTTTCAACCTGGTTCTCCTTACCATAAGTAGCAAGCATCTCCTCATGTTGGATTTCTATTTCCACAACAACATTACAAGGATCACGAAGATGTGGCAAAGTCGCACTAGAAATCTCGGGTCTCAATCCCCAAATAAACTTCTCATTCTTCTTAATGACGGTGTCAATAGCAGCATATCTATATCAGGATAACTCATCAAACTTTACAGCATACCCAATCATTGACATCTCACCTTGCACCAAGTCCATGAACTTCCTCAAAAATGCAGACTTAGCAACTTCGGATAAAAATCTTTCCACGAATCTCATACGGAATTCCACCCTAGTCAGTTCTTCCTCAAGAACTCTAGCAGCGACACTGTTTCACCAACAAAGCGTTGATCCCTACGACTGCCTAGAGGCTAGTCTTCTCTTCTGCTCATCATTCAATCCCAAGTCGGTGAAGATTCTCTTTGAATGCAAAAGCCAATTCTCAAATTCTATAGAATCCTCTGTTCCCAAAAATGGCTTTCCACCTAGACTGGTATAATCTCTACTCAACTTAGCATAGTTGTTCCTAATTGGAGCCACATGTATAACTCCTCCAACATTCCTAGCTACTCCAACTGTAGCTCTAGCTTGCATCAGATTGATGAAGAACTGATACATCATCCTTATGTCTACTAGCGGATTTCTAGCACCTGTTGGCATTTGCATTTTGATTAGCATTTTCCTATCCACCTGGGTTTCTCTTGATATTAAGTCGACATTTCCATTTGTTGTGGTGCTTCCTCCACCATATTTTCCTCTTCCATTTCCATCCTCCACATCTTCCATTCTCGTGAATCTGCATACGAGCCTTAGTAAGATACAGAAGAATGTTCTAAGAGAGAGTGGAATACATATATATACACACCAAACACACGTATCTTAGGATAGCATTAGCCCAAACCCCAATCTTAGTTTCTAATTCATTGGATTTTGTTTTGAAAAATCATTTCAAGTTTGAAATTTCTTTTGTTTAACAACAGCTTGTAAAATCCCTACTTAGAAGCCCAAAACTAAAGGCTATGGATGTTGCAGTCATCCATAGTCATTGATTCTCAGTTAGCAAATGCGGTAATGTTTTTCTCATTCCATTCCAATCGCATTTAAAATGCATTGCATAATCCTAAATTCAAGAACCATTTTCATAGAGAATATAATTATTACAAACTATGCCAAGAGCGACATATGAAGATACCCACGTGGATGATTAGAGTCTAAACATAGAAAATTAAACAACTTTGCCTTTACATCTAAACACAACGGAATAAAAGTAAAGGACTCCAAATAGCCAGCTTGCCTCCTGCTCATATCCGGAAGCTTATTCTTCAACTAATATCCTGGAAAACCCTTGCCCTCAGCCTACTCAAACTAATTTTTAAGCACCTGCTCGAACCATTTAGATATCCGGTGAGACCACGCCGCTTGGCGAAATAGATTTTCCCTTACTAGTAACTTACTCAAATTACATATATAATAACCATATACTGTGCTCCTGAAACCACAATAGTTAAAACTATAGAATTTTATAACATTATAATGATATGCAAACAAGAAAAGTATCCTGGATTTCCCATCCCCATTCATTTGACTATCTGTTAATGTTATAGTTTCTAGGGTCACTATTAACCTATTAGTTTTCATGGGCTCACTAATAGCCTGCACAAAGTTTATGGACGATTTGTCCTATTTCTTAGCTTTCATGGGATCACTAAGAGCCCATTGGCCTTGGCTAATAAATTCATTAAATTATTTCATGGTTTCCCCTGAACCTATTGATATCTTCGATAGCTTCTCTTATGTCATAATTTTCATAGGTTGATTATAAACCTGTTTACTTCTTTCAACAACTTAGTCTGGATATAGTTTTCATGGGTTCACTGCAAACCTATTGGCTCCTACTAATAACTCTTACTGAACATAGTTTTCATGGGTTTACTATGAACCCGTCGAAACTGACAACCTCTTAATTAGTCTTTAGGCATCCTATATTCTAGTCTACCTGACCTCGTGGACGCAACTCTATTCATTCAAGAGTTAACTTGATTTATATTCACTACGGGGTCTACCTAGCTAGTTATTCTATCCTTACTTTCCAAAATACACTTATTGGTTCATTACATAGTGAGTATATCTATAGAAGAAGCATATACAAAAATACCAACATTTATGGTTTAATATCCTTGAAATCATTTCCCTTTGAAATTTGGTTAATCACTTGAACCCATTATTTTTATGGAGGCAAGCCTCTTCAAAAACCTCAACTTTAAAAGAATTTTAAAGCACTTTTATAGTGCCATGGGTTTTTCCAAAATGACATTAGATTCCTTGTTTGAAAGCTAAAGCTTTCGAAACCTTATACCTTTACTTTCGGAACAATTAGAATATGCCTCTTGGAAGCATTCAAGCACTTTAAAACATCTATTTCGTAACCATCGAAACGGTACTTTCGAAAGTATTAAAGCATCGCTTTACTAACTTATAGAAGCATAGCTTTAAAACCATTTGAAAATGCCTCTTTCTAAATTATTGGGTTTAATCTTAAACATATCTTTTAGGTCTAAGTGAATACAAGAGAAAGTACCCCTTTCGAAACCATTGATCTTCAAATAAAAGAGTTTAGGGAAAACAAATGGCTTTTGGACCATGCTTTTAAAAGCAATAATTCTTTAAGTAAGACAAAGAAGGATAGCGTCGAAACACCTTTTGATGCCATTGCCTTCGAAACCTTTAGTATAAGTGGCTATTGGAGCATTTTTAAAAGCATTGGGAAGCGGGTTGATATTTTTATAAAACAAATGCTACCTTTGGAGCTCGTTGACAATTTTTGTCCATTCCAAAGATACGAAGGCGGCAACATGGTTTTGACTGGGTTCAAAGTTTTCGATAGAATTGATTTATAACAAGGAAACTCATTCGAAAACTACCTTTAAACAAAAAGGCGAGGACCCCTTTGAAAGCTATATTAAAATCTTTTGAAAGAATTCTTTTAAAAGAATGGTAAGTGGCATTTCTTTGGAAAGCATAACGAAGGCCTCGACCCCTTCAAAAACATGCTTTCGGCTCCTTACCTATTGCCATTCTCCAATGCACTATATACCAAAGCCTTGATACCTTATGTATTGATTTCGACTTAGTTGAGGCGGAAGTATAGGATCGAAAGGTAGCTATTGGAAGTGGCGCGACAATAAACTTAGTAAAATTGTTTTATTGCCTTTGTAAGTAATACTTTTCAACTATCATACATATTTATAAAAATATGATTGAGTGCCACAAACTTTATCAAAATTATTTCTAAAAGACTACTGAATTTATTAAAAAAATTAATTAAAGGTAACTAACAAAATAGCCCTTCATTTTGCAAAAAAATTAAGACATTTAAGTCCTTCATCTTAAATAATTTAATTTACATAGTAAATTACTTACGAAAAATTCCTAAAAAATCATCATAGTTCACTTTTAATATGTTATCTAACATATACTTATTTCAGACCCAAAATCCTTTACATAATAACCGAAATTAATTTTTAAACTCAATCATCTATTTCTTCCTCAAAAAAATCAAAAATTATCCTTAACTTGAATAATTATAAAAATTTAGACCCATCCTCGAAATAATGTTTTACGTAACATATTAAATCCTCATGGCATTAGAAATCCAATATAAACAATTTTAGCCTTAAAATCAAAATAAACGTTTGTTAAACATTCTTGTTTGATTGAACATATCATATAATCCTATCACATCATTGTTAAAATCTTCATAAAGGATTTAAACTTAAATTCTAATTTAAAAACAAAAATGAGATGGTTTTGACTCTTCATCTTGATTTGGATAATGATTTGAGATTTTATCTTGCTTAATTCTTTAGCTTTTAATTGAATTTCCTCTTCTTTTCCCTTAGGCGATGGCCGACTTGCTTCTTAGTTTATGTTTTAGGATTTTAAACATGTGAAATAAAAACAGGAATAATGGTTTAGGGATTAAGGGATATGATGGACGGCTATTCCCCATAATGCCCTTTTCCTTATTCTTTTTTTTGAAGGAAAAGGTTCCATTATTAATATCGATGAGAACCATACAATAGCAAGACTCGCCTCCTTAAAACATCTTGCCATTTTGGTAAGGAAAAAGAGCACGACGTCTTCTATTTAACACCTCTAATATAAGTGAGAAGAATCTTTTCCTTATTCTTTTATTAGTTAAACTCATTCCCTTTATTTTATTTAGTTAAGCACGACCTCTAATTAATTTTCAAATCTCATTCGCTTTATATCTCCAATCTTTACATTATTCTACTTAATTTATCTAAATAAATTTCATGAATAGTGTTACTAAAACTAAGGGTGTTACAAATAGTTATGTGGAAGAAGAAAGAAGAAGAGCGGAAGAAGAGAAAAAGAAATTTGAAACAATAAAGAATCTCACAATCACAGCGGAAAAATATTTAATATATTATTAATGATCTTTACAAAGAAAAACTATTATATACATACATCAATTAGAGTACAATAACAAATCATAATCGTCAGCCCGGACAGTTATAATAAAATGTCCTCACAAATATTGATAATTCTAATAACAAAGCAATGGGTATAAACTTATACGTGAACACGTAGACATCCAACTCATCTCTTGAGCTCCAATGCATCTAAAGTAATAAGTAAATATGCTCGGCCTGACCCAAACATTATAATAAAATAACATATGAGTTAATCTCGAAAACCAACGCGAGAAAAACACACTCAACTGGTTTTTTTAGAGTTATAGAAATCTTTGAAAATCAATGGTATCTCGAAAGACCACACCGCACATAAACAAGGATGGGTTTTTACCTTACGATAATCAAAACATTTCATATAAAATTCTCTAATATTATAGTAATGTCTAAAAGTTCAAAGTAAATATATAAAATAGCTGAAATGCTTGCATCTCACATTCGAATATAGTTGGGCATAATCAAAATCATAATGACTAGTATTGGAGATTGGATTTCATACTATGGCAGGCACTAGGTTACCACCTATCACAATATATCTCTGGATAAAACATAACGAGGGTCTCACAGGGACTCCCTTTGAGTCAAGACCTGCCCTACCCCTTATTAGATAGCGGCGAATATGTCATCACCCTGGTTGGAATCAACAACCTAAATGGGCCACAAGCATACGTAATCTATAATATTGATCTAGATTAGGTGATGACCATATCTTAATGGTAGCAGAACACATAGCCTTGAAACATGTCCCCTGATTTTATTCATTCCTGGGTGTGAGGCTTGAGGCTACATTTGAGTTTTATATAGCATTTCCTACCTCTAATGCTAACACCACCCTTCATGCAACAATGCATTGCCAACATTCATCCATACAAGTTCATTTTGGGACTGAACAAAACACTTTAGAGCTCCATCTTCAATTTCCATCATCTTCAAGATGTCTTCAGTTTGAAATGCTTAAGTTGGATCAAAGTGGTTTTCGAATAAAATATCATATCCTAGTCTCTTCGAAACAACTATCGATAATATTTGATAAACTCAACCCTGGTTCTTTAGGAAAGAAATAGCCAAAGATAAGAGCGGAGATCACCTCCTAATAGTTAGCGAATAGATTTCCTTGTCATTGTCCTAAAAGAACGAAAGGATATTTATATGGACAGTACAGCATCATCGGCGATGACTGTGCCATATAACTCACGTGTTTCCCTTAGATATTTCCAAAGTTATGTTTGGGTCTAAATTCGATAGTTGTTTATTCAACTATCGAATAAAAAACAGTCAATCAAGGATTTAATTTTATAACGAAAATTAAAATGGTTAAGCACACAAGCAACCACTAACCTCCTTTCGATAAAATTTTCACTAATTTAAATTCAATTTCAATACTTGCAACAAAATTCCTTTTACAAAATATATATGTATACCTGTAAATCCATATTTCTCAATACTTAAAAATATCCATATACTTGTCTCAATGGTATAAGTTTATTCACCAACATTTGAGAAGATTCCCCTTTTTATTCAGTTCTAAAATCATTTATAAACTCCATTATAAATTCATAAAACCATTTATAAAACTCCTTTTATTAATCTATAACCCATTTCTAAATCTCTTTTATAAATCTAAAACCATTTATAAAGCTCTTTTATCTTTTAACCAATGTTCCTTTACTTTTGCCAAGACATGTTATAAGATTCCTCTTATAATCCACATCTGTTTATAAAACCTTATTTATAAATCTTGAAAAAATTTATAATATAAATTCTAATCATTTACTTAAAATCATTATTATATAATAGTAAATATTATAAATAAATAAATATTAACTTTAAAACATTTTAAGATAATAATTAATGAATTCCAAAACATATTAAAGAAGTCTATACTAATTTATCTTCAATATTTTTAAAAATACTAGTGATAAATTTCCAACCTTTATTAATAAATAATTATAGTTAATTCAAGCATATTAAGAATTTTAAATAATTAACTTTTTGAACATACTAAAATATTGATAAACCACTTTAAAACTATGTTAGTTTTCATAACAACATTTAAAACATAATTGTGCTTCCTTGATAGAAATCCATACTTAATTTCCAACATGATCGTTCCATATATATAGAACTATATTTTATAAATCTCCTTCTCTTATATAAAACTTCCTTTCACAAAATTCATTTATTTATGAATTCCATTTATAATTTTATTTCCTTTATAAATCTCATTTATTCATAAATCCCGTTTAAAAATATCAATCACCATCTTTTTTTTATGTTGCCCCATTTGGATAAATTCCTTTCTATTTATAAAATGTTGTTTAAAATTCCTAATTTACCCTTACCTTAAATTTTCAAAATAGAATCAACTTTTTTTTAAAAATCATTCCGCATCTTATAATAAATCCACCTTTTTGTGATTTTTTCCCTATTTATCCAATATAAAAGTTTCCTTTCATTTATAAACACCATTTATAATTCTATACGTTTACTAACAAAAATACAGTTTTACAAATCTTCAATTCATTTTTTAATTATCACCTTTATAATTTATAACCTTTATAAATAAATTATAATGTATGTACCTAGATATATCACTTTATATGAGATGGTTAGTAAATATTTATATCAAATTATATCTATTTTCTTTTAAAACCATATCTCTTTATTATAAAAGACGGACTTATTCTAAAATATTTAAAAAAATCTTTATCCTCTCTCTATTTAATTTTTTTCATAAAATATTAATTTATAATATTTAAAAATCATATGTTTAATTTTAAAGTAAATCGCTTCTTTGAATGAATTTAAGAAAAGTTACTAAACATTTTAATTTTCAAAATTACTTTGAAATCCCTTTTTAAATCAAATCATTATTTTATAGTATTTTAAATTACCAAAAATAAGGCCCGGTGGTACTAAGCATTAAATCAGCAAATTCATATCCGTGTCATCGCATCCAATGCATCATATATCAATTTTTTATGAAAATAAAATCAACAGTGTGAGGAATCCGTTTGGATCCCTCCAACCTATCCTCCGCATCACATTCAGTATATAATCATAATATAAATCAACGAATCCATGGGCGGAAATGTATCCTAACCAACAATAAAAACTAGTAAGTCATCCAAAAGTTAATAACAATCAACAACAAAGTATTCAAGCATCCAATAAATAATTATATTGACTATATAATATTTTGGTTAACCAAAAAGGTGAGATTAACTCACATTGATTTCAATTTCGTCAAAGCACTTCGGTTTGAATTTAAATTGAACCGACGTTCAGTTTTAATCCAACTAGATCCAAATCCATCTAATCCATCACCATAATGAAGAATTCATTGTTACGAGTACAACACAACACGCCGCGCCAGATTTCGACCTCATATGAATAAGTATAACCATATAAGTTTTACAACATTTAGATTATATTGTTTTACTTTAATCACCATAATTAGTGCTAATTACCGTGATTAACATAACCTAAAAGCTTCATCCAAATTCAAATCATGATTTTCCAGGCACGACATCGAACCCAGTAGCACTCGCGACTTCACCGAGCCATCGTCGCCGCCTCCATTTTCCACCGTTGTCTCACCGTTGCCTCAAAATCGAACCCAAAGCTGAGCCTGAATGCAGAGGATTTCTGGCCACCACGCGATGAACTAAGCAATCATCACCATTGATCTTGTACATATCATCACGCTTGTTAACTTTCAGTTGAAGTCGAAGGGTGGCTCGGCCTGAAGCGGTCGAGACGAACGTGGATCGTTGTATTTGGCAATTGAAGAATGGTAGATGAGACCTTCTTTAGTTAGGGTTTAGCAAAAGTGAGAATGTCTAAATCCTTATATAGAAAAAATTTAAAATTCTCTTCATTCGTTATATTTCCAAACACCAAAAAGGCGTGTAGATTGGCGTTCTATATTTTATACCCCTGTTCCAAACACAATGGAATATATCGGAAGCCAATTCAATCATGTAAAAAAAGTTAACATTTCAAAATCAAATTAAATTAATTTAAATTCCTTTAGATAATTTCTACACATTTTGAACTTGAAAAACCAATTGATACGTTCGACCGCCATAAAATTAGACAGCATATAATAATTCACTATTATGGATCCACTGAAATAGGCTTCGTCGAAATTCGAGACAATGTCCTAGAAGACTATTTTTACACGTTAATTAAAATGAATTATTTCCAAACTCAATTTAATCACTTTCAAATCTAATTTAAAAGTTTATTATCTCCACTTAAACAGATTTTAAATAAATTTTCGAAATCATTATCATTCACATTAAATTCAAGATTTAATTATTCAAACAATTTCAAATATTCAAACTTAAAAATTTAATTACCATATAAATCGCTATATTTGAAATCCAAGTTATTTAACTTATAAAATTAAAATTTTAATATTTAAATCAATTAATGCAAATGACTAAAATTTTGGGTTTTTACAATCAGCTTCTCTCCAGAACGGCCCAGTATCAATCTTTTTGCCTAAGAGGTCGGTAGTGACTTTTTTCCTTAGCTTAGAACGACTTGTACTTTTTACAACACTCTTCCAATTCATATAGATGTGTCCTATGAAGTCGTAACACTTATGGAGTTTGTATGAGAAGTCGGTACCGAGTCGGTACCTATACTAGAGTTTGATACGACATCTCTCCTTATTATAGTTTTCATCCAAATTTCTTAAGCTCTATTCTTCGGTCCTTTTAAGTGTTCCACTAAGTTTTCTTGTTGTTTCGTCCTTATTTGAATCTTTTAAGTGCATTTGAAATCTGCTCTGCTAAAAAATGGGTTAACACCTGCCCTCTAAAGTATACCTTTTGAACGTAGGATGTGCTTTGCTCAAGAACAAGTTTCAGTGATCACTCTTCGATAGTTGAGCTCTCTGGCTATATAAATCTTAGTGAATCATCCAATTCCATCAGATTCTCTTGTCAATCATGAGTCATTCCAAACATGTTACAGCAGAAGACTCTAGAAACGACTTAATTGATGTTTATACATCATCATTCTAATTTCATTTAGAGTTATTACATCACATATCTTATTACATCACATATCTAATTTTGAAGCTATTACATCATATATCCAAAATTTTCATGCATTAATCCGAGATTTATCAGTTTTATTCTAAGTACATGGCATTCTAATCCTTTTATCAAGTCTGCATCTGTTCTAAGGTTCAATCTCTCTGGCTTATTTTATATTCAGTTTAATGCACGATCTCTCCAAATCATTTTATATTTAATTTAAGGGGACGATCTCTCTGGATCATTTAGTGTTTAGTTTCGGAGGACCATCTCTTCGGATCGTTTGGCATTCTGTTTTAAGGGTTGACCTCCCCGGGTCTTTTATCGTTTAATCAAGGGTTTTGATGTCTCCAGATCCTTGTCGAATCCAGATGCTCTCTGGAAAAAGGACTCAACGACCAAGCAAGCCCATCTGCTCAATCTGTGGTGAGGGGACTTACTTCTTGCACTCTGGTCTCGTCTCTCTATTTGGGACTTAAAGCGATCAATATCGTACAAATTCATCCGCTCGCTCTCTGGTGAAGGGACTTGCACCTTATACTCTAGTACTCTCTCTGGTTGGAAATCTTAGGTGATAAATATTGCACAAGTCTAATCACTTGCTCTTTGGTAATGAGACTTGAACCCTGTATTTCGGTCCTCTCTCTCTGGTTGGGACTTTAAGGCGATCAAAATCTGTCATCACTCTCCGATGGAATTTCCAAATTCAAATATTCAAATCAAATTAAAGCGACCAAGCAGAAATCCTACGTGTTGATCCCAAACATCCGACTCAAACCGTGACTAGGAACTAATCTAGGTTTTATGAACTTTTGAGTGGTATTATCTTATGCAATCACCAAAGAAATTTGAATTAGAGTGTGACTAGGGACCAAGCTATATTTTATGCTCATCTAAGTGGCCTAGGATTATTATTGTTCTAAATAGTCATCTCAGGCATTCGACTCAGAGCATGCCTAAGGACCGCTCGGCATCTTATACACGTGTAAGCGGCCAAAGGTTTTGTTGTATCATTTATTCAAAATCAAGGTAAAGGAATCAAACTGACCCTAATCCATCTTGATCATAGGGTTATCATCCAATGGAAATCTATAACCGCCCGTAATTTTTGACTGCGAAAATTCCAGATTGTTAGAGATAAGAAGAAAGAGATAGAAGAAGAAGAAGAAATAGAAAAATAGATTCTCACATTCGTAGCGGATCAAAATATATTATCAAATAAAATTGCAGTTATACAAAGGAAAACCGTATTAGTTAATTTACATCAATACATCGGAGTGACAACATTTACACAAACACTGGACAATTCAAATCAACATGTCTCAGATAACTACAGTAATATACACAGAAAAATACTCCATACGTCCTGCCATCCAGCTCACCTCCAGAGCTCCAGAACGTCCTAACCTAAAAATCTGTAATACTCGGTCTGACCCGAGCATTACATCAAAGTAACACCTGAGTCAGGCTGGAAACTAGCATAAGTAAACCCATATAACTTGAAAACGCTAAGTTATAACATACTTAAATTCTAGGGTAACTCATTCTTCACTATGAGTTCTTAACTTATTATAATCAACACTTATTTCTCAAATCAATCTCTAAGTACCCTTACTTAGTTTCAATGGTCCAGTTTACTTAAATTATTTAATTCCAGCATATTGATTACACATATCAATTCTATAAAGAATTGTAGAAGGTTTCAAATTGAAGTGGTTTCGGGTATGTAAGGATACCCAACCCCGGTCTCTTAGAGTCTCATGTCATCTTAACCCAAGTTATTCAAATGAAATACAATTCAAACTTTGAATACATGATGTCACTTTACACAACAATTCATCATGATAGATAACCATATTATCACTGTTCAATCAAATCATATCACAAAACATTTCATATCAGAAACATCAAATAATTCTAGGCATTCAATATCATTCAATCATTCATAAGCAAGATCAATTAGTCACACCATTCTAATTAATTTAAATAAATTAAATTAATTTCTTTAATCACTTTTAATCCTGCTTACTTAACATAAATTAATTATCAATTAATCATCCCTTAATAATCCTCTTTCCTTACATTAAGTAATTAGCCTTTAATTAATAACACGAATTAATTAACCTTCAGCCATTCACATTAATTACATTTATCCTTAATTAATTACTCAAATTAATTATCCTATAATCACTTACATTGATTAATTATCCCTCAATTAATCATACTCATTAATTAACCAACCCTTAATTAATTTGTAACAACCCGCATATTTTACGATTAAATATTTAAATATTTTATTTTTTTATATTTTATCGTTAATCGGATTTTAGTCCGAAAAGTTACTTTTTGCATACGGTCAGATTAGGACTTAGAACCACTTCCATTGATTTCAAAACACCGTTTGCGATCATTTTGAGTATGAACTTTGATATGTTTGGAGTTAGTGTAATTTTGTCACTTTTCCACCTTGGGCTTTGGGTTTGGTTTAGCCCATTAGCCTAAACCATTTACTCTAGCTCAACCCCCTTCCCTCCATAATTTTACTTTCATTTTCTAACACTCAAGCTTCATCAAAAATGGAGGAAGGAATGGGAAATTAAAACTCCAAACTCATGTTCATTTGCAAATCCAACATCTAACTCCAAATTCAAAGAGAAGCCATTGATTCCTCCATTGATTTCAAGCTTCTTCTTCATAGATTTTGTGTAAAGGTGAGATTTTTATCTCACATCTTTGTCTATAACTATCTTTGACTGTTAGGTATGAATTCCTAACACTTATTCATGTGCATTTGCTATTGATTTGGATTGAATTGGTGAAAATCCCAATTTTTTGGTGTTTTGGGTTCAAATCTTTAAAAATCCCAACTTTGATGTTTGAACACGTTTTTGGTGATGCATCGAGGAGCCAATACGACCGGGTAGCTTATGGGCATAATCCCCTAGCGTCCGTGCTCGATCGGTTGCAAATTGGGAGGGTTTTTGCATTTCAAACCCCTAGGTCGCTCGGCCTGCACATGAAGGATTCTCGGCCTGCACATTAGGTGGGCCTGCACATTAGGTCGCTCCCCTATAGGTCGCGCAGTGCTAGGTCGTTGCTCGGCCTTGTCTCCTTTAGGTCGGCCTGCATTTAGGTCGTTTCCCCCCATAGGTCGCTTGCACCATAGGTCGTTAACGGCCTTGATTATCCCTTAAGTCGTTAGGTCATTGCTTGGCCTAGTTTACCCTTTAGTTCATTAGGTCGTTCGGCCTTGTTTAAGTCGTTAGGTCTCTCGGCCTTCCCACTTAGGTCATTTCGTCCCTAGGCCGCTCGGCCATATGCCATATCTGTTAGGTCGCTTTCTCTCTTAGGTCGCGCCCATTTGACCACTTAGGTCGCTAGGCCTTCTTACGTGGGTCGCTCACCTTGGGTCGCTGGCCACATAGGTCGCTTGGCCATGTTAGGTCGTGCCATGCTTAGGTTGTCCCCACTTAAGCTGCTCAACCATGATAGGTGGCGCTTGCATTAAGTTGCAGCCCCTTAGGTCACTCACCACCTTAAGTCGCTCTGCAGTTAGGTCACGCCATGCTTGGTCGCTTGTTAGGTCGCTCGGCTCATTAGGTCGCACCATTACTTAGGTCGCTCGCCCATGCACTTATGCTGCTACCTCTTAGGTCGTTCATCTGCTAGGTCGCGCCGTGTCGAGTCGCAAGGGTATTTCCACTTTGATGAATTTGGAATCTAATTCTTTGGATTTCGTTCACGTCTTCGTATGTGAATTTTTGTGATTTATTGTTTCTACAATCATTTTTGTGATTTGTCACTTCATCTCACTCTTACGAGAAATCTAATTAAACGGCTTAGTAAAAACAAATGGTATGAAACGCTTGCATTTACTTCGCCGGTTAATTTTTGGACTTGTTCGATTGATCTCTTGTGACAATTTTCGAGTGGAGATCTACAATTTGTTCGTAATTATTTAAGTTAAGCTAGTGGTAATGGGACATGAAGCTAAGCTTATATATTTACTAGCTTACTGTAATTGACACTTCTTGATGATATTTGATGATCATTTTTGTGATTTAGACTAGCAATTATGCGATGTCTTTTTGTCTACGAGGGAGACTAAACCCCATTTATGAGGAGCTTCGGCTCAATTTGGTGGGGTAGCGACCGATGGTCTTCGGGCCATTTTGTGGAGCTTCGGCTCAAAATTAATGGTTAGCAGCCATGAAATAGCATTCCATTTTGTGATACACGTGTTTGTGAGTTTTCATGCTCCCATTTTGTGATAGCCCTCCCCCGTTTTTTTGATTTCTGGATTTCCATTGATGATTTCTGGAATTTGTGTTTTCACCAATTTTCGTGATTTTCATTGATAAGTTTTATCAATATTTGTGCATTGGTAAATTTGTGTGTCATTAACCTTTGTGATTGGCATTGATATTATTGTCAATATTTATGGTTTGGTGAATATAAATAGAGAGTATGACATTCTTTCTGATCTTTGAGAAGACTCTCGTGATATTGATTAATCTCTAGTTGATTTTCAATTACATATTTGTTACAGTATGGCTTTATGGTTATCATATGTTTACGTCATATCTCTTATTCTACATCATTTTATCAGATATTTATAGCTAGATTGATCCGTTTATTATTTTCTTATAAAATAATACTCGAGTCAGACCGAGATGTTACAGGTGCTTCTTCTTGACTTCACATCTGGGATTATCACCCTGAATTTTGGCTAACTACTTAGATTAGTAGTTTTTGTTGTATACACTTGAGATATAGACTCATAGATGTATCCATATTCTTTTGTCTAGCACTTGTAGTTATTCTTTTGTGACATTGTGGATCTTGTTTGACCACTACTCTGATGTACACTTTTATGTGTTATATTCCGCCTTTGTGATATGGATGTCTGTGACTGATTTGTGTTATGTTTATTTCTATATTTGTTTCCGAAGAATATTATAGCCATCGGGTAGTAGCTTTGAGTTTTCACCGGTATGTCGGATTTCCTCGTGAAACCAGATACTTGTTGTACTATCTGACATATCGGTGCTCGCACAAGGCAATTACGCGGATGGTCTCTCCTCAACAGCCTTATCCTCCGCGCTAGTTGACGGCATTACCCCGTAGTGTCCTTGGCTAGCGTGGGTATAGAGGTGGGGAGTCACAGCTTGGTATCAGAGCCAATCTTGGGACAATGTAGAATAATCTAGCAAGGATCATCGTCCTAAGTCCATCTTCGGAGTCATGCTTTAGGATTTAATTCGAGTCTTCGTACCGATTCATCCTATTTTCTTTATGATTTATTGTTATCTATCAAGATTGGTTGATATTCATTTGGTGAATAATCTTATCCTTCTTCTTTCTTTCTTTCAAAAAGAAAGAGAAATGGTTAGACCTGGCCGTCCCAACGTCGGTCAATCTCGTGCTCCTCCCCAAGATGGAGTATTTATGTCTTCCCAGCAGCTTCTTGATCTAGTAAGGAATGCTCAAGCAGCCGGACCTAATCCGGAAACTTCTTACCCTAGGTCTGGATTTGCACGTTTGTGCAGCGATTATACCAATTTGGGTGGAAAGCCATTCAAAGGTTCTGAAACCATTATTAAAGTCCAGGCTTGGCTGAGATCGTGCGATCGAATCTTTTCTCGCATGAATCTTGTGTTCTTCACCGTGTTCAGGTGGCCTCTAGTATGCTCCAAGAAAGAGCATTAGATTGGTATGAGCTTCTGATTTCTGAAATAAATGAAGCGGATCTCACTTGGGAGAAATTCCGGGAGCGCTTCGAATTAAAATTTGTGCCAGAAGCTGAGAAGATGACTTTGGCTTGCCATTTCATTGACCTTGTTCAAGGTGAATCCTCTATGACAGACTATGTCGCTTCATTCGAGTCACTTTCTATATGGGGTCGAGTACATAAACACCCCATTGAAGGAAAACCAATGATTTGTCTATGGTTTGAATAAAAATCTCAAGAAGCCATTACTTATAAAATTAGAAGTTTCTTTTGATCAACTCATTGATATCGCTCTTCGTCTTGAAGAGGCAGATAGGGAGAGTGATGTTGAAGTTATGAGTGCCAAACCAAACTTCAACAACAAGAAAAGGCCTAATAAGTTCACAGGTCCTTATCCCAACAATAAGAAAGGGAAGCAAGCCTCTCCGGCAACTAAGACTTCTACCCCAAGTGGTGGGCAGTGCTACAACTGTGGTTCTAAGGACCATTATACGAACAAGTGTTCAAAGCCTCGTACTTGTCGCTATTGCAAAAGCCCGGATCATTATTTATCTTCTTGTCCCAAACTTCAAAATAGGAAGAGGGAAAGCTTAATGTTGCTCAAGCCCTTGGCAACACATCTCATGGTAAAGGTATTTCTCATGCTATCCTTGATGGCATTATTTTATTTCGTGATCATCCTATTCGAATTCTTTTTGATACGGGTGCGTCCCATTCTTTTATTTCAAAAGAACTTGTTGATACTTTTTCTTTGGATGTTTTGTGTTTAATGACTTCTTTGAGAATTGCGAATCCGGTTGGTGGATCTGCAACAATCAGTTTATTGTGTAAAGATGTCGAGATTATTTTGTGTCATTTTCCTTTCCGAGCCGATTTACATGTTATGCGCTACTTAGGCTTTAGAATGATTTTGGGAATGGATTGGCTTAACCGCTACGAAGCCCAAATCCTATGTCCTGAGCGGAATATTCATCTTTGACATCCTCAATCCGTTAAGCAAATTTCTATTGACCTTAAAGATTCGGATTCCAGCTTAGTTGCATCTTTATATTCTTTAAATCCTCATGATGACGATATTGATGATGAGGAGGATATTATTTCTCTTATTCACGTTGTTCGTGAATTTTCCGACATATTTGAGCCTGTTTTAGGATTACCACCTAAGCGAGCAATTAAGTTCAGAATTAATCTCATCCCTAGAGCTCAACCTATTAATCGTCCTCCTTATCGTATGTCCAATAAAGAAAATGAGGAGATGCGTAAACAATTATCCGAATTGGAGACGAAGCAATTTATTTGCTCTAGTTCCTCGTCTTGGGGAGCTTCCGCTATTTTTGTGAAGAAATATGATGGTACACTTAGGCTTTGCATTGACTATCGCAAGCTTAATAATCTTACTATCAAGAATAAATATCCTTTTCCTTGGATTGATGATCTATTCGATCAACTTAGTGGTGCTAGAGTCTTTTCAAAATTAGACTTAGCTACCGGTTTTCATCAGCTTCGAATTGCAGAGGATAGCATTCCTTTGACATCTTTCCGTACTCGTTATGGATCTTATGAATGGCTTATTATGCCATTTGGTTTAACGAATGCTCCGGCTTATTTCGTTAACCTTATGAATAGAGTTTTCAAAGACTTCCTCGATCGGTTTGTTCTCATCTTTATTGATGATATTCTTGTGTATTCAAAAACCGAGGAGGAGCATGAAAAATATCTTTTCAGAATGTGTTGGAAACTCTTAGGAGCAATCAATTAAAAGCAAAATTTTCTAAATGCCACTTTTGGCAATCTCGTGTGAAATTTCTCGGTCATATTATTTTCGAATCTGGAATTTCCATTTATCCTTCATAGATTGAAGCGATTCAAAATTGGAAGAGACCAGAGAGTGTGACGGAAATTCGTAGTTTCCTTGGATTGGCAGTTTATTACCGCCGTTTCATAAAGGACTTTTCCAAAATTTCCGTGCCTCTTACTAGCTTGACAAAGAAGGGAGTTAAATACATTTGGTCGGATAAATGTGAAGCTTCTTTTCAGAAATTAAAAGAACTCCTTTCCAATGCTCCATTTCTTGTGATTCCCGAGGGAAACCATGATTTTATTGTGTATACCGATGCTAGTCGCGTTGGTTTGGGTGCCGTTCTTATGCAAAGAGAACATGTTATTGCTTATGCTTCTAGGCAATTGAAGCCAGCCGAGACTAGATATGCCACTCATGATTTAAAACTCGGGGCTATTGTTTTCGCCCTTTGTATTTGGCGTCATTAATTTTTGGGAGAAAAAATTATTCTTTACACTGATCATAAATCCTTGAAGTATCTATTTTCTCAAAAGGAACTTAATTTGCATCAATAACGTTGGCTCGAATTTCTTGCAGCTAATGATCTTGATATTCTATATACTCGCGGAAAGGGAAATCATGTTGCGGGCGCACTTAGTCGTAAGCAACAAGCAGTTGTTTCTATGATGATATCCGAATGGAACGATCTCGGAATTCTATCCACTTGTGAGATTCAAGATCGTGTTTCCGATTTAGGTTCATCTCTTGTTTTTTCTAGCCTTGAGGCTCATCACTCTCTTTTAGAACGCATTCTTGAAGCTCAAAAGCAAGATCTCGAATTGGCTCTTCTTGGCCAAAATCTTAGGGATAAAATTGATATTGAAGGTTTGAAAGACTTTGATATTGATTCTCGTGGCGGTATTCAAAATTTGGTAGACTTATCGTGCCAAATATTAGTAATCTTCGTAAAGACATTTTAGAAGATTCTCATCGTTCTAAATTTACCATTCATCCTGGTAGTAGTAAAATGTACACAGATATGAAGCGACTTTATTATTGGGAGGGAATGAAATCTGATATTGCTAACTTTGTTAAGTGTTGCATGACTTGCCAACTTGTCAAGGCCGAACATCAAAGGCCCGATGGGTTATTGCAACCTTTAGAAATTCCAGTTTGGAAGTGGGACCAAATCTCCATGGATTTTATAGACGGCCTTCCCCGTTCTCTTTCGGGTCATGATAGCTTATGGGTGATAGTCGATAGACTCACTAAATCCGCCTATTTTATTCCCGTTCAGTCCAACCGAACCGTACCTCTTTTGGCCAAACTTTTTATCAAATAATTTGTTAAATTGCATGGAGTTCCTACTTCTATTGTTATTGATCGTGATCCATTGTTTACTTGTGGATTTTGGAAGAGTCTTCAAAAAGCTTTGGGAACGAAGCTTAATTTTAGCATCGCTTATCATCCCTAGTCCAATGGACAAACCGAGTGTGTGAATCAAACTCTTGAAGATCTTCTTCATGCATGTGTCCTTGATTTTGGTGGAAGTTGGGAAGATCATATGGCTCTAGTTGAGTTTTCCTATAATAATAGCTTCCAATCTAGTATTGCTATGGAACCTTTTGAGGCACTCTATGGAAAGCCGTGCCAATCTCCTTTTTGTTGGCTTGAGGCCGGTGAGAAGCTGGTTTTAGGTCCAGATTTTATTCGTGATTCCAATAAGAAGATTGACCTTATTCGTCATAGGATGAAAGAAGCCCAAAGTAGACAAAAATCCTATACCGATAACCGGAGAAGGAAATTAGAATTTTTTATGGGAGATCTTGTGTTTATTCGTGTTTCACCTATGAAGGGTGTTGTACGTTTCAGTCGATCAGGAAAATTAGCGCCTCGATATATTGGGCCATTTCCTATCACCGAACGTATTGGTTCTGTGGCTTATCGCCTTTTATTACCGGCTCAGTTTTCTACTGTTCACGACGTGTTTCACGTTTCTCGATTACGGAAATGTCTTCGAGATTCCGATTCTATTCTTTAGCCCGGTGTTGTGGAAGAAATTGAAGTTTCACCTAATTTAACTTATGAGCAACATCCTATTCGTATTATTGCTTCGGAGGTCAAGCGCCTTCGAAATAGAGATGTTCCGCTTGTTAAAGTCCAATGGTCCTCAAATCCTAAGGATTGCTCTTGGGAATCTAGAGAGTTCATAGAGCGAACACATCCGGACTTACTTTCTCGTGCTCCATGAGGTGAATTTCATATTTCAAATTTCTTTTGTGTTGATATGCGCTTATGGTTGTTACCTTATATTGTCTTCTTAAATATTGCGAGGACGCAATTTCTTTAAGGAGGGGAGTATGTAACAACCCGCATATTTTACGATTAAATATTTAAATATTTTATTTCTTTATATTTTATCGTTAATTGGATTTTAGTCCGAAAAGTTACTTTGTGCATACGGTCAGATTAGGACTCGAAACCACTTCCATTGAGTTCAAAACACCGTTTGCGATCTTTTTGAGTATAAACTTTGATATGTTTGGAGTGAGTGAAATTTTGTCACTTTTTCACCTTAGGCTTTGGGTTTGGTTTAGCCCATTAGGCTAAACCATTTACTCTAGCTCAACCCCCTTCCCTTCATAATATTACTTTCATTTCCTAACACTCAAGCTTCATCAAAAATGAAGGAAGGAATGGGAAATTAAAAACTCAAGTTCATTTGCAAATCCAACATCTAACTCCGAATTCAAAGAGAAGCCATTGATTCTTCCATTGATTTCAAGCTTCTTCTTCATAGATTTTGTGTAAAGGTGAGATTTTTATCTCACATCTTTGTCTATAACTATCTTTGATTGTTAGGTATGAATTCCTAATACTTATTCATGTGCATTTGCTATTGATTTGGATTGAATTGGTGAAAATCCCAATTTTTTGGTGTTTTGGGTTCAAATCTTTAAAAATCCCAACTTTGATGTTTGAACACGTTTTTGGTGATGTATCGAGGAGCCAATATGACGGGGTAGCCTATGGGCCTAATCCCCTAGCGTCCATGCTCGATCGGTTGCAAATTAGGAGAGTTTTTGCACTTCAAACCCCTAGGTCGCTCGGCCTGCACATGAAGGATTCTCGGCCTGCACATTAGGTCGCTCCCTTATAGGTCGCGCAGTGCTAGGTCATTGCACGGCCTTGTCACCTTTAGGTAGGCCTGCATTTAGGTCGTTCCCCCCATAGGTCGCTTGCACCATAGGTCGTTGCTCGGCCTTGACTATCCCTTAAGTCGTTAGGTCGTTGCTTGGCCTTGTTTACCCTTTAGGTCGTTAGGTCGTTGCGTGGCCTTGTTTGCCCTTTAGGTCGTTAGGTCGTTTTTAAGTCGTTAGGTCGCTCGGCCTTCCCACTTAGGTCATTTCGTCCCTAGGCCGCTTGGCCATATGCCGTATCTGTTAGGTCGCTTGCTCGCTTAGGTCGCGCCCATTTGACCACTTAGGTCTCTCGGCCTTCTTACGTGAGTTACTCGCCTTGGGTCGCTGGCCACATAGGTCGCTTGGCCATGTTAGATCGCGCCATGCTTAGGATGTCCCTACTTACGCCGCTCAACCACGATAGGTCGCGCCTGCATTAAGTTGCTGCCCCTTAGTTCGCTCACCACCTTAAGTCGCTCTGCAGTTAGGTCGCGCCATGGATTGGTCGCGTCATTAGGTCGCTTGGCTCATTAGGTCGCACCATTCCTTAGGTCGCTCGCCCCTGCACTTATGCTGCTACCTCTTAGGTCGCTCATCTGCTAGGTCGCGCCGTGTCGAGTCGCAAGGGTATTTCCACTTTGATGAATTTGGAATCGAATTCTTTGGATTTCATTCACGTCTTCGTATGTGAATTTTTGTGATTTATTGTTTCTACAATCATTTTTGTGATTTGTCACTTCATCTCGCTCTTACGAGAAATCTAATTAAACGGCTTAGTAAAAACAAATGGTATGAAACACTTGCATTTACTTCGTCGGTTCATTCTTGGACTTGTTCGATTGATCTCTTGTGACAATTTTCGAGTGGAGATCTACAATTTGTTCGTAAATATTTAAGTTAAGCTAGTGGTTATGGGACATGAAGCTAAGCTTATATATTTACTAGCTTACTGTAATTGATACTTCTTGATGATCTTTGATGATTATTTTTGTGATTTAGACTAGCAATTGTGCGATGTCTTTTTGTCTACGAGGGAGAGTAAACCCCGTTTCTGTGGAGCTTCGGCTCAATTTGGTGGGGTAGCGACCCATGGTCTTCGAGCCGTTTTGTGGAGCTTTGGCTCAAAATTAATGGTTAGCAACCATGGAATAGCGTTCCATTTTGTGATACACGTGTTGTTGAGTTTTCATGCTCCCATTTTGTGATAGGTCTCCCCCTTTTTGTGATTTCTGGATTTCCATTGATGATTTCTGGAATTTGTGTTTGCACCAATTTTCGTGATTTTCATTGATAAGTTTTATCAATATTTGTGCATTGGTGAATTTGTGTGTCATTAACCTTTTTGATTGGCATTGATATTATTGTCAATATTTATGGTTTGGTGAATATAAATAGAGAGTATGACATTCTTTTTGATCTTTGAGAAGATTCTCGTGATATTGATTAATCTCTAATTGATTTTCAATTACATACTTGTTGCAGTATGACTTTATGGTTATCATATGTTTACGTCATATCTCTTATTTTACATCATTTTATCTGATATTTATAGCTAGACTGTTCCGTTTAATATTTTCTTATTAAATAATACTCGGGTTAGACCGAGATGTTACAGGTGCTTCTGCTTGACTTCACATCTGGGATTATCACCCTGACTTTTGGCTAACTACTTTGATTAGTAGTTTTTGTTGTATACACTTGAGATATAGACTCATAGATGTATCCATATTCTTTGTCTAGCACTTGTAGTTATTCTTTTGTGACATTGTGGATCTTGTTTGACCTCTACTCTGATGTACACTTTTATGTGTTATATATTCATATCTATTTCCACCTTTGTGATATGGATGTCTGTGATTGATTTGTGTTATGTTTATTTCTATATTTGTTTCCGAAGAATATATATAGCCACCGGATAGTAGCTTTGAGTTTTTACCGGTATGTTGGATTTCCTCCTGAAACCAGATACTTGTTGTACTATCTGACATATCGGTGCTCGCACAAGGCAATTACGCGGATGGTCGCTCCCCAACAGCCTTATCCTCCGCGCTAGTTGACGGCATTACCTCGTAGTGTCCCTGGCTAGCATGGGTATAGAGGTGGGGCGTCACATAATTCCTTAACTAATCAATCCTTTAATTAATTACACTAAGTAATTAATCCTTAATATCCCTTAAGTAATTTAACTTTAATTACATTCATCAAGTAATTATCCCATTGGTTAATTATCCTTAATTAATTAACCTTTATCCTTAATTAATTTAACCTTTAACTGCTAATTAAATTAATAAACCCTCAACAGATTAACCCTTTAATAACTTAGATTAAGTAATTATCATATAAGTAATTAATCTCTAATTACTTAATTAATTTATCCTTAATTACGAATTAATTAACTCAAATTAGTTAAATTAATTAACTGCTTTTTTCATTAATTAATTTCTAGATCATTAAATTCATTAATCTTCTCTTAAATTTCTTCGTTAATTTAATTAATCTATAATTACCAAAAAATCTTAATTAAGTTCAAGATAACCCACTTATCATTTTTAAATTACTTAATTATCATTATCATAAAATTAAACTTAAAACCTTTAAGTTAATCAAAACGTTATTTAAGATAATTACTTACCTTTAAGACCTTATTTAAATAACCTTGAAATTGATTCACATTTACTTAAAGGTCAACTTAGATTGATAATTTAAAAGAATCTTACCATTTTAATTTAATTCCTTAAATACTCTTTTTAAATTCTTTCAAATAGACTTAAGTATTAACTTACTTTCATTTAAATTAAAAATATATTACACAACTTCCATTTATTTAAGTATTTGTATAACATTAATATTTAAAAGAATTTTTTCAAGGAAAAATTTAAAACTTAATTTAATTCAAATTTGCAAACTTGGTTTATTAAATTTAAAAACATGGTTATCACTTAACCTGACCCGAGTCAAAGAAACAAATTACCCAAGCCATATTCAAAATCTTTAAGTCAAACCTAAAGTTCATCTCAAGCCCAATTTTCTTTTATTTCAGTAATATTACAGACTATTCTAGGAAACATATACGCATGCAACCGGAACCCATTCTCGAGCTACCATGATGTTACCCCGAAAACTACTTCGAGACGCAGACCCTCTTCCCAAACTAGAATTCGACACTAAAACCATCATGCACGTGCATAGTGGCTTAACGTCGCTCTGATCACCATCGTTACCCTCCGCAAGTCGACGACGACCATATCGTCTCGAACGATCATCCTGAACCATGAGTCTCCTCGTAATTCAAAATCGATCACACTCAAACCCCTCAGGCAGAAAACCCTCCACCCTATCCACCTGACACCACCCAAATCCGATCACCGTAGTTCACGTCACCATGCCTAGAGCAACATTCGAGTCCACTCTCTCTTTTCCCCCATAACCGATCTTTCCCGATGCTACGACGGCAACTCAGTAGCCTCACTTCCGACTTGACAAAATCAGTGCAAAAGCCCTACATCGATGATTTGCCATCACCACGACGAACTAAAAAATGACACCATTTTTCCCAAACTCGCTGGCCTTCACGCTACCTCCACCAACAATCATGACTTCCCTTTTTGCTTAAATCGCGTGAAAACGCCCAAATCGTGATCTCCATTCCACCTAAAATTCCCAAATCATAGTTTGCTTAAAAATCTTTATAATAACCTTAAAATTCATGATTTTGAAAGATGAAACAGACTATGTAGGTGAAACTAAAAACCCTGGAAATGAAATTCCTGGGTTGTTTGATTTTCTACTGTAAATTTTGCTTCCAAATTAAACTACCAGTTAACAGTGTTTAAAGAATTTTTAAAACTAATATTTTGTTAATGCAAACACAATTTCTTTAATTATCCCAGTCTATAAAAGTTTGTATAAAAGAAAAATTGAATTTAGAGAAAAGTTGGTCTATAGAAACTTAAATAGAAACAGGCATATTTCCAAAATTCAGAATGCATACACAACTCTATACTTATATACAGGCAAACATATACATATATTCATGCAAAACATTTCACCCATTTCAACTATAATTTATCACTTGCCTGTGAACAGATTTGGTTTAAAAAAATGAATGTCTACTCACCTACAAATGCTTTGAATAGAGGACAGCTTGATTTTTTTCTGGAATCTAGAAGCTTTTGATCTGATTTCTTAATATGATTTGTTGATCTTGAATTTACTTATGTAAGAGTTGAACTAGATCTACTTCTTGCTTGAATTCTGGTTTAAACTTGATTTTGCTTTTAACTTTTAATAATTGTCTCAGGTTTTGCTTTTATTTGTATTTGTATCTGAACTTGTTTCAGATTTTTTTTTTTTTTTTTGTTTACCTTTTTCTTAGTTTCCGAGTCTTAGTTTGTGAGAAAGAAAAATGAGAAAGAGTAATGTATATGTATAATCTTGTTCAAATTCTATTTATTATTTTTGAAAATAAACGACAAAAAGGACACTTGTATTATTTGCAAGCTAATTTACTTACAAATGTTAATATATGATTTATTTATCTTACACTTGTTAATATCATATGTTAATTTGCTTTCACATATCTTGGTATAAAATCGTTATATTATAATATTTACACAATTATCTACATGTAGTTTAAGTGTTTTTAATATCATTTTATATTATATTTTCAATTTATCTATATATATCTTATTATTTTTATTAATATTTTCAAATTAACATATGTTTTAATGTTATATTCATATATTTCCTTAACTACATCTCTTTACTGTTACTATTTTTTAAGGTAACCTTAAATAAAATAATATAAAATTTTAATTATAACAAACTATTAATAAGCAATATCCATACATATTATTTTTAAAATAATTTAATATATTACCTTGAATTTCAAATCCAAGTATTATTTAAAATCTACTCATGTGTATATATATACATATAACAACGCATTATTACTTGTTTTAAAAGAATAATTTGTCAATTTTAAATAATCATATTAGGAGATTATCAAATAAATATTTATCCAGATTAATATTTATAATCAGATTTATTTGTTGAATCTATAAATCAGAATTTTCAAAGGTTAAATCAGATAATTATCCAATTATCTGATGCTCCAAAATCCGGTTATCACATTCCTCCTCCTTTGAATCTTTTCGTCCTTGAAAAGGAACAAAGCCAGAATTTATTCAATAACTTAATAACATATAAATTATTTCTGATCATATTTAAAAAACTTTTAAAATCCACATAATATTATAAAATAGTTTTATAGAAATACTTTTTATAACTCGATGTCTCAACCAGTCCATCCTTATTTTCATAGAAATTCGGTCATACATTGATCAGGCGTAAGACCGAAAATCTATAAATATCCGGTTAACCCATTTTCAACATCCAGTGAACATACTTGGGAAATATTTTGTTGAAAATATAGAAAACATTTTTGAAAATAGAAGAAACATCTTTGGTGAGAATGCTCTTGAAATCATCACCCCCATCCGTGGTCGCAGTTAACCCGATGGTTACGTTGCCATCCCGGCAAAATCCATAGTTAACTGTAGGCACTCCATGCCCCTTTATTATGCCATGTAACCCGCTACAGATCGCAGCTACATCTGAGGTTACATTTCTATCACAGCAAAAACCCATATAACTATAGGAATCAACGCCCTCGAATTTCACTACCAAAAGAATGAAACTTCTTCACTCGACCATAGATCGTAGTCTACGGATGTTACGTTGCCTTCCCGGCAAAATCAAACATAAACTGTTGACACTCACCTCCACACAATTCCCGCTACGGTCCATAGTTGATCGCAGCGACATCAAATTACACTGTCGTCACAGCATAACCCAAATGCCTCTGTAGGCATAAGCGCCCTCGACTTTCGCTACCCAAAAATCCTCAGGAACTTCAGTTTGACCAGACTTCCTTATAGGATCCACTTTATAGCCTCCCCATTAGGGATCAAGGCAGTACCAACCTACGGTACTCCTAAGAAGTTCATTTCAAGGGAGCGCCTTTTTCTCTAGAGCCATTTTCGAAACACTTTATACTATACACATATAGTATCTTCCAAATCATACACCTAGTATGAATCTCATATAAATCTCCTTTTCTCAAAATCGATTATTCCAAAATTAATAATTCTCAAACTATGCTTTCCAAATTTCCAAATTGATTTTTCACCAAAAGTCAAAGCCTTTCCAAAATCTATAGGTTCCAAAACCTTTTTCCAAAATCATTCTCATAAGATCCTTCATATATATATATATATATATATATATATATATATATATATATATAACTTTGAAAATCTTTGGATCACTTCATACCTGTATAAATTCCCTTTTTATACTTCAAATATTTTCAAAAACCCTTTTCTTCTGGCTATAGATTCAATAAGGGGAGTTATCAATTATATATTCATCACTTTGTTTATGCCATATCAGTATTCAAACTTGATTACTCTATAAAGTCACTTACCATATTACTTACTTCCATAAAGTAAAATTTCTACCATAGAAATATCCAATTCCCACTTTATTTCATCATATATTTCACAAATATCCTCTTTCTTTCAAAAACCATTTTACATTTCTTATCCATAAATTTTTCAATATCAATTTCATTCAAACCCGTATGATGTACACATATCATCCGTATGCTATATCAATTTGATCGCTAATTCGATCACACAATTTCACTTCCGAACTAATATCGTCCACCCAACTTCCTAGTGCGGACTCAGATCTAGTTTCTTGATCAGAAATTGTCATTCTCCTTGCGTAGTCATAAATTTGATAGAGAATTTCTAGAATCAATCAAAAATCCATATCCAAGTTCGCCGTAAAAAATCGAGTGAAAAATCCCAACTCGGATCGATATACTATCTTGAAATTATGTGCTCGAATCTGGATCAAATCACTATGCGAATAGAATAATATACGTACATCCTACGTATTTATCTTCATTGATTATTAGCTAAACAGTTCTCTTTCTATTCACATTCACTTTAATTTCTATTTACTTATTCACAGTTGCTTCAATTCCCATTTGGATTATTACCTCAATTGTTATCTCAATTGGGTATTTAATTATAAACAGTTTGCATTCTAACCAGCTTATATTTAGAAAAAAAATTGACACGATTAAAATAGATAAGTAATTGAAAAATAATTATTAATTGTATAATAGCTGTAAAATAGTTAAGTAATTGTAAAATAGTCAAATGGTCATAAAATAGTTAGATAATTGCAATATAGTTGTAAAATAGTAAGTAGTTATAAAGTAGTTGAAAAACAGTAATTAATTTATAAATCAGTTGTAAAATAGTTAAATAGTTCCGAAAATAATTGTAAATTAGTATACAATAGTTTGGCTTTAAAAAGAAAGATTGTATAGTATGTAGCTTGGAAAAATAGATTTAAGAAAGCTTATATTAAAAATAATTTGTTTAGAAATAGTTTCATAGCCAAACTGTTCCACTACCCAATCTTTATTCCAATCAATTCAGATTTTAAATTTCCACTTCCTCTTAACGTTGATTAAATCCCAAATCAATTTAAACAACTCCAATTCCCACTCCAAATTTAACTTTATTCAACTTCGATATCAATCTCAATTTGTTCAATTAAATTTCAAATTAAACTAATTTTCAGTTTTAGTTCATTTTAACTCCAATTTGAATTAATCCCGATTCAAGTTGAACTAACCTCGATTCTTTCCAAATTCAAATCAAATTCCATTTGAATTTGAAATTATCAACTTTAATCACAATTTCAAATTATTCAAATCAAATTTCAATTTTGAACTAATTTCAAATTCAATTTTACTTTAAATCATCTCTAATTTTTTTTAATGTTGATTTAATCCCGTAAATCAAATTAACCCTTACTTTTAATTTAACAACTTAATTCTTTAGACCATTTAATTCTGAATCCAAATTCCAAAATTCCATTTTTAAATTATCTTTACTTAACTTATTTCAAAGTTCAAATAAGAATTCAAAAACAATTTAATCTTCAGATTCTAATTTATTATCCATTTTTAACTTCAAAACCAATCCTCAGTTTCATAAATTATTTATAATAATAGAATGATATCAGGATAAATAAACATCTAAATTTATCCAAACACCCATTAACAGCATCCATTTTCGATTTTCGGATCTCAAATCCAGTTTGAGATCACACATAATTCCCATCTCAAATCAACCCATTTAACTTCTCTAAATTAAATCTCAATTTCATCTTGGAATTTCCAAATCAGTTTGTTCATTCAAACTTATTTAACTTCCTCCAAGTTAAATTCAATTTAATTCCATTAACCTTACCCAAATTTTGAATCCTCCATTTCAAATTTTAAATTTCTACCAATATTCTTTCTTACTTATAAGTTCAAAGACTTATCACTTTGGGTTTCCATATCACATTCCAAGGAAAAATTAAAAACTCAACACTTAGAGTTTATTTTCAAATCATCTTTGATTTCATGTATGTCCCTTATATATATATAAATATATATATATATATATATATATATATATATATATATATATATATATATATATATAAAGTTATTTTCTTTGCACACCAAGTTATATCTTAAAATTTAAACCACCTTCGGTTTAATTTCAAAACAAATTTTACATCTCTTATTTTAAAATAAGATCACATTCAAAATAGTCTGAATAATATCATTTCTTTTAACATTTTGAAAACAATTTCAGATGTTTCTAGACTTAGGATTCAAAACTTTACAATCTAAAACTCACTTCAATTTATAAGTTATACTTATCTAAAAGTTTGCTAGAAAACAACATCCCATTATTAACCACAATAACCATTTCATATTCTGGTTTGAAACCAATTCTAATTCATCTTATCGGTATAGTTCATTCTATTCAATTCCCATTTTGGTATATATGTGTGTGTGTGTGTGTGTGTCACTTAATTCTTTTTCAATTTCAATATCCGACAACCAATTATTGCTTTATATATAAAATATAAGCTTTTGTAAAAATCATTTATGAAAACCATTTTTAAATTCTTTATATATGATAATAACAAGTATTCTCTCATATCATATACATATACATATACATATACATATACATATACATATACATGTACATGTACATATACATATACATGTACATATACATATATATATACATATACATATATAAACTCTACTCATTCTAGGGTACCATTGATCCTATCCTTAATGAGTAAAACCCACCAGAGCCAAGGTTCTCGCTTAACCTTCAACTCTGATACCAAATGTAACGACCCGGAATTTTCGATTACAAAAATTCTAGATTGTTAGAGAAAAGAAGAAAGAGATAGAAGAAGAAGAAGAAATAGAAACACAAATTCTCACATTCGCAGTGGATCAAAATATAATATCAAATAAAATAGCCGTTATACAAAGGAAAACTGTATTAGTTAATTTACATCAATACATTAGAGTTACAACATTTACACAAACATTGGACAGTTAAAATCAACATGTCCCAGATAACTGCAATAATATACACAGCAGAATACTCCATCCTGCCATTCAGCTCACCTCCTGAACTCCGGAACATCCTAACCTGGAAATCTGTAATACTCGGTCTAACCTAAGCATTACATCAAAGAAACATCCAGGTTAGGCTGGAAATCAGCGTGAATAAACCCAAATAACTTGAAAACACTAAGTTATAACATACCTAAATTCTTGGGTAATTCGTTCTTCACCATGAGTTCTTTATTTGTTATAGTCAACGGTTATTTCTCAAATCAATCTCTAAGTACCTTTACTTAGTTTCAATGGTCCAGTTCACTTAAATTATTTCATTCCAGCCTATTGATTGCACATATCAAATCTATAAAGAATTGTAGAAGGTTTCAAATTGAAGTGGTCTCGGGTATGTACTGATACTCGACCCTGGTCTCTTCGAGTCCCATGTCATCTTAACCCCAGTTATTCAAATGAAATACAATTCAAACTTTGAATACAAGATGTCACTTTACATAGCAATTCATCTCGATAGATAACCATATTATCACAGTTTAATCAAATCATATCATAAAACATTTCATATCAGAAACATCAAATAATTCAAGGCATTCAATATCATTCAATCATTCATAAGCAAGATTAATTAGTCACACCATTCCAATTAATTTAAATAAATTAAATTTATTTTTTTGATCGATTTTAATCATGCTTACTTAACATTAATTAATTACGAACTATTAGTTAATCATCCCTTAATTATCCTCTTTAAATACATTAAGTAATTAGCCTTTAATTAATAACACGAATTAATTAACCTTCAGCCATTCACATTAATTACATTTATCCTTAATTAATTACTCAAATTAATCATCCTATAATCATTTACATTGATTAATTATCCTTTAATTAATCACACTCATTAATTAACTAACCCTTAATTAGTTCCTTAATTAATCAATCCTTTGATTAATTACACTAAGTAATTAATTCTTAATTACTTCCCTTAAGTAATTTAACATTAATTACTTTCATCAAGTAATTATCCCATTTGTTAATTATGCTCAATTAATTATCCTCGATCCTTAATTAATTTAACCTTTAATTGCTAATTAAAAGACCCTTTAGTTACTTACATTAAGTAATTATCATATAAGTAATTAATCTCTAATTACTTAATTAATTTATCCTTAATTACGAATTAATTAATCTCTTATTAATTAACTCATAATTAATTAAACTAATTAACTACTTTTTTCATTAATTAATTTCTAAATCATTTAATTAATTAATCTTCTCTTAAATTTCTTCATTAATTTAAATAATCTGTAATTGCCCAATAATCTTAATTAAGTTCAAGATAACCCACTTATCATTTTTAAATTACTTAATTATCATCTTCATAAAATTAAACTTAAAACCATTAAGTTAATCAAAACATTATTTAAGATAACTATTTATCTTTAAGACCATATTTAAATAACCTTGAAATTGATTCACATTTACTTAAAGGCCAACTTAGATTAATAATTTAAAAGCATCTTACCATTTTAATTTAATTCCTTAAATACTCTTTTTAAATTCTTTTAAGTAGACTTAAGTAATAACTTAATTTCATTTACACTAAAATATATTACACAACTTCCATTTATCTAAATATTTGTATAACATTATATTTAGAAGAATTTGTTCAAGGAAAATTTTAAAACTTGATTTAATTCAAATTTGCAAACTGGTTTTATTAAATTTAAAAATATGGTTATCAATTAACCTGACCCGAGTCAAAGAAACAAATTACCCGAGCCATAATTCAAAATCTTCGAGTCAAACCTCGAGCTCATCTCAGGCCCATTTTTCTTTTATTTCAGTAATATTACAGACTATTCTAGGAAACATATATGCATGTAACCCGAAACCATTCTCGAGCAACCATGATGTTACCCCAAAACAACTTCGAGACGTAGACCCTCCTCCCAAACTAGATCTAACACGCCCAAAACTATCATGCACGTGCATAGAAGCTTAGCGTCGCTCCGATCACCATAGTTACCCTCTGTAAGTCGACAACAACCATCTCATCTTGAACGATTACCCAAAACCATGAGCCTCCCCGTAATTCAAAATCGATCACACTTGAACCCCTCAGGCAGAAAAACCACCACCCTTTTCCACCTGACACCACCCAAATCTGATCACCGTAGTTTACGTCACCACGCTTGGAGCTACACTCGAGTCCACTCTCTCTTTTCCCCCACGACTGGTCTTTCTCGATTCTACGATGACGACTCAGTAGCCTCACTTCCGACCTTGACAATAATCAGTGCTAAAACCCTACATCGATGATTTTCCATCGCCACGACGAACTAAAAAAAGGAGACCATTTTCCCCAAACTCCCCGGCCTTCACACTACCTCCAACAACAATCACGACTTACCTTTTTGCTTTGGTCATCAGAAAACGCCCAAATCGTGATCTCCGTTCCACCCAAATTTCCCAAATCATAGTTCGCTTAAAAATCTTTATAATACCCTTAAAATTCATGATTTTGAAAGACGAAACAGACAATATAGGTGAAACTAAAAATCCTAGAAATCGAGTTCCTGGGTTGTTTGATTTTCTACGGTGAATTCGACATCCCAATTAAACTACCAGTTAACTATGCTTAAAAGTATTTTTAAAATTAATTGTTAATAAAAACACAATTTCTTTGATCATCCCAATCTATAAAAGTTTATTTGAAGAGAAATTGAATTTAGAGAAAAGTTGGTGTATAGAAACTTAAATAGAAACAAGCATATTTCCAAAATTCAGATACGCACACAAACAACTCTATACTTATATACAGTCAAACATGTACATATATTCATGCAAAATATTTCACACATTTCTACTATAATTTATCACTTGCATGTGAACAAATTTGGTTTAAAAAAATGAATGTATACTCAACCTGCAAATGCTTTGAACAAAGGATAGCTTGACTATTTTGCTTCTAGATTCCAGAAGCTTTTGATCTGATTTCTTAATATGATTTGTTGATCTTGAATTTTCTTATATGAGAGTTGAACTGGATCTACTTCTTGCTTGAATTCTGGTTTGAACTTGATTTTGCTTAAACTTTTCTTTTAACTTTTAATAATTGTCTTAGGTTTTGCTTTTATTTGTATTTGTATCTGAACGTATTTCAGATTTCTTTTTTGGTTTTTGTTTACCTTTTTCTTAGTTTCCAGCTCTTAGTTTGTGAAGAAAAAAAAGAGAAAGAGTAATGTATATGTACAATCTTGTTTAAATTCTATTTATTATTTTTGGAAACAAAAGACAAAAAGACTCTTATATTATTTGCAAGCTAATTTACTTACAAATGTTAATATATGATTTATTTATCTTACACTTGTTAATATCATATGTTAATTTTCTTACACATGTACTCTTGGTATGAAATCTTTATATTATAATATTTACACATTTATGTACATGTAGTTTAAATGTTTTTAATATCATTTTATATTATATTTTGAATTTATCTATCTATATATATCTTATTATTTTTCTTAATATTATCAAATTAACATATGTTTTAATATTATATTTATATATTTCCTTTAATATATTTTCTCTTTACTATTATTTTTTAGGTAACTTCAAAGAAAATAATATAAAACTTTAATTATAACAAATTATTAATAACCAAATATCCATGCATATAAGTTTTAAATTTATTTAAGATATTACCTTGAATTTCAAATCTAAGTATTATTTAAAATCTGCTCATGTGTATATATGTATATACATATAACAACACATTATTACTAGTTTTAAAAGAATAATTTGTCAATTTTAAATAATTATATTAGGAGATTATAAAATAAATATTTATCCAGATTAATATTTATTATCAGATTTATTTGTTCAATCTATAAATCAGAATTTCCAAAAGCTAAATCGGATAATTATCCAATTATCTGATGCTCAAAAATCTGGGTTATCACAAAATCTATGGTCTATAACTTCGTTCTTCCCCCTGTTCTAATGGTGGGCATTTTCTTCCAAATCCCGTTGTCATGTATTTGTATTTCAATTTGCTACTCTGGCTCTATGATCGCCTGTTCTAGGCACTACTCTAGATCCAAATCGATCATGCCCTTGAGACGTAGGTCCATGGTTTTAGTTTCTTTTGCTCTATCACCAAATGCTTCTACATTGGTTTCTTGGTACATGATTATGAATTCCTCCAACTCTAGCAATTCCCTATTGTCCCATCCTTTGGAAGAAACCTTCCAGCATCTCCTACTACCACGAACCTTTCTAACATCTCTTGCCGCCTAGCCATTATGCTATTTTGCATTTCCTTTATCATCTTCTCTATTTCATCTCTGGTTATGTAGATGGATTTATGAGAATTTAAGGATACTTCCTGGCTAACCTCATGCTCTAATTGACTTGCTTTGGGTTTTGATCTAGTATTAGGCCTCTTCATCTTCTCCAATCTCAGAGTTAAGCTTCAAGTCTTCCGATTTTGTCCAAGGTTCTCATTGAAAGCACCAAAATGTTAACTCAAAAATGTGATCAATACCCAAAATCAAGATGAAAGCACTTGTTTAAATTAATAAAAGAAAACACGGTTAAAGAAGTTTATAGTAATCCATTTAGGATTGTCTCGCATGTTTAAAGGAGGAATGATGGTTCGGATTTGGAAAGTCCCACATCGCGAAATAAATTGGAGAAGTGGTGTATAAATATGGGTTGGTAGACATGTAACATTAGGGATTTTTTTTTTGTTACAACAAAGTATGTGCCAATCCATATGCGTATGCCACGTGCTGGAGATGGGGAGCTTGGTCCGACTACCATTACACAACAAACCCAGCGTAATCTACGGTCTACATCAATTTTAATCTTTTATTAGTTGTTCTCTCTCTAGTTACAACTAGCAATGCCTAATCTGGCCACAACCTAGTGGATATTATGTTTACAACGGAGCTTCTAGACTTTTAAGAGTACAATGCTAAGAATTTATTGATATAAGTCTCGAAACAACAATTAGTTATTTCCTAGCTGAATTTAATGGAGGAGGGGTTGGTGGTGAAGAACCGGTAGAGTCTGCATGGTCAGAGAATTCAGATACTATTTTTGTTTCTTTATAGCTTATATTTATAGGGAAAATAGTCATGTTGGACCCGAAATCCACCTGGAGCAGAGTTCAAATATGGGCCCGAAGTAGTGTGCAAAGTCGTAGGATTTCCCAAGCTAACCACAAAGGTTGATACCGACCTCTTAAGTCAAGGTTGACTTCTCACCGTAGTTCAAATCACTTCGAACCTTCTTGCGTCCTTCTTCTTACTTCATTTTAAGGTGCCATATGCTATTTACATTGATTGTTGGTCATCTAAAACAAGTCGTCGTCTACTTCTCTCCAAAACAGCCCGGTATCAGCCTATTTTTCTAAGAGGTCAGCAATGACTTTTTCCCTTAGCTTGGAATGACTTTTATGTTTTACAGCATTCTTTTAATTCCATATAAAGGTGTCCTAAGAAGTCGCAACGCCTATGGAGTTAATATGAGAAGTCGATACCTACATGAGAGGTCGATACCGACATCTCTCCTCAGTTTATTTTTTGTCCAGATTTCTTGTACTATATTCTCTAGTCCTTTTAAGTGTGCCTCCAAGTTTTCAAGTCATTTCGTCCTCATCTGAATCTTCTAAGTCTAGTTGAAATCTACTTTGCTAAAAAGCAGGTAAACACTATGATTCAACGTGCTGAACGTTTGAACTCTAGGCATAACTAATTAAGATTAAATAGTTTGGCTAATTAGGTAAAAAAATTATTCTTTATACAACCCGCTTTATATATTTTAATTTATTTCTGAATTTAAAATATTTTAGCCGATTAGGTTAGATCAACAACAAGTTATTGTTTAATATTGTATTACATGGAACTTAGTTACATTTATTGAACCATATTTTAAGGAAGCCTTTCCATTGCTAAATGAAGTTTTTTTAATACAGAGGCTTATAATTATTAAATGAAAACTTGGATCTGTCAGTTACTCCACTTTCTTATAGATCAGGTCACGAAGATATTGAACTTGGGGAAGGTACATTCTCTTCTTGAATTGTAAATTTACAGAAGATGTTCTTATAAAAATTTATCCTGGACACTTTAATGTTTGCATGTATTAGCTAACACTATCAATGTCAGTGGTTTTCTAAAATTATATCTAGGCTAGCGAAGTAAAGCCATTTTGTGGCTATCAAGTGTTGCTAGAATCTTTTTTAAGTAGGTATACTTTTTATGAATACTTTCATATTCAAGGGATATTATTTTGTGCTTAATATATGAAGATTACAACATTGATATTTATAACACAACAAATTTATCATGAAGCTTTCACGTGCCACAATCTTCCATTTTTTGAAATCCACGCCGGTATTTTATCTAATATGTACGTTTATCCAAGTGATTGTCAACAACTTGAACTATAATATTAATCTTCAACATATTGTACAAATAGTGAGTGAATTTATCATTTTATGCATTTATGAGTGTGATTCTTCCATAGCATAGTTTTTTTCCTAAAAAAGATTGATTTCTCTTTGTTTCTCCAAATAGGTTAACGTCATTATAACTCCTTCACTCAAGATATGAGTTTAAACACTACTGAAATTTTCCAAATGATTTAAACACTATTAAAAATTATTATAGCACCAAAATTCTCATCCTATTTTGTGTTTCTCTAAGCCCTCCTTTGGTCTCTTTCTTTATTTCCATTCAAAACTAGATTTTGAACAACATCTCTGGACCTTTGAAAACGGTAAATCAAGCATAGTGATTACCTTTATTTCTTGAAGATCTAATTTTTTAAATCTTTAATATTGTTTTAGTAATTTATCTTACAAGCTTATTATTTTATTTTCTTTTACGATAATGCTTAATGTTAGATTGTTAATATGCTTACTGTTTGAATATCTTATGTTGAACTTACATGTTTTTATTACTCATGTTGGTGTTATACTACATATCACTATGCAAGTCCAAAAGGCTTATTAAAATAAGGTCATATGATAAATTAGATTTTATATCAGATGCTTAGCATGTGTGCCATGTTCAATCTAGTTCCAACCTGGTTCATGTTTGTCACTCGCTACTTGCCTCTGACTTGCTTTAAATGCTCTGCCTTAGGATGTTCAAACCATTCAGCTGCATATTATTCATGTTCTTGCTCAAGAGCATGGTCAAATTAGTGCACATAAAAAATATTGCTGCCATGCTAAAGCTCATCCAGTTCTATTTCTTTCCCCGCACATGCTCAACCCAATCAACTGCCTCAACAAGTTCTTACTCAAGAGCATTATTGTGTGTTGCCTATCGTGCACACCACTGAATCACTGATGTTCAGGCCAATGTAAATAAGCATACAAGAGCGCCACATAGACAATAATACATTATTGTCTTCATATATTGGTTTGTAAATAATCCCTTAATCCAATGAATCACATAGCAACATTAACAAGCAGGTAGTACTGTGGGAACAGAGCTAGTCTAAAGGGGAAGAAATGAGTGTATTTCAATTTTTTTCACCATTTTGGATCTTTATTAAGCTTACGAAGTCTAATTCATTTAGAACTTTTTCAAATTTATTTTAAATAAAATCATTAATTTATTTGATTTTATAAATAAAGTTTTACTTTATATTACTTGATTTTATGTTTTTTGAGAAATAAATGTGTGATCCTCTAGAAGTAAAGGAGTGCACACATATAGCTATATATATAACACAAAGCAAGGCGCTCCCAACATGCTTGGTAGGTAGCAAATCTAAATATAAGTATCGAAGGAAAAAACTCAGGTACTCCTATAATGAGCTTCGGCAAGGCCACCGTCCATTACACTCCAATATCGATCTCCGGCATGGCCACCGACTGATATTAAGTTATTAGAAGTACCTGAAAAACTAATGAATATCACAAAGCCAATAATTACTGGAAGCCGGCACCATCTAATAAGGAAGCTCCATGTTGTTGACTCTGAAGGAATGGAGATGCGACTAATCTGAAGTGGAACCGCTTATGCTCCTGAATGGAAAACTCCACTCTGTAGACTCGGTAAAACTGGAAGCAGTTCCTTGCTGAAGAGTGAATCCTCCTGAAAATAGAATTCCATAACGAAGAGTTCTGAGAAGAATCCCTCACTACGATCAGTCATCCTGCATTTAGCAATCATGTGTACCTGCAAAGTGAAACTAACGCTGTAACGACCAGGAATTTTGGAGATTTGAAATTGGAATATTTAACTGATTTTAAATATTTAAAAGTTAACTTCTAACCTGAATTTGAAATATCACTGATTTTTGAATAATTTAAATTATTGAATTTAATAATTGGTAATTGGGTAAAATATGAAATTTGGAGTTTCGAGCTTGTTAAAAATATTTTAAAGGCTTATAAAATTTATAATGATGATACTGAGATAATAGAAGTGTTAAAATTCAATTTAAAGGTGATTTATTCGGTTTTGAAAATATATCGTTTAAAATCGACATTTAAAAATAGCCTTCCGAGGCACAGTCTCGGATTTCGACGAAACCAGTTACTTTGGATCCACAATATTGTATTATTATCGAATTTCAATGTTCGTAACGATTGGGTTTGTCGTGTGATTGTAACGACCTGATATTTTCAACCATTCACATCCGCACATGTCGGACTTGAATTGTTCAAAATACCGCGTTGAAAATAAAAATTTGGCAGTACTCAGCATAAACACTAAATAAATAATCATAGACATAGAGTAATATAATGCAGCGGTAGAAAGGAAATAGTAGTTCATGAAGCAACTATACATATACATCGGAGTTAGACAAGGTAAGACAGAAGTAACAAGATGATAATCAGGTACAAATCAGAATACATCACTGGAATCACTACATACTGGAAGCAAAATAGATGGTTGGATCTTCAAGAAAAGCTTCAACTTCGAAGGTGCGTCTTGAATGCTGAATCACTCAGTCAGACCTAAGCGTAAAGAAAAACATAAAACACTCGAGTCAGGACATACATACTTATGAACTGTAAATCAACTCAAGTGAACAGTAACAAAATGCATCAGTAACTTAAAGGATGCTTGGTATCGCCCATCCTTTAAGGATCCGTCAAACTATTTACTATGTAGTAATATTTCGCTATTATAATATTGTATATTGTAAAAAAAACTAACTTTTTAATAGCGTTAAGGAGTGACCCAATATTTCCCTTAACACATAATAGTGCCAGTAGTCTATACAGTACTGTAATACCTACCGATCGGGAGGCTACCTGAGGATACTCCAAAGGTACGACACAAATCAAAATCGTACAAGGCTCGTTAGGGTAGGTGACATGGCACAACAAGGCAATGCTAGGGTAGATATACCAATTACGCATCCGGACCGGTGGTAACGCGTAGCAGCCACTACTGCCCACTTTGAACCACACTCCCAAAATCAAAGGCGCGCACCAAAAAATCACAAAGTAATAGAATGACGTACGAAGAAGTGCATCCGATAAGAGGTGCTACCTCCTTAGCCCGAGAATCGCTCCTGTTTTAGTCATTTTATGCCAACTCATGGGAGTCGGGTCCACGTACATACCTCAATAGAACGTCGCCACCATCCTACTTCATTCTGGAATCCCCACCGCGTACATGGTTGTCAAAGTGGTTTTCGGTATCAACAGAGAGTATGCCCATATCCTATCCCGGTCACTTTTCCAACCAATATTTATTATAACACCGTGGTCATTTAAAAATAGTATATACTGTCAAACCAAATATCAGTTCATTTCAAAACTATATTCCTTTCAAATTAGTTTATACTTCGAAACCAAAACCATTTTTATTTCAAAACTATATTCATTTCAAAACCATTTCAAATCATTTCCTTTCAAATCCTTTATCAATACATTATCATTCTTTAATCCAAATATTCAATTTCACTATCATTTTAAAAATCAATTATGTCATTCATTTATTATTTCAAATATCATTTCAAAATACATCTCAAAATTCCATTTATCTCATTACATTACATTCATTTAACATATAACAAAGTAAACATTATTAAAATTCAAATTCAATTTAGATTCCTTTGAAATTCAAATTTAAATATTAAATTATATTGAAAACTCCTTATACTTCATAAATAATAAATTCCAAAAGTTAAATAATTTAACACTTCAAAATATAACTCAAAATAGTGTTAAAATCTACAATATTTCAAAACATTGTCAAATTTCAGCAACGACGACACTTACAAAGTGTTATCATAGCTTATATTAAGTATTTCAGCATATAGTTTAGTGTAGCAACCACCGCACTTACCAAGTGCTATAGCAGAGATGTTTTGTTTATTTACAGCAACAGCGGCACTTACAAAGTGCTATAGTAGCCATTCTTATTAATTCAAAGCTTAGTTAACTTTAGCAACGGAAGTGCTGCAGCAGCCTGTTATTAAAATTTCTAGAATTAAATAAACTTAAATTTTAGTTGTTTTAAACTTATAAATCATATTTCTAGGCTTCAAAATTTGACATTTAAATCATTTTAACATATGACTTATCACAACAAAATTTTTATAATTAAATATCCAATTTAAAATTCAATTCATTTGATAAGTCAAAATTTCACTATTTTCTTAACTTACTAATTTAACAAAACTTAACATTTTACTTTAAATACCCATATTCAAATTTAAAATTTAGTTTCCATTATTTACTTACATTTTAAAAGTAAAATTTAAAGTCAAAATCACATTTACTCCAAACTTGCATACTTAAATTCAATTCAAATATCTAACTTTCTTAAAACATAAAATATACATTTTTAAATCAAAATTTCATACTTTAAAATACATATCTACATAAAAATCATTTAAAATATACCATGAGGTCTGTATATAATTTTCTATCCTAGGTCAGGTGATATGGATATGTATCATTTCAATCTGCAATTTAAAAAGAAAACCCGGGTTCTATCATTTCAAACCCGTAATCCCAAGTCAAATAAAATACAAAAAAATCACTTGAGCCTATCATTTCAGCTCATAATGATTTTTTCCTATTCTAATGTCCGTTCGGGTATGTATCATTTCAACACATAGTGATTCTATTCTAACAGGGAACTTGTAGTGTGAGTATATGCATAAACAATATAAATGAATATACAAACATGTCAATGTCACAATATACTATCATTTATCATAGGTCAGGTGATAATTAACAAAGATAACATGGTAATAACATGGAATAACATATCATATAATCATCATTAACTTGCATAACATTTTAATTACTAATCATTTATCATCCATTTACCATTCCATAAGTAATAATGTCAGAGTGAGAATGACTCACCTTTATCAAAGCTAGAGATCCAAAACAACACACAAGAACGATTCCAAAAGCACGACAAGCACGATTAGATTTGAATGGATGGAGAGTCTTATATCAACCAAAAATATAACATACATAAGCAATATATTTAATTTACATACAAATAAAACTAACAGATTTTGATTAGCAAAACAATTTCAAAACAAGGAAAGATAACCAAACCTTAGAAGCAAAAAACTTGTACAAGACAACATAAGCTTGGCCTAAATGCAAATGGGCTTGATCTCACCACACCTATGCTCGGCCTAGGTCATGTATGCTCGGCCATGAGTCATGAAACATGGCTATGGGCATGAAAGTGGAAGGCAAAGGCAAAACAAGTGGACGGTTAAGGAGGCAAGGGGTTTGGATGAACACAAGGACCTATGGGCTTGACCTAGGAGTCAACAAGCGCAGCCATGGTGCCAACATGGCTAGGCCATGATAAGCTCAGAGGTGTGGGGTGATGGATACGTGGTGCGACCAAAAGAAAGGGTGGTGGTGAGGTGATAGGGCAAGCAAACATGAAGGGGTTTGGTGAATGGATGGTTTTGTCATCGTTAACATGCTTTGGATGTGGAGTTTTGGCCTAGGTGCTCACGGCCTGGCTTTGGGAGGAGGATGTGATGATGTACGCCATGGATGGGAAGGTGGAGGAGGAAGGTGGTGGCTAGAGGAGGGGTGAGGCCGAACTATGCATGGCAAAACCAAAAAGAAAAAGAGAAAAATGAAAAAGAGGGGAAGAAGGAGGGAAGCCATGACTAGCCAAAATTTTCAGGAGATGAGAAATGAAGACTTGAGATGATTTTTTCTTTCATGTGAATGATAAGAGGCGGCTAGGTTTTTAGAATAAAAGGCTATAATTTAGGAATAGATATGGTAGGAAATCAAAAGGGTGGAAAATATAAAGGCAAGAAATAAAAATGAAATGTATGCCTATATTTAAAACAAGTAATGTATCTTAATTGATTTATTTCCTATATATTAAAGAAAGATGTATATACAAAAGAAGCCTTTACTAAACAAAATAAATACAAGAACATTTAATAAATAAATTTTAAAAAGTTATGCCTTTAAGGCAATATAACATATATCTATTCTAAATTCCTTTCCAAGAAATAAATAAGGGATCTAAACACATAACCATTTAATTAATAAATGAATGTCTAAATAAATAAAATAGAAAGATAAGGTAGACATAGATATTATGAAAAATAAACAAATAGTTTAGGAAAAATAGAAAATAAATAAAGAAAATACTTTATTTGATCGAAACTAAAATTTAAACTGTAAACAAAATACAACTGACATTGGAAAATTTCAACTACACTTTTAAAATGTTTCAAAATAAAATATATATCTACATAACATGTCATGTTACACTTGTAAACATAAATTAGAACATGAAATGACAAATAAAATATTATTTATGTAAATAAAATATTATTTATGTAAATTAAAATAAACAATTTTGTTAAATAAACAATTTACATACAATAGTGTAAAAAGCATAACTTTCACAATATTAATCAGATTCCAACGAAACGAAAAGAAATATGCTTAAAAATTTATTTCCTTTCATAAAATAAAAATAAATTTCAAAATTTCAAAATTTAAAATTTTAAAATTAAATGTCAAATTTTGACCACATTGACAAAATTCCCATTTCTGGAAATATTCTATTTATTCATGTTTGGAATTATAATTCTCATAAAATCAAAATTTATATTTAAATAACAAAAATTATTCATTTTAACAAATAAAATAAAGTTTTTAAATCAGGAAATTCAATCTAAAAATAATTACAAAATACAGGGTTGTTACAGTGATCGTGCGATAGGTAAACACACTGAAATTTCATATCGGAAATTTAATATAATAACTGGACCCAAAAGCTATCTTCTCCATACGATCAAATTAGGACTCGTAACCTTTTCCTTTGTGTTCGAAATATGGGTATAACATTATGAACGCCTAGCGGCACGCCTCGATAAAAGGTCAAGATTTTGAGTGCGTATAACGAGACGTTTAAAAATTTAATGATATATTAGATCCTAGTAAATCTTTTAGTTGCCATTCTCTTACATCAGCTCCCCTTCTTTCCCCTCAATCGCTGTACCCTTTCCCCTTCAAGTACGCAAGCCTCACATCCTCTTTTTGTCCAAAAAAGAAGAAACATCACAGCCGAAACAAAAGAAAGTCAAAGAAAAAATATATAATAAAACATTTAATCACGAGCCTCCTTTATATAATCGCAAATCCTTCCTTTGGTTTCAGAATTATTCGAACCAAAATCATTCGAATCGAAGGTGCTGGGGGCGATTTCAATAGCAACGAATTTCGCGAGTTCTAGGGGGTCGACTGCATCGTCAGTCAATAATCGATCTTGGTGGCACGCTCGGTGGTTCGCATGCACGTTGGGGATGGCTTCTCTGTCATCTCATGAATAGCTTCGTAGGGATGTTTGTGAAGGTGCGATCGACTCTAGGTGGAAATAATGACGCATGGTGAACTGGAGGCCGGTGTGTCGTACGACGGCGAGTTCATCCCGAGGTTGTGAGGTATACGATCCATTTTTTCTTTTTAATCTAAAATTTAATTGATATGTGTATATATAAATATATGTGTATATTAGAAGGAAGGAATTTTATAGTAAAGGAAATATCCATTTCTGAAAAGAAGATTATATACACATGCATGTTTGAAATTCATATGGAGATGAGATTTTAGTTTAGCAGTAAGGTAGTTTCCAGTTTATTTTATTTAACTTTATATATATGAACATATGCCAAAAAGGAAAAATATATATTTTATAGTAAGGTGCATAAATTAACTCTATTCTATTTTTTACTCTAATAAATATATATATAGATATATTGGGTTAAAGGGAATTTTATTCTATTAGTATTTAATATATATATATATATATAAGTTAGAAAAAATTTATTTCAGTAAGGTATAAATAATTTTTATTTTTAATTTAGTAAACGTATATTTCCATATGCATATTCTAATTTAAAATAGAAATATATGTGTATGTGTGTGTGTGTGTGTGTGAGATTTTGGGAAGATATAGGAATTTTAAGATGTTGTAGAGATTTTATAAAAGTTAGATCTTTGAAATCTATTTGTGTATACATATATATATGTAGTTTCAAAAGAAAAATAAATATACATTTTAAATTTACTAATTTTTTTAAATTAACCTATTTAATTATTCTAAGACACTAAAAGATTTTTAAAGGAATTATTAGTTTAAAATTAAATTAATAAATGATGATTGATTATTCGATTTTTTAGAGTATTAATAAACCATATAATGTTTGTTACAAGGTCCAAAATTGGGAGGTAATGGTCGAGATGGAAATGGATTGCAAAATGAAAAGCAAAGGTAAGTTAATCTCACTCATTTGGATTACCGTTAACATAATTAGTTGAAATTTAAATTATTGGTTGGTTGCTTGAATTGATAATTTATTATCCTCTAGATGTGATATTATATATAATACACTACACCAAATAGCCTATTTTGTAACACTTTTATGCTTTCAATTTGTCACGGTAATAACCGTTACAAATTTATAACAGTTATTTTCGTTACAAACGTTTGTCACGGTTATTACCGTTACAAAATCTGGTAGTTCTGTAAATAGTTAAAAGTAAGATGGATAGGAGTGTAATTTTATTTCTATTATTGCTTCTTCCATTTCTCACGTACAACAATTCATCATTGTAATTGCTCTATCGCGCCTCCGATCTATTCTTCCACTGCCTACGCCGATTCGACCGCCACCTCAGTCGTTCTGCCACCACCTTTTGCCATTATCTCCAACGTTCTACCACTGCCTCCGTTTGATTATTTTTCGTCGATTTGACGAAGACAAGGGAAGATTAGGGCTTTTGATCTATTTCGACCATCAATTGCAGCCAAAATTATGATTTCAAATTTGGTAATAACTTCAACTTTAACTTATTTTTGAAATTAGGAAAGATTAGGGCTTGTGTTTTGCTGATCAAAAATTTGTTCAAGTCATACCATCGTACTGTCCTTATTTTGTTAGTAGAAATGTGGTAGTATAAATTTGGCCTGGTCAATTAATGGCAGCGGATGTACTGCAAATGGTCACATTGAGAGAATTTTTGGATGGAGAAAATGGTCAATTAATCAATGTACTGCAAACTTCAACTTTATCATTGTACTGCAAATTTTTGGATGGAGAAAATAGTCAATTAATCAATGGACTGCAAATGGTCAATTAATGGCAGCGGATGTACTGCAAACTTTTAACTTCGACTTTATTGTTTTGTTTTGTTTGTGAAAAAAGAAAGTCGTTATTGGGGAGAATATCATATTTATTAGTCTAAACTACATATTATCTTGGTACAATAATGTATATGGATGTGCTGAATGTGTTGACACTAAATTAAAATCAAAAATTTATTTTCTGAACATAGCCAAATAGTATCAAATTTAAGTTTAAAAACAAATCTAAATTGATGGAAGTAAGATGATGTACGCCTTCAGAAATTGGTGCATACTTCTTCAAGCATTATGCTTTTTTGCGTTTGTACTTCTTTTCACCATTCTTTCAAGTGGCTAGATAATTATGTTCACATGTTCCGCTCATGGAAGATCCCGCTAGCACCAGCCAGATCTCGCTTTGGTTCAGCGCATCTCAGTATGTAGTGCATAGAACATGCACTTCATTTTGTATGTCACTGCAGATACAACAAGGTTCAAGTCGCATTGACAAAATGGTTGCAGTTCACTCTCTGTAACACCCTACAGCTGCTGACATGTCACTACGACATGATTGCATAAATGCACCCCTGGTGCCTGCCACTACCACAGTAGACACTGCCTTGGAGTTAGCCTCTATCCTACTGTCAGCCTTAAGACTTCAATCCTTCAATAATAAAAGCATCTCTACCTTAAGAGCTTGTAAGCATGAAAGCATCAGAAGCAAAGAAGAAAAGGAAAGAGAAATATTATCGGTCAAGGTATGTTGGTGCTTTTATGTATTTAATTAACATAATAGAACTATATTGAAATACAACTGGCATTTGTAGTGTTTTAGGAAAATCATTACAGTTGCACAATAAAAAAAATTGTTCCAGACATTGTTTTAGGAAAATCACTGCTTTCATTGCTTTGGTGTATACTTACTATTATTTCTAGATATTTAATGGTATTGGCAGAACTTGGTATGTTGTAGTGAGATAATTTATTTTACTTGTTGCCATATTTGTGATGAGTATTCACGCAAGAAAAATGAGCGAGATGAGCTTTCCTCTGCTTGTTACACAGTTTGCACACTATTGTAGTATCAATTCCCCGGTTCTTCATTATGTCCATCATTTTTAATCTATTTATGTGCACTAGTAATATAGTCGTAGACATTTTTGATGCAATATATGACTTCCATATGTGATGATAGGGTGAATGAGCACTATTTTTGAATCTAGAATTGTCCTAGGAAGACTTTCTGAATTGTAGCTAGGGCTCCACCACTAGAAATCTTCTTGTTCACTGTTGTGTATGCTTATATGCCCAATAGTTTTGGTTACATTCAGAGGCAGGTTGGAGGTGTTGAGTTCCATTCTAAATCTAAAACTAGAGCAGACACTTTCTTATTATCTTCACTTATACAACTCAATTATTGGCACCCTGGTATATTTATGAGAGATCTGCCATCAATCCACGGATCAAAGCACATATTTGCGCTTGTGTTATTAGCAAATTTTTTTTAATGAGACAATAACATGATGTCCTTGAGTGTAGTACTTTCCATGTGACTTGCACCTCCGCATGGTTTTGCCTTTGAATTGCAGCAGTTCTTGTGCAATTCCACCAATTTATTTCTGTATCATTTCAACATATCAATTTCGTGTACTTATTCCTCTGTCGCTTTAGTTTTCCTCTGTTTATGCCATTAGACCAGTAATTTATATTGACATAGGCCTAGCATTTAAAAATATTAGCATGACGTTGAACACCTATGGTTCCTTCATAAGCTATAGCTTAATCCCACTAGAATATATGCAAATCAAATATCATTATTTACCTTTGTGTTATTTTTATGTATGGTACCTACAGTAGCATGTTTCAATTCCAAAATTTCCCTATGTTTATATTTACATTGTGATTGGTAGCTACTTTTGAATAATATTTAATACTTGTTATATTTTAACTTCTAGAAATGAAGTAGTCACTTCTTAATGCTACCAGATGTCAGAGTTTTAGCCTATTGTGTGTTGTCCTAAACTACAAATGTTACTCTATTTTTTCTATTCTAGACTCTATTTTGATTTTCATTTGTCTGGCATAGGAATTTTAATGAGTTGGAAAAAGATAAAAGTTTTAAAACTTGTATATAAAAAAGAGAATCTTCTTTTAATATTTTGAATACAGTTTTAATATTACCACCATTTTAGCTTTCTTTGTTACATTTAGTTTGCCTTCTTTAGCTAAAACTAATAACTGATCACAAGAAACTAAAAACCAAATGCACGATAGCTCTTTGTTTAAGTTTTCATTTTGTTGACTTAGGTTGATTCATTCAATGGCAAAGGACAAAATAATATAAATAGTATTTACATGAATATAAAAGCTAGAGTTGTATGTACTGCACATAGAAATTTTCTTTCAACTTGAGGAATGGAAGAACAATATATCATAAAAATATGAATAAAATATTACCGTATCGTGTTAAATAGATTGCAAGACATCGGGACTTGAATAAAAATATGCTTTTTTTGCAGGGTGGAAGTGAAGTTACCAAATGCAAGCTGTTTGATTGGATGGGAAGTGAAGAATAAATGAGAGAGCACCCTAGTTGGTAAATGCTCTAAGCATATGATGCAATTTTACCTCCTTTATTCCTATGCAGAGTAGGGCAGTAGTTACAAGAATAACATTTGCTACAACAACATTGATTAAATCACGTGATAGGAAAATTGGTACACTGTCTGGATCACCAAATGCTAATTCCTGGACAAACCGTTATAGAAAAAAGATATCAATCTATATAACATAAAATAAGCGTATTAGATTCAAAATATTTGCTACTGACTGGATAGTATTGTTTCACTGAATGATGATGTGATTAGCAATGAAGTGCATATTATATATAAGAAGTAAGAAGAGAACCAAATTTGTTTTTATAAATACGATGAGACATTCAAATAAATCCATAGGCCTTGATTAACACATAGGCCCTGATCATGTCCACTGCTAATCGGCAGATAATGAATCGGATCAGGTCGACTACTAAACCAACCCACTTATGAGGCCTAATCTATAAATACCTCAATTAGTTTCCTTAATCAGGCTATCAGGATACCTTTTCTTTAGTTCTTCTTACCACTACAAGATATATCCTTTTTAACTTAGAGTATTATTTAGTCTCATGATACATATAGATATCAGACAACAGAGATAAATAAATCCAGGCACACGACATAATATTCATGAAGGGAAGGTCTTTACTCTAGCTTTGTTCTTACTTAATTACATGTTCTCTCTATTTTACATATCAAAAAAGATTAAGTCCTCAAGTCAGCGTTTTCTCAAATCCAGTAGAACATATATGTTGTGTGTGATGCATGCATAAATTAATCAAGAGATGAATTATCTGAAAGCTCATGCTTTAAACTAGTTACTAGAAATATATGCACTTTAAGTTTCTCTTTTCAGAAAGCAGTAGCCAACTAATCATGCTTTTTTATGTAAAAATACAGTGTTCTATTACTGAGTGAATTATAGAGTTATACAACAATTACATGGTTCAAAACTGATCATCCTAAGTACAATATATGCTACAGAAACTTAGAACTTACTATAAGTTTTTTTATTAATGCTCACAGTATAGGCACTATTCTGATAAGGTATATCATTAAAGGTATGTCCTTTAATTGTTGTACTTCATAGTGGCATACTGCATATTTGACCACACCTTGCAAATATGAAATGAGTATGTTGCTAATAAGTACCACTAGAATAGTCATTTTATACTTCTGAGCAACGTGTGAGTTTCATGAAATCTGTATTCTCACAGTATTTAATAACATGTTATAGTAGCACATAATTATTCAAACTGGATTTCTTCTAGTTTGCAGGAACAAACTGAAAATGTATACGTCATGAAACTATCTATGAGTGATTCATAACATAATCAACTTTATTTCGTTTGAAAATTTGCTTAGTGCAATATGTTCAGTGTTCCTAGTTTATATGTTGCTCTGTTAATTTAGTTACTAATATTCTTCCAGTAGGTAAGGGTAAAGAATTCAAGAACTTAAGTGCATCATGGAAATTTTGCCCAAAAAAGAGGTAATTTATTTTTTTTAAACCCATACAAATCCATATTCTTCTTCCAATTTCATCATATGAAAATAAAAATATACTAGACATGCATTGAGCTACATATATGTTAGTATAGTTATCAACATTGAGAAGTTATACTTAGATAGATTCTATAAGACTATACCCAACATGGATCCTTCTGTAAGATGCAATATTAGCTGACTCGATATTTCATGCATATTTTAAGCGATTTTAGTTGAAATTTTACCATTTCTTACTGACTCGATAGGCCCTGATATTAGCTGACTCAATATTAGCCGACTCAATATTTTAAGCACTTTCTTGGGTGCTTTTAGCATTACACTAAATGAATTAGAAATTGAAGGAGATATTGTTATTTGTGAATACATCTTATATTATGTGATTAAATATTTTTATATTTGAATAAAAAATTAAATTTCTTTTTCCTCATATATATGGATATTGTATAAATGCCGAAATTTTCATATATTTAAGATTTATTAGAAAAACCATGAATATTTATTAATTTAATTTAATTGAATAGTTAAAATTTAAGATTACACAATTATCTGAATAAATAAACTTAAATATAAAATATTAGAGGAGAATTATGAAAGGTTTGTAAGTAATTAGAGAATTTTAAAATGTAGATAGTCGAAGTTAATAATATTTTACAGTATATATATGATAAATTAATTCGGCTAAATAAATGACAAAATAAATTGCTAATGTATATAATTTATGTTATATGGTTTTTATATATTTAGCAAGGGTTCTCAGCTCCACAGCAGAGGGAGAAGATTCGAGACCTAATAGCTACATTTAGCAGCTTGTACTTTGCGGAGGCACGTAATAATCACTTAGAATGAGTTGAAAATCTCAAGATCAAAAAGTACTTCTGCAAGAGCTGGGATCAGTTGGGGCGGGCCTACCGAATTTCCTAGCACTACAATACGAAGTAGGATTTATTTTTTATAAAAAAATCATTTTGCCAATTTGTTAATGGGTCTATGTTATACATATTATAACATATTGAAAGTGAAATATTTTAGGATTTATACGTGTGATGATATGATAATTAATAATATTTGACCGAGTTTATTAATCAGTTTAAAATCTAGATTATGAAAATAATTTAACTATATGGGCATTAATATAAAATATTAGAAGAGTATCGAGAATAGATTTGTAAATGGTCATAGAACTAAAAAAAGTATTGAAATGTAAAATGATGAAAGAAGTTTAGTAAAATAATTGTAAAGTAATAAAACCACATGATTTTGAAAATAAAATATTTGGACTTGGAGAGAATCAAGGATGATGAACATAAAATTATTTAATAGATTTGTTAATGTCTTGTTATAATAAGATAATTACATCATATATGACATAATATTAATCAATTAGTCCTTTCTACAAATAGCATTGCCTAAGGATTAAGTATTAGAATTATTTGGCAATGATTTTATAACTAGGTCATGAATTGTAAGTACATTGGTAACAAAAGTTTTTAGGAAATCAATCAGAGAACGGATGACTCGGGAGTATGGAAATTCATATTGAAGAATAGACACGATGCTTTGAAATGTTTGTCTCTTAATATCACAGATGGTAAAACTACTTCTCTTTGGTTTGACCCATGGCTGAATGGAAGCTCGATTATGGAGCGTATTGGAATAGATACAGCCTTCATAACGGGTACGGAAAATATGACTCTAAATAGGATTGTTAAAGACGGTGAGTGGAAGTGGAACGCGCTTAGTTTTCTATTCCAAATTCATGAGGAAATTGAAGGTGTAAAGATTCATAAGGATAAAGAGCGGGACTACTGGTCATGGAAGGGTTCTAAGGACGGTAAATATCAGTTTAAAATAGTATGGAATTCGGTTAGAACTAGCTTTGAAATAAAATATTGGTCGTCCCTGGTTTGGAATAAAATTCATGTTCCTAAAATGGCGGTATGCCTCTTTAAAGCCATTAATGACTATTTGCTAACCAAAGAGAGATTACTAAAGAAACAGTTTCTTGTGGACCCTTCATGTATTTTTTGTAATAATCACATTGAAAATATAGAACATCTATTTTTTCAATGTAACTTTACAGGAAAAGTTTGGCAATGGAATTGTAAAAAAAATTTTAAATCGTCGGAAAGGTTGTTCACATTCTCTCTGAAGGAAGATTTGCACAAAATGGTTCATATCTCAAGATTTAAAAATCTAGACTCGGATCTATTCCAACTCTCTATTTCTGTTTGTATATGGCATTTATGGAAAGAACGCAATGACAGGATTTTCCAAAATAGGTTCAATGACACATCGCAGATTTGCACAAAATTTTTCCAGACTATGAACATCAGAATGCTTAAATCTAAACATTTTAAATACATCACTGGCAAGACAGATATAATAGCAAAGAAATGGGGATATACCTCCCAATGCTGAATTGGGGTTTCATCGGCTTGATCATATGTATCAAATCCCCTTCTGCTTTCGTCAACTCTGTGTCTCGTTTCAGGTTCTTCTGTACCTGTTTTATTTTTACCTCACATCCTCTCTTTTATATTACATTATTATTTACAATTAACAATACTTTTAGATCTACTGAGTAAATTTATAAGAATGCAATAACTACAGCAGATTGATCTCCTCGCCCGACTGTTTTCCAACCTAATTTATTTCAACCCAAGTTAGTTTCTGCCATCTAAGATGATAGATATCACTGAGTCAGGGACTTATCTTGTGACGAAGATTCTGTTTTTCGAAAGCATCTACTGAAAGGTAGGGCCTTTGGAGATATTCTCTTATCCATGTCAAACCAGGTTGTAGAAGCAAATGTCTTCCATTAAAGCTGCTATATCTTCGAGCACTGTAAAAGAAGTTATATGGGTTACTCTCTAATTAAAAGAATAAAGACTCTATTTTATGGAAGAAAGTAAACTCACTGTTTTTAGATCTGCTAGTTTAAGGGGAAGAACTTCTGGATCTTGCTGGAATTAAAGATCATACCCTCTCTGTTGCGTTCAAAACATGTTGTCAAGCTGTTAGATTCTCCTTTAAAAGCCAAAAGTTTTAATCTTTACGAGTTTAAGACACAAACCTGTCTTTGTTCTTCTTGTGGAGGATCTGAGACTACAGTTTAAAGCCCTTTTTTTGGTATCTTCTCAGATTTGTTTCAGCATAAGAAGTTGTCTTGTGAAGAAGCTCTCGCGCCATTAAAGATCCATTTGTCTTTATCTAAGATTTGTTCGAGACGAATAAATGAAGTGGGTGTTTAACTGAAGACTTTCTATATTCACCGATTGATTTATCTGGAACCATCTATTAGGTTTCGGGTGTCCTTTTTTGTATTTGGTTTTGTAATGGTTTTGGGCTCATTTCTGTTCATGTTGGGCCTGTTATGACTTTTCTTGTATTTTGACTTGCGGTTGGACCTTGTTACATTTGTTTTCTTGGTTATTAATAGATAGATTGAACCCTTTTTCAAAAAAAAAACTATGTCATATTATATTATTTCCGTATAAATTACAGCTATGAGTTGCGTCCTTAGAAAAGGGAAAAAAAGAATAACTGAAAATAAAGATAATAAATAATAATAGTCTAATTTAAGAAATTGAAAAATCTTCCTATCGTATCCGAACTTTTTTACATGCATTGGCTATATAATGCAATCATAGACAGTTCCGTTTTACGTTGATACATAACTAGGAGTCAATGGATTCTTCAAAAGCTTTATTAATCGTCATTTTAATCATATTTCAATGTCTACATGGTCAAGAGCAACAGATGTAAGTCATGACGGTCGTGCCATCAAAATCAATGGGTAAAGAAGGGTTTTAATTTCATGATCTATCCATTATCCCCGGAGTACTCCTTCGGTAAATAATTTTACATATCACCTTTTTTTAATTGCATTATGTAAAAAACTTTTTATTGTATGCATATGCACGAATATATTATGAACCATGAAATCATGATCTTTAGATGTGGCCTGATTTGATAGCAAAGGAGAAATAAGGAGACCTCGATGCGATTGAAACTTACGTGTTTTGGAATGCACATGAGCCTACACCTGGAAAAGTAATTAAGCTCTTTTTACCACCGATTATGACTAGTAATATTTGTAGGTTTGTACTAACAAATTGCTATATGATTTACAGTATGATTCCAAAGGGAACCTGGATCTCGTCAGATTTATAATAGAAATTCAAAATGCAGGACTTTACTCTATTCCGCGTATAGGTCCTTACGTTTGTGCTGAATGGAATCTTGGGTAACTGATTATTAATATAAATTTCTTTTCACGATACCAATATGTTGTAAAAAGAATGAATCTTTTTTTCTCCTTCTTTTGTGTGTGTGTAGTGGACTTCCAGCATGGTTAAGGCAAATTCCTGGAATGGAATTAAGAACAGATAATCAGCCTTTTAAGGTATATAACTACATACTTTCTATTGATAATTTAAAAGTAGTGAGCTAATATTGAAACAGAAAATTACTGGCAACACTACATTTTGCCAAAAAAATAGTTTTGGAAAGGAAAAATGTTGAATGCAAGTATGTATAGTATTGTGTCCCAATCCTAATGCAAGTAGTTGAGCATTACTCATGCGTAGTTTTAAAACTTAGCAGCGGTGCTGGCACTCAGTTTTAAAATTGAATATTGCTCATGCTCAGTTTTAAAAATGAGCATGATGCTCAGTTTTAAAATTTAATTGAACACTCTTTTTCCATAATGCAGAGACTTGAGTCAATGCACAATTCAGATACTACGAAGTTCAACTTTTTGTACACATTTGTTCTTGTAGAAGTAGAAAGTAGAATAGCCAAATCTTCCTCAAGCTGTACAATTGCACTTCTTTGGTTAACCCGGTACTTAAATTCTTATTCTTCTTCTTCTTTTATTTATTTTTTGTTGTTGTTGAATATTGAGTATGTTACACTTAAATTTTGATTCAGTACTTGGGTTTTATTTCAGGGCGATGGATTTCATAATTGAATTATTTAAAAATTTGATAGAACAACCAGATTGGACATTGAATCGAGCAGTTAACGATTCATATAGCAAGACTTTGAAGAAATGGCATGGATAGCTAGCTAGTTCTAGTTTTGTAGTAAATATTTTCCTGGTCTATTTTATTTTCTCAAGTGGAGAAGTTAAACAAGTATTGAAACGTTGATACATGTTTCAACATTTCAGGTTGCCCAAAATTTTCTTCTTGATAGACAGAAGTTTCTGGATGTAATCGGAGGTGAGTTGACCAATGTAAATGAAGAGATCAAAAGCTTCTGTGCTGATTTGCTGCCAATTTTGCGAGCAAATCACAAATTTCTGGTATAATTTTCTTTAATGTAGAACGACTGCATAAAAAATAAATCATTTTCTCACTTTGTCAGTCAATATATAAACAAGAACACTGAGTATTGATTTTCATGCTTTGCTACTTGTTGATCTTAACATAATGACTGTGTTGCTCTTTAACATAATGATACATGGGTTTTCATGCTTTCCTACATGTGGTGGCATAAATTTTTCAATATATACTAATACTTGCATGGACATGAATACTTTTGCTAAAATCTTGATTGATTAATTTTTATTTATTTTATTCTTGTTTTTGTAGTCTGGAGTTGGAATAGATAGCATGAGAGTTTCCTGATAAAAGATACCAATGATGTTAATGCGTTATATCGCCATAGTATGCAGGAAGTATAGAAATGGACATCGGAATACTTGAGCTCTATCAAGAAAACAACGTTGCACATCTCATAATTCTGCACTTTGCACAGTTTTTGTTGTATTTTTTTCCTTCTAGTAGTGTTCTAGCAGGCAAGTAACTTTTGTATTACTATTATTTGATAATATTTTAAACATGTAATGCAAATGGAACTTGCTACGGATGGCTATGTTGTACTTTGATGTATGCTTCTTTGGACATTGTGTGCATGTTTCTGAAATAATGTTGATGATTTCATACGTTTGATGTTTTTTATCGATTTGATGATATGTTAGTTTTGAAATTTAGACTTGTGTTTGCTATTGTTGTAAATTCATATAGATATACTTGAATGAAATACTATTAGATGTTGAATCAGATATGGTTCAGTTATACCAAATTTGTAACACTTATAAGTTTTAGTTATCATGGTTATAGGTGTTAGAAAATAACCTTTCGTAATGGTTATAGCTGTGATATAATTTGCATTTGTCACGGTTATAAGTGTTACAGTTTCCTTTTTGGTAATGGTTAAAAATGTTAGAAACTATTGTTCTGTCACGGTTATAAGTGTGATACTATCTAAATTTTCCACGGTTATAAGCGTTAGTAATAACCATTTTATCACGATTATAACCGTGAGTAAATATTGTTCTCTAATGGTTATAAGTGTGATAATATCTAAATTTATAACGGTTATAAGCGTTAGAAATTACTATTTTTATCACGGTTATAACCGTGAGCAAAAGTGTGACTGAATTTTCCAACGGTACCTATTTTCATGGTTATAACCGTAACAAATTAGTTTTGTCACGCTTATAACCGTGAGGAAATTGCCTTTCTGGTGTTGTGATAGTATTTATATATATTGGATTGATTGATTTCCTGCATTATATAGCGGATTAGATCCTACGTGCCCTACATAATAGCGGATGACCCTATATACCGCGATATCCCCCTCGAAGTAGGATTGGTATTTATATTGTGCTAACATCTGTGGATGTAGGGAAAAACAAGTTGGAGGAATCCAATTGGATTCCTTAATGTTTGCACAAAAAATGGGCAAACACCTCCAAGTCGTATGATTTAGTCAATTTTAAGTTGTTCTTAGTGATTTGGGTGATTTATGCAAATATATAAAAAGCAGGGACTAAACTGTAAAAGACACACAGATTTATAGTGGTTCGGCCAGAACGTGCCTACGTCCATTTATATGTTATTCTCCTTTTTCTCTTCAGATTACAAGTACGAAGCTTTGTATACAAGTATATGAAAGTTGTTTGAAAGTTCCGTCCGTGCTTGAGCTCTCAAACTTGTCTGCCATTGTTGTACCCCTGCCCCTCTATTTATAGAGTGAGGTTGGGGGTAGGGGTCTTGGATGTATATAGTTGCTGGTGGGCCTAGGTTGACGCAATCTGGCCTGGCAGTGTTGGTTCGGTAATACCTTCTTGGTCTTGATTCGGTAGTAGGTGGATGGTCCGGTGATACTTTGGACCGGTGCTAATACATTCCTCCCTTGGTTCGGTGGTGGAGGAGAGTGTTTGGTTCGGCAGGGAGGTGGTCCGGTGGCGAGTGTACGAAGCTTGGTTCGGTAGGACTCGGTGGGATTTGGTCCGGCAGAGGTTGGTTCGGCTAGGCATGGACATGGAGTTGGACCGGTGGTGCATGGAAATGGAGAGGCTTTCGACCGGTAGTTGGTTGGTTCGGTCAGTGGTAGTTGGAGAAGCTTTGGACCGGTAGTGAGAACTCGCCGAAAATTTGCCCCACAAAGTGGAGCACATGCCTGCATGTGTCGCGCTTTGTTTTGCTGGGATAGCCTCATTCGGTTTTAAGCGCCGAGCCATCTGGTCCGGTCATTGAGGTTTGCTTATAAATAGGGGCCACGTGCCTTCGTTATTCCTTACCAACCGAGCCAAACCTTTTGCCGAATCAAACTCTCATTTTCGCCGAACCAAATCGTTAGCCGAACCAGGTGAGACCCCTTTGCCGCCGAATGAACTTTTATATTGTACTACCGAATGAACTTGAGGGTTCGATCGTCGAATGAGTTTTGAAAGTTGGAATGCCGAATGAGCTCTAGGTTGGGCCTTACTGAATGAACTCGGGGATTCCGAGTGTTGAATGAATCCCTTACCGGATGGACTTTTATACTTGAATAATCAGTGAAACTCTAGATTACAGAGTTTATGTGTTTTAACGATATACTTTCTTGTGTCGCAGATAAATGTCTCAAAGAGTGGAAACCCGATCAGATAAGAGGAAATCTATGGACAGGAAAGAGACTCCCGCCGTGCCCCCAGTCCAGCCGGAACCAGTGCGACATGGACCTGCCCCGAGGTCATTAGTGGACGGATATGGCCCTCAAGAGCTTCTGAACTCTCCTCCCGATTGCTTTCCGAGCTCCCTTAAAGAGGGACAACTTGATGTCATCGCTTGTTCCTTTGGGATTGACAGAGCGAGTATGCTGTTGCCGGGAGACGGTGTGATGCCATATGATCCTCCTGAAGGATATTTCACCTATAGCCGATACCATCGCATGTGCGGGGCCATTCCTCCGATCAATGCCTGGATAGTCAGCTTCCTTACTTGAAGGTGGCTCCATTCCAACTTCAGCCCAACTCCTATGCTATCCTGGTGTGTTTGTTCATCATTTTCCAGAGGAAGTACGGGCGCCCCCTTCCAACCGGGAGATTCGGCACCTATATAATTTGAGAGGTTACAAGAAGGGGTCCCTATACATCAGTTTGGAATCGGCCGTGTCCTTCAAGCCAGTCTTGGACTTATACTCGAAGTTCACCATGTTTAAGAAGGAATGTTTCTTCGTAAAGGACGACTCTGTTTCTTTTCGCCTTTTCACTTCTGGCTGTAAGTTGAATTTCATTTGTAATTTCTCTATCCCGACTGCAATGCTTCTTCTTATATGCTTCTGTTTCTTGCTAGCGATTGGTGGCTTTGCGGTCGTGGAGAATGATCGCCTGGTACAGATGGCTGCGGAGATAGAGGCTATCTCAGGAAGGGATAGGTCAGCTTCTTACCTGATCAGGAATGCCACTCTCCTGGAGCACAACTTGATTTTGCCACGTCAATCTGTGGTTAAGCAGAGAGATACAGCCGAGGAGAGGGCTGCCAAAGCTAAAGGCGGGGCCACGACAAAGAGTAGCAAGAGGAGGCCCTTCTTGATACCTCCAGTCATCGGGGGGAAGAAGCTTAAGAAATCTGATGGACCCTCTCCAGCACGTGTCCAGATGTTCCGAAGGAGGAAAGTGGAGAGGAGGAAAGAGGCGAGGAGGAGAGCGGAGGTGATGGAGAGGGTGACGGTGGTAACGGTGGCGAAGGGCAGAGTGGTAGTGGCGTTGGTGCCTTGACTTCTGGGCAAGCGGGTGAGATTCAAGAGTGGACGGATGATGCTTTCTGTCAAGCCTTTGAGGGGTTGGAGGAAGGGCCGGCCTTGGTGGAAAAACCGAAGAAGTCTGATAAGGCCGGGACTGGTGCCAGTCTACCTTCTGAGAGTATTTCAGTTAAGGCAACTCCGGCTGTTCAAGGTGAATTCTTAACTCCTTTTTTAACTTCATATGTTTCTTTAATTATAGTCTCAAGCATGCTTGTAACACTTGGTTTTTATTTCAGGAACGAGTAGGGCGGCCAAGACATCAAACATTCGGCACCGCCTCGAGCAATTCAAACTCTTCAAAGCTTCTGCTAAACCGAAGCCTTCGACTGACCGTTCTGGGGGCGTAGTCGGCTACCGTCCTCTTCTCGGAGTTATTGAAGAGGATATCCAAAAGAGAAAGAGGAGGTGTTTCATGTTCGAGCCTTCACTTGGACCTCAGCCCCCAACCCAGCCTATTCATGACATCACGGAGGAAGATACTGAGTCCATACCATCTCCACATCCATCAGAGAATCTTTCCGTTACTCATATTGATCGTCCCGGCTTGGCTCGTAACCCATTTGTGGGTCATCCAGATTTGGACCCGAGTTCTCATGATATTTCCTTCGATGAGGTTACCGGTAAGCACCTCCTGCCCCGCAATCTTATGGTAAGGGTGCTTGACGAGGCTAAGTCTTTGGATCTCGACTTGTTGACCACTCGGATTGTGACAATGGGGGACGAGGCCAAGGCAAACATCGATCGGGTGGCTGAAGAGACCAAGAAGTTGATGGAGCATCACGCCCGACTGGTCAAGGCTGGAGAGGAAATCGAAAGTGCTAACATACGCCTGCGGCTAATGGTTTCCGATCAGGCCAAACAGCTTGCCGACCAGGCCATTCAGATCTCCCAGCATGAGGCGGCCTCAAGATGGTTAAAGAAAACTATGGAGGAGGCTAGCAGAGCCGAGCTGCTAAAGATGGAGGCCTCCTGCAAGGAAAGAATTGATATGGCCCTTGCCACGGTGGATGAGGTTCGGAGAGCGGATCTTGAGCAGATAGAGGAGTTATTTGGGAGGCTTGAGGCCGTAGAGCTTGCTCAATCCAAGCTGAAGGAGGAGATGGAGGCGATGCGGAAATCCCTTCAGGCTGACTGCTCGAGATACTGATTGGAGAGAGAAGCTGTCGTCGCAAGGCTTTCGGCTTCCGAGGCCCGGATGAGGGAGTTTGAGGAGAACGAGGGGATGATGGATGAGATGCTCCAGGACATGTACTTCCGTACTTGGAAGCAGGGCAACCTGTCGTGGATGGACGACTATCCTCGGGTCATGGCTAGGATATATCTTCGGGCTTTGGAGGAGGACAAGGCTGAGGCGGATAAGGAAGGTGGTGTAACTTTCAAGATGGATGTGGTCACGGCCCAGTTTACTGAGGAGGAGAAAGTGGCAGTGAAGGAGGGCATGCGGCTGCTTACCGCCGAGGAAGTGGGAGTGCAGTTGGGGGATGATGATCAGGGAGTAGAAGCTGTTAAGTTTTCCCTCTCAATCTTTTCTTAACTTGATTGCGTATCATTTATCTAATGGATTCCTCTCCTGAATCGGACAGGTGGGACATCAGGTCAGCATGCTGGGAGTTCTGATCCAGCGGTCAAGTAGATCCCGGAAGGCTAGCAGGATAGAGGCGGAGCCCTGCTGCAGCTGACTACTTTTTTGGTTTACTTGGCATTCCTGAATATACTAGTCCAAAACATTAATGTACTTTCAGGTTGTAATTATGTAATTATGTCATTGTAGCGAATGATTTCATTTATATAATGTTATAACATAAGCTGATTCTGTCATATTTGAATGCTGTCGTTATTTTGACGTGTTGCATAAGAAATATAGCTGTGTATATGCATGTGCTTTAATCGTGTTTGATGCTAAGCTCTTGCTTAAAATATAATTCCACGTCTCGCAATGTTAGTGTGATATGTGAACAGGCTATAGCTACATGTTTATATACAAGAAAAGGAAGTACCCGCCCTTCATGTTTCAGTTGTAGACGGTAGCTTTGAGTGTCTTGTGTGACTGAGGATGGAATGCAGCTGAGTGACCTATTATCCAGTTGTGAGTTCTTATTTCCACCAGCGAGTGTCTCCCATCTTGTTTCCTATACTTTAGTGATCGTTATAGAGGATAGGAGGAAAGTTTTTATAAATAAAATGGAAATATAAGAAGTAGTAAAACTTCCAATCACGGAAGGCCTTCGATGTGCTGAAGTTCGTGGCAAACGGGTTTTGTGGTCACTTTCCTTAGCTGTGGGTCTTGGAGACATTTGTCACCCAATTTACGCCTCCGCGGGGAGTTTTCTTTTTTACCACAGCCGTACTTAAGACACATCGGAGCCGAGATCGCGCACAGTAACTAGCCGGGCCATTATGGCCCATAATCATGGGTATTATTCGATTTACCGTGGCCGGCTAGTGTGGGTGCCGATCGTCAACTGTGAACTGCCCCTGGCTGGCCACACCTTATGTTGGGGCTTATAATCGGTTCACAGTCGTCGGCGAGCCGAACGCCGTAATGAGCTGCCTCGGCTATAGTCGGCCTTCTCGGTGGCTTATGATCGGCCCATTACAGTTGGCTTTGAGGGCCGTCGCGAGCAATGAGTTAACCCGCAGCAGAGGGATGCTGGAGCAAAAGGGTCTCATTGACGAGGGCATAGATTCGTATAGTACCTGTTAGGTCTTGTCCAGGTGAGGTTGTGCTGTGAAGTGTCTAGAATAGAAATGCCGTTATACAGAATTTTGTTCAATAGAAAAGGATAAAGCTTAACAAGCAGCCAAGATGTAAAGGAACAAGTTAAAAAAAGAGACAAGATTTTTAGAGTGGTTCCGCACGAAAATGCCTACGTCCACTGATTCTCTTTATTAATTCACTTCATATGGGCAGTACAAGTTAAGAAAAGTATCGACGAAGGTGTTGGATGTTCCATGCCCTTTGGAACACCTCTCCGTCCACTGTTGACAAAATATAAGCTCCGTTGTGGAGATCTTTATGAATTACATAGGGTCCGTCCCAGATAGGATCTAGCGCTCCGGGGCGCGGGAAGATCTGTTTGAGAACAAGATCTCCTTCTCGTAGGTTGCGGTGCTTGACTTTGGAGTTGTATTGTGCTACCACTTTTTGCTTGTGAGCTGCCCCCTTAAGTGCTGCATCATTTCTTCTTTCTTCAATTAGGTCCAAAGACATGTGTTGGAGTTCTTCATTCTCTTCTGGGTTGTGGTGGATCCTACGGTGGGAGGGCACTACAGTTTCAACTAGGAGCATGGCCTCTGATCCGTATGCCAAAGAGAAAGGAGTATGTTCTGTTGATGTTTTGTAAGATGTGCGGTAGGCCCAAAGTGCCATAGGAAGTTCATCCACCCAAGCGGCTTTTGACTTTTCAAGCTTCTTCTTGATTAGAGTTTTGAGAATTTTATTGACAGCTTCGACTTGTCCGTTTACCTGGGGATAAGCTACAGATGAGAAGCTTTTGTGAATTCCGTGCTCACGGCACCGGTCGGTGAATTCCTCGCTGTCAAATTGAAGTCCATTGTCTGATATTGTTTTGAGTGAAACCCCGTACCTGCATAAAACATTTTTGATCAGGAAGTTAATAACTTTTGCCGAAGATATTTTATTTAAAGGTTCCGCTTCCACCCATTTGGTGAAATAGTCGACTGCCACTATAGCATATTTGGCTCCGCCTCGGCCCATCGGCAGTTCGCCAATCAGGTCAACTCCCCATACTACAAAAGGCCAAGGACTGGTCATCTGAGTAATCTCATTGGTTGGTAGTCGAGGGATTTTAGCAAATTTCTGGCATCTGTCATATTTTTTGAAGAAGTCCAAGGCGTCTTTGTTTAAGGTGGGCCAGAAATATCCATATCGGAGTATCTTCTTTGCCAGAGTCTGCCCTCCAGTGTGGTCTCCGCAACTTCCTTGATGGATGTTGGATAAGATTTCCTTGGCTTCCCTTCCGGCGACACATCTTAATAAGGGGTTAGAGAAGCCGCGCCGATAGAGGATGCCTTCATGTGTTGTGTAGCGGGAAGCACTCCTCAAGATTTTCCTGACTTCGTTACGCTCGTTGGATAGTGTGCCATCTTGCAAGTATTTCCGGATAGGAGTCATCCAAGTTTCTTCTTCGATTGCATCTATCAGATCCTCTTTTTCGAAACTTGGGGCTAGTTGTTTTGAGATGCCTACTGTTCCAGAAATGGTGCTGTTCTTCATACTAGCTTGCTTTGCCAGTTCGTCAGCCTCTCGGTTCACCTCTCGAGGAATTTGTTTGATTAAATAGTGATCTAATTGAGTGAGCAGCAGCTTGGTCTTCTTTAGATATGTTGTGAGTCGTTCTCCTCGAATTTGGAATTCCCCCAGTATTTGATTTACAATAAGTTGAGAATCGCTATGGAGACATAAAGAACTGACTCCAATTTCTAAGGAAAGTTCCAGTCCTGCTATTACTGCTTCATATTCTGCATCGTTGTTGGTGGCAGCGAATTCCAACCTTAGGGCATAGTGCAGCTTCCTTCCCTGGGGGTGATTATCACAATACCTGCCCCCAAGCCCTGTTCGTTCGATGCTCCATCTACAAAAAGATTCCATTTCATATCTTTTGCTATTTCAGATTGATCCTTACCTCCGTTGGTAGTGAATTCGGCAATAAAATCGGCCATGGCTTGTCCTTTGATGGCGGTGCGAGGATGGTAGGTGATATCATATTGACTCAGTTCAATGCACCACTTAAGTAGTCGCCCAGAAGTGTCGGGGCGATGGAGTACTTGCCTTAGCGGTTGATCGGTTGAAACTCTGATGGAATGAGATTGGAAATAGTGTCGTAGCTTCCGTGACGTAATTAGAAAACAGCATGCTAGCTTCTCAAGTTTAGGGTATCTGGCTTCTGCCCCTGTAAATCTCTTGCTTACAAAGTATACGGGCCGCTGCGCGCGGTTGTCTTCTCTCACCAAAGAGGCGCTTAAAGCATGGGACGATACAGCAAGGTATAGGTATAGTTCTTCACCTTTATTTGGAGTTGAGAGTACTGGTGGTCTCTGAAAGTATTCGATTAGGTTAAGGAAGGTCGTCGAGCATTCGTCAGTCCACTCGAACTTTCCTTTGTCTTTTTTTAGAGCTTCAAAGAAAGGGATGCATTTGTCGGTTGCTTTAAAGATGAACCTGCTTAGGGCAGCCACCTTCCCGTTTAGGCTTTGCATCTCTCTTCGCGTGGATGGTACCTTGATACCTTGCAAAGCCCGGACTTGTTCGGGTTTTGCTTCAATCCCCCTGGCATGGACGATGAATCCTAAGAACTTTTCCGACGATACTCCGAAGGAGCACTTTAGGGGATTCAGCTTCATTCCATATTGGCGAAGTACTTGAAACATCTCGTCCAGGTAGTTTATATGATCGTTGACTTTCCTCGATTTTACTAACATGTCATCCACATAGACTTCCATAGTTCGTCCTATTATCCGCAAGCATCTTGTTGACGAGGCGCTGATAAGTAGCTCCGGCGTTTTTAAGTCCAAAAGGCATTACTTTGTAGCAACACAATCCCCGGTCAGTGATGAAACTAGTGTGGTCTTGATCGGTGGCGTGCATAGGGATCTGGTTATATCCTTAGTATGCGTCCATAAAGGATAAGAGTTCGTGTTCGGCTATGCTGTCCACGAGCTGGTCGATTCGGGGGAGTGGGAAGCAGTCCTTCGGGCAAGCATCATTTAAGTTGGAGAAGTCGATGCATGTTCGCCACTTCCCGTTAGCCTTCTTTACCAGTACCGGGTTGGCGATCCATTCTGGGTAGATGGCTTCTCGTATGAAGTCATTGGCAAGTAAGTTCCTTACTTCTTCCTCGAGGGCTGCTGATCGTTCTGCCCCATGCTCCTCTTTTTCTGCTTCACTGGCACCTTGGCGGGATCGATGTTCAGTACGTGGCATGCTACGTCTGGGGAGATTCCTGTCATGTCGGCGTGCGCCCATGCAAATACATCCATGTTGTGGTGAAGGAAATCGACGAGTTGATCCTTCAATTCTGCCCTTAACTGAGACCCGGCTCTTAGCAGTCTACTTGGGTCGTGTTTGTCTACAGATACAAATTCCATAGCCTCTGCAGGCTCAGTGGTGGCCTCCTCCTCCTTGTCCCTGTGGTCTAATTCGTTGAAAGGATCGCTGGTGTATCGAAGAGGAGGGGCTTTCTTTAATTGCTATACTTCCAAGTTTTTCTTGCAGAGAGAAGTCTCTGCATCCTTCCCTTTGTCCTTCTTGCGGTTATTGCGAAGTTCGGTTACATAGCAATCTCGAGCGGCGTCTTGATCTCCCTCTATTTCTTCTATTTCGTTATCAGTTGGAAATTTCATCTTCAGGCACCACGGGGCTAGGATAATTTGGAAGTCAGACAATGCTGGTCTTCCCAAAAAGGCGTTGTAGGCTGAGTGGCTCTCTATCAGCACAAATGTTTGTTTTCACACAACAGAGCGGGGATGACTTCCTATTTCGACAAAGAGGTCCAGTTGCCCGAGGGGCATTTTCGCCTCCCCGGTGAAACCATGTAGCGGTTTGCTGCAGGGAGACACATCCTTCATTGACAGCCTCATTTTGTCGAAAGCGTGCTTGAATAAGATATTTACTAAGCTTCCAGTGTCTACTAGGATTTGAAAAACCTTGGGTGGACCGAACCAGGCAGAGATGACCGTAGGATCCATGTGAGGGTACTGCCTTCCCTCTAGATCACGCTGACTGAATGTGATATCATCATTCTCTTTCCGCTTCGGGTGGCGTTCTTCTGTAACAGAATTAACGTAGCCTTCATTGTTTCTAAGTGACTTACCGTATCTCTCCATCTCTGTCCAGCTTCCGTCGGCGATGTGTGGTCCTCCTGATATGGTAAGGACCACTATCTTCTCTTGACTGGAGCCGCTGGTGTTGCGATTTCCTCCGCCAACTTTCGGGAGGGGTAGCCATGGGTTCTCGTTGGCAGGAGTTGAAGTCCTGTTCTGACCTTTCACATAGCGCTCCAGTCTCTTCCTTCTGATGTGTTCTTCAATCAAGTCCTGGAGGTGATGGCATTCATTGGTGTCATGCCCATGAGATTCGTGGAAGCGGCAGAACTTTCCAGACTTAATTGCATTATCCGATTCCTTCTTGTGCGGGGGGCGCTTGTATCTAACCTCGTCTTGGGTGGCCAAGAAGATATTTTCGATTGTTTCATTTAGAGGAGTGTAAGAGTCAAATCTTGGTCCTGGCCTATATAAGCGCTTTTACCCCTTCTTTCCCCCAGCACTATCTTTGGAGTCATTTCTTCGAACGTCCTTTGCTACTGCGGATGTGTTGCCATGAGCTGCCTTGGTTTGTTTCCCTGTCTGCCTTGGTTTGTTTCCCTGTCCGCCTTTCAACGGCGGCATCTTCAAGTCTCATACATTTCCCGGCTTCATGAAAGAAATCGGGTAAGGTAGTTGGCTTTTCCTTCGTTAATCTCCTAGCAAACTTAGTATCCGGATGCACACCACTGCAGAGGGCCATTAGGATAAGTTTCACGTCGTCATCTTGGACTGCGGCCGCTGCGGCGTTGAATCGGGTTAGATATTGTTGCACTGTCTCCCCAGGCTTCTGTTTGATATTAGATAGGGAATAAGCGTCCTTGGGTTGTTCCACATGAATGCAGAACTGGCTGATGAACTTTTCTTTCAACATTTCCCATGAGCTGATGGACCCTTGGGGTAGATGGCAGAACCAGGAGGTAGCTAGATCTGCCAAGAATAGTGGGAAGCATTTACACAACACACCCTCTGTTTCTCCGCTCATGAGCATATGCTATGTGTATCTTTGCAAGTGTACGACGGGGTCATAGGTTCCCTTGTAAGGTTCCATTGTTGGCATTTTCCATTCCCGGGGGGTGATGGCTATTTCGATATTGCTGGTGAAGGGGCTGGTCACCCTAGCGCCTATCCCCCGATCCCTTTGTTCCCGTTGGACGTATTCTCTGAACAATCGTGCCATCCTTTCATCAGAACTTGGAGTGGATAGAAATGAGTTTGGTTCTTCCCGGCGGGATTGATTCCGTCCAGATGACCTGTAGGGATGGTATCGTTTATCACTCCTAACATTCTCCAATGGCCGCCTCTGGTCTTCTGGGGGCACGCTGGGGTCAGCAGCAGTTGGCCCTTGCCTTGATTTTCCCCTGTTGGGTTCTGTTCTCAGCGCTTCCTTGGGTCCAACTTCGGGCGGGACTCCAGCTCGGCCCTGTCCATTGGTGTTTCCGTGGTTAGGTAGCATGACGGGCTCAGCTACATCCGATCCCTGCCTGGTACCTCCCCTATTGGGTTCGGTTCATAGTGTTTCCTCGGGTCAGAATTCGGGCTGAGTCCGGGCTCGGCTCCTACCATAGCTATTTCGTTTGTTAGCCTCTTCGAAGAAGAAAGACCTTTGTCGTCTCCCAGATCCTCTAGACCGGGACTCACCCAATGATTCAGTGTTGCGGTTGGTTTCTTCAACATCCCTTAAGCGTGACATGAGTTGATCCACCAAGGCTTCTTGTTGATATGCGAAGCGGTTAGTTACTTCAGCTACCACCCTATCCTGATCCGCCCTTGTAATTGGTTTTTCCGCAGCAAGGGCTGTCGGATTCGCCTGATTTACATTTTCTGTTGCAACCGGACGATTGCCTTGGTCTCTGATCACTGGGTCTGGGATACTGCCAGTTGCGATGTTCTTTCCTTTGTTAGCATCTTTCTTCCGTCCGGGAGGCATGTCTTCCAAGCAATGAACGATCCTGATAGGAAAAGGGTTAAGTGGGAGAAGCTGAAGCCCCGAGCTCCTCTTCTCAGCGAAAGTACCAAAAATGTTTGCACAAAAAATGGGCAAACACCTCCAAGTCGTATGATTTAGTAAATTTTAAGTTGTTCTTAGTGATTTGGGTGATTTATGCAAATATATAAAAAGCAAGGACTAAACTGTAAAAGACACACAGATTTATAGTGGTTCGGCCAGAACGTGCCTACGTCCACTTTATATGTTATTCTCCTTTTTCTCTTCATATTACAAGTACAAAGCTTTGTATACAAGTATATGAAAGTTGTTTGAAAGTTTCGTCCATGCTTGAGCTCTCAAACTTGTCTGACATTGTTGTACCCCTGCCCCTCTATTTATAGAGTGAGGTTGGGGGTAGGGGTCTTGGATGTATATAGCTGCTGATGGGCCTGGGCTGATGCAATCTAGCCTGGCAGTGTTGGTTCGGTAATACCTTCTTGGTCTTGATTCGGTAGTAGGTGGATGGTCCGGTGATACTTTGAACCAGTGGTAATACATTCCTCCCTTGGTACGGTGGTGGAGGAGAGTGTTTGGTTCGGCAGGGAGGTGGTCCGGTGGCGAGTGTACGAAGCTTGGTTCGGTAGGACTCGGTGGGATTTGGTCCGGCAGAGGTTGGTTCGGCTAGGCATAGACATGGAGTTCGACCGGTAGTGCATGGAAATGGAGAGGCTTTCGACCGGTAGTTGGTTGGTTCGGTCAGTGGTAGTTGGAGAAGCTTTGGACCGGTAGTGAGAACTCGCCCAACACTTAAAATATTGAAATTGTTTTTATAATCTGTGATATGATTCATTGATTATCTATGATAATTATTGATTATATTAGGAATTGAAAATATTGGATGCCATGGTTTGATTGAACTTATTCGGGTATACTGAGTTATCAAAAGTATAAAGAATGGATCTTTTTGAAGGAAATAAAAAGAGAATTTTTTAAGTAAAATAATTATAGAGAATTTGGATAAATTAAAGAAAGAATTGGAAAAGGATAAAGGTTAACTTTTAAAATTCTAATAAATAAATTCCAAGTATGGGAAAAGAGATTTTTGAATAACTGGGAATAAATGAATTTCTAAACTTAAGTAATATTAATGAAATAATGGATTTATTTTCAAATTCAAGGTTTAAAATAGTTTGGGAGAGATAAAGAAGAATTTTGAAAAAAGTATGAAACTGTTATTTTTCAGTTTAAATAAGATTTTAAATTATAATAAAGAAGTAAAATATGAAATTAATGGGTTTTGAAATAAAATTGAGTAAGTAAAGGAATTTATTTTAAAATGGAGTAAATTTTGAAATCGATTTAGAAATTGACTTATTTTTTGAAACTGTGTTTTTACAAGGAGGATGAGATTATGGAATTTATAAACAGGATTAATAAAGTGAAATAAGATATCAGTAGATATTTGAAAGTATAAATTCATGGTGGGAATTTATAAAGGAATGGGTAATTTATTTTAAATGTGTAGTAAAGAAATTTACAGGTTGAGACGTAAATTAAATTGGGATAAATCGAGAAGGATTTATTAACTGATCAAATGGACTATTTTGTAATGGAAAGTGTATTCCCTGAAAAGCCAAGTATATTTTCAAAGAATGATTTCCAAGTATAAGTAAGAGGTTTTAAAGTGGTTTTAAAAGAATGTTTTAGAATTTTCTTTTTATTTAGTGGTTTAAAAAATTTTAGGAGTAAATATTTATTAAGTTAATTATATAAATTATTTTAAAGGTTTAACTAGTATTATGATTTGAAAGATAATTATTTAATATTTATACCTTATAGAATAACTTTCATTTTAAATTAGTTTTGACCTAAGTTTTACATGATAAATTATTATAAAATTTCATAACTACTATTTATTAAATCGTTTTAAGTAGTTTTTATTTTAAGTACTTTAAAGTATAATCGTTTTGGACAAAGTGATTTAAATTATTTAATAATTGAAGTATTAACACTTGGTGATTTTCAATGGAAATAAAACAATTGGTTCGAAATTTATTCCGCGAGAGAAAAAGTGATTTGAAAACTTGTTTTCAAAGTGTTGAAGTGTGGAAAAATATCTTGCGAAGATATTATGAAATAAATAACTTGGAAAATTGTTAAAGCTTGATCGTTATTTGTGGATGTTATATGATAGCTAAATAACCAACTATCAGTATTGGCCAACGCGCTGATCGTTTCGAAGAGACCGAGATTGGGATTAATTTCTCGAAAACCACTTCGATCCGGTCAAAACATTTTCGCGAGGAAGACAAGAGCTTGGAGTCGAAGATGGAACAGTGAAGTGAAGGGCTAATCGCTAATAATCCTGAGGGTGATTCCAAAATGATGTAGTAGGAGTAGTGCATTTGGTTCCATTCGGAATGGGAACGGACTTGTATGGATGAATGCTATCAGAACTTCGTCAAGACGACGATAAGCATTCTAAGTGAGATATGTGCAAAAAAGGTAACGCATAGCCTCGAGCCTCATAGATTGGGAATGGCTAAAACAGGGGAGGTGCAGCAAGGCTAAGTGGCTAGCAACCAATTAGGGTAAGGTCTCCCTAACCAGATGTCCCTTTTTATTCGTCTGTGTGGGCGGTTGCTGATCCCAACCATGGGGTGATATTATTCAGACTATCCAGTAAGAGGTAGCTTCGGTCTTGTGTTGCAAGGGATTAGGATGGATCCTCGGTACGTTGATCTAGACTAGGTACTGTGACGGACGGTACCCCAGTAGCCCTTCCAATGATGGAAACCCAATCTCCAATAAGTGCTTCAGACTTGTTTGTATACATATTATGCTGGAATCTAACGAACGTAAAAATTTCGGCTATTTGAATAAGTAGTTGTATATAGACACTACTACAATATCAGAGGATTTGATAAGAAATGTTTTGGTTATCGTAAGGTAAAAATCCGGCATGTTTATTTGTGGCATGGTCTTATGAGATACCTTTGAGGATTCTGAAACTTCAATAATCCAATTGAATGTGTTTCCTCACGTTGGTTTTCCAAACTAACTCGGATGTTATTTTGCTATAATGCTCGGGTCAAACCGAGTATTACAAGATATAGGATAGGATGCTGTGGATCTCAGGAGACGAGTTGGATGGCGAGACGTATCACACGTATCTATCATATTTTCGCTGTGTTAGGTACGATGTGTAGTCATTTTTTGTGTGGACAAGTTAATACAACTGTCCAGTATTTTGTTATTGGTTATGTTGTATTCTGATGACGTGATGTATAAAACAGATATAGTTCTTTTGTATAAAGATCAATTATTATCTATTATATATTGTTCTGCTACGATTATGAGGATTCTGATGTTGTTTTTTTTCTATTCTTCTACCTCTTTCTTCTTTAACCCTTATGGTTTGGTATTTCCGTTATTCGATCGTTCGACAGCTAATACCGTGGACGTATTGATGTCAACTTTCGGAGGTCGAAAATCCGGTCATGACATTGTGGTATCAGAGCTGAAGTTTAAGCAAGAACCTTGGCTCTGGTGGGGATTACTCATTAAAAATAGAGTCCGCAGTACTCTAGAATGAGTTTGAGTGTATTAATAGATATGAGCGCGTATTTTTTAGTGAATATAAATTGATGTATATTGTGTCGACTTATCGGTTGAGTGTCTAAATTCTGTTTAGTGTAGTCTGGACAACTGTATCGATAAGAATTTCTAAACTCTTAAACTAAGCAAACCGACATAGTATTATTTTTAAAGGTGGGTAAATGAAACAATTTGGCCCAAATTATTTTTGTATATAAAATAAATAATTTTTGCAAATTATTATAGTATATGGCTGCTTGATTGATAGGAAGTGATAATATTAAAACATTATCACTGTTGTTTGGAAATTGAAAATAAGAAAATAATGTTATAATCAAAGTTAAGGAATAATTTATATAACAAAATGAGATCTGTAAATGTGAATTGTAAATATGATTTATAATTAAATGAGATAAAATTCCAAAGTAATGATTGAATATAGATTGGAAGGATTTGAAATTTTAAAATTTTGCGAAAAGTTTAAATTCCTTTGGGTTTGGAAATAGTTTTCAAAAGTTTGGAGAAATAATAGTGATATTATTTCAGAAATATTTTTGATTGGATATGAAATCCGATGAGATTTGGAATTTAAAAATATTTGAAAAGGATTTTTGAAGAGATAAAGCAGTGAATTCTTTTTGGTCGCTGGAAAACAATTCCGACGATGATCGCGACATCATCGGTGTTCATTTTTGAGTTCCCAAGAGAGGAATTGCTAACAAAATGTTTTAAATTGGAGTTGTTCGCAAAATTGGGTTTGGTTTTGAAATACAAAGAAATAATTTGGGTTAGGTATACATGATTTCGAAAATGATTTTTGAAATGTTGAGTAATTATTTAAAAGACTCTAGAATCTTATTTGAAATGCTACGGAATATAAATAAGTTAGAAAAGTAAGTTAATTAAATGATGTAAATTAAAAGATTAGTGAATGGAATGAAAATATGTTGGAAACTTATATTAGTTTAAAATTTGAATTTAATTGGAAGGTAATTGAATATAGTCAAGTAAAAGTGAATTTGAGGGGAAAAAGTCTAAGTAGACTAAATGGAATGGCTATTGAAATAAAATTAATTAAGTTGGAAATAAATTTATAAATGAACAAGTTAATTTAAAATTTGTAAGTAAATGGAAAATTAGTCAAGTAGACTAAACAAAACAAAGGAACGAAAATCAATTTTGTAAGTAAACTAATTAACTTAAATGGGTAAGGAAACGAATTGGAGTTGAATAATGGAATGAGCTTTGATTTGAATCATGTAAAATAAAATAAGTTCTTGAATTTGATTAGGAATAAATAGGTGATTGGAAGAAAAAATTGAGTTTAGGTGAACTTGAAAAAAAATTAGTTCGAGTTGGACTAAAAGAACAAAAGTTCCAGGAATTTGAATCCATTGGAATTTGAAATAAATTAGTAAATGAAACCAATTTAAAATAACGATATGGATTAGATATGAATGAAAGATAATTGATAAAATTCAGTATTCATAATTTAAAGATAAATTGGATTCATATAGAATTGAAATTTAACTTGGAAGAAAAGAGATATAAAAACTTAAGTGGTGAAGTGAAATAAGTTAGGAAGTATACAAAATATTTATATTGAACATAAGAAATAGGTGAAATTCTTATGTAAAATTTGGTATTGGGAAAATATTCTAAGTTAATATTTGAATGAGGGTCCAGTAAAGTTGTGAAATGGGAAAATTGCCAATAAGTAAATAGAAATCAAAATGAGTGTGAATAAAAAGTGACTTGATATAGCTGAAAGTCAATTTAGATAACTACGTAGGATGTACATGTATTATTTTATTCGCATAACGATTTGATCCAGATTCGAGCACAGAATTCCGAGGTAGTTATACTGATATGAGTTGGGTTTTTCACTTGATTTTCGACGACGAACCCTGGATATGGATTTTTGATTGGTCTGAAATTCTCTATCACAGCTTATGACTATGCAAGGAGAATGATAGTTTCTTATCAAGAAATCAGATCTGAGTCCGCACTAGGAAGTTGGGTGGACGATACTAGTTTGGAAGTGAAATTGTGTGATCGAGTGAGCAATCAGAGTTGGTATTGCGTGTAGATGATATTTGTGCTTCTACGATTTAACTAAAGCAAATATTGAAATTTTTATAAGGAAAGAATAAAATGATTTTGAATGTTTTAATTGGACATTATTTCTAAGTAGGATACAAGTGTTTTAAAAGCAAAATGAAATTGGGATTTTTGATTTCAGGGGATAAATGGAATTGCTCGACAAAAGGTATGTAATTAAATTTTCATTTGAAATTTGATGGTTTTCTGATCTAGCCACTTGGCCTTTTGTTTTCTTTTGAAATTTGGGGGCCGTAGAGGTATTTTGTAGTTGTATCGATCTAGCCGCGCAAAGGAGACGCTGGAAAAAAAATTCAAAAATTTAGGGAGTTAGAGAATTTTGAGAAAATTTTAATAGTTTAAAATTTGGTTTAAACTATAATTTGAAATTATTAAGAGGATAATAGTATTAGGAACCTATAAATAAGTTTGGGAAGTTAGCAAGAGGGATAGAGTGTCTTTAATAAAAAGATTGTTTTGGCGAGTCGTTGAAAAACTGCTTGGTTCTGGGAGTTTGTTAAAAGCTATCTGGATTGGGGAAATAGTAACGGGTATTGGACCATTCTCCTTAACTAGTAATTTCGAGGACGAAATTCTTTTAAGGGGAGGAATGTGACGACTCGGAATTTTGGACATTTAAAATTGGAATAGTTAATTGATTTTAAATATTTAAAAGTTAACTTCTAACTTGAATTCAAAATATCATTGATTTTTGGATAATTTAAATTATTGAATTTAATAATTGGTAATTGGGTAAAATATGAAAACTGAAGTTTCGAGCTTGTTAAAAATATTTTAAAGGCTTATAAAATTTATAATGATGATACTGAGATAGTACAAGTGTTAAAATTCAATTTAAAGGTGATTTATTCAGTTTTGAATATATATTGTTTAAAATTGACATTTAAAAATAGCCATCCGAGGCACAGTCTCGGATTTCCTCAAAACCAGTTCCATTGGATCCGTAATATTGTATTATTATCGGATTTCAATTTTAATAACATTTGGGGTTGTCGTGTGATCGTACGATGGGTAAACGCACTGAAATTTTGTATCGGAAATTCAATATAATAACTGGATCCAAAAGCTATCTTCTCCATACGATCGAATTAGGACTCGAAACCTTTTCCTTTGCGTTCGAAATAAGGGTATAACATTATGAATGCCATGCTGCATGCCTCGATAGGAATTAAGATTTTGAGTGAGTACAACGAGACGTTCAAAAATTTAATAATATATTATATCCTAGTAAATCTTTTAGCTGCAATTCTCTCACATCATCTCCCCTTCTTTCCCCTCAATCATTGTACCATTTCCCCTTTAAGTACGCAAGCCTCACATCCTCTTTTTTTTTAAAAAGAAACATCACAGCCGAAACAAAAAAAGCTCAAAGAAAAAATATAATAAAACATTTAATCGTGAGCCTCCTTTATATAATCGCGAATCCTTCCTCTGGTTTTAGAATTAATCGAATCGAAATCATTCGAATCGAAGGTGTTGGGTGCGGTTTCAATCGCAACAAATTTCGTTATTTCTAGGGGGTCGACTGCATAGTCAGTTAATAATCGATCTTGGTGGCACGCTCAGTGGTTCGCACGCATGTTGGGGACGGCTTCTCTGGCATCTTGCGAATAGCTTCTTGGGGATGTTTGTGAAGGTGTGATCGAATGTAGGTGGAAAGACCGACGCATGGTGAACTGGAGGTCGGTGTGTCGTACGACGGCGAGGTCATCCCGAGACTGTAAGGTATACGATCCATTTTTCTTTTTAGTCTAAAATTTAATTTATATATATATATATATATATATATATTCAGATTGGAAGGAAGGAATTTTACAGTAAAGGAAATATCCATTTCTGAAAGGAAGATTATATACATATGCATGTTTGAAATTTATATGGAGATGAGATTTTAGGTTAGCAGTAAGGTATTTTCCAGTTTATTTTATTTAACTTTATAATATGAACATATGCTAGAAAGGAAAATTTTATATATATTATATTAAGGTACATAAATTAACACTGTTCTATTTTTTACTCTAATACACACACACACACACACACACACACACACACTTGATTATAGAGAACTTTATTCTATTTCTATTTAATATACATTAGTTATATTTCAGTAACTTATAAAATAATTTTGTTTTTAATTTAGTAAATATATATATATATATATATCCACATGCATATTCTAATTTAAAACAAAAATATATATATATATATATATGTGTGTGATTTTGGGAAGATATAGGAATTTTAAGATGTTGTAGAGATTTTATAAAAGTTAGATCTTTGAAATCTATTTTTATAAGCGTGTGTGTATAATATATATATGTAGTTACAAAAGAAATATAAATATACATTTTAAATTTACTAGTTGGTTTAAATTAACCTATTTAATTATTCTAAGATACTAAAAGATTTTTAAAGGAATTATTAGTTTAAAATTAAACTAATACATGATAATCGATTATTCGATTTTTCAGAGTATTAATGAACCATATAATGTTTGTTACAAGGTCCAAAATTGGGAGGTAATAGTCGAGATGGAAATGGATTGCAAAACGAAAAGCAAAGGTAAGTTAATTTCACTCATTTGGATTACCGTTAATTTAATTAGTTAAAATTTAAATTATTGGTTGATTGCTTGAATTGATAATTTATTATCAGTTTGGATGTGATATTATATATAGTAATGTATGTGTATATATATATTGGAGTGATTGATTTCTCGCATTATGTAGCGGATGTGACCCTATGCGCTCCGCATAATAGCGGATGACCTATATACCGCGATATCCCCCTCGAAGTGGGATTGGTATTTATATATTGTGCTAACATCTATGGATGCAGGGAAAAACATGTTAGAAACTGGATTCCTTAAAATATTGAAATTGTTTATATAATCTGTGATATGAATCATTGATTATCTGTGATAGATTATTGATTATATTCGAAATTGAAAATACTGGATGCTATGGTTTGATTAAATATATTTGTGTATACCAAGTTATCAAAAGTATAAAGATTGGATTTTTTTTTGAAGGGAAATAAAGATAGAATTTTTTTAGTATAAAAATTATAGAGAATTTGGATAAATTGAAGAATGATTTGAAAAAGGATAAAAGTTGATTTTTAAAATTCTAATGAATAAATTTCGAGTATGGGAAAGGAGATTTTTGAATAAATGGGAATAAATGAATTTTTAAACTTAAGTAATATTATTTAAAGAAATAAGGGATTTATTTGTTTTGACAAATACACTCTTAAGTTTCCCTCCCCTCTCCTTTTTGAAAATTTTAATGGCGTCTTCTTCGTCCTCTTTTTCTTTTGATTCTGCTTCTTTCCCTCCTCTCTCTTCTTCGTCTTCATCCTTCCCGTCTTCTTCTTCTACTCCTATTTTCTCGTCCAGTCTTCCTTCTGCTTCTTGTCAGTCTGTGTCCTTTTCATCTTCTTCTTTTAAGTCGTCTTCTCCTGTTTCGAACTGGTCTTCTCTTTTCAAGTCTTTACCTAAGAATGCTGGCTCTTATAAGCCTATTGATTTTGATATTTGTAGGGATAAAGCGTCCGCTTCTCTGCCTGATCTTGTTCGAGAAGAGGGTTTGAAATATTGGGAAAATCATTTGGTAGGCTTTTTCTTGGATGGTACTCTTTCGTTCTTGACAGTTGTTTCTACTCTGAAAAGATTTTGGAAGCTTAAAGGTGATGTGGATTTTAAATCTGATGGTTATAATTTCTATTTTAAATTTTCAAATCAAGAGGATAGGGATTATGTTCTTAAGTTGGATCCTATTTTCATTAGAGGTAGAACGTTTATTATTACTAAATGGGATCCTTCGGTTGGAATTTCACAAGCTCAAATCAAGAAAGTTCCTGTATGGATTCACTTTCACAGAATTCCAATTATTCTTTGGACTTTGATTGGGATTAATTGGTTGGCTTGTCATGTTGGTAGGCTTATTTGTTTTGATAATAGCACTGAGAAACTTCAGAGATTTAAGTATGCTAAAGCGCTAGTTGAGATTTCTCCTGAGTTTGATTTACCTGATACTATTTCTATTCCTCAATTGGGTAGCAACTGTCCAGATGTTAAGCTTTCTTATGATTGGAAACCTAAGATTTGTACTCATTGTAAAATTTTTGGTCATGATACTGCTTATTGTGAATTTCTTAATAAGGATGAAAGGAAAGTAATAGGAAAGGGGCAAGATGGTGAGAAGTGTGTGGATAAAACTCAGCCTGATATTGTTGCTAATACTGGTAATATAGTTCATAATGAGAAAGATTGGAAGAATGTTAAGAGGAAGAATAAAAGTATCTGGAAAAAGAAAGAACAAGTAGTTGTTGATAGTGTTGTGAAAGTTGATGGTGGTGTTGTGAACGAGAATGGAGTCTCTTTTTCTTCTTGTCCTAATACATCTAATTCTCTTGACAAATCTTTGCATTCTTCTCTTCATTCTAATTCTTTAGCTTTAGATTCTTCTTGTTCAAATCTTTCAATTGATGGTGGTGTTGCTTCTATTTCTCATATTGGTAATAGTTCTTCTTCTGTTAATGTCTCTAACTCTTCTTCTGTTGACTCTACTCTTACATCCTCTTGCTGTTCTCAATTTAGTAATCAATCTCCTTCCAATTTATCTTCCAGCTCTCCATATTTGCATTTGTCTCCACCCAGTCATATTATTCTGCCTCCCCCTTCTTCTTCTTGTCTTGATGCTGGTGCTAAGATTGTCCATGACCTGAATAAGGGCAAGGATTTTAAATCTCATGAAGTTCTTCCATGTTCCTCCTCTAAGGAAAATTCTCATACTAGACATACTAGGAAAAATCCTTCACCTTTATTACCTCCTTTACCTTTTAAATGAATAATATTGCATTCTGGAATATTAGGGGTGCCAATTCACCCTCTAAACAATTTGAGATTAGGAATCTTTTAAAAGAAAAGGATATTCAATTAATATGTATTTCTGAAACTAAGCTTGATATTCAATCTTCAGTCAAAGCTGTAGCAATTATAGCTCCTTCCTGGTCTTCTGATCATAATTTTCTTGAAGCTAAATATGGTAGATTGTTGACTTTATGGAATCCTAGTGTTTTTAATCTTTCTAGAATCTGTGCTTCAGATCAATTCATTCACTATCAATGCACTCATTTACCTTCTGGTTTGAATTTTCTCCTTACCTCTGTATATGCTCATAATTCTTTGTCTTTAAGACAGATCTTTTTGGATCATCTTCCATCATTAAATCCTCTATCTTTTCCTTGGCTTGTTGGTGGTGATTTTAACTGCATGTTTGCTTGTGATCAGAAATTTGGTGGTTGTTCTTTATCACTCAAGGATATATCTCCTCTTAATAGTGCTATTTGTCAAGCAAATTTATTTTCTCTCAAATTCTTTGGGTCTGTTTACACTTGGTCTAATTGTAGTAGGAATGGTAATGTAACCCTTTGCAAACTTGATCATATTTTTATAAATCTGCCTTTTCTTCAATTTTGGCCTAATTCTTTCTATCATATTCATCAACCTTCTCTTTCAGATCATTGTCCTTTAATATTTCAAAATGGAGCTGATAAATTTGGTGGAGGGAAACATACTTTTAAATTTTTTAATTTTTGGACTAAGCATGTTGATTATTTTGTTATTCTCAGACAAGTTTGGAGTATGCAATTTGGCAAAGACCCTCTTGCAAATATTATTCTTAAGATGAAGGTGCTAAAGTTTCATCTTAAAGTGTGGTCAGCAGAACATTTTGGTAATGATTCTAAACTCTCAACTCAAATTAGAAATGACCTTATTAAGATTCAGGAAGCACTGTGTATTAGACCCTGTGATACTTTATTAAAACAAGCTGAATTGCATTTAAGGAATGAACTTGAGAAGGTAATTGATAGAGAAGTGTCAACTCTTAAGCAGAAACTTCATGTGAAAATGGAAAAGGAGGCAGACAGAAATACTAAGTATTATCATAACTTTCTTAAAGTTAAAAGAAGTCGTGATAGCATTTTTCAAGTTAAGGATATGAATGGGTTGTTGGTGAACACTTTTGATGGTATTAATCAGGCTTTTGTCCAATATTTTTCTTCTGTCTTAGCACCATCCACTTCTTTCATTCCTGATTTAAATCCCCTCTTTAATATTACTCTTCCCTCTTTATCAGACACTCTATCATGTTCTCTGATTAGTGTAATTACTGAAGAGGAAATTAGGAATGCAGTTTTCAGTTTGGATAGTAATAGTTGTGGAGGACCTGATGGCTTTAATGCTTATTTTATTCAACATAGTTGGAGTATTATTGGATCAGATATTGTTATTGCAATCAAATACTTTTTTCTGCATAATAAGCTTCCTGCTGGTTTATCTGCTACTGCTATAGCTTTGATTCCTAAAATTGTTAATCCAACATCTGTCACTGATTTTAGGCCTATCTCTTGTTGTAATATCATCTATAAGATCATCTCAAAGATTTTAGCTAACAGACTTCAACTTGTACTGCCATCTATTATAAGCATTAACCAAGCTGCCTACATCAAAGGTAGATCTATTAGTGATAATATTTTACTGACTCAAGAATTGTTATTTGGATATGAAAGAAAAACTATTTCTCCAAGGTGTATGTTAAAATTGGATATTAGGAAGGCTTTTGACTCGGTGCATTGGAATTCTATTTTAGCAGTTATGTCCAAAATGAATTTTCCAAAACCATTTTTAGCTTGGATTTACACTTGTATCTCTTCTCCTATGTATTCTATTTTGAGAGATGGTGGTCTATATGGTTATTTTAAGGGTATACATGGAGTTAGGCAAGGTGATCCTATTTCAGCCTATCTGTTTATTATTGTCATGGAGCTTCTTAATTCTTTGTTCAAGGAACTTGTTATTAATGGAGTTTTACATTTGCATCCGAAATGTAAGCATCCACAAATTACTCATCTCCTTTTTGCTGATGATTTGGTTGTCTTTACAAAGCCCACCATAGATAACATACAATGCATTCTTTCAACTCTGAAGATTTTTCATTCTATAACAGGACTTCAAATTAATCTGGCTAAATCTAATATTTTAGTTGCTGGTTTAAGTCCATTGGAAATGAAAGACATTATTAATTTTTCTGGTCTTCAGGAACTGCCTAGAAATTCTTTCTATTTGGGTCTGCCTTTGATTACATCTAGACTTTCTAAGCAAGATTGCATGCCACTGTTTGAAAAGATCATTGAAAAGCTACACTTATGGCCAGTTGGTAAACTTTCACAAGCTGGTAGATTAACCATTGTTCAGTCAATAGCTGTAGCCATGACTACATATTGGACAAGGCACTATATTCTTCCAGCTAAGCTTATTAATATGATTACTAGTGCTCTTAATAAATTTTTATGGCATGGTGATCCATTTTCTAAGAAGTTAATTCCAATCTCTTTCAATAAACTTTTTGATTCAAAGAAACATGGTGGTCTTGGAATAACTAATATCTGTCAATGGAACAGAGCTGCAATATCTGTTTATTACAATAAAATTTTTACAACTGACAACAATCTCTGGTCTCAATGGGTTAATCATAATCTTATTGGTAGGAAAAACTTTTGGACTATGTCAATTCCTCAAAGTTGTAGTTGGAGTTGGAGATGTATTTTGAAGCTTAGAGAAACTTTTATTCCTTTAATTCAATGTAATCATGATCTGATTAAGGATTTGTCTTTTTGGCACTCTCCCTGGTCTAAACAAGGCTTAATCTTAAGTTCAATTGTTGATTACAATTTGAGAAATATCTCTGGTATAGCTGAACAAGCTAAAGTTGTTGATTTTATTCATGATGGCAGTTTGGTTTTGCCCTATACAAGCTCTTTTCAATTAAGACAATTATGGAACATCATTTCAAGTTATCCTACAATGAGTTCTGATAATGTGCTAGTATGGTCTGGGAAGACTTTTTCAATCAATCTTGTTTACAAATCTCTCTGTGATAATGGTTTTCTTTTTCCATGGTATACAAGAATTTGGAAAATAGGTGGCAGTGCTAAGGAAAATTTGTTATTATGGAAAGTGATGGCTAATGCATTAAATACCAAGGATAAACTCTGTAGGATTGGAATTATCTCAGACAATATGTGTGTTTTTTGTAAGTCTGAAACAGAATGTAACACACATTTATTCTTTGAGTGCTCTTTTGTCTTTCAAATCTGGTATAGATTACTATTATCTTATGGTTTCTATAAACCTTCAGCTGTAAGTTCTATTGAATGGTTCAATATTTTCAAGGCTACTAGATGGAAATCATGTCAGACAAGGCTTCTGCTTAAAATGTTAAAAAGATTGGTTTATGAAGTTTGGCAAGAGAGAAATAATAGAATATTTGGTAGCAGTATCAGGAGCTCCTCACAATTGTTTGATCAGATACACAGGAATATTCTTTGGTTTCTAAGATCTGACTCTTGTTAAGATTAATTCTTGTTTACTGTTTCTTTTTTAAGTTTGGCAACAGAGGTTTCTGGATGCATTGACAATGAGAAGCTTTCACTGGTAATGCTGTTGTTCATATGGGTGTTGCTTGTTATGTCTGTTTGATGAAGCATTTACAGAGTGAAGAATTTTCAGAGTGAAGCATTTACAGAGAGCTTTTACAGGGTGAAACCTTTTATGCTGATGATTGTTTTCTTCTTCCTGATGCCATCTCTGATTTTTTGGTTCAAAGCTGCTGCCATGTTTTCCATTATTTGTTATGTAGTTGTTGTTTGATGTTTGTAATTTGGTCAGGGTTGTAAGTCAATTCTCTAATTGTATTATGGTCATAGTTGTTAATCTGGTCATAGTGTGGTCATGGGTATATCCTGGTTTTGAATTTTATTCTTGGTCATGGGTGTAATTGGGCTTGCTAGTTGGTTACTTTTCTTTGGTTGTAATTTTTCATTAGTTAATAAAGTGAGCTTTTTGCTCTTGCTTTTCAAAAAAAAAAATAAGGGATTTATTTTAAATTCAAGGTTTAAAATAGTTTGGGAGAGATAAAATTTTTTTTTGGAAAAAGTATGAAAATGGTATTTTCAGTTTGAATAAGATTTTAAATCATAATAAAGAAGTTAAATCTGTAATTAATGGGTTTTGAAATAAAATTGAGTAAGTAAAGGAATATATTTTAAAATGGAGTAAATTTTGAAAAACGATTTGGAAATTGATTTAGTTATTGAAACTGTGTTTTTAAAAGGAGGATGAGATTATGGAATTTACAAATTGGGTTTATAAAGTGAAATAAGATATCAGTGGATATTTGAAAGTATAAATTCACTGTGAGAATTTTTAAAGGAATGGGTAATTTATTTTAAAAATAAATAATGATTTTATTTTTATAGTTGTAGGAAAAAAATTTATGGGTTGGGACGTAAATTAAATTGGGATAAATCAAGAAGGATTTATTAACTGATTAAATGGACTATTTTGGAATGGAAAGTGTATTCCTTGAAAAGCCAAGTATATTTTCAAAGGATGATTTCCAAGTATAAGTTAGAGGTTTCAAAGTGGTTTTAAAAGAATGTTCTACAAATTTTTTTTTTATTTAGTGGTTTCAAAAATATTTAAGAGTAAATATTTATTAAGATAGTTATATAAGTAAATTATTTTAAAGGTTTAACTAGTATTATGATTTGAAAGATAATTATTTAATATTTATACCTTATAGAATAACTTTCATTTTTAAAATTAGTTTTAGCTTAAGTTTTACATGATAAATTATTATAAATTTCATAACTAGTATTTTAATAAAGTGTTTTAAGTAGTTTTTAATTTAAGTATTTTAAAGTATATATAGGTTTGGATAAATTGATTTAAATTATTTCAAATCTAAAGTATTAAAACTTGGTGATTTCAGTAGAAATAAAACAATTAGGTGGAAATTTATTCCGCGAGAGAAAAGGTGATTTGAAAACTTTTTTCAAAGGGTTAAAGTGTGGAAAAATATCTTGCGAAGATATTATGAAATAAATAATTTGGAAAATTATTTCAGCCTGATGGTTGTTTGTGGATGTTATATGATAGTTAAATAACTGACTATCAATATTGGCTAACGCGTTGATCATTTCGAAGAGACCGAGATTGGGATTAATTTTTCGAAAACCACTTTGATTCAGTTAAAACGTTTTCGTGAGGAAGACAAGAGCTTGGAGTCGAAGACGGAGTAGTGAAGTGCAAGGGCTAATCACTACTAATCATAAGGGTGATTCCAAAATGGATGTAGTACGATTAGTGCCTTCGGTTCCACTCAGACCGGGAATGGACTTGTATGGATGAATGCCATCAGAACATCGTCAGGAGGACGATGAGCATTCTGAGTGAGATATGTGCTAAAAAGGTGACGCAAATCCTCGAGCCTCATCAACCGGGAATGACTAAAATACGGTAGGTGCAACAAGGCTAAGTGCCTAGAAACTATTAGAGTAAGTTCATCCCTATCTAGATGCCCCTTTTTATTCGGCTGTGTGGGCGGTTGCTGATCCCAATCGTGGGGTGATCTTATTCAGACTATCAGTAAGGGGTGGCTTCGGTTTTGTGTTGCAAAGGATCAGTGTGGACCCTCGGTACGCTGATCTAGACCAGGTATTGTAACGGGCGGTACCCAAGTAGCCCTTGCCATTGATGGAAACCCAATCTCCAAAAAATGCCTTCGGACTTGTTTGTATCCCTCTTATGCTGGAATTTAATGAATGTAATTTTTTGGCTATTTGAATAAGTATTTGTATATAGACACTACTATAATATCAGAGGATTTGATAAGAAATGTTTTAGTTATCGTAAGGTAAAAACCCGGCATGTTCATTTATGGCGTGGTCTTACGAGATACCTTTGATTTTCAAAGGATTTTGAAACTTTAATAATCCAATTGAGTGTGTTTTCTCATGCTAGTTTTCTAGACAGACTCGGGTGTTATTTGATTATAATGCTCGGGTCAGACCGAGTATCATAAGATACATGATAGGATGTCGTGGAGCTCAGGAGACGAGCTGGAGGGCGAAACGTATCACACGTATCTATCTTATTTCCGCTATGTTTGGTATACTGTGTAGTCAGTTTTCATGAGGACAGGTTAATATAAATGTCCAGTATTTTTCTATTGGTTGTGTTGTAATCTGATGATATGATGTATAAAATAGATATGGTTCTTTTGTATAAAGCCCAGTTATTATCTATTATATATTGATCCGCTGCGATTGTGAGGATTCTGATGTTGTGTTGTTTTACTCTTCTTCTACCTCTTTCTTCTTTAGCCCTTACCGTTTTTGTAACGATCCCGGTTTTGAGTTAAATTTAAATTGGTAAATAAAGTAAATTTTTGGATTAAATTGTGAATTAATTTGATATTTTCCAAATTTAATAAGATATTTGTTTGTTTGTATATATATATATATATATATATATATAAATTTATTATAAATTGAATTTTAGAATTGAAATTCCAAAAAAAATATTTTAGAAATAATTGGAATTTGAAAACTCTGTATTTTAAATTAATAAAACTTTGTTTTCCAATATTATAATGTATACATATGTATATTGATTTGAAAGGTATGTTTTGACTAATAGATTTTCATAAAGCTTTAATTTATATATATATATATATATATTGAATTAATAATGATTTGTATATATGTAGAGATATATTAACTTAAGTTTAAAATTGAAGTAAGATTAATGAAAGCTTTAAAATATACATATCTTTGGGAAATTAATAAGAAAACATATTACATAATTTATAATAACGTAAGGGTTTAAACATAAATTGAATTGTTTTAAAACAAGTGTAAGATTAATATAACATGCATTTACAAGTGTTAACATAGATAAACAAGTGGCAAACTAAATATTCTTATAATTTAAAAGACATAAATAACATGTATAAGGAGAAACCAAGCTACATTTTCTTCTTTCATTCATCTCAAAAGTAAAATATGGAATCAAAAACATGGAAAACAGAAAAAAGAAATCAACAACAATATTTCAAACCTGAAGCAAATTCAAGTACAAAGATCAAAGTTCAATTCAATATACAATCAAGTTCAGATCAAAGCTTCAGTTCATTCTAGATGATAAAATCAAAACCAAGCTTCAAGCAATTCAAAGATCAGGCAAAAGTAAATTCAAATCAACTCAAGTAAGTAAGCAACTTTAAGATCCAGATCAAATCAAAGATTCCAGAACTAAAATTTCCAACAGGCTGCTCTGTTCATATATAAACACTATGAGTAAACTAACTCTAATTTGATTTATGACCTTGTGAAATAAAGCTATGAGATAATGATTGTAAGAATGTAAATCTGTTTGCATGTATACAAATGTAGGGACATATCTGTGCATGTCTATAAAAAAGGGAATAAACCTCTGTTTTTGTTTAAAGGCTAGAAAAAAATAAAATCAAAATCAAAATCTCCTCAATCATTCACTTATAAGCTTAATTGTATAAATGAAAATGCTTGAGTTAACAAGATTTTTAAAAAAAATGGTTTTAAATACTTATATTTAGAAAATATTCGAAAATAAGCAATTACAATAAAATCTTCTTAAATTTGGAAATCAGATATTTTTAATTTCCAGTTTTTTTATATCATCAAATTCGAATCTAAAAGCTATGATTTTTAAGATAAATATCATGATTTTTAACTTTGTAAATCATGAGATTGGAAGTTGATCAAAATCGAGAGTTTGCTTGATTTCTGATGATCGCGTAGTCGTATAGCTTCGGAATTGTGGTTGAAGCTTGCTGGGAGATCAGTAGTTAGGGAAAAATGGTAGGCGATTATCTGGCTCACCGTGGAGGCACGGCGAAACCCTTTTAGGGTTTAAGGTCAGGTTTGTATTGCCTGAGTATTAATGGTAACCGCGTCGTCGATGGTGATCCAGAGGCGACCAAACCAGGGAGGTTAGAGACGTAGGACTATGGAGCAGCTACGGTCAAGGTGGAGTGGTTGATGGTGGCCTGGATAGTCGGGTTGAGGTGGTTTTGTCGTCGGTAATGGGTTCTAGTATTCAATCGAGTTACTCGATTTTGATCTATGACGAAATTAATGGTTCTAATGGATCGGGCTCGTCGACGGTGATGTCGACGACATGTTGAAGGACGGGGCAGTGACCAGAGGTGATCGAGGCGATGGTGTACGTGCACGAGGTATCTGGCGTATTTGGGTTAGTTTAAAATTTTTGGAAGATGAGGGTTACTTGGGTTATAGCCCGAAGTTGTTTCGTATTTTTCTCGAGAAAGAAAGATGGTTCGCGGGAGCTCGGGGATGTGTTTGGGTTTGTGGTCATTTGGCTCGAGTTTTTGGGTTGTGTTTAAGTAACCAGATTTTAAAATAAAAAGTATTATTAAGTTTCAAGTATTAATAAGTTTTTAATACAAAGTAAATGTTAAATCAAGTTTTAATAAGCATTAGAAGATGAACAAGGTTTAAAACTACAGATATGAACAAGTTTCAAAGGAAAAAATGTTAAGGTTAAATGTTTTTAAATTATTTTGAAAATTAATTGATTTTGAAATAATTTTTATGATGATAATGAATAAGTTTCTAAGTATTTTCAGATGGAGTTTGATAATGCTTGAATTAAGAAAGTGTTTGAAATAAGTATATTAGAAACTTTAATTAAGAGATGATTTTGAATAAATTTATTTCAATTCAAATAAGTTGTAATGATATAATTAAGTGATTAGTTAAGGTATATGGTTTATCTTAATTATTTAAGGTCTTTGAAATTAAAAATATAATCTCTTGGCTAATTCAAGTATAATTATTTGATGAAAGTAATTAAAAGTTATTTGATGGAAGTAATTAAGGGATAATTACTTAATTAATTAATTAAAGTTATAAATTAAAGGATGATTAACCAGGATGATTAATAAATTAATATGATTAATTAAGAATTAATTAATTTATATAAGTAATTAAAGGATAATTACTTAATGAAATTAATTAAAGGATAATTAGTTAATTAAAGGTTGATTGATTTATTAAAGGTTAATTAATGATTAAACGTTAATCAATTAATGATTAAATATATATTAATTTATGCTTAAAGGTTTATAATTACTTTATGTAATTAATCAAGGGTTAATTAGTTTTGTAATTAACTTAAGGTTAATTTATTTATGTGATTAATTAAGGGATAATTAATCAATTAAAGATAATTCATTAAGATGGGTAATCAAGGATTATTAATTAATTTCATTAATTAATTAAAGTGATAACAAATGGTTTATAATTTGTTAATGTTAATTAAGCAGGACTTGAAAGTAATTAAAGTAATTAATTTAGCTTAGGTGGAGATTAAATTAAATTAATTAGGGATTGAATGATTAAATAGTCTTGTTTATGGATGTTTGAATGCTTGAAATGATGGTTATCTCTGATCTGTAATATTCTTTGATGTAAATTTTTTGAATTGAGCTGTGTGTAAGTTATTTATTTGTATTGAATCTACATATTTATCTGTGAATTTATGAATGAAGATAAGCGTTATAGGATTATACCGCTTATCGATATTGCTGTGTTTGGATTGTGATGATTGATGATATTGTATTGTTGTGTGTAAAACCCCTGGACTATACCACATACACACAAATATGGATTTCACGAGAAATCTGTTAAGTCACAGATATTTTGAATTTAAATATTATTTTGTTTAAAAGATTAATTTATAATCCAATTGGTTTGGAAATGAAATTGAGTTGAATTTGAAAAGCTTTTGGAAAGGATGTTTGAAATCAAAATTTAGTTTGAATATACTATATCTTGTTAAAGTTTTGAAATTATTTTCAAAATTATGGTTTGAAAAGGTTATATAAATTATACAATATATATATGAATTTTAAACCATCTTTAAAGTATTTTAAAAGTATTATTTTGGGAATTTAAATTTAACCCAAGTATATACTTTAAAGGCTATAACTTGTGCATATTTGATCGGATTTTTTCGAAACAAAAGATTTTTGTTCTCAAATGATAACAACTTTCATATAAAGGGAAAATTTCCAGTTTTGTTGAATGGTTATCAAGTTATGGGTGAATCAAATTGAATATAGTTTTGAAAGCTGTAAATGAATCTTCGTCAAAGATTGGTGAACAGTGTTTTAAATTGAAGAGGATCTTAAATGGGTAAATCTTTTTTTTTTAAAAGATTAAAGTGGAAATTTGTTTAAACCATTTGAAGAAAATGTTTCTGGGATAAAATTTGTGACTTAATTAAGATCTCAATATCCATATGCTTTTTAAAATTAGCGCTCATTATTCAGTTTAGCCGGGAGAGGACTTTGTGTCATAAAACCTATTCCAATAATGATACAACGAAATGGATAGCATTTGAAGATGGTGGTAAAGACCGGGTATTTTCGAGGACAAAAGGATTACCTGTTGAATGTCTCTGCACTGAGTAGCTACGATATAGAGATCTCCATATGTGATGGGGAGTCCAATCAGGATTGTGAATACTCGAATTTGCAAGGGCTTCTTTGCAGTGCCTTCGGTTCCGTTCGAACTTGGGACGGACTTGTATGGATGTATGTCTGACATTACACTTTGAGATATAGAGCTGGTTTCTATCAAATACATTTCTGTTTGGTGGTGGTGAATTTATTCTCTTAGCTTAACACCCTTCTCTGAGACATACGAGCTCAGAGCTTATGTAGTTGATGGTTACTAGTGATATATTCCCAATTTGGTAATGTGGCATGCTAATTGTTGCTGATCATTTATTGATCAAAGCATGACTTTTGTGAAAAGTGTAGCTTTGTGGACGAGACCTCGTCCAACTTCACAATTCGAAAATGGTCAAAATAGGAAGGATGTGGCGAGGTTATTGGGGGTCGCGCCCCTTAGGGTGTGTTCATTTCCTTCTGGATAAAAAGTGGTATCATGGTGTGGAGCCCAGATACTTAACTTATGTGGTTGTTTCTATTTGTTAGTGAATCCTGGGATAAAGGGCGGTGACGAACGGGGGATGGCATACTCGTGACAGTTAGGTACCTAGTTACAGAGGTAACCCGGCCTTGTGTTGGCAGAGATCCGGTTAGGTTCTTGGGGCGTCCCTCCAGAGGCGTACCCATGTGGTGTAGGAAGTCCCTTAGCCTGACCGTTTGTTGGAAATCCAATCATCCAATATGCGTCTTGCACGGTTTTAGTTATAGAGCCTGCCATTTAACATGGTAGCTATAGTAGGCATAGTATAATGGTACGTATGCTAGCTAAGATTAATATTATACTTGCAAAGGTTTTCTGCACTATGCACTAATAATAATATCAAAAGGATTTAGCGTATCAAGCATGTTTGACTATCATAAGGAGAAATCTCCTCCAATTGTGCGCTTGAATTGTGTGTGTGCGGGGATGCCTTATGGTAGTTTCGTTTGTCAAAAAAGCATTGCGGATTTCTTTTTACTTCTTTTGTTGTTTCTATATGTTTTCAAACAACTATTTTTTGTTCGCTCACACCAGTCCCATGACTTACCTGGAGTTTATTGTTCCCATTCTAAACTCTGGGCGCCCATAATTTTTCACAGGGGCAGTCTAGAGTCCGATTTTCAGATAGTCATATAGTAGGTGTAGCTTTTGGAAATCTTCGAAGTCCAGAAGTCTTTTGGATTTTAGCAATCGCATTCCGGACCGGACTTGCTTAAGTTAAACATGATAGGATTTTGAGCTCTTGGATTGGGCTTCTGCTTTTGAGCTTTGGAGATGGAATGCAATCTATGGAGCTATTTTGGCAGTCCAAGCAAGTTGAAGTTATGTTTCCACTGTTGTGTTCCACCGTGGTATATGTATATTTGCTCTGATGCTGGATAAATTGTTGTATAGATGTTGTATTCATGGAGTTGTATCAATGATATATTGTTTTTCTTCCGCTGTGTTATTGTAGTTAATGTGTTATAAGGTCCAACGAACCAGATTCGACGTTTGAATCTGCGGCATTTGAATACGGGTGATGTATTTGAGTGTCGATTTTCGAAGGTCGAGTCAGGGTTGTTAGAAGTGATATCAGAGCTGGAGGTTGAGTAAGAACTTTAGCTCAGGAGTATAACAGATTAGGTAACTCATTAGAGATAGGGTTACAAATGCTCTAGAATGAGTATATCCCTAAGATATCTTGTCTAAATTCTCTTACTATCCACTGATAGTGAATACAAGTGCAAGAAGAAAGCGAAGTAGAGGATATGGGAACCACTACAAATGGTCGATACCCTGCAACACAAGGAAACAACTTTTCCCCATTAGTCTCCTTTGATCATCATCTGATTTTAGTTCTTTTGATGGCTTATTGGCTGCTACAAGAAGAAGCTTTGGTGTGAGGGTGGCCCTACGAATCTTTGTTTACGTTATAGATAAGTACCTGTCTCATATTCTCGTCAATAATTTTCTATCATCTTTTCGTTTTAACTTTAATGAATTTGGAATTTTAATTGAAATAAATTGATTAACAAAATATGAAACTAAATTGTATTATATCCACTTTTTATTCTTTGGGATCCAGATACATTCTATGAACGATTAGGTATCCCTTCGAACTAACCAATGCACCTGCATATTTTGTAGACCCGATGACCCAAATATTTCGTGAAGTATTGAATGAGTACGTTCTCATATTTACTGATGATATTCTGATTTGGTAAGCCAGATATAGAATAAATATTTTAGCTTGATCTGGTGAACCAATTCTCTATCTTTGTTGTGTTCATCTGTTCTTTTTTTGTCTCCCTGTCTAGCAAATTTCGGGAATGAAATTTTCTTAAGGTGGGAATCTGTAACGATTCCCAGTTTTGAGTCAAATTTAAATTGGTAATTAAAATAAATTTTTGGATTAAATTGTGAATTAATTTGATATTTTCCAAATTAAATAAGATATTTATTTGTTTATTTATATATGTATATAAATTTAATTTTGGAATTAAAATTCCAAAATAAATATTTTAGAAATAATATGAATTTGAAAACTTTATATATTAAATTAATAAAAGTTTGTTTTCCAATATTATAGTGTATACATAAGTATATTGATTTGGAAGGTGTTTTGAATAATAGATTTTCAAAAAGCTTTATTTTATATGTAAACATATATATCTTTTGAAATAATAATGGTATATATGTAGGGATATATTAAGTTAAGTTTAAAATTTAAGTAAGATTAATAAAAGCTTTAAAATATACATATCTTTGGTAAATTAATAAGAAAAAATATTACATAATTTATAATAACAAAGGGGTTTAAACATAAATTGACTTATTTTAAACAAGTGTAAGATTAATATGACATGCATTTACAAGTGTTAACATAGATAAACAAGTGGCAAACAAAATATTCTTAAAATTTAAAAGACATAAATAACATGTATAAGGAGAAACCAGGATACATTTTCTTCTTTCATTCATCTCAAAAGTAAAACCGAGAAATCAAAAACCTGGAAAACAGAAAAAAGAAATCAACAACAACGTTTCAAACCTAAAGCAAATTCAAGTACAAACATCAAAGTTCAATTCAATATATAATCAAGTTCAGATCAAAGCTTCGGTTCATTCCAGATCATAAAATCAAAACCAAGCTTCAAGAAATTCAAAGATCAGGAAAAAGTAAGTTCAAATCAACTTCAGTAAGCAAGCTAACTTTAAGGTCCAAATCAAATCAAAGATTCCAGATTTAAAATTTCCAACAGGCTGCTCTGAACACTGTGAGTAAACTAACTTTAATTTGATTTATAACCTGATTCTTGTGATTTAAAGCTATGAGATAATGATTGTATGAATGTAAATTTGTTTGCATGTACACAAATATAGGGATATATCTATGCATGTCTGGAAAACAGGAAATAAACCTCTATTCTTTGTTTATAGGCTAGAAAAAAATGAAATCAAAATCTCCTCGATCATTCACTTATAAGCTTAGATGTATAAATGAAAAATGTTTGAATTAACAAGATATTCGTTTCAAAAATGGTTTCAAATATTTATATTTAGAAAATATTCAGAAAATAAGCAATTATAGTAAAATCTTTTTAAATCTAGAAATTGGTTGTTTTTAGTTTCAAGTTTTGTTTATATCATCAGATTTGAATCTAAAAGCTATGGTTTTTAAGATAAATATCATGATTTTTAACTTTGTAAATCACGAGAGATTGGAAGTTGATCAGAATCAAGAGTTTGCTTGAATTCTGATGATCGCGTCGTCGTATGGCTTTGGAATTGTCGCTGAAGCTTGCTGGGAGATCGGTGGTTGGGGGAAAATGGTAGGCGATTGTCTGGTTCGCCGTGGAGGCGCGGCGTATCACTTTAGGGTTTAATTTTAGGTTTGGGTTGACTGGTTTTTAATGGTTTTTGCATCGTCGATGGTGATCCGGAGGCGACCGAACCATGGGGTTAGAGACGTAGGACTGTAAAGCAACTATGATCAAGGTGGCATGGTTGATGGTGGCCTGGATCGTCGGGTCGAGGAGGTTTTGTCGTGGATGATGGTTTCTTATATTTGATTGAGTGACTCGATTTTGATCTATGGCGAAATTAAGGGTTCTCATGGGTTGGGCTCGTCGATGGTGATGTCGACGACATGTTGAAGGACGGGGCAGTGACCGAAGGTGATCAAGGCGATAGTGTACGTGCACGAGGTATCAGGCGTACCTTGGTTGGTTTAAAATTTTTGGAAGATGAGGGTTACTCGGGTTATAGCACGAGGTTGTTTCGTGAGTTTCTGGAGAAGGAAGATGGTTCACGGGAACTCGAGGATGTGTTTGGGTTTGTGATCATTTGGCTCGAGTTTTTGGGTTATGTTTAAGTACGCAGATTTTTAAATAGAAAGTATGATTAAGTTTCAAGTATTAATAAGTTTTTAATACAAAGTAAATGTTAAATCAAGTTTTAATAAGCATTAGAAGATGAACAGGGTTTAAAACTAAAAATATGAACAAGTTTCAAAGGAAAAAAATGATAAGGTTAAATGTTTTTGATTTTTTTTTTAAATTAATTGATTTTGAAATAATTTTTATGATGATAATGAATATATTTCTAAGTATTTTCAGATGGAGTTTGGTAATGGTTGAATTAAGCAAGTATTTGAAATAAGTATATTAGAAACTTTAATTAAGAGATGATTTTAAATAAATTTATTTCAATTCAAATAAGTTGTAATGATATAATTAAGCGATTAATTAAGTTATATGGTTTATCTTAATTATTTAAGGTCTTTGGAATTAAAAATATAATCTCTTATTTAATTCAAGTATAACTATTTGATGAAAGTAATTAAAAGTTTTTTGATGGAAATGATTAAGGGATAATTACTTAATAATTAGAGATTAATTAATTAAAGTGATAAATTAAAGGATGATTAACCAGGATGATTAATAAATTAATATGATTAATTTAGAATTAATCAATTTATATAAGTAATTAAAGGATAATTACTTAATGAAATTTATTAAAGGATAACTACTTAATGAAATTAATTAAAGGATGATTAGTTAATTAAAGGTTGATTGATTAATTAATTAAGACTGATTAATTAAAGGTTAATTAATGATTAAAGGTTAATCAATTAATGATTAAAGGTAAATTAATTTATGTTAAAGGTTTATAATTACTTTATGAAATTAATTAAGGGTTAATTAATTTTGTAGTTAACTTAAAGTTAATTTATTTATGTGATTAATTACGGGATAATTAATTAATTAAGGATAATTAATTAAGACGGGTATTCAAGGAATGATTAATTAATTTCATTAATTAAATAAAGTGATAACAAATGGTTTATAATTTGTTAAAGTTAATTAAACAGGGCTTAAAAGTAATTAAAGTAATTAATTTAGTTTACGTGGAGATTAATTAAAGTAATTATGGGTTGAATGACTAATTAGTCTTGCTTATAGATGTTTGAATGCTTGAATTGATTGTTATCTCTGATCTGTAATATTCTTTAATGTAAATTGTTTGAATTGATCTGTGCGTAAATTATTTATCTATGTTGAATTACATACTTATCCATGAATCTGTGAATGAAGATGAACGTTATAGGATTATACCGCTTATCGATATTGTTGTGTTTGGATTGTGATGATTGATGATACTGTATTATTTTGTGTAAAACCCCTGGACTACACCACACACACACACAAAAATATGGATTTCACGGGAAATCGGTTAAGCCACGGATATTTTGAATTTAAATATTATTTTGTTTAAAAGTTGAATTTTGAATCCAATTGGTTTGTAAATGAAATTGAGTTGAATTTAAAAAGCTTTTGGAAAGGAAGTTTGAAACTGAAATTTGGTTTGAATATACAATATCTTGTTAAAGTTCTAAAATTATTTTGAAAATTATGGTTTGAAAAGGTTATATAAGTTATACAATATATATATGGATTTTAAACCACCTTTAAAGTATTTTAAAAGTATTATTTTAGGAATTTAAATTTAACCCAAGTATATACTTTAAAGGCTATAACTTGTGCATATTTGATCGGATTTTTCTGAAACAAAAGACTTTTATTTTCAAATGATTACAGCTTTTATACAAAGGGAAAATTTCCAGTTTGGTTGAATGGTTTTCAAGTTATGGGTGAATAAAATTGAAAATAGTTTTGAAAGCTATGAATGAATCTTTGTAAAAGATAGGTGAACTGTGTTTTAAATTGAAGAGGATCTTAAATGAGTGAATCTTTTTTAAAAGATTAAAGTGGAAATTTGCTTAAACCATTTGAAGAAAAGGTTTATGGGCTAAAAATTGTGACTTAGCTAAGATCCAAATATCCATATGTTTTTAAAATTAGTGCTCATTATTCGGTTTAGCCGGAAGAGGACTTTGTGTCATAAAACCCATTCCGAACAATGATACGACGAAATGGATAGCATTTGAAGACGGCAGTGAAGACCGGGTATTTTCGAGAACTAAAGGGTTACCTGTCGAATGTCTCTGCACTGAGTAGCTACGGTATAGAGATCTCTGTATGTGATGTGGAGTCTAATTGGGATTGTGAATACCCGAATTTGCATGGGCTTCTTTACAGTGCCTTTGGTTCCGTTCGAACCTGGGACGGACTTATGTGGATGTATGTCTGACATTACACTTTGAGATATAGAGCTAGTTTCTATCAAATACATTTATGTTTGGTGGCGAAGAATTTATTATCTTAGCTTAACACCCTTCTTTGAAACGTACGAGCTCAGAGATTATGTAGTTCATGGTTATTAGTGACATATTCCCAATTTGGTAATGTGGCATGCTAAGTGCTGCCAATCATTTGTTGATCAAAGCATGGCTTTTGTGAAAATTGTAGCTTTGTAGACGAGATCTCGTCAAACCTCACAACCCGGAAATGGCCAAAACAGGAAGGATGCGGCAAGGTTATCGGGGGTCGCGCCCCTTAGGGTATGTTCATTTCCTTCTGGATAAAAAGTGGTATCATGGTATGTAGCTCAGATACTTAACTTATGTGGTTGTTGCTATTTGTTGGTGAATCCTGGGATAAAGCTCGGTGACAACCGAGGGATGGCATATTCATGACAGCTAGTTACTTACTTACAGAGGTAACCCGGCCTTATGTTGGCAGAGATCCGTTTAGGTTCTCGGGGCATCCCTCCAGAGGCGTACCCATGTGGTGTAGGAAGTTCCTTTGCCTGACCATTTGTTGGAAAACCAATCATCCAATAAGCGCCTTGTGCGGTTTTAGTTGTAGAACTTGCCATTTAACATGGTAGCTATAGTAGGCATACTATAATGGTACATATGCTGGCTAAGATTAATATTATACTTCCAAAGGTTTTCTGGACAATACACTAATAATAATATCAAAAGGATTTTGCGTATCAAGCATGTTTGACTATCATAAGGAGAAATCTCCTCCAATTGTGCCGTTGCATTGTGTGTGCGGGAAGGCTTTATGGTAGTTTCATTTTCCAAAAAGCATTACGTGTTTCTTTTTACTTCTTTTGTTGTTTCTATTGGTTTTCAAACAAATGTTTTTTTGTTTTCTCACACCAGTCCCATGACTTACCTGGAGTTTATTGTTCCATTTCTAAACTCTGGATGCCCATAATTTTCCACTCGAATAGCCTAGAGTCAGATTTTCAGATAGTCAGATAGTAGGTGTAGCTTTTGGAAATCTTCAAAGTCTAGATGTCTTTTTGATTTTGGCAATCGCATTCCGGACCGGACTTTCTTAGGTTAAACATGATAGGATTTTGAGCTCTTGGAAAGGGCTTTTGCTTTGGAGCTTTGGAGATGGAATGCAATCTATGGAGCTGTTTTAGCAGTCCAAGCAAGTTGAAGTTATGTTTCCGCTGTTGTATTCCGTTGTGGTATATGTACATTACCCTGATGTTGGATAAATTATTTTAGAGATGTTGTATTCACAGAGTTGAATCAATGATATATTCTTAAATGAGTTGCGTAAACAAGGAGGGGAAAGTGGCAAGAATTAATTGATTTGAAACATCTATAGGTATTGGAAGATTTTGTTCCAATTATATATGAGAGGTAAATGGAATTGGAATGTGGGTTTTTTTATTTATAAGCTTAGTTGCATAATTCCAAGAGGAGAAAGTGTTAAGAAATATTCAAACCAAATATTATTGTAGTGGTATTAGCATACGTGACCGAGTATTCAAAGAAAACTTGCATTGATTTGGAAACAAAAAGGGCAAGATATTAATTTGCTTGAAAATGGCTACGCGAATTTGGAGGAATTTATTCCTATTATATAAGAGAGTCAAGTGTAGAAAGTTTCACATGAATGACAATGCAACAAATGAATTCGAACGGTAGGGAAATAAATATTTTATACCAATTAAAACAACTTAAGCAAAAGGAAAGTGTGGAAGTTTATACGCGAATAATTGTGCAAGTAATAAATTTGAATGGCTATAGATAATTCCTTCCCTCCTTTGAAATGCCCAGTTATTAATTGATTTATTTATTTATTTATAGCTAAGGTAAGAAATTTAGGAATGCGTAGTAAAGACTCAAAAATTTAAATCAAACATACGCCCAATTTATAAACAAGTACGTCTGTGACGCCCCACCTCTATACCCACGTTAGCAAAGAGTATTGTATAGATAATACCGTCTGCTAACACGGAGAATAAGGCTGGATAGGATCGACCATGTGTAATCTTACCTTAACTATTCACTAAACACGTCGAAAAATATAATCACAAACAGTTCGACGTATTCAATAAATAGTTAAAGCAAGACTACAATGGCTATAGGATCTATCAGAACAGAATATAACAACTCAAATGCAATATACATCACAGAACAGTAAACCATCATATACACATACATAGATACATAACAGAGTATACAAAATGATACATATCCAGTGGTATAGCAAACCACAATATACAGACGAGTTCACAAGAATACATATCAGAGTTACAACATATAAGGACTACAAGAAAGCTAAGACAAAAAGAAACTAGCGGAATAGTCTATGCGGAAGCAAAAGAGGCTAAGTCCAACGCACCTAACCTGAAACATCTCGCTCTGACCTGAGTATAAAATACACGGGTCAGTCCAGATAACGAATCAGTTAGATAAACTGAACAATAATAAACCTGCAAGGTCATACAGTATAACAAATATCTCTAGAGGAGATAACACAATCATCAACAAGAGATGAATCATATAGAACAAGCCTCATATCATCGGCAACATATAGAAACAAAGGATACAAATATCCCAAAACAAGCCAAAAGGCAAATAGCAAATACCAATAAGGTATACAAGTTCCACAAGGTAATCGTTATACATCATGCGGCTCAAACAGACCAACACGATGGGCGATACCAAGGGAATATAATATCAATGAAACATATGATTGCTCGAGCTCAGTACTGTACAACAAGGATCCATAAGCCCAAAGGCTCCAAACCCAAGTATCACCCATGCGGCACATAAGGCCAACATCAGAGCGAAACTATATAGGGCGACAAACACGAAGGCACACACCCGAAGGCAACATACCCGAAGGCAACAAACCCAATATCACTTATGCGGCACATAAGGCCAACATCGGAGCGATACTTTATAGGGCAACAAACCGTAGTGGTGAAGGTCAGAGACCCAGTACTGGACACCACTAACTGGCGGAATGTGTCACAACTCTCGAAAAGGAATCCGAAAAGTGTTAACGTATGTCCCATAACCACTCGTTCGCACTAAACGGTTTACTATCCGTCAGTCACTTTCACACTCAAAGCAGTACAAATTTACCTCATATCATCGGTAAACTAAACCCGAAGGTCAAAACAATCAATCGAATAGGTCGGGGACTAATCGGAAAGATAAACGCACAGATTCATGGTCCGTGTTTTGCCCAACCATTTAATCACCCTTCCACTTCGCTCGAAGTGTGAAAGTGTGTGTTTTAAATAGAATTTATAAATTGGAGAAACGAGCTTTTAAATGCGATTCGAGAGATTATTTTATAAAAACACGTGGATGAAGTCAAGAGTAAGTTATCAAAGCCAAATATGCAATAACAACCACTAAAAAGCAACTTGAATCGATAAAATCCGGAAAATCAATCAAATATGCAAAATAGGCAAAACAGGCAGAACGAAGCAAGTCGGTCGACCGGACTACAGGGCTCGGTCGGCCGGCCAGATGCAGGAAACCAAATATGGCTCGGAGCAGCAGGTCGGTCGACCGAAGCCTGCGCTCGGTCGGCTGAAGGCTGTTTTCCAACACTTCTTGCCCTATATCAAATGAATTCCAATCTTTTTCCAATCAAAGCAATAGCACATGAATATTTGTTAGGAAATCATACCCAACATCAATGATAGCAAGAGAGGTAGATGTGAGTTAAAAACTCACCTTTTTACACAAAACAAAGAAGATGAAGAAGCACAAATGCAAGGAATCAACCAACTACACTCCACTTCAACACTACAAGCTTCAATCTAGAATCAAAGCAACTATTTCCTAAGTTAGGGTTATGAAATTACTGAAATTGAAGAAGAAAGAGTTGGAGAAGAAGAAGAGAGACTTACCAATGGATTCCCTTTGATTTTGGAGCAAGAATCAAGTTTACAAGAAGAACTAGGGCTTGCTAATTTCTATTTCAACTTCCTTTCCCCCATTTCAGTTTTTACTTAAGAAATGAAATGAAATGAGAGTGAGTGGAGAGGAGAAGGCTGAAGTAGAGGGGTTAAGTGGGTTTAGTTAGCTAGTGGGCTGAACCCAAACCCAAAACCCAACTAGAAAAGGTAGCCAATTACGACTTACTCCAAACATATCAAAGATTATACTCAAAAAGATCGCAAATGACATTTTGGACTCAATGGAAATGGTTTCGAGCTCCAATTCGGCCGTTTGCAAAAAGTGACATTTCGGACCCCAAAATCCGAATAACGACGCCATATTTAAACCAAACATTTAAATATACCACCGATAAATATGCGGGTTGTTACAGACTCCCCTCCTTAAAGAAATTGCGTCCTCGCAATTCTTAAGAAGAAAATAAAGAGTAACAACCAAAACATATCAACATACAAGAATAACATAATAAGAAGTTCACCCTAAAGTGTACGAAAAGATAAGCCTGAACTTGCTTGCTCAGAGAATTCTATGGATTCCTAAGCTCAAAATAATTCGGAACACTGACGTGGTACAAACAATACGTCAAATGATCCGAAGCTCAAAAAAATGAAATACAACAAAACGTCCGATGAACTTGGTAAAAAGATCATTCCATTCGGACATCAACAAAGAAACCATCACTTGTTGCTTACAACTAAATGCATTGGCAACACGATCCTTCTTCCGGGAGTATACAAAGAATATCAAGGTCATAAGATGCAAGGAACTCAAGCCATCATTAAGCTCCTTATGAGAAAATAAATTTTCCAAAGATTTATGATCGAGGTGGAGAACAAATTTCTCCGCCATAAATAAACGATGATGCCAAACTCTAAAAGCGAAAACGATAGCCGCGAGCACTAAATCATGAGTGGCATATCTAGTCTCAATAGGCTATAACTATTTAGAAGAATAAATGATAGCACGTTCTCTTTTGCAAGTGAACGGCATCCAAACCAATACGACTAGTATCGGTACAAATAGCAAAGTCTTGGTTCCCTACGGGAATCACAAGAATAGGGATATCGAAAAGAAAGAGTTCTTTTAAATTAATTTTCTTTCCCAAAAAGCTAAGACTTTCAAAATTACAATTATCTTTCTGTAATAATCTTTCAAGAAAAATTTACTTATTCCATATCAATTTACTGTGCCTGATTGTCTCACCAAAGCGTTTAGGAAATTCCTATCAATAACGTTGATCAAGCGCATCGACCAGAATTCTTAAAGCACTCAATGGGCAATACAATCACAAAATCATCTTCTATATGATAAACATGTTTCTAAAAACCTTTAAAAATATTCTTTGTTCGTTTAAAGAACAAAAATCCAATTATACTTATAAATAAATCTTATGAAAAAGATTTGCAAAATTCTTTAAATTGCTATTTTCCATCCAAAATCAATAAATACCAAAATGGAATCATCGAGATATTCACAGAATACTCGATTCATAAAATGGATGAAATGAGCTAGCCAAACTGAATGACATAACAAATCATTTATAAGAATTACAGCGAGTGCGGAATGCGGTAAGTGGAGTGCTAACTTCCGCAACTCGTAGCCAAATGAAAACCGGTGGTAAGTTCGAGCTAAAAAGACCTTAACACTACTCAAAACATTGCTTAGGTGATAACCCTAAGACAAGACCAAAATGTCAGAAAATTCTCAAACTACAAGAATGAGAGAAACAACACTTTCCTCGTCATGAGGGATTAAAGAATAAAATGATACCATCAAATTGGAATCGAAATCACAAAGAAAATAGAGACCTACCAAGAATAGATGGAGCCATACCTTATGCTCGAGAAGAACCTCCAAAAGCACCAGCTGTATTTAACTTGCCAGCTAGAGAATTATTTGGAGCAATGGGACAAGTGAAACTACGATGGCCTTCCGTCTTGCAGTAGCGACAGAAGAGAGGCTTAGGACACTCTCGAATCATATGATCATGGGAACCACAATTGAAACACTTTCGAATGGGAGGTGTTCCAGCAGACTGAGACGGAGAATCAGATTCAACGGACCTTTTCTTCTTGGAAGGGAAAAATTTCGTCTCATCCAATGGAGACTGCTTTTTGTTGGGGTTCTTGCAAACCTCAACATCATCACTACTATGACACTCCCCCTCGATAGCTTCGAGATGAAGTGCAGAATCAACTAACTCCTCAAAGGAAAGCTTAAGCTCAAGCAATAAAGACTTCTTCAGACATTTCCTAAGACCAGATACAAACTTCAGATTCTTCCTATACGAGGTACTGATGAATTCAAGACCATACTTAGATAAGGCCTCGAAAGATGCAACATATTCAGAAACGGAAGACTCCCCTTGCTTCAACTCAAGGAAGCGACGGGTCAATAAAACTTTCTCAGATTCAGAAACGAACTTGAGTTCGAATCGTTCCCGAAACTGAGTCCAAGAAAGAGCAGACTCCGGCTACAAGAAGCTCATACCAATCAAGAGCACGCTCTTGCAATAAGCTAGAAGTCACAAGAACTCGATCATGGTCAGAAAGATCCATGCGAGAGAAGATACGCTCGCACGTGCGAAACCAAGCTTGGACTTCAAGAACGGATTCGGAACCCTTAAACGGTTTTCCTCCAAGATGAGCAAAATCACTGCACTGACATGCAAAAGCAGACTTGTGAGGTGGAGACACTCGAGGAGGAACGGGAGGCTGAGTGCTCCTAAACAACTCCATAAACTGATCGGCAGACATATAAACGCCATCCGGATGTGAGCCACTAGATTGCCCAGCATCCGAACGTCGACCTCTGCCTCTTCCAGACATAAGCTGAAAGTCAAGATAAGGAAAAGATTATTCACAAGGTAGATATTTCAATATGGGATACTACGGAATAATCCTAGACGTATTCCCAAATACTATCTAGCCTTGATGGGATAAAGAGACATGATGATTCAAAGATTTGTATCACTTGTACACTTTGATGTACCATAATATGTGCATCTATTCTGTGTTTATCATATTTTGTTCTGAACTCAGCTCTGATACCACGCTGTGGCACCCCACCTCTATACCCACGTTAGCAAAGAGTATTGTATAGATAATACCGTCTGCTAACACGGAGAATAAGGCTGGATAGGAGCGACCATGTGTAATCTTACCTTAACTATTCACTAAACACGTCGAAAAGTAAAATCACAAACAGTTCGACGTATTCAATAAATAGTTAAAGTAAGACTACAATGGCTATAGGATCTATCAGAACAGAATATAACAACTCAAATGCAATATACATCACAGAACAGTAAACCATCATATACACATATATAGATACATAACAGAGTATACAAAATGATACATATCCAGTGGTATAGCAAACCACAATATACAGACGAGTTCACAAGAATACATATCATAGTTACAACATATAAGGACTACAAGAAAGCTAAGACAAAAAGAAACTAGCGGAATAGTCTATGCGGAAGCAAAAGAGGCTAAGTCCAACGCACCTAACCTGAAACATCTCGCTCTGACCCGAGTATAAAATACACGGGTCAGTCTAGATAACGAATCAGTTAGATAAACTGAACAATAATAAACCTGCAAGGTCATACAGTATAACAAATATCTCTAGAGGAGATAACACAATCATCAACAAGAGATGAATCATATAGAACAAGCCTCATATCATCGGCAACATATAGAAACAAAGGATACAAATATCCCAAAACAAGCCAAAAGGAAAATAGCAAATACCAATAAGGTATACAAGTTCCACAAGGTAATCGTTATACATCATGCGGCTCAAACAGACCAACACGATGGGCGATACCAAGGGAATATAATATCAATGAAACATATGATTGCTCGAGCTCAGTACTGTACAACAAGGATCCATAAGCCCGAAGGCTCCAAACCAAAGTATCACCCATGCGGCACATAAGGCCAACATCAGAGCGAAACTATATAGGGCGACAAACCCGAAGGCACACACCCGAAGGCAACATACCCGAAGGCAACAAACCCAATATCACTCATGCGGCACATAAGGCCAACATTGGAGCGATACTTTATAAGGCAACAAACCGTAGTGGTGAAGGTCAGAGACCCAGTACTGGACACCACTAACTGGCGGAATGTGTCACAACTCTCGAAAAGGAATCCGAAAAGTGTTAACGTATGTCCCATAACCACTCGTTCGCACTAAACGGTTTACTATCCATCAGTCACTTTCACACTCAAAGCAGTACAAATTTACCTCATATCATCGGTAAACTAAACCCGAAGGTCAAAACAATCAATCGAATAGGTCGGGGACTAATCGGAAAGATAAACGCACAGATTCATGGTTCGTGTTTTGCCCAACCATTTAATCACCCTTCCACTTCGCTCGAAGTGCGAAAGTGTGTGTTTTAAATAGAATTTATAAATTGGAGAAACGAGCTTTTAAATGCGATTCGAGAGATTATTTTATAAAAACTTGTGGATGAAGTCAAGAGTAAGTTATCAAAGCCAAATATGCAATAACAACCACTAAAAAGCAACTTGAATCGATAAAATCCGGAAAATCAATCAAATATGCAAAATAGGCAAAACAGGCAAAACGAAGCAGGTCGGTCGACCGGACTACAGGGCTCGGTCGGCCGGCCAGATGCAGAAAACCAAATATGGCTCCGGGCAGCAGGTCGGTCGACCGAAGCCTGCGCTCGGTCGGCCGAAGGCTATTTTCCAGCACTTCTTGCCCTATATCAAATGAATTCCAATCTTTTTCCAATCAAAGCAATAGCACATGAATATTTGTTAGGAAATCATACCCAACATTAATGATAGCAAGAGAGGTAGATGTGAGTTAAAAACTCACCTTTTTACACAAAACAAAGAAGATGAAGAAGCACAAATGCAAGGAATCAACCAACTACACTCCACTTCAACACTACAAGCTTCAATCTAGAATCAAAGCAAGTATTTCCTAAGTTAGGGTTAGGAAATTACTGAAATTGAAGAAGAAAGAGTTGGAGAAGAAGAAGAGAGACTTACCAATGGATTCCCTTTGATTTTGGAGCAAGAATTAAGTTTACAAGAAGAACTAGGGCTTGCTAATTTCTATTTCCACTTCCTTTCCCCCATTTCAGTTTTTACTTAAGAAATGAAATGAAATGAGAGTGAGTGGAGAGGAGAGGGATGAAGTAGAGGGGTTAAGTGGGTTTAGTTAGCTAGTGGGCTGAACCCAAACCCAAAACCCAACTAGAAAAAGTAGTCAATTACGACTTACTCCAAACATATCAAAGATTATACTCAAAAAGATCGCAAACGACATTTTGGACTCAATGGAAATGGTTTCGAGCTCCAGTTCGGCCGTTTGCAAAAAGTGACATTTCGGACTCCAAAATCCGAATAACGACGCCATATTTAAATCAAACATTTAAATATACCACCGATAAATATGCGGGTTGTTACAACGTATCTAAATTTATGTGTTTTCTTATTTACTCCCTAACTATATTTAGTAAATATACGTTCAAAGAATATCTCATTAAATACGTGCCATTTATGCCAACTAAATTTATCAAACGGATCTAAACGTACAAATTAAAGGTGTAATTAAATAGATTATTTGTACACTATTAATTTTATTAAAATTTATTACTTAAATAAAATATGATTTGTTTACATCATTTTGATTCATTTACCATTTACTAAGAACTGATGTATATACATACAAAGAAACGTAAAATTTTATTCTCTATTTACACAATATTTATTCCCTAATTTAAAAAGTATATAACCATAATAAATAAAAAAATCGCGAAATAAATATTGTACATACACACACACACACACACACACACACTTTATATGAAAGATTTGAACTTAGAACTTAGAATTTAAAATTTTAATTAGGGTTAAACTTAAACCAAAATCAAAATTACCGAAATAGCCTATATTTATTAAAATTTTGGGCAATGATTCAAGAAAAAAAATGGAAAAGAATTAAATAAATAGTTTATTAAATTGAAACAAGGCTTAAAAATTTACACACAATACCACTAGGTTGGAAATATTTCTAGCGCACCTTAAAACAAATAAAAATCAGTGAATAAAATAAAACAAACTAAAATAAAGTGAAAAAATAATAAATAATTATATTTTAGGAAAATAGAAAGATAAATAAAGAAAATAGCTTAATTTATTGAAACTAGCTTAAGAAAATTGCAAACACAATTCACTTAACTTTGGGAAATTATAACTCTTCTTAAAAATGGTTTAAAATAAATCTTTGGGAAACCAACTATAGCGAGATTGAGAATAAAATAAGTTCTTAAGAAAAAATATAAAAATAAATAAAGAATTTCTTAAATTAATTGAAGTTGGAAATTAGAAATTATAAACAAAATACAACTGACACTGGAAGATGTCAATTACACTTTTAAAAATGTTTTAAAACCAAAATATATACAAAACAAGTTATTTTGCCCCTGAAAACATAAATTAGAACATTATATGACCAAATGAGATATTGTTTATGTAATAGTAAACAATTTTGTTAAATACAGCAAATTACACACAATAGTTAAAATGGCATAACTTTCACATTATAAATCAGATTTCAACGAAACGAAAAGTAGTATTCTTAAAATTTTATTTACTTTTAAAATAAAAGATACAAAAAATTTAAACTTTTAAATTTTTAAATTTAAAAGTCAAAGTTTGACCATATTGACAAAATTCACATTTCCGAAAAATATTCTATTAATTCATGTGTGGAATTCTAATCCACACCAAAATTTATATTTTAAATAACAAGATTATCTTAATTAAATAAATAAGACATTTATTAAAAATATTTGGATTGATACATAGATGGTTTGGATGGCAAGCAAAGTGAGAGTAAATGCTAAGAAACAGAAAAGGAATAAGTTAAGGAGAAAGAAACGTATATATGTTTTATTCTTAAATACAAATGAAAATGCGGGGTTTTGAAATGAGAAATAAATCTTCTTGTATATGATTTGCAAATGAGAAATACATGGCTAGGAAAAGAGTTTGTATGGCTAAAGCAAGAAATAAAGAGGTCATGTAGAAAAAGGCAAGAAATCAAGCAATGACCTGATGGATTTAATTTCTTTCCTTTGTATTAACAGTTGTTCTTAATTATATTGAATTTGTTAAATGTGTACATTTATTATGATTGAATCCTCAAATTAATTCATTCGGATAAGTTTCATTCTTTTATATTAACTTATGAATAAAATATGCATTTCCACTTTAACATTCCTTTCTTATTTTATTACAAGTTTATTTTTCTTCATATTAAATTACCAAAATTTTATCAGTTTAACAATTTTAATTATTAAAATTTTATGGGTCGTTACATTGGTAGTCCAAGCAAGTTGAAGTTATGTTTCCGCTGTTGTATTCCGCTGTGGTATATGTGCATTGCCCTGATGTTGGATAAATTATTTTAGAGATGTTGTATTCACAGAGTTGTATCAATGATATATTGTTTTTCTTCTGCTGTGTTGTTGTACTTAATGTGTTATAAGCTCCGTCGAACTAGGTTGACATTTGAATCTGTGGCATTCGAATACGAGTGATGTATTTGAGTGTCAATTTTAGAAGGTCGAGTCAGGGTCGTTAGAGTTTTCTATTTTCGGCATTCGATCATTCGGCATGTAATACCATGGACGTATTGATGTCGACTTTCAGAGGTTGAAAATCCGAGTCATGAAAAACGCCCTATCTAGCCCTGACCCGTATATGAAAAGTAACCAATGAAATAGTTAGAATGATACATGTATAGGTAAACAAATGAAATTTATAAACATATATATATATATATGTATGTATGTATATGTATAAATGAGATAGAAGTAAGGATAAAAAAATACAAATAGGTCAGAATAAAGAAATGATCAAAAAAGATTAAAAAACAAACAAAAGATCTAATAAAGTAAAGCAAATAGGGTCCATAAGCTAACGAACTAAAAGAACTATAAACTAAAACAATAACTAAAACAAACTTAAAATTATCCTTATGGACCTTTGATCAATAGTAAATTATGATACATAGTGAAATCATCATTTAATTTTGATAAAATATTAATACTATAATTATTTTGGTCCAAAATATTATTTTTATGTTTATATAGATTAATATTATTACTTAGCTTAATAAGATATTTTTAGCTAATTTGTATTTAGAATTAGAGATCTAGTTGAAACAAAATGAAGAACGTATAAAAATCAATTTATTAAAGTGGCTATTATTATTATTAAAAATTCTCCGATTTCTTTTGAACCAAATACACCAACAAGTTATAACATATAAAGTGTCAAGTAAGAATTTAATATCCTTTTTGAACATAAATCTAAAAGTATTATAATAGAATTCACAATCAGAAATTTTAGTTATTATATTAAAGTTAAAGATTTTAAGGGTATTAATTAGAATGAAATAAGTATCCATGCAATCATAACATACATGTTTAATATCTTCATAATGCAGACTACAAAAATAATGTTTATTTTCAATTTGTATTTTTTTTTGTTTTTAAAAATTCTACAATATTTAGTTTTTCGTGCATAATTAATCACACGTGAATTTTTTATTTAGGAGGAGCATTTGATTTCCTACTAAATTTAAAAGAGTTGTTGGTTACACCCAAAAAAGTTAATAAATCTATAAAAAGAACTAAAAGTATATTTCTTACTCTTATCTCATTCCCAACTAATATTATCATTATCACTATCAATATTATATAGATTTAATCTAACATAAAGCAAAGAAAGTTGCTTAAGGGTTGAACCTACTAAAATTCTATTAAAACTAAAATTCCAAGAAGGGTCATTTTCAGGAGAAAAAAATTCTATATTAAAGCATAATTACGTTACAGATTTCATAAAGCTCTTGAAATTCAATCCTAAGAAAGATAACGGAAATCCAATGGTCGTACCATAAAGAAGTATTATTACCTGAATGAACTATTATATTAGTGCCTAATTTAAAAATCTCATGACATTTTGAAATAGATTTCCAAAATTAGATAGTTTACAAATGACTGAAGGAGTAATTTGATATAATTATTGCTACCATTATAGTAATATTTAGTAACGATTTCTTTCCAAGTAGCATTCTCATTAATATCCTTAAACTTCCATAACCATTTATCTCTACTAACAATGCAAATACTTTGCTTTGGTGAAGCTTTTTTGAACTTCCCAATCTACCCATTCACATAATGCAAATACTTTGCTTTGGTGTGTCATTTTCTTCGGCTCGTGTTCTGATCCCCACTAACGTTTCATCTTTTAGTCCACCACTACCACCACTTCTTCCGCTGTTTTCTTCCCCAATTAAAAACCCTCCTTTCCGTCACCTAACTCTCATGAACACTCCATCGACCAACCGCCTCCCATGAAATTCGGTATGCTTTTCTTATCCAACCACGGGCGTTGAATTATGGAAGTAATGGCTTGCCTAGCTTTGCTGAATGGACTATGTTCTCTTCCTCAAACCCGTTCTCGTTTCACACTGAAATTAGAGATGAATCTTCAAACTATGGTCTTTACTTCGTTTTGATTTTCGAATTTGGGCTTTGCACTATAGCTCGACGAGGTAATGACCTGCTTTGAGTTAGGTAAACTACCTGCAAATCTTACATGCCTAAATTTACTTATGCTTGCGTTAATTGTACATTTGGGGTGTACTGGAGGAGATATTTTGACTACAAACAAAAACCTATGCGACGTAAAAAAGTTTTGATATTAGCTGATTGAAATATTACCCACTGTTTCTCTATACGTGTTTAATCAATTATTTGGCGTTTAATACTTACCAATTCTTCAAATAGTTTTCACAAATAACTGTTTTACGTGACCGATTTATAAAGCAGATTGATAATTGGATTTTACAATCAGTCCTTTACTGATACAGTCCAACATATTTATATTTTTACAATTATTTTGATCCCTAAAAAGTTACAATAGTGTTAATTAAATTACATGAAGTTTAATTTTTTGATAATTGATACTTACAAAAACACTTAAATGGTTTCCATTGGCAAACTCTTGCATAAACAATCTCAATATTTTGCAATGAACAACCCTCTCAATGACTGCAGTATCAAAATGTTTGACAGCTTATTGTTTTGATCTGGCTTATAATGATATGTTTAAAGATGTTTCTACTTTTACTCCCATTGTTTTCATTCCCTAAATTCTTTTTACGATACGTTGAATTATATCAAAGTTTTATGCTACGACAGTGTTTACTCCCAAAATGACTGTAGTATCAAAAAAATTTATTGCTCATTGTTCTGCACAGGCTTATACTGATATGTTTAAAGACGTTTCTACTTTTATTCCCATTGTTTTCATTCTCGGAGTTCTTTTTATGATGCACTAAAATATAACAATATGACATGCTATGATAGTTTTTACTATCCAAATATTTACAGAATTTCCATTGTAGTGCTATTTAACAACAAACCTCAAGCTTTTCCACTATATACACTACGGATGGAAAATGTAATCTTCTCAAACATGTTTATCTTTTTTTACCCATTTATTATCACTTAAATTGTGGTACGATAGACTTAGTTATATTGCATTTAGTTTAATTTTATGATAATTGATTCTTGCGAACTATTTAAAGGGTTTCCATTGGCAAACTCTTAGATAAACAACTGCAATATTTTGCAGGAAACACTATATAATCAGTCAATTAAACCCCTTCTCCCCTCGGACTGCATTACTGAAATTTTTGATATCTCAAGGTTGTGCTCCGGCTTATAATGATATATTTAAAGATGTCTCTACTATTACTTCCACTATTTTTTGACACATTACTAAATATTCTTCAAATTTTGCAAGAAATCAAGCACAAATGTAAACTGAAAAAAGCCTCCATATATGACTAAATCAATTATCAACATGACTATAGCAACAAATAGATTAAAACTTCGTTTTTCTGCTCAGTCCTGTAATGGAATGCTAAAATACGTTTCCACTGTTATCTGCACTTTTTACATCTTCGAAATTAGCCTAAGATACAGTTAATTATATTACATCTTCTTTAACAGACTTTTGGGAGATAATCAAAACATGAATAAGTCATCATACATGTTAGCACCTTCACTTAGGGGCCGTTTGGATGGCAATAAATAAGTTGCTTTTTTGCTTATAGAATGCAAAAGTTAAAAAGTCAATATGGATAAACAAAATCTACCGACTTTTAAAAGTCACTTTTCAACTTATTGCAAAAGCAATTTTTTTTTGCTTTTCGACTTACATAAGTCGATTTTTTATATGAAAAAATACTAAAAAAATGTGTTTTCAAATTTCAAAATTTATAAATTTTAAATTTCAAATTCAAATTTCAAAATTCAAAATTTTCACATTTCAAAATTTTCAATTTCGAATTTCAATTTCAAAAATTCAAAATTCCGAATTTCAAACTTTCAAATTTCAAAACATTTAAATTCTAATTTCAAAATTCAAAATTTCAAAGTTAAATTTTCAAAGTTCAAAATTTTAAAAATTCAAAATTTCAAAATTGAAATTTAAAAAATTCGAATTTTCAGAATTCGAATTTCATAATTTCAAAACATCAAATTTCAAAATTTCGAATTTTGAAATTTGAAATTTCAAAATTTTGAACTTTAAAAATTCAAATTCTAAATTTAAAATTTGAATTTTCAAACTAACACTTCCAATTTAAAATTTCAAATTTTCACAAATTCAAATTTTCAAATTTCGAAATTTTGATAATTTAAAATTTCAAAATTGAAATTTCAAATCTCACAATTTCAAAATTCAAAATTCGAATTTCAAAATTCAAAATTTTCAAAATATCAAATTTTCAAATTCAAACTTTAAAATTTCAATTTTTCGAATTTCGAACTTTAAAATTTGAAATTTCAAAACTTTGAACTCCAAAATATTGAATTTTTAAAAGTTAAAATTTTCAAATTTTGAACCTTAAAATTTCAAATTTCAAAATTTGAATTTTGAAATTTTCAAATTCGAAATATTACCATCTAAATTTTCAAAATTTCAAATTTGAATTTTGAACTTGTTTTTCAATTTTGACTTATAAGTCAAAAGTTTCAAAATATGCTTTTTAACTTTTTAACTTTCTAAAAGCAAAAGGACTTTTAAAATAAGCAAAAGTCCTTTTGCTTTTGTTTGCCAAACGGGCCCTTAATTTTTATATCTGCTGACTATATTTTTTTTTACACTATTCATGTTTGTTTAAACCTAACACCATTTGGCGTTCACAACTATTTTTAACTCTGCCATCTACAGGTTTTTTTTAGATGCCAGTCTCAAGCCCGGAAAAGAAGAAGAGAAATTGTGTTTATGTACATTGCATAACTTAAATGTGACTTTATTTGTCAATTTTCATTAGAAAAATTAATTAATTCAATGATGTAGGCTGTGATACATTCATTTGCACAACCATTCATGCGTCACTCTATTCATTAACACATACCAACATAGGATATATGATTTACCAACAATACATGGGGTCCAAAACAAATTTTAGTTCAATGTAGCATCAAATATCACACAACATTACAATCTGTGTTCTACATGTTGCATTTATTAGGATGAGTAATTATTTTATACATATTTATACTTCATGTACACATTGTGATCTACACTTAATATGTAATAACCATTTTTACATGATATGCAGTTTTTCTTTTGCTTAATATTCATTGCTGCAACTATGATATACATTCTTTTACAACAGTAGTACAACAAAAAATTCTATGACTTTTCTCAAAACATTTTACTTTCTTCATAAATATGATTTAATATTGTAGCACATTTGCCCTTTGCATTTTTAGCAACTGATACAACTTTAAGTTACTCTTCATTCAACTATAATTCTTTATACTTTTTGCAGTCTGAAGCTTCCATTTTGCAGTTTGAAGTTTCCTAGGCAGGATTGTTGACTGTTGGTAGAAAGGTTGTTGTATGCTTTTACAGAATAGTGCTATCTATGTGTACCACAACTCACAGTGACCGACTAAGCATGCAAATGGAAAGTTTGACATTTTTCATAATTATTATTCTTTGTACTGTGTTGCTACAACCATGATACAAAATTTTTTACTGCCATGAAAGCAAGTTTTCTTCACCATGGTCGATGTATTTTATTTTTTTATTTTTGTACAATTCAATTATATGTTACCATTTTAATGTATATTTTAACAACCGAATCTGTCTGATCGTATTCTAATTACAACATCACTGCACTATGCTGTTCGACATTATTACCATTCATATATTGCTTTTTAGACTGTTATTATACCAAACAGTATGTGTATTATAAACTTGTTGCTTGGACATCCTCTATACGGCTGAAATGTTTTTTCTACACTGTAACTTTTAATATCTACCTGCACACAAATTAATAAAGTCGTATTCCTACGGTATTTCGCACATATTCTAAAAGAGTAAAAAAAAAAAGAATACTCCATATTTGTTATCCATGTGCAAGCTCAAAGTACGTAACAGTTGGACTTCAAATTAGTGTATTCTGAATTAAACATACTATGCTTTTACTATGTGCATAAAAAACGCTCATGTTCTACCACTGTTTACATAATAGTATAACCCCTTCATGGTTACGGGGTAAGATCAATCAACTAATTGCACTTAAAAATGGAGTGTGGTATTGACCATTTTTCCTATGAACACGCGCAAAGCGCGTGCCTTTATACTTGTCTAATTAGGACAAATTCATATTACACAAATTAATGATTCATAAACAACCGTTCTTTCTAGATTTACAAACAGTTTCCCAATTTACTAAATATTTAAAGCTGTTATTAGAGGTTTCCCCACTCCATAAGAAATCTCTTCTTGTTTTGTCCATTTTATCAATCACCCTATCTAAAAAAGATGCATAAACAACCGATAGATCGAAGAGCTAATAAAAACAGATTTTATTAGAACTTATCTAACCGCTCTCGATAAAGAACTTCCAATCCAATTGGAAATCCTATTTTTCGTTTTATCCATGATTATGAAGCAGTCATCATGTTTAAGTTTGGTAGGTCTAATCACAAAACCAAGATAGTCAAAAAGAAAATATATAGTTTTATAGGTAAGCGTATTAGCAACTAAATTTTCAACTTTTTCAAATCATTTAAAACTTAAACAGAACTTTTATCAAAAATTATTTTTAAACCTAATAGTAGTTCAAAACTATATAAAACAAACTCAAGAGTAATAAGTGTCTAGGTAAATGGGAAGAAAAAAGCAAGGTCTCATCTGTAAATTGAAGGAAATATATACCATTACGTGATATATTATTGCCTACTTTCCCCAGCGATCCATTATCAACCGCTTTTCTAATTATCATAGCGAAAACATATGTAGCTAAGATAAAGAAAGAGGTGATAAAGGATCCCTCTACCTTAAACCTCGCTTAGCCTGAATTTTATTACCTTAAATACCATTAACCATAATGCCAGAGTTACCGGTTCTAAGCAAATTCATGTTCCAGCTAATCCATCTATGACTAAAACCTCTAGTAAGAAATATATTTACTAGAAAATACCAATCTACCGAATCAAAATCTTTTGCGAAATCTAATTTTAAAATCATACAGGTTATATTATTCTTACAGCGGTGACTAATGCATTCTTGAACAACAGCCACACCGTCGGTGATATTTCTTCCCTTAATGAAAGCAGATTGTGAACAATCAATTAGATCGTTCATCTTATACTAAGTCTATTAGCTAAAACTTTTGAAATAATTTTAACGGAATATTAATCAATGAAATAGGTCTAAAATCATTTAAGTTATTAGCACCTAATTTTTTGTGTAATAACACTTGCAAAATTTAATCTTCCTAATTGCAAATTTCCGTTATAGAATTCGTTAAACATATTAATTAAATCTAATTTTAAAACATTCCAAAATGTTTAATAAAAGAAAATTGGGAACACATCCGGACCTGGGGATTTGATAGCTCTCCTAATGTCCTTTCCAGTAGAAGGATTATCTAACTCAAAACGATCAACATTTGAATCAGACAGATAAAGACCATTCCATCTAGCATTAATTCTGTGTTTTTTTATTACCAAAAATATCTTCATAATAGTCTGTAAAAGCCTTATTAAGATCTCTTTGGTCAGCTAACTCTTCATTATTCACAATAATGGAATTAATCGTATTACTACACTTTTTATCATTAGCCATATTATCAGAATTTTGGTATTAATTTGTTTTATGTTTGAATATGCATCATATACACATATGTGTATATGTGCACGTGCAACATAATAAAGAATGCATGGTTTGCATGTTCGTATGTTAGTGTTGAGAATTGCATTGCAATGGATATGTTAGCCTCTTTAGTATTTTATGTGCTGTTTGAATGAATACACACACATATTTGCACAAAATTATATATTTATATTATACTATCGTATATTTATATATAAATATATGGAAATAATGATTGTAATAATTTACATAAATTATTTAAAATGTATTTGTATAAATTATTTATATTAAACAACAAAACCAATTAGTAATTAATATAAATAATTTTTAAATTTTTTAGTTACTACTACAAACCCAAGAATAAAATTCATTTTAATTAATAAATAATTATAAATACATAAACACATTTGCATATAAAAATAAATACACACACGTATAAATTTTATGAAATTAATGCTAGCAGACTTGGAGCCCATGATAGAAAAAAAAATCAAATTTATAAAATAATTTTTAAATGAAAAATTATAAAATAAAAGGACCAATCGAAATTAATTACTAAAATTTTAAAAAATTATTTTTGAAATAATAAAAATAGCAAAGTATGATTGCATTTAATTTATAAATTTTTTTAGAATATATTAATGTCTATATATCATATAATTAATTTCTATTTGAATAAATAGTTATATTAATATTTTAATATATAGTAAATATAAATATATACCAAAATAAAGTAACATTTGTTGTCAAATTATTATTATTATGCAAATCCAAAATTTTAGAGACTTTAAGATGTTTATCATATGATTTTAATCTTTAGGATATAGCTTATCAGTTGATAAAATCATATATAATTTTGTATAATTAAATAATGCGTTTTTAATCTTTAAACCATGAGTTTAATATCAACAAACATATAAACTAAATTATTTATTCTAATATATATATATATATATATATATAGATGCACCAATATATTCAACCATTCAATATGTGATAGAACATCGATACACTAGATTCGTGATATAATTTCATAACTTGTAATATGTTATAATAAAGTATAAAGATATTAAATTAATTAGTAAACTTGTTGAATACCTTTCACCAAGGCTTGAAGATCTCACTTTGAAATGATGAAATGACTCCTTGAATCAAATTCCAAGTTCTAAAGTAGCCACTCCCAAACTGCTTTACCATCGACGATCAGTCGAAGAGTTTTAATATGATTCGTGTGTGGATTTCCTTTTGGTTTCAAATGTATTGCGCTGGTTCAAATTTGTAGTGGAAGATGAGAGAAAAATCTCAAAATAAATGGTATAGAGAGTGGCATATAAATAGGAAGTCGATGGGAAAAAAGTTGAATGCGTCCTTAGCTCTCTTATCAATTCCACTCTTTTAAACCATTCATAAGCCTTCCTCTTTTTTCAACATTTGGTTAGCCCATCCAAGCTATTTTGGTCGAAATTTGCATGCCATTTATGGGCCTCAAAACTAATTTCATTTTGAATAATGTCCATTTCATTTAAATCCAAATTTAAATGTGTATCAGTTAATATATTTGTAACTATTATAAACACTATGCTTAACAATATTTAGCACATCGAATACAAATTTTTGTAATTTAAATAGTTTAACTAATTTATAAAAATTACAAACTAATTTAATCAGGTGATAAAAAGGAGTATTCATCGTTTCAATTGTATGACTTTTGGGGTATAATTTGGTCAATGAGTAATACCAAACAATTTGAATATTAACACTAACATGTCACTTAGCAGGTTGTGCGACATTATAACCAAATTTATCACTTAATTGGTTTTGAGAAAATCCAGTTTTACTTTATTAAGCACTACCCAATTGTGAGAATTATTTTGATTCTCTTTGTCAAAACTATCACTTTGGACCTATATAATTTGGTAATGGTCAACATTTCAATATTATCTATATTCAACTCTAATAGTCCATCACAAAGTTCTTAGTTCAATAAAATAGTTATTATTATCTGAAATTCTCTGGCCAGAGTGTGACTTTGAGTTGACTTTAGTTGACCATGATACTGACCTCATATAACTGAGGAGATGAATCCTCACTTGAATAGTGTTTCGCTTCCAATGCTTCCACTTGACCCAATTATAGTCATTTGATGGATGTCTTGCCACGATTGACATAATCAAAGCGGTGTTTTCATATTGAAGACTAATAGTATTCTCGAGTCTAGAGTAATGTATAATTTTGTCACATCGATATTTTCTGTTTGACCTTACTGATACTAACCAACAGAAAACTATCAAGCAAGTCATTCCATAGTTATCCAATAACTATCAGTACATAACCTCTTGTTACCCTTAGTAGCCATGAACAATATATTGTCCAATATTTCGAGAGTGTCATGTACTCTGATCTCAATGAATGTATCAATATCCAATCTCGATACATCTTAACCACGAATATTTAAAACAGTATGTTTAATTTCATTGTGATAAATTACTCATTGTTACAACGCCTTGTATCTACTATCACAAAATATACCGTTTATGGATTTTCTATTAAATATACTTTTAATTAAATTAGTTAATTAATATAACTCATTATATCAAGTATATAATATAAAGAAAACACCTTTTATTTCGAACAAGATTGGTTATCTAATTAGACATATGTAACAAATTAAATAATTGCCTCTAAGTCATATTCCTAACTCCATCAAGTACAAGTATGAGCAATTATTTACATTATCATATAGTTGTCCCTGCACTGTTACAAATAACTGGTTTTAGTGCACTCATTTAAGGCTACAGTGATATCTGCAGGCTTGTGTAAAAATAATTGGATGATATGTGTATATATATAAGTATAGTTAAAAAAATAAATTCAAAGCTCACATTTTCATGTACATGTTAAAATGAAATAATTTAACTAATTTGGGAAAAGCGATGCATATCGGCTGGTACTTTTATTCATGAAATGGGAATAGTCAAACTATCTACATCTAAAGTGTTATACAAAACATGGATGATGCAAAAATGATAATAGACACCACCATTGAAATAGTAATGACTAAACTGCTATTAAAATATTTGTAAGGGAATAATAGGTAGTTAAATAGTCATTTACTATTATAGTTATGATTAAACTACTACTGTTGTAAGGGAATACTAAGTAGTTATATAGTCAATTAATAATATAGCTATGACTAAACTACTATTGAAATATACGACAAAAATCAATATAGTCCTTATGTTGAACCTACAGTCAATCAGGTGAAGATAATATGCACTTTTATTTTTTAGTCATAAATTAATCATTGCTAAAAGAATCCTGTAGTCCATAATTGAACATATATAAACATGGAACACTCTTGTTTGACATATCAATCTATTTTTTTTAATTTAATTTATCTGCCCTCCCTATCGTTGATTTTGTTCGGCTGTTAAGATTTTTGTATAGGTTCTCATTGTTAAGGGTTAATCTTATCCAGAGGTAATTAAGCATTGTTGAAGAAATGACTAGCTACAACAAAGGAATGATATATGGCTTCAATTGTCATTTATATTATTACATATTATTAGTAGTGTAAACTTATATCTAGGAATATTCAAGGATTTTATGTAAACTTGCCTGTTTTTCTAAAGATTTTGTATCGAAGTAGTTATGAATATCGTGTTTCGTTATGTGATTAAGGTGTTTTTCAGTTGTTTGAGTATTATGATTATTTTATTGATACTTTTTATACCATAGTTTTTTTTATTACTACTGCATATATAGGCAATGAGCAAAATGAAATAGAAACTAAAAAAGCAATCAGTAGAGGAAAGTAAAGGGTTAAAAGTGCAACGAAATAATTAATAAATTTTGGTAGCATCTACCAAAAGCTATAGAAATTATATGATAGTGTTCTAAAAATGCAACTATGGTCATTAGTAATGTTTATTGGACATTACAGTAGAAGTTTTCTATTACGTACAACAAACACTACAATATGTCCGTTTTACCCTAGCTTTATGGAAATGCAACATAAAGTTTTGAAATTTTAGTTCCACCTTGTACAGCGACGTTTACTAAAATGCAAGTATAGGCTTTCGTAGTGTTTTTTGGACCCTAACAAAGCCCTTTCCTAGTATAGTGTCATATAACTAAGGAGTCAAACTCTCTATTGTATAGTGTTTAACTTCCAGCGCTTCAACGTAGACCCAACTATAGTTTTTCAATGGACACCATGCCATGATTTAACTATAATCAATGTGAAGTGTTCACATAAAGTTCAACGGTATTCTCAAGTCATTAGAATTATGCAACATTGTCAGTTCAAGATTCACTTTTTTACCATTGTTATATTAACCAATAGAAAACTTTCGAGTGAGTAATTTCATAGTTAACTAATAACTAACAGTATAGATTGGTGCTTCGAACAACTATGATAAATACTATGCCTGATATTTGGAGAGCATTGCATACTCTAGTCTTAACAGCTATATCAATATTTAGTCTTGATATGTCTTGACTAGGATTATTTAAAACGATAGTTTATTATATTGTGACAAATTTCTCATGATTACGACACATGCAATTACTATCACTAAACATACCGTTTACGGATTTCTATTAATAAAGTAAATAATTAATTAATATCTCTACTACTAATAATAAGAATTCCTTAAAAAGAAATTCAACCATTTCTTTTTGAAATGCCAAAAATACCTTTCATCTGTTTTCCACTTGCATATATGGCATCTGCGTTTTCCACCATCTTCCCAAAACTATGTAACCCTAATTTCCTTTCGCTCTCGTTGTTGGGAAACAAAAAACAAATTGATTTCCTTACCTTTTCATCATCGGTCACGATTGCACGAGATCTGCTCATCTGCCTTCCACTATGCTTCACTACACTGGCTACGAATACTATATCCATTACCCGATGATTCATTAAACTTTAGCAAACTCGAATGCTTGTGCAGACATTTCCAAACTAGAATCAAGTTCCTATGATTGAAAAAAGAGTAAGAATTGATAGATCTGTTTGGTTTTATGGATGGAATTATATTTCGTGGACTTTAAATGACTTTATTTTATTTATTTTTTTGTATTTTGTTATTTTGTGGTTGGAGAGCTTTCCTGCTATAGTTGTCGGGATTTATACAGATGATCATAACTCACAGCTTGAGGTGACTATACGGTTTCAAAAATTACTCTCTATTGGTATAAATATATTGAGTTTGCTTCATTTGTTGGCAGTACATTTTAATATTATTTTGATATGGTTACTGGGTTTGATATGATCTGCATTTTGGTATAATTCAATTGAATATTTTTTTGCTAGATACCGAATAATTTTTGTTTTCTTTCTTAATTTGGGAGAAAATCCATGGTTATTGAATTAGAGAATTTAAACGGATCCAGTATCACATATCTATTGCTTTCATTTTTGATGATAAATTGTGAATTTTTTTATCGGAATTAGTGGTTTTAATCATCACAGCTAAGCAAGTTGAGACTATGCATTTAGATGTAGAATTGTTAGCTGTGCCATAAGCAAATTGTCCAGTTCTACTGATAATGCAAATAGTCATGGGTAAATAGTTTTTGAGGTACATTGCCAAAGTTTTTCATGTACAATTCTATAAATTTTGAATGTATAGATAAACTGAAATGAATGTTTAAAGATATGATCAAGGTGGGTATTTGATTATTCCTAATTTTTACTTTATAATTGCTTAGATATTTAAATATGATTTTCTACTATATAATTGTTTAAATATAGTTGCAGTTGCATTGTATATGGGTGTGGTTACTCTGTTTTTCATTTCTTGCATTACGCATGTGCCATTGTAATGACTCGGAATTTTCGATCTTGAAAATTCCGAATAGTCAGGAAAAGAAGAAAAGGGATAGAAGAAGAAGAAGAAACAGAAACACCAAAACACAGATTCTCACATTCGTAGTGGATCAAAATATAATACCAAATAATAACAGTTATACAAAGGAAAAAGTACTTGTCAAATTACACTTTAATACATTAGGGTTACAACATATACACAAACACTGGACAGATACAATCAACATGTCCTAGACAAACTACAATATATCACAACGGAATGCACTCCATACGTTTCTGCCATCCAGCTCGCCATCTGAGCTCTAGAACACCCTTTCCTGAAAATCTGTAATACTCGGTCTGACTCGAGCATTACATCAAAGCAACACCCGGGTCAGGCTGGAAGCCAGCGTGAGTAATCCCATATAACATGAAATATCCAAGCTATAAATCTTAAGTGAAATACCAAGGTAACTCGTATCTTCTACGAGTGCTCATCTTATTTAAAGTCAATCTCATATTATAAAATGACATTTGAGAAATGTTTCTCAGTTTTAAATGGTCATGTTACTCAATTATATACCATTCCAGCCTATTTGATTCCACACATCAAATTTAGAGAAATAAGATTACAATTCGAAGTGGTTTCGGGTATTCCTGATACCCAAACCCGGTCTCGTCGAAACCAAATTCATCTTTGATTCAAATTATTTAAGTGAATTCAATTAAAATTAAAATATAGGTTGTCACATTTACACAGTATTCATCATCCACAGATAGCCCACATATCATAGTTTAATCCCAACACATCATATCACAGAATATCACAAATTATCAGATAGATATTAATCTAATCATCCAATACAACTCCCCATCATAAGCAAGATTTATAAGTTGGAAAATTCCCAATTAATTTAATTAATCTCCAATTAAATTAAATTAATTACTCTAAGTATCTCTAATCTTGCTTACTCAATATTAGTTAATTACAAACCAATAAATATATCATCCTTTAACTATCCATCTTAATTTATCCTTCTTAATTAATTTCTCTAATTACATTAAGTAATCAGCCGTAGATTAATTATTACTAACCATCCTCATTAATTATCCTTTACTTACTCTCATTAAGTAATTAACTAAAATTAATTACATTAATTAATTAATTACATAAATTAATTAATTTTTTTTATTAATCATATTCGTTAATTAACCTAAATTAATCACATTCAGTAACTAATTATTCCTTAATTAATTACACTAAGTAATTAATTGTTTCCTTAAGTAATTATCCTCTAATTACTTCCCTTAAGTAATTACTCTTTATTTAACTGCATTGGTTATTTTTTCTATGTATACAGAAGTTTATTAATTAATTCTTAATCACTTAAGTTCTAAATTAGTCTAAGATGAATTATTATCTTAATTAATCACTATTTATTATTTAAAACTAAATTAAATCACCTTAGTCCCTAATAAAATTAAGATTCAATATTCTTATCTACTCATCATATTTTATTGTTAAATTACCTTGGAATTACTTTACAGATTCACTAATACATATATCTTCAAATCAAATCGACTCAATTACATTTGACTTTATAAATCAAGCTTTTGAACTTGTTTATTAGGTCAGTACCTTATTTAAACTTGTAGAATAAAATTTTCTTTGAAACCCTTGTTTGAAATTTTACTTGATAAATCAAGCTTTGTTAATTAAGTTTTCAAAATAACTATGTATTAAAATTCATTAAATAAGTTTGAAAAGATTTCAAAGATTTAAAAGGTTAAATTAGATGTTTAAATTTTTTTTAAGTACTTGATTTCTTTTACAAATTTTTTGCTTTATATTAAACAAGAATATCACCTTAGGCTAAACCCGGGTCAGAACATTAAAAAACCTGAGTCAGCCTCGAGTTACCTGCTAAACTCATCTACTTCGTGTCGCACCTCGATTCGCTCGAGCATAATACCGAGACAAAATGTTTCTTCCCAAAAAATTACATCGCCAGATAACACACTAGTGAACCATGCACGTGCACGACGATCCTAGAAATCTCCGACCAACTTGCCGATCTTCAACAAGTCGACATCGACTTCGCCAATCTTCCCGACATTCCAGTTCATCGATTCCATTAACAAATCGAAAAAAGAGCACAAAGACAAAGCTAGAACCCAAATACTTTGATTGTAAACCACCCTCGCCATCGCCTCTGACCTCAGAATCACCTACTGACTTCACCATAGCTTCGTCACTCCTTCCAGCTCCCAATCCCCCCATCGGGAACCACTCCGGTCCACTCTAATCGTGGTATGAATCCCCACAGCATCGACAGCTTCAACTGGGTATAAAACCCTACTTCGCCAATCTCAGACCACCACGACCTTTGATAAGTTCCACAAGTACTTTTCCTATGATAATCATCCCTTAGGCCATCTTCAGTGCAAATCCCGATCTCCCAGTCAGCACCGATCAACGGCAATCAACCAAAATGCCCAAAACGTTCAACTCGAAAATTCCAACTGATTATCAAACTAAAAATCAAGCTATTGCCATTAAAATTCATCATTCACTTTCACGAATCAGATAGGATGATCAAAACAAAGGTTTGAAATGATTGATTTTTGACCAAATTTGATTTTCCACTGTGATTTTCCAAATTTGAATTAATTTCTAAAAATAAAATTCTGAAACCATTTTTATAATTAATATTATACTGTAATAATCAACTTTTATTTTAAAATCAAAGGTTAATGTGGATTTGATTTGGAGATATAATTTTTTTAAATGAAAACCAAGAGCCTGAGACAAGAGCAAAGCACATATGCACAGATATTATCGTAGTTTCATCTTTATATATGCATGTGTTCACATCAACATTCATATAAACATTTTAATCTATATTACAACTACATTTACTACAGATAACAATTATAAAATCAAATTATTTTTTTTTAAAATAAGGTTTACTCATCTACGTTTTTGTTGATAACAGAGAAAACCTGGAAATTGTTTTGAAAACTTGAAAACTGGAGATGACCATTGAATTTGATTTTTCTTCTTCTTGTAGTTGAGTTTTCGAATTGATCCAATCCTTGCTTTAAAATTGAGATGGATTTGTTTTGATTTGCTTAGATGTTTCAGGTTTATAAAAGGTTATTATTTGATGATTTCTTGGTTTGTATATTGTTTACATGGTTTTGTTTCTTTAAGCTTTTGAAAATTGAAGATAAGAAAAAGAAAGATAATGAGAAAAGATATAAGTTTATATAGATTAAATTAAGGATTTATTAAAAAGAAAATGAGAATAAAATGGTGAGACATGTCTTTTATATTTAACAATTGTCTTCTACCTTAGTTAAATCATTTACACTTGTTATTAAAGAGATTAATAGCTAACACACGTAATTTTGCATGAATCTATTAATTTTTAAATGGTTAAAGCTTTTTTTATTATTAAAAGTTTCTATTTAGTAATTATATTATCTTAATTTATAAAATATTTTAAAGAAAATAATATAAAATAAATTATATACTAATAAGATCATATACAATATATTTTAGATCCAATATATTTTAAGATATTTATCTTTTGAATTCCAAACTTCAAATTCAATTCAATTTAAAATCCAATTTAAAATCAACTCATATATATATACACATTTAAAAAACACAAATTTAATTTGTTTGAACATAATAATTTTTTTCTTTTTAAAATCTTCTTATATACATATATATAAACAATTATTATTATTTGTTTAAAAGAATAATTTGTTAATTTTTAAGTAATTACATTAGGAGATTATCACATAAATATTTATCCAGATATACATATTTATTATCAGATTTATTTGTTCAATCTATAAATTAGTATTTCTGTTAACTAATCCAGTTAATTATCAATTAACAGATATTTCAAAATCCGGTTATCACATTCCTCCCCCATTGAATCTTTTCGTCCTCGAAAAGGAACGAAGCCAGGATTTATAAAAATACTTATATCGGATAAATTACTCTTTGAACATTTTTAAAATATAAAATCCCTTTTTATTAAGAATTTTTTTTTAAATCTACATAGTATTACAAAAATAGTTTTATAAAAATACTTTTTATAATTCGATGTCTTAACTAGTCCATCCTTGTTCTTACAGAAATTCGATCATATGTTGATCAGGCGTAGGACTGAAAATCTATAAGTACTTGATAAACCCATTTTCAACAGCCGTGAAAATACTTTGAAAAATATTTTGGTAAAAATATAGAAAACATTTTTGAAAATAGAGGGAATATCTTTGGTGAGAATGATCTGGAAATCATCATCACCGTCCATGGTTGCAGTTAACCCGATGGTTACGTTGCCATCCCAGCAAAATCCATAGATAACTGTAGGCACTCCACGCCCCTCGATTACGCCATGGAACCTGCTAGAGATCGCAGCTACATCTGGGGTTACGTTGCTATCACAACAAAAGCCCTTGTAACTATAGGCATCAGCGCCCTTGAATTTCGCTGTCAAAAGAATGAAACTTCTCCCCTCGACCATAGATCGCAGTCTACCGATGTTACATTGCCATCTCGACAAAATCAAGCGTAGACCGTTGACACTCACCTCCACACGATTTCCGCTATGGTCCACAGTAGATCGCAGTGACATCGAGTTACACTATCGTCAAAGCATAACCCAAATGCCTCTATACGCATCAGCGACCTCGACTTTCGCTACTCAATAATCCTCAGGAACTTCAATTTGTCCGGACTTCCTCACAGGATCCACTTTAGAGCCTCCCCCTTGGGGCTTAAGGTAGTATCAACCTTTGGTACTCCTGAGAAGTTCATTTCAAGGGAGCGCCTTTTTCTCCAGAGCCATTTTCAAAACAATTTATACTATACACATACAGTATCTTCCAAATCATAAAATCTTCTTTTCCCAAAATCGATTATCTTGAAATCGATAATTCTCAAAGTAGGCTTTCCAAATTTCCAAAATTGATTTTTTCCCCAAAAATCAAAAGCCTTTCCAAAGTCCATAGATTTCCAACATCTTTTTCCCAAAATCATTCTCATAAATCCTTCATATATATATATATATATATATATATATATATATATATATATATAACTTTGAAAATCTTTGGATCACTTCATACTTGTATAAATTCCCTTTTTATACTTCAAATACTTCTAAAAAATCCTTTTCTTATGGCTATAGACTCAACAAGGGGAGTTTATCAATTATATATACATAACTTTGTTTATGCCAAATCAATATTCTGGCTTAATTATTCTACCAAATCACTTATCATATTACTTACTTCCATAAAGTAAATTTTTACCATAGAAATATCCAGTTTCCGTTTTATTTCATCATATATTTCACAAAATATACTTTTCATTTCAAAAATCATTTACAGTTCTATCCGCAAATTTTCAATATCAATTTCATTCAAACCCGTATGATGTACGCATACCATCCATACGCAATATCAATCTGATCGCTTACTCGATCACACAATTTCTCTTCCGAACTAGTATCATTCCCTCGACTTCCTAGTGTGGACTCAGATCTAGTTTTTTGATTAGAAACCGGCATTCTCCTTACATAGCCTAACTATGATAGAGAATTTTTAAAACCAATCAAAATCCATATCCAGTTCGCCGTCGAAAATCGAGTGAAAAATCCCAACTTGGATCGATGTACTATCTTGAAATTCTGTGTTCGAATCTGGATCAAATCGTTATGCGAATAGAATAATATACGTACATCATATGTATCTATCTTCATTGATTATTAGCTAAATCAATTCCCTTTATATTCACATACATTTTTTATTTCTATTCACTTATTCACATATGCCTCAATCCCCATTTGGGTTATCACTTTAATTCTTAACTCAATTGGTATTTAATTACAAACAGTCTGCACTCTGACCAACTTATATTTAGAAAATAGCTTGAAATGTTAAACATGGATAAGTAGTTGAAAAATAATTATTAGTTGTAAAATAGCTGTAAAACAGTTAAGTAATTGTAAAATAGTTATAAAATAGTCAAATGGTTATAAAATAGTTAGATAATTGCGTAATAGTTTGAAGTAGTAATTAGTTATATGTAGTTGAAAAATAGTAATTTGTTTATGAAACAGTTGTAAAATAGTTAAATAGTTCTAAAAATAGTTGTAAAATAAGTATAAGATAATTTGGGTTTTTAAAAAAAAGATGGTATAGTAAATAGCTAGGAAAATAGATTTAAGAAAGTTTACATTAAAACAATTTATTTTAAAAATAGTCCAGAGCCAAACCGTTCAACTTCCCAATCTCCATTCCCTTCAATTTCCCATCCCATTAAAATATATCCGATCCCAAATCTAGTTGACTTAACCTTAATTTCTTTCTAAATTCAAATCAAATTCCATTTGAATTTACTTATTCAACTTTAATCACAATTTCAATTAATTCAAATAAATTTAAAATTGAACCATTTTCAATTCATTTCAGTTTCAGTTTGAATTAATCCCAGTTCCAATCTCCACTTTTAAATTATGTCGAATTATATATATTCGAGTTAAATTTTCAATTGTTGATCTAATTTCCATAAATCAAATTAACCTTTACTTCTTCACACATTTATTTCTAGGTTCAAATCACAGTTCAAATCCTTTTTAAACAATTTAATCTTTGAAATTCAATTTATTACCCAGTTTCAATATTGAAACCAATTCTTAACCATTTCAGTTTACATGTTCATTTTAAACATTCAAATCTTAAAGTGGTCTCATTTCCACAAGTTCAATTTTTATCATTAAAATCAAAATCACTTAAGTAATTTCAAATTAAAGTTTAATTCCATTAAATTTCAATAATAGAATAGATATTATCTCAATCTACTTCTTAATTCATTTTAAAAAACCAACTCACAGTTCCATAGATTATTGATAACATCAGGATGATATTATGATAAGTCAAAGTAAATAAAGATCCAATTAATTTAAAGCATCCACCAGTATCATCCATTACCCATTTCTAGAACTCAAACCCATTTGAGATCCTATATAACTCCTCCCAAAACAACCCATTTAACTTCCTTAAGTTAAATTTCAATCTCATCTTGAAAATTTCCAAATCAGGTCATTCATTCAAACTTATTTACTTCCTTCAAGTTAAATTCAATTTAATCCCGTTAACCTTACTCAATTTTGAACCCTCCATTTCAAATTTTAAATTTATGTCAATATTCTTTCTTACTTATAAGTTCAAATACTTATCACTTTCGGTTTCCATATCACATTCCAAGGATAAATTTAAAAATCAGCACTTAGAGTTTATTTTCAAATCATCTTTGATATCATGTATACCCTTATATATATAAAGTTATTTCCTTTGTACACCAAGTTATACCTTAAAATTTAAACCACCTTTGGTTTTAATTCAAAACAAATTTTCTTTAAAATTTTCAAACATCTCTTATTTTAAAATAAGATCTCATTCAAAATAGTCTGAATAATATCATTTCTTCTAATATTTTGATAACAATTTCAAATATTCCTAGACTTATGGTTCAAAACTTCACAATTTAAAACCCACTTCAATTTTTAAGTTATACTAATCTAAAAGTTTTCTTCCATAATACTTTTTTAATTTGCTTTATCAATGTTTACTAGAAAGTAACATCCCATTATTAAACACAATAACCATTCCATATTCTAGTTTGAAACCAATTCTAATTCATCTTATCCGTATGGTTCATTTTATTCAATTCCCATTTTGATATATATATATATATATATATATATCACTTAATTCTTATTCAATTTCAAAAGAAAAGAGATAGAAGAAGAAGAAACAGAAACAACAAAACACAGATTCTCACATTCGCAGCGGATCAAAATATAATATCAAATAATAACAGTTATATAAAGGAAAACTGTACTTGTCAAATTACACTTTAATACATTAGAGTTACAACATATACACAAACACTGGACAAATACAATCAACATGTCGCAGACAAACTACAATATATCACAGCGGAATGCACTCCATACGTTTCTGCTATCCAGCTTGCCAACTGAGCTCCACAACGTCGTTTTCTAAAAATATGTAATACTCGGTCTGACTCGAGCATTACGTCAAAGTAACACCCGGATCTAAGCTATAAATCTTAAGTGAAATACCAAGGTAACTCGTAACTTCTACGAGTGCTCATCTTATTTAAAGTCAATCTCATATTATAAAATGATATCTGAGAAATGTTTCTTAGTTTTAAATGGTCATGTTACTCAGTTATATGCCATTCCGGCCTGTTTGATTCCACACATCAAATTTAGAGAAATAAGATTACAGTTCGAAGTGGTTTCGGGTATTTCTGATACCCGAACACGGTCTCTTCGAAACCAAATTCATCTTTAATTCAAATTATTTAAGTGAATTCAATTCAAAATAAAATACAGGATGTCACATTTACACAGTATTCATCATCCACAGATAGCCCACATATCATAGTTTAATCCCAACACATCATATCATAGAATATCACAAATTATCAGACAGATATTAATCTAATCATACAATGCAACTCCCCATTCATAAGCAAGATTTATAAGTTGGACAATTCGCAATTAATTTAACTAATCTCCAATTAAGTTAAATTAATTACTCTAATTATCTCTAATCTTGCTTACTCAACATTAGTTAATAACAAACCAATAAAAAACTCATCCTTTAACTATCCTTCTTAATTAATTATCTCTAATTACATTAAGTAATTAGTCATAGATTAATTATTCTTAACCATCCTCATTAATTATCCTTTAATTATTCTCATTAATTAATTAAGTAAAATTAATTACGTTAATTAATTACATAAATTAATTTGTTTTTTAACATATTCATTAATTAACCTGAATTAGTCACATTCAGAAATTAATTATTCCTTAATTAATTACACTAAGTAATTAATTGTTTCCTTAAGTACTTATCCTCTAATTACTTCCCTTAAGTAATTACTCTTTATTTAACTGCATTGATTATTTATTCTATGTACTCTTAAGTTTATTAATTAACTCTAAATCACTTAAGTTCTTAATAAATATAAGATAAATTATTATCTTAATTAATCCCTAATTATTATTTAATACTAAATTAAATCAATTAAGTCCCTAATAAAATTAAGATTCAATATTCTTATCTACTCATCATTTTCTGTTGTGAAATTACGTTGGAATTACTTTACAGATTCACTAATATATGTATCTTTAAATCAAATCAACTCAATCACATTTGACTTTTTAAATTTAGCTTTTGAACTTGTTTATAAATTGGGTCAATACCTTATTTAAACTTATAGAACAAAATTTTCTTTGAAACCCTTTTTTGAAATTTTACTTTATAAATGAAGCTTTGATAATTAAGTTTTCAGAATAACTATGTTTTAAAATTCATTAAATAACTTTGAAAAGATCTCAAAGATTTAAAAGGTAAAACTAGATGTTTAAATTGTTTTTAATCAAACTTGATTTCTTTTACAAAATTTTTGCTCTATATTAAACCAGAATATCACCTCAGGCCAAACCTGCGTCAAAACGCTAAAAAACCCGAGCCAGCCTCGAGTTACCTGCTAAACTCATCTACTTCATGTCGCATCTCGATTCGCTCGGGCACAACATCGAGACAAAATGCTTATTCCGAAAAAATTATATCGTCAGATAACACAAGAGTGCACCGTGCACGTGCATGGTGATCCTACACATCTCCGACCAACTTGCCGGTTTTCATCAAGTCGACATCCACTTCGCAAATCTCCCCGACGTCCCAGTTCATCGATTCCATTAACAAATCAAAAAACGAGCACAAATACAAAACTGGAACCTAAATACTTCGATCGAAAACCACTCTCACCATCGCCTCCAACCTCAGAATCACCTGCCAACTTCACCATAGCTTCATCACTCCTTCCAGCTCCTATTCCCCCATCGCGAACCACTCCGGTCCACCCTAATCGCCGTATGTATCCCCACAACATCAGCGGCTTCAACTGGTATAAAACCCTACTTCGCCAATCTCACACCACCACGACCTTTGACAAGTTCCATAAGTACTTTTCCTGCGATTATCATCCCTTAGGCCATCTTCAGTCCAAATCCCGACCTCCCGGTCACCGCGGATCAGCGGCAATCGACCAAAATGCCCAAAACGTTCAAGTTGAAAATTCCAACCGATTATCAAACTAAAAATTAAGCTATTACCATTAAAATTCATCATTCACTATCAAAAACTTGTAACAACCCTGTATTTTGTAATTATTTTATTGTATATTTTAATTATTTTTAATGTAAGATTTTGATTTAAAAACTTATTTTACTTATTTGAAATGATTAAATTTATTATTTAAATATAATCTTGATTTTTATGAGTTATAATTCCAAACTTGTGTAAGTTGAATATTTGCCTGAAATGCTGATTTTGGTCAAAATAGTCAAACTGTGACTTTCAACTTAAAATTTTAAAAGTTTAAAATTTTAATCTTTTTCATTTATTTAAAGACTTTAGCTTTTGTTTTCTTAAAAATCTAATTTTGGAAATTTTCTTGAAATGATTTCTGATCATTTGTCCAAATAAAAATAAACAATGTCTGAAAATTTGATTTGGATAAAAAGTGTAACTTTAATAGAAATTCTAAATTTTATAATTCTAAAGGAAAAATTTTCATCTTGAACTGTATACAATTGTGTAACATTTGTTTCACTTTTGTTTTGGTCAGATTTTTTGTATACTTTTAAAAAAAAAGTTAGTAATAATTAGTGTGAAACGGGAAATAAACTTTACATTTCTTTTACATATGTTTACATCTGTTTCTTAACTTTATATTTAACAATCAATTGGATGAAGCTAAATCAAATGTTATTAATTATGGTATAATAGCTATTAAATTTTGGTTTAAAGTGATGGTTTATTTTTCCTAATAGAAACGTTAGTATTTTAAATTTATTTAATAAGAGAAACAAAATAATTTGTATGTTACTTTGGGCATATATTTAATTATTGCTCTTGCCTTTTCGTTATCTATTTGATTTTTTTCTTGCGTTAACAATGCAAAGTTTTCAGCCGTATATTCTCTTTTGAGAATCCAAAATCTTGCTCAAATCTTGCCTTAAATCATTTCCGTGTGTGAATTATTTCTTTCCCTCTTGCCTCCCATACGTTTCCACCTATTGGATAGAACTAAATTGTCTCTACCGTTCAAGCATTTTACTCTTGCCTGCCCTCTACATAAATTAGTGAGAAAATGTTAATATATATTTCACGTTCAAAAGTTCCATACCCCAAATTATTCATTTTGCTTCCATCAAAATTTGCGTGAGCATCTCCTGAAGGTATGAACCGGCGCATGCTTTTCCTTTCATTTTTTTTCTCTTTTTTCTTTCTTTCTTCTTTTCACTCTTGTTTTATTTCATTTGTTCTCCTTTCATTGTTTTGCTTTATCCTATTGCCTGCCACCGTGCTTGGCCATTCACCATATTTTTCCGACCCTACCCATGCCAGACCACCGAGCTTTGTTTGAGGAAAAAAAAAGGAATGAAAAAAAATTCCATTTTTGTCGCCTTTGTATTTTGTTTTTGAAGTAATATTGCCACCGAGCCTTGTTTTGAAAAAAAAGGGGAAATGAAAAAAAAAGTTGCTTTTGTCACTTTGTATTTTGGAGTTATAATCTATTTTTCCACTGGCCCTTATTCTGGAAAAAAGAAATGAGAAAAAAAAAATTGTTTTGTCACCTCTGTAATTTGGCATTCTAGTCTATATTCCTTCTGCCCTTTTGTTTGAAAAAAAAAAGAAATGAAAAAAATTTGTTTTGTCACCTTTGTTTTGAAGTTATAGTCTATTTTAAAAGTGGTCTTGTATTTTTGAAGTCATAGTTTATTTTTTTTATATAAAATTAAATAGAAAAGGAAATTTGAAAGGCCTTAAACTTTCTATCTTTCTATGGGCCTTTATAGTCCACCCTTTTACTTTTAACCTAACCTTTCACCAATTAACCCTAACACCTCCTCATATCATCTCCTACCACTTCACATTTTTGTGCTTGCCATGCCTTTGTGATGCCAAACCAGATCCTTTTCCACCTGAAAACATGTGTGGCCTAGCCCTAAGCATGTATGGCCGAGCATACATGGAGTTGTGGTCAAGCAAAAGTGGTTGAAAAGCTTGGTAATGTCATTTGTTGCTTCTACTTTTCTATTGTTCAACAAATCTTTATATTGTATGCATATGTTTATATGGTATTGTTTATTTGTTGTATACAAGATCATTATCAAGGCTTTCCATTCATTCAATTCAAATCATGTTTGTCGTGCTTTTGGAATCGCTCTTGTGTTTGTTGTTTTGGTCTCTTCGAAAAGGTGAGTCTTTCTCACTCTGACATATATACTTATGAAAAGTGGATTGATGACAAGTGTTTAGTAATGTAAATTTTTTATGCAAGTTAATGATGATCATATGATATGCTATGCCGTTTTATTACCATGTTATTACCATGTTAAAACTGTTAATTTTCACCTGACATCTGATACATGACTGTATATTGTGATATTGACATTGTTTATATTATTTCTGTATATGATCACACTGCAAGTTCCCTGTTAGGATAAAAAAATCATTATGGGCTGAAATGATATGCCTGAGTTATTTTTTTTATTTATTTAAACTTGGGATTGCGGGTTTGAAATGATAGAACCCGAATTTTTACCTTTTAAACTGCGGATTGAAATGATACATATCCGTATCACTTGACCTAGGTTAGAAAACTATATACAGACCCGTGGTTATTCTATAAAGTGCTTTGAATATTTTAAGTATTTTAAAAATATAAAATTATGAAATTTGATTTAAATAGATTTTGAAAGGTTTTAAAATAAATAAATTATGATTTTTCTATGTGTTTAAAATGTAATTTATGAATGGATTAACTGGATTTTGAAATATAACTTATGTTTAAATTTTGGAATTTTGACTAAAAATTATATTTAAGTTACATGAATAAAATGGACTTTAATTTTATTTGGAAATGGTAAATATGATAAATTGATTTATATTTGAATTTAAGTGATTTATTAAAGAATTATTGATTTTCTATAAATTTAAGTGGTTGAATAAATGACTGTTGAAAATGAAATTTTAAAATATAACTTGACTTGAAAATGTGAAATTTGAGTTTTAACTAAAGATGTTAAATTAATCAAATAAACTGGAAGTTTAGTTAAATTTGTAAAATGGTAATATAAATATGAAACGTATAGGTTTTAATTTATGAAAGAAACGTATAGTTTTTAATTTATGAAAGAAACGTATAGGGTTTAATTTACGAAAGAAACGTATAGATTTTAATTTATGAAAGAAACGTATAGGGTTTAATTTATGAAAGAAACGTATAAGGTTTAACTTATGAAAGGAACGTATAGGTTTTAATTTATGAAAGGAACGTATAGGGTTTAATTTATGAAAGAAACGTATAGGTTTTAATTTATGAAAGAAACGTATAGGTTTTAATTTATGAAAGAAACGTATGGTTTTAATTAATGAAAGAACGTATAGGTTTTAATTAATGAAAGAAACGTATGGTGTTCTAATTAATGATAGGAACATGTAAATTCCTAATTAATGAAAGAAAGGTATATGTTTTAATTAATGAAAGAAACGTATAAGTTTTTAATTAATGAAAGAAAGGTGTAAAGTCCTATTAATGAGAGAACATGAAAGTTTTAATTAATGCAAGAACATGTAAAGTTTTAATTAAGAAAGAAACATGTAAAGTTTTAAGTAGTGTGGTATTGATTTAATTAATAAATGTTCATTTTTATAATAGGAATATAAAATTTAAAACGTACATTTGACACGTAGATTTTAATCAATGTAATGGTGTATTTTAAATTCATTAAAATGATAAATGCTACTTATTGTAATAATAATGTAAGTTAATAAGGTGCTTCTAACTTAGCATAAGAATTTCGGTTTAAATTGTATATTACAGTAAGAAAGTTTATTTAACTATAAGGCTATGATAAATTGACATGTTAAAATTTTAAGCTTATCAATACTTTGATTATATACAATGTAAAGTGGAAAGTAGTACATTCCAAAAATGCTATGATTCCTTAAGGTAACATTTCCAAAATGCTATGATAATTTAAAGGAATATTTCAAGTTTAATAAATTTAAAGAAATATTCAATGATTTGAAAATTTGGGTTTTATTTGAATGATATAATATTGAATTATTTTTGAAATGGAAATGATACAATTGTGACATTGTTTTGAAATGAGTATGATATTTTGGTCTTGGAAGTATAAATTATTTGAAATAAATATCCATAGGTTATAATAACGATTGGTTGTTAAAGAGACCGGGATCGGATATTGTCTTATAGCCGGCCAATACCGAAAACCACTTTAACAACTGTGTACGCGGTGGAGATTCCAGAATGTAGGATGGTGGCGATGTTCTCGAGGTATATTACGTGGACCCAGCTCCCGTGAGTTGGCATATATGACTAAAACAGGAGCTATACCGGGCTACACAAAGGATCGCACCCTTTCATCGAGCATGCTCCATCGGAAACTATTCTATTACTGTTGTGATTCGATTCGGTGGCGCCACTTTGATTCGGGGGTATTGTTCGAGGTGGGCGGAAGCTGCTGGCTTGCCGTCACCACCGGTCCGGGAGTGCAAACAGTGTATCCACCCTGGCATTGCCTCGCGTGCCGTGTCATATCCTTATATCGAGCCCACTACGATTTTGGTTTTAAAGATCCGACCGCGTTAAGGTTCACCATCCCCTTAACGCTATTTTCTATATGATTATCTTTACTGATTAGACACTACCGTATATAGCGTATATTACTACATAGTAAATAGTTTAACGGATCCTTAGAGGATGGGCGATCCCAAGCATCCTTTAAGTTACTGATGCATTTTGTTACTGTTCACTTGAGTTGATTTACAATTTATAAGTATTTATGTCCTGACTCGAGGGTTTTGTGTTTTGCTTTACGCTCGGGTCAGATTGAGTGATTTAGCATTCCAGATTCACCTTCGGCGTTGGAGCTTTCCTTGAAGATCCAGCCTTCTATTTTGTTTCAGTATCCAGTGTTTCAGTGATGTATCTTGTTACTCTTTTGTTGTATCTTATTTAACTCTGATGTATCTCATATTTATATAGTAGCTTCATGAACTACTATCTCTTTTTCTTCCGCTGCATTTTTATATACTCTGTGTCTGTGATCTGTGATTTTATTTACTGTATATTCTGAGATTTGCCAAATTTTTATTTACAACGCGGTATTTTGAGCTATCCAATTCCGGCATGAGTGTCTACCTATACACTTATAATGGATGCGAATGGTTGAAAATATCGGGTCGTTACAAAATTAGATAGGGTGATCATAACAGAGATTTGAAATGATTGAATTTTGATCAAATTTGATTTTCCACTGTGATTTTCCAAATTTTAATTAATTTCTAAATATAAAATTCTGAAACAATTTTTACAATTAACAGTATACTGTAGAAATCAACTTTTATTTTAAAATCGAATATTAATATGGATTTTATTTGGAGATATAAATTTTTTTAAATCAAAATCAAGAGCCTGAGACAAGAGTAGAGCACATATGCACAGATATTATCACAGTTTCTTCTTTATATATGCATGCATTCACATCAACATTCATGTAAACATTTTAATCTATATTACAACTACATTTACCACTGATAACAATTATATTATCAAATTAAAATCTTTTTTTAAGGTAAGGTTTACTCACCTGCATTTTTGTTGATAACAGAGAAAACTTGGAAATTGTTTTGAAAACTTGAAAACTGGAGATGACCTTTGTATTTTATTTTTTTTGCTTGTAGTTGAATGTTCAATTTGATATGATCCTTACTTTAAAACCAAGATGGATTTGTTTTGATCTACTTAGATGTTTCAGGTTTATAAAAGGCTATTGTTTGATAATTTCCTGGTTTGTGTTTTATTTACAGTGTTTTGTTTCTTTAAGCTTTTGAAAATTGAAGATAGGAAAAAGGAAGATAATAAGAAAAGATATAAGTTTATATTGGTTAAATTTAGGATTTATTAAAAAGAAAATGAGAATAAAATGATGACACATGTCTTCTATAGTAACACTTGTCTTCTACCTTAGTTAAATCATTTACACTTGTTATTAAAGAGATTAATAGCTAACATATGTAATTTTGCATGAATCTATTAATTTTTAAATGGTTATAATGCTTTTTTATTATTAAAATTTCTATTGATGATTATATTATCTTAATTTATAAAATCTTGTAAAGAAAATGATATAAAATAAATGATATACTAATAAAATCATATACAACATATTTATATCCAATTTATTTTAAGATATTTATCTTTTGAATTTCAAACCTCAAATTCAATTCAATTTAAAATCCGATTTAAAATCAACTCATACACACACACACTCACATTTAAACAAACGCTAATTTAATTTGTTTGAACATAATAATTTTTTTCTATTTAAAATCTTCTTATATACATATATATAAACAATCATTATTTTTTGTTTAAAAGAATAATTTGTTAATTTTTAAGTAATTACATTAAGAGATTATCACATAAATATTTATTATCAGGTTTATTTATTTAATCTATAAATAGGTATTTCTATTAATTAACCCAGTTAATTATCCATTAACAAATATTCCAAAATCCGATTATCACAGCCATTCTTAATGCAGGTAAGTATTTGAAAATTTAAGTTAGTAATATAGTTTTATATATACAACAACAACAAAAACAACAGAGCCATTATTCCCAAATAAGTCGGGGTCGACTAGAGATGAAACCCAAAACTAAATGACGAATGTAATTTAAAGGTTATAACAATAGCAATAGCAATAGCAATAATAAAATTAATTCAAATAGGTAAGTTAATAATAAAAGTAACTATGCAAAATAAAGATAGAAATACATATGTATGTAAAAAAAAACAATAAAAAATAAAAAAATAAAAAAATAAAAAATAAAAATAAAATGATGATAACAGTTTTATATATTATAATTTAAAATAAAATATGTTTATTATAGTTTTATATATTATAAATAATCATTATCAGCAACCTCCTTTGCCATGAGGACAGTTGGCATGGCCAAGTAGTTTGTATTATTGTATATACGTAGCATACTTATGATTCATAAGAAAGAGAGAAATAAAAATCTATTATATGTCAGTTATAAAAGTATGTAAATATGAACCTATGGACACACACATAAAGGAGTTAGTGAGGTCGTGTTAATATTTATATGTGTGGTTTATCCGTTCTTATTTAATGAGGGCAATTTTGTTCTTCTGTCTTTCACTGTTGACTTGGATTATATGGGCTAGGCTTTCTAAATATGGTATTAGATGTGAAATGCAAACTGTTGTACAGAAATTGAGATGGGTAAAATACATTTTCAAATACTACGTTGGATGGGAAATGTTTACGACTGTATTGTGACTAAAATATATAGTATATAATATAAACTATGATACACAACATACAACATTAGAAAGCATATATCATGTCAGGCTTTTATAGTATATACTCCCTTTGGTAAGATTACATGGCAATATTTGCAAGCTCTATCTATAATATAGTATTCTTAGGTTGAAATAATCATAAAATTAAATTGGACAAATAGTAGATGATATATACTTGTGTGATAGAGTTAGAAACTTTATTATTTTTGTGATATCATAGTATTCTACCTTTTCACAGGCAAAATATTCCTTGGTGTAGGTGCTGGACTGAAGCATGGTGGTGTTAATGTAGATGGACAATCTAACAGAATTATTTCTTGCTATTGGTATTGGACTCCAACATGGTATTGTTAATGTAGTTGGAAGAGTCAACAGAATTATTTAATAAAACATTTCGTTTATTGTATTTAATGTGTTGCACATTGTTAATTTGATTTCTACAGTAAATATTGTATGTTTATTGATATCTTGGCTCTTTCGGCTTCTTTACACCAGTTTGCAAATTAATCTACTTTTACCGGATTTTTAGTTCTTCTTTATCGTTTGAACTTTGCATGGTGGATGGTTGAGTTTTACTCTAAATGTGCTACCGAGAAATTCAACAGACCTTTTTTCATTATGTTAGTTTTAAAGTTTGAATGATATTTATGTAACATATCATATTATCAATTATGTTCTCCATGCTAGGTTAATTATAGATTGTGTTTACGCTAATTGTTTTGTTATTAATTGATGTTCTATTATGCACTTCTCTATATGATATGTGGTTATGCTACACAAGCACATTTTTTAACTAATGCATGCACATTGTGCATATTGAAACTGATTATTAAATGCAGTCACATTTTTGGTATTTAAATTGTAAATGGATTATAAAATTTGAAAATTTTGAAAAATATTGTGATTAAAGGTACGTTGTTGAATTAATGCATGCACATTGTGATTAGTTGCAGACATGTAGATTCAGTATGTTCATGCATATTGTTAGGTTTATGAATTCACTATATCGTTGACTTGCAAGAATTCACCATATCATTTACTATGATAATCCTTCAAATATAATATTTTAGGTTGTTGTTTATCATAGGTTACAAACGCTTCTTTCATTTAGTTTCAGAAACGATGGAAGAAGATTTATATCAAATATGTAGTAATATATAATTGAAAGTTAAAGTTATGTAAACTTTAAAAAAACACACACACTACCGTTCCACTTATGATTTTTTATTTTAAAAAATGAAATGAATCTGAATTGTTTTTGCAATGTACTGTTGTTATTTTGCAACTTCTGATGTTGCATTTCACATCAATTTATTGTCACACATTTTACTCGACTTAGTTTGTATGCCATGTAAACAAATATATGCCATTGACATCTATGCTGACTCTATTATGTGTTTGATTGGGACTGTTACTTGTTTTAATTCCTCCAGTCTCGAGTGTATTAGTTGAATGATGTGTATATTTTTAAAATAAGTTCTCATTATTGACTGAAGTAACTTACTGCATCATTGAACATTATAGGCTATTATTGTTGTGTTTTGTCGTAACTTTTCAACTATTGTTTACACAGATTGTGGTTGATAGAGGTAATACTTAAGACATTGTTAAAGGAACATCAAATTTGGATAAGAAAGGACAAATTTTAAGGGGGCTCCATTCAAAAAAAATTGTTATGGGGACACCATCGTAAACAAAATTCGATAGGACTCCATCAAAAAATAAAGAAAAATTCGACAGCACCATACCAAAAATTAAAGCAAAAAACAATAATTATTCATCGAAGATCACTTTCGATGGGATTTGATGCGCACGTAAATGTGCATAATTTTACCACCATATTTATTCTATTTAAATTAAATAAATGATCATATTGGGTATTTTAACTTGTTTTAACCAAAATTCATATTAATTCCAAATTTTCACATATTCATCTTCATATAAGGGCAAAATGGCCATTTGTGCACGTATATTAATTTGAAAGAATTTAATTGGAAATTTCTATAATATTTTGTAGGAATTTAGCTTCTCATATTAGTGGGTTCATGAAGAAACATGCATGCACAAAATAGATATAAAGGAATGAAGATGGAAATAATTCAAAGTGAAGATCATGGAAGACACCACCTAGCCACCTACCTTAATGTACAAATTAAAGGCTAATGCACATGCTTTTGGACTTAATGGCTTCATGTACACTTAATGGGGGATTAAGACATGTTAATGATTACTTGGCCTCCACACTTCCTAAGGGGCATTTTGGGCATTCCCCAAAAAGTCAATTAGGGTTTTAAAACTTGTATAAATACCCCTTATGTTTCATGTAGCTATCTTCCTCTTAGTTAGTTAGTTTTAGTTTAGAAAATAAATCAAAGCTCTCTTTCTTTCCATGGCTACTTAACCATTTTATTTCATGTAATTTTCTTTTCTTTTATGCAATGTTAATTCTCTTTTATTTACATGCTTCTTCTCTTCTTATGTAATAGTGTAGATTTACGTTTATGCAATTAGATTAGTTGTCTTTTCCATTAGCTTTCATTTTCCTTTCTTTTTGCCTTCATGTTGTTAGCTACATTTGTTAATAAAATGACAAATATGAGAAGCTAAACCCCTTCAATTTATGGGTAATGAAGCTCTCTAATTAATGTAGCTTCAACATTTTGTTAATTCATGCTCTCTTTTTGTGCTTAATGATGATCAATGAAGTGTTTTATTTGTTGTTTTTGTGTTGAATTTGATAGCCTATATTGTTGACACCAAATAGGCTATGCTTAAACAATCACTAACACAAATGCCTCTTCATGAATATATGATTATGCCAAAGAAGTGAATGTTGAAATTGAAATTTGATAGCCTATATTTCTAAACAATAGTTAATAGGCTATGCTTAAAATAGATTTTTATTTCAACTTTGTTGTCATATTTCATGAGAGTTAAATGTGTATTGTGGTTGTGTTATAGTTTGATGGTTTATATTGAGCTAATTAATAGCACAAATATACCATACTTATGATAAGCACTTCAACTAATTCACTAATGACAAGAAAAAAGAGATCATAACTTCATTTTGTTGATTTATATGATCTAGAGAGTGGATTTATCTCTAAATTGTTCTTTTAACTCTCATATTTTTATCATTTTCTTTTGCTAGTTTTTGTTAGTTTCTTACATTTCTAGCTATTCACTCTCGACTTCGATATAATTTGATTGAATAGAATTTTAAAATCATCAATTCCCTGTGGATCGACCCATATTCGCCGCGTGCTACATTCGTACACCGTGCGCTTGCGGTTATTTTTAATTTAAATGCGTTCGACGGTTTTCTAAACCGATAGAATTTTCGTCGACGAACAAGTTTTTGGCGCCGTTGCCGGGGAATTGTTTTGAATTTGATTTTCTATTCTTCGAATTATTTTTGTGTGATTTTATTTGTATGTTTGTTTGCATATTAGGAGGAAAAAAACTTATGTGTTTGTTTTGTGAATTTTGCTTCCATTTTGCTTTGTTAGTTTGTAGCCTTTTCTATTTTTCATTTTTGCATTTCAATTAAAAAAAAATTGTTCCGTTTTATTTTCAATTACATTTGCATTTACATTTCTGGTTTCACTATACACATCCTCTTCACTGATTTCCATCCACTGTCATATCTCCTCTGTCGTCTACAAACCTCGATACCATCCCCTTACCAATTCAACCCATACCATTCTATCTACTGCACACATCACAAACTTCACATTCACCATCCACTACCCTTTCCCTGTCTACAGAACACCATATCAGTGCTCCACTATCATCAAAAGCCTTCACATTGCCTATTTTATACCATACCTACTGCAGCTGTCCTTATCCTCCATCCATTGCCACAATCATTTCACCTCCACAGCTTCAATTGAACTCTGCTTCACCACTTCACAAACTCCACAGACCATTAAACTCTCCACTTGCTCAATTCAACACTTCCCTGACCAGTCCCATCAACATCATCACATACCAGCATTTCCTCTTCAACCACAATCCAGCCTTCAAAATTCCCATACACCACTGTCATTAACTTCACTGCCTAACAACTCCAAACTGCAGTTCTTCTCTGCTCTGACAAAATAGCTTCATAACATCACCAAAACCACCACTCCACAACCACCACTCCACATACATACTGACAACCACTTATTAAAGGATCTTCAAGCATCTTCACCTCACACTTCACTACATTAACATTTCCACATCATCTTCCAATCTTCCACAACACTTAACAGTCATCCACAAACATTCTTCTGTCATCATCCATTTGCACAGCCATCTTACAACAATCCAAAACTGCAAGCATACAAACTGTCCTACCCACCAACATTGCTGCTACCCATTGTCAAACCACAAACAACTGCAAATCATCCACCATACCTCCATCATTCATATGCAACTGCTTCTCAAACTCATACAAAACATCACCACCTCCACTATCTTCATCTTCAACCAAACAATAAAACCATCTGACCATCACCTTGGCCTATCAGTCTTTGTCTCTGCCACAAGTTCAAACCCAAACAAAACTACCTCCATTACACCATACTTCCACCTCCCCCATATAATCCCACTGCAATTCGTACTTCACCACCGACCACTGCACAAAACAACCTGAACCACCTATCGAATAGCCTGCCTTCCACCTCTATCTAATCGCCATTTCCACACGAGCAAACAGCAGCGACCGAAACCACGACCTCGAACTCAAAACCACCAAGCAATTCCGTGGCTCCTAAAATCCATTGTTTAATTGATTTTGCAAATTACGTGAATTTCCATACTCGTAAGATTTTGTTTTAATTGATGATGAAACGTAATTGTGTTGTCTGGTATTTGTAATTGAAGAAGAAAGAAAGGGGATTTGTTTTTGTTAAGAGCAGAACCGAAAAACTTGTGAAAGTACAGTGGGTATTTGTTTTCGTATCGGGCCGGGTATGGGTTGTTGGGATAGTTATAGTTTTTTTTTTCTGTTTGTTTTAGTTTCCTCTATTAAGTTTAATTGGGTCGGGTTTTAAAGTTGAGTGTTTCGTTTGTTCAGTTTTAGTTCACTTGATAAAAGCGTTTTCTTTTGTGTATAGATTTAGTTGTTTTAGTTTGTTTCCTTTCAAGAAAACACAAAAAAAGGGGATTTTTGTTAATATCTTTCCAAATAAAATAAAGTTTTGTCTTGCGAGTTTGGGTAACTAATAATAATTTCTAAGTTTTGTTTCTTTTGATTCGTTTGTTTTGATTTTTCCTTTGTTTTAGTTAGTTCTTTCATTTTAAAAAAAAATTAAGTAAAACCCTACTTTTAAGTTTCCTTTCAAAAAAAATGTATATGTTTTGTTTTTAGTTTCAGGTTGCAAAAGCAGAATTCAAAGGAGAGGAACTGCTGCCAATGCTTCGCTTTGCTTTATCAAAAGAAAAAAAAACTGCTTGCTTGATTTATCTATTGTTTTTATTTGCCTTGCATTGTATATATCTCTTGTTTTTATTATAGTTGCATTGTTGATTGCTTGCATTTGCATGTATATATTTTAAAAAAAAATCAAAAAAAAACTACATTCGTAATTGCATTGTTAATACAAATATATTTTCTGCTATGCATTTCATCTTAGATTTTGATTAATAATAACGGTTAGAAATCAATAACACTTAATTGTATATTGACAATTTGTCTTCTTTAAACAATTTAATTTCTTGGTGTCTAGGCTACGGCAGAGTAATAACCATTTATAAATATTACGGTGAATCGTAAATATTATAGTGGTTGTTCCTCTGAAGGTACTTAAACCTTCGGCTGCATTGCTATGGTGATTCGTGGTGCACCGATAACCCATGACTGTTACCTAGCTGAGAACTATCTTGTTTATCTAAGACAATTTGTGATTATACAATTTTGGGTTAACTTAGGATAAATCATTTGTAATTAACCCTTGCATTCATTTAGTTGCATTAGTTCATGCATATTTAAAAAAAACAAAAAATTCAAAATCCAAAACTAATAAAATTTAAACATTCCTTTTCCTTTGAAATTTTTAAATCTTTTTCTTTAAAATTTCAAAAAAAAATCCAAAAAAAAATTTAGAAAAACCAAAATTCAAAAAAAAATTGAAAAATAAAAACAAAACAAAAATCGATTTCCCTTTTCAAAAATAAATATTATTTGTAAATATTTTTCGTTTATAAAAAAAAAACCAAAAAAAAACATCTTGAAAATGTCTGAATATCCATATCCACTTGAGTTTACAATAGTTGTGAAAATCAATATAATCCATATGATTTCAGTCCAAATTCGTATGGATATTTTAACAACAACTATTTTGTAAATAATTCAAATTTCAAACAACAAAATTTTCAAAACGATGACCAACCTTCGACTCTTGAAAATAGCATTGAAATGATTTCGTCTTTACTCGAACTTTCTACACGAAAAAATCAAGAGATAAATGATTTATGTAATTCTTATTTGTGTAACAACTCGAGTCAAGGATTTCAAAATTTGAATTCAATTCAGAATTCAAACGATTACGATTATAACCCATGCCAATTTAATTTCGAACTCCAAAATGAATTTCAAACTCAACATGAAAATGGGAACAACTTTTCAAACGAATTTGGCAAAGGGAATAGTTTCAATTGCGATACGATTGAAAACTTTGGTTATCAACAAATTCAAAGTGAAAATTTTCAAATTAATAATCATGAATTTGATTTTGTTGACGAAATGGAAAAGATAACGGGGATTTATTACTTGAAAAATACAAAACTTATCGTGAAAATCATAATCAAATCTCAACCCACGAAGAATCAAATAATAATCTACCATTTATCGAAATTGACAATTCTTGTTCTCAACAAGTCCAAATCGAAAATTTTCAAGTTAATAATTACAAATTTGACTTTGTTGAGCAAATGAATGAAATTTACGATGATCACACGAATTTGTTGATTAAAACATTGGAAAAATTTCGTGAGAAACAAAATCAAGTTTCAATGTGTGACGAGTCAAACGAAAATCCATCTTTTACACAAATCGATGAGTTTCAAACAACAACTTTTGAAACTGAAAATGATGATCTTAACGAAGTTGTTGAAAAGACGGTAATTGTGTTGGATTTCAATTCTTTTGAGGGTGAGAAACTCGATTTAAATTTCGATCTTCCTTTTTCTGAAAATTTGAATACACCAACTTTGAATTTTGAACTTGAGACATGTAATAAAGTTGTTGATAATCCAATAAAGGAAGACGAGTTTAATGAACATGAATTTTTTTGGACTTCTGGATGACGAGTTGTTAAATTCCGAAGGGGAAGATTAAAATCACCATTTTGATTTTGAAATCAATAATTGTGAAAATGTTTTCAATGATAAACTTGAATTTCAAATTGGTGAAAATAAACTTGAACATCAATCAATTGTTTTGTCGACCCTGAAAATCATCGAAAATAAAACAACTCGTACGATTTTTAGTAAAACGACATTCGTTTTTCCAAATCGACAATCAACTTCAAATTCTTTTACGATTTGGTTTTTCGTGCTTAAGTCGTGTCTCACGCATTTGACGAGACAAATGAATTGGTCATTGGAAGACCGTTTCATTTACTTTTTGACTATATACTTTCTCATCTCTTGTAAATAGTAATCTTTCATGTAAATATAGGATTTTTATTTTATTTTTCTCCTTCCATTTGGGTTGACTGTGGGGACACAGTTAAAATCAACTGTGGGGGGACTCATCTTCATTTTTTTTCATGGTTTATTTTTTCTTTAAAATCAAAAAATTTTTTAAAAAAAATCCCGAAAACAAATTTTCTTTTGATTTATTTTTAAAAGAAACACTAAAAGATAAATATATGGCTTTGGTTTATTAAATTGATTTTTTTGAAAATTTATTGGTCTTAACAAAAATAAAAATGAAGTTTGATTACAAATAATAGCGGTTTAACTAGTATCTAGGAAGATTCATATGTGTTAATTATGAAGTACATCCTAATTGAAAATCTTTGTTTTAAAAAGTGGTTGATTTAAAGTAAATGATATAACATTTTTTTTGTCTTCTAAGTTAAATGGTGCTAAGATGATTTTGCAAAACTCCCTCTCAAAAAATATAAGAATAAAAAATAATAACATCCAAGTATTTACTCTCATTTAAAAGTCCTCACGGTTATGCATGGGTGATTACTTGGAATTTTTGATTATGTGATTTCATACTCATTTAAAAGTCCTCATGGTTATGATGTATGGAACACATGTAAAAATAAGACTTAAAAACCACCTACGGTCGATAGTGTATGCATTAAAGTGTGTGCACTCGCCATGCTCTGTACTCCCCTCACATAAGCCCGAAAGGAAGTGCATGGGTGGTATATCTGGCCTCAGTTTATCTGAGCTAGGTGAGTAATTTTTCTTGCAAATAATGAGAGAGCAAGCAATTGAAATCCTAGCACTATTTTTACTTAGTTGATTTGATTTGTTATTGAAAAGAAATGAAAATACCACTTTGATAAACTTTGATAATGAACTAAGGATCCATTTCATAGTTACACTTTGTTATTAACCAAAACAACAAGTTAAACTATAGTCTATTTTTTATGGTAACTTTGATTTTATTGAAAATTTTGACGAGTAAATGACTAAAAAATTTCAAGATAATAACCAAAACCTATATTTAACTTATTTTTGTGGATTTAAAAGTAAATCCTTCATTGTAATTATTTTCAAAAATTCACACTCGTCTCTTTGTAAATAAATCTTGCATTTTGTAAATATTTTTATCCTGCAAGTGGATTTTGTGGGTAGTATCCGCTGAAAACCCTCACGAGACAACACTCGTCCTACTGGGGACACCCAGAGGTTTAACAGCTTGTTGCATACGCTCAATGCAATCGTGCTCCCTACGAAAACGGATTTATCTTAGTTTTAGTTTATTCGAGGACGAATAAAAAGATAAGTGTGGGGGTATTTGATGTGCACGTAAATGTGCATATTTTTACCACCATATTTATTCTATTTAAATTAAATAAATGATCATATTGGGTATTTTAACCTGTTTTAACCAAAATTCATATTAATTCCAAATTTTCACATATTCATCTTCATATAAGGGCAAAATGGCCATTTGTGCGCGTATATTAATTTGAAAGAATTTAATTGGAAATTTCTATAATATTTTGTAGGAATTTAGCTTCTCATATTAGTGGGTTCATGAAGAAACATGCATGCACAAAATGGATATAAAGGAATGAAGATGGAAATAATTCAAAGTGAAGATCATGGAGGACCCCACCTACCCACCTACCTTAATGTACAAATCAAAGGCTAATGCACATGCTTTTGGACTTAATGGCTTTATGTACACTTAATGGGGGATTAAGACATGTTAATGATTACTTGGCCTCCACACTTCCCAAAGGGCATTTTGGGCATTCCCCAAAAAGTGAATTAGGGTTTTAAAACTTGTATAAATACCCTTTATGTTTCTTGTAGCTATCTTCCTCTTAGTTAGTTAGTTTTAGTTTAGAAAATAAATCAAAGCTCTCTTTCTTTCCATGGGTACGTAGCCATTTTATTTCACGTAATTTTCTTTTATTTTATGCAATGTTAATTCTCTTTTATTTACATGCTTCTTCTCTTCTTATGTAATAGTGTAGATTTACGTTTATGCAATTAGATTAGTTGTCTTTTCCATTAGCTTTCATTTTCCTTTCTTTTTGCCTTCATGTTGTTAGCTACATTTGTTAATAAAATGACAAATATGAGAAGCTAAACCCCTTCAATTTAGGCGTAATGAAGCTCTCTAATTAATGTAGCTTTAACATTTTGTTAATTCATGCTCTCTTTTTGTGCTTAATGATGATCAATGAAGTGTTTTATTTGTTGTTTTTGTGTTGAATTTGATAGCCTATATTGTTGACACCAAATAGGCTATTCTTAAACAATCACTAACACAAATGCCTCTTCATGAATATATGATTATGGCAAAGAAGTGAATGTTGAAATTGAAATTTGATAGCCTATATTTCTAAACAATAGTTAATAGGCTATGCTTAAAATAGATTTTTATTTTAACTTTGTTGTCATATTTCATGAGAGTTAAATGTGTATTAGTGGTTGTGTTATAGTTTGATGGTTTATATTGAGCTAATTAATAGCACAAATATACCATACTTATGATAAGCACATCAACTAATTCACTAATGACAAGAAAAGAGAGATCATAACTTCATTTTGTTGATTTATATGATCTAGAGAGTGGATTTATCTCTAAATTGTTCTTTTAACTCTCATATTTTTATCATTTTCTTTTGCTAGTTTTTTTTTGTTTCTTACATTTCTAGCTATTCACTCTCGACTTCGGTATAATTTGATTGAATAGAATTTTAAAATCATCAATTCCCTGTGGATCGACCCATATTCGCCGCGTGCTACATTCGTACACCGTGCGCTTGCGGTTATTTTTAATTTAAATGCGTTCGACGGTTTTCTAAACCGATAGAATTTCCGTCGACGAACAGGATTTGATCAAAAAATAAACCAAAATTCGGCAGAGAGTTACCGAAATATAAATGGCGGTTATGATTTATTTATTTTGTACTAAGAAGGGGAAAACTTTTTTGGGACACCTCTTGGTATTTACTTGAAAAATGAAATAGTGACGCCTACTTATTTAAGTTGGAGTCCCTTTAACAATGCCCAAACTTAATGCATGCTTCTTCATTCTACTGTTGGAACTAAAATTCAAAACAATACTTAAAACATAGTAATTTAATTATTAAATAATTATAATATTTTGTAATTAGCAATTAACAATATGGCTCAATGATCAAATGCAGTCAACCTGGACATGCGTATATACTCGTAACACATTATATCAAGTATATAATAGAAAGAAAAATATATTTTATTTTGAAAGAGATTCTATTATGGAGCTAATAATAATTTATAATAAATAATAGAATTTCCCCTATGGCATACCGTTAACTTTATCAATCTTCCTCTTGCACATAGGGCCAATTATGGTATCTTAATCTCATCCCTTCGATCACCTTGTCGAGGACCAGCGGAGCAAGTTCCTTCATGAACAAATCTACTTTATTGTCCTTTGCTTAGACCCTTTGTATCATGATATCTTTCTTCTTAACAAGTTCTCTAATTAGGTGGAAATTTAGAAGAACATATCATGATTTCTTGTGTGCATTAGGTTCCTTTGTGATCTATATTGCTGCATTGTTTTCACAAAACAATATTTTTGGATACTCCATGTCGGGAACCACACCACTTCCTTAACTGCTTCATTGAGGGTGACATATTTGGCCTCCATAACTGAATCAACTACCATTTTCTATTTTGAACTTTTCAACTGACAGCATCAGTGTTTATAGTAAAGGCTTAATCTATCACTGAATTACTATCGTCGATGTAGCTCCAAAAGCTTTAGTCTGAATACCTCTTCTTAAGATGGTCTCCATTTCAATTTTTAAGAAATAGTGTCCCTAGTATTTCTCGAATGTTGTAGACTACATTTTACAGGCGTTTAATCTTTTTCTATAGGACTAGACTTGTATAGGCTTAGGCATCCTAGTACATATGTCACATTCGGTCTAGTACAAAACATGACGTACATTATGGAACCGATTGTTGATGCATAGAGCACTCATCATACACTCTTTCTCTTATCAGTTTGACATGCATCATTCTTTGAGAGGATGATTTCGGATTACATCGGAACATTTACATGCTTGGAATTCTCCATGCCTAACCTTTTCAACATGATACTATGTGCATGGGTTAGGACAATCCCAACAGCCTGTAGGGTCAATCTCTATATATTTTTATACCTAGTATATTAGCTGCTTCTCCTATGTCCTTTATAAAGAATTCTTGGAAAGAAAAAATTGCATTGATAGCAACAATGGAATTTTATTTCCAATCCATAGTAGATCATCGATGTACAAAATTAGAAGCATGAAAGCACTTCCTTATTTTTTTTTTATATGCACACATCCTTTGTATTTTGATAAAGACCAAACTATTTGATCACTTTATCAAAACACTTATTCTGACTCCTTGAAGCTTCTTTAGGTCCATATATGGACTTTAACAATTTGCAACCTTGTTCTCACTTCCACTGACCTCAAAACCGCCGTGTTGTAACATATAAACGATTTCTTCTAAATTACCATTTGCAAATGTTGTCTTTACATTCATTTTCCATATTTCGTAGTCGTATAATGTAGCAATAGCTGGCATTATCCAAATGGACTTAAGCTTTGCTACAGGCAAAAAAATTCATCATAATCAACACTTTGAACTTGACAAAGTCCTTTCGCAACTAGCCTTTCTTTATAAATCTCCAGTTGTCTATATGCATTTTATATTTTCCTAAAAATTCATTTGCAGCTGATACCTTTGAGTATGTCAGCCAGAATCCAAATGGGTTCAGTTCTCAATTATATGATTTGGGGTTTCTTCCTATGCCACATCTCATACGGTGTTGTAGGCACAAATTTAGTGTGCATCTTCAACATATGCACTGCGATTTCTAGCGCATATCCCAATAGGATAGAGGTAGCTCTGCTTTATCCATTATGCAACGACCATATCAAATAGGGTTTGGTTGCTTTGTTCGGAAGTAATGTTGTGTTGTAGATTATATGATGGAGTAACCTGAAAGAAAATCCTGTTATATTTTAAGTACTATTGGAGCTCTTATCCAACTTACTCATCTCCATAATTGGATCAATGTATTTTAAACTTATGGTTAGTTTGATTTTCGACCTCACTTTTCTATTCTATGAATTTTTCAGGACATCGGATTTTTTTCTCATAAGATACACATATCCTAATTTCAAGAAATCGCCTGTAAGTTTTACAAAGTAAGAAGAATTATTTTTGGTAAATATAGGCATCAGGCCACATACATCACTATATACGAGACATAAATGTTCATTAGCTCATTCGTTGCTCCCACTACAGTGGTGCTTCGTCATTTTTCTTTGAGATATGAGTCATACGTATAAATGATTCAGTATAAAATGATGGTAGAAAACCTTTGTTTTCAATTTTATAGTCGTTTCTCACTCATATGTCCTGGTCTATAATGCCAAAGATGGTTATTATTTATGTCAACGTTAGAATGGTTACTCACAACACATACATAATCAATATTAATCACATAAACATCATTATCCAAAGCACAATCATAGACTTTATTTCCATTAACATAGTGTTCATAACATTATTAGCATAGTGAAATATCTAACTACTCTCAGACAATCTAGACATGGAAATAATGCCACAAATAAATTCTTTTACTTAATAGATATTATATAATATTATAACTAACTTATTTAGATAACTTATATGAAAATATCCAATTGTTGTTGCATCTAATAGAGATCCATCAACCACTTAAGGCTTCATCTCTCTATTCGCCACATGAATTCTATTTTTAAGTCTCCACAATGAATTACAAATGTTTGTTCCAGATCCACTACCTAAACCCCAAGATAATATGTTGATTACAAGACAATTTTAAATCATAAATATATCTATAGGAGCAGCATAACTATTCTATTTCTTCTTTTTGGTGATCTTTAGGTGCTTTGGATAGTTCCGTTTCCTATGGACCCTCAGCGATGACACTAACCCTTGTTAGTTGGAGCTTTCTTTGTGTTCTTCTTATTAACCCTTTTTCACTTCTTCAAACCTTTCAAAAATTATGCATTCCCCTTAATAGTGTATGCATTGCCACAATCCTTGGACGGAGACTCGGCTGACCTCAAAATATTGAGGACCTCTATAAGACTTACGTTCAACTAGTTTATACTATAGTTTAATATGAACGACTCAAACGGAGTAGGAAGAGACCCTAGGATCGGATCCACTTGCAACTCGTTGCTTATCATCACATCCAACTCAGAAAGTCTATTAATATAGCCTTTCAACATTCAAATGTAATCATCCACTTTCATGCCCCTTGTTGTTTTTGTATTAAATAGTTTCATTATAAGTTTGGACCATGCCGAACGAGACTATTCCCTAAAAAAGCTTTGAGGCTTGCAAAAATTTGATGTAGACTCATGTTATTGTGTTTCCCCTACAACAATCTGCCTAATGTGGGCAACATGTAAATTAGGGCAATCTCTATGTATGAGACCCATTTATCATAGGCTAATCTTAGTTTGGGATCCGCATCATCAATGGGTTTTTCCTTTGAAAGTTGGATTAAAAACGACCATAGAATTTTATATGTGAGTGTTATCTTTATTACCTTTCTGGTAAGTTTGTCATTTTTAAAAACAATTAGGGTGAGGACAATTTTTGAAAATTTTAATTTACTATATTAGCACATAATACATAGTGGATGCTCTTGTAATATTAGTAAGGTTAAATGTTACATTTTGTTTTACTAATGAGCTCACATTAGCCTTTTATGTTTCTCAAAACCCTAAGGCGAAACATAAAAGTCTTTCAATTTCACCGATGGATGTTAGGACTCGTTTTCTTTGAATTCTAACCTTGAGTTTGCTTAATAAATCATCAAAGGCGCATTAACTATAAAGGTGGTACACGACCAACATCATATATATATACATATACACCAATACATATTTAGTACAATACAATATGAATACAATAAAGGTGGTACACGACCATACCATATACATCGAATCAAATCTAAATACACCAAAGTATGCAGAAGAAATAAACTACTCAAGCGATAGATAAGCTAATGTCCAACATACACGTCAAGCTAACCCTAATAGATGATGCTTGAAACAACTCGGTCTGACCCGAGTATAAACACACGGGCCAGTCCAGCTACACAAATCAGTCAATATCGATAATATAAAGGAGAATGGATATAGTGATACTTCTTCTCGAATGAAGAGAAGGATTAGATAAATCACAGCTCAATACTTAAGTAATAAATGCTACCTAAGTGACTAAATACCTCGAAAGAGGTAACTCAAACTCAACACTCAAATAAAACACAAGTGCCTTATATCGTCGGCGATAACCCATAATGAACTCAAATAAACTCGTATAAAAATCAAGAAAAACTCAAATGGTTCGATGAACCATTATTCCAAAAAGGAGAAAACTCATCTCAATCACAAATAGAAGCCATGAAAGCAACATAAGATAACTCCATAAGAATGTGAGATCTCAAACTCATAAGTAAGCCAAGACGGCTAAATCTCACACATGCATCTCAATCTTAAAAGCTCATGGAACTCGATACGAATTCAAACTCATAAAATCTCAAACCGCGAGTTCAAAACTCAGAAAATCTTAACTCTAATGCACCAAAAATGACGAACTCAAAACTTAGAAAACCCTGTACTGGCCAGATCCCTGATTGCAATGTCGAAGCAATGCTACACGTGCTAAACTCAGACGGTCGAAGCAATGCTACACGTGCTAAACACACACACACACACACGAAAAAATGAATATTTACTGAACTTTGAAAAGAAATTAATTCATAACGGTTAAAATTATTGAATTTGTTTTATAAGTGGATTTATCAAAATATATTTCATTTATCCATGATTACAAAAATATTATAGGATTTTTATAAGAAGATATTTTAATTTTAATTTTTCAAAAGTGATAAGTTTAACTGTTTGGGAATTTACAAAGATATGGAATTTTGTAAAACAATATTTTAAAATGATAAAGTATTTTATAACTATTTATCTGTTATAAATAAATAGTAATAATTATAGTCTAAATTCATCATTAATTTTGTGAAGCATGCTTTTAAGAAGTAACCTAATTCGTACTTGGTTATTGTTAAAAAGAGATAAAAGAGCGGGAAATTGATTAATACACCTTTGAAAAATATACAATGCTGATTCAATCTAACTATTTTAAGGAAGAAAGTTCTAGAAGTTGTTTTTAAAAGAATTTTTTTATAAGTCGATGTTATAACATGAATATTTGAAAGCATTTATCCAAGGAGAATTTCCAACTAATAAATTATTTTCAAAGGTGTTTTAAGTGAACTTGGTAGCAAACAATGATTTTAAATATTGATTTTAGAATTAAAATTTTGATTTTTGGATATATTTCTGTAATTCAAAATTTTATATTTCAAATTTGATTTGAAAGTTGTTTTAAATTTTATAAAAATTCTCTATGGCATTTTTATGGTAAAAAATGGAAAGTTTAATAATAAAAATTATTTATTTTAAAGGGAGTTTAAGTTTATAATTAAATAAGAGGTTTAAAAATAAAGATTTTGGAAAAAATTGAGAATTTAATAAAATAAACCTCTTCGAAATTCGTAGCGATTTTGGAATAAAAAGATGGTTTGAGAAATGAGAATTTTATAATAATATCTCCTTGGAATCAATTTCAAGTGTCCTGAATCGTGCTCATAATGATGATTAGGTGGACTACTATCGTAAATATGAGTATGTAGAATGAATAAATAAAAATATGATCTAAGCAACGTGAGACACTAGCTGAGCCAGATATCCATCATAGGTGGACTGATTATGTGGTAGCCCCCGAGTCACGGTAATTTAGCTTCACTGTCACAGGTTCAACGATATGCTCAACGGGTACAACAAGTGAGGATATGCAAATATGATGTGATTGATGGATAGTTGAGGATTGTCGGCGAGGACCAGAGAGTTATTAAGTGCATTAAGTAGATCGTATGAGGGCATCCATAATTTGAGGTCAAGGTGGAAGTCATACCTAGGTGGCATCACTTGATGTCGACTCAACTTCTGGTAAAGAGAAAATTAAAAAGGGTGTGCTAATTACTTACACCAATACACACACCACACACACACATACATACATACATACATACATATATACATATTGATCAAACTTAAAAAAAAGTATGCTTAATAATAAACATGATAGTAAAGAATTATGATTAGGAGTGAATCAAGGTTGAGTTGATTTGTAGTTGCGAGTCGCATTATTATAGAGACATGACATAGGGATTGTGACATTATATGCTTAAGCTGTGGGATGGGCAGTTAGCGAATGTGGCCTCTACCTATATTTATTTAAATATGTGTTCATCATATTATTGTATACACACTAATATACCCACAGCTAGTTCTATCCTTAGTCGCGTGTGCTATTTGTTTAATAACATCGGGTCAAACCGAGGTTGTTTTTGATAGGATGTGCTACTGTGATTATTTATTTCCCTTAGGAATCGAGTTGGTAGTGGAAAAGAGGACGATGGAAATGCTAGTTATTTTACACTTAGTTATATTGATATATGGTGATATTATGTGCTAAAGAAGCATCATCAGATGAACCATGGATTTTTCCATGCAAAGAAGAAATTAAATCAGTTTACAATAAATAATGTTTGGAAACTAGTTCCTAGACCTAAAAATAAATCAATTATTGAAACTAAATGAATTTACAAAAATAAATTAAATAAACCCAGAGATGTTATGAGAAGTAAGACACAATTAATAGCACAAGATTATAATCAAGAAGAAGGTATAGACTATAAAGAAACCTTTTCTCTAGTCGCTTAAGAAGTGGCTATAAGAAAACTACTCGCATTTGCAAACTATAATAGCTTTAAACTATATCAAATGGACGCAAATGTGCTTTCCTAAATGGAGTAATAGAAAATTATTTATATTTCGAACTAGCCCCACTATTTGAAGTTGAAAATTTTCCTAATCTTATATAAACTAAAAAGAGCTTTATATAGTTTAAAATAGGCACCTCATGCTTGGTATAAAAGACTTAAAACTTACTTAATTCAATTGGGTTTTAAAATAATAAAAGAAAACAACACTACTCATAAAAAGAACTAATAATAATAAACAATTAATATAGATTTACGTATATGATATTATATTTAGATCAACAAATGAACAGTTAAATTTATAATATTCAAAATTAATGACAAGTGAATTTGAAATGATTCATATGGGAAAATTAACCTTCTTTTTAGGACTTTAAATTAAACAATTAAATACTGAAATATTTATAAGCAAGAAAAATATGCTAAAGAACTTATAAATAGTTTGAAATGTATAACTAATACGAGTAATAAACTTGCACGCATAGCTTTCAAAGTAAATGAAACTAAAGAACAAAAATCTAAAATATAGATTAAAAACAATACCATCAAATGGTCGAATCTCTATTTTGCGTCACTAAAAGTAGACTGATATAATACAAATTGTATGTCTCCGTGCAAATTATTAGTCGAATCCAAAAGAATCTCATCTTAAAATAGCTAAAAGAATTCTAAGTTTCTTAAATAACACATACTATGGACTATTTTATCTTAAGCAAGATATATTTGACCTAATATCTTATAATAATGTATATTAAGCAGGCTACAAATCTACTAGAAATATTACAAGTGTGGCTTGTTACTTTTTGAAACATTTACTTATATCTTGATTCGTTAAAAGTAGAACTCTGTTTCTTTGTCCACAATAAAAGAAAAATAATTTACAGCATTGTTGTTATTCCACCTTTTGGCAAAGCTGAGATACCCAAAAATTAACTGAAAATCGATAATAACAAGTCATGAATACAACTATGCATTGCAGGATAACCATGGATATCAATGAATTTTGTCCGAGTCCGGATCGGGCTTCAATTGATAAGACATGACAAGCAAAGCCTTGAAAGCCTGTGTTCCAAATTTCAGGTCAATCCGAGTCCATGTGCTCAAGATATGATCGATGCAAGTTGAAGAAAAAAGTTACATTTTTGTATCCATTAGACAGCATTAGCTTCGTATCGATGGAGTCTGTATCCATCATCACATCTACATTTGTATCCATCAACTTTGCATCGATCGAGTTCAAGTCTATCGAGAAACCTCAGCTCGCACCGATCAAGTTCATATCCATCGACAGGGCATGCGCTTCGTATCGGTCGGCTACGTCCTATTTCGTATCCATCCAGCTAGACACGGTCTGCATCCATGGATGAGCTTCTATTCAAATCTATCATCTTCCTATCGATCAGGGGTGCAATTCCTTCGTATCCATCTGTCTCGAATCCATCAGACGTTGACCCCTTCGTATCCATAAGGAGTTCTTGTTCGAATCCATAAATAATTGTTTATTCGTATCTATCGAGTCAAACAGGCCAGAGATGACGCGTGAGTTATGGATGCGAACACGGCGAAATACTCGGAGTGACTCGATCAAACCGGAGTGAAAAGCGGATCGACATGAAGTGCGTGCGCCACGTCAACTTGCTCACATGCGTTACCATCGAGTTGAAGTGATCGGTTCGAATCAATGGATTCGAACCAAACAGCCATTGAGCAGCCCAATTTCGTATCGACCATATCTCCTAAACCGCTGATCCAAATGCAACGAAATTTTCACAGGAGCTTACGTGCAAGTCAAGGAATATGCCTACCAAGTTTTAGCTTGATTGGACCACTTTTTGATCGATGTAAAATCATTTCGTATCGATCACAGATCGAGTCGAAACTTGAGGGGACCGGTCGCGTGGGCCCATGTACGTGCCAGAAGGAGTCTCCCGAAGTTTGAGCGTGATATCAGCCTCCTACGCCTATAAATAGCCCCCTAAATCCTACAGAAAAGGGATCTTTGGGCGATTCGACGTCCAGACTCTTCCGGATTCAATCCTACATCTTACCATTGTTGTTATAGTCGAAATTCTTTATTGTAACTGCTACAATCATTTGTAATCAGCAAAGAACATCAATAAAAGATAAAACTTTGAAGTGGACGTAGGCCGGAGATAGCCGAACCACTATAAATCTTGCGTTTTGATTGTTATTTCTGGATTGCTGTTTGTTGCTTGTTTAGATCTGAGACTTGTGCTTGAATATTGCTGATTGATATTCATTGTTTAGTGCTTTCACGATCCTTGGGGTTTGTGACTATTTTTGGCGCAAACATTTTGGTGCTTCCACTGAGAACGACTAGCACCCGCTACATCGGATTGAAGTTCAGATTCGAAAAGCTTGAAGAATTTAGAGAAAATGACTCGACAAAACAGTAGAAGGCAAAGAGCTGAGAGAAGCCAACAAGGAGGAAGCCAGGAGGCGTCCTCTAGAGCTGGAGAAGGACAAGTTTCAATCTACATCACCAGGGATGAGATGGAGGCTATGGCTAATTTAATGCATGAAAGGATGATGAAGAGTCAGTAGGAGATGCTGCGGAATTTCTTTGAATAGACGAGAGCGGCGAATGTGCAGAACCTTGGGCCAACTACAGCAACTGCAAGTGCAGGACAAGGAGTGAGGATTGCGGAAACCAATGAAGGTCAAGTTCAAGACCGGAATGTAGGACCCGAAGGCAATCAACAAGGACTTAGGGGCAGACCCTCAGGATCAGACACTGGAAGACCACCTATAGATGAAGCTTAGCAGGCTGGAGTCAATGCTATTGTTACTGAACCGCATGAAGAGTATGTACCGGAATTCCCTTCGAGACTTGAGGGGAAGGAAAGAAACATGAAAGGGGGCAACCCCTGGATGGAGATGAAAGAATGATTTGTCTAGTGCGACGAATCATGAGAGGAGGATTGTCGAGTGGAGGATCGGAAGAAGTCAGTCGAAGTCCGTTCACTTCGAATATCAGAAATGCAAGGAACCCTCCAAAGTTGAAACTTCCTATGCTGGATCCTTATGACGGGAAGTCAGACCCAACCATGCATATTACCAGATACATCAGGCACATGGAAGTGCTGGGAGCATCTGAGGAAGTGATGGCTCGATGCTTCCCTCTATACTTGTCAGATTTGGTTGCACTTTGGTTTAGGCAGCTAGAGAATGGATCAATCAGAACATGGGGCAAGCTTGTAGATTGCTTCATGAGACAGTTTAGGGTCCACGTGACGCGACCCAAGAGTGTGATGACTTTGGCTTCAATAAAGCAAAGGAGCGGAGAGTCCATAAAAGATTTCTTACTGCGATTCAATGCAACGGTGGCTTCTGTAGATCGCCCAGATCCATCGATGATTTTGAAGGTGGCGGTGGCAGGAGTTGGGGAAGGCAACGAATTCAAAGATTCTTTGGAAAGAGATCCACCACAAGATCTTGGAGAATTTTATCATGAAGCTGAAATATTCATTCAGTTGGAAGAATCACAAGCCGAAAGGCGAGAAATAAATGATGTGTAGGGCGAAGGAACCGCCAGGGGACAGTCCGGAGCGGACAAAGGAAAGAGAAAGCAGGATGATATACGTGATAGTCCTGATAAACGGAAGAAATTTCGAGAGCCTAGATTCAGACAATGCACAGATCTGACAGCAAGTCTAGATAGGATCTACATTAAAACTCGGAGGCAACTCCCCTATCGAAAACCACCCCGGAGAGATCCCACTGAGCGGGAGCGTAGAACTGGAAAATATTGCCTATTCCACGAGTTGGATGGGCACACTACTGATGAATGTCGTCACCTAAAAAATGAGGTAGAAGAACATGCTAGGAGCGGTAGATTGCCATAGTATATCAGAGAACGAACGGCGGCCATAAGACCTAAACAACTGCCGCCTCCACCTAACAGAACTGATCCTGGATCGGGATCACGACCTGTCATCAACATATTATGATGGCATGGGCCAAGTCCAGGATTTGGATTTTGGTCGATTAGTTTTCTTAGATTTGATTTTAAAATAAACGGCTATTCCACTTACTCATGTATGGGAACCGGAGAGATCCCTAGGCATGCTCTGAAATGGAGATAGGCCGATTTGCCCAGAGAGGCAATGTTTAGTTTTTTTCCTGATGTTTGAGATTGAACATCTAGGACTTGAATTTAATAAATAAACTTGAATTTCTTGAAATAAACCTTTGACCGGAGAGTTAAAGGATGAATGTCAAATACCTACATAAAACTGATCGTTTTATGACCCTACCCAGAGAGGCAGGGTCCGGAGTGTAAGAATTGAGTTTCTTCGTCGGAAAGTGACAGGATCGACTCGCTTAAAGTCGTTTTTCATTCACCGAAGAGTGATTAGAATGAGATTCGATAAGTGCTCGGAGAGGCTGTGATTGGCCCACGATTTAGGCCAAACATCGCTTAATGTTCAGATACGCTGAACCGGAGTACAAGAAGTGGGTTGCTTCGCTGGAGAGCGACATGATCGACTCACTTAACACTGCTTCCCCTTCACCTAAGATGACGGGATAGGATCCAGCAAGAGCCCAGAGAGGCTATGATCGGTTTAGAACAACCAAGGCATCGCTATATTCCCTAGCTGGGGCCAGAGTGCAAGGGATAGAAAGCAACACCGGAGTGCAATGGGATCTTTCTATTCAATCGCTAAGTCTGGAATGGGCTTGGCGAGGGTCCGTAGTGACCACCGATAGTCCGGAGAGACTGTAGAATTTCATCCTTGACTTCCACAGGAAGAAATGGATAACGATTTGGCTGCGAACAGCCATGAACTTGATTAAAAATGTTATAAGCTTTGAATAAAACATGAACTCGCTGCATTCGATTTGTGACTGATCAAAACACACCTTTTACCAAAAGTCATGTTTTGGGGGGCAAAGTGTTATCCCACCTTTTGGCAAAGCTGAGATACCCAAAAATTAACTGAAAATCGATAATAACAAGTCATGAATATCAGCTATGCATTGCAGGATAACCATAAATATCGATGAATTTTGTCCGAGTCCGGATCTAGCTGCAATTGATAAGACATGACAAAAAAAGCCATGGAAGCCTGTATTCCAAATTTCAGGTCAACCCGAGTCCATATGCTCAAGATATGATCGATGCAAGTTGATGAAAAAAGTTAGATTTTCGTATCCATTAGACAGCATTAGCTTCGTATCGATGGAGTCCGTATCCATCATCACGTCTCCATTCGTATCCATCAACTTCGCATCGATCGAGTTCAAATATATCTAGGAACCTCGGCTCACACCGATCAAGTTCGTATCCATCGACAGGGCATGTGCTCCATATCGGTCGGCTACGTCCTGTTTCGTATCCATCCAGCTAGACACATTCTGCATCCATGGACGAGCTTCCATTCAAATCCATCATCTTCATATCGATGAGGGGTACAATTCCTTCATATCCATCTGTCTCGAATCCATCAGATGACTTCACATCCATCAGACGGTAACCCCTTCGTATCCATCAGGAGTTCTTGTTCGAATCTATGAATAATTGCTTGTTCGTATCTATCGAGTCAAACATGCCAGAGATGACGCGTGAGTGATGCGAACGCGGTGAAATGCTCGGCGTGACTCGATCAAACCGGAGTGAAAAGCAGATCGACACGAAGAGCGTGCGCCATGTCAACTTGCTCACGCGCGTTACCATCGAGTCGAAGTGATCGGTTCGAATCAATGGATTCGAACCAAACAGCCATCGAGCAGCCCAATTTCGTATCGACCATATCTCCTAAACTGCTGATCCAAATGCAATGAAATTTTCACAGGAGCTTACGTGCAAGTCAAGGAACGTGCCTGCCAAGTTTCAGCTTGATTAGACCATTTTTGATCGATACGAAATCATTTCGTATCGATCGCAGATCGAGTCGAAACTTGGTGGTACCGATCGCGTGGGCCCACTCACATGCCAGAAGGAGTCTCCCAAAGTTTGAGCGCGATATCAGCCTCCTACGCCTATAAATAGCCCTCTGAAGCCTATAGAAAAGGGATCTTTGGGCGATTCGACGTCAAGACTCTGCCGGATTTAATCCTACATCTTACCATTGCTGTTGTAGTCGAAATTCTTCATTGTAACTGCTGCAATCATTTGTAATCAGCAATGAACATGAATAAAAGATAAAACTTTGAAGTGGACGTAGGCCGGAGATGGCCGAACCACTATAAATCTTGCGTTTCTAATTGTTATTTCTGGATTGTTGTTTGTTGCTTGCTTAGATCTGAGACTTGTGCTTGAATATTGCTGATTTATATTCATTGTTTGGTGCTTTCACGATACTTGGGGTTTGTGACCATTTTTGGCGCATGTTAAACATACATGAAACTAATATTGAAATATTTTAGTCCAAGTATGAAGCAGTCATCAATATATTATGACAATATTAGGGTGATAAATTTATCTAAAAAACATTCAAATCATGCTACGAAAAAACACATAGACATAAGTCATTGTTTTCTAAGAGATAACATAAGAAAAGGAAATAAAATTCTAGAATTTATAAATATGAAAAATCAAATAGCCGACAATTTAGAAAAACCACTAATACAAAATACATTCATTAAATTATAACAAGAAGTAGAATATTTTCCTTTTTAGAACTATAAAAAAATGTAAATTTAATTAAATAGTTGTGAAAAGATGTTTTAGTACGTTAATTAGTTATAATCAATTTTGTTTACTTACACATGTATCATCGCTCTATACTCCTTAATTAAATAGTTATCTATATATCTCCTTTGTAAATAAATCACTTTTTGTTGATGGTAAAGGGTGAAGGGTATATTAGTCAAAAAATAGGGGGATTAATTGACGCATAAACTAATAGGGAGATAATAGAATTAGTGGGAATTGTACAAATGTTAAGGTAACATTATTTTATCTTATATGAAGAACATTTAGATGGTTGTCATCATATAAAAAGGAAAGATTATTAGATACACAGATATTGATTTTGATGACAATAACCATATGAATATTATTACTAATGACTTTTCAAGTTGTATAGACTACAGTGTAGGAAATACAAGTATATTACTTAAAAGTATGGTAGGGGTGTAGATAAATCAAGGAGGCCAAAAGGAACCAAGGAGACCAGGAGGAATCAAGTGGATCAAGGAGATCAAGAGGAATTAAGCAGATCAAGAGGAATTAAGCAGATCAAGGAAATGGAAAGGAATCAAGTAGATTAAGAAGACGAAAACTCAAGGGCAATGCTAAGATGATACAAGAGATTTAAGAAACAAAGACTGGGTAATCACACAAGACATTCAATTAGTCAAAACTACGTGTAAAGAGTCTTAAAATGTATTTTAAAGAACCGTAGTACTTCTTTGAAATCTTTCTTTAAAAGATCTTTAATTTAATCTCTAGAACCTTTTTACAAAAGTACGATATTAATTTTAAGTATAGTAAAAGTTTAAAATAATCTTTATAAAGTGTTTTTCAAAATCAACTAATATATGTCGATATACCCTTAAAATATATGTCGACATAGTAGTTAGTTACAAATTTTTAAAAATCAACATGTATATGTTGACATGCTCTAAAATTATATGTCGATGTATTAATCATTGCTGCAACTTTTGAATTTAAATGAAAAGGCACATTCTTTCACCCTTTCTCCAAAAGATACTTCTCTTCATCTTCTATATAAAGGCCAAAGAAAATGAAATTTTTAGTTAATTCTCATTTATTTCTCTCATCCTTCTTCTCTACTACTTTGCATAAATGTTCTCTTACTATTTGTGAATATACTTTGTGAATTCATATTCTTTCACTCTCATTCTTTATGAAGTCACAAACTACATAGTATCAGAAAGTTCCTTCTTGAATTCTCTATCATTCTATCTCTATTGCATCCTAGTCCTCAAAGATTTCAATTACAGACTGCCATCGAAGGTCTATAGGATCATTGTACCGAAAATTATGAGAATTTTTATTGGAAAGATATGATTTTTTATGGAATTACTATTTTCTTATTGATTGTAAAGATGTATCATGCCACTCATAGAAAGTAAGGATTATATAGGTGTCTTGACTATCCATGGAAAGTCAATAGGCCAGGGATATCCTACCGCTAATTGAAAGTGAAGACATGTGCGTTTTCCATCTAATTCATAGCCAAGTGGAATATGTGTACATTCCACACATGGAATTGCAAGGTTTTTTATAGTGGAAATCCTATCCCTGGTACAGAACAAGATTTATAATTGAGAATATGAACCTGTATAAAAATTCATAATGTCACTCTTTTTACTATACTGCTCTTTATTTTTCATTTATATTATTATCTACATGTGATTGTGATTATGAAGTGATAAGTTTAAAAGTTAAAGTTAAAGTATTAACAAGTTTCAATACCTATTCGCCAAACTTTAGTGTTATAATCGCCTTAAGATCCATTCTGCACAAGTATTAGTATATCTCATATAACCTATATGTACTAGTAAGAATTATGGGTGTTTAAAATGGTTGGTCCAGTTTGAAACCTATAAAAACTATCAACACAAAAATAATCATTAAATAAGCAAAAAGAAAATAAATACTTTTAGAACTGAACTAATGGAATCGAGGAAAATTAGTTCAATTTGGTTGGTCTATTTGTTTTCTTTTAATGAGTTATACTTATTTGTTTCAAACAAAATATATGAACAAAACAATTGATTTCTTCCTTATTCATATTCAGATATGATAATACTATAATTATAAGAATAAATTTCCTCTTTTTACAAATGTTAAAATAAAATGAAAGAAAAGTAATACTATTAAGATAACAATACAAAATAGTGTTTACTTTAACAATTGTGTATTTCAAAGCTAATTAAATTTTAATATTTAATATAAGTGTTTGATTTGGTTTCAAAATATCAAAAACAAAAACCGATCAAAGAACCAAATAATTACAAAAATAAAAACCAAAAACAACCTGTTAACTAACAAAATCGAACTGAACCAACCAAAGATGGTTGCTTTATTCGATTTGAACCAATAAATGCTCACCCCAAGAATAAATAGAGATGCCTTTTGCAGCACACATAATTTATTACTAATGGTGGTTGAAAATCTTCATTCAAAACATATAGCATCACTTGAATTTTAGTTCTAAAATATATTTTTAGAAGGTAGAGTTATCAAATTTATTGAACACATGAAATTACACATTGCAATACATAATAAAAGTTACTTGAAACTATAAGAATGTTTCTAAATTTTGAGTATGATTAAAATGCATATTGAATATTATAAGAGTTGTTTGCTTCATCATTCTCTACCTAGTGCACAAAGCTTACATTTCAATAGGGTTTGTGATGGATAAGTTTAACGTTGCTTTACTCAATTACTAGAGACAATGTTCTGAGCTGTGCTCCCCCATTTATGTTTAGGTTGTATTACTTACCATCTTAAATTAGATGATGATGAAGGTAGTAACGCCTTTGCATATTAATAAAAGAAATAAAGATTTACATAATTTAAAATGGATTTGATCCAACATAGAATCAAATAGTAAATATGTAAAACTATATTTTGATTACGAAAGTAGAGCAAATAATAAGAGTTTTTGGTCGTTATAAGTGTGAGAGATTTTCCTAATAGTAAGAGCATACAATGTAAAAATATAAAAAATCAGACAATTTTGTTAATGAAGAATAAAATCGACATTTACTTAAAATAGATCATACACAACTATTATTTTGTCGGTACCTTAGTTATCTTTTCCTCTCTTCCCTAATTTTTGAATATTATCAAGTAATTATGTCTTTCTTGCTTCGAAAATTCTTATGTCTGATTTAGTTTTTTCCATCGCATTTATGAACTTTTAAAAGGAAACTAAAAATATACTAAGATACAATGTTATATGTGGGAAATTTCAAAAAGAAAATTAGGTAAAGAGAGAAATCTTTATCATATAGTTATTTGAATATAAAATATTAATTGTCCCTTCCAAAAATACTTTATTAAATTTCCCATTTTCTTCTTAGAAAGTGTGAACCTATTCTCCATTCCAATCACCGCTTTGATTTACACCACTATGCCATACAATTCCTACCACCATCCAAAGTCCAGCCATAATTCTACTCTCTAATAACTGAGTTTCTTTGTCCTAAAATCACTTTGGCCATGCTTTCCAAACCCTAATTCCTATCCGTTTATAAAATCATAATTTATTCAAAAATCTAGTTATTGACTCTTATCTTGACTTGAAAATGTACCATTAAATAGAAGGAAAGTTATCAATATCTGCATCGCATTATATCGATGTGGATTTAAATGTGGACATTAATAGGATTCTATTTGAGACTGAGATTGAGACTGAAATGTGAATTCAATTGAGATATACCACCCATCTCCTTCTTTTACAATTTATTTATCTAAAATAAAAGATAGATTATTGAGCTTAGGAATTTTGATTTGCATACAAACATGCATGAAGAATGAACCTTATAGGATGATTAGAATATGGCGTCAAAGAAGAGAAGAAAGAAACATGATAAGGTTAACCTCGTAGTTTGAATTTGGTGGAAATTGATGGATATGAACAATAAAAGGGAAAGTGATGGGAATTGTATCGTGGATAAGGCCACTGCCTTGAAAAATAAAATAGACATAACTATTTTGCAATAAGTAATTTTCATACATTCCCCAATGTTAACATAATGAAACTTTGGACTTGTACATTCGATGTTTGAAGGATTTGGAGATTTGTAGAAGTCACTGTACATGAGTTTTATGTCTATTTAAAAGACAGATTTTATTTCAAATGATACTATAGAGAGAAAAGATGAAGAAGGTAATTTTATTTACTGTAAACTTGTATTCCTTTTATAAAGAAGAGAGAAAGGCCCATCAATCACAATAAATAAGCATTCCATAAATGAAAATGTTTTCTATTAATAAAGAATGCAAAAGGTCGAGCAATGAAAATACTATTTTTATTGAAATTATCCAACAATCCCCCTCTGATTAAAACAAAGATAAAAGAAGATGAACGAAAATAACATAGGCAAAGATGAAAGTTTCATACATAAGTACTAACATCTTTTGATTAAATTGATGCATAAAGAAGTGGGTTCAAAACTTAATATAGTAGCGAATTTCTTCTTGGACTACAAAGATTTGAGTTACAAACATGTACTACGCTTTCAATTTCTTCAAATTCCACGATAATTATGAGAATTAATGGCTATGCACGTATCTTTAGAAACTCATGAATGCTCTGGAGAGCTCGAGTCTCTCATATAAGGCTGTCCACCTTCACATCTAAGTAGTTGAGTCCATCAAGTGCTTTACTCCAGCACCACTACTTATGGATATAGACTCATTAAGAGAAAATGGATATAGGATCGATAAGAGCAAAAGGTCTTACCACTAAAATAAATAAACATAATCCGTCAAGTGCATCTCAAAAGCAATGCCAATAATGGTTATGAATTATATATAAGTAATAAGGCATTTTCTTAAATAAATTAATGAATTGCATCAAGTGCATCTCAAAAGCTCTACCAATGATGTTTATGGATTTGAAAATAGAAAATAAGCTCAAACTGAAATAAATCAGTATATCCATCAAGTGCATCGCAAAATCATTACCAAAAAATTACTATGGAATATATAAAAGAAAAGAACTCAAAATCATAACAAATAATACAATCACCAAATGCATCTCAAAAGCCCTACCAAAACCTGATTATGGATTATATAGAAGTAAAGAAGTGTGAACTTGTCACGATCCTATATACCTCACTTGTATTTGACTACCGAAGATTCAAACATTAAACTCCAGTTCCGATGGAGCTTATAACAACATTAGATGAATATAAACAACGGAAACAAAATGAATTATCATTAATCACAACACAGATACAACATCATCACAATATTTGATTATAATAATTTAATCACCTTATCAGAGTGATATTCATAAGATACAATAACAGGATGAAAACACCACAGCGGAACGATAATAGTGTCTTCAAATATTTCCAACATACTTCGACTTCGATAAGGTCTTGTCGAAAACTCCAAACACTTTAAAAGATTTCCAAGGCCAAAAGCTTCCCAAAATACGACAGCTTTTCGAAAAACTCCTAATCCAAGCTAGCTCCGAAAACATGGATAACCTGCTTCTAGGCTACCCGTGTGGAAATTATGGGCACCCAGAGTTTAGGAACAGAACAATAAACTTCGAGTCAGGCATAGGACCTGTATCAGTAATAAAAAATAGTTGTTTGAATAAAAACAATTTTCAAATGAAATCCGTTATGCTTTGGGAAAATGAAACTACCATAAGGCCTCCCGGCACACACACATAACGCAATCGCACACTTGGGGGAGATTTCTCCTTATGATAGTCAAATATGCTTGATACGAGAAAACTCTTTTGATATTGTTATTAGTGCATAGTGCGAAAACATTTTGTAAGTATAAAATTAATCTTAGCCAGCATAGGTACCATTATACTATGCCTACTATAGCTACCATTTAAGAATGGCAGGTTATACAATTGAAATCGTAAAGGCCTCGTATTGAATGATTGGTTTCCAACAATGGTCGGGCTATGGAACTTCCTTACCAAATGGAACGGCTTTGGAGGGACGCCACAAGAACCAAACCGGATCTCTGCCAACATAAGGCCTGGTTACCTCTGTAACTAGGTAGCACCTACAAGTAAGCCATCCCCATCATAACCGACCTTTATCCTGGGAATCACCAACAAATAGCAAAAACCGCATAGTTAAATATCTGGGCTCATACCATGACACCATCTTTTATTCAGAAGGAAATGGACATACCCTAGGGACCCTAAAAAAATTGCAGCAACATTCTTGTTTCAACCATTTCTAGGTTGTGAGGCTCGACGAAGTCTCGTCCACAAAGCTATGCTTTTCACAAAAGTCATGCTTTGACCAACACATGATCAACAGCACTTCGTATGCCACATTACCAAATTGGAAGTGTATCACTAGTAACCATCAACTACATAACCTCTGAGCTCGTACATCTCAGAGAAGGGGAGAATAAATTCTCTGCCACCAAACAGAAATGTATTTGATAGAAACTAGCTTTACATCTCAAAGTGTAATGTCAGACATACAACCATACAAGTCTGTTCAGGGTTCGAACAGAACCGAAGGCACTTCCAAAGATGCCCTTGCAATCCGGGCTTCCATAATCCCAATAGGACTCCCCATCATATATGGAGATCTCTATACCGGAGCAACTCAGTGTAGATTCATTCAACAGGTTATTTTATCTTTCTCGAAGACACCCGGTCTTCACCACCATCTTCAAATGCTATTCATTTCGTTGTATCACTATTCGGAATGGGTAATATGACACAAAGTCCTCTCCCGGCTAAACTGAATAGTGAGCGCTTAATTTAAATACACGCGGATATATCAATCAAAAAGATTCATTATTAGTATTCGATGTGGGTTTCGGATAACCAACTGGACTCCGACTCCCTTCGCGTCGAAATTCAAATGTCTTTTTACGGACCAATGGGTTTTCATATTCACGCAGAAACAAATCATAAATATCACAGCTCGGCACAAAGCAATTCACATCACATGGTATCATAATCACATATCAGAGGTATCAATTAATACAAAGCATTCAATAATAATCAATCATCTATAATTAAGATGAATTAATCATGTGATTAAAATCAATTAATCACATGATTATTTTCATTAATTATCCTTAATTAATGATTAATTATTCTTAATTTTAAATTAATTAATCCTTAATTATTAATTAATTAAATCTTAATTATTATTTAATTGAATCCTTAATTATTAGTTAATTAAATCCTTAATTAATAATTAATTAAATCTTAATTACCTTCATTAATTAATTATTCCTTAAATAATTACCTTAATTAATTAATTTTTAATTATAAATTAATTAACTTAAATTGATAATTAATTACCCTTTAATTAATTATTATTTAATTATTAAGTAATTATAAATCATTAATCTTAATTAATCATTCAATTATTATTAAAAATCTTTACTTAATAAACTTTATAATTAATTATCATTAACATAAGAGATTAAGGTAATTAAGAATTAAAAATCAATATTTCATCTTAATTTACTTTTATTATTTATTTAAAACAATTAATTAATAATTAATGTCACAGTTAAATAAATTAAACTTGGTTGCTTATAAAGATATCTTTCTTAAACATTTATTGATCCAATACTTAAATTCAAACCATTATTCAAAACATGGATTAAAAATATTTAAAATTTTGAATTTTTGATTTAAAGTAAAAACTGCTTCCTTCCAGCAATCTGAAACCCACTTGAGTCCAATCTCGAGCCAGAACATCGTTCACTTCGAGTTTCTTCCCAAACCAACCAGAGTCACTTTTCAAAACCTTAATTTTTTGTTTAGTTTTTATGAAACCCGATATGCACACCAACTACTCGAGCCAGAACTCGAGCTAGTAATGCAATTACCCGAAGATAATTTCAAATTAAAATCCTTCATTCCAAACTTAACCCACTAACACATACCAGGGGTACGAGCTTGTGTACCGAAGCTCCGATGTACTCCGGTCGACTTCGCCAGCTTTAAAAAGTCCACGACCATCCACTTAAGCTTTACGATCACCCAGAACACTTGAACGACGGTGAAAACACGATCGAGCTATACAACCCAAGCCTGGAATGAAACTGAGCCACCAACAACTGCCATCTTCTTCCATCTCTGACCATCAGAGGTCACGTAAACATGTCCAAAGCCACGCCGACTCATCATGCAACTATCCCCATCCTCCATTTCACTTTAACCGCCGAGAAACACCATAAAACCCCAAAACGATCAACTCAAAATTTCTCCATGCTTATTTACTTAAAAATCATGATTCAACTTTCAAAAATCATTGTTTTCGAAAACAATATAGATAATATATTTGAAAACATAAATCATGATGTTTGAATTTTCAACATCAATTGAGTTTTCCTATAATCCTCAATTTTCTAAAAAATATCTAAATTAAATATTCCTGAAATTATTTTTAAAGGATAAAACATGATGTTGTACTCATATTTTGTTTGAATCATGAACTCTAAAAAGGATCAGAGAGGAAGCATTTTGATTTTTCTACAAGTTTGAAACAATTTATGTTTAGAATAGAGAACTATGTCTGTTCTCTGACATGCACAGGCATTCTTGCATATATCTACATATATCGGCTTGCATGTAAACACCTTACAACTTTATTTCAATCATCATCACAAATAACAAGTGACATTTCAAATTTTAAAGGAGTTTACTCACCTGATTTCGGAGAACAGAGGAAACTGTCTGGGTTTAAAACTTGAAGGCTGGAAAAGGTGTTGATTGCTGATTTTTTTTGATCTTGAGTTTGAAAATCTGATGTTGATCTTAAATTGGAATTGTTTGAATTGATGGCTTGCTTGATTGTTGAGTTGAAATCTCTACATGTTTGACATTTGAAACTGTTTCTTGATTTACTGGACAGAGATGATTTCCATGCTTTAGATTTTGAAGTGTTTTAGTTTCCAGTTTTTTTTGCTTTGTCTTTGTTTTGAAATTTATTTGATGATTTTCTTTCTTTCTTTTCTAGTTTGAGAAAGTTATACAGGCTTTTTGTTTTCTTTGTAGTTTGCAAATGTTAAAAGAAATGAGAGGGAGGAGAGTATGAAGTTTATATAACTATGTTTTCTATTTTTATCAATTTCTTTCTCAAAATTAAAACTAAATGACACTTGTCCAAATTAATTATAAAATCATTACATTTGTGAAAACATTTATTATATGAATTACACTTGTATTATTATAGGTTAATTTTTTAACACTTGTCTTAGGCATGCATAAATATTTTTTATATAATTTTTTAAATTATATTTCCTATTTTATAAATACTTTTCCTATTCATTATTATATACAAATTTAAAGAAGAAATGTTTTAAGACTAATTTCACATTAAATAAATTACATATTTATTATCTTAAATATGTTATTTTTCTAATATATTTATTTAAATTTTAAATTCAAATTCAAATTCAAATTCAAATTTGAATCATAATCCATTTATATATATATGTGTGTGTGTACAAATCAATACTAATTCTATTTGCCTTAAAAAATTTCAAATTAATTCAAAATTAAATCCTAGAAATTTAAATTAATTACTAATTTTAAATTGATAAAATTTGGGAATGTTGCAGATTCCCCCCTTAAGAAAATTTCGTCCTCGAAATTTGAAACAGAGAGAGACAAATAAAGAATATACGAATATAGAAAAAGATAGAAAAATATAGAAAATGGCTTTCCAGTTTAAGCCGAAATATCCACTCTTCAATTGGGATAAGACTTCTGCATGCTATCCTCTGTTTCCAAGTACAGTCATTTGGATCACCACTTCATTGCACTTTAACCAATTTCGCAATTTTATTCCTCAATTGCTTTTCCTCATGATCAATGATCTTTATCGGTTCTCTCTTCACTGCCAGGTTTGGTGTGATCTCCAAATCCTGCTGAGCAGCCTCTTCAATAATACAATCTGGATCGTGTACATATTTTCGAAGATGTGAAACGTGAAACACATCGTGTACGCCAGATAACCAGTTGGGTAGCTGCAGTCGGTAAGCTAAAGGATCGATCTTTTCCAATATAGGAAAAGGACCAATATAACACGGTGCCAGCTTACCCGTCTTCCCAAACCTCAACACTCCATGCATTGGAGATACTTCTAAGAAAATGGAATATCCAACCTGGAATTCCAAATCTCTTCTTCTGGGATCAGCATAACCCTTCTGACGACTTTGAGCCATTTTCAACTTCTTTCGAATAAATTCAACTTTTTCAGTGGCTTCCTTAATCATATCTGGTCCAAGGACGAGTATATCACCTAACTCGATCCAACATGCAGGTGATCGACACGGACGACCATATAAAGCTTCGAAAGGAGCCATCTCGATACTGGCCTGATAGCTATTGTTATATGAGAATTCAACCAGATGCAAATAGTTCTCCCAAGAACCACCAAAGTCGAGAATACAAGCACGCAAAAGGTCTTTTAATATTCGATACTTTTAGTCTTCCCATCAGACTACGAGTGGTAACCAGTACTGAAGTTCAGTTTCGTTCCCAATGCAGCTTGAAAGGCCTTCCAAAATCTGCTGGTGAAGATCGGATCACGATCACTCACTATACTGCTGGGTATTCCATGGAGACGGACAATTTCTTTCACATATAATTCAGCTAAACTTGCTGCTATTTGGGTAGATTTTACTAGTATAAAGTGGGCTGTCTTAGTCAAATGGTCCACAATAACCCAAATTGCTTCATTCCCCTTTCGAGTGTGGGGAAACCCATCTATGAAATCCATAGATACTTGATTCCACTTCCATTTTGGCACTTCCAATGGCTGAAGTATACCTGCCATTTTCTTTTGATCACTTTTAATTTGCTAACAGGTTGCATAGCAACTCACATAAATAGGTATATCCCTTTTCACTGCTTTCCACCAGAAAGTTCTTTTGATATCTCTATACATCTTATTAACTTCTGGATGGATACTAAGTTTGGACTTGTGACACTCGTCCAAAACTTCATGTTTCGGATCCGGGATTCTGGGACACACATCCCGCCTTTCAACCTTACAGTTCTATTCCTATCGACCTCAAAACTGGAATTTTCACCACAATGAATTCTCCTATAAATTTGTAGAAGAATTCTGTTTATTGGCGATCTTCTTAAGAAAAGAAGGAGCGACAACAAGATGAGCAAGAATAGCATGTTTCCTACTCAAAGCATCGGCAACTACATTGGCTTTTCCAAGCGTATACAGAATATCTAGGTCATATGACGCTAGAAATTCCAACTAGCATTGGTGCCCTAGATTTAAATCTTTCTAGGTGAAGAGATACTTCAGAGATTTGTGGTCGGTGAATAATTCGAATTTTTCACCAAAAAATAAGGAGAGTTTATTAAGTATGAATATTAAGTTAAGTTAAACTTTTAAATCTTTTAGGAAAGCTGAAAGAAAATTTTACCCAGAAGATAGTGTTGCCAGATTTTCAAAGCAAAGATAACAGCTAGTAGTGCGAGATCGTGGGTTGCGTAGTTTTTCTCATGCGGACGTAATTGTCTACTCGCGTAGGCAATTACTTTCCCATTTTGCATTAGTACCGCACCCACACCATCTCCACAAGCATCTACAATAGATAGATAAGCCTTTGTTCCCATTGATAATAGCGAGAACAGGAGCAGTAATCAATCTCCTCTATAACTTCTGGAAAGCTTCATCACATTTCAGAGTCCAGTCAAATTTTGCATTCTTCATTGTTAGCTTAGTCAATGGACTAGCTATCTTGGAGAAATTCTGAACAAACTTCCGGTAATATCCCGCTAAACCCAGAAAACTTCAAACTTCGGAGTTGTGGGTCACTTCCAGTCTAGAATATAAAAAACTTTGCTAGGATCAACAGAGATTCCTTCTTCATTAACAACGCGCCCGAGAAATCTAACTTCCTTGACACAAAAATGGCATTTGGAAAATTTGGCGAGCAGAATGTTCCTCCTTAATATTTCTAAAACAATTCTCAAATGCTCAGCGTGCTCCTCTTCGGTTTTGGAGTAGATCAAGATATCATCAATGAATACAGGAACAAATTTATTCAACACTTCTCGGAATACATGATCGTTCATTCTACGAAGTATGCGGGAGCATTGGTTAGTCCGAAAGGCATGAATAACCATTCTAGAAGGTGTCTGGACCCCCGAAAGCAGTCAAGTGAACACGGTCTTTGGCAATTCGTAGTTGATGGAATCCTTGAGAAAGATCCATCTTTGAAAAGAATCGAGCGACGTGCAGTTGATCAAACAGATCATCAGTTCTAGGTAAAGGGAATTTGTTTTTTAGCATTAGTTTATTGAGATCGCGGTAGTCCACACACAATCTCAAGGATCCGTCAAATTTAGCCACAAACACCACAGATGAACCCCGTTCGGAAACACTAGGACGTATTAATCCTTTCTCTAGCAAATCACGGGTTTGCTTGACTAATTCTATCCTTTCCTTGGGTGCCATTCTGCGACTTGCATGAGCGAAAGGACGAGCATTTGGAACAAAGTCAATTCTGAATTCAAATCCTCTATGTGGTGGTAAAGATTTGACCTCTTTGAACACATCTGCAAATTCTAGGACAATAGCTATGGACTCCAGACTAGGTTCGGGATACCCCAAAGTATACATCAGTTTATCTCTCTTAGGACTTAGATCCTCACAAGAGATTTCAATGAAATTCCCAGATTTAGTTCTGATCAAAATAATTCGATTATTACAATCTAATTTAGCTTCGTATTTCGTCAGCCAATCCATCCCGAGTAAGATTTCAAATTTATTAAAATCGAGAATGAAAAGGTTGATAGGAAATCTACAACAAGAATATGAGATAGGAACATCTCTACATCGTAGACAAAGATTTGCCGGACCACCAACTAGATTCTTCACACAAATGGGCTCGTCGACAAATTCAGTTTTAATTTTAATTCATTTATAGTTTGTTGCGAGATAAAGCTATGTATAGCGCCCATGTCGAACAATACTCTAACAACTCTATCATAAATGATAAGGTTACCTTCTAAGACTCCTTTTCTTTATCCACCTTTGAAGTTGAGGGGTCATCTTTTATTGAATACATTTTTGCTACTTGTGATTGCTTCTTTTTTGGGCAATGTTTAGCTTCGTGACCTGGCTTATGACAATAAAAGCTTCCCTTAGTTCTTTGACTCGTCTTTACAGGCTGATATTCCTTTACTTGTTTCTTGGGCTTCTTATAATCGTTTGAATAATGGCATTTCTCCTTGCCTTGATCCAGTTTCTTCCCTCCTAACTTCCTTATTTTCCATTTTGTATTGCTTGAACTTCCCTTCACTTCCGAAACTTCCTGCATATCTAGGGTAGCATATCGATAACCCATATCGATCAAGTCCTAAAAGGATTCTTTTACGTGGGCAGTCATCCTTTCATGGTACTTCTTATCATTCCTCGAATGAATCTTTCATTCTTCTTCAAAGGTGTATTCACTGATTCTGGACTAAAACGAGATAATTCGTTGAATTTATTCAAGTACTCCTCAAATGATAAACTTCCCTTCTTCAAATCCATGAATTCTGGTACATTCGGGAGATACCAGCAGATGGCATGTACCGCTGCTCAAACATCTCTTTGAATCGACTCCAAGTAAACTCATCTTCCGGCTCATCCACTATAGCTGTCTCCCACCAATCTAGAGCTTCCTTTTGGAGTTGCCAAGAAGCTATTAGCCGCATTTGATCGTCTTCCAACTTCAGCCCTCTAAAAATTCTTTCACATGATCAGATCCAGGCTTGGACTTCGACAACAGATTCCTTGCCAGTGAATGGCTTTCCACCAAGTCTGGAAAAACTTCTATATATATCAAGGAGATTCGGCCGAGGTTGAGTAGGTATAGCTGCTGTTGTAGGGACTTGACCAGTTGTAGTGGTATTTCCTCGTTCCCTACCTCGTTCTCTTCGCCCGCTCATTCTCACTATCTGTAAATAGTAAGAAAACTTGATTTAGGTATACGGACGAGATATCTTACGGAATATCAATAGTTAAAAGAAATGGACCAAGAAATTTTAGGGTTTCGGTCTCTCAGTTTATAATCATTCTAGGGTATACTTCATCCTATCTCTAATGAGCTACCTAATGTGTTATACTCCGTAGCTAAAGTTCTTGCTCAACCTTTAGCACTGATACCACTTGTCATGATCTGAAATTCAACATTCAGAAATCAACATCAAATACCTCACTTGTATTCGACTACTGGAGGTTCAAACGTTGAAATCAAGTTTGGATGGAGCTTATAACAACATTAGATGAATATAAACAGCGGAAACTAAATGAATTATCATTGATCACAACATAGACACAACATCATCACAATATTCGATTACAACAATTTAATCCCATTATCAGAGTGATATACACAAGATACAATAATAGGATGAAAACAATGCAGCGGAACAATAACAGTGTCTTCAAATATTTCCAACATACTATGACTTTGATAAGGTCTTCCTGAAAACACCAATCACTTCAAAAGATTTCCAAGGCTAAAAGCTTCCCAAAATCTAACTTCTTCTGGAAAAACTCCTAGTCCAAGCTAGCTCCAAAAACAAGGATAACCTGCTTCTAGGCTGACTTTATGGAAATTGTGGGCACCTAGAGTTTAGGAAGGAAATAATAAACTCCGGGTCAGTCATAGGACTGGTATGAGTAAAAAAAAATAGTTGTTTGAACAAAAACAATTTTCAAAAGAAATCCATTATGCTTTGGAAAACGAAACTACCATAAGGCCTCCTGGCACACACACAATGCAATTGCACACTTACTTGGGGAAGATTGCTCCTTACGATAGTCAAATATGCTTGATACAAGAAAACTCTTTTGATATTATTATTAGTGCATAGTGCGTAAATATTTCGAAAGTATAATATTAATCTTAGCCAGCATAGGTACCATTATACTATGCCTACGATAGCTACCATTCAATAATGGCAGGTTATACAATTGAAATCATAAAGGACTCATATTGAATGATTGGATTTCCATCAATGGTCAGGCTAAGGAACTTCCTTACCAAATGGAACACCTGTGGAGGGTCGCCCCCAAAAACCAAGCCAGATCTCTGCCAACACAATGCCGGGTTACCTCTGTAACTAGGTAACACCTACAAGTAAGCCATCCTCGGTCGTTACCGACCTTTATCCCAGGATTCACAAACAAATAGCAACAACCACACAGTTAAATATCTGGGTTCCATACCATGATACCACCTTTTATCCAAAAGGAAATGGACATACCGTAAGAGCGTGGCCACTAAAAACCTTGCCGCAACATTCTTGTTTCGACGATTTCTGGGTTGTGAGGCTCAACGAAGTCTCGTCCATAAAGCTAAGCTTTTCACAAATGTCATGCTTCGATCAACACATGATCACCAGCGCTTCGTAAGCCACATTACCAAATTGGGAATGCATCACTAGTAACCATCAACTACATAACCTCTGAGCTCGTACATCTCAGAGAAGGGTGTTAAGTTAAGAGAATAAATTCTCCGCCACCAAACAGAAATGTATTTGATAGAAACCAGCTTTACAACTCAAAGTGTAATGTCAGACATATAACCATACAAGTCTGTTCTGGGTTCGAATAGAACCGAAGGCACTTCAAATGAAGCCCTTACAAATCAGGCATCCACAATCCCGATCAGACTCCCCATCACATATGGTGATCCATATACCGGAGCAACTCAGTGCAGGGTCATTCGACAGGTTATCCTATCGTTTTCGAAGACAGACGGTCTTCACCACCGTCTTCAAATGTTATCCATCTCGTCGTATCACAATTCAGAATGGGTTATATGACACAATGTCCTCTCCCGGCTAAACCGAATAGTGAGCACTCAATTTAAAAACACGTGGATATATTAATCACAAAGATTCATCATTAATATTCGATGTGGTTTCGGATAACCAACCGGAATCCAATTCCCTGTCGCATCGAAATTCAAATGTCGTTTTATGGGCCAATGGGTTTTCATATTCACACAGAAACAAATCACAAATATCACAGCTCAGCACAAAGCAATTCACATCACATGGTATCACAATCACATATCAGAGATATCAATCAATACAAAGCATTCAATAATAATTAATCATCTATAATTAAGATGAATTAATCGTGTGATTATAATCAATTAATCGTATAATTATTTTCATTAATTATCCTTAATTAATGATTAATTATTGTTAGTTTTAAATTAGTTAATCCTTAAATATTAATTAATTAAATCTTAATTGTTAATTAAATCCTTAATTATCAGTTAATTAAATCCTTAATTATTAATTAATTAAATCTTAATTACCTTCATTAATTAATTATTCCTTAATTAATTAATCTTTAATTGTAAATTAATTAACTTAAATTAATAGTTAATTATCCTTTAATTAATTATTATTTAATTATTAAGTAATTATAAATCATTAATTTTATTTAATCATTAAATTATTATTAAAAATCTTTACTTAATAAACTTTATAATTATCATTAACATAAGAGATTAAGGTTAATTAAGAATTAAAAATCAATATTTCATCTTAATTTACTTTTATTTATTTAGAATAATTAATTAATAAATAATGTCACAATTAAATAAATTAAACTTGATTACTTATAAAGATATCATTCTTAAACTTTTATTAATCCAATACTTAAATTAAAACCATTATTTAAAACATGGATTAAAAATGTTTAAAAATTTGAATTTTTGATTTAAAGTAAAAGCTGCTTCCTTCCAGCAATCGGAGACCACTCGAGTCCACCCCTAAGCCAGAACATCGTTCACTTCTAGTTTCTTCCTAATCCAACCTGAGTCACTTTTCTAAACCTTATTTTTTTTGTTTAAGTTCTATGAAACCCGATATGTACACCAACTACTCGAGCCAAAACTCGAGCCAGTAATGCTATTACCCGAAGATAACTTCGAGTTAAAATCCTTCGTTCCAAACATAATCCACTGACACATACTAGCGGTATGTGCATGTGCACTGGAGCTCCGATGAACTCCGGTAGACTTCGTCAGCTTCTACAAGCCCACGACCATCCACTGAAGCTTTACGATCACCCAGAACTCTTAAACGACGGTGAAAACACGATCGAACTATACAACCCAAGCCCTGGAATGAAACTGTGCCACAAACAACCGCCTCATTCTTCCATCTCTGACCATCAAAGGTCACATAAACATGTCTAGAGCCGCATCGAATCAACACGCAACTATCCCCATCTTCCATTTCATTTTGATCGCCGAGAAACACCAAAACACCCCAAAATGATCAACTCAAAATTTATCCATGTTTATTTTCTTAGAAATCATGATTCCACTTTCAAAAATCATTGTTTTCGAAAACATTACAGATAATATATTTGAAAACATAAATCATGATGTTTGAATTTTCAGCATTAATTGAGTTTTCCTGTAATCCTCAATTTTTCAGAAAATACCTAAATTAAATATTCTTGAAATTATTTTTAAAGGATAAAACATGATTTTTCACTCATATTTTGTTTGAATCATGAACTCTAAAAAGGATGAGAAAGGGAGCATTTCGAATTTTCTATAGGTTTGAAACTTGTTATGTTTAGAACAGAGAACTATGTCTATTCTCTGACATACACAGGCATTCTTGCATATATCTACATATATCTGCTTGCATGTAAACACTTTACAACTTTATTTCAATCATCATCACAAACAACAAGTGACATTTCAAATTTTAAAGGAGTTTACTCACCTAATGTCTGAAAATAGAGGAAACTGTCTGGGTTGAAAACTTGAAGGCTGGAAAAGGTATTGATTGCTGAGTTTTTTTGATCTTGAGTTTGAAAATCTGATGTTGATCTTAAATTGGAATTGTTTGAATTGATGGCTTGCTTGATTGTTGAGTTGAAATCTCTACTTGTTTGACATTTGAAACTGTTTCTTGATTTACTCGACAGAGATGATTTCCAAGCATTAGATTTTGAAGTGTTTTAATTTCTAGGTTCTTTTTTGCTTTATCTTTGTTTGAAATTTGTTCGATGATTTTTTTCTTTCTTTTCGGGTTTGAGAAAGTTATACAAGCTTTTTGTTTTCTTTGTAGTTTGCAAATGTTAAAAGAAATGAGAGGGAGGAGAGTAGGAAGTTTATATAACTATGTTTTTTATTTTTATTAATTTCTTTCTCAAAAATAAAAATAAACGACACTTGTCCAAATTAATTATAAAATCATTCCATTTGTTAAAACACTTATTATATGAATTACACTTGTAGTATTATAGGTTAAGATTTCAACATTGTCCTAGGCATGCATAAATATATTTTTATATAATTTTTTAAATTATATTTCCTATTTTATAAATACTTTTCCTGTTCATTATTATATACAAATTTAAAGAAGAAATGTTTTAAATTTCACATTAAATAAATTACATATTTATTATTTTAAATGCAAATGATTTTTCTAAGACATTTATTTAAATTTTAAATTCAAATTAAAATTCAAATTTGAATCATAATCCATTTATATATATGTATAAATTAATACTAATTCTATTTGCATTGAAAATTTTCAAATTAATTCCAAATTAAATCCTAGAAATTCAAATTAATTTCTAATTTTAAATTGATAAAATTTGGGGATGTTACAAAACTCATATCAAATGGTAGAATCCATTAAGTGTATCTTAAAAGCACCACCAAAAATTATTTAAGCATTATACAAAAGCAAAGGAGAATCATATCAAATAGAAAAATCAACCAAGTGCATCTAAAAAGCACCACCAAAAATTGGTTATGGATAATTTAAAAATAAATAGATTCAAAATCATATCAAATAAAAAAAATCGATCAAGTGCGTCTCAAAGGCACCACCAAATATGAGTTATGGATTATATAAAAGCAAAGAAACTTCAAATTATATCAACTAGAAAAGTCCATTAAGTGCGACTTAAAAGCACCTCCAAAAATTGATTACGATTACGTAAAAGCAAATATTTGAACCAATAATTACACAAAAACATAATAGAAAATAAAAGGGAATAAAAATTGAAGAAAATAAATTAAAACGAGTAAGAAATGAATATATAGAGTTTTATAGTGATGCGGCAAACTTTAATCTAAGTCCACTTTATGATTTTCTTACTTAACTTCTGACTTGGGCGTAGAAGTTCTTAGGGGTTGATACAACTCTGGCACTTAAATTTTCAGAATTACAAGAATATAGAGTAGAGCAGAGAAATCCTAAAAAATGAGCCCTACCCCTCTATTTATAGAGGTAAGAAGCCTAAAATCTCTTACAAAAGATCTCCATGTCGTTCTCCTTATTATAAACTAGTCCACCATGAAAATATGGGTTCCATGTTATCAAATATTATAGGTTGGTACGACTCCATGGTTAGGGGTCGGAACCGGCACCTATGAGTTAAATTAGACGCCTTTAACTCTCTAATTCGGATCGACTTATGGCAAGCTTCGTAATTCCATAGTCATTTGCATCAATAATAGCTTGTTTCTAAGTCCAAGCGACAGAGTTATGGAGGAACAAAGTTGTTAATTCAGGAGTTCATAGAGATTGATTGGGAATAACATTAGATCAATAAGACAGTAATAGAAATGGGTTTCTAACATCAAATAAGGCTTACAAGTAGAAGATGGACTCCCATGGAGGAGCGTATACGGGTCAGTACTGACTTATGGTTATGGGTCGGTACTGACCCCACACTTATGGGCTCTGGGCCTTTGTCATTTTATAATAGTTTTGTGTCTGGGTTGTGATGCTAGGTATACTTGAGTTTTTGGCTTTGTGGTCATCTCTCAGGGCTTCTTGCCTTGACAACTTCAAAGTCTGGTTCGTTGGTTTCATCCGTATTCTACCTGGTCAAAAGGCAGGATAACACTTTTTTCTCAAAGCACGCATTACGAATAACATGTGTGCTTGCTCAAGAACAAATGTATTGCCAATCTTCCACAGTTGAGCTCTCTGGCTAGTTCAATCTTAGTGAATCGTATTGTTCCTTTGGATTCTCTTGTCAACTACGAGTTGCTCCAGGCCTGTCATAGCCTAAGACTCTAGACTCTGCCTAGGTATTGTCTATACATTAACACAATTCTGATTTCATTCAAAGTTATTACATTACATATCAGAACCATCCAGTGTTCATTCGGGACTTACATCACTATCATTCTGATTTCATTCGGAGTTATAGCATATCAAAATTGTCCCATGCTCATCCAGGATTTATCTGTTTTTTTAATTTCAAGGCATTCGAATCTTTATGTCAAATCAGTATATATTCTAAGATTTGATCTCTCCCGATCGTTCCAGATTGAATTTCATGCTTCTCCAAATTGTTAAATGTCCAGTTTTTAATGTGTGATCTCTCTAGATCGTTTTATAGTTAATTTAATGTACGATATCTTCGGATCATTTATTGAATTTGTGGCCATTCAAGGTCGATAGCTAAATCTACAATCTCTCTAGATCGTCAAATATGGTTATAGCCGTCCGAGGCTAGTAATCAATTTTTTTGTCTCTTTGGGCCGTTATTAAATCAACGGTCGTTCGTGGTTGGTAATCAAATCCTTGGTCTTTTCGAACCATTGATCAACTTGATGGTCATTCGGGACTGGTAAGAAGACCATGGTCATTAGACACCGATAATCAAATCCATAGTCTCTCTGGATGGTTAATCAAATCCATGGCCATTCAGGGCCAATAATCATGACCATAGTCTCTTCAGATCCTTGCTGAGCCCAATCTGCTCGCTCTCCAGCAAGTGGACTCAACGATAAGTAAGCTCATCTAGTCGCTCTCCAGTGAAGGATCTACCTCCTACTCTTCGGTCCCAACTCTTAGGTCAGTACTTAACACAATCAAAGTTTATGGTCACTCCGGACCCTTCCTGATCCCAATTCGCTCACACTCCAATGAGGGGGCTCAATGACGAGCAAGCCCGTCTGCTCACACTTTAGTGAGGGGACTTGCTTCTTGCACTCCGATCCTTACTCTCTGATCAAGACATATAGCATTCAATATAATATAAGTACATCTACTTGCTCTCTGGCAAGGGGACTTGTATTCGTTTATCTGGCCCTGCCTCTCCCGCAAGGGGACTTGTGTATTAAGATTATTCTCCTTTCATGGTTAAAGTTCATTTACTGATCTTTGAATCAAATGTTATGATAGTTTCCTCTCCGACGTTACAGCCTAGCATCTAACTCAAAGCATGCCTAAGGTCCGATCTTTATTCCATACACGAGTAACTGGCTAGATTATATTATTATGTAAATATCCTAAATAACCATCTTAGACATCCAACTCAGAGCATACCTAGAGACCGTTCGGGATCTCGCACACGTATAAGCGGCCTGAGATAATATTGTAGTATTTATTGAAAATAAAAATGAGATAAAGGATTTGAACTTGACTTCAAGCCATCTTGAACATGGGGTTATCATCCAATGTAAGTTTTTGATCCATAACTTCAACCCGCCTTCCATTCCTACAGTGAAATTCTAGCACCTACTCCTTCATTGTGCTCCGCATTTTGATCTGCATTTAAACATTTTGCTTTATCTACAATTCACACATCGTTCCTTCCAAGGCCAGAATGACCCGTGCTCCCGAGTCCTTGGGGGGCTGTACCAAGTCGTGCTTCGGGATCGGTACTAACCCTTATATTTGTCTTGGGGTTTGTCTGTATCATTTTACTTCGCTTCTAATTATAAAACTCCGGCTTTTGGTGTTCAATTCTTATTTTCCACAACTCTAGTTGTTCCCATCTATCCCATCCTTCTAAGAAAATTCTCCATCATTTCTTCCTTGGATGTTATCATCCTTTCCTATAATCTAATCATCATAGTTTACATCTCATCTCTTGCTATGTAGATCGATAAGGGTTAGCTCCTTGGGATAATCTAATCATCATAGTTTACATCTCATCTCTTGTTATGTAGATCAATAAAGGTTAGCTTCTAGGGATGCCTGTTTGCTGCACCTTGGTCGATTTACTCTAACAGCAGTCCTTCTAGTTGACTATCTAGCCATTTAGAATCCTTTTCAAATCCCAACTCAGATGGTTCAAGTGTTTCTCAGTGAATTCATCAAAATGTTTGAACCAAAAATAGTACAAATACCCAATAGAAAATATAAGGGAATAGAAAGTGAAGAAAATAAATTTAAATGGGTAAGAAATGAATATATAGAGTTTTATAGTGGTTCTGCAAAATTCGACCTGCATCCACTTATTGATTTTATTACTTAACTTCTGACTTTGGGGTTGAAGTTCTTAGGGATCGGTACAATTCTGACACTTAGATTTTCATAACTACAAGAATCGAGTAGAGTAGAGCTAGAGCTAAAAGATCCTTAAAAATTAGCCCTACCCTCTATTTATAGAGGTAGGGAGCTTAAAATCTCGTATAAAATATCTCCAAGCCATTCTCCTTACTATAGACCAGTTGTCCACGAAAATATAGGTGCCACATCATTAAATGTTACGAGTCGGCACGACTCCGTGGTAGGGGTTAGTATCCACCCTTAAGTTTGCCAAATTGGCCGCCTCCAACACTCTGCTTTGGCTTTGGCTTCGTGATTCCATAGCTGTGTGTATGAATAACAGCTTTTTTTTGAGTCCAAATGATGGAGTTGTGAGGAACAAAGTTGTTGATTCAGGAGTTCGTAGAGATTGATTGGGAATTGCATTGGATCAATAAGAAAATATTGGAAATGGGTTTTTAACATCAAATATGACTTATCGGCAAAAGATAGACTCCTACTGGGGAGTGTATATGGGTTGGTACCGATCCCATACTTGCAAGCCTTGGGCCTTTGTCATTTGATGGTGGTTTTGTGTTTGAGTTTTGATTCTGATTTTACATGAGATTTTGGCTTCGTGGTCACCTCTCCAGGCTTCTTGCCTTGATAAATACAGAGTCTGATTCGTCGGATTCGTCCGTGTTTTACCTAGTCAAAGGCAGGATAACAACAAGGAAGCTTAAGATCATATTAAATATCAAATTCCATCAAGTGCATTTGACTTATGGATTATATAAAAGCAATTAAAATCATAAACACAAAAATAGGAAAGGAAAGAATAATCATGTTGCATTGTTTGACCAGTAATGGGTATTCATCACATTTTCCCCTACTCTGGGCTCAGGGCATATTCCTTTAAAAGATTAAAGGACTAATTTACTTTGAAAACAATTTGAAAGTAGGATCCATCAGGTTCTCTCTGATCCTATTCCTTTTGATGAGATAGCTCCTTTTACTGGTTTCTTAATTATTTTAGGTTTGAAATAAATGTATATTCTCTTTTCAATATTTATCTTATAGCAATACCAATGTTCATCACTAGGTTGTGAGTGTATCTTCTCACATTATAATTAATGATATTTTCAACAACTAGAGAAAAAAAATATCGCCTTCTTCAATTTTAACATATTCACTAACTTTTATTCTTCTTAAGATGTATTAGGATAACGTAGAAATTGCACATGCTTTGCATCAAAACAATTAAATCGTTTCAATTTTTTATTCTCTACCAAGGTCAAAATGATTTATGGAAAAAATATTTTCAAATTGTCTTATTTTTATGGCTAATCTCATGTTTATCTTTCCTAAGTTATTCGTCTCGCTTTGAAATTTTTGATATCTTTCACACATCAAGTTTGTACATTGCATGTATTTGTTCAAGGAAATGAGTTTGTGTGAAACACTTAAATATTAATCAAAGTATGCATATTCAATGTTCTTATGTAAACTGTTGGTTGGTTCTACTTCTTCTAGTTTTTAGAAAAAAGAAGGCCATTTTGGATAATTTTCCCCTACATCCCCACAATTTTATAAATTTCAAGATTGGGAACAAGCTCTTCCATGGTTCATAAGAAGTTTTAACTAGTCTTTTAAGAGAAATCAAGCGGATCATTTAATAATCTAAAAAAAGCTTACTAACCAAGAAACTTTCCTTAGGCTCATACATGGACCAAAACGATTATATTCATATATTTAGAAATCATATGAACATGACTGCCTACAAGTATAAATATCTCATTTTGAAATACTTCATGGTATAATTAAACAAAATTTATTCCCGTTGACCTATAAGTACTCATCATAAATGTACCCCTCCTTACTTTCAGTATCCATTGATTTATTTTTATTAAAAAGACAAAGTAATCCCATACCTTCCTACTATGTAAGTTTTGTGTATATTATGTCATAGATATATTTTAATGCGTAACCCATTTCATTATCTCTTTACTTCCAATAGTAATTCATGCCCATAAAGTGAACATTTCAAATCCTTTCCAAATATATTTCAATTTTATTGTCAAATACATGTATGCATAACAAGAGTTTAATACGAAAACTGTAATCAAATTCTAAAATATACCCCCGTCTTTGAGATGACAACATTCCTTTCTCTTTTCGGTGAAAATTTCTATAACGAACTGAACATTCATGATTTCTCCATTCTCATAATTGACTTAGTACAAAATCTTAATATATTCAACATGTCTTTTCTACTACGACACTTCATACACAGACAGCCTTTTGACTTTAACAAGGGAATCCATAATAATAATTTTCCAAAATAGACTTGTGATGACATTAATATTATAGAAACTCATAGTCTTTATATTTAAAATTAATAGATTTATGTTCTCTTCATAATAAGTCCAACTCCATAAATAAATAAACATAAAGCCTCTTGTTAGTTGGCTTCCTTTTTTTATGTAATGAGTTGTCAATCAAATTAACTTTTCATTCGAACATTAAATAAAGCATTAAATGCTCTTAATTTACTTCCATAAATAAGTCATAAATCAATTATATGGTTTAACAATTCAAATCTCATGCATTTAATACGCATAAAATTCTTAGTAAAAATAATTAAGCAAATCAATATTTTTATATATTTTATTTACTCATTTGCATGTTTGTAAGTAAAGCACTACCTATAGGTTAACCCCATATAATAAATAAATTATTATCTTTTCATTTTCAACTGTTAAATATAGTATAAATAATTCATATAAATTCATTTGCAAGTCTATCCATTTTTATATTTAAATTTTATTATTAGAAAAACAATAATTAATGCTCATGCAAATGAAGTGAATAGTTAAAGTGGTAATGTATATTTACAAGCATTTATCATATGTAGATGCTGTATTAACTCCAAGGAATTTTTTTAGGGGTTTTGCACAAAAGGTCCCTATTTCTGATGTCGTTGCAAAAAAAGTCCTGTTAGTAATGAGTATGTAAATTAGGTCGTTTTTTCTAAACCAGAAGCGCAAGCTAGCAGTTTCCTGGTTGAAAGTACAAGTTAACCTGCGCTTTCAAAATTTCAAAATTTTCAAAATCATAAAACTGCAAGTTATCTTGCATTTTCTGATAGAAAAGTTCAAGGTTCCTTGCGTTTTCTATTTTCAAAAATAAAAATCAAATTTATATTATATGGGAGAATAGGCACACGGAAGTAGTTGCAAAAAAGTTTAGTCTTAAGAACCAAAAAATTATCTTTTTAGTCTGAATGATATTTTTTAGTGTGAACGGATGATGATAGTTGCAACTATCATTCAGCGATTTACACTAAAAAGTGTCTATCGGCCTAAAAAACAAACTTTTTGTCCCTCAAACTAAATTTTTCTCCAACTTTTTCCTTGAGCCTAAAAACCTCATTTATATATTCATTTCTATAGGTACTTTTCCTACAACAACATAAAAAACAAGGACATGTAACTCTTTTTTGATTTTTTTATATCTTCTGTCAAGAGTTTCATTGGCTCAAAATCATAAATGTTTCATTCTATTAATTTGCATTACATGCTTACATTTTAAATCAACGGTCTAGTTTGAAACATTTGTATAAATAAGTCTTTAAGTTGAATAAATTTTAATTCAACATAAAATTTTACATCTGTCTCAAGTCAAATTAGATTGTAAATTCATACCAATCTAGATCTGTAGCCATTAAACATAACTTACGTCACATTTAATAATAAAACTTACTGATTTGAATTTTATTCTACACATATCTAATTCGTTACCGCGTTCCACTATAGAATGCAATAACTTACATCAAAGATACATAATTATAATATCCAATTTTGCATATAAGGAATATTTAAATATATATGTGTGTGTTCATTATTTCCATATATCTACTACAAAACTTCACTATAATCTTAATAATCACTTTTGTCATAAACTTCTGTATGTTAATAAATATATTTATTCACCATAGCATATCAAAACTTATGCTACTATGATTAACATATATTATTAACCATAACAATTCCTTAAAACGCAATTGAATATCTTAGATTCAATTGAAATTTGCACAAAATTCTCGACATTGTTCTCATTCACTAACTAGCATAACATTCTAACCTTTGCTCCAAAACCCAAATAATTAAAGTCCTCATGAAAGAAGTCGAACTTCGCTTTCAAATTGTTAGAAATTGATCGATAGGAACAATAAAGAGAAAAGTGACGAGATTTGTGTCGTAGATGAGTTTATTGCCTTGGAAACGAAATTCAGTATACTATTGTGCAATCAATAATTGTTGTCTGTTTTTCAAGTTTATCAAAATGATCTTTCAAACTTAAGCTTTTAAGGTTGAAGAATTTGAAAATTTGTAGAACTCGTTGTCCAAAAGTTTTATATATATTAAAAAAATGGATTTTATTTTGGACGAAACTGTAGAAAGGTGAGATAAAGAACTTAATTTTATTTTTTTGTAAATTTGTATTCTTTTCTTAAAGAAGAGAAAATAGAGAATAAAATTATCATATAAATTGTTTTTTCTCTCTTGGATCCATGAAAAGACTTTGATTTTTTATATAATTATTCAACAAAATTTCTTTTATAAAGTGAATCCATGATTTGGTCTCAAATTTTTTTAATTTAAATACATGTCTTATATCATTCTATACAAAATGTTTCCCCCCTTTAGTGGTTCATTTTAATTTTAAACAATAGATAGTTGAAAATTGAAGATGATAAACAATAATAATCAGGCCTTGAAATTAGGCTATATTGACACTACGAAATTTGGTATTGATCTATTATAACGGTGACTAGGGTTTAGAAATGATACTGCAGAAGTGAGCAACTTATTTACGCTAGAACAATTAATTGTTGAAAACAAAAATGAGATGAATTATTTAAAGAAGCCGCAGAATATTCAAACGTTATCATTCATTCCCTAAAACTTTCAAACAATCCTTACATAGTCAGAAGCATAGGTTAAAAACAAACCATCATAAGATTTTAGACCCATTAAACTACAACTAAAACTTACTAAACCAAGTGTCATCCCAAAACGTACATGAACTTGAACCCATCAACGACGAACCCTCTCCTACGTCATAGCATGGTTCTTGAATCATCTCCTCCAACCCTCCACCGCCATTACTCTCACAACCCACACTGTTATAATCAGCACCCATCGTCACCGTCTGATCAACGTTGAAGCATGGTTGCTGAATCACATCCAACCAATCATCGCTGATTCCATTAACCATGTCATGGCCACCATCAACCATCGTTTTCAGGTCAGAACCATGCCCTGCTCCATCCTCAGCCTTGTCCACAACCACCATCTTACCCTTCTCGATCTTCTTCATCCTGTCCTGCACCGCCTTCATCTTCTGCATGATCACCCTCATCATGCACTCGGCCTCTTCCACCGTTCTTAAATCACTCACGCTTCTCTCTCCCACCATGCACTTGTGCAAAAATATAGTCAGCAACGTCTCCATATTACTACTGAGGATTTTCTTCTTCTGCTCTTCTAGTTTCTCCAGTCTTTGTCTGAGATACTCCTCTCTGTCCAACATCCTTTTACTTTGTTCCATCTCCGGCATCGACCTGAAGCTTTTCAGAATCTCCTTTGTTTCTTCTTCCACTGGCCATATTTCTGGATTTCCTGCCTTTTCTTCGTTCGGATCATAGATTATGGCGCAAGCCTTCACGTCGCATAAGGTAGAAAGTTGCCTTACTTTTTTCAGAAGGGATTCCCGACGTTTTCTGAAAGTTGAGCGTCGAAGTGCATTTTGGGATATCCATGCGAGTTTTATTTTCCTCTTTGCCATTGCTTAACTTTTTCTTTTTTGGCTTAGGAGAAAGGAATATATTTAGGTTAAATATCCATGATTGGATAAAGTTGTCTAATTATACGGAATTTTGTTTTAATTTTAAGTTTCCACAATTTGGAAAGTAATCGTTGACAATTGGTAATGTCATTAATGAGAGTATAATAAGTGATAAATTTTGAGTAATTTATTCGAAACCGTAAGCACGTGGACTTTAAAATTTGTAGAAATGCATGTAAAATTCATTGATTTATTGTCTTAAGGATGAAGCATTTTTATCTCAGCTGGTAACAAATTTAATCCTAAGATAATAGGATAATTTTAATTTTGTAATCAGTTTAATTTGTTATATTTAAGAACTGAAAATTGAAATTAGTTTCCAAATTAATCTCTATATTATAGTTAATTTCAGATTTGGTGTATGATCAATCTATGCAATGCATTGTTGTCACTTATCCACAAAAATTACTGATTAATAAAATGCAAGTTTTAGGCTGACTTAATTGGGAATTTTTGCAAAACCCGATAGCCCCTCCTCAAAAACAGTCTTTTTATTTAAAAAGTATGGTTTTATTTGTATCCAAGAAAATGCTTTTAGCTATCATTAAATTTCTGTCATCTATCGATTTTTTTCATATGTTTGAGGTCACGGGTATTTATTTTCTCAATCATTTCTAAACAACCATAGTTTCTAATCTTCCTCATAAAGTTTTAGATTGTTACAAACATCGTAAAAGACCAAAAATTTGAAACCTAAAGCAAAAAGATCTCTCTTTTTGTCTAATAGATGAAACCGACTAATGATCTAGTGGATGATACTAATTTTGATGAAAATAATAGCTTAGTTTACCTATTATTTTCAAAGTATATTTTTCTTGTACATACCAATCTTAGGTTTGTTATTTATGGTGTTTTTATTGTTAATTTAGAATGAATTTAATGAACATGTATACATAAAGTTTGATGATGTTGTATTGAAAATACAACTATAAGTTATTAAATTATAATGTTTTATCAAACAATGCTTATGCCATTTTCCTTTATATCTTTTATGGTTTTTTTCTAATTTTTGGATGGAAGATACAAATCATAATAAGATTGAAGACACTTACTATTTCAAATAAAATGTTTTTGATAGTGATATATAGAAGAAAATGATTGATCAAATGCTTTAATAGGCACGCAAGTTGATTTGACAAAACATTTTTAAGCTAATTGAATATATTTAAAATTTCATCATACTAAACATGATCGAAAAAAACTATTTTATTTTTGACCTTTTGTGTATATTATATGATTTTTATCGTGTTTTGGAAAGAGTTGAAATTGGTTTAGAAAATAGGAGGGGTAGCTACTGTGTTTTGAAATATTTAGATGCCAATTTATCTAAAATAATAGTTCGTGTTGGATAGTATGGAATAAAACTTTGTATGGTGACATTTAGTTTTGAGGGTCAGAAGCATTTTTCTTGATGTTAGTAGTAGCACACTTTAAAAAACTCATATTTCAAGTTTCTAACATATTTGTTAACAACTCAAGAAATATGCAAATATTCGCATCTTTTAAAAAAAAAATAGTTTTGTTTGTAAATGGGATTTTCATTTAAAGTGACTATTCGAGCGATTTTCATTTAACAACTCAAGAACTAACTTTATATGATATAAGTTTGATTATTAGGATAGTAGAATAGGAATAGTATGGTTTGATGCAAGTTTCATTGAAGTTATCAATATTACGTAAATATGTTCATGAATAACAAGTTGACATGATGTACTTGTTTATAGGACAAATTTTAATCATAGGCTTAAGAAAAAGGCTTTCTTGTTTGAAACTTATTCTTAAAATAGGTCTGTGTTCAATTACACAGCATTTCACACATGTTCTGTAAATGCGCATGTACAAAATTGCAGCTTGTACATGCCCATTTACAGAATGCACATGTGTATTTTTTTATAAAAAAATTTATACATGCGCATTTGTAGAAAACCTGTATTGTAGAAAAGATGCATTTTCATAATAAGTTTGGAAAAAGGCCTATACGAAGCTTAAAATGAAAATTTGTCCTAAAAGTATACATTCATGTGATCTTTAAGACGTTTGACATTCTAATTACTATGGAAAAACATTAGAGCTGATATATTATGTAAACTATTTTCAGATCGGGAAATTATACTAAAATGGTATACAGTAACAATGTCAACAAAACACATTAAGATTAGTGAACTAATAATAGTAAGCCTGACTACAAACAAATTAGCAATTTGAGAAACCACTATCGTGAAGCAAAAAAAGATAGCAAAAAACGAGATAAAGCAAAAGGATATATTAATTAAGACGACATTTACAATCGCAAAATACACCGAATTTAATTACTAAGATGATTATATGCACAACATAACCCAGTCTCCATGAATATAACCATAAGATATTATTGTTACAAAATCATATTACCACTTTGTCTCACAATTTCAGTGCAACTGCAATATCAATGTAGTATTAGAAGGCGGAGTTGACATTTGATATGACTATATATAAAGCAACACTACAGAGAAATCACACAATGACAAGCAAGCCCAATCTACGCTAATGTATAAAACCCACTAGGGTTCAGCCTCAACTTTGATACCCATACTTTTTGTACAAGAGGTCTCATTACCTTGAAATGCCAGTTTTTAATTTTTGTAGAAAATCAACATCACCATGTTTGCATGTATTAGAGAAACATAAGTATTTCAATAATACTTTTCAAACAAATGGATAAAATTAATCTTTTTGTATAAACTTTTGCCAATAATTTTTTTATTAAAAATATGTACATTTTTTAATTTAATAATTGTTACTCAGTTGTGACAATTACTTACGCCAATTCTCTTCATCAAAGATACACTTTGGAATTATTGAATTTGGTAATGGTCAAAATTCCAACATCATCCACATTCAACTTTATGGTCCAAACACAAAATCCTCGGTTCAATAATAACAATTATTATTAATCGAACTGCTCTGCCCAGAGATTTTGACTTATGTTAACTTGAGTTGACCATGATACTAACCTCATATAATCAAGGAGACGAATCCTTTCTTGAATAGTGATTTACTTCCAATACTTGCACTCGACCTAACTGTAGTCACTCGATGTGTGCAATATCATGATTATACTATAATCAAACTGGAGTTTTCATATTGAAGATTCACAGTATTCATAGGTCGAAAGAACTGCATAAATTATTCACATTGATATTTTCTTTTTGACCTTAGTTATAATAACCAACAGAAAACTATCAAATGAATCGATCCATAGTTATCTAATAACTATTAGTACGTAACCCTAAGGTGCCCATAGCAGTCATGAGTAGTACGCTATCTGTAACGGTCCGTTTTTCCGTACCCTTTGAATCGACAATAAACCACGCATCTCTAACACAAATTTAAAAATAATTTTTTAAATTTCTATTTAAAAATATAAACAGTCATAAATAAATTAAAATAATTTATTCAACCATTGAAACTTACTTTTCTAAAATCAGTATTTTGTCACTTTTGTCGATATAGGCAAATGTTACTATTTTTTTATATACTTCTCTTTCCAAATCCTATCGAATATTATTTGAATCATATAACCTTATCTATTTTATATATAAAATCACTTTAAATAGTATCTTTTAGAGTGGTTAAATTCTGGGTCGTTACAATCTCCCCTACTTAAAAGAATTTCATCCTCGAAATTATTCAAAACAAAAGTTTTCCTAAAACATGCATCTTTAAACTTAATTCCATATAATATACACAGATCATCCGTATGAAATATCTTATTCGATCTTCTATTTGAATACACACTTTATTTTCAAACTAGTATCGATCCCCCGATCCTCTAGTGTGGACTCTGATCAAGTTTCTAGATCAGAACGTTTGCTTTTCTTACATAGTTCTCAACTATGATAGAAAACTCAAGTATCTAACCATAAACCCTCATCAATGTTCATCATCAAGAATCAATTGATAAATCATCTTTCGGACCAGTGTAAACACCTCAAAGTTCCGTACTCGGATCTTAGATCAAAATTTATGCGATGAAATGATCTACATATAATATATGTATTTATTAACTTTCAAAAACTTTTCATAAACTTTTATCTTAATTTCAAACATTTTATTAAGGTGCTTCTTTATATAATCCCTTTGATGATTTATTTTCAAATATTTTTATTAAAGGAAAATATTCTGAAGAAACCATTTTTCAAACAAAAGATAATTTATCTTTATTACAATTTTTTCCCCACAATCTTTTAACTTAGTATATTTCTTTTACCACTAATATTATTTACGGATCATTTCGTAAAACTATTACTTAAGTTTATTACATCTTATAACATATGCAAATCAATCACATTTTAAAGACTTAATTCCAAATTGGTAACTAATGCTAGAATTCATTAATAAAACATTTTTATGGTTATATACCTTTTTGAGGAGTTATTATTTTACTTAATAGTTCATGACTTAAATCTATATTTGTATGATATACCTTTATATCCTAAGAGTATATACAAATCCCAAATTTTAAATTGATTTTACTTAAATCCGTCTTTCTAACAAATTTACACTTTGTTGTAATTTACTATTATCTCAAATTCATAAGCAATAAAACTTATTTCTTATTTAACGCTACTATTAATTTTCTAGCTTTGAAAAACAAATTTTAAAACCACCCGTATTTAAATCCTCATATTCTTAACTCTTAAATCCTTTTTTATTTTTTTATAAATCGGATTTATAAATTATCCTTATCTTATTTAATTTACTTAAAGTATTTCAGAGTCTTTTATCAATTTCTTGGCTTTGAGTTAGGTATGATTCAGAAATTTTTGACTATCCAAAATCATCGAGAATTTTGTTTTATTTTATCAATTAGCGATCCCGATTTATCTTTGGTTTAAACACTTTTATAAAGATTACTAATCAATGATTCACATTATTTCTTTAACTTTAAAAAAATTATATAGATTGAGTAACTCCAAAATAATTCAAGGACCTGGGTACTACCAATAGTATCACATATCCTCTTAACAAGAAGAGTAATACTAAGAGACGTGCTTACCATTCGAACACATCTCCTGTCCATTTTTAGTTTATTTTCGAGGTAATCGATTTAGTTATCATAAAATGTGTCTTTTTAATACCATTCTTAAAATCCTTTAGAGATTACTTTATTAAACCTATTTTATAAATTCATTTTATCTTATATTAATTAAATTCATTTAAATTACTATAATTCTTTTACTCGAATATAAATTCTCATTTCTATTATATATTTTTTCCTTTTACGTAATTATTTTCGAATTCTTTTTATCTTATTATCAAACATCCTATAGTCAAATCATGAAATTTATTTCATAAGGTATTTGTACTAAAACTTTTAAATCAAACGACCAATCAAATTTATCATTTTGGAATAAGTATTAAAGATCTTAATTACCATACCATATTTCTTAATTATCGATTATCTTTATGAAACATCTTATAGTATAATTGTGAAATTCTAATCACAAAATGTTCATATTTAAATTTCACTAATCCTAATTTCTAACTATACAACTTTTCAAAATATATACTTTATTTTTAAAATATAATCCTAGGTAAAATTATTTCATTAACCAAATTTTTTTAAAATTAGTGTGTTGAGATGCCTTGTTAAGAGTTTAGAAATACCTATCGATACAGTTGTACTTCCCATATCGACCAGAATTTATAAACCACTAAACCGATAAATCAACACAAAACATTTTTATATCAAATAACAAATACATATTCGTATAAAATACACTCAAACTGGCTCTTTTGTGCTTCATATTCGGACCAGTTGTATCGCCGCGTTGTTGTCGCAAAACAATGCTGTAGGATTCTCGGTGTCGGGAATCACTCCGATCTCGTTCAAAAACGTACACATCCAAACTGGCTCTTTTGTGCTTCATCTAAGGCAATGTAATTGACCTCCATTGTCGAAGCAACAATTGTTTCTTGCTTCCAACTTTTCTAGCTAACAGCTCCATCATTTAGTGTAATTACATAGCGGGATACTGATTTACTATCATCTATATCATTTTGAAAGCCTGAATCCATAAACCCCTTCATAAGGAGGCCTCTATTACCATACATGAGGAATAAGTCCTTAGTGTTTCTCAAATACTTAAGTATACTTCTTACAACCGTCCAATATTTTTCTTCGAGATTGGACTGGTATCGGCTTACGCATCCTAATGCTTATGCTACATACAGTCTAGTACACACCATAGCATAAATCATGGATCCTATGGCTAAAGCATAGAGAATCCTCTTCATATGCTCTTTCTCCTCATCGGTATGAGGAGCGTCCTTTTTAGAAAGGGCAATTCTAGATTGTGTTAGAACACTTCCATGCTTGGAATTCTCCATTCTATACCTTTTTAGTATGGTGTCTATATACAGGGATTAGCACAATCCCAACAACCTCTTAGATCTATCTTTGTAGATCTTTATACCAAGTATATAGGATACTTCTTCCAAATCGTTCTTAACTTTTTGGAAAGCCAAGCTTTCACTGATTGCAATAATGAAGTGTCATTGCCAATAACTAATAGATCATCGATATAGAGTACTAAGAGAACAACAGCGTTTCCCTATTCCTTTCTTTACATGCACACTTCCTCCATGTTCTGATAAAAACCAAACCATTTAATTGTTTTGTCAAAACACTTGTTTCAACTCCTTGAAGCTTGTTCGAACCCATAAATGGACTTTAACAACTACAAGCTTTGCCTTCACTCCCACTGACCACAAAACCCTTTGACCACAAAACCCTCTGGCTGTGACTTATAGACAGTTTCTTCTGAATCACCATGTAGAAACATCTTACATCCATTAGTCATATTTTGTAGTCATAGAATGTAGCAATGGCTAGCATAATCAGAATTGATTTAAGCATGGCTACGAGTAAAATGGTTTTGTCATAATCAACACCTTGAATTTGATGAAATTCTTCCGCAAGTACTTTTACCTTATAAGTCTCCACTTCTCCATCTGAATTTAATTTTTTCTTAAAATTCCATTTGCACCCAATGGGTTTTATCCCTTTGAGTATGTCCGATAAAGTTCAAACTTTGTTTTCATACATGGAGTCCATTTCAGATTTCATAGCTCCAAGCCGAGTGCAGATTCTTTACACTACAATTCTTGTTGGAAAGTCAGAGGAGTTTCATCATTTAAGACGTATCCTCTTTTTCGCTATACATAAGAAAATCATGGTATCTCTCTAGTGCACGAGATTCCCTACTTGACCTTCTAATAGGTTGTGTGCTTTCCTATATCGATGAACTTGTTTCTCCCACTATTAAAGCCTCACTATTAGCTTCTCGGATCTCATCCAAATCTATAACTTCATTGTTATTTTATTTTAACAAAAATTCCCTTTCTAGTAAATAGCTTGTCGAGAAACAATGACCTTTTGCTCTTTGGCATTATAGAATATATATGCCATCGAGTTTTTGGGACATCTTATAAACTTACATGGTACTGAACTTGCCTCTAGTTTATTTGGCCAATATCCTTAATGTATGTCGAATAACCCAATATTTTTAAATATTTGAGTTAGGGTTTCTTGTCACACCACATCTCACATGTTGTTTTAGGAATAGATTTAGTGGGTAACAAGTTCAACATATGTGATACAGTTTCTAGCACATATCCCCAATAGGACAGAAGTAATGCAGCCTTACTCATCATATAATGAACCATATCTAATAAGGTTCGATCACTATGATATACCACTATATTGCAGAGTATAAGTTGGAATAACCTAAGAGATAATCCTATTATCTTTGAAGTATTGTTGGAAATCCTATCCAACATACTCACCTCCTTGATCTGATCGAAGAATTTTAATCTTATGGCCTGTTTGATTTTTTACTATTGCACTCAACAAACATCTCATAAACGTCTGATTTGTTCTTTATAATATATTTACACACACATGCATATATCCTAGTCTTGAGAAGTCATCGATGAAGGTAATAAAGTAAGAACTATTATCTATGGTAACTATAGGCATTAGGCGTTAAACATCACTATGTATCAGCCATAAGAGTTCATAAACTCTTTCATTACTCCCACTGAAGGGGGTGCTTGGTCATTTTACCTTTGAGGCACAACTCACATGTGTCAAATGATTTGCAATCAAGTGACGGAAGAAAACATTTGGTTTCCAATTTGTGAAGTCATTTCATACTGATATGACCTAGCCTACAATGCCAAAGTTAATTTTCAATTATATTGTTAGAAGATTTATTTACAGAATACACACAATTATCATTGATCATATAGATGCCATTTTCAAGAACACCAACACAGACCTTATTTATCAAAATAATGTTTATAACATTGTTTGCACAATGAAAAACATATCCAGACTTAGACAATCTAGAAACAAATACAATTCCATAAATAAAGTCTTTCACAAAACAACAATTATTTAATATCAATACCAAAACACTAGGAAAAATTAAATGATAATCTCCTACTATCGTTGCATCTATAATGGATCCTTTAGCAAATTGGAGGCTCATTTCTCCTTTTGCCATGTGGTCCAGTTTCTAAGCCCTTGTAACGAATTACTTATATGAGTTCCAGATCTAATATCTAAAGCCTAAGACATTCTATTGATTGCAAAACAATTTTGAATCACAAATGTACCTGATGGAGCCGCAAAACCATTATGTTTCCTTTCCTAAACAATCTTCAAGTACTCAGGATAGTTCTTTTTCTAGTAACCTTTCTTGTGGCAGTGGTGACATTCACCCTTTTCAACAGTCTTCTTACTTTTCTTTTTCTTACCATCCCTTTTCTGCTTCTTCGAAAATTTCAAAGATGATGCATTACCCTTCATAGAAAGTACGAAACATTAATTCATAGATGCAGACTCGGCTAACCTCAACATATTGAGGAGCTCTACGAGATTTACACTTAATTGGTTCATGTTGTAATTCAATATGAATGGTTCATACTGAGAAGTGACAAAATCAAAGATCAAGTTGACTTGCATTTTGTTGCTTATCTCTACATCTAATTATACAAGTCTATTAATATAGTCTTTCATCATTAGAACGTAATCGTCCACTTTTTGTCCTTTGGTCATTTTAGTGTTGAACAGTTTCATTACAAGTTCGTACCTTTCGAAACGAGACTGTTCACCATAAAGAGCTTTAAGACTATTAAAAATCTCATGGATGGACATGTTCAAGTTGCCTTTTCTACGGTTTGTTAAAGGTAGACAACACAAAAACTTGGGTAATCTTTAGGTCTGATTACCACTTTAAATAAGGAAGTCGTTCTTCAAGGTTTGCATCATCAGTGGTTTCATTTTGAGTTCACATGTAACAGAAGTCCAAAGGCGAAGTTAATCTATCTTAATTGATCTTAGCCAGTCTGTATAATTAGGTCCAGTGAGCTTGTCACTTTCAAAAAACAATTTTGGAGTTAACATTTCCCACAAGTTTAAGTGGTAGATTATTAAGATAAATCATAGTAGATTGTCCTATAATGTTACGAGGTCAAACTTTATGTTTCATTTTACTAATAAGCTCCCACTAGTCTCTTATATTTCGCTAAATCCTAAGTCGAAACATAGAAGTCTTTTGACTTCACTAGTAGGTGTTAGGGATCATCAATCTTGGAATTCTGACCTTAAGATTGCTCAAAAAGTCATAGCTCCATAGAAGATGGATAACTCCTTATCAGTTGTATCATATACATCTCCTAACCCTTGGTGCCTTGTCCTAATTTCACTTCGATCTTAAGTTTGCTTAACAAATTGAAATGAGATTATTCACTCGTACCTACTATATCGCGATGGCCTAAGTATAATATATTACCTTGAGTTTGCTCAATAAATATATATAGTTATCTTACCTTGTCTATTCAATATATCAATAATACTACACATAACATCTCTAGCTTGAGTTTGCTCAACAACTAAAGAGTATGCAAATAATTTATTAATATATATGTGATAGAGGACAACATTTAATTGAGTGATATCGACTTATGAAATAATGCAATTTTTATGAACTACCCTCGTGATTCAAGTGTCGAACACATCAAAAAACACGACATATGTATGATTGCATATGTATTTATTTCTAAGTCTATTATGAGTTTCTTTTAAGTTCCACCTTTAACTTAATTTAGTTAAATCATATTTGATTAATTTTATTGATTAACACTTTAACTAATTTGACATTGACATATTGTATCCATTAATTATTATAGATTATAATAATTACAATATAACACATTTATTTTATATATTATAATAATTATTATTGACTAATTTGACATTGACATAAGTATACATGTATAATAATTAATCAATTCATACACATACATGTATACTTATGTTATTTTAAACCAAAAAAAGTTACGTATATCTCAATATATAATACATGCACATGTTCATTAATTAATTAACTTATTTGATTAATTTATTTTTATTAATTTTATTAATAGATTTGAAATTTGAAATTAATGTGAATAGGTTTTCAAACATTTTGAAAAATTATGTTATATTATAACTTTTATAATAAACTTATTTTATTTTAAATTTTGTAATTAAACTTAAAAAAAATTAACTTTAATTTTCAAAAAAGATTTTGGAAATTAATCCAAGGCCCAATACAAGTTGGGAGTTTTCTATTAATGACAACCTTTAGGCTCACTTTAATTTTCAGGCCAGGTTGGTAACCAGGTAGGACATGGTACTTGATTAATTTTAGTATTAATAGAATTAGGGTATGCCTTAGGAGCAATTATGTAATTTGTTTCATATATCTAACTCGTTAACCAATCTTGTTCGAAATAAAAGGTATTTTCTTTCTATTATATAATTAATATAATGTGCTATATTAATTAATTAATTCAATTAAAAGTATATTTAATACAAAATCCATAAATGGTATATTTATGATAGTAGTTACAAAGTGTTGTAACTATGAGTAATTTATCACAATGAAAACAAATATACCATTTTATTTCCTAGTCAAGATGCATCGAGATTGGATATTGATGTATTTGTTAAGACTAGAGTACGTAACGCTCTTCAAATATTGGACAGTGTATTACTTATGACTATTGGGAGCATCTAGGGTTAAGTGCTAATAGTTATAGGATAACATTAGAATGTGTGACGCCCCACCTCTATACCCACGCTAGCTAAGGACACTACAAAGTAATGCCGTCAACTAACACGGAGAATAAGGCTGGTTGGGAGTGACCATCTATAGCCTTGCTCTAATTATCTATTGAATACATCGACAATAAACATACCAAGCAGGTCGACATACCCAATGAATACTTAAAACACAACCATAGGTGGTTGAAGGATCTATCAAAACAGAATATGACAACTCAAATGTAATATACATCACAGAACAGTAAATCATCGTATACACATATACTGATACATTGCAGAGTATACAAAATAATACATGTCGAGTGGTATAGCAAATCACAATATGCAGACGAGTTCCAGATGAATACATATCAGAGTTACTACAAAATGGGACTACACAAAAAGCTATGACAAAAAAAAGCTGGCGGAGTAATCCATGCGGAAGCAAAATAGGCTAAGTCCAAAAGCACCTAACCTGAAACAACTCAGTCTGACCCGAGTATAAAATACACGGATCAGTCTAGCTAAACAAATCAGTTAGATAAACTGAACAACAATAAACCTGCAAGGTTACAAAGAATAATAGATATCTCTAAAAGAGATAACACAATCATCTAACGAAAGATGAATCATATAGAACAAGCCTCATATCATCAGCAACATATAGAAACAAAGGATAAGAATATCCCAAAGCAAGACATAAAGGAAAACAACAAATACCGATAAATACGAGTTCCACAAGTTAAACGCTATATTTCGTGTGGCTCCAAAGAACCAATACAGAAAAGCAATACCTAGGGAATATACATATAAATGAAACATCATGAGCGGTGGTGAAGAAACCACTCCGATATCTCTTGAGCGGTGGTGAAGAAACCACTCCGATATCTCTTGAGCGGTGGTGAAGAAACCACTCCGATATCTCTTGAGCGGTGGTGAAGAAACCACTCCGAAAGCAATACTAAAGGTAACCGACAACCCCAAATATCTTTCGAATCAGGGCAAAGGACCAACTCCAAAAGCGATATTAAAGGCAACAAGCCAGAGGAGACAGTCCGAAGACACTATCCCAAAGGCAGCATGTGTCACAAACTCCCAGAGAGGAATCCGAAAAGTGGTGACGTGAGTCCCATAACCACCCGTTCGCACTAAACGGTTTACTATCCATTAGTTAATTTCACACTCGAAGCAGTACAAAGTTCACCTCATATCCTCAGTAAACCAAACCCGAAGGTCAAAACGATCAATTGAATAGGTCGGGGATTAATCGGAATGATAAACGCACATATTCATGGTCCGTGTTTTGCCCAACCATTTAATCACCCTTCCACTTCGCTCGAAGTGCGAAATTGTGCGTGTGTTTAAATAGAATTTATAAATTAGAGAAACGAGCTTTTAATATGATTAGAAAGATTATTTTATAAAAAACCCGTGGATGAAGTCAAAAATAAGTTATCAAAGTCAAAGAGGCAATAACAACCACTAAGAAGCAACTTGAATCGATAAAATTTGGAAAACAAATCAAAATATGCAAAACTAGGCAAAACAGGCAAAACATGAGCAGGTCGGTCGACCGGTTACAGGGCTCGGTCGGCTGGCCAGATGCAGGAAATAAAAAAAACTCGACATGAGCAGGTCGGTCGACCGGCTACAGGGCTCGGTCGGCCGAACTGCATAAATTTGCAGTTTCTGCCCTTTTTCCAATGAAATGCAAGTTCTTCCAAAATGCGACCGTTCGAGCAATGGAGTTAAGGAGCCTTAGCCAATAGATACCCCAGCTCCATTAGCTCTCCGATTCGCAACCAAAAACATATTCAAACATCAAAGTTAGGATCTTTAAAGAATTGAACCCAACACTAAAAATTTGGATATTCTCCAATTCATTCCAAACCAAAAGCAAGTGTATATGAACAAGGTGTTAGGAATTCATACCCAACATCTATGATATCAAGAGAGGTAGATGTGAGTTCAAAACTCACCTTTTAACCTCATAAACAAAGAAGATGAAGGAGCTAAAACACAAGGAGAAGACCAACTAATCACTACTTCAACCCAACAAGCTTCAATCTAAGAACAAACAAGTATTTTCCTAAGTTAGGTTTAGGAAAACTTTCTGAAATTGAAGGAGAAAGAGTTGGAGAAGAAGAAGAGAGACTTACCTATGGCTTCTCTATGATTTTGGAGCAAGAAATCAAGTTACAAAGGAGAAACTAGGGCATGCAATTTCTATTTCCTCTTCCCTTCCACCATTTTCAGTTTTACTTGAGAAATGAAAATGAAAGAAGATGAAATGAAGAGAAGGGGTTGAGTTAGAAGATTAATTAAGCTAGTGGGCTGAACCCAAACCCAAACCCAATAGAAAAAGTAGCCAAAATTTCACAAACTCCAAACATATCAAAGACTATATTCAAAAAGATCGCAAACGCCATTTTGGAACCAATGGAGGTAGTTTCGAGTTCCAATTTGGCCATTTGCAGAAAGTAACATTTCGGACCAAAATCCAACTAACGATGCTATATTTAAATTAAACATTTATATATAAAATCGTTAAATATGTGGGTTGTTACAGATCTCCCCTCCTTACAAAATTGCGTCCCCGCAATTCCTAGAGACGACATTTGTAACAACTACATACCATCAATCAAAAGAAAAGAAAATAAGCTTGAGATGAAAAGACATACTCACCGTTCTCAAGCTAAGAAAGAAAACCTGGATAAGATCGCTCAATAAATTCTCTGGTTTCCCAAGTACAGTCATTGGGATTAGTGGACCATTGAACTTTAACGAGCGGCACGTCCTTGTTCCGAAGGTGTCGCACCTCCGTGTCAAGCACGCGAATAGGTTGCTGTACAATAGATAAGTCTGGTGAGATCTCAAGCTCTGGCAAGTCAGGAGAAGTAATAACAGAATCCGACTCCCGAAGACACTTCCGAAGTTGCGAGACGTGAAACACGTCATGAATGCCAGATAAATGAGCTGGAAGTGAAACTGTATAAGCCACAGGGCCAATACGTTCAGTAATAGAAAATGGTCCTATAAAGCGAGGAGCCAATTTTCCAGTCGTACTGAAACGCATAACCCCCTTCAAAGGAGAAACACGAATAAAAACAAGATCGCCGATCGAGAACTCGAGAGGCTTCCTACAGTTGTCCGCGTAGGATTTCTGGCGACTCTGTGCCTCTTTCATTCTCAACCGGATAAGATCAATCTTCTCGGAAGAATGACGAACAAAATCCGGGCCAAGAATAAGCTTCTCCCCAGATTCTAACCAACAAGAAGGTGATCGACATGGTCTTCCGTATAAGGCTTCGAAAGGAGCCATACCGATACTAGACTGAAAACTATTGTTGTAGGAGAACTCTACAAGAGGTACGTGATCTTCCCAACTACCACCAAAATCAAAAATACAAATACGGAGACGATCTTCCAAGATACGATTCACCCGTTCAGTCTGCCATCAGACTGCGGATGATAAGCTGTAGAAAAATTAAGCTTTGTTCCCAAAGCTTGCTGAAGACTCTTCCAAAAATGACTCGTGAATAAAGGATCACGATCACTCACAATAGAACTAGGAACACCGTGAAGTCTCACGATTTCCTTGACATACAACTTAGCCAAATACGAAGCAGTCCTATTAGACTTAATAGGGACAAAATGAGCAGACTTGGTAAGTCGATCAACAATAACCCAAATACTAGAATGGCCTGATCTCGAACGAGGTAGGCCGTCAATGAAATCCATAGATATCTGATCCTATTTCCACAATGGAATCTCAAGGGGCTGAAGAAGACCTGAAGGACGCTGATGCTCGGCCTTGAAACGCTGACAAGTTATGCAATTGCTCACATAACTCGCCACATCGCGCTTCATGCCTTCCCAATAATAAAGACGACGCATATCCGCATACATCTTACTACTACCGGGATGAATGGTATACTTAGAACGGTGACAGTCATCAAGAATGTCATGCCTAAGTGCAAAATCAGAAGGCACAAAAAGACGGTTCTTCTTGCGAAGACACCCATGAGAATCAATGCTGAAATCTTGCAACGCCTCATCACAAGATCCAGACTTACAAAGCTGAATAAGATGTAACAATTCAGGATCACGCCGCTGACCATTGGCAATACGATCCAATAAAATAGGTCGAGCTCCCAAACTAAATAATAGAATAGGAGAATCAGAAGATGAACCTCGATCACGAATTTCACAAAAAGATAGAGTCTCAAGAACATTCCATTCGGCAAGCATCATAGAAATAACAGCCAAATGTTTGCGACTAAGCGCATCTGCAACACGATTACCCTTACCAGGGGTATACTGGATATCAAAGTCATAAGAAGCAAGAAACTCGAGCCAACGCTGTTGCCTCATATTGAGTTCCTTCTGAGTGAACAAATACTTCAAAGATTTATGATCAGTATAGAGAATGAAGCGCTCGCCCAATAAATAATGTCACCAAATCTCAAGGCAAAGACAATGGCGGCATGCTCAAGATCATGAGTGGCATAGCGAACTTCATTCGGACGCAGTTGCCTAGAAGCATAAGCAACTACACGATCCTTCTGCATAAGAACAGCACCGAGACCACTACCACAAGCATCGGTGTAGACAATAAGATCATGATTCCCTTCGGGAACCACAAGAATAGGAGCATCAGTGAGAAGTTCCTTCAATGTCAAAAAGGAAGCTTCGCACTTGTCGGACCAGATAAAATGAATGCCTTTCCGAGTAAGGCAAGTGAGAGGAAGCACAACCTGGGAAAAATCCTTAATGAACCGATGGTAATAACCCGCCAATCTAAGGAAACTACGAATCTCATGAGCATTCTCAGGCCTCTTCCAATTCTGGATGGCTTCGATCTTTGAGGGATCGACAGAAATGCCATCGGAAAATACAACATGGCCTAAGAACTTAACCCTATTCTCCCAAAAGTGGCACTTGGAGAATTTGGCTCTAAGTTGATGACGACGAAGAGTACTCAAGACAATTCTCAAGTGATTAGCATGCTCGGCTTCAGACTTAGAATAAATAAGGATATCATCAATGAAGACAAGGACGAACTTATCGAGATATTCGCGAAATACCTGATTCATGAGATCAACAAAGAAAGCAGGAGCGTTCGTCAAACCGAATGGCATAACGAGCCACTCAAAAGAACCATATCGAGTGCGGAAAGCTGTAAGAGGTATGCTATCCTCCGCGACTCGTAACTGATGAAAACCTGTGGCAAGGTCAAGCTGAGAAAAGACCTTAGCACCACTCAATAGATCGAACATATCATCGATCCTAGGTAATGGATACCTATTTCTAATGGTCAACTCGTTAAGCTTGCGATAGTCAATGCAAAGCCTAAGAGTTCCATCAGATTTCTTCACAAAGACAACCGCGGATCCCCACGGAGAAAAACTGGACTGAATCAACTGCTTGGACTCAAGCTCTAAAAGCTGCTTCTTAAGTTTCTTATTTTCCTTTGTAGACATCCTCGTGGGAGGACGACTAACTGGCTGCGCGCCTGGAATGAGATCAATGCGGAACTCAATTGCCCGTTTGGGTGGCAAACCCGATACAGGCTCAAAAACATCAGAAAAGTCACAAGCAACAGGAATACGAGATATATCATCATCATCTCGCGAGTCAAGAGAATAAAAGGCCATTTCGGAATTATTCACATCCCGAAGAATAAGAGATAACTGAGTAGGCAAATCCAGATGTCGAAGATTTAAAATCCTCTCCGAACAAATAATCCTGGCATCATATCTCACTAGCCAGTCCATTCCCAAAATCATATCAAATCCCAGACAAGAAATAACGTGCAGATTCGCCCGGAAAGAAAAGCCACATAAAACAATCTCAACATCATCACACAGCAAACTAAGGGTCGTGGATCCCCCAATAGGATTCGCAATCCTTAAAGAAGTAACCATACAAGAAACATCCAAAGATAAATCATCAACGAGCTTTTTCGATACGAAAGAATGTGAAACACCCGTATCGAAAAGAACTCGTATACTATGGTCATAAAATAAAATAGAACCTTCCAAAATAGATGGAGATATACCTTTAGATTGAGAAGGACCTCCAGAAGCATTCGCTACATTTAACTTGCCAAATGATGAATTATTCGGAGCAATGGGACAAGTGGAACTACGATGACCTTCCCTCTTGCAATAACGACAGAAGAGAGGCTTAGGACAAGCTCGAATAATATGATCCGGAGAATCATAATTAAAACACTTTCGAACGAAAGGTGTTTCGGAAGACTAAGGCTGAGAACTAGGACCACCAGTCTTCTTTTTCTTAGAAGGAAAAGGCTTCTTTTGAATTGGAAACGGCCTCTTGTTGGGGTTCTTGGAAACCTCAACATCAACATCACTATCACACTCTTTCTCGATGGTCTCGAGGTGAAGTGCCGAATCAACCAACTCCTCAAAAGAAAGCTTAAGCTGGAGCAACAAGGACTTCTTGAGATATTTCTTAAGACCAGAGACAAACTTCAAATTCTTCTTATAAAAAGTGCTGATGAATTCAAGACCATACTTAGATAAAGCCTCGGATGATGCAACATACTCAGAAACAGAAGATTTCCCTTGCTTCAACTCAAGGAAGCGACGGGTCAATAAAACTTTTTCAGATTCAGGAACGAACTTGAGTTCAAATCGTCCCCGAAACTGAGTCCAAGAAAGAGTAGACTCGTCAACTTCGGCTACAAGAAGCTCATACCAATCAAGAGCACGCTCTTGTAATAAGCTAGAAGTTATAAGAACTCTATCATGGTCAGAAAGATCCATGCGAGAGAAGATACGCTCGCACGTGCGAAGCCAAGCTTGGACTTCAAGAACAGACACGGAGCCCTTAAACGGCTTTCCTCCAAGATGAGAAAAATCACTGCACTGACGTGCAAAGGCAGACTTGCGAGGTGGAGATACTCGAGGAAGAACTGGAGGTTGAGTGCTCCTAAACAATTCCATAAACTGATCAGTAGACATATAAACGCCATCCGGATGTGAGCCATTGGATTGCCCAGCATCCGAACGTCGTCCCCTACCTCTTCCAGCCATAAGCTGAAAGTAAGATAAGAACAAGATTATTCACAAGGTAGATACTTCATTACGGAATACTATGGAATAAAATGCATTCCTAGACGTATTCCCCAAATTCTATCTAACCTTGATGGAATAAAGAGACACTATGTTACAAAGGTTTGTATCACTTGTACACTTTGATGTACCGTAATATGTGCATCTATTCTGTGTTTATCATATTTTGTCCTGAACTCAGCTCTGATACCACACTGTGACGCCCCACCTCTATACCCATGCTAGCCAAGGACACTACAAAGTAATGCCGTCAACTAACACGGAGAATAAGGCTGGTTGGGAGCGACCATCTATAGCCTTGCTCTAATTATCTATTGAATACATCGACAATAAACATACCAAGCAGGTCGACATACCCAATGAATACTTAAAACAAAACCATAGGTGGTTGAAGGATCTATCAAAACAGAATATGACAACTCAAATGTAATATACATCACAGAACAGTAAATCATCATATACACATATACTGATACATTGCAGAGTATACAAAATAATACATGTCGAGTGGTATAGCAAACCACAATATACAGACGAGTTCCAGATGAATACATATCAGAGTTACTACAAAATGGGACTACACAAAAAGCTATGACAAAAAGAAGCTAGCGGAGTAGTCCATGCGGAAGCAAAATAGGCTAAGTCCAAAAGCACCTAACCTGAAACAACGGTCTGACCCGAGTATAAAATACACGGATCAGTCTAGCTAAACAAATCAGTTAGATAAACTGAACAACAATAAACCTGCAAGGTTACAAAGCATAATAGATATCTCTAAAAGAGATAACACAATCATCTAACGAAAGATGAATCATATAGAACAAGCCTCATATCATCGGCAACATATAGAAACAAAGGATAAGAATATCCCAAAGCAAGCAATAAAGGAAAACAACAAATACCGATAAATACGAGTTCCACAAGGTAAACGCTATATTTCGTGTGGCTCCAAAGAACCAATACAGAAAAGCAATACCAAGGGAATATACATATAAATGAAACATCATGAGCGGTGGTGAAGAAACCACTCCGATATCTCTTGAGCGGTGGTGAAGAAACCACTCCGATATCTCTTGAGTGGTGGTGAAGAAACCACTCCAATATCTCTTGAGCGGTGGTGAAGAAACCACTCCGATATCTCTTGAGCGGTGGTGAAGAAACCACTCCGATATCTCTTGAGCGGTGGTGAAGAAACCACTCCGAAAGCAATACTAAAGGTAACCGACAACCCCAAATATCTTTCGAGTCAGGGCAAAGGACCAACTCCAAAAGCGATATTAAAGGCAATAAGCCAGAGGAGACAGTCCGAAGACACTATCCCAAAGGCAGCATGTGTCACAAACTCCCAGAGAGGAATCCGAAAAGTGGTGACGTGAGTCCCATAACCACCCGTTCGCACTAAACGGTTTACTATCCATTAGTTAATTTCACACTCGAAGCAGTACAAAGTTCACCTCATATCCTCAGTAAACCAAACCCGAAGGTCAAAACGATCAATTGAATAGGTCGGGGATTAATCGGAAAGATAAACGCACAAATTCATGGTCCGTGTTTTGCCCAACCATTTAATCACCCTTCCACTTCGCTCGAAGTGCGAAATTGTGCGTGTGTTTAAATAGAATTTATAAATTGGAGAAACGAGCTTTTAATATGATTAGAAAGATTATTTTATAAAAACCCGTGGATGAAGTCAAAAATAAGTTATCAAAGTCAAAGAGGCAATAACAACCACTAAGAAGCAACTTGAATCGATAAAATTTGGAAAACAAATCAAAATATGCAAAACTAGGCAAAACAGGCAAAACATGAGCTGGTCGGTTGACCGGTTGCAGGGCTCGGTCGGCTGGCCAGATGTAGGAAATAAAAAAAACTCGACATGAGCATGTCGGTCGACCGGCTACAGGGCTCGGTCGGTCGAACTGCATAAATTTGCAGTTTCTGCCCTTTTTCCAATGAAATGCAAGTTCTTCCAAAATGCGACCGTTCGAGCAATGGAGTTAAGGAGCCTTAGCCAATAGATACCCCAGCTCCATTAGCTCTCCGATTCGCAACCAAAAACATATTCAAACATCAAAGTTAGGATCTTTAAAGAATTGAACCCAACACTAAAAATTTGGATATTCTCCAATTCATTCTAAACCAAAAGCAAGTGCATATGAATAAGGTGTTAGGAATTCATACCCAACATTTATGATATCAAGAGAGGTAGATGTGAGTTCAAAACTCACCTTTTAACCTCACAAACAAAGAAGATGAAGGAGATAAAACCCAAGGAGAAGACCAACTAATCACTACTTCAACCCAACAAGCTTCAATCTAAGAACGAACAAGTATTTTCCTAAGTTAGGTTTAGGAAAACTTTCTGAAATTGAAGGAGAAAGAGTTGGAGAAGAAGAAGAGAGACTTACCTATGGCTTCTCTATGATTTTGGAGCAAGAAATCAAGTTACAAAGGAGAAACTAGGGCATGCAATTTCTATTTCCTCTTCCCTTCCACCATTTTCAGTTTTACTTGAGAAATGAAAATGAAAGAAGATGAAATGAAGAGAAAGGGTTGAGTTAGAGGGTTAATTATGCTAGTGGGCTGAACCCAAACCCAATAGAAAAAGTAGCCAAAATTTCACAAACTCCAAACATATCAAAGATTATACTCAAAAAGATCGCAAACACCATTTTGGAACCAATGGAGGTAGTTTCGAGTTCCAATTCGGCCATTTGCAGAAAGTAACATTTCAGACCAAAATCCGACTAACGATGCTATATTTAAATTAAACATTTAAATATAAAATCGTTAAATATGCGGGTTGTTACAGAATGGCTCGTTCAATAGTTTTATATTGGTTAATATAACTAATGTCAAACAAAAATATCGATGTGAATAATTTACATAGTTCTTTCGATTTAAGAATATTTTGAATGTTCAATATGGAAGCTCCGCTTTGATTACAGTCAAATCGTGGCAAAGTGTCCATTAAGTGACTATAGTTGTGTAACGAGCCGCAAATTTATTAATTTGAAAAAATATATTTATTTTAACTATTCAAATATAAGGCTTCTTAACATAGATTATATTATCTTAAAAAATAAATAATGTTGGTAATCTTATTTTGAATAAGTATCTTCAAAAATATATACTTTGGAAAAATATCGATAAGATGACCGAAAACCATTTTATTAATAGATAACTCTATAATTATAAAAATTCATGCATGGAGATAAATACATACAGTTACTTATCCATTTAAACAAGAATATGAAATAAAATTATTTATTTTATATTTTTGGAAATAAAATGTATTTTTACATTATCAATAATGGCATCGTATTTCATAATTTATTTATGAATTTAAATTGAGACTTAATGATTTAATAATTATTATAATTATTCCAATAATTGTTTCTAAAAGATAATAATTCATTTTAATTAGTTATGAAGTGATAATAAATCATTGAAAATAGTTTTATAAAGAGATATATTTTAATTTTAATTATTTGGAAAATTGATATCGCTTTATCAATATAACAATAGTTTTTGTAAAAAATGTTTAATATTAATTTATATGGTTTTATAATTCAAATGATATCTTTTTACTTAATTAAGAATGATGGAAAATTAGTTTTCAATTTTTTTCACCTTCATATGTAAATTGATTTATAAGTGAAAATGTGATCGGGAATCGGCTTCTCGATTTTCAATAGTTTAACGAACGAAAGTTGTTTAAAGTTATTGCAACCTTGTTTATATGCCTTATGTACATATATAACATTCACATGCATGCACTAACATATACATGAACACATATATACATAAAAATATGTGTATATAGTTATACACGCACACACATAGAAACACACACAAAATATCTTAGATATTTTACCAGAGTCAAAAGCAAACATCAACTCACTCACACACCATTACCATCACCACCACACGCATAGAGGATGAAATTAGAGAAACCGTGTGCCTTGATGGAAGAAAACGGGTGTTGGCAAGGGGAAAAAGAGTACTTACACATTTGGATATTTATTTCCAAAGCTTTTCCTATAAATACCCACCTTCTCTTTATTATTTCACACACTATTCTACTTCATCTTCTTCCTTATTCTCAAGCTTTTTAATGGCTTCCTACCATAGAAAAATTATAGTGAAAAATTAGCAAAAAGATAATAAATTTATATAGGTATATATACATATGCAATCCACCTAAAAACAAGATCAAATCCACTCCTTTCCTCTCTCATAACCCACGGCCACCACCTCCCACCACCAACGCCGAGCGTTCTACCACCTTCGAAGCTTGATTGAGCTCATTTAAAGGTCCAAGGCTTGATTTCGTAGGCTTTGATTCGATCATAGCGAAGATATAGGGAATTTTCATAAGTTAGAAACCAATGAAGATGAGAAACTCTATTTATATATATAATGATGATGTGATATGATTTCTATGGATGTTTACTATGCTTTGATGATCAAGTATTGGTTGTTTTAATAAAGTGTTTAACTGTGTAAACAAGTCACGTTAAATACACATCGATATTACATAAGGAAATCACTTTTCGAATCAAGTTATAAAATATATATGGAATCATTAAATCCCGTCGAAATGATTTAGAATGGTTTATAAATGTTTTATAAATAATAAAACCCAATTTGGTGAAGTTTGGACAAGTTATGAAAGTTAAGTCAAAAATAGGCACATTGTATAACGATAGTTCGTGATTTCACGGCGTAGAAGTTATATCCATTTCTACGATGGATTCGAAGTTGCAATTCTTTAGAATAAGAAATTTTCAAACTCTTATTATCATATTTTCAAATGAAGGAAAAATATCAAGATTTTGTTTACTAGATTTTGAAATATGGGCAAATTAAGTTTTCAAAATAGTCGTTGTTTGGCAGTTCGAAACCAAAGTGATAAATTCTTTAAAAGCGGTATTTTTTATTTCTTTAAAAATATGGAATAAATTCTATAAATATTTTAAAATAGATTGGAGTTATAAAAATGGATTTCTAAATAATAGAATGTTTTGATCAAATAAGCCTTAAAACACTATTCGCGGCACTTTTAATAACTTTTGAAATACGGCTTTAAACTTAAGTATTCATCACAAAATCTTTTATAAATGATTTTAAACAAATAATTAAGCATTTTAAAGATGATTTGGAGGTTTTATAATTTATTAAAAAAGGTTTAATCAAGTGATTTAAGTTTGGCTCTAAAAGCCGATGAGTGGATTGGATTTTTCTATTCATAAGATCCGGATGTAAGGTGCATTAACTAAGGAGATCTTTAGGAGGAACCGGAGCCTTGGCTCACTTGCCCTTTTTCTTGGGAAAGGAATGGATAAGGTCAAAATGTCAGAAATGAGGCAAGTATAAAAGATCCAAATTTACAAATTTAATTTAATACAACTTAGATTGTGTATAAATAATCTTATTATACTTGGTATTAATTTAATGCAACTTGGATTGTATTGAAATAATTTTCTTATACTTGGTATTAAATTCCCAGGAGAGAACCATACTATCTATGTGAATTTAAAATGTGATCCCACCATTATTCAACGGATAGTAAAGGTTGAATACAAAAATTTATGTCGAGTAGAATTAGTATAATTTCTATTAGCCTTTTTTGCTTAATAAGGTTTTGCATTACGATTTATGAGAAACGATTTTGATTTGGTATTTCCAAAGTTAAAGAATGGTTTATTGATTCCATATATACAAGAAAAGAATATGATTTAAAGATCTATATCTCTAAAAGAGATATTTTATTTGATAAAAGATATTAATGAATGAAATGATAATCACCCTCGAGCTTAACATCTTTTTTATCGAGGATTGGTTGAAAGGAACCAGAGTCGGATTTGGTGATTCCTGTTCGAAAACCATTTTGAACCAATTTATATGTTCAAAGGTGAAAACCTACAATGGTAATAAATGGAACGAAGGGTTGCTTGTCACTGACCCTCGGTGGAAATTTCCTACATACACACACACACACACACACACACACACACATATATATATATGGGAGTAGTACCTTCATTTGACTTCAATGCAAGGGCTACTCGCTACTAATTCTAGGGTGATTCCCGACATGATGTAGTAGGAGAATTCCTTTGGTTTGTCATGTTCCTAGACAACTTCTATGGATGAATATCTGACATTACATTTCTAAAATGCACGTAAAATGATTTTTCCAAATGTACATCTATTTGGTGGTGTAGGAGGTAACTTTCTTATACTTAACACCCTTCTCTAAGATGTACGAGCTCAGAGGTTGTACATTTTTGGAAATCAATAATGCATGATGGATTGACAATGTGGTATTTAAGTGAAATATGTGCTGTGAGAAAGGTAATCGTTACCTTGAGCATTATCACCCGGGAATAACAAAAACAGGGTAGATGCGGCAGGGCCAAGTGGGTTTCTCCCATTAGAATATGGTCATCACCTTTCTAGATCTCCCTCTACAAATCGGGTATGTTGTGTATGCTATGAGAGCTCATGGTTAGGTCGGGAACGACCAGGGTAATGTCATATTCGGTACTATCATTGATAAAGGTAGCCAGTTCTATATTGGTAGAGGTTGGAGCCTCAGGTACATTTTCTTGGAGATGTAGTATCGAAAGGTAGCCCTTACCTTGTTATTGTATGGAACCCATTTCCCAATATGAGCAATTATGGTTTTAGTTGTAAACCTATTATGATGTCGAATTTAACAAATATAACAATTCCGGCTATGATTAATATGTTATTTGAAAGGATTTTCAAAGAATGCCATTAAAATAATATCCCTGATTTTGCATAGCAAATGTTTTGGTTATCATAAGGTAAAAACCCGTTTCCTATTTATATACTACATGGTCTAATGAGATACCCTTTGTTCACAAATATCCATATTTTGAATTTCTTACACCAGTCTCATGACTGATCCGAAGTTTATTATATTTTCCCTTAAACTTTGGGTGCCTTATTTTTTCGGACAACCAATTAGTCAGGTTTAACTTGGAGCATTATGATGGAGCTTGAAGACTGGAGCTAAAGATGCTACTGTAGATAGTTCTCCCTTTCCATTTCCGCTGCATTAATTTACTGATTGTACTCTGCATTTATAAGGATAGAGATTTATAACTGTCTAGGCTAATTTATAAGATAGATTCTGATAAATGTATTTAATATTTCCACTGTAAAGATATATATTCAAATAATTTATGTTATTCCATTTGTGTAAGATTATATTCTGTCTTTGTTTTCTCTCTACCCTTTACTATCCGTCCTTCCAACGCTTGGTTTTGTGGCACATGAATATCGAGGATGTATTATTGTCGATTTCCGAGGGTCGAAAGGGCGAGTCGCCGCATTTGGTATCAGAGCTTAGGTTGAGCAAAACCCTGAGCCTTGAAGAGGTAAAGTCTCATTAGAGATAGGGTTGCTAATACTCTAGGATGAGTAACTCATTAAAGATAGAGAAAACGACATCCTAGAATGAGTTGATTATATTATAGATGAGCATGTATTTTTTAATGATATGTAAAAATGATTTGTTTAGAAAAATATGGTAATTGAAGTAATTTTACCTAGGATTATATTTTGAATATAAAGAATATATGTTGAAAAAATTATATAGTTATATAGGTTATAATTTGAATGATAGTTTAAAATCAAGATTAGTAAAATCTAAGTATAAATATCTTATGACTAGTATTCACAGTCTAACACTGAGAAAATTATGAGTAAACCTTTGAAAAAGGTTTTGGATAATAATAACTCTCATCTCGAAAGGGTTTTTGGAAGGGAATTTTCAAAGGATTTTATTTCAAATATTTTAGGTATTGGTTTGAGAGAAACAATATCATATGTTTAGTAAACTATAACCCTTGACTTTGTAAATTTAAAATGGATTTATGCTGGGATAAATTTAGATTTATAACCTAACATTAGATTTAATTAAGACAATTAAAATTCTTAGTATCTAAGTTTTTTTGGTAATAATACAGGAGAAAGTATTCAAAGGGAAGACCTCAAGAGCAAACTAGGGTAGAAGAATGATCTAATCACTCTTTCAAGTGATGAGGAAGTACTCAAGAAATGGCCACTTAGCAATATTATGCCTATTATTAAGGATAATTAAATTCATACACCCGACTAGATAAAGATGGTTACCCTATGCTCGAAATGTCTACATCGCCCTCGACCCCAGAGCTTATTATAGTGTCTAATGACAACAGACCCCTCAGGCCTCGGAAGGAATGTGGATCACTGACGCGGTAAGTTCAAAACTCGAACCAAAAGAAGAAATTCTCGAGGAGGAGCCGATGGAAGAAGAAGTTGAAAAAAGGACCTGAACGCTATAATATCCCATGGATCAAACAACAGCGGTAGAGACAGTAACGTCATATGGGAGATGAACAGTGACCATATTATTTAGCACGAGGAGTCGTCAGATTCACCCATTCTTTGGGACAACATGGAGGACGAAGAGGAAGAATTTGAGGATCCCAAAGATGGAGAAGTTATACAAGAAATGCCAGCTGGACTTGGCCATGTGCCGTGGAACCACCCCTGGCTGCCATATGAAGTAGAGGTGATACCAATGGAGTGAGGATGAAAACGAAGCTGATAACGAACAAGATGATAGTGATGACAATGGAGAAGTCTTGTTTGATTTTGGATACTGAAATGGACCGTCGGCATCGGACTTAGAGGGGTGATTATGACGTGAGATTGGAAGATTTTGAAGCACCTATCTAATATTAATATTATGTAATAGCGTGTATATATATATGGCTTGTAAGGTAGTTATTTTTTGATTAGTATGAAAACCCAAGTAGGTTTAGAAGGACTTAAGAATGGTTTATGTACGTAAGGAGAAATGATGTGTGAATATAAAATATTAAGCATGTATAATATAATTATGTCCTTTATTTATGACTTTACTCAAATGTAAATACATGAATCACATAAGAAAATTTCATAAGAATAAAACTATATCTCTATGAAATTTTTGAAAACTTAAACCATGGTTTTCTAAATATTTTGGAAAAGATAGCGTTTTTACACGAATTATTTCGTAACACAAATTTGGCCTAAAGGTTTGAATATAAGATTTTGATATTCAAAAAGGATTTATCACTCAATGCTTTAGGGAAAACATTGGTGAGGATTTGTAGTCGGATCCTTACATTTTTGATCATGGTTGAGAGCTATGCAAGGAAAATAAAAGTGTTAACGCTTAAATTTAAACGTCAACACCCTAGTGTATAAGATGTGATTGTGAAAGCACCACCCACTTGTATGGGAATCAGAAATAAGCAGAAAGTATGTAGAAAAACAGTAAGAGACGCAGTATTTATAGTGGTTCGGCTTAGGATCAAGCCTACGTCCACTTTGAAGCTCTTTATTGTTTATTTAGATACAGTTTTTTTTACAATCAACTCCGATTACAACACACTTAGACAAATATCTCAAACCCCGATGTAGAAGAATCCTTTGAATGCATGATGAATGAGTTATTTTTCTTCACGAGATTTGTTGAAATGTATTTGGTGATTGGAGTGATAGAAATGTTGCTTGAGTGTTGCTTGAAGTCGAGACAATAGCAGAGTAATGGCCCGTAGGAAGTCCGTCCCCCCAAAAGTCCTTTGAACGTTGGAAGTGGCTACGTATTTATAGGCAAACTTCCTAGGCTGAAATCGCAGAGTCATGAGTCGTGACCGACTCATGATGAGTCGTGACCGACTCATGATGAGTCGTGAGTCGTCTGCGAGTCACCCCTTTGCAGCATGATCTTGAACTTGCCTCTGAGTCTTGTGTTGTGTGTCGGCTTATGCTTGACCCGTGGCTGAGTCATATTAAGTCATGGCCGACTCATTGGACCAAGCCTCTGAGTCGCTTCCGAGTCATCTCCCGCTAGCATAGGTTGTTCGGCAATGGACTATGGCTCAATGGTTTTAGGTCGTAGACAAGCCATGATCAGTTGTGAGTCGCTCCTTTGAGTGACCTTATAGGATGAGTCGTGGGCCAGTTGAGTCGCTGGGTCGGTAATGAGTCGGCAACTTACTGAGTCGGCTATCAAATGAGTCGGTGTCCCTCATGAGTCATTGAGTCGTCATTAAATTTAGGTCGGCAACAAGCTAAGGCTACTGAGTCGGTAATCATCTTGAGTCGTGAGTCGCTCAGTCCTTTAACTCGCGCGGCCTACCGATCCATTGAGTCGCTACGTGCCTTGAGCATATGAGTTGATCCAATCCTTCAGTCATAAACCCACTGAGTCGTTAGGTACTTCATGCTGATGAGTCGTGGATAGCTCTGAGTCATTCACTCATATGAGTCGCTCCCTGTTGAGTCGGTAACTTCTATGAGTCGTGAGGTTTCTTGAGTCGGCAGCTCAATGAGTCGGTCTGTATCATTGAGTCGCCACCAGTTGAGTCGGGGATTCTTTGAATCGGTCCTTTCCTTAAGTCGTAAGACACCTTAAGTCGTAGGTCGCTTCAAACCTTAACCCGTTGACGCTTCTAACTCGTAGGCCTTTTAACCCGTATGCTGGAACGGGGTTAACATTTGCCCCTCGAAGCACACGCTTAAATCGTAAGTCGTGTGCTTCGACTCATCATAACCCGTGCCGATTCGAGTTCCAATATTTCCAGGTATAAAAGTGCTTGAGTCGTTTCTCCTCTTTCTCACTTCTCATTACTTATCCCAGAGCCGCATCTGCCATTAGAGACCTTTCAATCTTCCGAAGGCGAATCCAAGTTAGCCGATCATCAGTCCATCCTTTCCACTACATTGCGTAAGTGATTTCGAACTTCAATCCAACAACGACCATTGCTAAGGCACAAATTTCCGTTTCCTATTCCCAAATCACCGCCGCATGTCTCACTTGGGCTTTGAGTTGAGTTGTGAACGACTCTGATCATTGTTGGCTGTGTTGTTGTTGTGATCCTCTAGATTATAGCATCGCACTTGATTCGTGGCAGCTTCATGACAGTTTTGGATCGGTGTTATTTAGGCGATGGCGGGTATCGGGTTGGAGAGGAGTTAACTGGTTCAGGAGTTTGGGAGAGATGAGGGAGGCTTTAACGGGTTAACCGGGTTAATGGATCCTTGGCTTCACGGGTTAACTTAAGAGATGGTGTGGCAGTGTGTGAGTGGAGAACCGACCTTAGGGGCCTTTGCAGAGTTACTCATGCACGACTTAATGCCTTAACCGTGTTAATTCATATGACTCAGGTCTTAGGTCGTATGAACGACTTAACCCTTTAGGTCCTTTTGACGACTTATCCTTTTAAACCGTGCACGACTCAAACCATAAGCCGTGAACGACTCAGCAACTTCCATGCGACTCAGTAGCCTTTACCATTGACTTTAATCCGACCTAGCAAGTTTTACGACTTAAACCATGAGTCGTAACCGAGTTAGAACTTAGAGGATTTCTTGTTGCTTTGGACTGGAGCCCCCCTTCTGTTCCTTGACTTACGACTCATAGAACTGCCGACTTATAACATCAGCGGTTTAGAATTGAAGCAACCTAACTTAACTTGCCTCACTTTCCTTAGGTCGTAGCCGAGTCATCCAAATAACCAATGACTTAGCTTAACCCATACAAAGAATCATTGTGCCGTTGACGACTTAACACTTGTAAATTTTGTTTGAACTTTGAACTGTTGAACTTTGCTGCTTTCTTTTACAGGTCACTCTTGCAAGCTAATAACCTGTCTAACACAATGTTTACAGAAAATTGGGACGAATATACTGCCATTGACTGCCCACATCAAATGACAGATTAGCTTATAGATAATTAACTTGAATGAACTGCATATATGAAGTGCCTTTAATATATCTATTTCAAACAAAATATCAAAGCAATGCTGAAGTAGTCAATTGAAATCGACTTGCTTGCACTAATATTATGTTTGAACTTTTAAGTTAACAAGTTCTGAAATGTTTACCATCGATCAAGCATCGATTAGTGTAATCCTAGTTATATATACTTGTCACTTTTCTAGTCTTGCACAACACTTCACACTTTTTAGGAAACGCGCACCTTCGCATTTGAACATCCAGTTGCTTGTGTAGAATGACTTCTCATCAAGAAGAGCCGATGAGTCAGACTGAAGATACCTTTCCGGTAGCTATTCCTGTGGATAACCCTCCAGAGAGAATACCAACAACTCTGAATCAACGGACGTTTAATCAATTGTGCGTCCAGTTTGGCATCGATGATGCTGACGCCTTACTACCGGGGCCAAATGATACTGCCGATAGGCCACCTCTTGGTTTTGTTGCTGTCAATCGCCAAATGTGCTTAAATGGCGCTATTCCTCCTTTTAACGACTTTCTTCAACAGTTCTTGCTTCGGCTGTCTATCTCTCCATTCCAATTACACCCCAATGGCTATGCTATTCTGATGGGGTTATGTGTTCTATTTAGGAGAACCTTGGATCGACTACCAAGCTTCGGGGAGATCTGTTATTTCTGCTCATTTACAAAAATTAAAGACCATCCCTCCATTGTGGTTATAAGAAGCGCTCGAAACCGCAAACTTATTACTGATCTCTCCGAAAGCGCTCACGGATTTTTGAATCAGTTTTTCTTCGTTCGTTGCCCTCCAGGGTTTTATGCCATCTGGAGAGTAGGAAGTAAGATTTCCTGTCTATATTCTTTCCGCTTTGAAGCCATTTTTGAGATCCGAACTTTTAGTTGCTAACTTCATTCTTTGTTCCTGTTTTAGCGCTTCCACCCCCTACCAGGGACCCAAGTTTTAAGCAAATTTTAGAAAGATTAAATGCTGTGCCGGCAGAAGAAAGGAGCATAAAGTTTCTGCTAAGCGATGAATTTTTACACCAATACGGACTTCTCCATCCCTCTCGCTTTACTCAGCCTCATGAAGCCCCGACTGAAGTTCCCGATTCTCCGACGAAAACTCTCGACGCCTCGGTCTCCACTAAAGATCGTGTGCAGGGAGAAACTTCTACTGGAACTCCATTAGTGAAGTGCTCTACTCCACGAGACGACACGGGGCCATCCGAAAAGTCCGCGCTTCCCCCCATTACTGAAGAAGAAGAGGAGCAACCTTCCCAAACTATGAAAAATGCCGATAAAGGAACTGATGGAGGGAACCAGGCTAGGCATGACGATGATGATTTCTTTGGGGATTTAAGTGACTTATTTATCTCTTCCCAAGAGCTCTCTAAAGATGATCCTGCTCGTGGTAAAGTTTTACCTCCAACAATTGAAGTGACATCTGCCCTCCAACTGACTCCAACTTCTTTATTCCAAGAATTGCCACCGATAGCGAAACCTATTACATCCCCCCAACTGAGAAGTGGTTCGTTAGCCCAATGCGAGTAGTTTGCACTTCACACACCACTTAAGAATTTTCCAGCACACTTATGCACTTATCTTCTTATGCTTTAAAGATTTCTGAAGCTTATCTTTTCTTATTTCAGATTCTCCAATGACACGCGGTGGATCATACTATCAAGATTTTCAACGCTATGGTGGGCGTGGACAGTATAATTATGGGCGCTACTTCTCTTCCTATAGGGAGTCTGATGAAGAGAGGGCTGCTCGAAAAGCTCGGGAAAGGAGGGATAGGGATGAGCATCGCGACTCCCCGCAGAGAGGTGACGATTCCTATAAAAGGAAATCACACGATGACCGGGGAAAAGGTCATGTAGTAGAAGATTCGAGCAAACGAGCTCGACATGGTGAGAGACATGCTTCCACCACTCCCGACAAGCCTACTGCCCCTGCCCCTCTTGATATTTCTTCCGACTCTCCTGCTCTCGGAAAGGAGGACATCCAGACAATAATAAGCAGGCCTAAATTTCAAGTGGGGCCTGGCCCAGCCACCTTACAAAGTCGCTTTCCACAATGGTGCTTAAAAGGCGTGAGATTCGATCTTGACCTGGTTCCAATCGACAAGCCCGCCATGCTGCGAAATCTTGACGCTGTTAAACTTGACATCGAGAGGATGTCAAACTGGCAGAAGCTTGTTGATGAGCTTCAACGAGTTAACCGCGCCAACTTAGAGGCCATGCTCACCATGGAAAATGATAAGGCTGAGTGGCAAAAGGTCCTTGAGCAGCATGATACCGAGATGAGAAGCATTACTTCCTACAACGAGGAGCTTGAAGCAAAGGTCGAGAAGTTGAGAGATGAGCTTGCTGCTTCCTCTACCTCATATTCTCAAAAAGAAGAAGTGCTTCTCAGACAGGTAAGAGATGCTCATGCCAGCCAACGGGATGCTGAGGATAGGCTCGAAGCTCAGAAAAGAATTAATGAGGGCTATATTACTGATGTTGCGGAGCTCCAAATGAAAAACAAATCCCAGGAAGCGGAGATACAAATGCTCAAACTTCAGCTTTCTAAAACGGAGAGGGAGCGCGATGAGGCCGTCGCCGGCAGAATCGCAGCTGAGGAATCTCACGAGGAGACTAAGAATAGCTTTGGCTCGACACTATTCGACTTCTACTTACATAGCGTCTTGGGGCGTGGAAGCCTTGCTTTTCTAGGTCCCAAGTACGAGATCACTTTAGCCGAAGTGTGGGAGGCTGCCCTCGATATGCTTGGTGCTGAGGGTGCTGGTTATGATGAGTCAGCCTTGGAAAGGCATTATTTTGATGAGGACGCTCGCACTGCTCTCGCCAGGGGAAAGGAACAACTTGCAAAACTAAGAACCGAAGCGACAGAAGGGGGGCAGGTTGAAGGAACTACTTCAACTACCCCGGTTCAGCCACCTTCTTTGTCCGAAATCAACATCATTGGTTCCAGTTCCCATTTTGCTTCTCCTACCAAAATTACTACTGAGATTACAAGTGTACATGGTGGAGATGAGGGCGATGAGAGCGCTGACGCGCAAGCATATGAAGTTGATATCAGGAGATCAGCTTCACCAGGTAACCTCACTGTTAATCCCGCCACTGTCAATTCTGTTCAAGCGGGTTATTCATTTGCTTCACATGAGTTTCATGAACTCCTTGGTTATCTTCTCAATCTCGATGAGCCTTCATCTCCTCTCTCTACTAACTTTATTGGTGAGCCTTCATCTCCTCTTTTTACTGACTTTAACCTCTTTTCTTCTGTAGAGAAAGCACCAAGTACTGCTCAAACTTCTACTCCTCCGGTTATCCTTCCTCCATCTCTTCAGGTGGCGCCTCCTACTGCCTCGCAACCCAGATCACAGGAAGAACAAATAGAGGCTCTTCACGGCTTGGATGATCCCGTCGCTTCGCAAGAGCAGAAAGATGAGAGACTTGAAGGAGGTGATATATCCCCGGAGCGAACTCCTTCTGACGACGTTGTTCTATCTAAACTTGTCACTCCGGGGAGTGAGTCTTCCTCGCAAAGGAGAAAGAAGCGTGGGACATCCAAGAGGAGGGGGAAGAAAATCATCGCCACTGAAGAGGAGCCGGAAGTTGAACCGATTGCGCCTTCCTCTCCTACTTCCCTTATGCCCACCGATCGTCCTGAAAAACTGATCATCCGGCCGGGTAAAGGGTCTAAAGGCAGCAAAAAGAAGTGAAGATCTTTAGTTTCTAGTTTTTTTTGTGTTTTGCATGTACTGGCTGAGAATTGTGCGGGTACCGGCCCCCGCTTTTCTTTATTTTGAGACCTGTACCTGCACTATAATTGAATAAAATGATTCTTCGTTTGTACAAACTTTTGTTTGAATTAGAGAGTACATTTGTTATTCGTTTTGGCATGAGTTCATTTGATATTGCAGCGAGCTCATGGTATGTTACTTGAGCGTTACCTTTTGCTGGTTTAGTTATATCATACAGTGTGTAATTATACTATATTGCCCCCATTCCATAAGTTTGCTGCAATATTCTATACTTCGGGGGGACTTGCACTCTTATTTGCTAAAGAATAATTATGTTATTTTTATTTTAAAAAGAATTCTTGTAGAGTACAACCCCCTTCGTATGAGTTTCTACGCGCTTTGTCCTTTGAAGAAATCACTTCTTTCTTTTTGCTTAAGTACATATCTCATCAAGTGAATTCCTCTATGTGGTAGAGCGGACCTCTGAAGGGTACTTTAACTTCTTTTCTTTTTACGATCATTTCCCATAGTAGGCAAATTACTTTTCCTTTGAAAGTTAAAGTACGCTTTTGATGAGGATTTTTTTTTTTTTTTTTTTTTTTATAGAAAGTTGTACCTCTGAGGAGGGATTTTTTCACGTTTCAACACTTGGAAGTTTTATTTCAATCTCGGTGAAACGTGTACCTCCAAAGAGTTATGCTTTAGAAATCCTTTTCACGTTTCAACACTTGGAAGTTTTATTTCAATCTCGGTGAAACGTGGGTTTCCAAAGAGGTCTTTCTACTTAATTGTGTTCCCGGGAGGGGGTTGTACCTCTGAGGAGGGATTTCTCACGTTCCAACACTTGGAAGTTTTATTTCAATCTTGGTGAAACGTGTACCCCCAAAGAGTTGTGCCTTTGATGAAAGCCTTTTCACGTTTCAACACTTGGAAGTTTTATTTCAATCTCGGCGAAACGTGGGCTTCCGAAGAGGTCTTTCTTCTTAATTGTGCCTCCGAAGAGGTCTTTATTTTGCTTGTCTTTCAACTCCGGTGAAGTGAAATTCCGAAGAGCGGCTGTTACACTTCAACTCCTGGTGAAATATGCCCCCGAAGAGGTCTTTATTTTGTTTGTCTTTCAACTCCGGTGAAGTGAAATTCCGAAGAGCGGCTGTTACACTTCGACTCCTGGTGAAATGTGCCCCCGAAGAGGTCTTTATTTTGTTTGCATTTCAACTCTGGTGAAGCGTAATTCCGAAGAGCGGCTGTTACGCTTCAACTCCTGGTGAAATGTGCCCCCGATAGGGTTTGCATCGCCTGGAAGTTACTCTCTCATGGTTGGAGGGTCATGACTTCTCCAATCTTTTTTGTTGAGTAGAGAACTTTCTTTTTTGTGGCATATATCCCATTAGGGGTCTTTGTAGAGAAGCATTTGGCCTCTGAAGAGGGCTTTTGGCCTCCGAAGAGGGCTTTGGTCTCTGAGGAGAAGCATTCGGTCTCCGTAGAGAAGCACTTGGCCTCTGAAGAGGGCTTTTGGCCTCCGAAGAGGGCTTTGGTCTCTGAGGAGAAGCATTCGGTCTCCGTAGAGAAGCATTTGGCCTCTGAAGAGGGCTTTTGGCCTCCGAAGAGGGCTTTGGTCTCTGAGGAGAAGCATTCGGTCTCCGTAGAGAAGCACTTGGCCTCTGAAGAGGGCTTTTGGCCTCCGAAGAGGGCTTTGGTCTCTGAGGAGAAGCATTCGGTCTCCGTAGAGAAGCATTTGGCCTCTGAAGAGGGCTTTTGGCCTCCGAAGAGGGCTTTGGTCTCTGAGGAGAAGCATTCGGTCTCCGTAGAGAAGCATTCGGCCTCTGAAGAGGGCTTTTGGCCTCCGAAGAGGGCTTTGGTCTCTGAGGAGAAGCATTCGGCCTCTGAAGAGGGCTTTTGGCCTCCGAAGAGGGCTTTGGTCTCTGAGGAGAAGCATTCGGTCTCCGTAGAGAAGCATTTGGCCTCTGAAGAGGGCTTTTGGCCTCCGAAGAGGGCTTTGGTCTCTGAGGAGAAGCATTCGGTCTCCGTAGAGAAGCATTTGGCCTCCGAAGAGGGCTTTTCGTCTCACGGGAATGTGTCGACCGATTGTGGTGAAATGTGTGCCCCAGAGGAGGGTTATTGTCAGGAAGTTTGGAGTTTCCTTTTCTTGTTTGGATGGATTCTCGGGAGTGTGTTGGCTGGTAACTCCACGACTTTGTAACGAGAGAGACACCTTTTTCGATGGAGCCCGCTTGAGGTCTCTATCCCCTGAGGAATTATGCCTTCAAAAAGGGCTGGCACTTCCGAAATGATCTTTTGTTGGCTGATGCTTGCTCTCGCATACTTTTTTGTCGTTGATTCATGTTGACAATTCCCATTACTTCACAAGGGTCATTGCTTTTAGCTGCCAAGCCTCTCCCTTACCCAAAGGAATATATTTTATAGTTAAGCAAATTGGTGGTGGCAGATGTAGGTTCTTTAACTGGCCGTTTGTTTGTTCATACATTTGCGGTTAGCTATATATGATCTGCTTTTATCCACCTTGCTTACTTTCGGTTGAAGTTCTCCTTTTGTAAGATTTGGATATGGGAATTTTGAATGGCTCAGTGCTTGACTACTGGATGTTGTTGCGGATCGCTTCGTCTCATGACTGGTAAGTCTTGTTTTATGGCCTGCATTATTAAATGGTCTTTTTAGCAACACGCTCAACGTATTTCATACGCCAAAATAAAACAGAGCAGTTTATAATAGTAGGGAACACGAGAATTATAGTGATTTAGCCAGAATTGGGCCTATATTCACTTTACTGCTGTTGTTATTTGCCTGCCTTGCAATTGCCCTTAACAAGAGAATCATATATCTGTAAATTTATTGCAATATCTCAGCAGAGTTTTTATGTAAAATATGGATGTAAGTGGCTATTATTCCAAGTTCTTGGAATTGGTTCTCTTTTGACAGTTGCGAACTTGATTGATTATATTAGCAGTGCCTCAGTGCCATCCTTAAGTGTGCACTATCTTCTTCTGTTGGCAGGTGGTTTTAACTGAAGAAGCATACTCTAGCCAAATCTTATTTATTTGCTTAGAGTATTTCTTATTTAGGTTTTGCCCCTGGACTTTCGTCACTTAAGACTTGCTTTAGAAAGCTACCAAGGGTTGCTTGATATTGTAACGAATCGGCTGGACATTGATTGCCTGCAAATTTAGATTGATAATTTTAGTGACATTCTTAGAATATTTCACATATCGAAATAAAATAAGCGACTTGTAATAATAGGGAGAACAAGGCTTATAGTTTTTATTATTTATTTGCACTGTCTTTATAACAGATTTTGATACAAGAATTATTGGATCAGCATTCCTTTACAAATTTGAAACATAGTATTCAAGTAAAGTAAGAAAGCAGTTGTTGCCCCAAGCTTTAGGGATTGAATCTTTTGGCTTGAAAGGATTGGATGGCAACGTTTTTCAGAATCGAAACTTCCTTTCACTTTGAAGGTCTTCCTGAAGCGTGTGCATGTCTTCCCGTCTCATCCAATTTTTTCCTACCTGGTGAGGGCTTGCTGTGACGATACTGATGATAGGACCTTCATTTCCCTGTGCCACGGTTCTTTTATTTGAGCTACATTGTTGAGCGGACACCAGCTGCACCTTGGAGGATGAGGAGTAGTTAATTCCATCTCTTTTCACATATTGTTGCAGTTCATTCTGTTTGAGCAACTCTTCAATCTCCTTCCTTAAATGGCGACATTGATTGGTGTCATGGCCAGGCTGATTGTGAAATCGGCAGAATTTTCCATTGTCTGTTGCGCTTCTTCTCAACAGAGATGGTTTGGGGTACACAACAACGTCCTTTGTTGCCAAGAAGATATTTTCCGGAGTGTCGGTCAAGGGAGTGAAGTCAGAGGATCTGAAGCGTCGAGCTTTTTTCAAGAGCTTCTGCTTTCTTTTCCCTCCATTGTCCTCTCTTTGTTCAATCATCTCCGGTATGTATTCTTCATCGTTACCAGGACTCAATGGGTGGTCGTCAACTATTCTCTCGAAAGTTGCCCTTGACAAACGTTCGTGGATAGTTGGTCGTGGCCATGAACTTTCTGTTTGGGGGAATGGTCCAATAATGCCAGTTGCTCGTTGAGGAATATTCCATTCTTCTGAAACCTGAGCCTCCTTAGCAATGGTTTTTATATTGCTTTCTAGTCGACGGACTTCCTCTTGCAATGTGTTCATCTTGTCCAGTATTCTATTACTTTGAACTTCCATGTGTTGATATATTCCATAAATCACAGCCTTTAATTCAGCCTTTGTGACCCCAATAGTTGAAGCTGTTTCCCCTAATGCGGGAAGAGCAATGGCGTTGCTGCTAGTACCTTCAAACCTCAAAAACTTTCGTTTCCTTTCAGAAGCCATAATTTCTGCTAGACTTCTAGTCTTCAAGGAAATTCTCTCTACAAATCTTCTGTAAAGCAATGATGATAGAAGTCCTGAGTTCAATTCTCAGTGAAAGCACCAAAATGTTAACGCTTAAATTTAAACGTCAACACCCTAGTGTATAAGATGTGATTGTGAAAGCACCACCCACTTGTATGGGAATCAGAAATAAGCAGAAAGTATGTAGAAAAACAGTAAGAGACGCAGTATTTATAGTGGTTCGGCTTAGGATCAAGCCTACGTCCACTTTGAAGCTCTTTATTGTTTATTTAGATACAGTTTTTTTTACAATCAACTCCGATTACAACACACTTAGACAAATATCTCAAACCCCGATGTAGAAGAATCCTTTGAATGCATGATGAATGAGTTATTTTTCTTCACGAGATTTGTTGAAATGTCTTTGGTGATTGGAGTGATAGAAATGTTGCTTGAGTGTTGCTTGAAGTCGAGACAATAGCAGAGTAATGGCCCGTAGGAAGTCCGTCCCCCCAAAAGTCCTTTGAACGTTGGAAGTGGCTACGTATTTATAGGCAAACTTCCTAGGCTGAAATCGCAGAGTCATGAGTCGTGACCGACTCATGATGAGTCGTGACCGACTCATGATGAGTCGTGAGTCGTCTGCGAGTCACCCCTTTGCAGCATGATCTTGAACTTGCCTCTGAGTCTTGTGTTGTGTGTCGGCTTATGCTTGACCCGTGGCTGAGTCATATTAAGTCATGGCCGACTCATTGGACCAAGCCTCTGAGTCGCTTCCGAGTCATCTCCCGCTAGCATAGGTTGTTCGGCAATGGACTATGGCTCAATGGTTTTAGGTCGTAGACAAGCCATGATCAGTTGTGAGTCGCTCCTTTGAGTGACCTTATAGGATGAGTCGTGGGCCAGTTGAGTCGCTGGGTCGGTAATGAGTCGGCAACTTACTGAGTCGGCTATCAAATGAGTCGGTGTCCCTCATGAGTCATTGAGTCGTCATTAAATTTAGGTCGGCAACAAGCTAAGGCTACTGAGTCGGTAATCATCTTGAGTCGTGAGTCGCTCAGTCCTTTAACTCGCGCGGCCTACCGATCCATTGAGTCGCTACGTGCCTTGAGCATATGAGTTGATCCAATCCTTCAGTCATAAACCCACTGAGTCGTTAGGTACTTCATGCTGATGAGTCGTGGATAGCTCTGAGTCATTCACTCATATGAGTCGCTCCCTGTTGAGTCGGTAACTTCTATGAGTCGTGAGGTTTCTTGAGTCGGCAGCTCAATGAGTCGGTCTGTATCATTGAGTCGCCACCAGTTGAGTCGGGGATTCTTTGAATCGGTCCTTTCCTTAAGTCGTAAGACACCTTAAGTCGTAGGTCGCTTCAAACCTTAACCCGTTGACGCTTCTAACTCGTAGGCCTTTTAACCCGTATGCTGGAACGGGGTTAACAAAAAGTTTCCAAGTCTGATCGGAGATCGCACTAGAGAATCGAGTGGATCAATACTAGTTTGGAAGTAAAGTTATGGATTCAAATAGTAGATTGAATCAGATATTGCATACAGATAATTTATATATATCATACGAGTGTAAATTTAAGAAATAAATATTTCGGAGCAAACACCTTTGGGGTTTGCATTGTAATTTTGAGGAAGAAATTCTTTTAAGGGAGGAGTATGCAACAACCCGCAAATTTATGAACTTGATAAATTATATTTATTTCTAGTTATTCAAATATAAGGCTTCTTAACATAGATTATGTTTTCTTAAATAAAAAATAATGATGGTAATCTTACTTTTAAATAAGTATTTACAAAAATGTATACTTTGGAAAAATATCGATAAGATGACCGAAAACCGTTTTATCAATAAATAACTCTATAATTATCAAAAGTCGCCCACGGAGCTAGATACATACATTTATTTCTCCATTTAAGCAAGAATATAAAATAAAGTTATTTATTTTGTTTTTGGGAAATAAAATGTATTTATGACATCATCAATAATTACATCGTATTTAATAATTTATTTATGAATTTAAATTAAGATTTAATGAGTTAATAATTATTATAATTATTCCAATAATTTTTTAAATCGTAATAATTAGTTAGGAAGTTATAATAAATATTTTTTTATAAATAGATATATTTGATTTGAAATTATAAGTAAAATTGATATCGCTTTATCGATATAACACCACTTTTTGAAAACAATTGTTTAATATTAATTTATATAGTTTTATAATTCAAATGAGATCATTTTAATTAATTAATAATGATGGGAAATTATTTTTCAATTTTTTTACCTTTATATGTAAATTAATTTATAAGTGATAATGTGGCCGTGAATCGACTTCCTGATATTCAATGGTTTAATGAACGGATGTTGTTCAAAGTTGTTGCAACGTTGTTTATATGTCTTATGCACATATATACATACACATGGACACCCTACAATATACATGAACACATATATACATACAAATATACATATACACTTACACCCACACACACAAAAATATCTAAGATATTTTACCAAAGTCAAAAGAAAACACCAACTACTCACACACCATCATCACCACACATATGCAGGATAACATGGAGAGAAGCTATGCACCTTGATGGAAAATAAGGGGTGTGGGCAAGGGGTAAAAGTGTAATTACACATTTGGATATTTATTTCCAAAGTTTTTCTCACAAATACCCACTTCTCTCTTCATAATTTTAGATACTATTCTACTTCATCTTCTTCCTCGTTCTCAAGCTTTTTAATGGTTCTTACCTTAGGAAAATTTTAAAGGATGATTAGCAAAAAGAAAATAAATTTATATAAGTATATATACATTCGCAATCCACCTAAAAACAAGCTCAAATCCAATCATTTCCTCTCTCATAACCAAGGGCCACCACCTCCTACCACCAACGCCGAGCACACCACCTCCTTCCAAGCTAGGCCAAACCCATTCAAAGGTCTAAGGCTCGATTCTGTAGCTATAGCAAATTTTCATAAAGTTAGAAACCAATGAATGTAAGAAACTATATATATATATATATATATATAATGATATTGTGATATGATTGTTGTGGATGTTTACTATGATTTGATCATTAAGTATTGGTCGTTTTAATATAGGGTTTAATTATGTAAACAAGTCACGTTAAATACACGTCGATATTACGCAAGGAAATCACTTTCTGAATCAGGTTATAAAAGTGATATGGAATCGTTAAATCCCATTGAAATGATTTAAAATGATTTATAAATGTTTTATAAACACTAAAACTCAATTTGGTGAAGTTTGGACAAGTTATGAAAATTGAGTCAAAAATAAGCGCGCCGCGTAACAGTAGTTCATGATTTCACACCGTAGAAAGTTATATCCATTTATACGATGGACTCGGAGTCGGAATTCTCTAGAATAAAAAATTACTGAACTCTTTAATCATAATTTTCAAAGAAAAGAAAAATATCAAGATTTCATTTAGTAGATTTGGAAATATAAGCAAATCAAGTTGTCAAAATAGTCGCTGTTTGGCAGTTCGAAACCAAAGCGATAAATTCTTTAAAAGTGATATTTTTGGTTCTGTAAAAATATTGAATAAATTCTCTAAATGTTTTAAATGATACTTGGGTTATAAAAATGGATTTTTATATGATAGAAAAATTGGTTTGATCCAATAAGCCTTAAAAACACTATTCGTGGCACTATTCGCAGCACTTTTTAATAACTTTTGAAATGTGGATTTAGACATAAGTATTCTTTTCCAAATATTTTATAAGGTTTTAAAATAAATAATTATGTACTTTAAATTTGATTTGGAGGTATTGTAATTTATTAAAAAAAAGTTTTAAATAAATGATTTAAAGAAAAGCTATTATAATCAAGTGATTTAGCCTTGGCTCTAAAAGCTAATGAGTTAACTAGTTTTCTCTACGCGAGATCTAGATATGAGGTGATTAACCAAAGGAGATATTCATGAGCAACCGGTGCACTGGCTTACCTTGCCTCTTTTCTGAGCGAGGAGTGGATAAAGTTGAAACATCGAAAACGAGGCAAATATTAAAGATTCAAATTTACCAATTTAATTTAATGTAACTTGGATTTTATAGAAATAATCTTCTTATACTTGGTAATAAATTCCAAGGAGGGAATCCATACTATCCGTGTGAATTTAAAAGGTAATCTCACTGTTATTCGATGGATAGTAAAGGTTGAATATGGAAATTGATGTTGAGTAGAATTAGTATAATTTCTATCGACCCCTTTTACCCAATAAGGTTTTGCAATATGATTTATGAGAAATGATTTTGATTTGGTATTCCCATATCATATATATGTGGCGGTAGTGTCTTCATTTAATCTTCGATGCAAGGGCTACTCGCTACTAACTCTAGTGGTGAATCTCGACAGGATGTAGTAGGAGAGTTCCTTCAGTTTTTCATGCTCTTGGAAAACTTGTGTGAATGAATGTCTGACATTGCATTTCTAAAATGCATATAGATTTATTTTACAAACGTATGTGGGAGGTAACTCTCCTGTATTTAACACCCTTATCTGAGATGTACGAGCCCAGAGATTACACATTTGTGGAAATCAGTAGGGTATGATGAAATTGACATCGCCCATGAATGATTAAAATAGGGTAGATGCGATAGGGCTAAGTGGGACGCTCCCATTAGGATATGGTCATCACCCTTTTAGATCACGCTCTATATATCAGATATGTTATGTATGCTATGAAAGTTCTTGGATAGGTCGGGAATGACCGGGATGATGTCATATTCGGTACTATCTACGGTAAAGGTAGGTTGATTTTATATTGGTATAGGTTGGAACCTTTGACGAGTTTTTCTAGAGTTGTACTATCGAAAGGTAGTCCCTTACCTTGTCATTTTCTGGAATCCATTCTCCAATACGAGCCTTTATAGTTTTCGCTGTAAACCTATTATGCTGTCGAATATAACAATGTTACAATTCCAACTATGATTAATATGTTATTTGAAAGGGTTTTCAAAGAATGTCACTAAAAATAATATCCATGATTTTGCATAGCAAATGTTTTTGTTATCATAAGGTAAAAATTAGTTCCATGTTTATGTGCGACATGGTCTTATGAGATACCCTTTGTTTTCAAATATCCGTATTTTGAATTTCTCACACCAGTCTTAAGACTGACCCAAAGTTTATTTTCTTTTCCCTTAAACTCTGGGTGCCCTATTTTTTCGGATAACCAAGTAGTCAAGTTTCACTTGGAGCATTGTGATGGAGCTTGAATTGGAGCTGAAGATTTCCTGTGATAGTTCCCTCTTTCCATTTTCGATGCACTAGTTTACTAATTGTATTCAGCATTTATAAGGAAAGAGATTTAAAACTGTCCAGACTGATTTATAAGATAGACTCTGATAAATGTATTTAAAATTTCCACTATAAAGATATATATATTGAAATTATGTTATTCTATTCATGTAAGATTCTGTTCTGTCTTTATTTTATCTTTATCCTTTAGTTTTCATCCTTTCGACACTTGGTTATATGACACTTGGTTTTGCAACACTTGAATACCAAGGATGTATTAGTGTCAATTTCTGAGTGTCAAAAAGGTGGGCCATCACAGGTTGGGTCAAGTGGAAGCATTGAAAGAGAAGCACTATTCATGAAAGCATTATTCTTCTCGGTTATGTGGTGTTAGTATCACAGTCAAGTCAAGTTGACTTAAAGTCAAAATCTCTGGCTTGAGCAATTCGGTTAATAATAATTATTATTACTAAACTAAGAACTTTTTGTTTGGACTATTGGGTTGAATGTGGATGATGTTGGAATTTTGACCATTACCAAATTCAATAAGTCTAAAGTGTTTGATGAAGAAAATTGGTGTAAATAATTGTCATAATTGGGCAACGCTTATTAAATTAAAATGAGATTTTTTCGAAAATGAGTAAGCGACAAATTTGACCATATTATCACACCACCTACTAAGTGATATGTGAACATTAACATTCGAATAGTTTAATGTTAATCGCTGACCAAATTTACACCTAAGAGTCACACAACCGAAATGATGAGTTCTCTTTAGACCAAAAAATTTAATTTGTTTGTAACCGTTACAAATTAATTAAATAAATTAATATTTATGAAATATTAATTAGGAAATTTGAAAATTATTTGAGAAATATAATTTTTGCATACATTTATAAATGTTACGAATATATTGATCGATATAAGATATCAATAATAAAATAAGTTAAATATGATTGTACATATTTAATTTAGATTAAATAGGCTCACAACTTATCAGCTTTGGGAAGATAGGCATTGGTTTGAGAGCGGCTGGAGGTGACTATAACATAGTATGAGGGTTTGGAGATATGCGGTTAACATCTAGTGAGAAACTTACATACTTTTATCCTATGTATATAACTACTAGTCTCAAAACTCTAATCTAGGGTGAATTTCGTTTTAAGCCACCATTTTCTTCTTCTTCATCATCATTTTAATGACAAAACCATCCTCTAAAACAATCCTAATTTTTTTTTAAATGCACTTCAAATTAAAAATACCAATTTGTAGTAGAAGGTCTCCAATTCCGGATTAGCAATCCGATGGATCAGGAATTGTTCTAAGAAGAGAAATCATTGCTCAATGTGGATTCAAAGGCTTCATCAAGAGGTGAACTTTCATTTATTATTATTGTTTTGATATCAAGTTTATCGTATAAAAGTTGATTTACATCCAAATCATCTATTTGTATTCAGATATGTTTATTATTTAGATTAAATGAGATTTTTGTGGGTATATATGTTTGTTACAATAGGATTGGTTATGTGCTTATTGTAATATTTTGTTTATTTATTTATTGCAGAATTAAATTTCTAAATTTTTTTTTTATTAATTTTGATTTGTAGATGTTAGTCCATGAGATGATGGTTTTGATGACAACAACCTTAGAATAGATTATAAAATATAAATTCTACCATTATAAGTTTAGATATATATGTATATGCAGGATTTAACCACGCATGTACCAAGAATGAAGAATGTACAGTATAGAGATTCAAGATATCAAGGTTGAAGACTCATGAGTATCAAGATTATCAAGAGTTCAAGAATTCAAGTAATTTATTCTTTAATTAGAAAATTTTGTTAAAACTGCTAGAAAAGCACTGGCATCTTAAAATCCAATTCACTCGTGGAATGGAATCCACTTCAAGCCTGTTAAAGGGATGGAACCCTAAGTAGTATAGAACCTACGAAAAATCTAGTGGAACATTGTTTTGTATCCGCTAACCTTTTATTCAACATGATTTTTTTTCAAAATTATATCCGGGTTTCAAAATGATTTCAAAACCTTCCTTTTAAAAGCATCAAAAACATCTATCCTGATTTTAAATAATTTTAGCCTTAAAATCATCTTTAATTTCAAAGTCAAATTACTCCTGATTTTAAACTATCTCTTAATATAATATATTTAACTTTTAAAATATTTGTACTTAGATTTAAATATAAAATTATAGTTAAATTCTATATATATTATTATCTATATTTACTTATGAATTTTAACTATAGTCAAGTATATTTATAAAGTTTAAAATAGTTTTAACATAAGATAAAGGTTATTTTCAAAGAAAACCAAATCATCAAAAAATGCTTTGGGATGTTGACATACTCATGGTGACCATGTCGACATGGTGTCAGTTGAGTTCAAAATTTCAATTTCAAAAGAAGTGTCTATTAGTCATAACTCTTCACGAATGGACATGACTGTTGTTCTACTATAAATAGGGGTCAGTTTCAACGAATTTTACATCAGATTTTCTGGTTTTTCACTCCTCTTCTTCTTCTTCCACTTTTCTTAATAAAAATTCTTATCATTACTCTGCCTAAATCAACATTGAATTGAACTCGATCATTCATAGTTTGATTCTCTGCCACCATCTCAACAAGATCCTCAGTGCTATTCAGAGTTATAGGGTTTTTGTAATCAACTTAGCGAGAAAAGGTGTGCTTGTAGCCTTGAAAATCAATCAAGCATGATAAGGTGTGGTTGTAGCCTTAGGAAATCAATTGGGTGAACTTGTTGCCCGTAAAATCAAGTGGGTGAATTTATAGCCCGGAAAATCAAGTATCTCTACCCAGAGGATTGTGATTCGGGAGGGTGTACCTCGTAGCCTTGAAATCAAGGGTGTAATTGTAAAGATTGCTTTTGAAAGGAAATCCGTACTTGTGTTGCGGGACTGGATGTAGGGTAACTCCGAACCAGTATAAAATCGGGTGTGTTCTTTCCTTTACTACTTTTTATTTTATTTCTGCATCTGTGTTTGTTTCTGTGATCATATCTGTGTCTGTATATTGCACATATCTGTGTTTAAATTAACATAAACTCAAAAAGATTTAGTAATTCTTTATAAACACTATTCACCCCCATCTAGTTTTAATTCTAGCCTTAAGATCTGTAATCCGCATTTCTCACAATTGGTATCAGAGCAAGGTTTTCAAAGTTTCATAATCTTATTTTGGAAAAAAAAATCAAAATGGCTACCAACACTGGTATTGCTACTAACACTAGTATCCCTGTCACTAGTTCATTTGTAGAAGGTCAGTCTACTATCAGACCACCACTTTTTAATGGCAGTAACTATGCATATTGGGCATGTAGGATGAAAATATATTTACAATCTATAGGATTAGACACTTGGAATATTACACAAACTGAATATTCTGAACCCACAACTGATTTTTCACAGTGGATTGTCGAGCGAAAGAATGTTGCACAAAATAATTCTAAGGCAATGAATTTTTTTTATTCACTAGATAGAAATGAATTCAATAGAGTGTCAGTTTGTAAGTCTGCATATGAAATCTGGAAAACTTTGCAAGTTACTCACGAAGGAACAAGCAGAGTTAAACATACCAAAATTATCATGCTCACAAATCAGTTTCAATTATTTAAAATGAATTCTAATGAGTCTATTTCAGATAAGTATAGTGGATTTCAGGATATTGTGCATTCTCTAATATCTTTGGGAAAGGAATTTTCTGAAGAAGATCAAGTCGGAAAGATTTTAAATTCTCTTACTCCAGAATGGGCTCAAAAGACACTTGCTATCGAAGAGGCAAATGACATCGGTACTTTAAAGATAGAAGAATTAATTGGAAATCTAATGTCGTATGAAGTTCAAATGATCGGGAGAAGAGAAAGCAAAAGCATCTGAAAAGAAATCAATGGCATTCAATGCATTGACTGATGGATTAGATTCAAACAGCGATAATAATGAAGAAATAGCCTTAATGACCATAAATTTTAGGAAATTCCTGAAATACAGAAAGATGAATAATCTCAAGAGAAAAAACTATAAGAAATCTGGAAATCAGAATGTAGTGCCATAATGTCAAATGTTACAACTGTGATGAACCAGGCCATATCAAAAGAGACCGTCCGTATCCAAATAGGCAAAATCCTTCTATGAATAATGATTCAGCAAAGAAATGGAAACGTGCATTTACTGCTACTCTAGATGACTTAGGCTCGTCCTCAAGTGATGATGATCAGAAAATAGATAATTCAAATTTTTGTTTCACGGCGGTTCACGATTTCGACGAGTTCAGAGAAATGGACTCGGAAAAAGGTACACCTTTACAATATAATTGGTCGAAATTGCTTGCTTAGAATTAGATGTTTTGATTGCTTGATTAATTGATTTTGAATTGGCGTGTTGTTTGAATTCAAAAAATTTATTTTCGATTTTTTATAATTTTATTATTTTTATTTATTTTATGTTATTATTTTTAATAGTATAATAATACTTTCTGAAATATACTATTAGTCCAATAATATTTCAGAAATATATAATAAAGTATATAAATTTATTAGAGAACTTAAGAAAAATAATTCACAGAAATTCACTGGCACATGTCGACATTGTGATATCCCGGAATTTTGGACAATATAAATTTAATAATCTGTGTTTAAAATTAAATTAATTTGATAATTTTTGTTAATAAATTTGAATTGATTCAATAATCTTCTTTAATAAATATTTAATTAGTCAATTTATTTTTTATAAGTTCATAAATTATTTTCGATTTATAAATGTATATATATTTATGTATATTTTAAATGGATGAGTTTGGTTTTAAATTTAATTGATAAAGCTTATCTTCTAATTATAATATTTTGAAATTGGGAAATTATGATTTTATTTAATGATTAAGATTTTCAAAGCTATTTAATAAAATAACTAAATGATTTTAAATATATGTGACAAATGTTTTATTTGTTCAAAATATATTTTAATTTAAGTTGAATATTAAAATATAAAGTTATAAGAAATGTTTGTTTTGTATCTTTTTAAAATATTGATTAATAAATATGATTTGTAAATTAGATATGAAGTTTAAAATACAACTTATAAATGAAACATTTATTCATATAAATAACAAGTAATTTATGATCTCTTTTGTTAATTTATTTTAAATGATTAAAAATACTATTTTCAAACGATTGATTTGTATATTGTTTTTACTTATAATAATACTTGGTTTTATTCTTTAAAAATTATTTATCTCTATAACTAAGTATTAAAAACTAATTAACTAAGTTTAAACTTTCATAACACTTAATTAAAAATATTAATTAATTAAAGGATACATGTGTAAACATCTTAAGTTCTAATATAACAAATGTAAACTAATAATCATTTTAAAATGACAAGTGTTAAAATACAAGACATGTGTCAAATTTCAAATTTTATTTTCTTTGATTTTAATTAAATCATAAATATGGTTATATAAACTTGCATTTTCCCATTTCTTTCTTTTTCTCATTTTCATTCTTAACAAAGAAACTTTTCAGCTGAAAAAAAAATCCTCATATCAAAATGATCTTCATTCTAAAGAAAATCTGCAAAACCCTTTTTCATCTTTTCAAAAATGCATATCCCTGTAACATTTGTTTACATGCAAATCAATTTTTCAAAAGCCTTTTTCCTCAATCAGTGAAATAGATTCCTCAAAAATGCATAGCAAACTTCATCTCTTCAAACATGCAAAGATCAATCCTTGATCCATATTCAAAAATCCTGTATTTCATTTCCAAGCCTGCATTCAATTCTTTTTAAATCTGGAAAGCAAGAAGTCTGCATTTTATTCAATCTGAAACAAGGGCTTGCATTCATTCTTCAAAAACTGAAAAATCAAGGAAACCTGCATTTTCTTGTAAGCATAAATATGGTTAATCAAGGGTGGATATGCTGCAAGTTTGTAATTAATCAGGGGGCAAAGGCATTTTAAAAGCATTTAACAACTCAGATCTTAAAGGCATTCAAGCAAGTTTCAAAAGATTAAAGGATTTTTCAAATCTGTGCTCTGCTCTGCTCATCAAAACAGTGAGTAACTCAAATTTTTGAAAAATAATTAAATAGGTAAATGTGTTTTCTTGCTTTAAATTAGAAATGAATATATATATGAATTTGCTGTGGATATATATATATATATATATATATATATATATGAAATATATTTATGTGTACATGTTGTTAACTGTTGCATTTCTGTTCTTCAAATTTCAAACTTCTATTTGATTCTAAAATCCTTTTCTCTTTTGATTTGTTTGCTGTTATGATTTAATCTTTGAATGAAATTTTTTATTACAAGATAAAGTAAGTTTAAATAAAATTGTGTGTTACCTAGAAATTAATTTAACAGAGCAATAAATTGTTTAAGTGAAAAATTCAAATATTACAAATCAATATTTTAGGATTATGAATCAAACCTTCATACAAAATTATGATTTTTAAAAGTAGAATTACAATTTTTAATACCATATCCAGAGAGCAGTTCAAACTTCACTATATTTTATATTTTGGGTTAGCATAGTTGATTTTTGTGTTAGATTGAGTTGAAATTGCTCTTGGAGATGGTTGAGATTATAGGGATGTTGAGAAAATTATTGGATTGTGTTGCTTTTCATTTTTGAGGTTGAGATTGGGAGTTGAATTTTTAAACCTTAGTTTTACTGTGGAAAGAAGAACTGATCATTTCAGTAAATCTAGTTGATCGAGTTCAACTATTCTTTGGGCACTGGAAATTGGTGAGTTGACGAAGACATCGCTAGAGTTTCGGTGGCAACGGTGGCCGGAGACGTGAGAATGGGGTGTTGCCAGGTTTGGGGTTATGGGTTCTATTCTGTTTCCAGGTTTGTAATTTTGGGTCGTGATTTTGTATTCGAGTAAGTGATGACTGGGATGTTGTTTGGATGGTCGGAGTTGATGAGTATCGACTGTGGGAAGGTTGCGGAGTTGGCCAGCGGTGGCCGGAGGGTGTAAAGGTGCACATGAGCAAGGGTGGATATGCTATGATGTTGGGTTACAGTTTTGGTTGCCTTGTAATGGACTCGGGGATTTCGAGTTTTAACTCGAAGCAGATAGGTGTCTGACTCGAAGTCAGGTTAGGGGAGGCCCGAGTATACTGTGTTTCAGGTTTTAATAAATAAACAGAAAACCTATTCTGTTATTTTAAATTTTAAAGTAAAGTTTAAATGTAAATTAAAATTTGAACTAAGTTTAAAAACTGAATTTAAATATGAATTCAATTAGTTTAAATCTTGGCTTTTGAAATAATTTGAATTTTTAAATTCTAGTTTGGTTTTAAATAAAAACAGGAAACCTGTTACTGTTTTTAAAATTAAAAGAAAAGTATAAAATGCAAATTGAAATTTAGACTGAGTTTTGAAAATCTGAAACTGAATATGAATTCAGATCGGATTGTCTGAGATTTGAAATAATTTATGTTTTTAAATTTAAATTTGATTTTAAAACTTATAAGTGTAAAAGTATATGTGTGATTTGAATTTGAATTGGAAGTTTAAAATTTTAAATTCGAAATTTAAAATGAGTTTAAATCTGGAATTAAATTTAAACTTCAGTTTTTAAAATAAAATAAGTTTGAATTTAAATTGTTTAATTACATTAAAAAGGTTAAATGATTTGAATTTTCAAAAGGAAGTTGTAAAATGTAACTAAGTCTTAAAGATTTAAGTTTGAATCTGGAATGAAGATTCAAGCTGTATTTCAGATTTGGAATAAAAAGTAAAATTTTAAATTTGATTTAAATAACCTGGAATGTTAAGTGTGTTTTTAAATTCATTTGAATTTAAATTGAATTGGGATTTAAATTCTTTAAAGCTTATTTAATAAAGTGGATGTTTCTTTTAACATATGAGATAAAGGTTTTGAATTGTTTTAAAACCTTGTTTAAATAAAATTATATTCCTTTTAAAAACTTAAAATTTTAAAATGAAATTTAAAGTAAATTTGAAAACAAAGTGTTTTTAAATACTTTATATAAGTAAGAAATGTTTTATTAAATTAAGTTAGAATTTAAGAAATTAGTTTCATTTAAATTATTAAGTTAATCTAAATGGGTAATTAATTAATAATATGGATGATTAATTAAGTGATTAAGAATTTTCAAATTTGATTAATTAAAGACTTAAGACTAATTAATTAAGGTTAATTAATCTATAATTAAGGATTCTTAATTAAATTTTAATTAATGATTAATATTTATTAATCAAGTGATTAAGGATTAATTAAGTTGTAGTTAACGCTTAATTAATTTAATAATTAGTAATTAATTAATTGGTAATTAATAATGATTAATATATGTTAATTTCTTAATTAAGCAATTAAGAAATGTTAATGAAGTTCATTAACTTAAGATTATTTAACAATTAATTAATGTGATTAATTTTCAATAATTATTAGATTAATTAATTAATAATATTCATTTGTGAAATTGTTTAAGTTTAATTACTTAATGGAAGTAATTAATGAATTAATTACTTAATGTAATTAATTGTGTTAATGTGTTTTGTTTAGGTTAATTAATTAAGTTTAATTAATTTAAACATTTGATGATTTGATAATTACTTTGTGTAATTAATGGGTTTGTAATTACTTAGGGGAGTAATTTATTGATAATCACTAGATGTAATTAAAGGTTAATGATGGAAGTAATTTGGATTTAATTACTTTGTAATTAATCAAGGGATTAATTGAGATAATTAATTAAGAGTAATAAATTTTTGGAATGAGTAATTAAGGGTATTTAATTACTGGTTGTTATTAATCAAGGGTGATTAATATATGTATGGTTTAATTGCAGATTAATTACTTAATGTAATTAATTTTAATAGAGAAATTAATTAAATTGTAATTGGAAATCATAAATTAATAAAATTAATGATGTAACTTAGAATTGATTTAATTAAGGAATAATTAATAAATGAAGTAATTAATTAATAAATGATTAATGTAATTAACTTTAGTTAATTAATTGATTAAGTAATTACAAGTTAATTATTGCAAATTGTTAAGTATAATTAACTTGTGTAATTAATTTAAAGGCTAATTACTTGTTGTAATTAGGGAATTGTTAATCAGTAATGATTAATTGAAATGACTAATAGGATAGTGATTAATTAATTGATTTGAAATCAATTGATGATTGAGATAAGCAGAGTTATAATGATGAAGTAATTAATTTAATTCATTTTAAATTAATTAGAAATGGAAGTAATTAATTTAATTCATTTTAAATGAATTATAGATGGTGTGATCATTAGATCATTGCTTATGTATAAATGATTGATATTGGTTGCCTTGTATGGTTGTAATCTCAGCCATGAGATGAGTAATGTTATATGATATGGATGCATTGCTTGCATTGTGATGAAGATATGGATTATCTATTTATAATGATATGGATTATCTGTTGTGATAGTAATTTTGATTATCCATTGTTATGTTGTGAATTATCTATCTGTGTATATATAGATAATGAATTGAATCGTTTTAAACTCTAAAACAACTTAGACTTAAAAGACATGTTTTGGATTTCGATGAAACCGGGATCGGGTTTCCATATTTGGATATCTGAAAACCACGTCGATCCAAATTAATGTTAGGTCGTGAATCTGAAGTGAAGATGAAGATCCAGAGTGCAATGGTTATCGTCGTTAACTCTGAGTGTGATTCCAAAATGAGTGTAACGAGATAATGCCTTCGGTTTCGTTCGAACCCGGAACGAACTTGTATGGATTGAATGCTTTCAGAACATCATCAGGTGGACGATGAGCATTCTAAGTGATATGTCCTATAAAGGTAATCGTAGCCTCAAGCCTCATCAACCGGGAATGGCTAAAACAGGGGAGGTGCAGCAAGGCTAAGTGGGTCATGCCCAAGTAGGATAAGATTTACCCCTGTCTAGATGTCTCTTTATTTTGGCTTAGTGGTGCGGTTGCTGATCACAACTACGGGGTGGTCTTGTTCGAAACTGTTCAGTAAGGAATGGTTCTGGTCTTGTGTTGCAGGGGAGCGGTCGTACTCCTCGGTATAGTGACCTAGGCCACGTACTGTGACGGACGGTACCCCGGTAGCCCTGCCATTGTATGGAATCCAAAATTCAATAAATGCCCTCGGTTTTGATTGTATTGCCCACTTTTTTGGCTAGTAGCAGGAATTTAATAGATGTAACAATTTCGGCTATTTCTTATTTATTTGAAAACCCTAGACCTATTATAATATCGTCGGATTTCCTATCAAATGTTTTGGTTAGCGTAAGGTAAAAACTTTTCCATGTTTATGTGTGGGAAGTCTTACGTGATACCTTTTCTTTTCAAAGGTTTTTCAAAAGTTAAGAAACCTTAACCTGTTACTCACACTAGACCCATGCCTGGACCGGAGTTTATTTCTGTTTTCTTAAACTCTTGGGTACTCAAATTTTTATAAGTAGCCAAGGGATTCAGGTTAGCTTTGACGAATTATGGAGAAGCAATGGAGTAGGAGGCTTCCGCGTATAGATATATAGCTTTCCGCTGTGTTGGTATCTCTGAGTGTTTTTTGTATGTGTTTTGAGTCGTAATAACTAGGCAGGTGTTTATAACTGTCTAGTATGCATTGTATTGTCTGTGTAATTCTGATAATTGTTGTATATTATGTAATATTTATGTTATTAATATAATTTATTCGTTCCGCTGTTGAGATTCTGTTGTTGTTTCTTCTTTCTCTTCTTTCTTTTCTCTTTTCTATCCCTTTCTTTCTTAAGGATGTTACGACTTTTTGTGGAGAAAAAGTCGGGTCGTCACAGTTGGTATCAAAGCGCTAGGTTGAGCGAATAACTAGTCTTTGGAGTGGTGTCTATCTTGAGAGAGCGTAGTTGTGTTTTTAACATATATATATTTATATTTTATTTTCTACCTATCTGATTGGGTTACTTGTTCAGGTTTTCCAATATAAGATATAAAGGTAGATGGAGGTAGTGGGGTGTGTAACACGACTACTACCGATGGTTGGAGTTTGTATGATGAGGTTGGAAGTGTATTTGTCGAGATTGTAGACCTAATGCCGTCTCGAGTGAGTTTTGCTGGGTGTAAAGATTTCATTGATCTCTGAAGGAAACCTTTTAAGGTTCGGAGTCATCTTTGAAGTGCAGAATTTGGTGAGTTGAGTTTGGATCTGTCGGTAGGGCAGAAGCAAGCAAGTGGTGGTATCTTGATACCTCAGGAAGTAGTAGCTGCGTGATGAGACGTAGTGACTATGGATATTTTCGAAGATGTTTCTTCGGAACAAGTTTAAGAAGTGTGTCTGTTTTGGTGTTGTGACTGAGTCCAGCAGGGTGTTTCTGTTTGCTTCGAGGTCCGAGTTTCTCGAAGAGCTCTGGATTGGGAATTTCTTTGGCATTGGTGTTAGCAGTGCAGCTCGAAGTGTTCTGTGTTGGTAGGAAGTCTTCTGGCTGAGTAGTTTTTCTGAAGATGGAGTTCAGAAGCAGCATAGTGAATCCTTTTCTTCGGTGAATTGGATAGGCCAGCATTAGCTATTCTAATTGGTAAAGAGAGAGCAGTTTCTTTGGAATTAGGCTGGGTTGTTCGCAAAAGTGACTTGCGATAGTTTGAGTGTTCTCTTAGGTTGTTGGAGATTGTCCGGATGTCTTTTAGGAAGTCAGAGGTTTGTCCGCATCTGGAGATCGAGTTTTCTTATCGGCTAGGATTCCAGGGTTTGCTACCTGTGGTTTAGCCTAGTGGAAGGATGGTTCCTAGAGATAGAATGAGTGAAGCAGCTCAGGTTTCGGAGGAACTTCTGAGTTTTCTTTATGGATATGTTGAATCGTATTTCTGGGATGTGTTGTCCAGTTTGTGCTTGTGTTCTTCATCAGCATTTTCTTCTTCTTCGGTAGACTTGTGCAGCGGAAGCAGTTTGGGAGTATTTCTGTTTTCTTTTTCGGATAAGGAAAAGTTGTTCTGTCTTCTGATGTTTATGAAGTAGAGTTCGTGTTCTTGGTTTTGGATTGATCTTGAGGAGATCATGGTGTTGAGTTGTTTTGATCCAGTCTGTTTCTAGAGGCATCAGCTAGAGTTGAGCTGATCAGGAGGGATGTTGGTAGCCAAGATCGTCTGAAGAATTTTGATGTTAAGAGAAGGAGGAATTTGGTTTCTGGAGTCAGAGATCTGGTTATGGATAAGTTTTTCTCCGATCCAAGGAGCTATAAGTTTTGGTAAGTTTGTGAAGCTAGCTCCGAGGTGTTTTGGATTTCTTCTGTGTTTGGTAAGATAAGTGTTTGGTTTTCTAGAGTTGAATTGCCAGTTTGGATAACTGGGATTCAGCGTGTTTTATGTATCGCTGAGGGAGTACGTGTATGATCTATCTCTGGTTTGGAAACAGCGGTTCAGGAGGTTTGGTTGTTGAGTCAGACTCGTCTGTAGTATGATATCTTGTTTATAGTTGTAAATATAGTTGAATAGGAGCTCTATAGCTTAATAGTATTGATTGTTTGGATTCTATAGAGCGTGTATCCCGATATTTATACCGGGAAAACTCGTGAAAGTTCTATCCATAATTTTTTCTGGATAGTTAGATTTGTTTTGATTGTGTGAATTGGTTGTTAGCATATGATTAACATATGCTGTGTTTTAAAATTAAATCTTTAATGAGGTTATTAAATTACCTTTGTTTTAAATTTCGGGGACGAAATTCTTTTAAGGAGGGAGGATTGTGATATCCCGGAATTTTGGACAATATAAATTTAATAATCTGTGTTTAAAATTAAATTAATTTGATAATTTTTGTTAATAAATTTGAATTGATTCAATAGTCTTCTTTAATAAATATTTAATTAGTGAATTTATTTTTAATAAGTTAATAAATTATTTTCTATTTATAATATGTATATATATTTTAAATGGATGAGTTTGGTTTCAAATTTAATTGATAAAGCATATTTTCTAATTATAATATTTTGAAATTGGGAAATTATGATTTTATTTAATGATTAAGCTTTTCAAAGCTATTTGATAAAATAACTAAATGATTTTAAATATATACGACAAATGTTTTATTTGTTTAAAATATATTTTAATTTAAGTTTAAATATTAAAATAAAGTTATAAAAAATGTTTATTTTATATCTTTTTAAAATATTGATTAATAAATGTGATTTGTAAATTAGATATGAAATTTAAAATACAACTTATAAATTAAACATTTATTCATATAAATAAAAAGTAATTTATAATCTCTTTTATTAATTTATTTTAAATGATTAAAAATATTATTTTCAAATGATTGATTTGTATATTGTTTTTATTTATAATAATACTTGGTTTTATTCTTTAAAAATTATTTATCTCTATAACTAAGTATTAAAAACTAATTAACTAAGTTTAAACTTTCATTAACACTTAATTAAAAATATTAACTAATTAAAGGATACATGTGTAAACATCTTAGGTTCTAATATAACAAATGTAAACTAATAATCATTTTAAAATGACAAGTGTTAAAATACAAGACATGTGTCAAATTTCAATTTTTATTTTCTTTGATTTTAATTAAATCATAAATATGGTTATATAAACTTGCATTTTCCCATTTCTTTCTTTTTCTCATTTTCATTCTTAACAAAGAAACTTTTCAGCTGAAAAAAATCCTCATATCAAAATGATCTTCATTCTAAAGAAAATCTGCAAAACCCTTTTTCATCTTTTCAAAAATGCATATCCCTGTAACATTTGTTTGCATGCAAATCAATTTTTCAAAAGCCTTTTTCCTCAATCAATGAAATAAATTCCTCAAAAATGCATAACAAACTTCATCTCTTCAAACATGCAAAGATCAAATCCTCGATCCATATTCAAAAATCCTGTATTTCATTTCCATGCCTGCATTCAATTCTTTTTTATCTGGAAAGCAAGAAGTCTGCATTTTATTCAATCTGAAACAAGGGCCTGCATTCATTCTTCAAAAACTGAAAAATCAAGAAAACCTGCATTTTCTTGTAAGCTGGAGCATGCATGCAAGTTTGTAATTAATCAAGGGGCAAAGGCATTTTAAAAGCATTTAACAACTCAGGTCTTAAAGGCATTCAAGCAAGTTTCAAATGATTAAAGGATTTTTCAAATCTGTGCTCTGCTCTGCTCATCAAAACTGTGAGTCACTCAGATTTTTAAAAATTAATTAAATAGGTAAATGTTGTTTTCTTGTTTTAAATTAGAAATGAATATATATATATATATATATATATATATATATGAATTTGTTGTGGATATATATATATATATCTGTGTGTGTGAAATATATTTATGTTTACATGTTTTTAACTGTTGCACTTCTATTCTTCAAATTTCAAACTTCTGTTTGATTCTAAAATCCTTCTCTCTTTTGATTTGTTTGCTGTTATGATTTAATCTTTGAATGAAATTTTTTATTACAAGATAAAGTAAGTTTAAATAAAACTGTGTGTTACCTGGAAATTAATTTAACAGAGCAATAAATTATTTAAGTAAAAAATTCAAATATTACAAACCAATGTTTCAGGATTATGAGTCAAAACTTCATACAAAATTATGATTTTTAAAAGTAGAATTACAATTTTTAATACCATATCCAGAGAGCAGTTCAAACTTCACTGTATTTTATATTTTGGGTTAGCACAGTTGATTTTTGTGTTAGATTGAGTTGAAATTGCTCCTGGAGATGGTGGAGATTATAGGGATGTTGAGAAAATTATTGGATTGTGTTGCTTTTCATTTTTGAGGTTGAGATTGGGATTTGAATTCTTAAACCCTAGTTTTACTGTGGCAAGAAGAACAGATCATTTCAGTAAATCTAGTTGATCGAGTTCAACTATTCTTTAGGCACTGGAAATTGATGAGTTGACAAAGGCATCACCCGAGTTTTGGTGGCAACGGTGGCCGGAGACGTGAGAACGGGGTGTTGCCCGGTTCGGGGTTGTGGGTTCTGTTTTGTTTCAAAGTTTGTAATTTTGGGTCGCAATTTTGTATTCGAGTAAGTGATGACTGGGATGTTGTTTGGATGGTCGAAGTTGATGAGTATCGACTGTGGGAAGGTTGCAGAGTTGGCCAGCGGTGGCCGGAGGGGGTGTACAGGTGCATAGGAGCAAGGGTGGATATGCTGTGATGTTGGGTTACAGTTTTGGTTGCCTTGTGATAGACTCGAGGATTTCGAGTTTTAACTCGAAGCAGATAGGTGTGACTCGAAGTCAGGTTAGGGGAGGCCCGAGTATACTGTATTTCAGGTTTTAATAAATAAACAAAAACCTGTTCTGTTATTTTAAATTTTAAAGCAACATTTAAATGTAAATTAAAATTTGAACTAAGTTTAAAAACTGAATTTAAATATGAATTCAATTAGTTTAAATCTTGGCTTTTGAAATAATTTGAATTTTTAAATTCTAGTTTGGTTTTAAATAAAAACAGGAAACCTGTTACTGTTTTTAAAATTAAAAGAAAAGTATAAAATGCAAATTGAAATGTAAACTGAGTTTTGAAAATCTGAAATTGAATATGAATTCAGATCACATTGTCTGAGATTTGAAATAATTTATGTTTTTAAATTTAAATTTGATTTTAAAACTTATAAGTGTAAAAGCATATGTGTGATTTGAATTTGAATTGAAAGTTTACAATTTTAAATTAGAAATTTAAAATAAGTTTAAATCTGGATTTTTAAATCTAGAATTAAATTTAAACTTCAGTTTTTAAAATAAAATAAGTTTAAATTTAAATTGTTTAATTACATTAAAAAGGTTAAATGATTTGACTTTTTAAAAGGAAGTTGTAAAATGTAAATAAGTCTTAAAGATTTAAGTTTGAATCTGGAATGAAGATTCAAGCTGTATTTCAGATTTGAAATTAAAAGTAAATTTTTAAATTTGATTTAAATAACCTGGAATGTTAGGTGTGTTTTTAAATTGATTTGAATTTAAATTGAATTGGGATTTAAATTCTTTAAAACTTATTTTATAAAGTGGATGTTTCTTTTAACATATGAGATAAAGGTTTTAAATTGTTTTAAAACCATGTTTAAATAAAATTGTATTCATTTTAAAATCTTAAAATTTTAAAATGAAATTTAAAGTAAATTTGAAAACAAAGTGTTAAATACTTTATATAAGTAAGAAATGTTTTATTAAATTAAGTTAGAATTTAAGAATTTGGATTCGTTTAAATTATTAAGTTAATCTAAATGGGTAATTAATTATTTAATTAATTTATAATATGGATGATTAATTAAGTGATTAAGAATTTTTAAATTTGATTAATTAAAGACTTAAGATTAATTAATTAAGGTTAATTAATCTATAATTAAGGATTGTTAATTAAATTTTAATTAATGATTAATATTTATTAATCAAGTGATTAAGGATTAATTAAGTTGTAGTTAACACTTAATTAATTTAATAGTTAGTAATTAATTAATTGGTAATTAAATATTAATTAATTGGTAATTAATAATGATTAATATATGTTAATTTCTGAATTAATTAATTAAGAAATGTTAATGAAGATCATCAACTTAAGATTATTTAACAATTAATTAATGTGATTAATTTTTAATAATTAATTAGATTAATTAATTAATAATATTCATTTGTGAAATTGTTCAAGTTTAATTACTTAATGGAAGTAATTAATGAATTAATTACTTAATGTAATTAATTGTGTTAATGTGTTTTTTTTAGGTTAATTAATTAAGTTTAATTAATTTAAACATTTGATGATTTGATAATTACTTTGTGTAATTAATGGGTTTGTAATTACCTAAGGGAGTAAGTAATTGATAATTACTGGATGTAATTAAAGGTTAATTGTAACGACCCGTATTTTACGAGTCGATAAATCGTAGAATTTGCAGGTCGATAGTGTTGTTTGTGTTGCTTCTAGCTTGAGTCGTTTAGAAGTTAACCCGGGTACAAGTGATGAGTCGTGACCGACTCATAGGGGACCGACTCAAGGAGGGGTAGCGGTTTAAAGTGTTGGCCGAGATAAGGATGGACCGACTCAAGAAGTTAGGCGACTCATAGGATGACCGACTCATAGAGGGCCGAGATAAGAAGTGTGGCCGAGTCAACGAGTTACGACTCATAGGGTTTGCCGAGTTAAGGAGTTAACGGGTTAAGGGTGTAGCGACTTAAGGGGTTTAGGCTTAGGTCGTGGGTAATGAGTCGGCAGGGTTTTGAGTCGTAGGGCCTGATGAGTCGTGAGTCGGCATCATAGTTGAGTCGTGAGTGTGTATTGTTGAGTCGTCGTACGACTTAGGACTTGGGGAAAACGCGGCAGTGTCTTAGGTCGGAGGCTTTTAGGTCGTGACCGACTTATGTTGAGTCGGCACTGGTCTTGAGTCGTGAGTCGGTAGGTGTTGAGTCGGTTTGGGTTTGAGTCGTATGACCTTGTGCCTTGGTGTATTGAGTCGTTGGCCTGAGTCGGTAGGCACGACTTAACGATGAGTCGTAAGTCGTTAGGCAGCTTGGTGTTGAGTCGTTGATTAGTTAGGTCGGCTCTGGTATTAAGTCGTAGGTCGGCAGGGTTGTTGAGTCGTGTGAGTGGCTTATGGTAAGTCAGCATGTGGATGAGTCGGGGACGACTCAGGAGTTGGGTCGGCGACGACCTAAGAGCGACGACTCATGGTTGATTCAGCCTATAAATAGAGGGGTTTGGCTCACTTTTTGGCACCGGTTTTTGAAGCGACGAAGTGCTGCCATTTTGAAGACTCGACTACAACATTTCTTCATCTTCTTTTCTCCATTCCAATCTAATTCTAACATCCATCCAAGATCGAAGATCGAGATCGAAGATCCAAGTGCCAAAGTTGAAGATCTTCATCCGTTCGAGCTAGAATTCATCGATTGGAGCGAGATATTGCCGGATCAAACCTTGATCTTCGCTGTCCAGATCTGAAGTGTGTAGTTTTTGTAGTGTTTGGGTGATTTGGTGAGTGGTAGTTATCTCTCACGCGGATCCAAAGGAGTATATTGGATTGGTGGCATGTTTGGGTGTTAAAGTTAGAGATTTCATGCATTTTTCTTAGATCTAAGTCTAGATCCATGGTTTTTGAAGATGTTTACTTATGCAAGTTAGTTTAACAAGTATTAGAGACAAAACCCATGTTTTATATTTGATAGATCTATGCTAAAAACTATGGTTTCACATATGTTGGACTTTTGCTCACTTATTTACGAAATTGCCATTATAGTTGATATTGCTTATATTGCTTGTTAGATCTTGTTTGAATGATTGATATTTGAATGTATGATTGATTTGATTGTTTCCAAGTTAGCTAGTAGTTGATTTGGAACAAGAGGATGGAAGAGGATTCAAAAGCTATGGAAGAAGGCTCTTGAATGGTGAAAGCTGTTTAAGGCATATGTAGCGGATGTTGAAGCTCATATGTATAGATTGGATGATGTTGAGATGGGACTTTGCCATGATTTGATGAGGCAAACCATGTTGTTGAGTTGAGACTTTGCTTTGATGCGATGAAGCGAAGTATGATGTGAGTCTTGGCTTAATCCAAGCAGGGATCATTCCAAGCATGTTGATAACTTGAAGAGTAGTTCAAGTTGGTTGATAATGGATTGTTCAAGAGGTAGCTTGAGCTTGTATGAGGATAGTCGTCAAGAAGGATGGCTAGGAGGCTTGGATCTCGTCGTTGTTGAAGGTTCTAGCATGCTCAAAAGCAAGAGTACATGGGGCGCCCATAACGACTACAGGAAGGTAGTCGGGACACCCAAAAGACTACAGGTAGGTAGTTGAGTACTCTGGGCAAAGTAGATAAGTCCTAGGCACAAGGCAGTGTGCGGAGTTATGGTTAGAACCGGGGTTACCATTAGCCCTTGACAGATGGTCATTCAACTAACGGTGAAATCGAGGCAAGGATGACAGTGATAGCCAGAGTCATGGATGTTTGGTTGTATTATCATTCGGCTTCAAGAGCGGTGTTTTCTGGGTGCTTATCTGATCTTGGTTTAGGCCTTGGGGGTTTGTATTTGGAAAACATCGTCCTTGACTCGAGTGGTATTCGCTTTACCTTAATTGTCTATGTTGTTATGCTTGCTTCTCCTTAGTGTATGTCTGGGGCTATCACTGTAGAAAGAGGTGGAGTGGGATGGTTTGGTTCCTATTCCTTTTATCCTTTATGCTCTTTTGGTATGTTTGATAGTTAATTTACTGCTCACTAAGACTTTGTCTGACTCAAGGTTTTATGTCTCCTCTTATTACCTTGGGCTGTTCATCCATGTTTGGGATGGGCAGACTAGGTAGCAGGTGACAGGTGCTGTGCTAGGAGTTCTACGCTGAAGATGACGAAGACGAGCAGGAGGCTTTGCATATTAGTTTTCTTACTATATGTACTGGGTATCCGCTGCTGTATTTGGTTGAGTGATTTGTAGTGAGGCTTTCATGTATGGATTTGTGTAGATGATTGTATAAAACTACTGTGATGCTTATATGATGATGTTTCTGTTCTATGGAGCTTCACTATATTATATTTCTCTATTGTATTTTATCCATGCGCTGTGAGTTATGCGATAGAGATTCTTTTGTTTTGTTTTACCCTGACTATCGTCCATGGCTGCCTGGCACACCTTTCAGCGCATTATTTCCTTGTTTTGGTGCGGGAGTCATGGGCGGTCGTCACATTTGGTATCAGAGCTTTTGGTTAATCGATTTTAGCCAACGCTCGCTGATGTAACTACGTAAGAGAGACGTAATTGTAATTTGATGGATGATTACTATATATAATATAGTAGTTTAGAAGGGTTTGAACTCCTTATGCAGTTGTTTCTTAAGGTGTTCTAATCATTCTTATTTACAGATATTAAGGATGAGTCGAAGTGAGAGACAAGCTGCGAGGGGTAGCCGTGATGCTAGGGAAGCTGTTGATTATGCTCCTATGTTTGAGGCCATGATGACTTCAATCATGAGGAGAATACCAGCTTCAGGATCATCTGTGGATGTGGGAGTTCAAGTCCAAGCTCCGAGACCGGTGGATTTTGCCAAGCTTTGCAAGGATTATACTGCTCTTGGAGGGAAAGTTTTCTTGGGGACGGAGTCGACTATTGAGGTGCAGAGATGGATTGATGCTTGCAAAAGAATCTTTGGTGACTTAGGGATTGAGGATGCAACTAAGAGGAAGCTTGCATCGAGACAGCTTCAGGGAAGAGCTGCTGATTGGTGGAATTCTATCACCATAGATACACCAGAAGAAGAGATTACTTGGGAGCAATTCCAAGTTAGATTTGAAGCTAAGTTCATCTCTACTGCTCAGAAATCGGTCTTGTTTAAGAGGTTTGTGGAGCTCAAGCAAGGTGGGAGGCCTGTTCTTGAGTATATTTCTGAGTTCGAAGCTTTGTCTAAGTATGCCAGATCGTATATTGATTCTCCCTACCAGAAGAACGAGAAGTTTGTGACTGGTCTGGATGCTTATCTGGGAAGGCAGTTAGTGGATCATCTGGATGATCCATTTGAGAAGCTTGTGGAGAAAGCTTTGAGGCATGAGAGTTTGTTCCCTAAGGAAAGTTCTGTTGTTGCTGTAACCAGGGAAGTATCTAAACCACAGCAGAGTGGCAACAGGAAGAGGAAGCAGCAGCAACAGAAGGGTAAGGATGGCCAGAAGAAGCCGAAGAGCGAAATGACTTGCTATAACTGCCAGCAGAAGGGCCATCTTTACAAAGATTGTAAGAATCCCAAAGTGCCGGGAAAGTGTTACAACTGTGATAAGCTGGGACATATCAAGAAGGATTGTCCAGAACCGAGGAAAGATAGGCAGGTTGTGCAAGCCTATGCTTTGGAAGCTGTGCCGTCGTCTTCAAGAGTTCCTACTGTTGAAGAGAAGGGGAAGAGTGTGGTGGTTCAAGGTACTCTTTCTATTTGTGGTGTTCCAGTTAGAGTGTTGTTTGATACTGGAGCGTCGCATTCTTTTGTTTGTGATGAGTTGGTATGCCGGTTAGGTATGAAACCGGATATTGTTGATAGGCCATTGGTTGTGACTAATCCGGTTGGGGGTTCGTCATGTTTGTGTATGATATGCCGTGGTCTAGTTGTGTCGAGTCATGATTGCTCGTTTGTTTGTGATTTCTTTGTTCTGAACTTTGCGGGGTTCGGAATTATTTTGGGTATGGACTGGCTTAGGAAGTATGCGGCTAGGATTGATTGTGAGAGGCTTGAGGTGACAGTCGGGAATGTGGAAGGGCGAAAGGTTGTGATACGATGTAAGCATGAAGAAGGCGTCTTCATGAGTTTCATGTATTCGCTGGTTGTTCCACGGGATGGACTGTCATCGGTGCCTATTGTGAATGAGTTTGAGAATGTCTTTGAGGAAGTCAAAGGGTTGCCGCCGCATAGGGAGATCGAGTTTCGTATCGATCTAGTTGAGGGAGCCAGACCTGTTGTGATGCCTCTTAGGCGGATGGCACCGAGGGAGCAGCAAGAGCTGAAGGTGCAAGTTGATGACCTTTTGCAGAAAGGATTCATTCGGAGAAGTGTGTCCGAATGGGGTGCGCCAGTTGTGTTCGCAACCAAAGCGGATGGATCGTTGAGGTTGTGTGTTGATTATCGTGAGCTGAATAAGGTGACTAGGAAGAACAAGTATCCATTGCCGAGAATAGATGACTTGTTTGATCAGCTTCACGAGGCTAAGGTGTTTTCTCAGATGGATTTGGCAACGGGATTTCACCAGTTGAGAGTGGCGAAGGATAGTGTGCCGAAGACTGCTTTCAGGACACCATCCGGGTTTTATGAGTGGCTGGTAATGCCGTTTGGGTTGACTAACGCGCCAGCATATTTTGTGGATCTTATGAATAGAGTGTTCAGAGATCAGTTGAATAAGTTCGTGCTTGTGTTCGTGGATGATATTTTGGTTTATTCCAGAACTGAGGAAGAGCACAAGACGCACTTGAGGATTGTTTTAGGAATCTTACGGAAACATCAGCTGAAGGCTAAGTTTTCGAAGTGTCACTTCTGGAAGAGTGAAGTGAGGTTCTTAGGTCATGTTATTTCTGGAAATGGAATAGCGGTTGATCCCGCTAAGGTGGCAGCGATCCAGGATTGGGTTAGGCCTAAGAATGCATCTGATGTGAGAAGTTTTCTTGGATTAGCAGGATATTATCGTCGGTTTATCAAAGACTTTTCCAAGATAGCTGCACCGTTGACAGGATTGACGAAGAAGAATCAAGTGTTCAGATGGAATGATAAGTGTGAACAAGCTTTCATAATCCTGAAAGAGCGACTGACGAGTGCTCCTGTTTTGACTATTCCAAGTGGGAATGATGAGATGGTGGTTTACACCGATGCATGTGGTACTGGACTTGGAGCAGTGCTAATGCAGAAGGATAAAGTTGTTGCATATGCAAGTCGACAACTGAAGCCGCATGAGAGGAACTATCCGACTCATGATTTGGAGTTAGCGGCAATTGTGTTTGCTTTGAAGATGTGGAGACATTATCTATTGGGAGTTAGATTCGAGTTGTTTACAGATCATAAGTCGTTGAAGTATCTGTTCTCCCAAAAGGATTTAAATCTTCGACAGCAACGATGGCTAGAGTTCCTAGCATCTTATGATTTTGGTATAGCCTATACTCCAGGAAAAGGTAACGTAGTGGCAGATGCGTTAAGTCGAAGACATGCAGGTTTGGGAGCCATGTTTTCGGAATGGAAGAGTCTTGAGTATTTGGCTGGATTTGACTTCAGGCCTAGATGTGAATTGGAACCTAAGATGTTGGCAAACTTATCGATAAGGCCTACTCTTGTGGAAAGGGTTGGCGAGAGCCAAAAGGGAGATGATAAGCTTGTCAAGATTATCTGTGATTTGGAATCTGGATTGGACCCGGAGAAGGATAAGGGATTCGAGGTCGATCGAGAGGGTTGGCTTCGAAAGCAAGGGCGACTAGTTGTTCCCGATGTAGATGGATTGAGAGATGAAGTTCTGAGGGAGAGTCATCACTCGAAGTTGACAATTCATCCAGGTGGAAATAAGATGTATCGGGATATGAAGAGAACCTACTACTGGGAAGGTATGAAGAAGGATGTTGGAAATTTTATTTCCAAGTGTATGAATTGCCAGTTGGTGAAAGCTGAGCAGAAGAAGCCCAGTGGATTGCTTCAGCCATTAGAGGTTCCTACATGGAAGTGGGAGCAAGTGTCGATGGACTTTATCGATGATCTACCTAGGACAAGAGCAGGGAATGAAGGGATTTGGGTCATAGTAGATCGTTTGACCAAGAGTGCAAGGTTCATTCCTGTTCGATCGACTAGGACTGCATCGAAGTTGGCTGAATTATATGTGAAGTGGATTGTTCGATTCCATGGTGTTCCGAAGAGTGTAGTGAGCGATCGAGATCCATTGTTCACTAGTAGATTTTGGAAGAGCTTCCAGGAAGTTTTGGGAACTGAGTTGTGTTTGAGTACAGCTTATCACCCTCAAACAGATGGTCAGACTGAGAGAGTCAACCGAGTTTTGGAAGATCTTCTTAGAGCATGTGTTTTGGACTTCGGAGGATCATGGGAAGATCACCTTCATTTGGTGGAGTTTGCTTATAATAACAGTTATCAGTCGAGTATTGGTATGGCACCATATGAAGCATTATATGGAAGACCGTGTAACTCTCCGACATGTTGGTTGGAAACTGGAGAAAAGCTGATACTTGGGCCAGAGATGATTCGACAGACTTCAGATTGTATAGAGATCATTCGGCAACGAATGAAGGCAGCCCAAGATCGTCAGAAAAGTTATGCCGATAATCGTCGTAAGGATTTGGAATTCGACGTAGGTGATATGGTTTTTGTGAAGATTTCTCCTCTGAAGAGTGTCATTAGATTCGGGAAGAAAGGAAAGTTAACTCCGAGATTTGTTGGACCATTTCCGATTATCGAGCGAATTGGAAAGCTCGCTTATAGATTGGAGTTACCGGAAAAGATGGCGGGTGTGCACAATGTTTTTCATGTATCTTATCTACGGAAGTATGTGCACGACCCAACTACGGTGGTTTCTGCTGATAGCTGTGAAGACTTGGAGGTTGATCCTGTTGTTTCGAGACCTCGTAAGCCGCTTCGTATTGTTGAAACCGATACGAAACAGCTTAGGAGGAAGACGATTACGTTGCTCAAGGTACAATGGAGTGATGATGTTAACGACTGTACGTGGGAGGAGGAAGAGAGGATGAAGGCAGCTCATCCCGGACTCTTCGAGGTATGGCCCTAAAGTGTCGTGACATCTCATGAATTTGTAGCTTGTTCTAAGTCATAGAATTCTGCATGCTAGGTTAGAATTGGATGCATGGTTTGTTGATTGCTATGGATGGTAGGCATGCGGAATAATTGTGATTGCTGTTGTTTGCTTGGAATTTCGAGGGCGAAATTCCTAAGGGGGAGAGAATGTAACGACCCGTATTTTACGAGTCGATAAATCGTAGAATTTGCAGGTCGATAGTGTTGTTTGTGTTGCTTCTAGCTTGAGTCGTTTAGAAGTTAACCCGGGTACAAGTGATGAGTCGTGACCGACTCATAGGGGACCGACTCAAGGAGGGGTAGCGGTTTAAAGTGTTGGCCGAGATAAGGATGGACCGACTCAAGAAGTTAGGCGACTCATAGGATGACCGACTCATAGAGGGCCGAGATAAGAAGTGTGGCCGAGTCAACGAGTTACGACTCATAGGGTTTGCCGAGTTAAGGAGTTAACGGGTTAAGGGTGTAGCGACTTAAGGGGTTTAGGCTTAGGTCGTGGGTAATGAGTCGGCAGGGTTTTGAGTCGTAGGGCCTGATGAGTCGTGAGTCGGCATCATAGTTGAGTCGTGAGTGTGTATTGTTGAGTCGTCGTACGACTTAGGACTTGGGGAAAACGCGGCAGTGTCTTAGGTCGGAGGCTTTTAGGTCGTGACCGACTTATGTTGAGTCGGCACTGGTCTTGAGTCGTGAGTCGGTAGGTGTTGAGTCGGTTTGGGTTTGAGTCGTATGACCTTGTGCCTTGGTGTATTGAGTCGTTGGCCTGAGTCGGTAGGCACGACTTAACGATGAGTCGTAAGTCGTTAGGCAGCTTGGTGTTGAGTCGTTGATTAGTTAGGTCGGCTCTGGTATTAAGTCGTAGGTCGGCAGGGTTGTTGAGTCGTGTGAGTGGCTTATGGTAAGTCAGCATGTGGATGAGTCGGGGACGACTCAGGAGTTGGGTCGGCGACGACCTAAGAGCGACGACTCATGGTTGATTCAGCCTATAAATAGAGGGGTTTGGCTCACTTTTTGGCACCGGTTTTTGAAGCGACGAAGTGCTGCCATTTTGAAGACTCGACTACAACATTTCTTCATCTTCTTTTCTCCATTCCAATCTAATTCTAACATCCATCCAAGATCGAAGATCGAGATCGAAGATCCAAGTGCCAAAGTTGAAGATCTTCATCCGTTCGAGCTAGAATTCATCGATTGGAGCGAGATATTGCCGGATCAAACCTTGATCTTCGCTGTCCAGATCTGAAGTGTGTAGTTTTTGTAGTGTTTGGGTGATTTGGTGAGTGGTAGTTATCTCTCACGCGGATCCAAAGGAGTATATTGGATTGGTGGCATGTTTGGGTGTTAAAGTTAGAGATTTCATGCATTTTTCTTAGATCTAAGTCTAGATCCATGGTTTTTGAAGATGTTTACTTATGCAAGTTAGTTTAACAAGTATTAGAGACAAAACCCATGTTTTATATTTGATAGATCTATGCTAAAAACTATGGTTTCACATATGTTGGACTTTTGCTCACTTATTTACGAAATTGCCATTATAGTTGATATTGCTTATATTGCTTGTTAGATCTTGTTTGAATGATTGATATTTGAATGTATGATTGATTTGATTGTTTCCAAGTTAGCTAGTAGTTGATTTGGAACAAGAGGATGGAAGAGGATTCAAAAGCTATGGAAGAAGGCTCTTGAATGGTGAAAGCTGCTTAAGGCATATGTAGCGGATGTTGAAGCTCATATGTATAGATTGGATGATGTTGAGATGGGACTTTGCCATGATTTGATGAGGCAAACCATGTTGTTGAGTTGAGACTTTGCTTTGATGCGATGAAGCGAAGTATGATGTGAGTCTTGGCTTAATCCAAGCAGGGATCATTCCAAGCATGTTGATAACTTGAAGAGTAGTTCAAGTTGGTTGATAATGGATTGTTCAAGAGGTAGCTTGAGCTTGTATGAGGATAGTCGTCAAGAAGGATGGCTAGGAGGCTTGGATCTCGTCGTTGTTGAAGGTTCTAGCATGCTCAAAAGCAAGAGTACATGGGGCGCCCATAACGACTACAGGAAGGTAGTCGGGACACCCAAAAGACTACAGGTAGGTAGTTGAGTACTCTGGGCAAAGTAGATAAGTCCTAGGCACAAGGCAGTGTGCGGAGTTATGGTTAGAACCGGGGTTACCATTAGCCCTTGACAGATGGTCATTCAACTAACGGTGAAATCGAGGCAAGGATGACAGTGATAGCCAGAGTCATGGATGTTTGGTTGTATTATCATTCGGCTTCAAGAGCGGTGTTTTCTGGGTGCTTATCTGATCTTGGTTTAGGCCTTGGGGGTTTGTATTTGGAAAACATCGTCCTTGACTCGAGTGGTATTCGCTTTACCTTAATTGTCTATGTTGTTATGCTTGCTTCTCCTTAGTGTATGTCTGGGGCTATCACTGTAGAAAGAGGTGGAGTGGGATGGTTTGGTTCCTATTCCTTTTATCCTTTATGCTCTTTTGGTATGTTTGATAGTTAATTTACTGCTCACTAAGACTTTGTCTGACTCAAGGTTTTATGTCTCCTCTTATTACCTTGGGCTGTTCATCCATGTTTGGGATGGGCAGACTAGGTAGCAGGTGACAGGTGCTGTGCTAGGAGTTCTACGCTGAAGATGACGAAGACGAGCAGGAGGCTTTGCATATTAGTTTTCTTACTATATGTACTGGGTATCCGCTGCTGTATTTGGTTGAGTGATTTGTAGTGAGGCTTTCATGTATGGATTTGTGTAGATGATTGTATAAAACTACTGTGATGCTTATATGATGATGTTTCTGTTCTATGGAGCTTCACTATATTATATTTCTCTATTGTATTTTATCCATGCGCTGTGAGTTATGCGATAGAGATTCTTTTGTTTTGTTTTACCCTGACTATCGTCCATGGCTGCCTGGCACACCTTTCAGCGCATTATTTCCTTGTTTTGGTGCGGGAGTCATGGGCGGTCGTCACATTTGATGGAAGTAATTTGGATTTAATTACTTTGTAATTAATCAAGGGATTAATTGAGATAATTAATTAAGAGTAATAAATTTTTGGAATGAGTAATTAAGGGTATTTAATTAATGGTTGTTATTAATCAAGGGTGATTAATATATGTATGGTTTAATTGCAGATTAATTACTTAATGTAATTAATTTTAATAGAGAAATTAATTAAATTGTAATTAGAAATCATGAATTAATAAAATTAATGATGTAACTTAGAATTGATTTAATTAAGGAGTAATTAATAAATAAAGTAATTAATTAATAAATGATTAATGTAATTAACTTTAGTTAATTAATTGATTAAGTAATTACAAGTTAATTATTGCAAATTGTTAAATATAATTAACTTGTGTAATTAACTTAAAGGCTAATTACTTGTTTTAATTAGGGAATTGTTAATCAGTAATGATTAATTTAAATGACTAATAGGATGGTGATTAATTAATTGATTTGAAATCAATTGATGATTTAGATAAGCAGGGTTATAATGATGAAGTAATTAATCTAATTCATTTTAAATTAATTAGATGGAAGTAATTAATTTAATTCATTTTAAATTAATTATAGATGGTGTGATCATTAGATCATTGCATATGTATGAATGATTGATATTGGTTGCCTTGTATGGTTGTAATCTCAGCCATGAGATGAGTAATGTTATATGATATGGTTGCATTGGTTGCATTGTGATGAAGATATGGATTATCTGTTTATAATAATATGGATTATCTGTTGTGATGGTAATGTTGATTATCCATTGTTATGTTGTGAATTATCTATCTGTGTATATATAGATAATGAATTGAATTGTTTTAAACTCTAAAACAACTTGGACTTAAAAGACACGTTTTGGATTTGATGAGACCGGGATTTGGTTTCCATATTTGGAAATCTGAAAACCACGTCGATCCAAATTAACGTTAGGTCATGAATTTGAAGTGAAGATGAAGATTCAGAGTGCAAGGGTTATCGTCGTTAACTCTGAGTGTGATTCCAAAATGAGTGTAACGAGATAATGCCTTCGGTTTCGTTCGAACCCAGAATGAACTTGTATGGATTGAATGCTTTCAGAACATCATCAGGTGGACGATGAGCATTCTAAGTGATATGTCCTATAAAGGTAATCGTAGCCTCAAGCCTTATCAACCGGGAATGGCTAAAACAGGGGAGGTGCAGCAAGGCTAAGTGGGTCATGCCCTAGTAGGACGAAATTTACCCCTGTCTAGATGTCCCTTTATTTCGGCTTAGTGGTGCGGTTGCTAATCACAACTGCGGGGTGGTCTTGTTCGGAACTGTTCAGTAAGGAATTATTCCGGTCTTGTGTTGCAGGGGAGCGGGCGTACTCCTCGGTACAGTGATCTAGCCCACGTACTGTGACGGGCGGTACCCCGGTAGCCCTGCCATTGTATGGAATCCAAAATCCAATAAGTGCCCTCGGTTTTGATTGTATTACCCACTTTTGTGGCTAGTAGCTGGAATTTAATAGATGTAACAATTTCGGTTATTTCTTATTTACTTGAAAACCCTAGACCTTTTATAATATCATCGGATTTCCTATCAAATTTTTTGGTTAGCGTAAGGTAAAAACTTTTCCATGTTTATATGTGGGAAGTCTTATGTGATACCTTTTCTTTTCAAAGGTTTTTCAAAAGTTAAGCAACCTTAACCTGTTACTCATACCAGACCCATGTCTGACCTAGAGTTTATTTCTGTTTTCTCATACCCTTGGGTACTCAAATTTTTACGAGTAGCCAAGAGATTCAGGCTAGCTTTGACGAATTATGGAGGAGCAATGGAGCAGGAGGCTTCCGCGTATAGATATATAGTTTTCCACTGTGTCTGAGTGTTTTCTGTATGTGTTTTGAGTTGTAATAACTTGACAGGTGTTTATAACCGTCTAGCATGTGTTGTATTGTCTATGTAACTCTGATAATTGTTGTATGCTATGTAATATTTATGTTATTAATATAATTTATTCGTTCCGCTGTTGAGATTCTGTTGTTGTTTCTTCTTTCTTTTCTCTTTTCTATCCCTTTCTTTCTTAAGGATGATAAGACTTTTTGTGGAGAAAAAGTCGGGTCGTCACAGACATGGTCCCTACCATGATGTCGACATGGGTACCAGAATTTGAATTTCAAATTTTGAATTCAAATGTTTGAATTTTCCTCCATCTTTTCACTTCATTCAATCCTTTGAAAAGCTACCTTTTGACCAGAGAATATGTCCTTTGAGAATCTATTTATCCTCTATCTTTTATCATATCTTTTCACTCTCATTTTCAAATTCAAATTCTCCTTCTTCAAAACTTCAAGCTCTCTACTCTCTACTTCAATGGCTTCTTCAAGCAGCCCCTCCACCACGAGAATTTCTGGAAAAATAAAAGAGAAACTCTTCAATGATCCGGAGGCAATAAAAGCATACATCAATTATGCTAATTATGCCAAAGTCCATCCCGAAAAGTTTGCTATTTTTCAAGATTTTTCTTCTTATGAACTTGATTCTCTTTTTTCAAACAATGGAGTTCTTAGTCTTATTGATGCTTCTCAAAATGATTTTGTTTGTATCCAAATCTTGTCAAAATTTTCTATGCTAATTTAAGCCATGGATTTTATAATGGAAATGAGAATGAAATTTGGAGTAGTGTCAAAGGCATTAGAATTGTTTTGAATTGTGATCTTTTGGGTACCATTCTCAATTGCAAATGTACGGGAATGGATCTTTCTAATTATAAAATCGATGAAAATGATTGTGAGACATTTCATCATATTTTCGAAGGGAATGATAACTTTGAATTCAAAAATTGAAATTTTCGACCAAAGGTAAGAATTGTCAATCTTCTTTTGCAACATACTTTGACCCCAAGATTGAGGAATTTTAACAATCCTACTTTAAAAGTTTGCAAAGCATTTTTTGCTATTTTTGAAAATTATGACATAAATTGGATGCAAGTTATTTTGGATGAACTTCGTCCTAATAATCTTGAAATGGGTGAGAATACTTTGTATCATGGAATTTATCTCACTCGGACTTTCAACTATTTTGGAGTGGATTTCAAAGGCGAAGATTTTGTTTCTAGAAAAGTTTTCAATCATTCCAACATTTCTCTTATGAAAATTACATTTGTTTTTCAACCCTATGAGACCCTTGCCGAAAAGGAAGAGCGTTTGGCTCATGAGGAAATGGAAGCAGAAGAAGAGAAAGAAGAAGGGGATCAAATGGAAATTGAAGAAGAAGAAGGTGAAACCTCTTTGGAAAGCATCGATTATCCTCATAATCCATCCACCAAAACCCTTCTCAAGAACCAAAATACGATTGTCGAAAATCAACGGATTCTTAAACGATCCATTAGTAAGAAGTTGGACAAAATTTCATCCAAGATGAACAACTTCATTTCCAAAGTCAACAAGAAACTTGGACTTTCTTCATCATCATCATCCTCTAACTAGTGTTATCTTTTCGTATTTTGTTGTATGTGTTTTAGCTTGTTTTAATTCGAAAGTTCATGTAGTTTCATATGTTTAATCATTATATCACCTTAGTATGCAATGAAATGAAATTTTCTTTCTGTTATCTAGCTTATCTTATCTCCAGAATAAACGTTAGTATATTATACAAATACACACACACAATTATTCATAAAATCTAATTAGTCATATTTTTTCACTAACCCATGTCGACATACCCCCTATGACCATGTCGACATGTACTTGTCAGAAATGACAATTCATTTTGAATTTGAAATTTGAATAACTACCATATGTCTATTCATTTCAAACGAATTTCTACACCTATATATACCTATTTCTTCCAAAATTCTTCACTGAAAATTATTTCTTATCTTTTAATCCTTCATTTCTTTCATAAATTCAACTATGGCTAATCCAATTCAAAATTTATCCGAAAATCTTGAAGAAAATCTTAATTCATTCAAGAATATTCTCTCGTTCATTCTCCGTAACCAGCGTCACTTAGAATTGAGTCAAATGTAGATGATCAAGGAGCAAGAAAGGAATTTCGATGCAATACGATGGATGATTTCCTCCCTACACAAGGATGATAACGAAACACATCCTCCCGTATCTCTCACCAATGACAATAAAAATTGGGATGCTATTAAAGAAGACCCTATCTTTGGAGAAGAAGGATGGGTAGAAGTTCCTCGTAACGTTTAAATTTTATTACTTTGTTTGAATTGTTTGTTTGAGTTGATTTGGTTTGGTTTAGAACGATACTTGGTGTGGATTTATTTCTTAATTTAGTTCGATGTTTGATGTATAAAAAATGTAAATATACATTGAAATGTATATAGTCTTTGATTAAATTATCATGTTCATAAGTATAATTATTTCTTGACACATCTATTATATATTTCTTTGTATAGTTTATCAATGTAGGTACTTTAGTCCAAGAATGAGGGGGAGTTAGTTTTTGTTGATGACAAAGGGGGAGAAGTATAAAATAGGGTAGTTAGGCATAGATTAAGCGGGATTTATTAGTTTTAGGGGCAGTTATTAGGATAGAAGTAATATTTTATAAACAAAGTTTGTCATCATCAAAAAGGGGGAGATTGTTAGTCCATGAGATGATGGTTTTGATGACAAAAACCTTAGAATAGATTATAAAATATAAATACTAACATTATAAGTTTAGATATATATGTCTATGCAGGATTTAACCATGCAGGTACCAAGAATGAAGACTGTACAGTATAGAGATTCAAGATATCAAGACTGAAGACTCATGAGTATCAAGATTATTAAGAGTTCAAGAATTCAAGTAATTTATTCTTTAATTAGAAAATATAGTTAAAACTCCTAGAAAAGCATTGGCATCTTAGAATCCAATTTATTCGTAGAATAGAATCCACTTCGAGCCTGTTAAAGGGATGGAACCCTAAGTAGGAAAGAACCTACGAAAATCTAGTGGAACATTGTTTTGTATCCGCTAACCTTTTATTCAAAATGATTTTTTTTTAAAATTATATCTTGGTTTCAAAATTATTTCAAAACCTTCCTTTTAAAAGCATCAAAAACATCTATCCTGATTTTAAATAATTTTAGCCTCAAATCATCTTTAATTTCAAAGTCAAATTACTCCTGACTTTAAACTATCTTTTAATATAGTATATTTAACTTTTAAAATATTTATACTTAGATTTAAATATAAAATTATAGTTAAATTCTATATATATTGTTATCTATATCTACTTATGAATTTTAACTATAGTCAAGTATATTTCTAAAGTTTAAAATAGTTTTAGTATAAGATAAAGGTTATTTTCAAAGAAAATCAAATCATCAAAAAATGCTTTGGGATGTCGACATACTCATGGTGACCATGTCGACATGGTGTCAGTTGAGTTTAAAATTTCCATTTCAAAAGAAGTGTCTATTCTCTATAACTCTTCACGAATGGACATGACTATCGTTCTACTATAAATAGGGGTCGGTTTAAACGAATTTTACATCAGATTTTCTGGTTTTTCACTCCTCTTCTTCTTCCACTTTTCTTAATAAAAATTCTTATCATTACTCTGCCGAAATCTACATTGAATTGAACTCGATCATTCGTAGTTTTATTCTCTATCACTATCTCAACAAGATCCTTGGTGCTATTCAGAGTTATAGGGCTTTTGTAATCAACTTAGCGAGAAAAGGTGTGATTTTAGCCTTGAAAATCTATCAAGCATGATAAGGTGTGATTGTAGCCTTGGGAAATCAATTGGGTGAAGTTGTTGCCCGTAAAATCAAGTGGGTGAACTTGTAGCCTGGAAAATCAAGTAACTCTACCCAGAGGATTGTGATTCTGGAGGGTGTACCTCGTAGCCTTGAAATCGAGGGTGTAATTGTAAAGATTGCTTTTGAAAGGAAATTCATACTTGTGTTGCGGGACTGGATGTAGGGTAACTCCGAATCAGTATAAAATTCGGTGTGTTCTTTCCTTTACTGCTTTTTATTTTATTTCTACATCTATGTTTGTTTCAATGTTCATATATATGTCTGTATATTGCACACATCTTTGTTTAAATTAACATAAACTCAACATGATTTAGTAATTCTTTATAAGCACTATTAACCCCCCCTCCTTTAGTGTTAATTCTACACTTAGGATCCGTAATCTGCATTTCTCACGGTAGATATACATACTCACACACATACACACTAAATGTATATAGATTTACAAATTGTCAATATGTATAATTGTATATATGATTATATATCATATATATTAGATCTTAAAATTTTGTTATGATGATTTGTGCTTATTACGAATCATCAAATAAAAAATACTTTATTAAATATATATATATATATATATATATTATTTAATGATTTTTTGGATTGTTTATTATGTATAAAAAATTAATGGTCGAAAATTTCATTTTCATATTTTTTTAATATTTTCTTCACCATACAAGAAGCTTACTGTAAAATTTTCAAATTTTTAAAACTTAATTTAATATTTTTTAAAATTAATTTACTTTTGGCTTGCAATCAATTATTTAATTAAAATTATAATTTCAATTGAGAAAATATGTTTCTCAGATACCTTTTGAAAAAATTTCATATTTTTATAACTTAATTTAGTAATTTTATAATTAATTTATATCCGACTTGCAATCAATTATTTAATTAAAAATATAATTTCAATTAAAAAATCTAGGGAACTTTTCCTAAGCTAATATATGTCTTAATTACCTTTAGAAAAGTTTTGAATTTTTTCAACTTGATTTCTTATTTTTAAGAATTAATTTGATTTTGAGAAACAATTAATTATTTAATTATAAATATTATTTTAATTGAGAAAATTCCATAAATTACTTTTAATCCCAAAATATGTTTCTCGATTTTTTAAAATAATAAAACTTGTAAATTTTCATACAATTATTTTACATTAATTTATTAAGGTAGAAAGTATTTTATTTAATAATATACACACACACATATACATATACATATATATACTATGTATACATATATATGTATATTCATTTACATTTATTGATATCTTGTTTTGCGACAAATTACAGTACACACAAATTGGGCCAATGTGCCTTGTAACATCCCTAATTTTTGATAAAATTATTTAAAAAATTTAATTAGATAAATTGAATAGAATAATAATGATAATGTGACTGAGATTTAAATAAAATTTATAAGAGGACCGAGCTTAATAATAAAATGAAAGGGCTTTAAATGGATTATTAACTAACTAGATTACACATGGGCGTATTAGTAAAAATAGCCACATCATTATACACGGCTATACACTTCTCACCTTATCCATTTACGTTCATTTTCTTAAATCTAAAATAAACGCAAGAACCCTAAGGAGCCGGCCATTATCAAAGAGGAAGAATTCAATCTAAAGCTAAGGATCAAAGTTAGGAAGCATTAATCAACAATAAATCTTGAATTCCTTATCATATCTAAGGTGAATAATAATTTTATATCATCTCTATTTTATTCTGTGATTAAATGTTTTGGATTTATGATTAAATTTGTATTTATGTTGATATTGATGATGATATGACAGACTATATTATGTATTATTTATTTTAATTTAATCATGTATAAATTAGCGTGGTTAGGGTAAAACCAAGAGTTACGATTTTAGAATGCCATGGAAAATTCTAATGTTAAGTAAAACATGATTTTGGGGATTGGCTTTGATTTTCAGAATTTTCCAAGCTATAGAAAATTTATTATGAATTTCCAAAGGAAAATATGATTTATTTGGGTTTAAAATATAATTCGTGTATTTTAGGAAGAAATGAGGTCTAAAATTTTAATATGTTTGATTACATGATAAAAGTGATTTTCTACGATTTTTGAGTATTTTTCCCAAATGATTTATAAGGGGAAAAAATTATTTTAAAAGAGGCACTTTACCGCAAATGTTGGTTTTGGGTAAATGGAAGGCCTTAAACATTATATTTCTTTGATTTAGATCTAATTAAAGGCGGCAGTTTTAATTGTAAAGTATACGTAAAGTTTTAAAGTAACCAATCAAGGAATTACACCAGGCATGTTAGTTATGAAGTGACTGCCATATTGAGCTATAAATCAGTGTCTTTTGAAAAAGGTAATTCCGCCTATTTCGAAAGTACCTTTCAACTGCTTTACCTCCGCTCCATCTCAGTCAAAACCATCCCAGTCGAAAACCACATAGACAGAACCAATGCACATGGTACCGATGGTATTGGTAAAAAGTGAATTGGTAGCAGAGGAAGGTAGGGTGTCAAAAGCAAAGCTTTCGTCAGGGGCAAAGCCAAGGTTTACTTTTAAAAGGATAAAAGCTAGCCTAGTTTTTGAAGGGCTTTCGAAGGAGTTGATAACTTATAAAGTCGAAACTTTAATAGTTTTATAAAGTGAAATTCCTGCCATGTTTTACTTAAAGCATTTAACATAGTCGAAACATATGCTTTCGAAAGGGGTTTTTGTAAATAGTTTTTGAAGAAGGTTGCCATGTTATGAAAAGCATTAGCTTTTGAAGGGGAACCTTTTTCTTTAAATAAGAGCTTTCAAAAGGATTGGTTTCGACCAAATCAAAATCCTACTGCTAATCTCTCCTTTTGACTGTATTGAGCTATCTATGCCGTCAAAGGGTTACCTCTATTTTAACTTAAACTAAGCCTTTTCCTGAATGCTTTCAAAGGGAGTTAAGGGTTTTGAAGGCAATAGAGTCGAAAGGGGGTTTCAACTCTATCTTTCAAAGTTTTAATCTAAAAGGTTGTTACTTTTGGCTAGATGGTTCCGAGACTATCCACTTTTTCCCCAAATAATTTTATAATTGGTTTCGAAAGACATACTTTTGTATATAACCACTTTGACGCAAATGATGGTTTTAAAAAGAATAAACCCAATAATTTCGAAAGGTATACTTTATTTGTTTCGAAGTTGTTTTAAAGGATGTTTTGATACCATGGAAAGGTGTGTTTGGTTTTGAAAGTGAATGTTTATCAAGAGCTTCGAAAGGTATGTTTATTATGTTTTGAAAAGAGAAATTTTCTTTCGATGGAAGTCGTCCTGAGGTTTCAAAAGAGATGTTTTAAGATTTCAAAACACAAACTCAATCTCAATTAAAAGGAATAACATGGCATAAGCAAGTAAAAGGTTTTGAAATAAAGAGGCTTTTATTTATCATAAAGGTTAGAGGGTTTAACTAGAATATACATATGTGTGTGTGTGCGTGTCAGTATTATTTTGTTGTTATGATTACTTCTTCATGTATTTATTCACATTGTAATTAACCCATAACGGTATTTTAGGGAAGGGCGGAATAACCAGTTAGGTTGACCCAGTAGTGAATATAACTTCAGAAATGTTAAAGTTATTGGCAAAGGCCAATACGTTTATAGTTAGCCCATGAAAACTATGATTTATATTGGCAGGAGCCAATAGGTTTATAGTTAGCTCATGAAAACTATATCCGGGTTAAGATATTGATAGTTAGTCAATAGGTTCCTAGTTAGCCCATGAAAACTTGGTTAGTAGAAAGAATATTTGAGTTACCAATATGTTCTTAGCGATCCCGTAAAAACTATGAAATTGAACAGATAGTCCATAAACACATAACGGCTTAATAGTAACCCTAGAAACTATAATTGAAACATATATTCAGAATGAATAAGAATGGATAATTCAGATTTGATTTACTTATTTTGCGTATCATCATAATGTTTTAAAATACTATCCTTTAACAATTGTGGATGCAAGCGCACAGTGTATGGTTTTATAAATGCTTTAGGATACTAGTGAAGGGAAAACGCATTCCACTAACTGGCATAGTCTGACTAGATATCTAAATGGTTAGAGATGGTAAATTATTATTTATACCAAGCTTTATGTCTGGCTCGAAGTTTTTTTCCCCTTAAAATCTCGAGTAATCAATTGATTTTGAGTAGGTTGAGAGTTAAGGTTTCCAAGTGTTCATTTAGACGAATAAAGCTTTCGAGGACGTGCAGGAGCCAAGCTTGTTATTAAAGTTCTTTTATTTCCGCTGTGTATTTGACTATAAAGGTAAACAAAATTAGTACCTTATTATGTACCCGGATAATCCAAGGGGGGGATCTTCATATGTCGCTCTTGGCGTATTTTATTTTAATTATATGTCGTTTGAACCTGGTCTGTGTACTGGGATTATGTATTGAATTTGAATATTTTTGAAACAGAGTGTTGATATTGTTTCTTGTTTTTAATTTTTTTTCATATTTATGTGTTTCTGTGTACCAATGAATGTAACACCGTCATATTTGGTCATAGAGGATTAATACTATGAATGACTGCAACATCCATAGCCATTAGTTTTGGGCCTTCAAGTAGGGGGATGTTATAACTTGGTATCAGAGCATAGGTTTATGAAATTTTGAAAGAAACTTAAACCTAAAAGTTTTTCTAGACATAATCCAATAAATTAGATAATAAGATCGGGGTTTGAGTTAACGCTATAGGTACGTACTTGTATTTGATATATATAGTTATACATAAGTGCGTACTCCCTACTCCCTTAGACCGTTCTTTGTATCTTACTATGACTCGCATGTAGATTTGTGAGAAAGGAGATACAGAAATAGGAAACAGAAGAGGAAATCTTGGTGGGGGAATCAACACATGTAGTGAAAATGCTCAACCCGCTACAAGGAGGAACCTAGGTCGACCGGTTAATGCTAGTAATCAAAATGTTGAGGCCAAATTTGGTGCTGGAAATCCACCAATAGATATGGGGGCAATGTATCAGTTCTTTGTTGGTTTGATGCAAGCAGGAGATGCTGCTGATATTGCTGGAAATGTAGGAGGGACTAATCCTATGACTCCAGTTGGGAATAATTATGCTTTGCTGAGTAGAGATTACACCTGTTTAGGTGCAAAGCAATTCTTAGGAATGGAGAGTGCCATAGAGGTTCAGAATTGGCTGTTGCATTGTGAGAGTATATTTATTGATTTGGGTCTGAATAATGTGCAAAATAGAAGGTTGGCTTCTAAACATTTGCAGGGGTCAACACTACATTGGTGGAATAGTATCATTATTGGAGTTTCGAAAGAGCAGTTAACTTAGGCTAATTTTAAAACAAGATTTGAGCAGAAGTTTGTATCTGAGTTTGCTTATTCAGAACCGATGAGGAAGTTTATGGATCTAGTTTAGCGAGAAACGTCAGTTATCGAGTATGCTACTAAGTTTGAAGAGCTGTCTCGATATGGATATGCCATGATAGATACTGACATCAAAAGGAATGAGAGATTCATTCGCAGATTGATGCCCGAGCTTACTAGAATGACCACGACAAATGTCCGAGATCCTTGTAAAATAGTGGTGGAAATGGTCATTTGCCGTGAGGAGTTACTTGCTAATTTTGCTAAGGAGAAACTAGTGAAAGTTCAGGGTTCTTAAGGGAAGAAGAGGTTCTTTAAAAAGAAGGGAGCCCAGAAGGGAAATATTGCTAAGAAGTCAATGGATGAGGTAATTTGCTATAAGTGTGACAAAAAGGGTTACTTTATGAATCAGTACCGACCAGGAAAAGGGAAGAAAGCTGAAAATAAGAAGAATGTGAAGTGCTTCAACTATGATCAAGTTGGACATTATAAGAATCAGTGTCCAGAGCCAATTGGGGAAGATAAAGGAATATTTTTGCTATTGGACCAGCTAGACCTACTACAGCTGATAAGAGAAAGACTGTGATGGAAGGGACGCTTTTGATTTAGAGTATTCCAGTTAGAGTACTTTTGATACGGTGCATCACATTAATTTATATCTCAGTGTTTAATTGATAAGTTATGCTTAGAATCCACCTATCTTGTTACTTCCTTAAGGGTTGTGAATCCAATAGAAGGTTATGCAACTCTAGGGTTGAGATGTGATCCGTTAGAGCTTGACTTAGTAGGTCATAAGTTTGCATGCAGTTTGCATGTTATTGATTTCATAGATTTTGGAATCATTTTGGGTATAGATTGGTTGGGTAGATATTAGTCGATAATATTTTGCCAGGATAATGAAATATCATTGAGACACCTGATAGTCATAGCCGAGTGATATTCTCAGTAGATAATACTGACCAGAGTGTTTGTGCTTTAGTTAATGCTGTGGAGGTAGGGAATGAGTTAAGTCAGGTCTGGGTAGCAATAGAGTTTGCACATGTCTTTGAGCTAGTCACTAGACTACTACCGGAAAGAGCTGGTTAGTTTAGAATAGATATTATGCCAGGAACTGAACCTGTGAGTAGACCACCTAGCAGGATGACACCGACTGAGATGAAGGAATTGAAGGTGCAGCTAGTAGATCTAGAAGGAAAGAATTTTATTAGACCAAGAAGTTTGCCTTGGGGAGTGGCCGCGGTGTTTTTAAAGAAATCAAATGGGTCATTAGGGATGTGTATCGACTATCGTAAGTTGAACAAAAGGACGATTAAGAACAAATATCATTTGCTAAGAATAGATGATTTGTTTGATTAGTTGAGTGGAGCCAGATTGTTTTCTCGGTTAGATTTGGTGAAAGGTTTCCTTCTGTTAAGAGTGGCAGAGGACAGTATTCATTTGACAACATTTCAATCTAGATATGGTTCATATGAGTGGTTGGTGATGCAATTTGGATTGACAAATGCACCTACTTACTTCGTGGATTTGATGAACTGAGTTTTTCAAGAGTATTTGGATAGGTTTGTATTGGTGTTTATAGATGACATTCTAGTCTACTTTAAGGATGAGAGAGAGCATGAAGTTCATCTTAGAGTGGTACTTGAGACCCCGAGGCAGAATCAGCTAAAGGCGAAGTTTACAAGTATCATTTCTGGAAGAAATAGGTTAAATTTCTTAGTCATGTAGTGTCAGAGAAAGGATTGTCAGTCGACCCAAATAAGATTGAAGCCGTGAATAATTGGAAGAGACCAAAGATGGTGATTGAGATCAAGAGTTTTCTTGAACTTGCTAGCTACTACTAGAGATTCATGAAGGATTTATAATAGATAGCAGCCCTTTAACTATGCTACCTAGGACGGAGGTAAAATTTGTTTGATCCGACAAATGTGAGGAAGCATTCCTTAAGTTGAAGCATTCATTGACCAATGCATCCGCGTTACTAGTTCTAGACAGCAACCGAGGGTTGGTGGTATATACTGATGCATGCAGAATTAGATTGGGAGCGGTATTGATGCAGAATGGTAAACTTATTCCCTATGCTTCACGACAGCTTAGACCACATGAAGTTAGATATCCTACTCATGACTTAGAGTTAGCAGCTGCGATCTTCGCATTGAAGATTTGGAGACATTGTCTCTTAGGGGAGAGGTTGAGCTTTATACCGATCATAAGTCTTTACGATATTTATTCTCTCAGAAGGAGTTGAATACGAGACAATAGAGGTGGCTGTATAGGATTTTGGTATAGAGTATAGACCAGGAAAAGGTAATAAGGTAGTAGATGCTATTAGTAGAAAACATCAGAATGTGGTGTTAGCTATATTAGCAGAGTGGAAAGATTTAGAAGATTTTGTCAGTTGTGGTGTGTAGTTCAAATCGATTACTGGTTCTAGTGTTATGCCAGGTTGTCTTAATAAGAAGTTCATCCGGTATTGATTGAGAGAACTGCTTCTAAGAAGAAGGAGGATCCAGTGTTGGCTGAGAGGACCAGAAGACTTGAGGATGGAACTGAGATCGATGATCTAAAGAATTTTAGCCTTGACCAGAGAGGTTGGTTGAGAATGAGGAGACGATTAGGTGTTTTGAATATTGAGGACTTGAGGAAAGAAATTCATGGAGAATGTCATCGATCCAAGTTTACGATTCATCCTAGAGGGACTAAAATATTTCAGGGTATTAAGAGGAGATTCTATTGGGATGGTATGAAGAGGGATGTTGTCTTGTGGGTTAGGCACTGTGCAAAATGTCAACAAGTGGAAGCTGAACATCAGAAGCCAAGTGGGTTGCTTCAGCCCTTAGAGATTCCAGTTTGAAAATAGGATACAGTATCCATGGATTTTATAGACTGGTTGCCAAGGTCTAATAGAGGTAATGAAAGTATATGGGTTATAGTAGACAGATTGACCAAGAGTGCCAGTTTCATTCCAGTTAAGTCAACCAAAATGGCACCTGTTTTAGCTAAGTTGTTCCTGAAGAACATAGTTAGACTGCATAGAGTTTCAGTAGTATAGTCAGTGATCGAGATGCTTTGTTCACAAGTGAATTGAAAGAGTCTACAGGAAGTGATGGGTACCCAGCTTAATATGAGTACTAAATATCACCATCGGACAGATGGGCAGACAAAGAGAGTCAATAAGGTACTCGAGGATCTATTGAGAGCTTGTTTATTGGATTTTGGTGGATCGAGGATCACGTACATTTGGTTGAGTTTTCCCATAATAATTGTTATTAGACTAGTATAGGGATGGCGCCGCTCGAAGCTTTGTATGGAAGACCATGCAAATCACATGCATGTTGGTTGAAGACTGTAGACAGATTAGTCTTAGGACCAAACTTGGTTTGAGAGGCGTTAGAAAAGATTTGAATTAATCCAAGGAAGGATGAAAGAAGCACAGTCCAGACAAAAGAGTTACGCAGACAAGAGGTGTAAAGACTTAGACTTCTCAGTTGGAGATAAGTTTTTCATTAAGGTATCACCTATGAAAGGTGTGGTGCGATTTGGAAAGTCAGGGAAGTTCGCCTCAAAATATGTTGGTCCATTCCAGATTATAGAGAGAATTAGAAAGATCGCATACAAAGTAAAGTTGCCGAGCAGTATGGCAGGTGTCCATAACGTTTCATATGTCCCATCTTTGCAAGTATATGCTTGATCTAGAAACTACTATCCACCCGACAGGGTTGGAAGACTTGATAATAGAGCCTAATTTGACTTTTGTTAAACAACCAGTTCATGTTGTAGCTAGAGATGAGAAAAAGATTAAGGAATAAGACAATCAGGTTGGTGAAAGTTCAGTTGAGCGACAACGAGAAGGAATGTACTTGGGAGACATAGGAAAGGATTAGGGATATTTTCCTTGATCCATTTTGAGGGTATGTATATATTAGATTTTTATAGATAGTTGCTAGTCAGATAAGCTAGTATGAATTTTATGGTTGTTAGGAGTTGTTACAGATAATATGCTACGCTTAGTATTTAGTGCTTACTAAATTTCGAGGACGAAATTCTTTAAGGGGGGAGCCTGTAACATCCCTAATTTTTGATAACATTATTCAAAAAATTTAATTAGATAGATTAAATATAATAATGATGATAAGGAGATTGAGATTTGAATAAAATTTATAAGAGGATCGAGCTTCATAATAAAATGAATGGGATTTGAATGGGTTATTGACTAATTACATTACACATGGGAATACTAGTAAAAATAGCCACATCATTACACATGGCTATATACTTCTCACCTTGTCCATTCATGTTCATTTTCTCAAATTTTAAATAAACGCAGAAACCATAACGAGCCGGCCATTATCAAAGAGGAAGAATTCAATTTAAAGCTAAGGATCAAAGTTGGAAAGGATTAATCAACAACAAGTCTCAAATTCCTTATCGTATCTAAGGTGAATAATAATTTTATACCATCTCTATTTTATTATATGATTAAATGTTTCAAATTTATGATTAAATTCGTATTTGTGTTGACATGGATGATGATAAGCTAATATTATATATGATTTTAATTCAATTACGTATAAATTAGCACGGTTAGGGTAAATCCAAGAGTTTATGATTTTAGAATGCCATGGAAATTCTTTATGTTAAGTAAAACATGATTTTGGAGATTTCCTTTGATTTCTAGAATTTTCTAAGTTGTAGCAAATTTGTTATGAATTTCCAAAGGAAGATATGATATAAATGGGTTTAAAATATTATTCGATTATTTCAGGAAAAAATGATATCTGAAATTTTAATATGTTTGATTGCATGATAAAAGTGATAAACTGTGATTTTGGATGATTTTTCCTAGATGATTTATTAGGGAAAACAAATTATTTTAAAAGAGGGAATTTACTGCAAATGTTTGTTTTGGGTAAATATAATGGCTTAGACGCTATATTTCTTTGATTTATATCTAATTGAAGGAGCTAGTTTTAATTGCAAAGATATGAAAAGTTTAAAAGTAGCTAATTAAGGAATTACACCAAGCAGGTTAGTTATGAAGTGATTGCCATATTTAGCTATTAATCAGTGTTTTCTTAAAAAGGTAATTTAGCCTATTTCGAAAGTACATTTCAACTCCTTTACCTCCGCTCCATGTCAATCGAAACCATCCCAGTCGAGACCCACATAGTCAGAACCAATGCACATGGTATCATTGGTATTGGTACGAAGTGAATTGGTGGGTAGTGGAATGTAGTGTGTCAAAATCAATGCTTTCGTCCAGGGAAAAACCAAGGTTTACTTTTAGAAGGATAAGCGCCTGCCTAGTTTTTGAAGGACTTTCGATTGAGTCGATAGCCTATAAAGTCGAAACTTTAATTTGTTTTCTAAAGTCATGTTCCTGCCTTGTTTTACTTAAAGCTTTCGACATAGTCGAAACATATGCTTTCGAAAGGGGTTTTTATAAATAGTTTTTGAAGAAGGTTGCCATACTATGAAAAGGTGTTAGCTTTAAAAGGTGAACCTTTTTCTTTAAATAAGAGCTTTTAGAAGGATTGGTTTCGACCAAGTCGAAACCCTGCCACTAATCTCTCCTTTCGACTGTATTGAAGCTATCTACGCTATCAAAGAGTTACCACTGTTTTAACTTAAACTAAGCCTTTTCCTGAATTCTTTCGTATGGGGTAGAGCGTTTTGAAGGAAATGGAGTCGAAAGGGGGTTTCGACTCTATGCTTTGAAGTTTTAATTTAAAAGGTAGTTACATTTGACTAGATGGTTCCGACACCATCGAAAAGTTCCCTAAATAATTTTTCAATTGGTTTCGAAAGAGATACTGTCGTATGTAATCAATTTGACCCTAATGATGCTTTTAAAAAGTATAAACCCAATACTTTCGAAAGGGATGCTTTCATTTGTTTTGAAGCTATGTTTTAAAGGACGTTTTGATACCCTCGAAAGTTGTGTTTGATTTCGAAAGAAAATGTTTATCAAGAGCTTTGAAAGGTATGTTTATTATGTTTTGAAAAGAGGACTTTGCTTTTGACAGTAGTCATCCTGAGGTTTCGAAGGAGATGTTTTAAGATTTCAAAACATAAAACCAATCACAATTTAAAGGAGTAACCATGACATAAGCAAATAAAAGGCTTTGAAATGAAGAAGTTTTTATTTATCATAAATGTTAATGGGTTTAACCAGGATATGTGTGTGTGTATGTGTGTTTATGATTCAAGGAAATTCAACCATAGGTGTTGGTATTATTTTGTTGTTATGATTACTTCTTCATGTATTTATTCACATTGTAATTAACCCATAACGGTATTTTGGGAAAGGGCAGAATAACTAGTTAGGTTAACCCAGTAGTGAATATAACTTAAGAAATATTTAAGTCTTAATTAAAGATATTGACATGGGTCAATTGGTTCATAGTCAGCCTATGAAAAATATGATCGATATTGGCAGGGGCCAATAGGTTTATAGTTAGCCCATGAAAACTATATCCGGATTAAGATATCGATAGTTAGTCAATAGGTTCCTTGTAACGACTTGGATATTTTAACAGTTTTTATAACGTAATTAACTAAAATTTTACTTGAAATTAAATAATTAAATTTAGCAATGAAAATTTTATATTTGGAAAAAAATATATTTAAAAATAGAAAATGAGAAATTTTTATTGGAAAATATAGATGCTGGTACTAATGTGTAATTTTCAATTTAAAATCAGTTAAATTGATGAAAAAGAATGTGTTCGAAATATGAATATTTTACACAATAAAAAAGTAAACCATTTTATGGATGAGACGTTATATTTCGTTTCGCCAAATTTGGACTGCTCTAGCCATATTTATCTTATTTTCGACATTTTAGTAGCATTTTCGCAGCGGAAAAATCGTGCTTTTAAAACTTGGTCGTATCGCTGATATCTATGTGCCATTCTATTTGCCTCATTATGTCGATCTCCGTAGTATATTCATTTGTGTATTTCGATGTCCGGTACGCGGCGAAATCTGCAAAACGATCGCCGTAACGGTTTTGTATTTCAATTTTGGTGCTTAGTCTTTTCAATTGCCACCATAGGATTCGTAAAGCCATCTACATTTATAACTTTGAATTCTAACATGTGACTTTTCCTTTTCCTACCTTTTCAAATTTATATATGTGAATAATGCCTCTTCAATTTCATTTTTCGGCCATTCTCCTTCTTTTTCATCTGTAGAACTTTCTAAAAAAATAAATTTAAGTTCCTCTTCTTCTTCCTTGCTTCTACCATTAATTTTCGTGCACTTGCCTCCTAACTCGAAGTCGTCCTAGAGAAAACCCTCCTCTGCCTCGAAGCAAACCAAAACTGCCATTTTCATTTTGCCACTTTTTTGACTCGAAGCGCGACCCGAAGCAACCCTCCCAGTAACCCGAAGCGCGACCCAAAGCAGCTACCATCGAAACTTAGAAACTTCGTCGAGACCCAAGATTTCCAAAAACTCGAAGCAATCCTCCCTGACCCGAAGCCATTCCCAAAACAATTGTCGCTGCGAACTGAAGCAAATCCAAAATCCTTGTTTTTTCCAAAACCTGAAGCACCCTTCCCCGACTCGAAGTCAAACCCGAGAAAACTCCATCCTAACTCGATGCTTGACCCAAAGCAAATTTTAGCCATGTTGACAAATGTCATTTTTTTTCATTTTTTATTTGTCGATGAATTTCTATGTTATTTATATTTGTTTCTTCTAATATCCTATAAACAAATGTATATATGTATTGCATGTGTGTGTGTGTGTGTGTATGTTTTTCATCGAATTTCGTGCTAAATCCGTTTTGCTTGTCATGGATATTTGAAGTGTCCGTTTCCTTATCCTTGTCAGTTGTTATTCAATTACATCATTCACTAGCCATGAAAGGTGAGCAATCACTCACGATTAACATTCTTACAGTTAGAAAATTTAATTCACATGAAATGACGATTGAAATATGTTGTTAAATTTTGAATTGGCTAGTTGTTAAGTATGACATGATATTATATGCATTGGTTCATCTATTATAATTGACATTATCGACACCAATAACCTATTAGTATGTGTGTATCATAATTGATTTAACAATTTTGATCATATTTGCTATTGATATGCTTTGGTATTTTATGTTGTTACCTGTTCTCCCTATGAGTTGAAATGATACATACTCAAACGATCTTATAGATTAGGGAATATCGTTATAGGTTGAAATGGTAAGCCTAAGTGATTTTTTTAATTTTGGGATTGCAGGTTAAAATGATACGTACCCGTAAAAATTTAACTTGCAGATTGAAATGATAAATATTTGTACCACTTGACCATAGAATAGAAAACTATATAAGAACATCGTGGGTCTATTTTAAATGATTTCTAAAATTTTGAAAAATACAAATATGAGTTTTAAATAAATATTGGGTTTTTATAATATAAAGATTTTATGTTAATATGTGAAAATTTTAGATTTTTAAATTATTTGTTATGAATTTTTTTAAATTATAAGTTATGTTGTGAAAATGTAAAATTTAAGATTTTACTTATTATTTTATTATTTGTAAATAGGAGTTTTTAGGATTGAGGAAAATGTTAGAGAAAAATTTAGTTTCAGGGACAAGAAGTTTGTTTTTTAGGCCGAAGGGCACTTTTTAGTGTAATTCACAAAATGATAGTTGTAACTATCATTTTCAGTTTACACTAAACAATGTCCTTCCGACTAATAATCAAACTTGTTGTCCCTGAGACTATTTTTTTTTACAATTTCTTCCTTGTGCCTATTTACCTGCTATAAATATATATAAATAAGATTCAAAACAGATTTAATAATAATATTTAATTTAATGATAATTAATATAATAGTATTAATAAGAATTTAATCTAATAAATATATGCATTTAAAATATGTTTTAAGTATTTATTAAATTATATTAATATTTTAAATTAGATTTTTGTAATCACTTTATTTAATAGAAATGGGAAAAATGAATTAAAGTTGATTTGTAATTTTATTTATTTAAGAATCTAATTTAAATAAAATTGATTTGAAATATTTTTGATTTGAGATTTTAAAGATATGATTTTTAACTTGATCATTTGATTTTGATTAAGGGTGATTAAATGTTTACTAAATTGAAGTTGAATATTGAAATTTTATTTAATTCATGATTTGAGATTTTATTTAAATGATTAAGTAAATATTTCAAAATTATCAAATTGAGTTATCGTAAATAGCTTAAACATTTAAACTTTGAAACTTATTGAATTGTAAGTGGTTTAAATTTAAAATTCAAAATGATTTGTGAAATTGGAAGAAACAATTCTAATTTGATACTATTTTAAATATAAACTATTTTTAATTTATAACTATTTTTAATACATAAACTATTTAATCTATAAACTATTTTCAATACAAACTATTTTAATTTATAACTATTTTTAATATATAAACTACTTAATTTATAAACTATTTTAAATACTATTTTTAATTTATATTTTGAAATATATTAGCTATTGTCAATATTTAAACTGTTTAAGCTGGAACTGTTATGATTACGAAAGTGTTATGATTGCGAAAGTGTTATGATTTCGAAAGTGTTATCATTTCGAAAGTGTTATGATTTATGGAAATGAATATGATTTAAAGTGAATATTGGTATCGAATTGATATGGTTTTGAAATGAATATGGTATTTTGATATGAAGTATAAACTATTTGAAATATAAAATGACCATGGTGTGAAATAAGCATATGGTTGTTAAAGAGACCGGGATCGAACATTGTCATATTCTCTGCCAATCCCGTAAACCACTTTTACTACTACATACGCAGTGGAGAATCCATAACAAAGCAGGATGGTTTGATGACGTTGTTGTATTGAGGTATGAAACGAGCCCTAAATAAGATGACTAAAGCAGGAGTAATTGACGGGCTAAGTGAGGTAGCTCCTCCGATCGGACACACTTCTTCGATACCATTCTCTTACTTTATGATTTGATTAGGTGCACCTTTGATTTTGGGAGTGTTGTACGAGGTGGGCGGTAGCTGCAGCTATGCATTGCCATCAGCCCGAAAGTGTAAATTGGTAGAATCCTACCCAGGGTATAGCCTCGCATGCCTTGTCATCTACCTTATCGAGCCCACTACGATTTTGGTTTGTGTCATACCCATGGACATTTCAGTTGAGTTGATTTTCTAATATAAGAATGTTAATCCTGACTCGAGTGTTTTTTTTGCTTTATGCTCGGGTCGGACTGAGTATTACAACATTTGAGACTCGCCTTTGTAGTTTGGAGCTTTGTTTGAAGATCGGTTTTTGTCTATTCAGCTTTACAATTGCTTCAGTTTATTTCCGTAATTTCGTTCTGACTTGTCATTGGCATTTATGTTAATATCAACTATGTATTTGATATTTCTATTGTATCTTGTTTTAAACTCAGATGTTTATATAGTTGCTTCATGAACTACTATTTATCTATTTCGCTGCTTATTGTTATATTACTCTGTGTTTGTGATTCTGTGATTGATTTATTTCCTATATATGCTAAGTTTTTCCAAACATAAATTAACAATATGTTGTTTTGCAATTCAAGTCTGACATGGGTGGATAATTGTCGATCTGTAGAGCTCAAAATACCAGGTTGTTACAAAAGGTATCAGAGCTCTAGTTTAGCAAAAACTTAGCACGTGGAATAAAGTTTAATTACAGAATCTATACATTCAAGCTTGACATACTTAGTTAGGATCCTTCTAGATTAGGATTTCTCTTTAATTTTGGAACAATCCCTTTGTTTGAAATTCCTTCATGTCTTGTCTGGTCCGTGTTCTTTTGACACTGGAGTATCACATAGCTTCAACCTCAACTGTCTATTTCATCCTAGTGTGTGTGATTCATTCCATCGGCGGTCCTGTCAACCTTTGTATGATTTTTAAAGGAGTGAAACTCCTTTACAAAGGCATCGATTCACCGGAGACTCTAGGTCCTTGATTTTTATGCTATTATTTTTTGCAAAGCACGAACCTTTTCTCTAATAGACGACCTGGGTAATTCTCTTATGATCGAAGGTAGATTGCCTCAGGAATATGTAGGCAGTTTTATGTTTTCGTTTGATGTTCGGCCATGTAATCTCGACTCCACCATGATAGTCATGGATTATCCTGATGCCTTTGATGAAGTCGCATCTCTCTCATCTTAGCGAGAAATGGAATTCTGTATCGATCTTATACCTAGAGCTTGACTTGTTGTCTTAGTTCTCATTGATGATATTCTCGTTTTTCTAAGTCTCGGTTGACCCGGTTAAGGTCGCTCGCGATTTATATAAGTCTATACATCTTTTATATTTTGTAATCTATTTATTTTGTCTCACTTTCGAGCTTATCTTAGTTAGAATTCTCTTTGATTAGGGTCCCTCTAAGTTTGAATCTCTTTCCTTGTTCTAAAATCCATCCTTGAATCATCCTGTGACGGAGTGTATTTTCAATTGATATAAAATGTTTTTTATGGTGTTGTTTGAGTTGTTAAGTTTGAATTTTGGATTTCGATCGATTCGTTTGGCCAACGCTATCGATAGGAATTCCAAAATACTTGAACATGGCAAACTGACATAGTATTGTTTTCCAAATTGGTAAATAAAATAATTTTATGTATGTTTATACTATATATATGTATATATAAGTATATTTTTATGAAATCAAATAGTTAAATGAATTGGTTGTTAGAAATGATAGTAATATATTATCATTTATTATTTTGTTAACAGTCCTAAACAATTAATTATTGTTGTATGTTATTTTTATAAACGTGGGAATAAATTTGATTTGAAATAAAATGAATTTAAATTAAAGATTTGAGAATTAAATTTCTAGTACATTTCAAATTGGGTTTCAAAGTTTTGAAAATATATATTATTTGATAGTATTTTGAATGAAAATTGTTTTCAGAGAATTTTAAATCAGTAATCTCCTCTTTTTTCGTTGGTAAAAAATTTCGGTGATGACTGCACCATCATCGACATTTTTTTCGAGTCTCAGTGTGAAGAGAACACTTAGTAGCTGCGCTACACTTTTCTTCTGGGAAAATGGATTTGATTTAAATTTCTTAAGTTTGATCTGATCTATAAAACGTATATATATGTATATATATTTATTTCAAAATGGATTGATGTGAAACCGAAATTTTAGCCCATAAGTATTTGTTAAATAATGGTTTTCAAATATTGTAATAAAGCAAAATTTGAAAAATAGGAGTAAATAAAATAAGAAATGAAATTGAAATAACTTGAAACAATTAAACTAGGATAAAAATTTATTTGCATAATACTCAATTGCATTCTCAAACTTATATATCTTACTTGAAATATTCAAAAATTAATTGCAACGTGAATATGTAATTGAAGGTTCTACGAGATAAAAATTAAGTAATTAAAATGTTGAAACTAAATTTTTCTAAATAAAAAGTTGTAGATAAGAAAGAAATTTGTACAGTGCTCAATTACACTTAGAAACATTTACAAAACTTACGTGGAAAAACATTGAATGCTAATGAGAACAAGTAATTGAATAGTATATAATATAAATGTAAGCAATTAGATGTCCAAAATGAAATTTTGGTTAAGAGTTCTTAAATAAAAATTAAAGTTGTTATAATAAATGTTTACACACTTAATCTATGTTTCAAAAAGTGTTAAGTGAGAAAAAGTTGAATAATAAATAGAAATGCTATTTAGGTAAATGAATATGAACATAAAAACTGTTGAAGTTGAATTATAAGTGGAATTAAATTAAATGAAGTCAAATGGATTAAATAAATGAGTTAAATAAAATAAATTTTGTTTTGAAAGAAATTTTTTGTAACAAATTGGAAACAAATTAATTGAATGAAAGTACATTGAATTGGAATAAACCAAATGTGAATACAATGAATATTTATTGATTAAATAAAATGGACTGAAACTAAATTTGTTGAATATTAATTAATTTTAAAATAAATAAAATTTATATGGTTTTAAATTAACTGTTGCATCTAATACTGTGTATTTCAAATGAATCTTTCTGGGGCTTTCATTCTCCTACCTCGTTCCTTTTCGGGGACGAAATGTTTTGAGTGGGGGAGAGTGTAACGACCCTGATATTTTTACGGCTTTTATAACGTAATTAACTAAAAAAATTCTTGAAATTAAATAATTAAATTTAGCAATGAAAATTTGATATTTGGAATACGTCTATTTAAACATAGCAAATGAGAAATTTTTATTGGAAAATATAAATGTCGGTTCCATTGTGTAATTTTCAGTTTCAATTTAAAATCAGTTAAATTGATGAAAATAAAATGTTTTTAAAACCTGAATATTTTACGTAATAAAAATGTAAACCATTTTCTAAGTGAGGTGTTATATTTCGTTTCGCCAAATTTGAATTGCTCTAGCCCAGTTTATCTTATTTTCGGCATTTTAGCAACATTTTCGACAGCGGAAAAATCGAGTTTCTAAAACTTGACAGTATCATTGATGTCTATGTATCATTATGTTCATCTAATCGTCCTGATCTCCGCAGTATATTCATTTGTGCATTTCAATGTACGAACGCGGTGAAATCTGCAAAACAATCACCATAACGGTTCCGTATTTGAGTTTTGGTCCTTAATCTTTTCAAATGCCACCATAGGATTCCAAAAGCCATATGCATTTCTAACTTTGGATTCCAACATGTGACTTTTCCTTTTCCCACCATTTCAAATTTATATATGTGAATAATGCCTCTTCAATTTAATTTTCTGGCCACTCTCCTTCTTATCCATCTGTTGAACTTTCTAAAAAAAATTAAGTTCCTCTTCTTCTTCCTTGCTTCTGCCATTAATTTTCGAGCACTTGCCTTCTGACTCGAAGTCATCCTTGAGAAAACCCTCCTCTTACTTGAAGCAAACCAAAAATACAATTTTCATTTCGCCTCTTTTTCAACTCGTAGCGCGACCCGAAGCAACCCTCCTAGAAATCCGAAGCGTGACCCAAAGCAGCTACTATCGAAACCCAAAAACTTCGCCAAGACCCCTGATTTCCAAAAACTCGAAGCAATCCTCCCTGACCCGAAGCCGTTCCCAAAGAAATTTCCGTTGCGACTCAAAGCAAACCCCCTCGTTTTTTCTAAAACTTAAAGCACCCTTCCTTGACTCGAAGTCAAACCCGAGAAAACTCCATCCTAACTCGAAGCCTGATCCGAAGCAAATTTCATCCCTGTCGAAAAATGTCATTTTTTTCATTTTTATATTTGTCGATGAATTTCTATGTTATTTATATTTGTTCCTTCTAATGTCCTATAAAACAAATGTATATATGTATTGCATATGTATATATATATTTGTTTTTCATCGAATTTCGTGCTAAATCCATTTTTCTTGTGGTAGATATTTGAAGTGTCTGTGTCCTTATCCGTGTCAATTTCTTTTCAATTACATCGTTTTCTAGCCACGAAAGGTGAGCAGTCACTCACGATTAACGTTCTTATATTTAGAAAATTTAATTCACATGAAATGACGATTGAAATATGTTGTTAAATTTTGAATTTTCTAGTTGTTAAGTATGACATGATATTATATGCATTGGTTCATCTATTATAATTGACACTATTAACACCAATAATCTATTAGTGTGTGTGTATATCATAATTGACTTGACAATTTTGATCATATTTTCTATTGATATGCTATGTTATTTTATGCTGTTATTTGTTCTCCCTATGGGTTGAAATGAACATACACGAATGATCTTATATATTAGGGAAAATCGTTATGGAATGAAATGACAAAACAAAGTGATTTTATTAATTTTTGAATTTTGGGATTGCGGGTTGAAATGATATGTACCCATAAAAATTTAACTTTTAGATTGAAATGTAAATATCCGTATCACTTGACCATAGGATAGAAAACTATATACGGATACCGTTGGTCTACTTTAAATGATTTTCAAAATTTTGAAAAATATAAATATGAATTTTAAATAAATATTAGGGTTTTATTATGTTAATATGTGAAATTTTAGATTTTTAAATTACATGTTCTGAAATTTTTTAAATTATATGTTAAGCTGTGAAAATGTAAATTTTAAGATATTACTTATGATTTTATTATTTGTAAATATATATAAATAAAATTTAAAACAAATTTAATAATAATATTTAATTTAATAACAATTAATATAATAATATTTAATAATAATTTAATTTAATAAATATAAAATACGTTTTAAGTATTTATTTAAATTATATTAATAATTTAAATTTTCTTTTTGTAATCACTTTATTTAATAAAAGTGGAAAAAATGAATTAAAGTTGATTTTTAATTGATTTGTTGATTTAAGATTTTATAGATACGATTTTTAACTTGATAACTTGATTATGATCAAGGGTGATTAAATGGGTATTTTCAAATTTTACTAAATTGAAGTTGAATATTTAAATTTGAATTAATTTATGGTTTAAGATTTTATTTAAATGATTTAGTGAATATTTTCAAAATTTGGAAAAAAATTTAAAGTTGAATTTTGAAATATAAATGAAATCTATCAAATTGAGTTATTGTAAATAGTTTGAACATTTAAACTTTGAAACTTATTGAATCGTAAGTTGTTTAAATTTGAAATTCAAACCTAGATTTGAAATCGATAAATGGGAATGGTTTAATGAGAATTTGAACTGATTTGTAAAATTGGAAGAAACAATTCTAATTTGAAACTATTTTAAATATAAACTATTTTTAATTTATGACTATTTTTAATATATAAACTATTTCAACTATAAACTATTTAAATATAAACCATTTTTAATTTATAGCTATTTCTAATATACAAACTATTTAATCCATAAACTACTTAAAATATATACTATTTTTAATTTATAACTATTTCAAAATATATTAACAATTGTCAATATTTAAACAATTTAAGTTGGAATTGTTATGATTACGAAAGTGCTATGATTTCGAAAGTCTTATGATTTCGAAAGTGTTATGATTTTGAAAGTGTTATGATTTTGAAAGTGTTATGATTTTTGGAAATGAATATGATTTAAAGTGAATATTGGTACTGAATTGATATGGTTTTGAAATGAATAAGATATTTTGACATAAGTTTGAACTATTTGAAATATAAAATGACAACATTGTGAAATAAGCATTTGGTTGTTAAAGAGACCGGGATCGGACATTGTCATACTCTCTGCTAATACCGAAACATTGTGAAGTAGGGTGGTTTGATGACGTTTTTGTATTGAGGTATGAAACGAGCCTTTAATAAGATGACTAAAATAGGAGCAATTGACGGGCCAACTGAGGTAGCTTCTCTGATCGGACATACTTCTTCGATACCATTCTATTACTTTTTGATTTGATTGGGTGCACCATTGATTTTGGGAGTGTTGTACGAGATGGGCGGTAGCTGCATCTATGCGTTGCCATCATCCTAGAAGTGTAAGTTGGTAGAATCTTACCCAGGGTATAGCCTCGCGTGCCTTGTCAACTACCTTATCGAACCCACTACGATTTTGGTTTGTGTCGTACCTCTGGAGTGCTCTTTGATAGACCACCGATTTGGTGGAGTTTACAGTACTGTATAGACTACTACATTATATATAATGTGTTAAGGGGGATATAGGTAACTCCTTAACACTATTGTAATAGTTTACTTTATGTTTGACATACTATAATAGCGTATATTACTACATAGTAGATAGTTCCACAGATCCTTAGAGGATGGAAATCCCAAACATCCTATAAGTTATATTCTTTTTCACTTGGACATTTCACTTGAGTTGACTTTCAAGTATAAGAATGTTATCCTGAGTCGAGTGTTTTGTGTTTTTCTTTATGCTCGGATCAGACTGAGTGTTACAGCATTTGAGACTCAACTTTGGAGTTTATAGCTTTGCTTGAAGATCGTTCTTTGTCTATTCAGCTTTCCAGTTGCTTCAGTTTATTCCAGTTATTTCATTCTGACTTGTTATTGGCATTTTCATTAATATTTACTCTGTATTTGATATTTCTGTTGTATCTTGCTTTAAACTATGTTGTTAATATAGTAGCTTCATGAACTACTATTTTTCTATTCCGCTGCTTACTGCTATATTACTCTGTGTCTGCGATTCTATGATTGATTTATTTCCTGTATATGTTAAATTTTGCTAAACATAAATTAACAATCTGTTGTTTTGAGCAATTCACGTCTGAATGAGTGGATAATTGTCGATTTGAATGGTTCAAAATACCAGGTCGTTACATTCCTAGTTAGCCCATGAAAACTACGATAATAGAAAGGATATTGGAGTTAACAATAAGTTCTTAGTGATCCCGTGAAAACTATGAAATTGGACAGATAGTCCATAAACATTTAATAGGTTAGTGGTAACCCTAGAAATTATAATTGAAACATATTGCCAAAATGAACGGGATGGTGTAACAACCCTTTATTTGTGATTATTTTAATTATATATTTTAATTATTTTGATTGAATTTCTGATTTAAAACTTTATTTTATTTATTAAAATGAATAATTTGATTATTTTGAATATATTTTTTGATTTTGATGTGAATTATAATTCCAAACATGAATAAATGGAATATTTTCCAAAAGTGCGAATTTTGGTCAATATGGTCAAACTTTGACTTTTGAATTTTAAATTTTAAATTTAAATTTTTTAATTTTTGAATTTTCTCTTTTATTATGAAAATAAATAAAATTTCAAGAATACTGCTTTTCGTTTCGTAGAAATCCGATTAATATTGTGAAAGTTATGCTTTTTACAACATTATGTGTAAATTATTTTATTTAACAAAATTGTTTATTTAAATTAATATAAATAAATTTTTGGTTATCATATCTTGTTCTAATTGTGTATGTATTTGTAACATGACATGTTATGTATATGTTTCATTTTTAAACATTTTTAAAAGTGTAGTATAATTTTCAAATGTTAATTGTATATTGTTTTCAATTTTTAATTCTAGTTTCAATGTAATAACTATTTTCTTATTTATTTTCTATTTTTCCTTAAATTATTTATTTATTTTATTTTCACTTTATTTTTTTCATGTTATTTTTATTTACTTATTTTTATTTAGTTTATTTTTATTAAAAGAAATAGAAATTCCAAGAGACAAAAACCTTTCATTTTCTAGTGACTTTTCGTGTATTTGTCTATTCAAATTCTTTTGGCTTTTAATTTCATCTTTGGCCGTACATCTCCCTAGCTTTTGCCATGTATTTCTCTACAATATTCATGGGAGAAACTTTCTCACATCTGAAAAAAACTCATGGCCATTTCTTTTTTGAGAAATTTGCTAATGGCTTTTCCATTTTCTCACTTTCCTTCTTCTTTTCTATGAATTTTGTCTTGCTTTTCTTCAAGTTTTTTCGGCCTCTATTCCACTTCATCACCACCGACCACCACCACCATCACACACAGCAGCACCACTCCTCCTCCTCTGACAAATTCAGGCCATGACCATCTACATGAAGCATCACAACAAAATTTGCACAAAAACTCTACCAAATATTTGCTAGCCGAGCCTATACTCCAACTACCCTTCCTATTCCACTTCGGCCACCACCTTAGCCACCACCACACCACCTCTGACCATCACTTCAGCCAATCCCACATCTAACCTGACCTGTACTAGGCTAGGATGAGCCTAATTGTGGTCATGGCCAAGCCTTGTGTGCTCAAAACTCCACTCCATTTTCCTTGACCATTTGCATGTTTCATGTTATTACTACTAGCATCTTCATCTCCTGGTAGCCGACTTATATGATGCCATACCTGACCCAAATACACATCATGGCCGAGCATAAGTGTCCCATAGGCCAAGCATTTGGATAGCTAAAGGCAAGGTCAAGTCACTTTGCTCTTTGTTGCTTCCTATTTTCAATTTGTTTCAATTGAGTTTTGTGTTAATATATTTATGTTATATTGTCTTATGTTGGTTGTTTACAAGATTAATATCTTGGCACTCTCCACTCATTTGAATCAAATTTCGTACTATGTCATGCTATCGTGCTTTCTGGAATTCATTTGTGTAGTTTTGATTGCGACCTCCAGCATAAAACGGTGAGTATACACTCATGACATCTTTACTTATATAACTGTGAATTGATCGCAAGTGAATGTGTAGAAATTGCTATATAATGTTATACCTGCCTGTGGTATGATTCATATGATGTTGACCCTATTTATAAACCTGTCATATCATCTGTTACTGCTATATGATTCTATATTGTTTATTTTATTCTTTTCTCACACTGCAATTTCCCTGTAGGAATAGAATCACTATGGGTTGAAATGATACATACGTGAGTGGACTTAAGAATAAGGAAAAATCATTATGGGCTGAAATGATAAGCCTGAACGATTTTTATTTATTTTATTTAACTTGGGATTATGGGTTTGAAATGATAGAACCTGGATTTTTCTTTGTAAAATATGGATTGAAATGATATATTATCCATATCACTTGACCTAGGTTAGAAAATATTATGCAGACCCGTGGTTATTTTATATATATTTTTCAAGAATTTTTAAAGTATATGTAAAAATGTAAATTTATGATATTTTAATTTAAATTGAATTAAAAATGATTTTTATAAAGTGTTAGTGATTTTTCTGCAAGTTAAATATGTTAAATAAATGAATAGTCAAGTTGAAATTTGAAATATAAATAAATTTTGATCCAGACTGATATTTCAGCACTTGTATTAGTGGACTTATATGTATTTGGGATCTCTATTGTGTTTGTTTTCAGACTGATATTATGTATTTTGTTTTGAGGCTTTGTTATAGTAGCTTCATGAACTGCTATGGTATTTTTATTTCCGCTGCGAGTTATTCTGAAATTTCTGTGTATGTGATTCTGTGATTGGTTTTATTTGCTCCAAATTTTATTACAATGCGGTATTTTGAGAAATTCAAGTCTGACATGTGCGGATGTGAATGACTGAAAATATCGGGTTGTTACAGTTGGTATCAGAGCTTTGGTTTTAGGCAAACCTTAGCCTACGAAGCAAAAACTCATTGGAGAGGGTAGAAATACAGTAGAATGAGTGAAATCAATCTCAGAATCATTCTTGTGAGAGAATGTATTTTCGAAGTATAAAATGATTTCCGAATGATTTTAAAGGATTTTTAAAGATTATACTGGTATAAAAATTTTCTTATTTTGAAATCACGATCTTCTAAACTTCATCCCTTATGTATCCACCTTGTTAGTAATCTCCTTGGTTAGGATTCTTGTCGATTTGGATTCATTTGAACTTTGGTACGCTCCCACTTGTTATGAAATCCATTCCTGTCTCCCCTATTCGTATTTCTTTGATTTAGGATCATTCCATAACTCTACTTTGAATGACCTCTATAAAGATCGGTGATTCCGCAAATCTTTGAATGATTTGTAAAGGGGTGAAACTCCCTTAAAATTGGCATTGATTCACCGGAGATTTATGTATCTTCGATTACGATGCTATCTATCTCCTGCTCTACCTGGATTCTATCTCTGGCGATCGAATGTCGATTTGCCTTAGATATCGGCATTAATTATATACTTGAAGTCACAGTTGACCAGTTAAGGTCACCCGCGAATCCATCTTCTATGTGGTAACTAAATTATCTCATCTACGTTCGAGTTTATCTTCGAACTAGAATTCTATTTGATTAGAGTTCCTCTAAATTTGAATCTCTATTTTTTTGAAATCCAACCTTGAATCATCCCTTGGAAATTTGTGTTTGGTTGTATTTTGAAATTGTGCATACATCGAAATTATTATTTTGATAAGGATGACCACATTTTATATATAAGAGTGAAATGTTTTCGATAAGGATTATATACCTTTTAAAAAAACGAGAATTTAAAGTTTTGAAAGGATTTGAAATTAAGAAAATTTGATTAAAAATGATTTATAACAAAAGGGTTTTGAATTTGAATTTTGAGAATCGAACTCCGGCGTTTTGCAATCGGTTTTAAGATTTTGGAAAATATATAATAATAATAAGATTTGAAAGTATTTTTCGAATAAGAAATGTTTCAAATGATTTCAATAAGTTCCAATGACTTCGAGGAGATTTCAAAGAAGTTTCAAGAAAATAGTCCAAAACTCACTTATGTCGCTGGAAAATAATTTTGGTGATGAGTGCACACATCATCGACATTAATTTTCGAGTTTCAAAGTGGGGGAGAGGCCACTTTACTAGTTTTGTAATGCGAGTGATTTTGTGAGAAAAATTTTGATTCCAGATTTCAAAGTATGGTTTGATTTTCGAAATATATGTGTGTGTGTGTGTGTGTGTGTGTATTTGAAATGATTTAAAGTAAGCCGGTGCTCAATCCTCGTGTTTCAGATTTGTTTTGGTATAACCTCATTTATTGGAATTGATTTACTGAATTGTTGCTAATTTCCCACTCTTGGATTGAAAATTTTGGTTTCTCTGACTATTTTGAATGTTCGAACACTTCCAAATCAAGGTTTAATTTTTCAAAGCTAAGTAATTTTCAAAAGGTAAATTGGATCTTCCATATATGGAAATAAATAGTTTAAAGGTTTTAAAGGGATAGTTATAAACTTGGAAATCATTTTGGGTATAATTGATTTTGAGGAAAATATTTTGTTTTGAAAATAGATTTGATAGTAAAACCCAGTATTTATATGATGGTTTTGGAAATGAATTTGTTTGACCTAAAGTTTGTCGATTTGGAAACTAGAATTATTTTCTAAACCTATTGTTTTGAGAAACATTGAAACTGAATATATGTAATTTGGAACAAATGATTTGGCGAAATCATATATGATTTTGAAACTGAAACGTTATTGAAAGGAATTGAAATTGAGAACCTTGTTTTACTAAATACTTGATTTAGGAGTTATCGTACTTATATAAAATTGATTTGTATAAGTATGAAGTCGATTTAAAACTTTTGATTTGAAATGGTACTCAATTTGGAAAAAGAATTCTTATATAATCGAAGTCTATATAAGTATGATTTGATATACTATTGATTTTGGAAAGTACTTGATTTGAAAATGGAACCTTATATAAAATGGGCTTTGTATAAGTATGATATTTGAAAGTGATTTGAAAGGTACTATATGATACATATTTTCGAAGTAAAGATATGGAAAGTGCCATCCGCTTGATATCCTCTTTGTGGCCATATTGTGGATTCATTCTATCGATATTATTCTCTCTGATTTAGGTTTTCCGGATATGATACTCGAGTGTCCATCGAATTCCATGTCGATCTCCACGGTCTTACGAGCGCAACTGCATAGCGTAATTCGCCTGGCCGAGATGTCTTATGGGTACGAATGTTTCCTAGGGGATCCAGGCGTAACCATTGTGTATCTGCGATCTATGCAGGTCGTTTTAGTAGCGAAATCCGCTGGCTGAGATAGCTTGAAGGTAAGGATGTTTCCTGGGGGATCCAGGCGTAACCATTGTGTATCTGCGGTCTACTAGTCATCATGGCGTAATTCGCAGGGCTGAGATAGCTTACGGATACGGATGTTTCCTAGGGGATCCAGGCGTAAGCATTGTGTATCTGCGGTCCATGGTTAGACCATGTTTTGGTTTGGTTGCTTTGTTTGGATATACTTTCCATATCTGTTTTTAAAAGTTTTTCAGTATTTTCACTGGGTGTTGAAACAAGTCTAAGTACCTAGAGAATTCTAGCTTTGCGCCTGATCAACACACGGCCAGAATCTGCAGGAACGAGAGTAAACTTCTTAAGACATCAAGTTATAAAAGTATTTTGATAAAGTATTATATAAAGGATATTTCGATCATTTATTTTTCATTCCTAATTAATTTAAAACGTTTTAAATTTTTGTTTACTTCGAACCAACAAATTTGAATCAAATGACTATTCATCATATTATAAAATGTTATAGATATAAAAAAATTAATTGAAATTTATATAGTTTTAAAATATTGGTTCATCCTTGTCTTTCAACCTATGTTCCCTTCTAGCTATTCCTATCCTCCTACCTTCTTCCTCTTCGAGGGTCCTTTCTGCATTGTGGAAGTTCTTTGGCTTATCATTTGGATTTGCTCGAGAAGCTTTCTGTAGTGCATGTTTATTCCACGTCTCACATCTTCGCTGGTATCTTCATGACCCAACTATTTTGTTCTGCCTTCTGCTCTTGATAGTTTGGATATTGAGCCAAATCTGACTGTCGAGAGGAAGCCACTTCGCATTGTCGATAGAGGTACGAAGCATCTAAGAAGGAAATCTGTTAGTCTGGTCAAAGTACTCTTGAGTACTGATGATTGAGATTGTACTTGGTGATAGAGGAGAGCATTTGTGCTTCAAATCCGAAACTTTTTTCTAGGAACTATTTGCTTTTCCTTATTTTCCTTTTTCGTTCTTTTCAAAGACGAAAAGATTTGAGTGGGGGAGAGTGTAACAACCATGTATTTATGATTATTTTAATTGTATGCTTTAATTACTTTAATTGAATTTCTAATTTAAAACTTTATTTTATTTATTAAAATGAATAAATTTTTTCATTTTAAATATAATTTTTGATTTTGATGTGAATTATAATTCCAAACATGGATAAATGGAATATTTTCCAAAAGTGTGAATTTTGGTCAATATGGTCGAACTTTGACTTTAAAATTTAAAATTTTGAATTTTTGAATTTTATCTTTTATTATGAAAATAAATAAAATTCAAGAATATAGCTTTTCGTTTCGTTGAAATCCGATTAATATTGTGAAAGTTATGTTTTTTACAATATTGTGTGTAAATTGTTTTATTTAACAAAATTGTTTATTTTAATTAATGTAAATAATATTTTTGGTTATCATATCTTTTACTAATTGTGTATATATGTGTAACATGACATGTTATGTATATATTTTATTTTTAAACATTTTTAAAAGTGTAGTATAATTTTCAAATGTTAATTGTATATTGTTTTCAATTTTTAATTCTAGTTTCAATTTAATAACTATTTTCTTATTTATTTTCTATTTTCCTTAAATTATTTATTTATTTTCTTTTCGCATTATTTTGTTTTCATTATATTTTTATTCACTTACTTTTATTTACTTTATTTTGATTAAAAGAAATAGAAATTCCAAGAGACAAAAACCTTTCATTTTCAAGTGACTTTTCGTTTACTTGTCTATTCAAATTCTTTAGGCCTTTCATTTCATCTTTGGCCGTACATCTCCCTAGCTTTTGCCGTGTATTTCTCTTCAATATTTACGTGAGAAACTTTCCCACATCTGAAAAAAAGCTCACGGCCATTTCTTTTTTGAGAAATTTGCTAATGGCTTTTCTATTTCTCACTTTCCTTCTTATTTTCTATGAATTTTGCCTTGCTTCTCCTTCAAGTTTGTTCAGCCTCTACTCCACTTCATCACCACCGACCACCACCACCATCACACACAGCAACACCACTCCTCCTCCTCTGACAAATTCAGGCCGTGACCCTCTACATGAAGCATCACCACAAAATTTGACAAAAACTCTACCAAATCATTGCTAGCCGAGCCTATACTCCAACTACCCTTACTATTCCACTTCGGCCACCACCTTAGCCACCACCACACTACCTTTGACCATAACTTCAGCCAATTCCACATCTGACCTGACCTGTGCTAGCTTGGGCCGAGCTCAATTGTGGTCATCGCCGAGCCTTGTGTGCTCAAAACTCCACTCCATTTGCCTTAGCCATTTGCATGTTTTATGTTATTTCTTCTACCATCTTCATCTCCTTATAGCTGACCTATATGATGCCATACGCGACCCAAACACACATCATAGCTGAGCATAAGTGTCCCATAGGCCAAGCATTTGGATGGTTCAAGGCAAGGTCAAGTCACTTTGCTCTTTGTTGCTTTCTATTTTCAATTTGTTTCAATTGAGTTTTGTGTTAAATATATTTATGTTATATTGTCTTGTGTTGGTTGTTTACAAGATTAATATCCTGGCTCTCTCCACTCACTTGAATCAAATGTCGTGCTGTGTCATGCTATCGTGCTTTCTGTAATCCATTTGTATAGTTTTGATTGCTATCTCTAGCGTAAAATGGTGAGTATTCTCTCATGACATCTTTACTTATATAACTGTGAATTGATCGCAAGTGAATTGTAGAAATTGCTATATCATGTTATACCTGCCTGTGATATGAATCATATGATGTTGACCCTGTTTATAAACCTATCATATCATCTGTTACTACTATATGATGCTATATTGTTTATTTTATTCTATTCTCACACTGCAAGTTCCCTGTGGAGATAGAATCACTATGGGTTGAAATGATACATATCCGAACGGACTTTAGAATAAGGAAAAATCATTACGGGCTGAAATGATATGCCTGAACGATTTTTATTTATTTTATTTAACTTGGGATTGCGGGTTTGAAATGATAGAACCCGTATTTTTCTTTGTAAATTACGGAGTGAAATGATATATTATCCGTATCACTTGACCTAGGTTAGAAAATATTATGCAGACCCGTGGTTATTATATATATATTTTCTGGAATTTTTAAAAGTATAATTGAAAATGTAAACTTATGATATTTAAATTAAAATTGAATTAAAATAGATTTTTATAAAGTGTTAGTGATTTTTCTGCAAGTTAAATATGTTAAAAAATGAATATTTAAGTTGAAATTTGAAATATAAATAAATTTTGAAATTTGTAGTTTTGTTTATAATGGAGTTTAAGTTAAGTGAACAAAATATGATAATTTGATTTAAATTTGAATTTAAAATGACTAAATAAAGTGTTATTGATTTTTCTATGAATTAAAATGGTTAAATAAATAAATACTTAAAAATGTAATTTGAAATATAACTTGACTTGGAAATGTGAATTTAGTTTAAATAAAAGTTAGGTTAAGAAAATAAAATGGAAATTAAGTTTATATTTTGAAATGACAAGAGCAACGGCCTCCCTCCTATGAGGTGAGGAGTTCGATTCCTTGCAACTGCTTCAAGCCACCGAAAGGTCTGGTCTAACTGGGAGCATGGTTGTAGCGGGCCAATTGTGTGTTCCCCTAGGTTTACTGTTCAGGAGTCGCAATGTCGGCGGTGATAGAAAAGGTTCTCCTAGTTTCCCAAAAAAAACTTAAGTTAATTTTTTTAAAATGCAAAGAATGGAAAATTTGTATGCTTGAATTTAATAAGTGAATTATTTAAAAATTTGATTTTATGTATAAATTTTACTTTATAAAAGTCATAAATTAAAGGGTATTTTAAATGACCTTTTTAAAGTGGAAAAAAATATGAAATTTTATAAGTTAAAATGGTTTAAATTGGAATTTTATTATTGCTGAAATTGTATTGAAAATTTGGAAATTTAATTTACAGCACTTCAGAAATGCTATTTTTTCTGAAGTTAACTTAAAATCTATTGTAAAGGATACGACAACACTTTGTAAGTGATGTGGTTGATGCAAGTGAATTAAAAGGCTAAAATTAACCAAGAGCTACTATAGCACTTGGTAAATGCTGTAGTTGCAAAATAAAAATTAAAACCTGAAATTTATAAAAGAGCTACAATATCACTTTGTAAGTGCTGCAGTTGGCTGAAATATAACTGAACTATTATAGCAGTTTTAAATGCTGTCTTTGTTGAATTGAATTGTTTTCAAATGTAACTTACCGCAGCATTTTCTATGTGCCGTGGAAAGCTGAAATTTCACTGTTTTAATGTATTAAAGTGAATAAATAAACTCTAAAAAATGCTAAGATTTTGGGAATTTAATATTTGATTTGAAGGTATATAACTCCACTTTTTAATGGTTTAATGAAGGATTTTAATTCGTAATTATAAATCTTTTTGGACATTTAACCATGGGTACACTTCTTTGAATGCCTTGTGATTTTGGATGTACACTTTCAATTTGCGAGTGTGACTAGATGTGAGCGATTGCTGCAGCTCTGCGCTACCCTCGCCATATTAACCCAGTTATTTGCATAGTTTACATTAATATAGACATTTCTATGATAGCGTTATTACTGTTAAATTGATGGTTTAATGGATCCTTGGAGGTTGGGCGATCCCAAGCATCCTTTAAGTTATTGTGCATTACTACTACAGTTCACTTGAGTTGGTTTACAATGTATAAGTATGTATGTCCTGACTCGAGTATTTTGTGTTTTACTTTACGCTCGGGTTAGCCTGAGTATTCACAGCTTTGGATTTCTCTTTCTGGAGCTAGGAATCGCTGGAGATACTGTTTATCTAGTTATCTATCCATTTCAGTTTAGTTGTTCTATTTTAGCTCTTGTATTAGTGAACTTATATGTATTTGGGATCTCTATTGTGTTTTTTTCATACTGATATTATGTATTTTGTTTTGAGACTTTGTTATAGTAGCTTCATGAACTGCTATGGCATTTTTATTTCCGCTGCAAGATATTCTGATATTTCTTTGTCTGTGATTCTTTGATTGGTTTTATTTTCTCCAAATTTTATTACAATGCGGTATTTTGAGAAATTCAAGTCCGACATATGCGGATGTGAATGGCTAAAAATATAGAGTTATTACAGATGGAAAATCCAGATTTGGTTTACTTGTTTTGCATATCATCATAATGTTTTAAAATTTTATGCTAAACCATTGTGGATGTAGGAGCACAATATATGGTTTTATAAATGCGTTAGGATACTAGTGAATGGAAAACACGTTCCTCTAAGCGGCTTGGTCTCACTAGAATTTTTTGTGTTCCTCTTAAACTCCCGGGTACTCAATTGATTTTTAGTAGATTGATAGTTAAGGTTTCCATGAGTTCTTTTAGATGAATAAAGCTTCTAAGAATGTGCATGAGGCAAGCTTATTATTAAAGTTCTTTTATTTCCACTGTGTGTTTGATTGTAAAGGAAAATTGTTTTTGTGCCTTATTATGTACTTTGATCATCTATGGGGGCATCTTCATATGTCGCTCTTAGTGTATTTTGTATATATTATACATTATCTGAACGTGGACTACGTAGTGGGATTATGTAATGGATTTTGAAAATTTTGAAATGGAATACATTATTTGCTGTTCTAATTTTATTTCATATTCATGTGTTTCTGCATATCAATTAATCTAAGACCGTCGTATTTGGTCGCCAATGATTAGTAACTATGGATGACTACAACATCTATAGCCGTTAGTTTTGGACCTCCAAGTAGGGGGATGTTACATGTATGTTGTAATGTAAATCCCAACATCTATATACATGCACATTATACCCTTCATGAATTATCATTACACACACACATACACACACAGATATATGTTTGTATATGTATTTGACACACACACACACACATATATGTAAATTAAATCTAATCAATCAATTCAAATTAAAGAAAGAAATGAAAGGTTTATCTCTCCATTTAATGGAACTAATGCTCTTGATTAATTACTTATTTTAGGGAAAGAAATAAACGGTTTTCTTCCCTACATATACGTTAAATCTTATTAATGCTCTCAATTAATTACTTGTTTTATGGAAATAAATAAAAGGTTTCCTTCCCTATATATTAACTCTTATTAATAAATTTTAGGTGTATTTGATACACTATACGTTTAAAATTAAATTTATTTAAAATTCCCTTTAATTAATTTAAATAAAATAAAGGATTTTTTAAAACAAATTTACAAATATTCCAGTTAAATTAAGCTTCTAGGCCTAACTAAGATCTAATAAAGTAAAAAAATTTGAAATTCACTCATTTTTTCTGCTACGGGCTGGTCTAGTTGCTTCAATGGTATCATAACCTAATAATATATGTGGTCTAAATTAGTCATGTTATGACTAATTAATTAAGCTTGCCCACTGAGTACGATATCTTGAAATGTAATATCTAGGATTGAAATTGGGTAATCAAGTACCCTGTCATAACTGGTTGCCAACCTGGCTTGAAAGGTAAAGTGAGCCCAAAGGCTGCCCACAATAGAAAAGGCCGAATTTGAATTGGGCCTTGGGCAAATTTTCAAAATAGTTTGGTTTAGATGTTAAATTTAAAATAAAAACATGTTTATTATAAAAGATTATAATATAACATAAATTTTCAAAATGTTAGAAAAGGTAATGAAAATTTCAAATTGTTCGAAACAATTTGAATATTAATTATGAAATTTAAAATGTATTAATAAGATTGCTAAAATAAATAAATTAAATGATTTAATGTATTTTTTACTTATATGCATGTATTATAAATGTTGATATATGTTATGTTATTTTTAAAGTGTTTCTAAGATAATGTAAGTATACATGTATGAATATAAGTTAAATTTTGCAATTGATATAATTTAATTAATACTTTTTAGTTAAATAAATTAATTAAAGGTTAACTAATTAAATGATATACATATGTATAAGATATATATGTCATAATATAAAGGTTATAACATATAATAAATATTACATATAAATGTTATATTGATATAAAATTAATTAAAACGTTAATTAATTGATATTAATTAATTAAGATTAAATTAGTACAACGTTATACATAAGACTATTACATAAGTAATATAAAATATAAAATTTATATAATAATAAAACTTATTAATATGAATGTATAAACTAAATATGGAACATTAAAGAAATCTTAAATATACACAAGGAATAATACATACATATTGTATGTATGCTGCGATTTCAAATTTGTTTTGACACTCAAATCTTGAGGGTATTTCATAAGTAAGACATTATTCCATAAGTCGATATCACTCAATATAATATATTGAAGATTATGAATCTTCGATATTATGTTGTCATCTACCATATATATTATTAAATTACTTGCATACTCCTTAGTTGTTGAGCACTCAAGCTGGGGATGTTATGTGTAGTATTATTGATATATTGAATGGATGAAGTAAGATAACTATATGTATTTGATGAGCAAACTCAAGGTAAATATACTATACTTTGGCTGTCGCGATATGGTTTATACGAGTGAAAAGTCTCTTTCGGTTTGTTAAGAAAACTCATGGTTGAAATGAGATTAGGACAAGGAACCATGGGTTAGGAGTTATATGTGATACAACCGATAAGGAGTTATCCGTCGCCTGTGGAGCTACGACTTGTTGATCAAACTCAAAGTCAGAATTCCAAGATAAACGAGTCCTAACACCCATTGGTAAAGTCGAAAGACTTCTATATTTCACCTAGGGCTTGATGAAACAAAAGACTAGTGGGAGCCTTATTAGAAAAATGAAATAATAACATTTAACCTTTCCAATATTATAAGAACATATGGTACATCATGTTAAAATAATCCACATTCATAAATGTATGCATTTAGTAAAATTGATAAAATATTTATCAATTAAGATATACAAGTGAATTGAAGATTGACAAATAGAAATATAACATATACCAACTAATATAAGATTATTGCATGTTAACATTTCAACACCTATGCAAGTGCCTGATATTACGACTACTAAATGCATTCGTATTTTGGTAACTTGTGCATCTATCTGGTCCAGGCGATGTATTGCATTATAAGGCTTTCAAACTCTAAAAATTGTACAAGAAAATGGATATTTGATCCATATACATTCACATATAAATGTTATATCGTGTATGGTCAAAGTTTGTAATGTACAATATTTTGATGAAATTAGCTCATCCGAAAAACCAAATAAACCTTAGTGTAAGATAAAGCATTCAATTTGATTGATTACAAAGGGATCGTAATGTGCGAACTGTAATACTAGACCAAAACTACAAGATAGATCTAAAAACCCAATCTTTGAAATGTCAGTTTGATCAGTTTATGCAAAGGGAAACAAGTTTGGCGTCCTTAAATGTTAAGGATGATCGAGTATGCTTTTGTAAAGAGTTTGTTATGATACTGTAGTAATAGAAATCTTTTGAGTGGTTCGACCATTTTGAAATAATAATGAATGTACAAGAGTAAATGTGATTTAAAGAACACTTGGGATGAGGAGAGTGAATGGTCGCTTCTGCTTCATAAAGAAATATCGAAAATGAGAATTGTAACAATAGGGGTTGATACTTTACATTGAAAGAAGAAAATATGATTTCTATTCTGAAATATATCTTAGCATAAAAAATTGATTTCTATGAGATTTTTTTCTATGGGTTCAAGATAGTTGATCAAAGAACTCCCCACTGTAAACTAGTTGCAATATGTGAAATGAATCTATATTAAGCGAATCATTGATCGTCGAATTTGTTACGCTTTTATAGCAATGGTGGAAATAGTGGGAGCATACCATATAATACGTACTAATTGCATCATATTATGAAAATTGTTTTTCTGTAAAACGTACCGAACATTATTTATGAAGTAATGACTATTTTTGTATCGATTGAAAAATAGATCTACCTATATTTGAATATGAATTTACTACTATTCGCTATGAAATAAAACTATAATATGGTATTTGTTTTCATGAAAAAAGCAATGCAATAAAAAATATAGAAGTTTTTAATATTACATATAGTTATTTTAGAAGTATAGACTAAGCCGTAGTTTTGAGAAATAATTTTACTATATGACTATGAATCATATGATATTGGTTAGTTATATCTCAAGTAATTAAAGGTTATGCACCCATCAGTGGGAGCATCTTAAGAGTTGATGAACTCTTCGAATTAATACATATAGATATACGCAATCATAAGTCTATTGATACCAAAATGATTCCATGTACTTCGTCATATTCACTGATGAGTTATCACCGAAATGGACATGTGTATTTGATACATATGTAGTGTCTATGGTAAAATATAGTATAAAACAGAAGTAAACAAAATAACATGCAATAGAAATGATTCCCGACTTGATCAACTAAGTGAGTATATTGGAAAAAGTTCTGAATGTACATAAAAATGAATAAAGATTCAATCTCAAAAGTCACTCCTCCATGCGATACATAATAATGTATCGATAAGGAGTAATCGAACTTTGCTGGACAAAGTACGACTATTTGTGAGTGAAGTTAAGTTAATTTCTATCTATAAGGTTATGTACATAAGAGTAGTACACAAGATTAATATTATTTCATCTAAATACTAGTTTACAAAACAAACAAGATTAGGGTTTATAAGAAACCCCAACATATCCTAGGTCAAGGAGTTGGCAGGATGTGCGAGTCGAAAGTCAGCATATAGTAATTGTTTGTGAGAGATCTTGTATAAATCTCCGCAAAAAGGAGTTTGGAAAAGTATGCCATTAAATGACATATTTATGTTTTGAACATAAATTTTTTAAACTAAATCAAATTTATATAAAAGGCAATTCATAAAGCATTTATGAATATCTATTCCATTGTACTGATAAAAATTGTTGTTTCAAGAAATACCATTGTGAAGGAATTTTTTGAGAAACCATTGGTAGTAAAATAGAATTGAACATGATCCAAAAATAAAACTGATTATGTAGGATGAAATAAATTAACCTAACCTAAATGAATACATCGCATTAGAATGTCCAATAAGTATTCTCGCACAATAAAGAGAAACAATGAGTTTCTTATCAATGTCGAGAATAATTAATCCCCAGTTGTCAATTAAGCCATTAAGAGTATCGACTCTTTGATATGGTATATTGCGCAAATCCGAAGGGATTCCAACTACGTTCTCAAAATATTATTTGGCAGCCGTATCCGAAGAACGTGATCCATTGGCCACAATTGTGTCTTTAAGAGACTAATGCAGTTGGAATTCAATGAGCAATGTTGATAAGAATAACCTCATAAATTTTAGTTGTTGAAATTAACATAATAGATTCATTGTTCAAAATACTTAAGATAATTCGGATTTACTCACAGAATTATCACCAAGTATGACTTTAGGTTTTGGTGTATATGTATTGAAATAGAAAGTTCTAAATATAGATTTAAACTAGACTATTTGCACAAAACAACCAAAGTGTCTTGAAGTCAGTGGGAGCGATATTGAGTTTATGGGATTTTGGATATGATTCAAGGAATGATAGAAAGTACCATTTTATAAGTGTTAAAATTGAACAAACATTTTGATGAAAATGTCAAATAGTTTGGCTGTCAATCAAAATGTAGAGGAAGCATGGACTCATAAGTCAGAAAGTCAAAAGGTACATTGATATCTCTAACTATAAGTAAACAACAAGTTGTTGATTTTAACAATGTACTAGTGTTAAAATCAACCTTAGTTTTTTTAATACTCAACTTTGGATTGTAAATAATGTCTTTTATAGTGAGTTTAAAAGATACTGGGAATGTCCCAAATCGATATGCAAAGACACTTTGTTAAATTGTTTAATATGAAACATGTGAGATGAGTTCCTTATGCATTGGCAATAGGAATTACCATACTGTTATATTGTCAATGATATCGTGATTTGTTTATATATTTGATGCATGAAGCAAGTATCAAATCAAAATTGATATCGATAAATGGTTGTATGAAGCTTTCTCGTGTATTTATGAAATACTAGAGAATCATTTACAAAGACAACGAACTCCTTATGAAAGAGTGTTCGGACTCAAACTTCATAAATGATATTGAGTATAATATGTCGATAAAAAATTCAAGTTAAGAATTTTTAAGTCGGACATGCTCCAAGTAGAAGATATTATGGTTGATTCATTAACTTGAATAGCGCCATTACAAAAACAATGTACATATATAATAAATGCACAAATTTGTAACTGAGCCGAGAGTGATTCCAAATGTTGAGAATCCTAAAACATTATTATATGATCACAATATCACTATATAGTTCATATCAGAACTAAGCTCTCACTAGAAGTCGAGAGACTTACTCCGAATTGTTTCACATGCTAAATGTAGTTTATCAATGCTCGAGAGAGTTAATCAGCAGAATAGATGATTAAAACATAGTATTATACCCATTCACTAAGGGACTAACCCAATTTGTTTTAGAAAGACCGATTAGAGAAGTTGAAATGAGATTCCATAATTGACCCTAAGTGCAAGTAGGAGATTGATAAAGTTAGGGTATCCCTACGAGCAGTTATGTAATTTTTTGCATATATCTAATTCGTTGACCAATTTTATTCGAAATAAAATGTGTTTTCTTTCTACTGTATACTTGATATAATATGTTATATTAATTAATTAAACTAAAAGTATATTTAATAGAAAATCCATAAATGGTACATTTTGTGATAGTAGTTACAAAGTGTTGTAAAAATGAGTAATTTACCATAATGAAAACAAATGTACCATTTTAAATGTTCCTAGTCAAGATGCATCGAGATTGGATATCGATGTGTACGTTGAGACTACAGTACGTAATGCTCTCCAAATGTTACGCAGAGTATTACTTATGCTTGTTGAGGGCACCTAGGGGTTACGTGCTAGTAGTTATTAGATAACTAGGGAATGGCTCGTTAGATATTTTTTTGTTGGTTAATATAACTAAGATCAAATAGAAAATATCAATGTGAATAATTTACACAGTTCTTTCAACTTGAGAATACTATAAATCTTCAATATGAAAGCTCCGCTTTGATTACAGTCAAATCATGGAAATGTGTCCATCGAGTGACTATAGTTAGGTCGAGCGCAGGTATTGCAAGTGAAGCACTACTCAAAAGAGGACTCGTCTCCTTAATTATATGGGGTTAGTATCACAATCAACTCAAGTCAACCCAAAGTCAAAATCTCAGACCAGAGTAGTTTAGTTAGTTGGTTATTATTATTATTGAACCAAGGACTTTGTGTTTAGACTACAGAGTTGAATGTGGACGATGTTGGAATTTTAACCATAACCAAATTAAATAAGTCTAAAGTGGTATAGTTTTGATAAAGAGAATTGGTGTAAAATAATTGTCACAATTGGTTAATGCTTATTAAATTAAAATGAGATTTTTTTCAAAAATGAGTAAGTGATAAATTTGGCCATATTATCGTACAACCTGCTAAGTGAATGTGATCGTTAATGATCGAACCGTTCGACGTTAATCGCTAACCGAATTTACATCCAAGACTTACACAACCAAAATGATGAATTCTCTTTAGACCAAATGATTTAATTTGTTTATAATTGTTATAAATTAATCAAATGAATTACAATTTATAAAATATTAATTATTAAATTTGAATGTGGTTTGAGGAAAAAAATTTGTTGCATATATTTATAAAAGTTACATATTATTGATCGACATGAGATATTGATAACAAATAGGTAAATATGATTGTACATATTTAATTTGGGTTAAATAGGCTTACAACCCATGAGATTTGGAGATGACAAGCATAGGTTTGAGAGAGGGTGGAGGAGGCTACAATATAGGATTAAGGTTTGGAGATGTGTGGCTAAGACCTAGTGAAAAACTTAGTTTGCTCTCTTATCCTATTCATATAAATACCAATCTCAAAACCTTAATCTAAGGCGAATTTCATTTTTTAGCCGCCACTTTCTTCTTCTTCCTCCTCGTTTTAATGGTAGCAACTATTCTCTAAAACACTCCTAAAAAATTCTCAATCCAATTCAAATTATTAAAATACTAATGGTAATAGAGGGTCTCCAATCCAGGATTAGCAACATGATGGATTGAGAATTATTCTAAGAAGAGAAATCATTGTTCAATGTGGACTCAAAAGCATTATTAAGACGTGAATATTAATAATGAATTAAGTCGTTTGGTTATATACTTGTTGTAATATTTTGTTTATTGATATATTATTGAATTAAATTTCTAGAAAAAAAGATTTTTAAATTTTTATTTATATTATTATTGATATATATATATATATATATATATATATATATAGACTAAATGCACAAAGACCTACAGATTATCAATATGTATAATTGTATATATGATTATATATCATATATATTTGATCTTTAAATTTTCTTATGATAATTATACTTATTATGATTCATAAAATATATAAATACTTTTTTTAAATATGCACATACATATTTTATTGCTATTTATTGATTTCATGTGTTGTTTATTACGTATGAAATAAATATTGATTCAAACTTTTAGTTTTACTTTTTTTTTGAATTTTCTACACCATAGAAGAAGCTTGTTGTAAAAAATATAGATTTCTAGTACTTAATTTAATATTTTTTAAAATTTATTTACATTCGACCTAAAATAAATTATTTAATTAAAAATATAATTTCAATTATGAAAATTTTAGAAATTATTATTAAGCCTAAATGTGTATTAAATACCTTAAGAGAAAATTTCAGATTTTTATAAATTAATTTAATAATTTCTATAATTAATTTATTTTAGGCCTGCAATTAATTATTAAACTAAAAATATAATTTCAATTGAGAAAATTCCATAAATTTTTCCTAAGGTTTAATATGTCTTCTATACCTTTGGAAAAAGCTTTAGAATTTTTCAACTTGATTTCATTTTTTTAAGAATTAATTTGATTTCGGACGGTTATCAATTATTTAATGATAAATATTATTTTAATTGAGAAAATCCATAAATTATTTTTAAGCTCAAAATGTTTTTTCAGATTTTCTAAAATTGTAGAAATTGTAATTCTTCGTATAATTAATCTACATTAAAAAATTTATTACAGTAGAAATTGTTTTATTCAATAAAATACGCACACACATTATGTGTGTGTGTGTGTGTATATATATGTATGTATATTCATTTACAAATATTAATATCTTTTTTTCGCTGTTGTATAAGTATATTTCTGTACAAATTACGGGCACATTATATATATATATATATATATATATATATATATATATATATATCTGTGTGTGTGTGTGTGTTTGTATGTATGTACGTATGTACATGTACGTTTCAATTAATTCAAATTTAAAGAGAGAAACGAAAGGTTCATCTCCCCATATAATGCAATTAAAGCTCTCAATTAATTATTTGTTTTGGGAAAAAATGAAAGGTTTTATTTCCTATATACATTAAATCTTATTAATGTTTTAAATTAATTACTTGCTTTAGGGAAAGAAATGAAAGGTTTCTTTCCCTATATACACACACACACACTTACACACACACACATATATATGTGTCTGTGTGTGTGTGTTTATGCATATATTAACTCTTATTAATAAATGTTAGGTGTATTTGATAAACTATTCATTTAAAATTATATTTATTTAAACTTCCCTCAACCAATTTAAATAAAATAAATGGTTTTATTTAAAAGTTTTTTAGAAGTGTTCTAATTAAATTAGGCTTTATAGGCTCAACTAAAATCCAATAGGGTAAAAAAAACTGAAATTCACCCATTTCTTCTACTGCGAGCTGGCCTAGTTTTTCAGACATTACTTTTCTAGACACCGTACTAAGTGGGCAAGAAGCTTAATTAGTTAGCCCTAATAAGACTAATTTAGATCGCATACCATTGGGCTCTAATACCACTAAAGAAATTGGGTTTGCCTACAGGAGAAGAAATGGATGAATTTTAAAAAAATTCCATTATGAATCTTTAATGGGACTACGAAGTCTAAATTTATTTTAGAACTTTTCTAAATATGGTTTAAAAAAATCATGTATTTTATTTAAAATAGTTAAAATAAAGTTTAAATAAATTTAATTTCAAATGTATGGTGTATCAAATACACCTAACATTTATCTATAAGAGTAAATATATAGGGAATGAAACCTTTCATTTCTTTTTCTAAAACAAGAATTAATTGAGAGTGTTAATTGTATTAAATTGAGAGAGAAACCTTTTATTTTCTGTCTTTATTTTGAATTGATTGATTCATTAAATATCATTAATTAACAATTTATTCATGGCAAGTTTATTACTATGTCCATATATATATATATTAACTGTACAAATTATAGTTTAAGATTAATTAATTATTTTTTTAATTTTCTATTTATATAGGCATACAAACATAGTGTGCGTGCATGTGTAACATCATAATCCGTGAAGGGTATAATGTGTTCATATATGGATATTGAGATTTACATTGCAATGGACACATTAGCTCATTTTGTACTCTACTTTGTCCAAATATATGCTTGTATAATATGTCAAAAAATATATTAGTATATGAATATATATATATATATATACACTATCGAATAAAACAGTTTCTGCCACAATGAATTAACGTAAAATAATTATATGATAAAAATACAAGTTTTATAATTTTAGAAAATATGCAAACACATTTTGGACGTAAGATTAATTTATGAAATTTTCTCAATTAAAACAATATTTATTATTAAATAATTGATAATTGCCCGCAAACAAATTAATTCTTAAAAAATACTAAATCAAGTTGTAAATTTCGAAAACTTTTTTAAAGGTGCCTGAGACATATTTTTGTCCTAAATTTTATTTTTGTAATTTTATCAACTGAAATTATATTTTTTAATTAAATAATTAGTTGTAGGTTGAATATAATTTAATTACAATAAATAATTAATTAAGTTATAAAAATCTAAAAAATTTCCTAAGGCCACCCGAGACATATAGATAGCTTAACGAAAATTTCTAAAATTTTCCCAACTGAAATTATATTTTTAATTAAATAATTGATTGGAGGCCCAAAGTAAATTTATTTTAAAACATATTAAATTAACTTTTTAAAATTTGAAAATTTTATAGTAAGCTTCTTACAAGGTGCAACAAAAAAATTGAAATTTTGATTCATTACTTATTCTTTACATAATAAACAATTCAAAAATTCATTAAATAATAATAAAAAAGATATATAGGTATTTAATACATTATTTTTTATATTTTATGATTCATAATAGTTATAAATAATCATAAGAAAATTTGAAGATTAAATATGTACGATATATAATCATATATACAATTATATATATTGACAATTTGTAGATCTATACACATTAAATCTTGATATATATATATATATATCTATATATATATATATATTAATATTAATATAAATTAAAATTAAAATTAATCTTTTTCAGAAAATTAATTCAAACATAAATCAATAAATAGAATATTACAATAAGCACAAAACCAATCCAATTGCAACATGTTTTTTTGAGAAAAATACGTGATCCTCTGGAATAAAGGAGAGCACACATGTAAATATCTATATATCACAAAAGACAAGGTGCTGCCAACATGCTTGGCAGGTAGCTAATCTAAGTGCAACTATCAAAGAAAAAACTCGAGTACTCCTAAAATGAGTCTGGCAAGGTCACCGCCCATTACACCCCAATACCGAGCTCTGGCATGGCCACCGCCCGATATTAAGGTGTTAGAAATACCTAAAAACCATGGAACATCACATAGCCAATGATACTTGAAGCCGGCTCCATCTGAGAAGGGAACTCCATGCTATTGACTCGAAAGAAATGGAAATGTGAATGATCTGAAATGGGACTGTGAATGATCTGGAATGGAAATCACCACTATGTAGACTCGGTAAAACTAAATGGAGCGCCTAGCTGAAAAGTGAATCCTCTAGAAAGTAGAGCGCCATAATGAAGATGAAGATGTACTGAGAAAAACCCCTCACTGCAAACATCAATCCTGCCATCAGTAATCCTGTGAACTTGCAAAAAGAAATTAACACCTAATCTGGCCCAAACCTGTATCTGGAAAAGAAGTAAAGAAAATAGTGAGAATTATACACGTACATGTATGTAAATGAAATTTATATACAAATACATGTATTAATGAAGTAAAAGTAAAGATACAAAAGTTAAGCTAATAGGACAGAATAAAATAAAGATTAGAAAAAAGACTGAAAAGAATCCATGATCAGATGAACTTAAAGAACTATAAACTAAAACAAACTAAAACTAAAACAATAACTAAGACAAATCAAAACTTATCTTTATGGTCCTTTGATCAAAAGGATATTATGATACACGGTGAAATCATCATTTGATTTGAAAAAATATTAATACTATAATTATTAATGTCAAAAATATTGTTTTTATGTTTAAATAACTTAATATTATTATTAAACTTACTAAGATATCCTTTAAAAAGATTATTTTTAGCTAATTTATATTTAGGATTAAAGATCCAATTAAAACAAAATGAAGAAATTATAAAAATAAATTTATTAAAATGACTATTATTATTTTTAAAATTCTCCGATTTCTCTCAAATCAAATATACTAACAACTTATAATAAATAAAGTGTCAAGTAAAAATCTATTTTCCATTTTGGACTTAAACCTAAAACTATTCCAATAGTTTTCACAATCAAAATTTTTAGTTGTTAAACTAAAGTTAAAGATATTGAAGGTATTATTCAGAATGAAATAAGTATCTGTGCAATCATATTATACTTGTTTAATGTCTTCTAAATACGAATTACGAAAATAACATTTATTATTAGTTTGCATATTTTTTCTATTTAAGAATTCTATAGTATTTAGTTTTCCATGCATAATTAACCGCATGTGAACTTCAGATTTAGGAGGAGCATTTGTTTTCCAAATATATTTAAAAGAGTTATAGTTACACCCGAGAAGTTAATAAATCTATAAAAAGAATAAGAAGTATATTTCTTACTCTTATCCCATTTCCAACTAATATTATCATTATCAATATTATATTGATCTAATCTAGCATAAAGCAAAGAAAGATGCCTAAGAGTTAAACCTACTAAAATTCTGCTAAAACTAAAATTCCAAGGAGGGTCATTTTCGGAAGAAAAAACTCCTATAATTAAAGCATCCTTAAAATTACAGATTTCTAATAGCTCTTTAAATTCTATCCTAAGAGGGATAACAGAAATCCAACGATCATGCCAAAAAGAAGTATTATTACCTGAATGAACTATTGTATTAGTGCCTATGTTAAAAATCTCATGACATTTTAAAATAGGTTTCCAAAAATTGGATAATTTACTTTAACCGTAGGAGTAATTTTATATAAATTATTACTAACATTATAGTAATATTTAGAAATACTTCTTTCCATATAGGATTATCATTAATATTATTAAACTTCTATAACCCTTTACCTAACAAGACAAATTCATATTATGCAAATTAATGGCTCCTAAACCATCATCCTTTTTGGATTTAAAAATAGTTTCCCAATTGAATAAACATTTAATACTGCTGTTAGAGTTTTCCCCACTCCATAAGAAGTCCCTTCTTATTTTATCAATTTTATCGATCACCCAATCTAGAAAACGATGCATAGACATCCAATAGATCGGGAGAGCTGATAAGGCAGAGTTTATTAGAACTAATCTACCCGCTCTCGATAAAAATCTCCCATTCCAATTAGAAATCCTATTTTTGATTTTATTTATGATAATAAACCAGTCATCCTGTTTAAGTTTAGTACGTCTAATCAAAAATCAAAAACAATCAAATGGAAAATTCATAGTTTTACAATTAAGCGTATTAGCAACTAAATTTTCAACCTTTTCAAAATCATTTAAAACTAAAACTGAACTTTTATCAAAATTTATTTTTAAACCTGATAGTAGTTCAAAACTATATAAAAGAAATTAAGAGTGATGACGTGTCCAGGCAAATGGGAGGAAAAAAGTAAGGTATCGTTTGCAAATTGAAGGATAGATATAACGTTATGCGAGATGTCATTACCAACAGTCGCTAAAGATCCATTATCAACTGCTTTTTTAATTATCTTAGCGAAAACATCTGCGGATAAGTTAAATAAAAGAGGTAATAGAGCATCACATTGCCTTAAACTTCGCTTAGATTGAATTTTATTACCTAAATACCATTAACCATAGTACTAGAGTTAACATTTCTAAGTAAATTCATAATCTAGCTAATCCACCTATGACTGAAACCTCTAGTATGAAACATATCAACTAGAAACTCCCAATCAACCGAATCAAAAGCTTTTGCAAAGTACAATTTTAGAATCGCACAAGTTATATGATTCTTACGACAACGATTAACGTATTCTTGAACAACAGCCACACCATCAACGATATTTGTCCCCTTAATGAAAGCAGTTTGTGAACAGTCAACTAGATCGATCATTCTCATACTAAGTCTATTAGCTAAAACTTTTGAAATAATTTTAACAAAACAGTTAATTAATGATATAGGTATGATATCTTTTAAATTATTAGCACTTACTTTTTTATGCAATAAAATAACATTTGCAAAATTAAATCTTCCTAATTGCAATTTTCCATTATAGAATTCACTAAACATGCTAATTAGATTGAACTTTAAAACATTCCAACATGTTTTGTAAAAGCAAATAGGGAATCCATCTGGACCTGGGGATCTATCACCTGGCATATCATTAGTAGCTTTCCAAATTTTCTCTTCAGTAAAAGGTTCATCTAACTTAGAAAGATCAACATTAGAATAAGAAGGATAAAGATCAATCCATCTAGCATTAATTCCATGTTTATTTTTATTACCAAAAATATCTCTATATTAATCTGTAAAAGCCTTATTAAGATCTCTTTGATCGACCAATTCTTCGTTATTCACAAAAATAGAATTAATCGTATTAATTCGTTTTCTACTATTACCATATTATGGGAAAAAATTGTATTATTGTCAACTTCATTTATCCATTGAATTCTAGATCTCTGTTTCCATATAACCCCCTCTTTTTCTAAAATATAATTAAGCTCTTCTTTTAGATTAGTGAGAACATTATGCTCATCTAGATTTAGTTCTCTAGTTTCTTCTAACTTGTTTATTTTAAGCATTTCAAAAAGTATATATTTTTTTAATTTTAATGCTACCAAAAACATTCTTACTCAAAAAGAAAATTCCTAAGATCCCTAAGTTTTAAAACAAATTTTAGCAGAATTATCCTTATTTACAATATTATAAAAACTCATAGAAATCCATTTATTATTTAATTAAATTCAAAAAATTGGATTCTAATAACCATACTTTTTGGAATTAAAAAAATCTATTAATAACTCTATGTTGCTCACATGTAAGAAAATAGGACAATGATCAGAATAAGTGTAAGGAAAATCAAACACTCTACAAATAGAAAATTTATCCTTAATTTGATCACTAACGAAAAACCTATCCAGAAGAGCCATAGATGTGGACTCCCTAGCATCACTCCATGTAAATTCTCTATTAGAAAGAGGAATTTCAACCAATTTAGAATTAATAATAAATTGATCAAATTCCTCCATCGCAGAGAAATCACCCTCCCGTGGTGAACGCTCTCCTATAAAATGCGTAACCTTGAAATCACCCCTCAAAATCCAAGAACCAGTAGCTAAAGATCTAAACTCTAAACATTCATTCCATAGAATCAAACGATACATTTTTGAGTTAGGCCCATAAACATTAGAAATATTTAAAAAAGAATTATCACTAAGATTAATTTGAATAATATACAGAGAATGCTGCTTGGAAATACATTGGAGTATTTTAAAATAGTTATCCCACCACCAAATCAGTAAACTCCCAGAAGTGCCTACAGATGGTAAATAAACTCATTTCCTAAAATGATACCTACCTAATCTTCTATAAAAATGAATACCGGGACATTTTATTTTATTTTTCTGTAACAGTGCAATGTCTATAAAATAGTCTTTAAAAAAAGCTCTAACTATGTCACACTTATTTAAATCATGCAAACCTGTGATATTCCAACTAATAATCCTCTTGTACCAATAGATCAGCCCTATCAAATTCCGTACTTCTAACATACTCTAGATCTATCTCAACATCAGAAAAATTAAAAGCGCTCTCACTAGCTAACTGACTAAACTCAGAAGAAGACAAACTACCTAAAGCTTATGATGAATACGTACTATCCAAATCAGATAACATACCTGAGCCCGAATTCATAGCACCACTCGTGGCACTCGAATCATGTAACTTACCCTTAGACTGAGAATGGATACAACAGATCCTGGCACTACGTTGAACTGATCTTATAACAGCCACAGACTTCCTATGTGTACCTCTATTCGATGAAGAAGAATAAGAAGCAGAATTGTTGCCTATCTCACTAGTTCGAACATTTGCTAAAAGATAAGCACTCCACATCTTAGTATTATCTAAATCTCTATTCACCTTAATAAAATCCACATTATCTACTATTCCATCAACTACCAAATGATGGCCATCAGTCATATATTTATTTAAAGCATCATTTTTCTCAATTTGCCCTACCACATCAGTCGAACCTAATTATTCACTAATCCTCTGTTTGAACCAATAGCAAAAACATTCACCGTACATTCTATACCCTCCTTCTCTATACTATCAACTCTAGTTACAGGTAAATCTGAAGACACATCCTTATCAAATAAAACTCCAAGCTTATCATTAAAATTGACCTAATTATAAATAGTGTAATCAACAGCCAAAGGGTCTTCAATTATATCATCAACAACTCCAACCAATTTAGTATGATTATCAAAATAAGGAATTAGAATCAAAGATAACTTATCATTAGATACTTGCAAATTGTGTGCACCATGCACACTGACACCAGCAACATCAATAAGAGATAAGATCGAACACTCAACATCCGAAGTATTCAGCAACTTGTCTACACAATTAACATCAGCAGCCCTTAGTTTTTCATTAATACTCATCAAAAAATTAGCCAGTTGAACATTAGAATCTCTATTATCAGCCAACATGATTTTGTAGGCATCCTTGTCTACCATACCTTTAACACCTGACCATTCCACCATAGCATCCTTTGAGAGGTTACTATCAACAAAATTAACATCCTTACCTGCATCAGAAAACACTTCAATTCCACTTACTATCTTCAAATGTTTCTCAATAGAAATATCAAAAGAGGAATGATATTCTACACCGCACTCAACTCTAGACTTTTCAGAACATAGAGCAGGTACTGAAAAAGAAGCAAGACACTCAAATCTGATGGCAGTATTTAACTCGAAATTACTCATATCACGAGATTTTGTTCTGACTCTTTATTATTTAAATGAATGAATCCATTGCTTAACTCACTAGCCTTTATACCATTCCTAGGATCATTTAAGGATGAGACTGCATTTTCTATCAAAACATTCGCCTTTGACAAACGAGAATCCACAATACAGTGATTAATAACAGGGTCAGATAGAATAGGATCAAATCCATGAAACTCTTCTCTCATAGAAGTGGCAAGAAAGTCAGTGTCAACATAGCCATATACCTTATTTGAACCATTATCACTATCTTATTTTATACCCGAATAATTAAAAGAAGATTCAGATTTTTCAAAATACTCTTCTAAATCTCCAAATTTGTCTGTATATCCCTTACCACTATTAGGCGAGTTAATCACATCCAAATGAACAAACAAATCTTCCAAATACTTGATTCCCACATTCCTCTTTTGCCAAAGATGATCAAGCAATATCCGCTTCAACAGCGTACATTTTATAACAAATTGAAATCCATGATCAACCAACGAAGGATAAAGAACGGATTTGCAAGAAACAGAATTTGATTTTTTTGAACAGTCGCTCTTTTTATGCCTAAAATTTCCACACGCAAAGCACCTAATTGGATTGCGACATTGATTTGTAAAATGATTATTATCCCTACATCTGTAATAGAAGTTCTTTCTTTTCTTTGCATCAATCCAGTTTTTCTTGGAAATTCACTTAATCGAATTATGAGATAGAGAAGATGGCAAACTATCTTTAATAACTCGTGCGTAAGATCGATTTGAGAAATAATCTCGAAGAGGAAAAGAGGATTGTAGCGTAAATGAATTCGATTGCAAATTGGATTGTAGCGAGAAAGACAACTTTTAAGAGCAAGAAGCAGAGTATGAAGATGTTATTTGCTTGAAAGCTTATTGGTGAACCATCTTATATTAAATGTTAAAGGAATAATCCAATTGTAGCATGTACCCACAAAAATCTCACATAATCTAAACAATAAACATATTTGAATACAAATAGATGATTTGTATGTAAATCAAACATTATATGATAAATTTGAAATCAAAAAATAATAATAAATGAAAGTTAACCTCCTGAAGAAGCCTTTGAGTCCACATTGTACAATGATTTCTCTTCTTAGAATTTTTTCAATCCGTTAGGTTGCTAATTCGGAATCAAACACCTTCTACAACAAAATAGTATTTTTTTTTTAATTTGAATTGGATTGAGAATTTCTGGGAATGATTTTAGAGGATAGTTGCTGCCATTAAAATAAGGAAGAGGAAGAAGAATAAAGTGGAGGCTCAAAAATAAATTAGCTTCTAATTATGGTTTTGAGATTGGCTTTTATGGATAGGACAAGAGAGCAAATAATGATCTCAACCACACATCTCAAACCCCAATTGTACACACATGTAGCCTCCCTTTCCCCTTGGTGGACCAGAAGCCTATCCCTCTAAGATGCATGGGTTTGTGAGCCCATTTAGCCCTAAATTTGTTATGGATATCTCATATCGATCAACATATTTATAACTTTTTATAAATATATGCAACAAATTTACTTCTCAAATCATATCCAAATTTTATAATTAATATTTCATAAATTTTAGTTACTTTAATTAATTTATAACAATTACAAACTAACTAAATTGTTTGGTCTAAAGAGACTTCATCATTTCAGTTGTATGACTGTTGGTATAAATTCGACCAGCGATTAACATCGAACTATTCGAATGTTGACGTTCACACTTCACTTAGTAGGTGGTGTGATAATATAGTCAAATTTATCGCTTACTCGTTTTCCAAAAAAATCACATTTTAGTTTAATAAACGTTACCTAATCTTGACAATAATTTACACCAATTCTCTTCGTCAAAGCTATATCACTTTGGACTTATTGAATTTGGTAATAGTCAAAATTCCAAAATTATTCACATTCAACTCTATGGTCCAAACACAAAGTCCTTATGTGACGCCCCTCCTCTATGCTCACACTAGCCAACGACACTACAGAGTAATGCTGTCAACTAACATGAAGAATAAGGCTGTTGAGGAGTGACCATCTGTGGAATTTCTTTGTGTGAATACCGATATGCCAGATAGAAAGTCACACATTTCATTTAAAGAGGAAATATGATATACCGATACAAACTCAAAGATACTACACAATGACTATGTGGTCTTCGAAAACAAATATAAAACAAGCATAACACAAATCAGCCGTAGATATTCATATCACAAAGGCAGAAACATATATGAATATAAAACATAAAAGTGTACATCAAAGTAGAGGTCATGTAAGATCCACTACACTAAAAAAGAATAGGTAAAAGTGCTAGACAAAAGAATATGTATACACAAACGATTCTCTGTCTCGAATGTATACAACAAAAACTACTATGCTAAGTAGTTAGCCCAAAAGTCAGATGTAGGATCATGATGAGAAGTCAACCAGAAGCACCTGAAATACCTCGGTCTTACCCAAATATTATTTTAATTAGAAGATAATAAATGGATCAGTCTAGCTATAAATATCACAAAAATGAGATAGGATAAGGGATATGGCAAAAAGTATTGTTTGCACAAAAAATGGGCAAACACCTCCAAGTCGTATGATTTAGTCGATTTTATGTTGTTCTTAGTGATTTGGGTGATTTATGCAAATATGTAAAAAGCAGGGACTAAACTGTAAAAGACACGCAGATTTATAGCGGTTCGGCCAGAATGTGCCTACATCCACTTTATATGTTATTCTCTTTCACTGTTCAGATTACAAGTACAAAGCTTTGATTACAAGTGTATGAAAGTTGTTTGAAAGTTCTGTCTGTGCTTGAGCTCTCAAACTTGTCCACCATTGTTGTACCCCTGCCCCTCTATTTATAGAGTGAGGCTGGGGGTAGGGGTCTTGAATGTATATAACTACTGGTGGGCCTGGGCTGATGTGATCTGGCCTGGCATTGTTGGTTCGGTAATACCTTCTTCACTTTGGTTCGGTAGGGGTAGTATGCTTCTGGTTCGGTAGTGGTAGTATGCTTCTGGTTCAGTAGGGCCTTCTTCGTGTGGGTTCGGTAGTGTTTCGGTCCGGTGATAGTTTGAGATCTTGGTCCGGTAGTGAATGGCGCGTGGATTGATTCGGTGGTCAGAGGAATGTGGATTGGTTTGGTGGTAAGTTGAGTGTGGTTGGTTCTGCCTTGGTTCGGTAGTGGGGTTGTTCGGTCCTGCTTTAGTTCGGTAGTGAGAATACACCCAACATTTGCCCCCCAAAGTGGGGCATATGCCTGCATATGTCGCGCTTTGTTTTCTCCCCATCCGGCCTAAGTGCCGAACCAGTTGGTCCGGTCATCCTATACTTGCTTATAAGTAGGGGCTTCATGCCTCTGTTATTCCATACCTTTTGAAATAGCCAAACCAAACCTTGGTCTGCCAATTCAACCATATCACCGAACCACATTTGACTGCAGGTCCAGGTGATTTAGTCTTCTTTCGCCGAATGAACTTTATGCTTGAACTACTGAATGAGTCCGAGGAGTAGAGTGCCGAATGGCCCTTTAGCCTCGTGCTACCGAATGCACTTGGGGAGTACGAGTGCCGAATGGCCCTTAGCCTCGAACTACCGAACAAACTTTGGAGTACGAGTGCCGAATGGCCCTTAGCCTCGAACTACCGAATGAAATCGGGAGTATGAGTGCAAATGGACCTTAGCCTCGAACTACCGAATGAACTTGGGAGTACGAATGCCGAATGGACTTTGGCCTCGAACTACCGATTGAGCTTTTATGTTTTGAATTATGAATGAGATTTCAGGCCGTAGGTACTTGCTTGCCTACACCCCTTGTTCTAACGATGTGTTTTCTCGTGTTGCAGATAATGTCTCTATAACCACCCGTAAATTTTCGATAATTAAAATAGCTAATTTAATAAGATTTCGTGATTTAGTGTTAAAAAAAAATTATAAGTCGTTTGGAATAATAATAAATGTTGAATTCATTGGGTATAATAGAGTAATTGATTGATAAGTAAAATCTATTTAAATCAAATATTGAATATTGAACAGGTAAATTGTTTAAATTAAATATTTAAAACTTATTGAATAATTGAATAACTGTAAAATGAAAATAGTGTTCTAAATTGTGAATTGGTTTTAAAAGTCGAATCTTATAAGTTCAATTTCAATATTTCAAAAGATAATGAATTATTGGATAATCGAAATTGTTTAAATTTAATATTTGGAATTTATGGAATAATTTGATAATCGGAATTGAATAACCGTATAATGGAAATGGTTGTTCTATAATTTTAATTCGTCTCAAAAGTTAAATTTTTAAGTTCGTTTTGAATATCTCAAAAGATAGTGATTTAAGAATAATAAAATTATTTAAATTTAATATTACAAATGTTTGAATAATTAAATTCCGAATTTGACATTAAAATTTATTATATGAAAATAGAGTGAATAATTGAAATTTGATTTAATATGATTCAAATTAGTTTCCAAAGTGAATGTAAGTTATATTGGGATTATAATAGAGTTAATAAGATTTTAAAATTTGAATTTATTGGATAAGTTGAATAACGGGTTTAATATGATTAAAAATGGTTTGTAAAATTTTATTTTATCATATTAAAGTTAGAACGATATTTTAGAACTTTTAAAATCGAATTAAAAGTTAATTTGTGAAAATTGAATATTTTAATATTTAATCGACTAGTGAAATTGGTCAATTTTCGAACAGTCTCAGAATTGGACGAAACTAGTTCCATTGGATCCGTAATAGTTCGTTATTATCGGATTTCAAATTTTCGTAGCAATCGGAGTTTTCGTTTGACCGTGGCAGCTCGAAACGCATCGAAATTATTTTAATATTAATTTGACGAGTTAAAATAGCCATTTTTCAAACAGTCTCGGATTTCGACAAAACCAGTTTCATCGGATCCGTAATGTGATATTATTGTAATATTTCAAATTTCGTGTCAATCGGATTTATCGTTTGTCCGGGGCGAGCCAAAACGGCTAGAAGTTCGTTTAATCGGTTTAATTTAAATTCGATCGTTTATTTCCATAACTCTCACATATGATCGAATTAGCCTCCGAAACCTGTTCCATTGTGCCCGGAACGTGGGATAAACCCTAGAAACGCCGGCCACCGCGCGTAAATCGGAGTTCGGAAAACCCGGGATGTATAATGTTCGATAAATTTCTATAAATAAGCCCTTTATTTCATTCTTTTGCAAAAAATAAAAAAAAACTAGGGTTTCAAATACGCAGCCGCCATTATAATATTCACGGCAAGAAATTAGTTTCGTTCTTCCCCTCCGATCTCTCAATCCGCAAAGAATTAGCCTTCGAGTTCTAAAGCAAAAGTGTGGAGGACATCAAGACCTATCCATCCAACGGTGGATTCGAGCAATCATCGTCGTTTGCAGGAGAATTTGGGCCGAGAACGCCATACGTTCGCACACATATCCCGAGGCCTATGGATGGCCGAGCTCTACCCTATTCCAGCCGTTGATGGAGTTGTTGAAGGCCTTCGAAGTGGTGTATCCTGATCGTGTTGAAGATGCTTGTATTAGTTGCGTGAATTAGGGTTGGATGGGCGGCCGTGGGTTACGGTTTTTGTTCGAACGTGAATTCCATATTGGGGAAAAAGACACAAGGAACGACCACGATTTGCTATAGGGGAAGCAATGGCCAGATGCAGTGAGGGTTAGAAAATAAAATATTAATTGTAAATTAATTATATTAAAGATTGTGTAAACTTCTTAATGTGATAACTCTTTCGTACTAGGTCGGAATCGGACGAAACAAGTTGCGTTGCATTCGTATTGTCGAATACTACGCTATGGAGATGGATTGGAATCGTTTAGAGCTAGAGAAAATTTTGGATTAAATCGAACGTCGTTTGATTGGATTTAAAATCGTAAAAATCAAGGTGAGTGTTTTATAATGCTCACAACGTACTAAATATCTTTATGCTAGTTAAATTTGACATTATGAAGTGTTATGATTTTATTTGTCATTGATTGATAAAAATTTAATTGTCATATAGCTTGTCATTTGAGTTAACTGTTGAAAAATTAAATTGACAGTTAAATTGAAATTAAAATTGAATTGCGATTAAATTACCTGACATTGATAACTATGAAACTTCCATGAATTGTATTGTCTATTGGATGATGTATTTTTGATGGATGTTATTGGTTGATATTTAAATGTTTGGATGTTTATTTGCTTATATATACTGTTATGCATACATATGACACTGTGATTGGTTTAAGTAATATATACTCATCCCTGACATTTAATTGAAAAAAATAATTACTTGGCCATAGGATAGAAAATTACATACGGACACCGAATTGGCTAAATTGAAAATTTTAAAAATCATCGATTTGAAATTTATTTAAATGTTTTGATTTAAAGGTTATAAATATTGCGTTCGTATTGTCGAATACTACGCTATGGAGATGGATTGGAATCGTTTGGAGCTAGAGAAAATTTTGATTAAATCAAACGTCGTTCGATTGGATTTAAAATTGTAAAAATCAAGGTGAGTGTTTTATAACGCTCACAACGTACTAAATATCTTTATGCTAGTTAAATTTGACATTATGAAGTGTTATGATTTTATTTGTCGTTGTTTGATAAAAATTTAATTGTCATATAGCCTGTCATTTGAGTTAACCGTTGAAAAATTAAATTGACAGTTAAATTGAAATTAAAATTGAATTGCGATTAAATTACCTGACATTGATAACTATGAAACTGCCATGAATTGTATTGTCTATTGGATGATGTATTTTTGATGGATGTTATTGGTTGATATTTAAATGTTTAGATGTTTATTTGCTTATATATACTGTTATGCATACATATGACACTGTGATTGGTTTAAGTAATATATACTCATCCCTGACATTTAACTGAAATAAATAATTACTTGTCCATAGGATAGAAAATTACATATGGACACCGAATTGGCTAAATTGAAAATTTTAAAAATCATCGATTTCAAATTTATTTAAATGTTTTGATTTAAAGGTTATAAATATAAATCAATTTATAGAAATCGAATTTATCGAAAATTGAGTTTGGAACGTTGAAATAAATTTTGGTTGAAAGAAATTGTTAAAAAATTAAAGTGGAGACTTTGGAATTTAAAATCGGGATATGATTAAATTTCGAAAATTGATTTGTATAAAGATTTAACCTTAATTCGAGCTTTGAATATTACTAAGTAAAAGTGATATAAAAATGATATTTTGAAGTCGAGCTTGGAATTGAATCATAATTGAAATTTGGATTTAAACTCGAAAATTAATGGATAATTTTGTTAAGTGTTATAAATGGACATTTTGAAAAATCAAGCTCCAAATCGATATAAATTGAAATTGAATAAATTAAAGGTGAATATAAAATTGAATAAATTTGAAGCCAAAGTTGACGTTGATTTGAATTGAAATCGAAATTGAATCGGTAGAATGGAAATTGAAATTGATTTGAATTGGAAAGTTATAAATTGAAATGGATTGGTTTTAAAGCTGTTTATTTTCTTTTCCAAATTACTCAGTTATACAAACCATTTTCGAATACTTAAACTATTTTAATCTATTTTAAATCTACTTAACCCAATTTAAATTATTTTAAACTAATTTATCTATTTTAAATCCATTTTAAGACTTTAAGTATTTTAACTACTTTAATTATTTAAACTACATCAAACTATTTTTCTAAAATTTCAAGCTGGTCAATAAGGTGAAATGTTTATATTTAAATCTTGAATTTAAATATGAATTGGGTTAAATGAAGTTGCAACCTAAATTGAAATTCGAAATGATCTTAAATCGAAATGAGATATTGAGGTGAAAAATGATTTTGAACGGAATCTTACATTTTGAATAGATATGATGATATTTGAAATGGATTTGATTTTTGAAGCGAATATGATATTTTGATATCAATTATGAATCAATTTGAAATGTAAAAGAGCCACCGGTGTAATAATACGTAGTTATTAAAGAGACCGGGATCGGATATGGACATACTCTCTGTCGATACCGAAACCACTTTAATAACTATTATACGCGGACTGTTGATCCAGAATGAAGTGGATGGTTTGGTGAACGCGTTGATTGAAGAAAGAGAACGATATTGGATGACCCCTGACATGACTAAAACAGGAGCCGCGCCGGGCCATTGAGATTCACCATCTCTAGCGGACACACTTCTTCGATACCATATCTATTACATTTGTGATGCGATTCGGGTGCACCCCTTGATTTGGGAGTGTTGTGTCGCGGTGTTGGGGTAGCTGCTGGCTATGCTCAACATCAGTCCGAATCATGCAACTACTAGTATCCTAGTTGATATCGCCTCATGTACCTTGTCATACTGATTGTCCTATTCGCGACCACTACATTTTGTTTTGTGTTATACCTATGGGGTACCCTCTGATAACCACCAGTTTGCGGTGGGGCTTACGGTGCTGTATAGACTATGGCATTATAAAAATGTGTTAAGGAGGATTATGGCAACGCCTTAACGCTATTTTGATACTTTATATTACTGATAGGCATTATCTACTTAGCGTACATTACTACATAGTAGATAGTTTAACGGACCCTTAAGAGATGGAAAATCCCGTAACATCTCTTGAGTTATTGCATGCACGTTGACACTGGATAGGAGATGTCAAACCCCGTAAACATCTTTGACGCCGTTATGCTCATATTTATTTACGATTGATTTAACTTTCATAAGGATATTTTAGTCCTGACTCGAATGTTTTGTCTTTTCATTACGCTCGGGTCAGTCCTGAGTTTTTTAGATTTTTGAAGATCTATTCTGGAGGATGAAGACGAAGATTTGGTATACTATTACTATTATTACCCTTGCATCATGTTATCTGCTGCATTATTTTAATTGTTCTGTTGTATATGTATAACTCTGATAAATGTTGTATAAATAATTGTCAAAGTATAGTAAACAGCTTCGTGAACTGTTTATTTGACTATTATATTTTATCGTTCCGCTGCGAGATTCTGTGTTGTTTCATTTCCTTTATTTCTCTTTCTTTTCTTATTTACCCCAATAACCATCAGCCCTTTTGAATGGTTTGGAATCGACATGTGTATTTGATCGTCGATTTAGACTGTCCAAAAAGGCGGGTCGTTTACAGTTGGTATCAGAGCTTTGGTTTAGCGATAACCTTAGCTTTGTGGGGTATGACTCTTTATAAGTAGGGTAGTAATACCCTATGATGAGTCGTTGAGTGAATATATATATATATATATATATATATATATATATATGAGAGCGTATTTGTTAGTGATATAAAATGTTTTATATTGTGTTGGTTGATTTGTTGAGTGGCTTATGAATTCTGGTCAATACGAATAATTAACGTCATTGATAGGTATCTCTAAACACTTAACAGAACAATTTGACATAGTATTGTTTTGAAATTGGGTAAATGAAATAATTTTACTCTAATTATATTTTATATATAAAGAAAAGTTTTCAGAAATTATTGTGACTTATCTTGCTTGCCTGGTTGTTAGGAATGGAAATATTGGTTATTATCATTAATTGGATATTGTAATTTAATAAATAAGATGAACTACAAAATAAACAATGATAAAACACTTGTGGAATGTTTTAAGAAATAAAATCCTATAAGAATGTTTATAAAGGTGACTTATAAATTAAAACAAATTTAAATTGGAAAATATTGAATTCAAGACCCGGGGACTTTTAAAATGGTTTTCTAAGCTTCGAAGAAAATATATTGTGATGTTAGTTGGAAAATATTTATAGGAAATATTTTGAAAGGATTTTTAAGAAGGAATGAATTAATAACTCCTCTCTTCTGTCGCTGGAAAATAATTTCGGTGATGACTGCGCAACATCATCGACGTTCATTTTCGAGTCTCAAAGTGAGGGAGACTTCTAAGAAGCTTTGTTTTATCGAAATTATTTTGGGTAAATGGGTTTTGGTTTAAACTCCAAAGGTATGATTTGATATATTAAAAAAAAAGATATAAGTGTATATGCTTATTTCAAACAATTTGGAAAGAACCGGGCATTTAAATTTCTAAGTTCTGTTAATTAATAATTTTCAAATTATTTGAATGAAATATGAGTAACCAGAATTTACAAAATAAGAGGATTAAGATATCTAAGCTATTTTTTTTGGGAAAACTTTAAAGTTGAAAGGTAAAGAGGATTTAAACAGATTAAATTTGTGAACATTCTAATTAAGTAAAATGAAATTCTATAAATTTATATAATACCAAATTTGCATTCTAATAACATATAATATGACTTAACAAATATTAAAAGTTGAAATGATGTTTTGGATATGTAATGAGATATTGTATAAATAAACATAACCTGAAAGTAATTGAAATATACAAGTAAGGAAAACTCAAAAGGAATTAAAATATATATAAATGGAAAATTTGGTTGTGAAAAAATTTGTATATACTTAAATATAGCATGAAATGATAAATGGATAAATGGAACAAGTAAGTGAACTTAAGAAAGAAGATAAATGAATCGTATTATATCTTTGTAAATTGGTTATAGAAAATAAATATAAATTACAAAGGGATTGGAAAATTTTGTAACCTTTAAGATAACTGTAAACTAAGAAAAGTCATTTATGAGAGGTTAGACTTTTATAGGATGATTAATAAACTAAAGTGCTGGTTAATGAAATGTTCCATAAATAAATTTGTTATTAACTAAAATAATGAAAGTGAATTTAATTAAATTATATAGAATGTTTAAAATGAACTTGAGTAAACAAATTCTTTGATATGATGTTTAAGAAAAGATAATGTTAAAGAATATGCTATGTAAGGAAATGAATATACTAACTGAATAATGGATTGTGAGTAATTAAGTGAAAAAAAATAGAAGTCAATAAAAAAATTTAGTATAGATAGATTGGATAGAAATCCATCGGAAGGTAATACGTGAGATTGTACGTATATTATTTTATTTGCATAACGATTTGATCCAAATTCAAGCACAAAATTTCGAGATGATTTATATCGATCCAAGTTAGGATTTTTCACTCGATTTTCGACGGCGAACCCTAGATATGGATTTTAATTTGATCCTGGAATTCTCTATCATAGTATATGGCTATGCAAGGAGAGTAACAATTTTCAACCAAGGAACCAAATCTGAGTCCGCACTAGAGAGTCGGGTGAACGATACTAGTTGGAAGTGAAATTGTGTGATCGAATAAGCGATTAGATTGATATTGCTCACGGGTGATACATGTACGGCTTACGGACTTAATTAAAAGTTAACATTGGAAATTTAAGATGCCAAATATGTGAAGATAAATTTGCAACTTTTGAGATAACTATCAACTAAGAAAGTCATATATAAGAAGTTAGACTTTTATGGAATGACTGTAAATTAAAGTGATGACTAATAAAATGTTCTGAATTAATAAAATATTCCGCAAATAAATTGGTTATTAACTGAAACTGTATATGAAGTAAATGTAAACAAAAGAATTTGGTATGGCTAAGAACAAATTGGAATTGAAGGAGATATACCAAATTGAATGTAAATTTAATAATTTGGTTATGTTGGGTATGATTTGGTTGTTATATGATTGTTAGTTGATTGTATATAATTCATTAAGTGATTAATGAAATTGAAAACTATAAATCATTGAAATCAAATTGGAAGTTAAATAAATTTAAATAGAATTTAATTTGATTCAAATTGGAAGTGAACTAATGTAAATATAAATTAGTGAATGTTAACTAATTGAATTGAGAATGAATGTTAGTAAAATCCAACGATAATGAATCAACCGTGATTAAAAAAATTGAAACCCAAGTCAATAAATATTAATGAGAAGTGAATTTATATTGATTGGTTATGGATTCGTTGGATGATAGTTGATTGATGGTTGCATTTGTTGTTTTGTTGCATTTGCTATGTTAGCATATGTAGTTGTTATGTTTCTATATGATGTATATTGATATTATTTTCATATATGCATGTTTCTCATGGTTTGTTGAGTGATTAGTAGGTGCGGATTGCGCTTGGTTCGCATTTGGAGCTCGCTTTCGCGTTAGCCGTATATGCTCGCTAATAATACATAAGGTACATATCTCGGACTACATACCGTACTTTTACACTTTTTTTCCCTGCGGGATGCCTCATCACTTGATGAGATGTATATTTGTGATATATATACTGTCATTTTTTTTTCCGATCGAGCCGCGCAAAGGAGACTCTGCCGAAATTTTCCGTAAATCCGGGTGTTAGAAAATTTCTCAAGTTTAAAAAAAAAACTTGTTTTGATAACTAACTTTTAAAGTTAGAAAGCCGTTCGGGGTAACTTAGTGGAAGCGTAGTTATGACTTTATAAATGGAATTTCATTGTTTTATAAGTTGGTAAACTTTGAATAAAATATATCTAATGTTGAATTCTATACTTAGTTCCTTTTCCCTTCTTTTTTCTTTTCGGGGACGAAAAGTTTTGAGTGGGGGAGAGTGTAACGACCCGTAAATTTTCGATAATTAAAATAGCTAATTTAATAAGATTTCGTGATTTAGTGTTAGAAAAAAATTGTAAGTCGTTTGGAATAATAATAAATGTTGAATCCATTGGGTATAATAGGGTAATTGATTGATAAGTAAAATCTATTTAAATCAAATACTGAATATTGAATAGGTAAATTGTTTAAATTAAATATTTAAAACTTATTGAATAATTGAATAACTGTAAAATGAAAATAGTGTTCTAAATTGTGAATTGGTTTTAAAAGTTGAATCTTATAAGTTCAATTTCAATATTTCAAAAGATAATGAATTATTGGATATTCGAAATTGTTTAAATTTAATATTTGGAATTTATGGAATAATTTGATAATGGGAATTGAATAACCGTATAATGGAAATGGTTGTTCTATAATTTTAATTCGTTTCAAAAGTTAAATTTTTAAGTTCGTTTTGAATATCTCAAAAGATAGTGATTTAAGAATAATAAAATTATTTAAATTTAATATTACAAATGTTTGAATAATTAAATTTCGAATTTGATATGATTAATTTAATATTGAAATTTATTATATGAAAATAGAGTGAATAATTGAAATTTGATTTAATATGATTCAAATTGGTTTCCAAAGTGAATGTAAGTTATATTGGGATTATAATAGAGTTAATAAGATTTTAAAATTTGAATTTATTGGATAAGTTGAATAACGGGTTTAATATGATTAAAAATGATTTGTAAAATTTTATTTTATCATATTAAAGTTAGAACGATATTTTAGAACTTTTAAAATCGAATTAAAAGTTAATTTGTGAAAATTGAATATTTTAATATTTAATCGACTAGTGAAATTGGTCAATTTTCGAACAGTCTCAGAATTGGACGAAACTAGTTCCATTGGATCCATAATAGTTTGTTATTATCGGATTTCAAATTTTCGTAGCAATCGGAGTTTTCGTTTGACCGTGGCAGCTCAAAACGCATCGAAATTGTTTTAATATTAATTTGACGAGTCAAAATAGCCATTTTTCAAACAGTCTCGGATTTCGACGAAACCTGTTTCATCGGATCCATAATGGGATATTATTGTAAGATTTCAAATTTCGTGTCAATCGGATTTATCGTTTGTCCGGGGCGAGCCAAAACGCCTAGAAATTCGTTTAGTCGGTTTAATTTAAATTTGATCGTTTATTTCCATAACTCTCACATATGATCGAATTAGCCTCCGAAACCTATTCTATTGTGTCCGGAATGCGGGATAAACTCTAGAAACGCCGGTCACCGCGTGTAAATCGGAGTTCGAAAAACCCGGGATGTATAGTGTTCGATAAATTTCTATAAATAAGCCCTTTATTTCATTCTTTTGCAAAAAATAAAAAAAAAACTAGGGTTTCAAATAGGCAGCCTCCATTATCATATTCATAGCCAGAAATTAGTTTCGTTCTTCCCCTCCGATCTCGCAATCCGTAAAGAATTAGCCTTCGAGTTCTAAAGCAAAAGTGTGGAGGACATCAAGACCTATCCATCCAACGGTGGATTCGAGCAATCATCGTCGTTTGCAGGAGAATTTGGGCCGAGAACGCCATACGTTCGCACATGTATCCTGAGGCCTATGGATGGCCGAGCTCTACCATATTCCAGCCGATGATGGAGTTGTTGAAGGCCTTCGAAGTGGTGTATCCTGATCGTGTTGAAGATGCTTGTATTAGTTGCGTGAATTAGGGTTGGATGGGCGGCCGTGGGTTACGTTGTTTGTTCGAACGTGAATTCCATGTTGGGGAAGAAGATACAAGGAGCGGCCACGATTTTCTATAGGGGAAGCAACGGCCAGATGCAGTGAGGGTTAGAAAATAAAATATTAATTGTAAATTAATTATATTAAAGATTGTGTAAACTTCTTAATGCGATAACTCTTTCGTACGAGGTCGGAATCGGACGAAACAAGTTACGTTGCGTTCGTATTATCGAATACTACGCTATGGAAATGGATTGGAATCATTTAGAGCTAGAGAAAATTTTGGATTAAATCGAACGTCGTTCGATTTGATTTAAAATCGTAAAAATCAAGGTGAGTGTTTTATAACGCTCACAACGTACTAAATATCTTTATGCTAGTTAAATTTGACATTATGAAGTGTTATGATTTTATTTGTCGTTGTTTGATAAAAATTTAATTGTCATATAGCTTGTCATTTGAATTAACCGTTGAAAAATTAAATGGACAGTTAAATTGAAATTAAAATTGAATTGCGATTAAATTACCTGACATTGATAACCATGAAACTGCCATGAATTGTATTGTCTATTGGATGATGTATTTTTGATGGATGTTATTGGTTGATATTTAAATGTTTGGATGTTTATTTGCTTATATATACTGTTATGCATACATATGACACTGTGATTGGTTTAAGTAATATATACTCATCCCTGACATTTAATTGAAATAAATAATTGCTTGGCCATAGGATAGAAAATTATATACGGACGCCGAATTGGCTAAATTAATAATTTTAAAAATCATCGATTTGAAATTTATTTAAATGTTTTGATTTAAAGGTTATAAATAGAAATCAATTTATAGAAATCGAATTTATCGAAAAATTGAGTTTGGTATGTTGAAATAAATTTTGGTTAAAAGAAATTGTTAAAAAATTAAAGTGAAGACTTTGGAATTTAAAATCGGGATATTATTAAATTTCGAAAATTGATTTGTATAAAGATTTAACCTTAATTCGAGCTTTGAATATTACTAAGTAAAAGTGATATAAAAATGATATTTTGAAGTCGAGCTTGGAATTGAATCATATTTGAAATTTGGATTTAAACTCGAAAATTGATGGATAATTTTGTTAAGTGTTATAAATGGATATTTTGAAAAATCAAGCTCCAAATCGATATAATTTGAAATTGAATAAATTAAAGGTGAATATAAAATTGAATAAATTTGAAGCCAAAGTTGACATTGATTTGAATTGAAATCGAAATTGAATCGGTAGAATGGAAATTGAAATTGATTTGAATTGGGAAGTTATAAATTGAAATGGATTGGTTTTAAAGCTGTTTATTTTGTTTTCCAAATTACTCAGTTATACAAACCATTTTTGAATACTCAAACTATTTTAATCTATTTTAAATCTACTTAACCCAATTTAAATTATTTTAAACTAATTTTTCTATTTTAAATCCATTTTAAGACTTTAAGTATTTTAACTACTTTAATTATTTAAACTACTTTTAAACTACTTCAAACTATTTTTCTAAAATTTCAAGTTGGTCAATAAGGTGAAATGTTTATATTTAAATCTTGAATTTAAATACGAATTGGGTTAAATGAAGTTGCAACCTAAATTGAAATTTGAAATGATCTTGAATCGAAATGAGATATTGAGGTGAAAAATGATTTTGAACGGAATCTTACATTTTGAATAGATATGATGATATTTGAAATGGATTTGATTTTTGAAGCGAATATGATATTTTGATATCAATTATGAATCGATTTGAAATGTAAAAGAGCCACCGGTGTAATAATACGTAGTTATTAAGAGACCAGGATCGGATATGGACATACTCTCTGTCGATACCGAAACCACTTTGATAACTATTATACGCGGAGTGTTGATCCAGAATGAAGTGGATGGTTTGGTGAACGCGTTGATTGAAGAAAGAGAACGATATTGGATGACCCCTGACATGACTAAAACAGGAGCCGCGCCGGGCCATTGAGGTTCGCCATCTCTAGCGAATACACTTCTTCGATACCATATCTATTACATTTGTGATGCGATTTGGGTGCACCCCTTGATTGGGAGTGTTGTTTCGCGGTGTTGGGGTAGCTACTGGCTATGCTCAACATCAGTCCGGATCACGCAACTACTAGTATCCTAGTTGGTATCGCCTCATGTACCTTGTCATACTGATTATCCTATTTGCGACCACTACGTTTTGTTTTGTGTTATACTTTTGGGGTACCCTCTGATAACCACCAGTTTACGGTGGGGCTTACGGTGCTGTATAGACTATGGCATTATAAAAATGTGTTAAGGGGGGTTATGGTAACACCTTAACGCTATTTTGATACTTTATGTTACTGATAGGCATTATCTACTTAGCGTACATTACTACATAGTAGATAGTTTAACGGACCCTTAAGAGATGGAAAATCCCGTAACATCTCTTGAGTTATTGCATGCACGTTGACACTGGATAGGAGATGTCAAACCCCGTAAACATCTTTGACGCCGTTACACTCATATTTATTTACGATTGATTTAACTTTCATAAGGATATTTTAGTCCTGACTCGAGTGTTTTGTCTTTTCATTACGCTCGGGTCAGTCTTGAGTTTTTCAGATTTTTGAAGATCTATTCTGGAGGATGAAGTTGAAGATTTGGTATACTATTACTATTATTACCCTTGCATCATGCTATCTACTGCATTATTTTAATTGTTCTTCTGTATATGTATAACTCTGATAAATGTTGTATAAATAATTGTCAAAGTATAGTAAACAGCTTCATGAACTGTTTATTTGACTATTATATTTTATCGTTCCGCTGCGAGATTCTGTGTTGTTTCATTTCCTTTATTTTTCTTTCTTTTCTTTTCTTATTTACCCCAATAACCATCAGCCCTTTTGAATGGTTTGGAATCGACATGTGTATTTGATCGTCGGTTTAGACTGTCCAAAAAGGTGGGTCGTTTACAGTCTCACAAGGTAGAAACTCGTTCTGACAAGAATAAAACCAAGGACAAAGGGGAGTCCTCCATAGTTCCCCCAGTTCAGTCAGAGCAAGAACGACATGGACCATCCCCGAGATCATTAGTAGATGGGTACGGCCTTCAGGAGCTTTTGAACTCACCGCCTGACTGCTTTCCCAGCTCCCTCAAAGACGACCATCTTGACATTATATCTAGATCCTTTGGGATTGAGAGGGCACATATGATGTTGCCAAGGAAAGGAGTGATGCCATATAACCCTCCTGAAGGATATTTTTCTTATATTAGGTATCATTGCATGTGTGGGGCCATTCCTCCGATCAATGCTTGGATCGTCAGCTTCATCACATACTGGAAGGTGGCCCCTTTCCAACTTCAGCCCAAGTCTTATGCCATCTTGGTGAGTCTGTTTATTATTTTCCAAAGAAAATACGGACGTCCCCCTTCCAACCGGGAAATTCGGTACCTGTACAACTTGAGAGGCTACAAGAAGGGGTCTCCGTATATTAGCTTAGAATCGGCCGTGTCTTTCAAGCCGGTCCTGGGACTTATATTCAAAATTTATCATGTTCAAGAAGGAATGGTTCTTTGTCAAGGATGACTCTGTTTCTTTCCACCGCTTCACCTCTGGCTGTAAGTTGAATCTCATTTATAATTTCCGTTCTGACTACAATGCTCCTCCTTATGTGCTTTGTTTCTTGCTAGCGACAGGTGGCTTTGCGGTTGTAGGGAACGATCGTCTGGCTCAGATGGCTGCGGAAATAGAAGCCATTCCGAAAAACGAGAGGGCAGCTTCTTATTTGATCATAAATGCTACTCTTTTGGGGCTCAACTTGATTCTGCCACGCCAGTCTGTGGTCAAGCAAAGAGACACAGCTGAGGAGAGGGCTGCCAAAGCTAAAGGAGGGGCTACAGCGAAGAGCAGCAAAAGGAAACCTTTCTCGAAACATCCAATTGTCGAGGGGGATGAAACTCAAGAAGTCCGATGGACCCTCCACCAGCACATGTCCAGATTTCCCGGAGGAGGAAGATGTGGAGGAGGAAAAAAGGCGAGGATGAAGGAGGTGAGGCGGAGAGTGGAAGTGGTGGAGAAGATGATGGTGATGGTCATAGCGATGATGGTGGCGACGGACAGAGCGGTGATGGCACTAGGGCTTTGTCTTCTGAGCAAGCAGGTGTGATCCAGGAGTGGACAGATGATGCTTTCCACCTAGCTTTTGAAGGGTTGGAGGAAGGATCGACTTTTGTGGAGAAGCCTAAGAAAGCTGACAAGGCAGGGACCGGCGCCGATTCATCTTCTAAGAGCGCTTCAGCTAAGGCAATTCCTACGATTCAAGGTGAACTTTTGACTCCTGCCGACTCCATTTATGATAAGGATTTAGGAATATTTTATGGTCAGCTCCCATCCTGGAATGAGATCCAGGACTTATTGCAATATCCTACTCCTCCCCAGGGTTTGTATAACAAAAGCGTCTCTTTACTCTTCTTAACTTGATATATTTTTTGAATTATAGCTCAATGTATGCTTGTAACACTTGGTTTTTATCACAGAAGCGGGTAAGGTGGCCAAGACATCAGATGTTCGGCACCGCTTGAACAATACAAACTTCTCAAGGCTTCTACTAAACCAAAGCCTCCGACTAACCGCCCTGGAGACGTAGTCGGCTACCGCCCTCTTCTTGGAGTTATTGAGGAGGATATCCAAAGGAAGAAGAGGAGTCGTTCCTTGTTTGAACCCTCACCTGGTCCTCAGTCCAACTCAGCCTCTTCGAGATACCACGAAGAAGAATACTGAATTTATACCTCCTCCGCACCCGTTTGAAAATCCTACCGTAACCCGGATAAGCCATCCCGGCTTGGCTCGTAATCCGTTTGCAGGTCATCCAGATCTGGATCCGGGTTCTTGTGATATTACCTTTGATGAGGCTACCGTTGAGCACCTTCTTCCCCGTAATCCTATGGTAAGAGTATTGGATGAAGCTAAGTCCCTGGACCTTAATTTGCTTACCACTTGGGTCGTAACTTTGGGGGACGAAGCTAAGGCAAACATTGACCAGGTTGCTGAGGAAATCAGGAAGCTGATGGGGCATCATGCCTGACTGATCAAGGCTTGAGAAGAAATCGGGAGTGCTAACATTCGACTGCGGTTAATGGTTTCCGACCAAGCCAAACAACTCGCTGATCAGGCCATTCAGTTCTCTCAACATGAGGCCGCTTCTAGGCAATTAAAGAGAACCATGGAAGAGGCCAGCAGGGCAGAGTTACGGAAAATGGAGGCTGTTTGTAAGGAACGGATTGATATGGCTATTGCAACGGTGGATGTGGTTCGGAAAGAGGATCTCGAGCGGGTATAGGAGTTATCCGAAAAACTTGAAGCCGCAGAGCTTTCTCAAACCAAGCTGAAGGAGGAGATGGAGGCGATGAGAAAATCCTTTCAGGCTGACTGCCTGCGATACCAATCGGAGAGGGATGCTGCCACTGCAAAGTTGTTGGCTTCTGAGGACCGAATAAGGGAGTTCGAGGAGAATGAGGGGATAATGGATGAGATGCTGCAGGATATATACTTTCGCACTTGGAAACAGGGCAACTTATCTTGGATGGATGATTATCCCCGAATCATGGCAAGGATTTATCTCAGGGCCCTGGAGGAGGCTAAGGCCGATACAGATAAGGAGGGTGGCGTGGCCTTTAGAATGGACGTGGTTACGGTTCAATTCACCAAGGAGGAGAAAGAGGCGGTGAAGGAGGGTATGCGACTGCTTACTACTGAGGAGGTAGGTGTGCAGTTAGAGGATGATGATCAAGGAGCAGATGCTGGTAAGTCTTCCCTTTTAGCTTTTCGTAACTTGATTGCTTATTGTTTATTTAATGGATTCTTCTCCTGAATTGGACAGGCGGGACCTCTGAAGCACCAATTACCTCTGGTCAACATGCTGAGAGTTCCAATCCTGTGGTTAAGTAGATCTCGGAGGGCCAGTAGGATAGAGGTGAAGCTCTGATGCAGCCGACTCCTTGACTTGATCAGGATATCTTTTGGTTTATTTGACATTGCTTTCCATGGTAGTCCCAAAACATTAATGTAACTTTTAGGTTGTAATTATGTTATTCGTAATGAACGACTTAATTCTTAGCATGTAATTTTTAACTTAAGCCGATTCTTTCATATTTGAATGCTATCGTTATTTTGGTGTGTTGCATAAGAAATATAGCTGTGCACATTCCTGTGATTCAATTGTGTTTGATGTCAAGTTCTTGCTTAAAATATAATTTCATATCTTGCAATGTTAGTGTGATGTGCGAATAAATTACAGCTACGTATTCATATACAAAAGAAGATAATACCGCCCTTTATGTTTTAGTCATAGACGTTTTCTTTGAATGTCTTATATGACTGAGCATAGAATGCAGCTGAGTAACCTGTCATCCAATTGTGAGTTCCTATTCCCATTAGCGAGCGTCTCCTATTTTGTGTCCTGTACTTTAGGGATCGTTATAGAGGATAGGAGGAAAGTTTTTAAACAAAAATAGAAATATAAGAAATAGTAAAACTTCCAATCATGGAAGGCCTGCGATGTGCTTAAGTTCGTGGAAAACGGGTTTTGTAGTCACTTTCCCTAGCTGTGGGTCTTGGAGACATTTGTCACCCATCTTATGCCTCCGCGGGGAGTTTCTTTTTTTTACCACAGCCGTACTTAAGACACTTGGAGCCGAGATCGCGCACAGTAACTACCCGGGCCATTATGGCCCGTAATCGTGGGTATTATCCGATTTACCGTGGCCGACTAGCGTGGGTGCCGATCGTCAACTGTGAACCACCCCTGGCTGGCCACACCTTATGTTGGGGCTTAAAGTAGGCTCACAGTTGCCGACGAGCCGAACGCCGTAATGAGCTGCCTTGGCTACAGTCGGCCTTCTCGGTGGCTTATAATCGGGTCGTTACAGTTGGCTTTAAGGGCCGATCGTGAGCAATGAGTTAAACCGCAGTAGAGGGATGCTGGAGAAAAAGTGTCTCATTGGCGAGGGCATAGATTCGTATATTACCTATTAGGTCTTGTCCAGGTGAAGTTGCGCCGTGATGTGTCTTGAATGGAAATTCCACTACACAGGATTTGGTTCAACAAAAAAAGATAAAGTTAATAAGCAGCCAAGATATAAAGGAACAAGTTAAAAAAGAGACAAGTTTTTAAAGTGGTTCGGCACGTAAATGCCTATGTCCACTGATTCACTTTATTAATTCACTTCATATGGGCAGTACAAGTTAAGAAAAGTATCGACGAAGGTGTTGGATGTTCCATGCCCTCTGGAACACCTCTCCGTCCACTGTTGACAAAATATAAGCTCCGTTGTGGGGATCTTTATGAATTACATATGGTCCGTCCCAGATTTGATCTAGTGCACCGGGGTGCAGGAAGATTCGCTTGAGGACAAGATCTCTTTCTTGTAAGCTACGATGCTTGACTTTGGAGTTGTATTGCGCTGCCACTTTTTGCTTGTGAGCTGCTGCTTTGAGCACTGCATCGTTTCTTCTCTCTTCAATTAGATCCAAAGACATGTGAAGGAGTTCTTCATTATCTTCTGGGTTATAGTGGATCCTACGGTGGGAAGGCACTATAGTTTCGACTGGGAGCATGGCCTCCGATCCGTATGCCAAAGAGAAAGGAGTATGCCCCGTTGATGTTCTGAAAGATGTGCGGTAGGCCCAAAGTGCCGTAGGAAGTTCATCCACCCAAGCGCCTTTTGACTTTTTAAGTTTCTTCTTGATTATAGTTTTGAGAATTTTGTTGACAGCTTCGACTTATCCGTTTTCCTGGGGATATGCTACAGATGAGAAGCTCTTGAAAATTCCGTGCTCTTGGCACCAGTCGACGAACTCCTCGCTGTCAAACTGGAGTCCATTATCCGATATGATTTTGAGCGGAACTCCGTACCTGCATAGAACATTTTTGATCAAGAAGTTGATAACTTTTGCCGAAGATACTTTATTTAGAGGTTCCGCTTCCACCCATTTGGTGAAATAGTCGACTGCCACTATAGCATATTGGGCTCCGCCTGGGCCCACTGGCAGTTCGTCAATTAAGTTAACTCCCCATACTGCAAAAGGCCAAGGGATGGTCATTTGAGTAATCTCACTTGTTGGTAGTCGAGGAATCTTAGCAAATTTCAAACATATGTCACATTTTTTGACGAAGTCTAAGGCGTCCTTGTTTAAGGTGGGCCAGAAATATCCGTATCAGAGTATCTTCTTTGCCAAAGTCTACCCTCCAGTGTGATCTCCGCAGCTTCCTTGATGGATGTTGGATAGGATTTCCTTGGCTTCCCTTCCAGCGGCACACCTTAATAAGGGGTTAGAGAAGCCGCGCCGATAGAGGATGCCTTCTTATACTGTGTAGCGGGAAGCTTTCCTCAAGACTTTCTTGACTTCGTTACGCTAGTCGGGCGGTGTGCCATCTTGTAAGTATTTTAGGATGGAAGTCATCCAAGTTTCCTCTTCGATTGCAGCTATCAGATTCACTTGCCCGAAATTCGGGGTTAGTTGCCTTGAGATGGTTACTGTTCCGGAAATGGTGCCGCCTTTCATGCTAGCTTGCTTTGCCAATTCGTCAACCTCTTGGTTCTCTTCTCGAGGAATATGTTTGATTAAATAGTGATCCAATTGTCCGAGTAGCAGCTTGGTCTTCTTTAGATATGCTGTGAGTCGTTCTCCTCGAGTCTGAAATTCTCCTAGTATTTGGTTTACAATAAGTTGAGAATCACTATGAAGATATAAAGAACTGACTCCAATCTCTAAGGCAAGTTTTAATCTAGCTATTACTGCTTCATATTCCGCATTGTTGTTGGTGGCATCAAATTCCAACCTTAGAGCATAATGTAGCTTCCTTCCCTTGGGAGTGATTATTACGATACCTGCCCCCGAGCCTTGTTCGTTTGAGGCCTCGTCAATAAAGAGACTCCACTTGATGTCTTCTGCTATTTCAGATTGCTAATTACCTTCATTGGTAGTGAATTCGGCAATGAAATCGGCCATGGCTTGTCCCTTGATGGCGGTGCGAGGATGGTAGGTGATATCATATTGACTCAGTTCAATGCACCATTTAAGCAGTCGCCCAGAAGTGTCGGGACGTTGGAGTACCTGCCTTAGCGGTCGATCGGTTAGAACTCTGATGGAATGGGATTGAAAATAGTGTCGTAGTTTCCGTGATGTGATTAGTAAACAGTATGCTAACTTCTCAAGTTTAGGATATCTGGCTTCTGCCCCCGTAAACCTCTTTCTTACAAAGTATACTGGCCGCTGTGCGCGGTTGTCTTCTCTCACCAAAGCGGCGCTCAGAGCATGAGATGACACAGCAAGGTATAGGTATAGCTCTTCGCCTTCGTTTGGAGTTGAGAGTACTGGTGGTCTCTGGTGGTGTTCGATTAGGTTGAGGAAGGCTGTTAAGCATTCGTCGGTCCATTCGAACTTTCCTTTGTCTTTCTTTAGAGCTTCGAAGAAATGGATGCACTTGTCAGTCGCTTTAGAGATAAATCTGCTCAGGGCGGCCACTTTCCCATTTAGGCTTTGCATTTCTCTTCGAGTGGAAGGTATCATGATATCTCTCAGAGCTCGGACTTGTTCGGGGTTTGCTTCGATCCCCCTGGCATGGACGATGAATCCCAAGAACTTTCTTGATGATACTCCAAATGAGCACTTTAGAGGATTCATCTTCATTCCATATTGGCGAAGTACTTGAAATATTTTGCCCAGGTGGCTTACGTGATCGTTCGCTTTCCTTGATTTTACTAACATGTCATTCACATAAACCTCCATAGTTCGTCCTATCATTTTCGCAAACATCTTGTTGACGAGGCGCTGATAGGTAGCTTCGGCGTTTTTAAGTCCAAAAGGCATTACTCTATAGCAGTACAATCCCCAGTCAGTGATGAAACTAGTGTGGTCTTGATCGGGGGCGTGCATAGGGATTTGGTTATATCCTGAGTATGCGTCCATAAAAGATAAGAGTTCGTGCCCGGCTGTGCTGTCCACCAGCTGATCGATTTGGGGGAGTGGGAAGCAATCCTTCGGGCAAGCGTCTTTTAAGTTGGAGAAGTCAATGCATGTTCGCCACTTTCCATTAGCCTTCTTTACTAGTACTGGGTTAGCGATCCACTCTGGATAGATGTCTTCTCGTATGAAGTTATTGGCAAGTAAGTTCTTTACTTCTTCATCGAGGGCTGCTAATCGTTCTGCCCCTATACTTCTCTTTTTCTGCTTTACTGGCACCTTGGTAGGATCGATGTTTAGTACGTGGCATGCTACGTCTGGGGAGATTCCAGTCATGTCAGCGTGCGTCCGTGCAAATACATCCAAGTTGTGGAAAAGAAAATCAATGAGTTGATCCTTCAATTCCGCTCTTAGCTGAGATCCGATTTTCAACAGCCTACTTGAGTCGTGTTTGTCTACAAATACAAACTCCATAGCCTCTGTAGGCTCGGCGGTGGCCTCCTCCTCTTTGTCCCTGGGGTCTAATTCATTGAAAGGATCACTGTATATCGAAGAGGAGGGGCTTTCTTTAGTTGCCATGCTTCCAAGTTTTTCATGCAGAGAGTAGTCTCTGCATTTTCCCCTTTATCCTTCCTACGATTACTGCGAAGTTCAGTTACATAGCAATCTCGAGCGGCGCCTTGATCTCCCTCTACTCCCCCTATTCCATTGTCTGTTGGAAATTTCATCTTCAGGCACCACGGGGCCAGGACAATTTAGAAGTCAGACAATGATGGTCTTCCTAAAAGGGCATTGTAGGCCGAGTGGTTATCTATTAGCACAAATGTTTGTTTCCATACAACGGAGCGCGGGTGACTTCCTATTTCAACAAAGAGGTCCAGTTGCCCGAGGGGCATCTTCGCATCTCTAGTGAAACCATGTAGTGGTTTGTTGTAGGGAGACACATCCTTCATTGACAGCTTCATTCTGTCGAAAGCATGCTTGAATAGGATATTTATTGAGCTTCCAGTGTCTACTAGCAATCGAAAAACTTCGACTGGGCCGAACCAGGCAGAGATGACCATAGGATCCATGTGAGGGTACTGCCTTCCCTCTAGGTCACGCCTATTGAATGTAATGTCATCATTCTCTTTTCGCTTCGGGTGGCGTTCTTCCATAACAGAATTAACGCAGCCTTCATTGTTTCTAAGTGACTTTCTGTATCTTTCCATCTCTGTCCAGTTTCTATTGGCGATGTGTGGTCCTCCCGATATGGTATGGACCACTATCTTCTCTTGACTGGAGCTGCTGGTGTTGCGATTTCCCCCTCCTGTTTCTGGGAGGGGTAGCCTTGGGTTCTCGTTGGCAGGAGCTGGAGTCCTGTTCTGACCTTTTACATAGCGTTCCAGTCTCTTTCTTCTGATGTGTTCTTCAATTAAGTCTCGGAGATGATGGCATTCATTGATATCATGCCCATGAGATTCGTGGAAGCGGCAGAACTTTCCAAACTTAATTGCGTTATGTGATTCCTTCTTGTATGGGGGGCATTTGTATTTAACTTTGTCTTGGGTGGCCAGGAAGATGTTTTCGATTGTTTCGTTCAAGGGAGTGTAAGCGTCAAATCTCGGTCCTGGCCGATATAGACGCTTTTCTCCCTTCTTGCGCCCAGCATTGTCTCTAAAGTCACTTCTTCGAACGTCCTTTGCTACAGCGGGTATGTCGCCATGAGCTGCCTTAGTTTGTTGCCTTGTCTGTCTTTCAGTGGCAGCGTCTTCAAGTCTCATATATCTTCCAGCTTCATGGAAGAAATTGGGTAAGGTAGCTGGTTTTTCTTTCGTTAATCTTCTAGCAAACTTAGTATCCAGATGCACACCACTACAGAGGGTCATTAAGATAAGCTTCTCATTGGCATCTTGGACTGCGGCCGTTGCAGCATTGAATTGGGTTAGATATTGCTTCACTGTCTCTCCAGGCTTCTGTTTGATATTAGATAGGGAATAAGCATCCTTGGGTTATTCCACATGAATGCGGAACTGGCTGATGAACTTTTCTTTCAACATTTCCCATGTGCTGATGGATCCTTGGGGTAGATGGCAGAACCAGAAGGTAGCTAGATCTTCCAAGAATAGTGGAAAGCATTTGCACAATACTCCTTCTGTGGCTCCACTCATGAGCATAAGCTGTGTGTATCTCTGTAAGTGTACAACGGGGTCAGAGATTCCCTTGTAAGGTTCCATTGTTGGCATTTTCCATTCTCGGGGGGTGATGGCAATTTCGATATTGCGGGTGAAAGGCCTGGTCACCCTAGCGCCTATCTCTCGATCTCTTTGATCCTGTTAGACGCACTCTCTGAACAATCGCGCCATCCTATCGTCAGAATTTGGAGCAGATAGAAATGAGTTTGGTTCTTCTTTGCGGGATTGATTCCGTCCAGATGATCTGTAGGGATGGTATCGTTTATCACTCTTAATATTTTCCAATGGACGTCTCTGGTCTTCTGGGAGCATGCTAGGATCAGCTACAGTTGGCCCTTGCCTTGATCTTCCCCTACTGGGTTCTGTTCCGGGCACTTCCTTAGGTCCAACTTCGGGTTGAACTCTAGCTCGGCCCCGTTCATTGGTGTCTCCATGGCTAGGTAGCAAGACAGGCTCAGCTATATCCGACCCTCACCTGGTACCTCCTCTGTTGGGCTTGGTTCCAAGTGTTTGCTCGGGTCGGAATTCGGGCTGAGTCCGGGATCGGCTCCTACCATTGTTGTTTCTGTCGTTAGCTTCTTCGAAGAAGAAAGATCTTTGTCGCCTCCCAGATCCTCCAGACTGGGACTCATCACATGATTCAGTGTTGCGGTTGGATTCTTCAGCATCCCTTAAGCGTGACATGAGTTAGTCCACCAAGGCTTCTTATTGGGATGTGAAGCGGTTAGTCACTTCAACCATAACCCTGTCTAGGTCTGCCCTAGTAATTGATGTCGGTTGTTCCATGGCAGGGGCTGTCGGATTTTCCTGATTTCCATTTCATACTGCAGTTGGAACGGGATGGTTCTTTGATCTGTGATCACTGGATCTGGAACGCTGCTAGTTGCGATGTTCTTTCCTTTGCTGACATCTTTCTTCTGCCTGGGAGGCATGTCTTCCAAGCAATGAGCGATGCTGTCGGGAAGAAGGTTAAGTGGGAGAAGCTGAAGTTTCTAGCTCGAGTTCTCCGTGAAAGCACCAAAAATATTTGCACAAAAAATGGGCAAACACCTCCAAGTCGTATGATTTAGTCGTTTTTATGTCGTTCTTAGTGATTTGGGTGATTTATGCAAATATGTAAAAAACAGGGACTAAGCTGTAAAAGACACGCAGATTTATAGTGGTTCGGCCAGAATGTGCCTACATCCACTTTATATGTTATTCACTTTCACTGTTCAGATTATAAGTACAAAGCTTTGATTACAAGTGTGTGAAAGTTGTTTGAAAGTTCTGTCCGTGCTTGAGCTCTCAAACTTGTCCGCCATTGTTTTACCCCTGCCCCTCTATTTATAGAGTGAGGCTGGGGGTAGGGGTCTTGGATGTATATAGCTGCTGGTGGGCCTGGGCTGATGTGATCTGGCTTGGCATTGTTGGTTCGATAATACCTTCTTCACTTTGGTTCGGTAGGGGTAGTATGCTTCTAGTTCGGTAGTGGTAGTATGCTTCTGGTTGGGTAGGGCCTTCTTCGTGTGGGTTCGGCAGTGTTTCGGTCCGGTGATGGTTTGAGATCTTGGTCCGGTAGTGAATGGCGCGTGGATTGATTCAGTGGTGAGAGGAATGTGGATTGGTTCGGTGGTAAGTGGAGTGTGGTTGGTTCTGCCTTGGTTCGGTAGTAGGGGTGTTCGGTCCTTCTTTGGTTCGGTAGTGGGGGTGTTCGGTCCTGCTTTAGTTCGGTAATGAGAACACTCCCAACAAATATGATGATAATAATGCCATACCGTGACAAGTATACATTTAACAACAACGAAAATCATACAATATCTTAAGAATCTCAAACACCAAAAAGAATATCATATTCTTTAACATATTCACCAAACCAAAAATATTGATAAAACTTATAAATGTAAATCACAAAAGTTGATAAAACAAGAATTCTAGAAATCATCAATTTGAAATACAGAAATCACAAAGGGGGGAGGGCCTATCACAAATGGGAGCATGAAAACTCACCAACACGTGCATCATAAACTGAACGCTATTCCATGGTTGCTAACCATCAAATTTGAGTTGAGGCTCCATAAACTACCCAAAGACCATGGGTCGCTACCCCATCAAATTTTGTGTCGAAACTCCACAAACGGGGTTTGACGCCCTCACAAAATAAAGATACATCGCACATTGCTAGTCTAAATCACAAAATAATCATTATCGACCAACAAGAAGTGTCAATTACACTAAGCTAGTAAATAAATGAGTTTTGCTTCATGTCCCATAACCACTGGCTTAACTTAAATATTTACGTACAAATTGTAGATCTCCACTCGAGAATTATCACAAGAGTTTCAATCAAACGAGTCTAAGAATTAACCGATGAAGTAAATGCAAGCGTTTCGTACTACTTTTTTTGCTATGTCGTTTAATTTGGATTTCTCGAACGAATGCGGAAAAGGTTTGAATATAATAATAGATTGAAAATGATTTTATAAACGAGTTTTGTATTAAAATAGAGTTGAAATTATCTTTGTAAAAGAGTTTGAATATTTACTACTAGTATAGAAACCTTTGCATTTTAAAGTGACAAACCATAGAAATGATTGTAAAAACTATCAATCACCAAAAATTCACATTTGAAGACGTGAACCAAATTCATAGAAATCGATACCAAATCCATCAAAATGGATATTCCCAAAAATCCAAAGAAAGAAGTCATCAAAGTCGATAATAAGTGATAGCAACTAACCGGATCAACTAAAATCGGTTAAAATTGAAAATCCACTCAAAAACAGCAAAAATAGGCAAAATGAACAGTTCCAAACGTCTGAGGGTCAATCCAAACGTTTGAATTTAGGTTCCGGAAATTCAGAAACCATCCAGATGTCTGAAAGATGGCTTCAAACGTCTGACATGCTATTTCAAACGTCTGAAAGGTGGTATCAAACGTCTGACAAGGCATTTCCGACGTCTGAAAGGTTGTTTCAGATGTTTGATTCTTTTTTCTGCATTTTTTCTTCTGTCATAAATTTTTTTCTCCAGAATGCATAACCAAACTCTGAACCTTAATTTCAGACGTCTGATACCTAGGCTGGGAAATAATTTGCCTAGGCCATGATAGCCAAAATGATTCGGGAGCGATCGAGCGAGCAACAACGACTAGTGATTTGTGCCAAGCGACAACCCAGCTTTATAGGCTCTTCAATACACCCAAGATATCACATCCAAGCATCCATAGTAGGATTTTCATAAAATTGGACTTCAAAACCAATAATTGGAAAAATCACCAAATCAATTCGAATCAAAAGTAAATGAACATAAACAGTTGTTAGGAATTCATACTTAACAACAAACATAGCTATAGACGCAGGTGTGAGTTCAAAAACTCACATTTAAATCCAAATACATAAGTGAGAAGTTATAAAACAAGGCAAGATCAAATACACTTCAATTTTAACCCAAGAAGCTTCAATCTAAGATTATAAGCAAAAATTTCATAAATTAGGTTATAGGAAATTTCTGAAATTGAAGAGGAATTGAGATGGAGAAGATGAAGAGGATACTTGCCTAAGCTTCTCTTTGATTTTGGAGCTAGAACTTGAATTTGCTAAGAAAATTAGGGCTTAGGAATTTTTTTTTCCTTTTCTCTTCCGCTATTTTTCTTTAGTTTAAGTATTAGAAAAGTAATAGAATGAATGAAGAGGAAAGGGGGTGGAGTTAGGGTATTAGATGAATCGAGTTAATGGGCTGAAACTCAAACCCAAACTCAAAGCCCAATAGAAAAATAGCAAAATTCTAGTCAACTCCAAACATTTCGATGTTTATACTTAAAAAGATCGCAAGCCTTAATGGAAGTAGTCTCGAGTTCCAATTTGACTGTTTACAAAAGTAGCATTTCAGTCTTTAATCCGACTAACGATGCTATATTTAAACAAATCATTTAAATATACAATCATAAAATATATGGGTTGTTACACACTCCCCTCATTAAAGAAATAGCGTTCTCGCAATACTTAAGAAGAAAACAAAGAGTAACAACCATAAAAGCATATCAACCTAAAAGAAGATTTGAAATAAGAAGTTCACCTTAAAGAGATCAAGAGAGTAAGTCAGGATGTGTTCGCTTGTTTAATTCTCTGGATTTCTAAGAACAATCCTTAGGATTTGAGGACCATTGAACTTTCACAAGTGGGACATCTTTATTTCAAATGCGTTTAACCTCCGAAGCATTGATACGAATAGGATGTTGTTGATAAGTCAAATTTGGTGTAACTTCAATTTCTTCAATAACACCGGGCTCAAGAATAGAATCAGAATCCCTAAGGCATTTCCGTAGTGGAGAGACATGGAAAACGTCATGAATAGTAGAAAATTGAGCTAGTAATAAAAGGCGATAAGCCACGGAACCAATACGTTCGGTGATGGGAAATGGACCAATATATCGAGGCGCTAATTTTCCTGATCGACTAAAACGCACAACATCATTCATAGGTGAAACATGAATAAACATCAAATCTCCCACAGAAAATTGGAATTTCCTTCTTTGGTTATCGACATAAGATTTTTTCCTACTTTGGGCTTCTTTCATCCTATGATGAATAAGGTCGATCTTTTCTGTGGAATCATGAATATAATCTAGACCTAAAACCAGATTTTCACCGACCTCAAGCCAACAAGAAGGAGTCGGCATGGCCTTCTATATAGTGCCTCAAAAGGTGCCATACCGATACTAGATTGGAAGCTATTATTATAGAAAAACTCAACAAGACAAATATGATCTTCCTAACTTCCACCAAAATCAATAACACATGCACGAAGAAGAGAGTTTGATTCACATGTTCAGTTTGTCCATCAGACCGAGGATGATAAGCGGTGCTAAATTAAGCTTTATTACCAAAGCATTTTGAAGACTCTTCCAAAAACCACTAGTAAACAATGGATCACGATCGCTAACAATAGAAGTAGGAACTCCATGCCATTTAACAATTTCTTTAACATAGAGTTTGGCTAAGAGAGGTACGGTCCGATTACACCGAACGGAAATACAATGAGTGGATTTTGTAAGTCTATCAACAATCACCCATAAACTGTCATGATCTGATCAAGAACAGGGAAGACTATCAATAAAGTCCATGGAGACTTGATCCCACTTCCAAACTGGAGTGTCCAATGGTTGCAACAACCCAATGGGCCTTTGATGCTCGGCCTTAACGAGTTGGCAAGTCATGCAACGCTTAATAAAGTTAGCAATATCAGATTTCATTCCATCCTAATAATAAAGCCGCTTCATATCCGTGGACATTGTACTACTGCCGCGATGAATGGTAAATTGATAACGATGAGAATCTTCTAAAATGTTTTTACGAAGATTACCAATATTTGGCACGATAAGTCTATAAAATTTTCAAATGCCGCCACGAGCATCGATTTCAAAGTCTTTCAAACCATCACTATTTCTATCCCGACAACTTTGGCCAAGAAGAAACAATTCGGGGTCATGCTTTTGAGATTCAAGAATGTGGTCTAAATGAGAAGGATGGGCCTCAAGGGTACATAAAACAAGAGATGAACATGAATCAGATTCACGATCTTGAATCTCACAAGTGGATAAAGTCTCGGGATCATTCCATTCGGATATCATCATTGAAACAACCGCTTGTTACCTACGACTAAGGGCATCAACATCACGATTTCCCTTTCCAGGAGTATAAAGGATATCAAGATCATAAGATGCAAGGAAATCAAGTCAACATTGTTGACGCAAATTAAGTTCCTTTTGAGAAAATAAATACTTCAAAGATTTATGATCGGTATAGAGAACAAATTTCTCTCCCAAAAGATAATAGCGTAAAATTCTACCGCGAGCTCTAAATCATGAGTGGCATATCTAGTCTCGGCGGGCTTTAATTACCTAGAAGCATAAGAAATAACACGTTCCCTTTGCATGAGAACGGCTCCCAAACCAACACGACTAGCATTTGTATAAACAATAAAGTCTTGGTTCCCATTGGGAATCACAAGGATAGAAGCATAAGAAAGGAGTTCTTTTTATCTTTGAAAAGAAGCTTCACATTTGTCTGACCAAATATATTTAACTCCCTTCTTTGCCAAACTAGTAAGAAGCACATAAATTTTAGAAAAGTATTTTATGAAACGAAGGTGATAGCCTGCCAATCCAAGGATGCTACAAATTTTCGTCACATACTACTCCGGTATGTTCCAATTTTGAGTCGCTTCAATCTTTGAAGGATCCACGGAAATTCCGGATTCAGAATAATATGTCCGAGAAATTTTACACGAGATTGCGAAAAGTTCCACTTAGAAAATTTTACTTTCAATTGATTACTCCTAAGAGTTTCTAACACAATCCGAAGATGCTTCTCATGCTCTTCCTCGGTTTTAGAATAAATAAGGATATCATCTATAAAGATGAGAACAAATCGATCGAGGAAGTCTTTGAAAACTCGATTCATAAGGTCAACGAAATAAGCTGGAGCATTCGTTAAACTAAATGGCATAACGAGCGATTCATAAGATCCATAACGAGTAAGGAACGATGTCAAAGGAATGCTATCCTCTGCAATACGAAACTGATGAAAACTGGTTGCTAAGTCTAACTAGGAAAAGACTCTAGCACCGCTAAGTTGGTCAAATAAATCATCAATCCGAGGTAAGGGATATTTATTCTTGATGGTAAGATCGTTAATCTTGCGGTAGTCAATGCAAATTCTAAGTGTACCATCGTATTTCTTCACAAATATAGCCGAAGCTCCCCAAGAAGAGGAACTAGAACGAATAAATTGCTTCGCTTCCAATTCGGATAACTGTTTATGCATCTCCTCATTTTCCTTATTAGACATACGATAAGGAGGATGAGTGATTGGTAGAGCTTCAGGGATTAGATTAATTCTGAAAAGACGGGACCAAATATGTCGGGAAATTCACGAATAACGTGAATGAGGGAAATGACATCTTCTTCTTCATCATCATCACCATCATCATGTGGACTTAGAGAGTATAAGGATGCCACCGAATTAGAATATGAATCTTTAAGAACAATAGAAATCTGCTTAACATATTGAGGATGTCGAATATGAATAGTCCTCTCAAGACATTGGATGTGGGCTTCATAACGGTTAAGCCAATCCATTCCCAAAATCATTCCCAAGCCTAAATAATGCATTACATGCAAATCGGCTCGAAACGCATAGTCTCATAAAATAATCTCGACATCTTTACAAAGTAAACTAAGTGTTACGGATTCACCAACTGAATTCGTAATTCTCAAAGAAGTCATCAAAGCCATAACACTTAAAGAAAAAGTATCAACAAGCTCTTTTGATATGAAAGAATGGGATGCACCCGTATCAAAAAGAACTCGAATAGGATAATAACGAAACATAATAATGCCATCAAGGATATAAAAAGAAATACCTTGACCATGAGAAGTGTTACTACGGGCTTGCACAACATTTAGCTTTCCCTCCTTCTTGCCTTGAAGTTTGGGACATGAAGATGTAGTATGACCTGAACTTTTGCAATAGCGACAAGTAAGGGGCTTCGTACACTTATTAGCATAATGGTCCTTAGAACCACAATTGTAGCATTCTCCATGACTAGAAGTAGTTGTCCTTGCTACAGAAGTTGCTTGCTTCCCTTTCTTGTTGGAATTAGGGTTGAACTTAATAGGCCTCTTCTTGTTGTTGTTGAAGTTCTGTTTGGCACCCACAATTTCAACATCACTTTCTTTATCGGCCTCTTCAAGTCGGAGAGCGATATCAATAAGATGGTCGAAAGAAACTTCTAATTTTAGAAGTAATGGCGTTTTGAGGTTCTTATTCAACCCATAAATAAACTTCTGATTTTTCTTCAATGGGGTATTAATGCATTCGACTCCATATTTAGAGAGAGATTCAAAAGATGCGACATAATCTGTCATAGAAGATTCACGTTGAACAAGGTCAATAAAGCGCTGAACTAAAGTTACCTTTTCAGCCTCCGGCACAAACTTCAATTCAAACCTTTCCCAAAATTGCTCTCAAGTAAGATCCACTTCAATAATTTTCAAAATCATAAGCTCATACCAATCTAATGCTCTCTCTTGGAGCATGTTAGAAGCCACATGGACACAATGTAAATCAATAAGATTCATGCAAGAAAAGATGTGATCACATGTTCTAAACCAAGCTTGGACTTCTATGACGCTTTCGGAACCCTTGAATGCCTTTCCACCCAAATTGTTATAATCACTGCACAAGCGTCAAACCCCGATTTAGGGTGAGTAGGCTCTAGGATGGGACTGACAGCTTGAGCGTTCTTTATGAGATCTAAAAGCTGTTGGGACGACATAAATAATCCATCCTGAGGAGTAGCACTAGATTTAGCGACGCTGGGACGGCTGGTCTAACCATTTCTCTTTAAGAACGAAAGAAGAAGAAAAAAGTTATTCTCAAAATGAATATCAAACAAACTTGATTGATAAAACAAGGCCAAGGCATCATAAAATAAACTAGGATAGAACGAGTCATAAGACTCGGATAAATCCTAAGGCACGATTCCTAAGAAGGACTTAGGATAATGACCCTTGCTAAATTATTCTACATTGTTCTGAAGTTTGGCTCTGATACCAAGCTGTGACGCCCCACCTCTATGCTCACACTAGCTATGGACACTACGGAGTAATGCCGTCTACTAGCACGAAGAATAAGGCTATTGAGGAGCGACCATCTGTGTAATTGCTTTGTGCAAATACCGATATGCCAGATAGAGGGTCACATATTTCATTTAAAGAGGAAATCCGACATACCAATACAAACTCAAAGCTACTACACTGTGGCTGTGTGGCCTTCAGAAACAAATATAAAATAAGCATAACATAAATCAGTCACAGATATTCATATCACAAAGGCGGAAACAGATATGAATATAACATGTAAAAGTGTACATCAAAGTAATGGTCATGTAAGATCCACAATACCACAAAAGAATAGGTACAAGTGCTAGACAAAAGAATGTGTATACATAAAGGAGTCTCTATCTCGAATGTATAAAACAAAAACTACCAAGCTAAGTAGTTAGCCTAAAAGTTAAATGTAGGATCATGATAAGAAGTCAAGCAGAAGCACTTGAAATACCTCGGTCTGACCCGAGTATTATTTAATATGAAAATAATAAACATATCAGTCTAGCTATAAATATCATAAAAATGAGATAGGATGAGAGACATGACAAAAATGTATGATAATAATAATGTCATACTGTGACAAGTATACATTTAACAACAACGAAAATCATAAAATATCTCAAGAATCTCAAACACAAAAAGGAATGTCATATTCTTTAACATATTCACCAAACCACAAATATTGATAAAATCAATGAAAATCACAAAAGTTGGTGAAATACAAATTCTAGAAATCATCAATTAGAAATCCAGAAATCACAAAGGGGGTAGGCCAATCACAAACAGGAGCATGAAAACTCACCAACACAAGTATCACAAACGGAACGCTATTCCATGGTCGCTAGCCATCAAATTTGAGCCGAGTCTCCACAAACGGCCCGATGACCTGGGTCGCTACCCCATCAAATTTTCAGTCAAAACTCCACAAACGGGGTTTACTTCCCCACACAAATAAAGAGACATCACACATTGCTATTCTAAATCACAAAGTGATCATTATCGACCAACAAGAAGTGTCAATTACACTAAGCTAGTAAATAAATGAGTTTAGCGTCATGTCCCACAACCACTAGCTTAACTTAAATATTTACGAACAAATTGTAGATCTCCACTCGAAAATTGTTACAAGAGTTTCAATCGAATGAGTCTAAGAATTAACTGACAAAGTAATCGCAAGCGTTTCATACCACTTATTTTGCTAAGTCGTTTAATTTGGATTTCTCGAATGAATGAGGAAGAGGTTTGAATATACTAATAGATTGGGAAATGATTTTATAAATGAGTTTTGTATTAAAATAGAGTTGAAATCATCTTTGTGAAAGAGTTTGAATATTTACTACTAGTATAGAAACCTTTGCATTTTAAAGTGACAAACTATTGAAATAATTGTAAAAACAATCAATCACCAAAACCTTTGCATTTTAAAGTGATAAACCGTAGAAATAATTGTAAAAACAATCAATCACCGAGAATTCACCTTCGAAGATGTGAACCAAATCCATCAAAATGGATATTTCCAGAAATCCAAAGAAAGAAGTCATCAAAGTCGATAATAAGTGATAACAACTAACCAGATCAACTAAAATCGATTAAATTGGAAATCCACTCAAAAACAACAAAAATTGGTAAAATGAACAGTTCCAGACATCTAGGGGTCATTCTAGACGTCTGGATTTAGGTTCTAGAAATTAAAAACCATCTACACGTCTGAAAGATGGCTTCAAACATCTGACATGTTGTTTCAGACGTCTAAAAGGTGGTATCAGATGTCTGACAAGGTGTTTCAGACGTCTGAAAGGTTGTTTCAGATGTGTGATTCTGTTTTCTGCATTTTTTCTTCTGCCGTATATTTTTTCTCAAGAATGCATAACCAGACGTCAGAACCTTAATTTCAGACGTCTGGATGCCTGGGATGGGCAACAATTTTCCTAGGCCATGATGGCCAAAACAATTCGGAAACGATCGAGCGAGAAACAACAACTAGGGATTTATGCCAAGCGACAACCCAGCCTTATAGGCTCTTCGATACACCTTAAATCACGTCCAAGCATCCATGGTAGGATTTTCATAAGATTGGACTTCAAACCCAATAATTTGAAAAATCACCAAATAAATTCAAATCAAAAGTAAATGAACATGAATAGATGTAAGGAATTCATACCTAACAACAAAGATAGCTATAGACGCAGATGTTAGTTCAAAAACTGACCGTTAAACCCGAAAACACAAGTGAAAATTTATAAAACAAGGCAAGATCAACAACTCTTTAATTTTAACCTAAGAAGCTTCAATCTAAGATTATAAGCAATAATTTCCTAAATTAGCTTATAGGAAATTTCTAAAATTGAAGAGGAATTGAGATAGAGAAGATGAAGAGGATGCTTACCTAAGCTTCTCTTTGATTTTGGAGCTAGAATTTGAATTTTCCAAGAAAACTAGGGCATAGGAATTTTTTCTTTTCTCTTCCTCCATTTTTCTTTAGTTTAAGTTTTAGGAAAATAATAGAATGAATGAAGAGGAGAGGGGGTAGAGTTAGGGTATTAGATGAGTTGGGTTAGTGGGCTGAAACTCAAACCCTAACCAAACGCCCAATAGAAAAATAGAAAAATTCTAGTCAACTCCAAACATATCAATTTTTATACTTAAAAAGGTTGCAAATATCATTTTGAACTCAATGGAAGTAGTCTCGAGTCTTAACTTGACTGTTTGTAAAAAGTAGCATTTCATACTTTAATCTGACTAACGATGCTATATTTAACTAAATCATTTAAATATACAATCATAAAATATGGGGTTGTTACACCTTGGTTCAATAGTAATAATTAATAACCGAACTACTCTAGCCAGAGATTTTGACTTTGGGTTGACTTGAGCTGGCCGTGATACTTATCCCATATAACTAAGGAGACGAATCCTCTCCTGAATAGTGCTTCACTTCCAATACTTCCACTGGACCCAACTATAATCACTTGATGGGCACAAAGTCTTGATTAGAATATAATCCAAGAGGAGTTTTCATATTGAAGATTCAAGTTTTCATATTGAAGATTCACGGTATTCACAAATTGAAAGAACTGCGTAGATTAGTCACATTAATATTTTCTGTTTGACCTTAGTTAACCAACAGAAAACTATCAAATGAGTCGTTCCACAATTATCCAATAACTATTGGTATGTAACCCCTAGGTCCCACCATTTGTCATGAGTAATACAATACCCAACATTTGGAGTGAGTTGCGTACTTACTCTCAACGGATACATCGACATCTAGTATCGATGTATTTTGACTGGGGACATTTAAAATAGTATATTTAATTTTATTGTTATTAATTACACACTGTTACAACAATTTGTAACTACTATCATAAAACATACCATTTATGGATTTTCTATTAAATATATTTTAATTAACATTTAATTATTTATAACACATTTTAACAAATTTATAACAAAAAGTAGAAATACCTCTGTTTCGAACAAGAAATGTTTTCAGAGTCAATTAATTTGCAATAAAGTACAGATTTGCCCCTAGGGCATATCCCTAGCTTTATCAAGAAGAACCATAATTTCTTACTGAAGACAGTGATGATAGATTAATCTTACTCTATTGAAAAACGAAGCATTGATTTTACTTAGAGTATTCATATTCAATTTATCTTGCATTTTTGCTTAAATAGCCAGGAAAGATATAATGAATTGGAAGAATGGGGCTATAAAAAAATAAGAGATTAGCGAAAGTATAATAAGAAAGACCAAAAATAAATTTTTCTACCAAGAAACAAACAAATTCATAAAGTTTAAGTTACCTTCATATAACCATTTTGTTTAGAAAAGTATAAAGCTTGTATTTTCATGGATCGTTGAGAAGTTTGGATTTTGTTTTTAAATTATAGGAGAAATAGATTAATCTAGATCTAAATTCATACACTATAAAGAATTATATTAGTTCGTTAAATTTTTTACTTTTCATAGAGTGTGTGTAACAACCCGGGATTTGCATTACCAAGAAAAAATATTTAGGATTTTATTTAAATGGAGCAAATGGATTTTTGGGATAAGGATAATATATTTAAAAATATGGACATTTTAAATAAATGGGTTTTTAAAAATGAGGCGAAGTATTATTTTGGACCAATTAAAACTTAATGGGAAATTTAAGAAGGGGATTTAGTTAAGTATGAGTTTTCGTGGCTATGTTAACACTTAAATAATTTTTATACATGTTTAGAGCCACTCTCTCTTAAGGGGTCCATTAGCCTAACCCAAACTCACTTACCATTCTATAAATCATCTCAAACTCTTAACCCTCATTCATTCCAACCCTAATCAAAAAAAAAAAAAAATCCTAAAACCTTAAACCTAAAAATGTCCTCCATGCTTAGGAAAGCTCCATCCTCTCTTATATTGGCTTAAGCTAGTTAAAGTAAGGGAAGGTAATGCAAAAACCCTCTTGTAATCCGTTTCTAACTCTCTTTAATTTCTGAAAATCATGTTGTAACTCTTGGTTTTATGTGTTTTGGTATTTTTTCTAGCTCCTTGATCATCATCTCTTAGCTTTGGTTAGTGCCATATAGGTGTTTGTTTTTTTGCTTGAGAGGAATACTAGGTAAACCCTCTCCTAATCTACGTATAAGCATCTCTTAATTCTAGAATTAGCCTGGTAACACTTGATTTGTTGTGTTACATAAATATCAAAGCTTGTTGATTATCATTCCTTCCATTTGGACATTGCACACAAGTTGCTTGCTATACTGGTTGTGAGGTAATGCTAGCTATATCCTCATCATTTTCATGCTATGGCTAGATATATATCTATGGTATGATTTGATAATTGTTAATGGTCATTACTAAATCATTTGAGCAAGAAAATTTGAATTAATTAGCTCATTTCTCTATGTTTTGCAAAATTCTAAAACTGATTTTTGCTGCAACTCTGACCATGAATATCTCTTTCAGTATCTGATGAAAACATGCTAAATCACTTCCTAGTGATAGTTAGTATTGCCATCTATAACCCCTCCAAATTTCATAGCATTCGGTGATCATTTGAATGGTGAAATCCGGGCTCAAAAACGGACCCGAATGCAGTTTTTACTGCTAGTTTCTGAGCATTTGCTGCTCGTGTGTATACTTTACTCCCTGTTTTTAGTTTTGAAACTGAAACTTTGTGACACCGCCACGGTCACATCCGTGGTCGGAATCCAATGTTTTTGGACTTGTTGGAAAACTGGAGTTCCGAACTCCATCTCTAGAAAGTTTGATTAGTATCCGAGTTTATTTGTCTCTTCGAAATTGCTGTCAAAGAGGGACCCCGATCTCAGCCTGAACAGTGTATTCACTGTTTCCGGGTCCGACTTTGGAGCGTCGCTGTGACTTCTTTTCAAGTCGAAATCGAGTAATTCTTTATTTGTTCAGAAGTAGGAATGTCGAAATATGTTCCTACCAATTTTCATGCCATTCGGATTCGGTTTGCTGGTTCGAATAATTTTCTGAATTTGGGTTCGCGTCAGTTTTGGACTATTTTCCAACACTTAGAATATTCTCAGTGAAAGCATTTTTCCCTGTTTTCAGTTTTGAAACTGAATCTTTGTGACACCGCCACGGTCACATCCTTGGTCGGAATCCAATGTTTTTGGACTCGTTGGAAAACTGGACTTCCGAACTCCATCTCTAGAATGTTTGATTAGTATCCGAGTTTATTTGACTCTTCGAAATTGCTGTCGAAGAGGGACCCGGATCTCAGCCTGAAACAGTGTATTCACTATTTCCGGGTCCAACTTTGGAGCATCGCTGCGACTTTGTTTCATGTCGGAATCGAGTAATTCTTTTTGTGTTCTGAAGTAGGAATGTCGAAATATGTCTCTACCAATTCTCAAGCCATTCTGATTCGGTATGATGGTCCGAATAATTTTCCGAATTTGGGTTCGCGTCAGTTTTGGACTATTTTCCAACACTTGATATATTCTCAGTGAAAGCATTTTTCCTTGTTTTCAGTTTTGAAACTATACTTTGTGACACCGCCACGGTCACATCCTTGGTCGGATGGAAAATGTTTTCACTAAGAATATTCTTAAGTGTTGGAAAATTGTCCAAAACTGACGCGAACCCAAATTCGGAAAATTATTCGGACCGGCAAACCGAATCCGAAAGACATGAGAATTGGCAGGAACGTAGTCCGACATTCCTCCTTCAGAACGCAAAAAGAATTACTTGAATCCGACTTGAAACGAAGTCGCAGCGACGCTGCAAAGTCGGACCCGGAAACAGTGAATACACTGTTTCAGGCTGAGATCCGGGTCCCTCTTCGACAGCAATTTCGAAGAGTTAAATGAACTCAAATACTAATCAAACTTTCAAGAGATGGAGTTCGGAACTCCAATTTTCCAACGAGTCCAAAAACGTTAGATTCCGACCACGGATGTGACCGTGGCGGTGTCACAAAGTTTCAGTTTCAAAGCTGAAAACAGGGAGTAAAGTATACACACCAGCTGCAAATGCTCAGAAATTAGCAGTAAAAACTACATTCAGGTCCGATTTTGAGCCCAGATTTCACCATTCAAATGATCACCGAATGCTATGAAATTTGGAGGGTTTATAGATGGCAATACTAACTATCACTAGGAAGTGATTTGGCAAGTTTTCATCATATATTGAAAGAGATATTCATGGTCAGAATTGCAGCAAAAATCCGTTTTAGAATTTTGCAAAACATAGAGAAATGAGCTAATTAATTCAAATTTTCTTGCTAAAATTATTTAGTAATGACCATTAACAATTATCAAATCATACGATAGATATATATCTAGCCATAGCATGAAAATGATGAGGATATAGCTAGCATTACCTCACAACCAATATAGCAAGCAACTTGTGTGCAATGTCCAAATGGAAGGAATGATAATCAACAAGCTTTGATATTTATGCAACACAACAAATCAAGTGTTACGAAGCTAATTCCAGAATTAAGAGATGCTTATACATAGATTAGGAGAGGGTTTACCTAGCATTCCTCTCAAGCAAAAGAACAAACACCTATATGGCACTAACTAAAGCTAAGAGATGATGATTAAGGAGCTTGAAAAATACCAAAACACATAAAACCAAGAGTTACAACATGATTTCCAGAAATTAAAAAGAGTTCGAAACGGATTACAAGAGGGTTTTTGCATTACCTTCCCTTACTTTAACTAGCTTAAGCCAATATAAGAGAGGATGGAGCTTTCCTGAGCATGGAGGCCATTTTTAGGTTTAAGGTTTTAGGAATTTTTTTTTGATTAGGGTTGGAATGAATGAGGGTTAAGAGTTTGAGATGATTTATAGAATGGTAAGTGGGTTTGGGTTAGGCTAATGGACCCCTTAAGAGAGAGTGGCTCTAAATATGTATAAAAATTATTTAAGTGTTAACATAGCCACGAAAACCCATACTTAACTAAATCCCCTTCTTAAATTTTCCATTAACTTTTAATTGTTCCAAAATAATACTTCGCCTCATTTTTAAAAACCCATTTATTTAAAATTTCCATATTTTTAAATAAATTATCCTTATCCCAAAAATCCATTTGCTCCATTTAAATAAAATCCTAAATTTTTTTTTCTTTTTTTTCCTCGATAATGCAAATCGGGGGTTGTACAGACTCCCCCCTTAAGAAAATTGCGTCCCCGCAATTCCTTAAGATGGACGTCGTCTATAGCGTCTAATCCACAAAAGAAATGATAGAAGATCAAATAGAGAGTCTCACCCGTACTAGAAGATGGAAGAAAGCCAGGATAAGAATGCTCGATTAATTACTTCATAATAGGAGAGTTTTCAAGGGCCGTTTTAAAGTGATTTCAAACCAATTATAAATCCGTTTTCCGTAATTATTTTCTATAACAAAATCCCACACTCATACTTTAGCACTTCGAGCGATGTGGAAAGGTGCTTAAACGGTTGGGAAAAACTCCGGCCTATGAAACCGTGTGTATTTCCTTTGCGGTTAATCCCCGACCTATTCGATTGATCGTTTTGGCCTTTCGGCCTAGTTTACCGATGACATGAGGTGAACTTTGTACTGCTTTCAGTGTGGAAGCTTACGATTGGTTAGTAAACCATTTAGTGCGAACGTGGGGTATGGAACTCACGTTAACACTTTACGGGTTCCTTGCTAAAAGTTTGTGACACATTCCTTTTATTACCTTTGGGATAGTGTCTTCGGACTGTCTCCCTTAGAGGTATCGTTTTGGCATCTCTACTTAGATGGCCGTTATACATCTCTACATAGATGTATCGTTGTTGGCATCTCTACTTAGATGGCCTGTTATACATCTCTATTTAGATGTATCGTCTTTGACATCTCTACTTAGATGTTTTTTTTTTTGGCATTTGTGCTTACGTTATGCCGATGATATGAGGCTTGTTATACATCTCTACTTAGATGTTCGTTTCTTCTCTATGTGAGAGATTTTGGTCTTTATTACCATGATATATGTTTCTCTTTTGGAGATTATTATGTTATATGTTGCCTCATTATCTTATCGTGATTGTTGTTCAGTTTATCTAACTGATTTGTTTAGCTAGCCTGACCCGAGTATTTTATGCTCGGGTTAAACCGAGTTGTTTCAGGTTAGGTCGCTTTGGACTTAGCTTGCTTCAGTGCTTCCGCTTTGGATATATCCGCTATACTATAGATAGCTTTACTTGTTATGCATCCTTTATGATACTCTGATGTGTATATTCATTTGACTCACGAATGTGTGAGTAGTGGCTTTGTACCCACTTTTATATTTGGATCTGTACTTGACGTTGTATTGTGCTGAGACTATTTGCTTATTATCTGATGCTGTTCTGTGATGATGTTCATTCTGCTATTATGTTTTGTTCTGATAGATCTTTTATCCATTGTAGCTTTTTTCTTTAAGTATTTATTGAATATGTCGAACCACATGCGAAAAAAATATATAGATCCCATTTTTCGACGTGTTCGGTAGATAGTTAAATTACATATGGTTGCTTCCATTATACTCTATTGTCCGCATTAGCAGATGGTATTATCCATATAGTACTCTTTGTTAATGAGGCTCTCGGAGTGGGGCGTTACAGTGTGCATCCGTGCTACGCACACAACATGTTAAAGATTCAATAGTAAATACGAAGAAAATAGAAAAATGTTAAATAGGTGTATTTTACAATGAATTTGTCATATTAATAATAGAGCATGAAACGAACTTGACCATTATTATCTTGAGATATTATAAAATTAAAATGGCATAATTTTTCTGTGTAGTTTTACTTCTCTAAGAAAATCCCAAGTCGCATACCACATTATAGGAATGAGATTAAAGAGACGCAAGACAACAAAAGAACAAAAATGGAAAATGTATGTCTTTCAGAGCATCACATCATAAAGCAAACTATATGCATTTTAGATAAACGCTTCATAGTATCAACTATTTGCTGCAATGTGCTATAAACTAAATATCATATATAATGTTCAATTGTAGAAACCTAATTATAAACTGTAACATCCCACCTTTTTGTACGTTTTAAATCGACGATAAACCACACAAGTCATACTTAAACATAGAGAAGGGTAGATTGTTATTGGGGTGAATAAGAAAAACGAAGAAAGAAAATAAAAGAAAACAGAATCTTGCAGCGGAACGATAAAATGTAATAATTAAATAAACAGTTCATGAAGCTGTTTTACAAAATATTCGATTTTACTTATACAATACATATCAGAGTTACACATACCAAAGAAAAATAAATAATGCAGTGGAATACATGATGTAGTGAATTATTATAATAAGCACTAAAATCTTCGTCTTCGTCCCCCAGAAATAAGGCCGTCAAATCCTGAAATGCTCAGGCTGACCCGAACGAATTGAAAAGACAAAACACTCGAGTCAGAACTAAAAGATCTTATGTAAGTTAAATCAATAGAAATAAATATGAGTGGAACGGCGTCAGAGATGTTTACGGAATTTGACATCTCCTATCCAGTGTCAAACGTGAGTGTAGTAACTTAAGAGATGCTCGGGATGCACATCTCCTAAGGATCAATTAAACTATTTACTATGTAGTAATATTTCTCAATTATAATAATGTCTATAGCAAAATAAACTTACTTTTAAATAGAGTTAAGGCTTTACATTTTCCACCTTAACACGCAATAATCTCAGCAGTCCATCTAGTATCAGTGTATCCAGATCGAGAGACTACCCAAAATAATCCACGGGCTACAGGAGAAATCCAAACTCGTACAAGGCTCGCTAGGGTAGGTGACACGGCACACAAGGCAATGCCAGGGTAGATATACCAATTACTATCTGAGCTAGTGGTGACGCATAGCGTGCAGCTACCGCCCACCTCGAGCCACACCCCCAAAAACAAAATCAAAAGTGGCAACCAAATCAATCTCAAAGTCAGAATATAATATCGAAAGAGTATGTCCGATAAGAGGAGCTACCTCACTAGCCCGGAATTGCTTCTTTTTTAGCCACCTTATGCCAACACATGGGTGTCGGGTCCACGTATATACCTCAAAGGAATGCCGCCACCATCCTACTTCATTATGGAATCTCCACCACGTACACAGTTGTTAAAATGGTTTTTGAAGCTGGCAGAGAGTATGACAACCTCCGATGTAGGTCTCTTTAACAACCAAACGTTATTATAACACCGCGATCATTTCAAAATAATAATACTTCAAAACCATAATATAATATCCATTTCAAAACCATATAAATACGATATCATTTCCATTTTAAAACAAAACCGATATGATATCATTTTTATAAAACCCATATCAATATAATATCATTTTTATTTCAAGTATATCCTTTTTCCCAAAATTATAGCACTTTCAAAGTTATAACACTTCGAAACCAAAACACTTAAAGTATAACACTTTCAAATCATTATATTTTGAAACTCATAACTTTCAAACATAACTTCCACCACTTAAACGGTTTAAATATTAGAATACCAATATAATAAAATAGCTTCTTAAATTTCACAAATCAATTCCAAAACAACTCGAATTTCTATATTTTAATTTCAACCAAATCCCAAATCATAAATTTCAATACGATTCAGTTTCCAAATGAACTATTCCAAATTTTATTGATTCCAAAACAGATTTGATCCACAGAATAAACCATTTCAAATTCAATATATTTCAAACTTCAAGTATTCAATAATTTCGATACTAAGTTTGGTAATTTTGGTTCAACAATTCACTTTTCTATTATTTAGTTTGAAATATTTACATAATAAATCCATTATAATCTAGATAAAACTCAAATTACAAATAACTAGATATTTATTTCAATTTATTTATACTTGAAATATTCATTTATTTCACCCTAAACAAAAGCCAAGTTATAAAATCATACCATTTAAAATTTCAAATTTAATAAATTTTTCATCAAATTTATTTGAGTTTAATTCTTAAATAAATTCAATTTAAAATAAATTTCCAATTTACCATCCAACTTAATTATTTAAATCATTATAAACTCTATATTAAAATATAATTTATATAAATACTTAACCATATTTTCTCCAATAAAAAATCAATTTTTTTATTAAACATATTCTATATTAAAACAAATCATACATAGCTTAAAATCAAGGATAAAATAACATTTATACAATATCTAAAATCAATATTTATCTAAAACCATATATTTCTTTACAAAACCATAGAAATCATTTCAAAATATTTTTATATATAGACCACGGTGTCTGTATATAATTTTCTATCGTATGGTCAAGTGATACGGATATTTATTATTTCAATGTGTAATTTAAAATATAAATACGGTATATATTATTTCAAACCGCAATCCCAAATGAAATAAAAATCCATAACAACTTGTAGTTTATAACAATACAAAATACAATATCCATTCATCCAATATCAATCATCAAACATTTATCACAATCGTCATCCAATTCAATAAATAACATCAATATAGAACAGATAATAAATAATAGGTATTCACTAGCAGTTTATATTCAATAATAAATTAAATAACTATTTTATCCAAATAAATTCAAATAAACTGAGATGATGATTTAAAATATGCCAACCAATCATAAATAAAGTTCTAATCATATCATTAATCAATTTAACAAATATAAGAAATATTAGAATTTGTGAGTGGGTTAAAACCTCACCTTTTCAATTTAAATTGAATTTAAATCCAATTTAAACCCAAAATTTGAACAGACTCGGAATCATCCAAACCAATGCTATAATGTCCGAAATTTTAATACGATCCTAACAGAGAAAACAGTGCGTGGAACAGATCTCGTATGAAAAGGTTATGAACATCAGAAAAATACATGATTTGAATTTAAAATAATAAAATAATAAATATAAAGGTCCACGTCACCCTCACCTTCGCATCTCGTTTCCGGGTTTCAACTGAAATCCTAGCCCCCAGTATAGATGCACGCAAGCCCCTACCCGATCGTGAGCGCCACCGCACCGCCTACGCGAGGCCACGGCTTACCAGACCCCTGCTCCTCATGCGATCGCCACCTCCTTGAATCTTCCATCGCCAGCGACGAAGCCACGCGGGCAGGAAAAGGGGCAGCCCCCACCACCAATAACAAACCCAAGTTCAATTTTTCTCATCGGTCTGACCGTCAGTTCGATGAAAGAATTTCATCGTTGCACTTCCCTCAGTCCTCTCCACAATACTGCATAGTCGATTTGACGATGTGCTGTAGTTGATCGTCGCGTGATGAGCGGCTGAGAACTGATCATTAATTTCTAGAAAAACAGAGCTTCAAATTTGAAAATGAATTTCAAATCTGAGATGCGCTCGTCGAAAGCTTCAGATTGATATAAAATTTGATATTTATTGAGGAGTTTGCATTTTGAAGTGGAAATTTTTGATTTGCAATTGACTGTGAAATTTAGAGTTTGTCTGCCATTGAGAAAGAGGAGCAATTAGTATTGCGTACAGAAAAATGAACACAAGAAATTGGCTAGGGTTTATAATGAGGCATGTATATATATATATATATATATATATATATATATATATATATATATATATATATATATATATATATATATATATATATATATGCAAAGCTGAAATTAGAACGGACTGGATTGATTTGGATCGAAAGTTGAACGATAATTGGCCTGAAAAGCCCGTTCTGACTCCGGAACGAAGATGAGTCAACCCATATATCAAAATAGATGTTTTTGAGTATTTTAAAATCGATGGAACAGGTTTCAAATCCCAATTCCATCGTATGAAGAGGTTATGCTAAAATCAAGTTATTTCAAATTGATTTCAATTGATTCAATTAAATTTAATTATAGGTGTTTCGAGCCCATACGATCAAACGACAAGTCTGATTGTTATGAAACTTGAAATCCTATAATAATTCACCGTTACGGATCTGTTGAAACTGGTTTCGTCGAAATTTGAGTCAGTGGCCAAAATGGCTATTTTTACATTAGTTAAATAAATAACAACTAATTAGTTAAATCAAATTTGCAATTTCAATTCTGTAATTGACAAATTTTATCATTTTTATATTTCTTAATCATTCACACTAATTTAAAAAAAAATTAGATGTCAATTTAGAGTTGATTAATTTATCAATTTTTGTGTTTAATTTAAATTTCGTTAAATTTCAATTAATCCAATTATTAAAATGTAAATTCCAATAAATTGTTTTTATTTGATTTCAATCTTTATATCCCATCTACTAATTCCAAATAGCATAGTTAATGTTGGTTTTACACTACATTACTTCAATATACTCAACTTTCTTTCTTTATTGTGTATTAACTATTATTTCCACTAGTATTGAAATTTTGCCAAATATAACATTTGCATTACTTCCTTTATTGGGATTTCATTCAACTTGTTTATAGTCAACTTATATTAACATCACTACCTTTAATTTTATTTCTCGTTTCATTCATAAACCACTAACAATACATTATTACTAAATACTACCTTAATTCATACTAACGTAATATTTAATTTCATTGGTTAGTTCAATGCTTACTTTTATTTACTTATTTTCAATTTTATAACCAAGTGCAACAATTTACACCATTTCATTATTGTAATTCCACTTCAATTGTCAATAATTAGTTTTAATAACCATCGCTACATTTCATTCTTTACATTCGCTTCATTTTAAATTATACAGTTTTTATTTCTTTCTAAATTTAATTACAAAATCTTATTAAATTAACTGATTTAATTATTGAAATTTACGGGTCATTACACTCTCCTCCAATCAAAACTTTTCGTCCCTGAAAAGGAAAAAGGAGGGAAAAGAAAGAATTAAATAAACAATACATCTTATTCAAAAATATTAATTTTAATAAGATATACCAATTTATAACCATTAAATCTTTTTATGCTCAATTCAATAACGTTTGGAAAACATTTTCAAAAAATTTCTAAGTCCAAAATTTACGGAAAATTTTGGCAGAATCTCCTTTGTACGGAGAGGATCTGGAGAAAATTTAACATCAAATGTAACAATATATATCACAGTATCACAAAATAATATGTCCCAACAACGGGAAAACAATATAATAACGCTATAAAACCGTAATCTGAGAGCGTACCTATTTGTCGGGCAATTAACGCTTAATTATGAAACCAAAAGCAGTAGTGATTGCTTCCATAACCTGCATTTCACTTATATAATCTAAAAATAGTTAATAATTATATAAAATGAAAATTTAAAGCTGTTTCAATCAATAGCAAAAAAATCAATATAAACAACTATCACCTGCAACAAAGCATACAATCATCACATAAAATCAACACAATCAGTTATCCATTCATATCAAGCACACAAATAGTTGTTTGGGTTCAAAAACTTTAAATTGTACAGAATGGAAAATAACTACTAAATGCACCATTTACTCAACAGTCTTAGATGAAACTAGATAGATTATTCATTTATCCAAACAAATTTTAAAGTATTCTTGCCCAAACAACCATAAATCAAACAAACAACAAATTCTAACATTATTTAATTTTATTCTTATAAATTTTCTTTTTTATTTCATTAATGCAATGATTCATCTTTCTACTTATTTTCATTATAAATAACTTTAACATTTACTTAAGTTTATTATCATTTATTTATAACCTTTCTATTATATTTAATTAGTAACAGTTCAGTCATAACTTAAGTTTATAACAAATATAACAATAAATTCTTATTTATAAAACAAATGCATTGAACACATTCATTACATAAGTTTACTTGTACAATTTCCATTACATCTTCTTATTACACATTTCAACTTTTAAATCCTTTGGTAAGTTATATATATATATATATGCTTTTTTTTTTAAAATGCAATTGACATTTATACAAGTCTATCTCATTTCTTTTAAATTAATTTAATGTTCAAAAATCATATCTTTCGTTTTTTATAGGTTACAAATTTCAACTTTATTGTTATTTCATTTATAACCTAGCATTTATTATCTTATTTCATTTAGAGTTCCAATTATTAATTAGTTACATTCCATTTCACTACAATAATTGAAACTATTAATAAACGGAACTTAAGAACTAAATAATGGGTTTAATTTCGAATCATTTTAAAATAATAGATAAATATATACATACAAATTATATATCCAATTATACTTAAAACAATTAAAAATTTATATTTGGTTATCAAAATAAATCCGTAGTAAAACTACTATAGTGGCCTTCTCACTTCGAAACTCGAAAATGAATGTCGATGATGCATGCACTTATCATCGAAATTATTTTCCAGCGACAGAAAGGGGAGTACAGAACTTATTTCTTTCCAAAGTTTCTTTAAAGAAATTCTTTCAAATTATATTGAATTATTTATATCATAAAATACTTATAAACAATATTATTATATTCCAAAAATCCTTTGAAAGCAAATTTTTTCAAAATCCCGGAACTAAGTTCTAAAATTTTCAATTTTATTTCTTTTAATTTGAATCTTATTTTCAACCAGTATTTATAAATTCGACAACCTAACAACCAATATATTACAACGAAATATATATCCTTTAAAAAAATTATTTTATATATATATATATATATATAGAAAATATAATAGGCAAAATTATTTCATTCACCTATATTTCAAATAAATATTGTGTCGGTCTGTCCTATTAAGTGTTTAGAAATCCTTATTGATGTCATAGCTTCCTATGCACCAATCAGAATTCATAAATACAAAACATAACAAATTAACACAATGTCAAAACCTTTTATAACAATAACAAATACGGTCTCTCAAATATATACACTCAACGACTCATCATAGGGTATTACTACCCAAGTAGCGAAGAGTCAGACCCCACAAAGCTAAGGTTTATCGCTAAACCAAAGCTCTGATACCCGATGTAACATCCTGCCTTTTTGTACGTTTTCAATCGACGATAAACCACACACGTCAGACTCAAACCATACAGAAGGGCGGATTATTATTGGGGTGAATAAGAAAAAGGAATAAAGAAAATAAAACAAAACAGAATCATGCAGCGGAACGATAAAATATAATAATTAAATAAACAGCTCATGAAGCTGTTTTACAAAATATTCGATTGTATTCTTATACAATACATATCAGAGTTGCACATACCAGAGAAAAATAAATAATGCAGTGGAATACATGATGCAGTGAATTATAATAATAAGCACTAAATCTTCGTCTTCTTCCACCAGAAATAAGGCCTTCAAATCTTGAAATGCTCAGGCTGACCCGAGCGAATTGAAAAGACAAAACACTCGAGTCAAAACTAAAAGATCTTATCTAAGTTAAATCAATAGAAATAAATATGAGTGGAACAGCGTCAGCGATGTTTATGGGATTTGACATCTCCTATCTACTGTCAAATGTGAGTGCAGTAACTTAAGAGATGCTCGAGATTCACATTTTCCAAGGATCCGTTAAACTATTTACTATGTAGTAATTTTTCGCTGTTATAATAATGTCTATATTAAAATAAACTTACTTTTAAATAGCGTTAAGGCTTTACATTTTCCACCTTAACACATAATATTCCCCGTAGTCCATGAAGTATCATCCTATCTCTAGATCGGAAGACTACCCTAAATACTCCACGGGCTACGGAAGAAATCCAAACTCGTACAAGGCTCGCTAGGGTAGGTGACACGGCACACAAGGAAATGCCAGGGTAGATATACCAATTACTATCCAGACTGGTGGTGATGCATAACGCGCAGCTACCGCCCACCTTGAGTCACACCCCCAAAAAAAAATCAAAAGTGGCCACCAAATCAATCTCAAAGTCAGAATATAATATCGAAGAAGTGTATCCGATAAGAGGAGATACCTCACTGGCCCGGAATCGCTCCTGTTTTAGCCACCTTATGCCAACTCTCGGGAGTGGGTCCACGTATATATCTCAAAGGAACGCCGTCGCTATCCTACTTCATTCTGGAATCTCCACCGCATACACAGTTGTTAAAGTGGTTTCTGAAGTTGGTAGAGAGAATGACAACCTCCGATCCCGGTCTCTTTGACAACCAAACGTTATTATAACACTGCAGTCGTTTCAAAATAATTATACTTCAAAACCAGAATATATCCATTTCGAAACCACATAAATACGACAACATTTCCATTTTAAAAACCAAATCAATATGATATCATTTTTATAAAACCCAAATCAATATAATATCATTTTTATTTCAAATATATCCTTTTTTCCAAAATCATAGCACTTTCAAACTTGTAACACTTTGAAACCAAAACAATTAAAGTATAACACTTTCAAATCATAATACCTTGAAACTCATAACTTTGAAACATAATTTCCACCACTTAAGTGGTTTAAATATTAGAATACTATATATCATAAAATAGCTTCTTAAATTTCACAAATCAATTCCAAAACAACTCGAATTTCTATATTTTAATTTCAACCAATTCCCAAATCATAAATTTCAATACGATTCGGTTTCCAAATAAACTATTCCAAATATTATCGATTCCTAAACAGATTTGATCCATATAATAAACCATTTCAAATTCAATATATTTCAAACTTTAAGTATTCAATAATTTCAATGCTAAGTTTGGTAATTACGATTCAATAATTCAATTTTCTATTATTTAGTTTGAAATATTTACATAATAAATCCATTATCATCAAAATAAAACTCAAATTACAAATAACTAAATATATCCTTCAATTTATTTATACTTGAAATATTTATTTATTTCACCCTAAACCAAAACCAAGTTATAAAATCATACCTTTTAATTTCAAATTTAACTAATTTTTCATCAAATTTATTTGAGTTTAATTCCTAAATAAATTCAGTTTCAAATAATTCCCAATTTATCTTCCAACCTTAATTTATTTAAATCATTATAAACTCTATATTAAAATATAATTCACATAAATACTTAACCATAATATCTCTAATAAAAAATCAAACTTATTATTAAGCTTATTCTATGTTAAAACAAATTATATATAGCTCAAAATCAAAGATAAAATAACATTTATATAATTTCTAAAATCAATATTTATCTAAAACCATATATTTCTATACAAACCATAGAAATCATTTCAAAATATTTTTATATATAGACCATGGTGTCTATATATAATTTTCTATCGTATGGTCAAGTGATATGGATATTTATCATTTCAATCCGTAATTTAAAATATAAATATGGTTATATATCATTTCAAACCGCAATCCCGAATGAAATAAAAATCCATAACAACTTGCAGTTTATAACAATACAAAATACAACATCCATTCATCAAATATCAATCATCAAACATTTATCACAGTCGTCATCCAATTCAATAAATAACATCAATATAGAACAGATAATAAATAACAGGTATTCACTGGCGGTTTATATTCAATAATTAATTAAGTAACTATTTTATCCAAATAAATTCAAATAAACTGAGATGATGATTCAAAATATGCCAAACAGTCATAAATAAAGTTCTAATCATATCATGAATCAATTTAACAAATATAAGAAGTGTTAGAAGTTTTGAGTGGGTTAAAACACTCACCTTTTGAATATAAATTAAATTTAAATCCAATTTAAATCCAAAATTTGAACAGTCTCAGAATCCATCCAAACCATCGCCAAAATGTCTGAAATTTTAGTATGAACCTAGCAGAGAAAACCGTGCGTGGAACGGACCTCGTATGAAAATGTTATGAACATTAGAACAATACATGATTTGAATTTAAAATAATAAAATAATAAATATAATGGTCCAAGTCACCCTCATCTTCTCATCTCGTTTCCAGGTTACAAACCGAAATCCTATCCCCTAGTATCGACGCACGCCAGCCCCTACCCGACCGCGAGGGCCACCGCACCGCCTACGCAAGCCCACGCGATCGCCACCTCCTTGAAGCTTCCATCGCCAGCGATGAAGCCACGTGCGCACGAAAAGGGGTAGCCGCCGCTACCAATAACAAAACCAAGCTGAATTTTTCTAATCGATCTGACTGTCTGTTTGATGAACGAATTTCACCGATGAACTCCACTCAGTCCTCTCCATAATACTGCATGGTTGATTTGACGATGTGCCGCAGATGATCGTCGCGTGACGGGCGGCCGAGAATACATCATCAATTTTTGGTCAAACAGAGCTTCAAATCTGAAAATGAATTTCAAATCTGAGATGCACTCGTTGAGAGCTTAAGATCGATATAAAATTTGATATTTATTAAGGAGCTTGAATTTCGAAGTGGAAATTTTTGATTTGCAATTGACTTTGAAATTTAGAGTTTGTCTGCCATTGAGAAAGAAGAGCAACTAGAATTGTACATACAGAAAAATAAACACAAGAAATAGGCTAGGTATAACGAGGGGTGTGTGTGTGTACACACACACACACACACACACACACATATATATATATATGCAAAGCTGAAATTAGAATGGACTGGATTGATTTGGATCGAAAGTTGAATGATAATTGGCCCGAAAAGCCCGTTCTGACTCCGGAACGAAGATGAGTCAACCCATATACCAAAATATATGTTTTTGAGTATTTTAAAATCGATGGTAGGTTTCAAGTCCCAATTCCATCGTATGAAGAAGTTATGCTAAAAATCAAGTTATTTCAAATTGATTTCAATTGATTCAATTAAATTTATTTCTAGGCATTTCGAGCCTATACGATCAAACGACAAGTCTAATTGTTATGAAACTTGAAATCCTACAAAAATTCACCGTTTCGGATCCGTTGAAACTGGTTTCATCGGAATCCGAGTCAGTTGCCAAAACTGCTATTCTTACATTAATTAAATAAATCAAAAATTAATTAGTTAAATTAAATTTTCAATTTCAATTCTATAATTGACAATTTTTATCATTTTTATATTTCTTAATCATTCACACTAATTTAAACAAATTTAGATGTCAATTTAGAGTTGATTACTTTATCAATTTCTGTGTTCAATTTCAATTTCATTAAATTTCAATTAATCCAATTATTAAAATGTAAATTCCAATAAATTATTTTTTTGATTTCAATCTTTATATCCCATCCACTAATTCCAAATAGCGTAGTTAATGTCGGTTTTACATTACATTACTTCAATATACTCAACTTTCCTTCCTTATTGTGTATTAACTATAATTTCCACTAGTATTGAATTTTTCCAAATATAACATTTGCATTACTTCCTTTATTAGGATTTCATTCAACTTGTTTATAATCAACTTATATTAACATTACTACCTTTATTTTTATTTATCGTTTCATTCATAAACCACTAATAATACATTATTACTATATACTGCATTAATTCATACTAACGTAATATTTAATTTCATTGGTTAGTTCAATGCTTACTTTTATTTACTTATTTTCAATTTTATAACCAAGTGCAACAATTTACACCATTTCATTATTGTGATTCCACTTCAATTATCAATAATTAGTTTTAATAACCATCTCTACATTTCGTTCTTAACGTTCGCTTCATTTTAAATTATAGAGTTTTTATTTCATTCTAAATTTAATTACAAAATCTTATTAAATTAACCGATTTAATTATCGAAATTTATGGGTCGTTAATAAACTATATGAGCTTTAGGTTTTTAGCATCTATAAATCAAATGTTGTCCTAAGGTATTTGTCTTCTTTTAGAAGATAATAATACTTTAGTACTTCTTTCAACTGTAACTGTAACGACTAGGATTTTGCCCGGTCGAAAATCGACATCCATACTTCAAATCGTATTCGAATGCCATAGATTCGACCGTTCAAATCCGATTCACCGGAGCTTATAACAATCATTAAGTAAACAACACAGCGGAATAAAAGAATAATACACTGATATACAATATCTGATACAACAGAACGATACAATGAATATCAATATACATCAGAGATATGATACAATAAAATAGCAGCGGAAAAGAAAACGATAGATAACATCTAGCAGCGGAACAAATAACTCTAAGATAGTCTTCAATGAAGAACTCCGAGAACTGTAACTCCATTTCCAAGAATCAATCCAGCAGTAGCTCGAACTCCCAATAACATATCACAAAGCTCAGCAAGACTGGTGTGGTCCAAAGACTGAACCAACTCCAGATAATCCACTATATCTAACTATCTGTAAAACCCAACTCTAGACTGCTCGTGTAGAAAATAATGAGCACCCAGAGTTTAGGAAATAAAACAATAAACTCCGGATCAGTCATGGGACTGGTGTGAGCAACAAAAACAGTTTATCTTATAAAAATAATATAAGAAAGAATTTTAAAGTCAATTCGCAATGCTTTTTAGAAATGAGACTACCATAAGGCCTCCCGCACACACACACAATGCAAACGCAGAATCGGAGGAGATTTCTCCTTATGATAGTCAAAGATGCTTGATACGCATTTAAAATAACATTTGATATTATTACTAGTGCATAGTGTAGAGAAATATTTCGAAAGTAGAATATAAATCTTAGCCAGCATAGGTACCATTATATTATGCCTACCAATAGCTACCATATTAGATGGCAGGTTCTACAACTAAAACCGTACAAGTCTTGTATTGTTTCTTTGGATTTCCAACGAATGATCAGGCCAAGGAACTTCCCATTGCCACATGAGAATGCCTCTGGAAAGACATCCCCGAGAACCAAACCGGAACTCTGCCAACACAAGGCCGGGTTACCCCTAACTGGGTAACTACTGACACGAGCACGCCATTCCCCGATCGTAAACGACCTTTCTCACGGGATCCCGATTACCAACAACCACAAAGTAATAAATTTGTAGTAACCACATAGGTTAAATATCTGGGCTCCATACCATGATAGCACCTCTATCCAGAAGGAAATGTACATACCCTAAAGGGTGCTACCCCTCATAACCTTGCTGCATCTTTCCTGTTTTGACCATTTCCGGGGTGTGAGGCTCGATGAAGTCACGTCCACAAAAACATACTTTATACAAAAGCCATGCTTTGGGTCAACAAATGATCAACACAATGATCACCAAGATAGACGATCAAATAAACGATCCTATCACAATAATCAACACAATGATCATTTCAGCAACACTCAGCATGTCACATTACCAAATTGGGAATATATCGCTGATAACTTCAACTATATAACCTCTGAGCTCGTACGTCTCAGAGAAGGGTGTTAAGCTAAGAGAATAAATTCTCCGCCACCAACAGAAATATATTTGAAAGAAATGGGCTTTATATCTCAACTTGTAATGTCAGGCATACAATCCATACAAGTCTGTTCTGGGATCGAACAGAACCGAAGGCACTTACAAAGAAGTCCTTGCAACCCGGATATTCACAATCCCGATCGGATTTTCCCATCACTTAGGGAGTTTCTATACCGGCGCGACTCGGTGCAGAAACAATCGATAGGTCATCCTATCGCTTTCGCAAATACCCGGTCTTCATCACCGGTCTTCAAATGCTATCCATATACGACGTATCACATATTCGGAATGGGTTATACGACCAAAGGTCCTTTCCCGGCTAAACCGAATAGTGAGCGAAAATATTTTCAAAACATATGGATATGGGATTTCAATTAAGTCACAACTTATTACCCAAAACTTTTCTTCAAATGGCTTAACAAATTACCATTCTCAATCTTTAACAAAAAGATTCATTTTCACAACTTTTAACGGTTTAAACAATTTTCACATTTAAATCTTTTAAACAAAAGATTTATTCACATATTTTCCAAATCAATTTTCATTTCAATTTGATTTAACTCGTTAAATCTTTAAATCAAAGATTTAACTTATAGCCTTCAAAACAATTTCATTTCAATTTGATTTAAACAAATCATCAATTTAAATCTGTTAAGAATAACAGATTTAATTCATAGCTTTCAAAAAAAAATTCATTTATAACTTAGAAAAATCATTTCTCTATTCAATCTTGAAATTCCCCTAATTAACTGGAATCTCAGTTCTTATCTAAAAGTGTTTATCATTTGAAAACAACAGTTTTCATTTTGGAAATCTGATTCATTTATACGAGTTGAAATCCTTGAGTTAAATTCAAATTCCCAAAAATAATACTTTAAAAATGGTTTAACTCATAATGACTAGTATAATATCATTAATCCCTAATTTCAAATTACAGAATTCAATTTCAAGTATTGAATTTAAATTTAAATCAACTTATTTAAATTCCAAAACTTAATCAAGTAATTTAAAAATAATAAATTCTATTTTGAAATTCCATTTTGAAATTCCATTCCAAAAGCTTTTCACATTTATTCTGATTCCATTTCCAAAACATTTGAATTTAAAAATTCAAATTTAACTATTTCAAAAATCTGCGACTTAATCGATTTCCTCGTGAAATCCATAATTGTGTGTGTATGAGTGTGGTCCAGGGGTTATACACAGTAGTGCGACATCATACAATTATTACAGATCAGAATACAGAAATATAGTTGATAAGTGATATAAGCTGTAACGCTTATTGGTTATATACAAATCACAGATAGATATGTCACAGATAGTAAATTACAGATCACCACATAAATCAGGATGTATCACAAAGCATCATATATTAGGGATATCAACAATTCAACATCCAATAAAATCCAAACATCCCTAAGTAGGATCAATTTAATCATCTGATAAATTTAAATCAGATTAATTTTCTATGAATAATTCTTTTCACATTTATTATCAAATAAATTTCAAGTAAATGATCCTCATTAACTATTCATAATTATTTAATTACTATTCTTAAGTAATTAACCTCAATTTAATTATTGTTAATTATCATTTAATTAACCTTTAAAATCATATATTTAATCACTGATTATTTAATTAATTAAGTTTTAAACTGTAACTTAATAAATCTTAATTACTTGATTAAATAAATTAATCAATTATTCACTTGAACTAATTTAATGAGTGCATATCATTTTATCTTCACTAATTCAAATTTAAACTTATTCTTATTTATCATTAAATCATCACTCACAATACGTTTTAAAGACATTTATTTTCCCAATTACTTTCTAAATTTCATTTTAAAATTTGATACTTAAAATAAATTCCAATTTATCCTAAATAAAGATTTAAAACTAATTTTTCCAAAACCCCTTTAAATTACATATTTAAAAGCATACCTTAACACTTAAACTTATTTACGATTTAAAATAAAAACTGAACTTAACTTCAGTATTTAAATTTCCATTAAATTGTACATTTCAGCTTTTGAAAAGATTAAAATTTTAGAATTGTCAAGTAAAACGAAAACTGAAACCCATCTTTTAAATCTTCTTTTTCTTAGACCCTTATTTTATTTCAAATTTAAATCAAAGATAAAAATAAAATAAAACTTGAATTTAAACTTAAAATCTATTTTAAATTATTTATTTAATTACATGTATAAATCAATTTACATTTAAATTAACTTACACTTTAAATTTACTTAACCTGTTACCTTTTTCAAACCTTGCTTAAGAATTTTAAATTAAGTCTTAGCCGAAACTTGTCCACATGATTTATTTAACACTAAACTTAGTTAAACAGTTAACTTAAAGGAAATACAGGCTTACCCCAAAATTGAAACCGAGGCAACCCACGTGTTCTTGAGTAAAAAAAAAAGAAAATCGACCCTCCTTCCTTTTTTTTTTCCTCTCACGTTCCTCTTTAATCTTTCTTCTACTTTTTCTACCTGATTCCTTTCTTCTTCTCTACCCTTTCAACCCAGATACGTAAATAAGCACGTACACGTGCACACACGCCACGGCCAACTCTAACCATCGCCGACGTCATCAGCAAGTCGACTACCATCCCCTGATCTGACAACGACCATCCAAACCCCTCCGCTCCAACTCGAACTCAAATTCGAGTATAAAGCGAAACTTGGAAACGCAAGTGCCACCACCCCTTCAAACCTGTCAACACGTCGTCCCCCACGCTCCGACCATCGTAGGTGCTAAAACTCCGGCATCTCCTTCGTCGCCTCAATCTCTACCACCACCCAACAGCCCATAGCACTCGATCATCTACAAGTGCCGAAGTCCCCAAATTTATCTCACCCGGTAAAACTAGGGTTCCAGAGGGAAACCCACTGCCGCGACCTCCATGGTGAATTGCATCACCATCTGCCATTTTTCCTCCAACCACCGTTCATCCCTCCATCACTAACCAAAGCCCCGATCCCTACTAATCTGTGAATCACCATAGATCACTAAAACATTGAAATTCCTACAAACCCAAACTACTCCTTTATCTTTGATCTAAAAATCATGATTTAGGTTTTAAAAATCGAGTTACAGCATAAAAATTCGATCTACGTACCTGAATTCGAATATTAAGAGGTTCGAATTTTAACTTATTTAAAGTATTGCTCAGTATCTTGATTTTCCAGAAACATTAACTAGTTGTTTTATCTTAAATAAAATTTTAAATTAAAGCTTAAGGTAAAACAATCAACTTTTGTTTAAATTATGAGTCCAGATTTTCCTTGGATCAAGAGGAAATAATTTTGAAAGATAACCTGAGTTTGAAATCTTTTGGAACAGAGGTCTTCTTCAGGTCATACAAACATACACTCATCATACTTCAGTACTTCAACAAGATAAATATCCAAATGTACTTCACACTACAAGATGGAACACAGAAATAATATGAACCAAAATTATACTTAAGGGTTTAAAGGTGAAGTTGCTCACAGTATTTCCAAAGGAAGAAGAAGACAGAGCTTGCAAATGTTGAACAGGGCACAAAGCACATCTTCTTTAATCTCTGGCTCGAGTTGATTGTATTATTTAAATTGAAATTTGTTTATGTTTGAAAGGGTTTTTACTTCAGTTTATTCTTAGCTTTGCAGGAACGAGCTGAAGGGAAGGAGAAGTTGATTTATAGGAAAACTACAGGGTGATTATTTGTTTATACAAAGCAGGTACAAGATTTTCTTTACTTTGATTTTTTTAAATCTTTGGCCAGAGATATTAGTATGGAGGCTGGTGATACTTTTTGTGCTAGCATTTAATGCCAAGATATGTATCTCCATACCTACCTCATTCTATCCTTTTTCTTGCTTCAGCTGAAGTGATCTTGTGTTGGAGGTGATACTATATACATAGATATTATTATTTGTACAAGTTAATGTTATCTTGTTTGTTATGTTATGTATAGTTCTCACTTTACTTGTTCATGCATATTTGTACTTTGTTTTTTTTTTATAAGCTCATGCCTTAATTCTTTTATTTGTTCATACTTATGAATGTATACCCTTTTGTTTTGTTTATTTACTTATTTATATTTTTGTTTTCCATGCTTGATTTGTTTTCATTTACAAGTGTACATACTTGTATGTATTTTTGTTTTGTAATACTTCCTATATATGTTTACTTATTGTTTTTGTTTTATATATAATTGTTCTTATTTTTATTCATAGCTTAAATATGAATTATTTTACTTTACAAAATAAGTGAACTTCTATTTTTATTTTACTCTTATTACTTTTGTAGCCTACTCCATTTGTATTATCTTGTATTGATTTATTAATATGTATTTTAAGATATATATATATATATATATATATATATATTTACTTTATATTGTTATATCTTATATTTTATTTACTTCTTATTTATTGTCTTGTATTTATTATATATATTTTAACCATCAATAATAAATTAACAATTCACTTATTTATTCATTTCGTACTTGTGTCAATGTATATACTTTAATATTTATTTTTCAAACCATTAATATAAGATTTAAATTCAAATCAAAAAATATATATATACACACACAAGATTTTAAAATTTCAAATTGACTCATATATACCCAAATATACATACATACATATATATATATATATATATTCACATATATACATATATATATAATATAAAAAAAAATTAAATGATTTATATAGAATATATTTGAACTCGGGGAAACTCACATCACTATTTATAATTAATTTTATAAATTTTTATTCAAAATTTCATTTAATTATTAATTTAAATTAAATAAAAATTCAGGATCGTTACAGACTTCCCCCCTTAAAAGAATTTCGTCCTCGAAATTCGCAGGCACGAAAACAATACAGAGATAGACGAAAGATAGAAGAAATATCTTTTCAGATCAAACTGGATATCGATTCTGGATTTGGCTCATCAAATCAGAATATCAACAATAGATACAAGAAATTATAATAGAATTTCAAATTCTGTTTTAAACGATGTCGTTTTATCGATACAATTCAATTTATTCTTCATATTCTACTAATCAATTTAACTCAAATTAAAATTTCAATTTATTTAAAATTTTCAATTCCAAATTTCCAATTCATATTCATTAAGGTTTAAAATCAAAAACCGATAAGAAACTGATGAAGATACGAAGTAAAGATTTTCCCACAACGATTCGTAGGGCTGCCATTACACCGAAACTTCTTTCTCTGGAGCTGTCACGAAGCAATTCAAAAGAATTTGGAAACTAATCAAAGAAAATTGATAGAGAAAGTTATTTCCACCGTTGTTACAGAGCTTTGACTAATTATAGTCCTATTTACCTGTCCCCTATCTCGTTCTCTTCTTGCACTCATACTCACTATCAGTAGATAGTAAGAGAATTTACTGAGGCATTCAAACGGATATCTTAAGGATTACTCATTCTAGGATTTACTTCACCCTATCTCTAATGAGCTACTTAATGTGTTACACTCCTGAGCTAAAGTTTAACCTTAGCTCTGATACCAAATGTAACGACTAGGATTTTGCCCGCTCGAAAATCGACATCCATACTTCAAATCGTATTCGAATGCCATAGATTCGACCGTTCAAATCCGATTCGCCGGAGCTTATAACAATCATTAAGTAAACAACACAGCGGAATAAAAGAATAATACACTGATATACAATATCTGATACAACAGAACGATACAATGAATATCAATATACATCAGAGATATGATACAATAAAATAGCAGCGGAAAAGAAAACGATAGATAACATCTAGCAGCGGAACAAATAACTCTAAGATAGTCTTCAACGAAGAACTCCGAGAATTGTAACTCCATTTCCAAGAATCAATCCAGCAGTAGCTCGAACTCCCAATAACATATCACAAAGCTCAGCAAGACTGGTGTGGTCCAAAGACTGAACCAACTCCAGATAATCCACTATATCTAACTATCTGTAAAACCCAACTCTAGACTGCTCGTGTAGAAAATAATGAGCACCCAGAGTTTAGGAAATAAAACAATAAACTCCGGATCAGTCATGGAACTTGTGTGAGCAACAAAAACAGTTTATCTTATAAAAATAATATAAGAAAGAATTTTAAAGTCAATTCGCAATGCTTTTTAGAAATGAGACTACCATAAGGCCTCCCGCACACACACACAATGCAAACGCAGAATCGGAGGAGATTTCTCCTTATGATAGTCAAAGATGCTTGATACGCATTTAAAATAACATTTGATATTATTACTAGTGCATAGTGTAGAGAAATATTTCGAAAGTAGAATATAAATCTTAGCCAGCATAGGTACCATTATATTATGCCTACTAATAGCTACCATATTAGATGGCAGGTTCTACAACTAAAACCGTACAAGTCTCGTATTGTTTCTTTGGATTTCCAACGAATGATCAGGCCAAGGAACTTCCCATTGCCACATGAGAATGCCTCTGGAAAGACATCCCCGAGAACCAAACCGGAACTCTGCCAACACAAGGCCGGGTTACCCCTAACTGGGTAACTACTGACACGAGCACGCCATTCCCCGATCGTAAACGACCTTTCTCACGGGATCCCGATAACCAACAACCACAAAGTAATAAATTCGTAGTAACCACATAGGTTAAATATCTGGGCTCCATACCATGATACCACCTCTATCCAGAAGGAAATGTACATACCCTAAAGGGTGCTACCCCTCATAACCTTGCTGCATCTTTCCTGTTTTGACCATTTCCGGGGTGTGAGGCTCGATGAAGTCACGTCCACAAAAACATACTTTATACAAAAGCCATGCTTTGGGTCAACAAATGATCAACACAATGATCACCAAGATAGACGATCAAATAAACGATCCTATCACAATAATCAACACAATGATCATTTCAGCAACACTCAGCATGTCACATTACCAAATTGGGAATATATCGCTGATAACTTCAACTATATAACCTCTGAGCTCGTACGTCTCAGAGAAGGGTGTTAAGCTAAGAGAATAAATTCTCCGCCACCAACAGAAATATATTTGAAAGAAATGGGCTTTATATCTCAACTTGTAATGTCAGGCATACAATCCATACAAGTCTGTTCTGGGATCGAACAGAACCGAAGGCACTTACAAAGAAGTCCTTGCAACCCGGATATTCACAATCCCGATCGGATTTTCCCATCACTTAGGGAGTTTCTATACCGGCGCGACTCGGTGCAGAAACAATCGATAGGTCATCCTATCGCTTTCGCAAATACCCGGTCTTCATCACCGGTCTTCAAATGCTATCCATATACGACGTATCACATATTCGGAATGGGTTATACGACCAAAGGTCCTTTCCCGGCTAAACCGAATAGTGAGCGAAAATATTTTCAAAACATATGGATATGGGATTTCAATTAAGTCACAACTTATTACCCAAAACTTTTCTTCAAATGGCTTAACAAATTACCATTCTCAATCTTTAACAAAAAGATTCATTTTCACAACTTTTAACGGTTTAAACAATTTTCACATTTAAATCTTTTAAACAAAAGATTTATTCACATATTTTCCAAATCAATTTTCATTTCAATTTGATTTAACTCGTTAAATCTTTAAATCAAAGATTTAACTTATAGCCTTCAAAACAATTTCATTTCAATTTGATTTAAACAAATCATCAATTTAAATCTGTTAAGAATAACAGATTTAATTCATAGCTTTCAAAAAAAAATTCATTTATAACTTAGGAAAATCATTTCTCTATTCAATCTTGAAATTCCCCTAATTAATTGGAATCTCAGTTCTTATCTAAAAGTGTTTATCATTTGAAAACAACAGTTTTCATTTTGGAAATCTGATTCATTTATACGAGTTGAAATCTTTGAGTTAAATTCAAATTCCCAAAAATAATACTTTAAAAATGGTTTAACTCATAATGACTAGTATAATATCATTAATCCCTAATTTCAAATTACAGAATTCAATTTCAAGTATTGAATTTAAATTTAAATCAACTTATTTAAATTCCAAAACTTAATCTAGTAATTTAAAAATAATAAATTCTATTTTGAAATTCCATTTTGAAATTCCATTCCAAAAGCTTTTCACATTTATTCCGATTCCATTTCCAAAACATTTGAATTTAAAAATTCAAATTTAACTATTTCAAAAATCTGCGACTTAATCGATTTCCTCGTGAAATCCATAATTGTGTGTGTATGAGTGTGGTCCAGGGGTTATACACAGTAGTGCGACATCATACAATTATTACAGATCAGAATACAGAAATATAGTTGATAAGCGATATAAGTTGTAACGCTTATTGGTTATATACAAATCACAGATAGATATGTCACAGATAGTAAATTACAGATCACCACATAAATCAGGATGTATCACAAAGCATCATATATTAGGGATATCAACAATTCAACATCCAATAAAATCCAAACATCCCTAAGTAGGATCAATTTAATCATCTGATAAATTTAAATCAGATTAATTTTCTATGAATAATTCTTTTCACATTTATTATCAAATAAATTTCAAGTAAATGATCCTCATTAACTATTCATAATTATTTAATTACTATTCTTAAGTAATTAACCTCAATTTAATTATTGTTAATTATCATTTAATTAACCTTTAAAATCATATATTTAATCACTGATTATTTAATTAATTAAGTTTTAAACTGTAACTTAATAAATCTTAATTACTTGATTAAATAAATTAATCAATTATTCACTTGAACTAATTTAATGAGTGCATATCATTTTATCTTCACTAATTCAAATTTAAACTTATTCTTATTTATCATTAAATCATCACTCACAATACGTTTTAAAGACATTTATTTTCCCAATTACTTTCTAAATTTCATTTTAAAATTTGATACTTAAAATAAATTCCAATTTATCCTAAATAAAGATTTAAAACTAATTTTTCCAAAACCCCTTTAAATTACATATTTAAAAGCATACCTTAACACTTAAACTTATTTACGATTTAAAATAAAAACTGAACTTAACTTCAGTATTTAAATTTCCATTAAATTGTACATTTCAGCTTTTGAAAAGATTAAAATTTTAGAATTGTCAAGTAAAATGAAAACTGAAACCCATCTTTTAAATCTTCTTTTTCTTATACCCTTATTTTATTTCAAATTTAAATCAAAGATAAAAATAAATTAAAACTTGAATTTAAACTTAAAATCTATTTTAAATTATTTATTTAATTACATGTATAAATCAATTTACATTTAAATTAACTTACACTTTAAATTTACTTAACCTATTACCTTTTTCAAACCTTGCTTAAGAATTTTAAATTAAGTCTTAGCTGAAACTTGTCCACATGATTTATTTAACACTAAACTTAGTTAAACAGTTAACTTAAAGGAAATACAGGCTTACCCCAAAATTGAAACCGAGGCAACCCACGTGTTCTTGAGTAAAAAAAAAAGAAAATCGACCCTCCTTCCTGTTTTTTTTTTCCTCTCACGTTCCTCTTTACTCTTTCTTCTACTTTTTCTACCTGATTCCTTTCTTCTTCTCTACCCTTTCAACCCAGATACGTAAATAAGCACGTACACGTGCACACACGCCACGGCCAACTCTAACCATCGCCGACGTCATCAGCAAGTCGACTACCATCCCCTGATCTGACAACGACCATCCAAACCCCTCCGCTCCAACTCGAACTCAAATTCGAGTATAAAGCGAAACTTGGAAACGCAAGTGCCACCACCCCTTCAAACCTGTCAACACGTCGTCCCCCACGCTCCGACCATCGTAGGTGCTAAAACTCCGGCATCTCCTTCGTCGCCTCAATCTCTACCACCACCCAACAGCCCATAGCACTCGATCATCTACAAGTGCCGAAGTCCCCAAATTTATCTCACCCGGTAAAACTAGGGTTCCAGAGGGAAACCCACTGCCGCGACCTCCATGGTGAATTGCATCACCATCTGCCATTTTTCCTCCAACCACCGTTCATCCCTCCATCACTAACCAAAGCCCCGATCCCTACTAATCTGTGAATCACCATAGATCACTAAAACATTGAAATTCCTACAAACCCAAACTACTCCTTTATCTTTGATCTAAAAATCATGATTTAGGTTTTAAAAATCGAGTTACAGCATAAAAATTCGATCTACGTACCTGAATTCGAATATTAAGAGGTTCGAATTTTAACTTATTTAAAGTATTGCTCTGTATCTTGATTTTCCAGAAACATTAACTAGTTGTTTTATCTTAAATAAAATTTTAAATTAAAGCTTAAGGTAAAACAATCAACTTTTGTTTAAATTATGAGTCCAGATTTTCCTTGGATCAAGAGGAAATAATTTTGAAAGATAACCTGAGTTTGAAATCTTTTGGAACAGAGGTCTTCTTCAGGTCATACAAACATACACTCATCATACTTCAGTAGTTCAACAAGATAAATATCCAAATGTACTTCACACTACAAGATGGAACACAGAAATAATATGAACCAAAATTATACCTAAGGGTTTAAAGGTGAAGTTGCTCACAGTATTTCCAAAGGAAGAAGAAGACAGAGCTTGCAAATGTTGAACAGGGCACAAAGCACATCTTCTTTGATCTCTGGCTCGAGTTGATTGTATTATTTAAATTGAAATTTGTTTATGTTTGAAAGGGTTTTTACTTCAGTTTATTCTTAGCTTTGCAGGAACGAGCTGAAGGGAAGGAGAAGTTGATTTATAGGAAAACTACAGGGTGATTATTTGTTTATACAAAGCAGGTACAAGATTTTCTTTACTTGTATTTTTTTAAATCTTTGGCCAGAGATATTAGTATGGAGGCTGGTGATACTTGTTGTGCTAGCATTTAATGCCAAGATATGTGTCTCCATACCTACCTCATTCTATCCTTTTTCTTGCTTCAGTTGAAGTGATCTTGTGTTGGAGGTGATACTATATACATAGATATTATTATTTTTACAAGTTAATGTTATCTTGTTTGTTATGTTATGTACAGTTCTCACTTTACTTGTTCATGCATATTTTTACTTTGTTTTTTTTATAAGCTTATGCCTTAATTCTTTTATTTGTTCATACTTATGAATGTATACCCTTTTGTTTTGTTTATTTACTTATTTATATTTTTGTTTTCCATGCTTGATTTGTTTTCATTTACAAGTGTACATACTTGTATGTATTTTTGTTTTGTAATACTTCCTATATATGTTTACTTATTGTTTTTGTTTTATATATAATTGTTCTTATTTTTATTCATAGCTTAAATATGAATTATTTTACTTTACAAAATAAGTGAACTTCTATTTTTATTTTACTCTTATTACTTTTGTAGCCTACTCCATTTGTATTATCTTGTATTGATTTATTAATATGTATTTTAAGATATATATATATATATATATATATTTACTTTATATTGTTATATCTTATATTTTATTTACTTCTTATTTATTGTCTTGTATTTATTATATATATTTTAACCATCAATAATAAATTAACAATTCACTTATTTATTCATTTCGTACTTGTGTCAATGTATATACTTTAATATTTATTTTTCAAACCATTAATATAAGATTTAAATTCAAATCAAAATATATATATATATATATACACACAAGATTTAAAAATTTCAAATTGACTCATATATACCCAAATATACATACATATATATATATATATTCACATACATACATATATATATATATAATATAAAAAAATTTAAATGATTTATATAGAATATATTTGAACTCGGGGAAACTCACATCACTATTTATAATTAATTTTATAAATTTTTATTCAAAATTTCATTTAATTATTAATTTAAATTAAATAAAAATTCAGGATCGTTACAGTAACTGCATAAAATCTATGTTTTTGACAATTTTTTTAGGTTGCTGTGATTCATTTCATAATAGTGCTTCTTTTATGCAAATTTCCAACAATTTTTTTTAACAACGTCAAGCATGGTAAGCCAATCAAAAATATTCAAATCACTTTAACTATAATCGAGTAATCCTAATGTATATTTTACAAATTTCTAACTTGTAATTGAGAATAATAAACTAATGGAGATTAGTTGATAACTACTTATGATATATATATATATATATATATATATTCAAGGATTGATGATCATATTTTCGTGAAGAATATATGGGTTAAAGTCGATGATAAGAATAAGTTTTGTACTTCAAAATAAAATGTTACAAATTATATTCATTGATATTGTTACCAATATTATAAGTCACTGATAGAGGAAGATTCATTGATTCTCTATTTCTTCTAGCCATCATTAATGAGTATCCTAAAAAATATGAAAACACTAACAAAGGTCAAATATTGAAAACCCTAACTAAATATAAACGAAAGTGAACGATTTACTATTGTGTTAATTCTGTAGTAGTGGAGTTTTCTCTGTTATGTCTACATTGAACCCATTAGGTTTGGGTATTAATCTTTTTACTAAGGAAAATATGTTCGAAAATGCAATTGAAAAAGAGGATATGTATCAAAATTATGAAATATTGAAAAGAAAATAAAAATAAACCACTAAGAAATTGGTAGGATTCCCACTAAAGAGATGAAAAGTAATTATATATATCTTTTAATTAATAAGGTAAATGCGAACTTGGTGTCTTTAATTTGAATAAATTTAATATATGAATAAATTAACATAGTCATTAAAAGGTTAAATGTAACACTCCACCCTGAGACCCACATTAACAAAGAGAATTACTCGGTAATTCTATCTACCAATGTGGAGAATAGGGCTGGTTAGGAGCGACCATATATAATTTTGTCTTAAACATCTACTGAATACGTCGATAAATGCTCGATATTTTTTCCTAACTCTTGTGAACTGATATATCCAATAAATGCTTAATACAAAACTATAGGTGACTAATGGATTTATCAGAAAAAATACAATAACAGAATGTATATCACATCACAGAACAGTAAACATCATATATACAAATACATATATACTTATATATCCTAGTACAAAAGAAAATGATATAAAAAATTGGTTAAAGGACCACACTATATCCATCTAATCAAAATACACATCAGAGTCAAGCGGAAATAAATATAAACTATGCAGAAGTGCTAGGCTGATATCCAAGCAGATGCATCAAAACTAAGTCCCATAATTAACAGCTAACATGAAACAACTTGGTCTGACCCAAGTATAAAATTACACAAGCCAGTCTAGCTAAAACAATCAGTTAATAAGGATGGATGATAATATGAAGTATAAGATACAAGGTGATAATTCTTCTTGAATGAGAAGAAGCAATAGAAAGAACACACGCCGATGACTTAAGTGGACCAATGTCACTTTAAGTATAAAAAGACATAAAAAGAGGTAACTCAAACAATAATACTCAAACATAGAAATAATTGCCTTATACCATCAGCGACATCCCGAAACATCTATAATGGTTTCAATGAGCCATATTCCCTAAAAAGGAGAAGTCTTAAACTCAAAATTCGAGAAACACCGTAAAGGACAAACACAAATATGAACTCATAAAAGAGTGATTTAAAAACTCAAAACTATGCCAAATGGAAAACTCTATATACATACATACATATATATATATATATATATATCCAATAAGAAGACTGTAAATCTCATATAAAAGCGCCGAAGGCGGCAAACTCAAATCTAAAGTATGGACCCAATAGCCCAATAAAAATCTCAAACTCCAATCTCAAAATATGGGCCTAACAACCCAACAAAAAGGATGGACTCAACACACCAATAAGAATCCAATAGCTCAAATCTTAAAATATGCATATGCAAAACTCTTGTCCAGTACTATATAAATTATAGGTACCTATCCTAGACGACCGAAGTCGTAAATCCCAGACGACTGAAGTTGTAAAACCCGGATGAACAAAGTCACATAAACTCTTGATGAGCCTAACAACTCGATAAAGATTGGACCCTGTTAGAACCTCAGTTCCTGATATTTTGATAATAACAATTATATGTGTTTATCTAACCAAGTTTTATAGGAAAATATGGATGAATAGATTCCAGATTGATGGACGTAATCTTTTACAGGTGTTAGAGTATGTGTCTTGTTAATAATATATGTTAAAATCTCTCCTAATTGGTATAGATGCACAGGCAATAAATACACGCACTTGTTTTCAAAGGAATTTTTAAAGTTATCTGAATTAGCAGAATTCAGACATCTGAATTATAAATTCAGACGTCTGAATGCTGAAGCAAAGAATTTTTTAACTAGCAAATTCATACATCTGAATACAATATTCAAACCTTTGAATAAGGTCAAAAATGAACTGTTTCAGCGCTGCCTTGTTATCTCCTACACTCAAAAGGCTGAATTTTAATTCAAAAGTCCGAGTTAAAAATAACAGCTAGTTTTTGAAAGGTTTCTTCTCTTCCCCGGACAGAAATAGCGTTCATTTCTGATTCATGGCAACTCTTCACTAATCATTGCAACCTTTAACAACTATAAATAGCAAGCAATTTCAACACCATTCTAAAAAAACAATTTTCTTATTTTGATTTCTAAACTCTACATTCCTGCCATTTACTTTCAAGTTTTGCAAATCAAACTATTTGATCCCCAAACACTCAAGCATACTCTTGTGTGGTCAACTAGACTTCCTTTCTTCACAAATTACACTATATACCATAACGGAGAAGATTATAGGAAGGGTGTACTTATATAAACTTATCAGTGCTATTTCAAAGCATACTCAGTCAGAAACATTCCTATTTGTATTTGAAGTCCTGTTGTAGTATCCTTAGGCGATAGAATTCCTATTTGGCTGTTTAGGCGATGTAATACCTGTTCCTCCGGGTGAAGCGAGGGTATTATTTAAATTCAGAAGGAGTCTGGGACTAGACGTATAATGAGAGTTCGAACCAGTATAAAAATCTCTGGTGTCATTTACTTTGCTACTTTTACTATTTACTTTCTTATTCTGCACAATTAGTTTATCCATATTACAAGATCCTATAGCACAATGACTTTTATTTGGTATCAGAGCGGTTATCTCTTAACCGTAACACAATATTTGATATTTTACTAATATGGAAAGTAACACTAACATAATTTTTACTGAAGGTCAATCCACTGCACGACCAGCATTTTTCAATGGTTTGAACTATAACTATTGGGCTTCTAGGATGAGAATCTATATGCAAGCTAATGGTTATGACACATGGAATATTTGTCAAACTGAACATCACATACCTACTACTGAATATTCAGAATGGTCTAACACACAAAAACTAGATGCTAATGCAAAATTATGAATATTTTATTTTTTGCACTAGATAAAAACAAGTTTAATAGAGTTAGCATGTGTACTAATGCTTATGAAATATGGTGCACATTGAAAATTATACATGAAGGCACTAACAAACTTAAACAAAGCAAGATCTCTATGCTTAAAAATCAGTTCCAAAACATTAGAATGAAGAAAGATGAATCTATAAACGATATGTACTCTAGATTTCAAGGCATATATCATTTACTTTTGGCACTAGGAGAAAAATTTACTAATTTTGATATCGTCTCAAAAATCCTAAATTCTCTAATGGATGAATGGGAACGAAAAGTCTTAGCAATCGAAGAAGCTAATGACATTTCTACCATCAAACCAAAAGAGTTGATAGGAAGTCTAGTGTCTTATGAAGTAAATCTCTAGGCTAAATGAGTATTGGCACAAGATAAAACGACTATAGCTTTTCAGGCAAAAAAAGAAGAATCTGATTCAGATGATGAAGATGTGGCTCTTATCGCAAAGAATTTCAAAAAGTTTTTGAAGTTCAAAAAGAACAACAGGTTTGGACATAACAAAAACAACATCAAATCATCAACTTCTACTATAGAATGCTATGGATGTCACAAGAAAGGTCATATGCATAAAGATTGTCCTGATCAAAAGAAAGACAAGTTCAAACACAAAAAGGAAAAATACAAAAAGAAGCATGCTTTTTTAGTAACATGGGATGATTCAGAATTCTCTTCCTCATCAGATAGTGACAGCGACAATGACAATGAACAAGAAAATGTTTGCTTTATGGCTACAGATGATGATGCAAGTGATTTAATTTTTGATGATTTAATTGAGATAAATTCAGTTTTGTTAGATAAAATGAAAAATGTCAATAGGCAATATAAAGAGGCTAGTGAAAAGTTAAACATAATCGAACTTGAAGTTGAAGTGCTAAGGGATGAAAAGAATATTTTATAAAAAGAACTTCAAGCTTCTCAAGAATCTTATTCTAATACAACCTCTCAAATTCCTATGCCGAGTCAAGAGACCAAAACTCAAAAAGAAAAGAATGACTCTCTCCAAGTTGAAAATCATGATTTAAAATCAAATGTTAAAATATTAGAATTAGATATCTCTAGTCTTAAAACACAGTTAGAAGGAATTACCAAGAACGTTTCAAATTTTAATAAAGGAAGGGAAAATCTCTCTAAAATTTTGGAAAATTCTCAAACTGTGTCAGATAAAAAGGGTTTAGGATATAAGAAAGCTTCAAATAGTTTACCTAAGAAAAGGAATTCATTCGAAAATCATGTTCATAAAAGAAATCATGGTATTATTGATAGTATTTCAAAAAGTCCAAAACATTCTAAGAACATTAAAATGTGGGTTCCTAAAACTAACAATTTTTTGATTAGGAACAAATACACAAAATCATTTATGGAAAATGTTCATAAGAATAAAGATTTTATTTACAAAGGGAATGCTAAACCTGCTTGGGTTTGGTTTCCTAAGACCTAACTCTTAGGACCCTAACAAAACGTGGGTACCAATATAATTTTCATATTTCTTGCAGGTACCACTTAAGAAGAGAGAGAAATGGATATTAGACAGTGCTTGCTCAAAACATATGACAGGAAATAAAGACATGTTGACTAATATAATCCACTCTGATGGAGGTTCTATCACTTTTGGAGATAATTCCAAAGGATACATCATCGGCAAAGGCAATATGAGCTATAATGGTACATCAAATTTACCTCTTATTACAAATGTTTTATTAGTTAAAAATCTGAAACATAATTTACTTAGTATCAGCTAACTTTGTGAAAAAAATTTAATATCCCTTTTTCTAAAGATAAGTGTAGCATTTTTGATAAAAATAAAAATCTTATTTTTGAAGGTAATAGAGATAGAAATATATATTTTTTAAATATAAAATTTATTCATGACACAAATATGTGCTTAATAGCCAAAGGAAATGATCCTTGGTTAGGACATAAAAGATTTTGTCACATAAATTTTAAAGGTATTTGTAAACTTTCTCAAAATGATTTAGTAAAAGATTTACCTAAAATGAATTTCAAATTAAAAAGTATTTGTGATGCTTGTCAATTAGGAAACTTATCAAATCATCTTTTAAATCAAAGAAAAATATTTCTACATTACAACCGCTTGAATTATTGCATTTGGTTCTTTTTGGACCAACGCAAATTCATTCTATTAATCATAACAGATATGTGTTTGTAATAGTAGATGATTTTTCAAGACACACTTGGACTATCTTTACGAAAAGTAAAAGTGATACTATTGAAAATTTTAAAATCTTTGTTAAAAGAATTCAAAATCTGAAAAGTTTGAAAATTAAGAACATTAGAAGTGATCATGGAGTTGAATTTGAAAGTGAGAATTTTGAACATTTTGTAATAAAAAGGGAATTTCGCATAACTTTTCTTTTCCTAGAACAGCATAATAAAATGGAATTGTAGAAAGGGAAAATAGAATTCTACAGGAATGTGCAAGGACTCTTTTAAATGGAAGCACTTTACCAAAGCAATTTAGGCCAGAAGCTATAGCAACTGCTTGTTATGTTTTGAATCATGTCTCCATTTGATCATAAAAAAAACATACACCACATGAACTTTTTAATGGAAGAAAACCAAATATATCGTATTTTAAAATTTTTGGTTCAAAATGTTTTATTCTTAATACAAAAGATCAGCTTGGTAAATTCGATCCAAAATCCGATGAAGAATATTCATAGGATATTCGAAACAAAATAAAGCTTATCGAATTTTCAATAAAAGAACTAAAATAATCAAAGAAACACTTCATGTTTCATTCGATGAGAATTTCAAAATAAATAATTAAATTTATGATGATGAGATAATTATTAAGATTGTCACATATACTAATACTAAAAAATCTTTTGATAATTCCATTACTCATAATGAAAACATTACTAATCATGAAAATGAGTTGAGACCTCCTCCTAGGATATTAAAAGACCACCCTGTTGAAAATGTTATTGGAGAAATTAATTCAAATGTTAGGGCTAGAAGTCAACTTAATCAAATGGGTCATGTAGTCGAATCTAAAAATGCTAAAGAAGCCTTTACTGATGACTATTGGATTATAGCTACAAGAAGAGCTAAACCAATTTGAATGAAACAAAGTTTGGGATTTAGTTCCTAGACCAAGTAATCAAACCGTCATTGGTACAAAATGGGTTTTCAAAAATAAAGCTGATGAACAAGGTAATATAACTAGGAATAAAGCTAGATTAGTAGCTCAAGTTTATAATTAGGAGGAAGGAATTGAATATGAAGAAACGTTTGCTCCAGTCGCCCGACTAGAAGCTATACGAATATTACTAGCCTTTACATGTTTCCATAATCTTAAACTTTATCAAATGGATGTTAAAAGTGCATTTTTAAATGGCAATATTAAAGAAAATGTTTTTGTTGAACAACCTCCCTTATTTACACATGAAAAATTTCTACACCATGTTTATAAACTTAAGAAAGCTTTATATGGTTTAAAACAAGCACCATGTGCTTGGTACGAACGTCTTAAAAGCTATCTTATAAATTCTGGTTTTGAAATAGGGAAAGTTGACCAGACAATTTTTATTAAGTAAACTAAAAAGGATATTTTAATTGTCCAAATTTATGTTGATGATATTATCTTTGGTTCTACAAATAATAAATTATGTCAGGATTTTTCTAACATAATGACTAAAGAATTTGAAATTTCACATATGGAAGAATTATCATATTTTCTTGGATTACAATTAAACAACTGGAAAATGGAATTTTTATTAACATGGAAAAATATTATAGCAATCTAATTAAACGCTTTGGTATGGAAAATACTTCAGCCAAACCTACTCCAATGTGTACAATAGTACATCTTGAACGACATGAGGATGGCAAAAGTGTTGACCAAAAATTATATCGAAGTATTATTGGATCTCTACTTAATTTAACTGCTAGTAGACCTTACATGAAAAGGCCCCAATTAACCATAGTGGTTATACTCCGGAACCAAAACGACCAAGGAAACTTCACTTTGGTTCTCCATCAACCAAATAAAAGATTAATGATATCCATCATTATCCATAGGAAACTTTGAATATTCAGAGAGAACTTTACTACGAAGAAAAAATTCAAGGACAAGAACTAAATTGGTTGGAGAAAATGGTCGCTCTGTGGCTCCACTCCATTTCAAAATCAAATGATCGTTCATTCACCTAAACATCCTTATGTATCACCAAACTCATGGGAATATGGACAATCGGTTGGATCACCAGCTCATCAGAACTACTTGTCTCCTTTCAAACCACTCAAAGAAAACACTAAGGTCGAACCAAGGAGTTTTGATGACTCTCCTTCCAACTATTAGTTTCTGTTATATTTTCTTATTTTTCATGTGGAATTTTATATAACATCTTGTTTGTTGATTATTTTAGTGGTCATGTTTTATAAAAAGTTAAATAATTTTTTAATTATTTTACAAACAAATATGATATTAGGATTATGTGCTAATTCAAACTTCTGAATTATAAAATCAGACGTCTGATTTGTCAATCTGGGCAAAAATTTCTACCCAGATTCAGACTTCTGTTTTTAAATTTTAGATGTCTGAATCAACACCGAAATACACTATTTTCTTGCTGCTTGTAAAAATGATCAAAATAGAAGTCTATTTTGAAAACAGACATCTGAATCATATCAGGCAAATTTTTAAAAAATGGGGCCTCCACCTTTTAATCCAACTACTTGTTCAACTTTACTCTCTTATCTTCTCATTTTTCACCGCATCTCTTCATTATTTACTTCACCAACCCATTATCTAAACCATAAAAACCATTAAAACTGAAAATTATTCCTCCAAAAATTCAAAACCAAGAGATCAAGAGAATCAACAATCGGACCATCTGAAGCACAAATTAGATCTTAGCTTTACAATGATACGGCTATTGCCAGATTCAACATAATGTAAACTCTAAAATCTTTGAAGGAGCTTTTATGCAATTTCCAGAATTCAACGACTATAGGATTAGAGAAATAGCGGAGTCGAACCATTTTGATTCATTAATTGGGTTCAATAACTTGAAAATCAATTATCTGCTTGTCAAGTTATTATATGCAAATATGAATTAAGGTCATCGCAATCCCCAAAATAGAGAAGATTGTATTTGGACGATGGTATTTGGCATAAAAAATTTCTCCCATTACAAAGATTAGGCTATATTTCAAGATGTCCTTACGAAGGAATAGACATTGACCATGTTGATGCGGATATATATGAACGAGATGAAGTATCCCATAGATTTCTTCCCAATGATATGACAAATATGATATCGTCTAAGCCGCGTCCTCAAGCTAGGATAATCCACCGAACACTCATCTGATCTCTACAACCAAGAACCGGCAGTTATGAGAAGCTTTACAAAAGAGATTTCCAAGCACTCTATGCTATTTATTCTAACCAACAAGTCAATTGGGGGAAAATTATATTGGATGAATTTCAAGATGCAACAATTCATCGGAAATACAAGACTTTACACTATGGTGCTTATATCATGAGAATTTTAACGTGATGTGGCATGTCAATACTCGATTCGGAATGTTGAACTATTAGCATGCTTGGCTTTAAAACTTTAGGGCTAATACAATTACCAAAGCAACTTTCATCTCATAATATCATTTCATTTCGACAAAGGATTGAAAACTGAAATCGTGGTATTCATCAACCATCTTATCAAATGTATCTCGTCATCTACATCTCAACCACGTCAACAAGAAGAAGAAGACTATGATGACATTTAAGAGATCCAAAGAGATGTCGCTCCAAAGCAAGCTCTTATTACAATCTCTTAAAACCGAAGGAAGTTTCAAGAACAAATGGTTCACTTGGAAAGAAACACGAACAAGAAATTCAAATCCATTAAGGGTTTCTTAAACAAAATTTGGGATAAGCTTTCGTGTGCATCTTCTTCATCTACCGACATACAACATACTCCGGCACCATTCACTTGGTCTTCTGACCAAGAAGAGAAAGAAGAAGATGATGAACAAGATGAAGATAGTGAGGAATTCTGAGGTGGTATGGATGATTTTATATCTTTTTGTTATGTTGTGTTATCTTATTGCTACAATTCTAGTTTCCGTCTTTTAAGTATTATGTTATGTTCTATGATGTTGTCATTTCAAACATTGTGTTATATTTTAATTAGCTATATGTTTCTCTCCATTAATTCTCTGTGATGCTGTCGTATTCTATATATATCATTGCTACTTTAGTCACTAATTTCTTTTAGTAATGACAAAGGGGGAGGAAAAGGTAAAAATATTGATGCATGAATTCTTTTATTCAGGGAGAGAAATTTTATATTTTCATAGTTTTCATTATCAAAAAGGGAAAGAATGTTAGAACCTCAGTTCCTGATATTTTGATAATTACAATTATATGTGTTTATCTAACCAAGTTTTACAGGAAAATATTGATGACTAGATTCCAGATTGATGGACGTAATCTTTTACGGGTTTTAGAGTCTATGCCTAGTTAATAGTATATGTTAAAATCTCTTCTAATTGGTATAGATGCACAAGAAATTGAACAGATGCACTTGTTTTCAAAAGAAGTTTTAAAGTAGTCTGAATTAGCAGAATTCAGACGTCTGAATCATAAATTCAGACGTCGGAATCATAAATTCAGACGTCTGAACGCTGAAGCAAAGAATTTTAACTAACAAATTCAGATGTCTGAATACAATATTCAGACGTCTGAATAAGGTCAAAAGTGCACTGTTTCGGCACTGCCTTGTTATCTCCTACACTCAGAAGGCTAAATTTTAATTCAGAAGGCTGAGTTAAAAATAACGGCTAGTTTTTGAATGGTTGCTTCTCTTCCCTGAACAGAAACAACATTCATTTTAATAGTTGCTTCTATTCTGATTCATAGCAGCTCTTCGCTAATCATTGCAACCTTTAACAACTATAAAAATCAGGCAATTTCATCACCATTCTAAAAAAACCAATTTTCTTATTTTGATTTCTAAACTCTATATTCTTGTTATTTACTTTCAAGTTTTAAAAATCAAACTATTTGTTCACCAAACACTCAAGCATATTCTTATATGGTCAACTAGACTTTCTTTCTCCGTAAATTACACTATATACCATAAAGGAGAAGATTATAGGAAGGGTGTACTTATATTGACTTACCAGTGCTATTTCAGAGCATACTTAGTCAGAAACATTTCCATTTGTATTTGAAGTCCTGTTGTAGTATCCTCGGGCAGTAGAAGTCATATTCGGTTGTTTAGGCAGTGTAATACTTGTTCCTCTAGGTGAAGCGAGTGTACTGTCTAAATCCAGAAGGAGTCTGAGACTGGACATAGAACGGGAGTTCGAAGAAGTATAAAAATCTCTGGTGTCATTTACTGTACTTCTTTTACTATTTACTTACTTATTCCGCACAATTAGTTTATCCATATTACACGATCCTACAGCACAGTGACTTTCATACCCAATAGCCCAACATGAGCCTAACAGCTCTAGTACTGGCATAGTAATCAGAGTGTGTCACAAACTCTTAGCTAGAAACCCAAAAGGTGGTAACATGCGTCCCATACCACACCTTCTTACTAAATGGTTTACTAATCGCTAGCCAATGCCACATTAGAAAACTCAGAAACCTTCGAAAACTCATGACTTGTCTCATCTCATCGACAAGTATAAATAAACCTCGTGATGGTTCCTCATGAACCATAAATCTCAAAATAGGAAATCACAAACTCAAGACTTGCCTCACATCATCGACAAGTATAAAAACATCATAATAGTTCTCGTCGACCATAACTCCTAAAATAGGAGAACTCAAACCATAATAACTCGCCAAATATTGGTCATCCTAGATAATTCCTATAAATTGGAATTATAAAACTCAAAATATGCCATTAAATGGAAAAACTCGTATAGTTTTGATCGTACAAGTCCGGAAGCACCAAAACAGGAAACACACGTGTCCCATACACGTGTTTTACTAAATCGTTTAATTCTCTTTCTCATACGCTCGAATAGTGCAAAAATGTGTATTTTATATTTAAACTAATTTACTTTAGAAAATAAGCTTTTAAAACCAATTTATGGAATCAGTTTTGAAAACTGTATCTAGAAATTACCTTATTATAGAGAATTAATAGATTTTTATATTTAGAAAATCTTTTAAAATACTATATAATAATTATTTGAATTTCCCTTTTTGATTTAAAAATTATTTCTAAATTGTTTGGAGAAAGCGTGCTCGAAAACATTGAAAAACCAATAAAATACTCAAAACCGATAACTCCAATTCAATTCGAATTCAACTCAAAAATCAATTGAAAGTCGATTCAAATTTGAATTACGATGTAACATTGGGGATTTTTCGACTCACGAAGGTCGACATCAATACGTCCATTGTATCAACCGCCAAACAATCGAAGCCCGGAAAACCGTACCGTTAGGGTTAAAGAAGAGGTAGAAGATAGAAGAAGAAAGGAAGAAGAAGCAACAGAAACAATATCAGAATCTCACAATCGTAGCGGAACAACATATATTAGATAAATGAATATCTTTATGACAAAGAACTATATCAGTTATTACATTACATCACATTACATTTCATTATCTGAGTTTACAACAACATACAGCGGAAAAGAAATACTATATATACTAGTTGATACGCCATGCCATCCAGCTTGCTCCTGATCTCAGAGCAACTTCTGAATTTCCAGAATAACCTGATAACCTAACTCTAGACTGCCCGTGTAGAAAATGATGGGCACCCAGAGTTTAGGAAGGAAACAATAAACTCCAGGTCGATCATGTGACTGGTGTGAGAACTTAAAACAGTTTATCTTTAAAAATAAACAAGGAAATATTTTAAAATAGATTTGCAATGCTTTTAGAAAATGAAACTACCATAAGGCCTCCCGCACACACACACAATGCAAACGCAGGATCGGAGGTGATTTCTCCTTATGATAGTTAAATACGCTTGATACGTAAATTTGTTTGATATTATTATTATAATTGCAAAGTGTAGGAAAACATTTCGAAAGTATGATATAAATCTTAGCCAACATAGACATTCCGAACTATGCCTACTACAGCTACCATCTAAACAGTGGTGACCACCATAAGTAAATGGCGGGTTCTACAACTAAAACCGTACAAGGTTTTGTATTGGAGTTTGGATTTCCATCTAATGGTCAGTCCAAGGAACATCCCATTGCCACATAGGTACGCCTCTGGAAAGACGCTCCAAGAATCTAACCGGATCTCTGCCAACACAAGGCCGGGTTACCACTAGCTGGGTAACTACTGACACGAATATGCCATCCCCCGGTCGCAACCGACCTAAATCCCGGGATTCACCAACAACCACAAAATAATAAGTTTGCAGCAACAACATAGGTTAAGTATGAGAGCTCCATACCATAATACCACCTCTATCCAGAAGGAAATTACAAACACTAAGGGGGCGCTATCCCCTAATAACCTTGCCGCATCTTTCCTGTTTTGACCATTATTGGGGTGAGAGGTCCGACGAAGTCTCATCAACAAAGCTACACTTTTCATAAAAGCCACGCTTTGATCAACAAATGCTCAACAGCACTTCGAATGCCACATTACCAAATTGGGAATGTATCACTAGTAACCATCAACTACATAACCTCTGAGCTCGTACGTCTCAGAGAAGGGTGTTAAGCTAAGAGAATAAATTCTCCGCCACCAACAGAAATATATTTGATAGAAACCGCCTTTACATCTGAAATTGTAATGTCAGACACACATCCATACAAGTCCATTCCGGGATCGAACGGAACCGAAGGCACTTCCAAAGAAGCCCTTGCAATCTGGATAATCACTAATCACGACTGGACTTCCCATCACAAAGGGTGATAAAATCTCTATATCGGAGATCAGCCGATGTAGAAACATTCGACGGTAATCTTTCCGTTTTCGAAAATACCCGGTCTTCAACACTGGTCTTCAAATGCTATCCATTACGACATATCATTATTCGGAATGGGATTTATGACTCAAAGGTCCTCTCCCGGCTAAACCGAATAACGAGCGCTTATTTTCAAAATAAGTGTAGCATTCAAATTCAAGCAAATCACACAAATACCCATTTAAAGGTAAATATTGATAGTCGGTTATTTAACTATCAAGGCCAACAAACAAATATCCAGCACCATAACAATCACTAGGCCCTTTTTATTAATCTTCCATAAATTAATAACTTGCCAGGTATTCACTTCAATTTATCTTTAAAAAGATATGTTCTCTAAACCATTTCAATTTCATATTGGAAAAGCAATTCCAAATACTTATTCATTTTCAATTTATCTTTAAAAGATAAAAACCCAAAACATTTCACTTCATATTGGAAAACATTCCATACTTATTTAACAATAAGTAATTCATAAATCTATTTATTTTCAATACTTAGAAAATATTCAATATACTTAAATCACAATTAAGTATATATTTCATTCTTTAAGGAAAACATTCTCTTAAAATCATTTATTTGAGTCAAAATGAATGTTGCGAAAACATCGTTACGACAACCCAAAATCACTAGTATAGGGATTTGAAATTTAGATAGATATATAAATCCCAATACTATATAAAACATTTCCTTTCGAAATCATTTACTATAACAACAGTGTTATAGTCCACCATTTCCTTATTTCTCGAAAACATCTACCTCAACAATGAATGTTGAAATCTATGGTTTCGATAGTTAATGCATTTTAAAACAACTTCAAATCGTTTTAATTCCATTTAAAAGATCATTTCCTAAAACATTTCTTTAATATATTATTCACTGTCCAAAATCGTGAATATACTTCGTTAACCAAATTTAAAATTTCTACACATTTTATTTTAAAGGGTTATCCACAGTCCAAAATCGTGAATATACTTCCTTTAATAAGCTATAATAATTAACTAATCAAATTCAGTTGGTTTTGGATTTATAAAACAACGTTTATAAATTCACAATTATATATAAATCTTATAAAAACTTCAACTTATAAGATTCCTTAATTATCACATTCTATTTATATCTCATTAAAATGCCCAAAATCCAATTTATAAGTTAATTTCTTATAAATCTTTTATTTTACAAAATCTATTCATTTTATAACTTCACAATTTTTAGATCTATAAATTTCATTCACTTATGAAATACATTTATACTTCATTTTAACACTTATAAAAAATTCGTTTTATAATTCCAATATTTTTAATTTACAAATATCAATTTTATAAATCTTTTATATAAACTGTTTATAATAATTTCAAAATCTCAATTTAAACTATTTTATAAAATTCATTAACTCTATATTTCAAAAATCACATTTTAACTATATTTCTCAAAAATCATAAATTTTATAACATAAAAAATATAACATTTATTTATTTTAAAATGAATCAATTTCCAAAATTCAATAAAACATATACTTTAAAAAATCACTTGAAAATCCTTTTAAATCCAAAATCGTTACTTTAACATTTTTAAAACTCAAAAAATAGGTCCAATGCTGCAACAACACTAAATATAACAATCACGGCATCCAAAACATCATATATCATATGATAACAGAATATATCACAATATCTGTAAATAAATCAATACGGTTGAGCAATCCAGCCGGATCCCTCCAACCTGTTTCCTTGCATCCATAGATGTTAGCACAATACCAATCCCGTTCCAATACGGGATATCGTGGTATATGGGTTCGTAAAATATTATCCGCTATTATGCGGCGCAATAGGGTCTCATCCGCTATATAATGCGGGAAAATCAACTCCAAGTACATATATAATACCAATTCCACTTCGCGATGGAATACCGCGTTATATGTGTTTAATAAATAACATCCGTTTAATATACGGCGCATAGGGTCTACTTCAAAACAATAGATAATATTTTATCATTCAATCACACAATCAAGAAATTTTAAATCTAACTATTTAAAATTTAAATCGTAACAATTTCGATTGAGTGAGAAGTTCTCAACTTGCTTTCAATAATGGTTGCAGTGTTTATTTCGAATAAAATTAAACGCACGTTTAATTTTACCCAAAATTTTCACTAGTTCCAATCAACTCCAATCCAATCCATCGCATAGTGCTCGCGAATACGAAGCCAACGGAATTCGTTTCGTCACTTTTCGACCTCGTATGACCACGATATAGCATTACAAAGTTCATACGAGTTTATATAAATTAATTTACATATTTCTTTTTTATATAACCTTTTGCATCTGGCCGTTCATTCTGAAGTAGAGAATCTGGGCCGCGCTTCCATTCCTTCTCCCTCCCTTCGTTCTTTGCGTACGTGAACCCAAAACTCACGATAAAACCCAATGGCCGCGCCACCATCTTCGATAGTGATGACGATCAGCTACCTGGGTTTCGAAGCCCAAAGTGTGCTCCATCTTCGTGCAAAACACGGCTCAGCTTGGCCCCTTGATCGTCTCGGTTTTCGTGCGTGAACAATAGACGTTCAAACCCAATTTTACGTCGATCCGCTAATTAAAAATCGATCGTGACCGTTGGATTTGTAGAGCTTGTTCAGCTCTACGGGTTTGCAGTTTGAAGTTTATGAAAATAGTGTATGGATTAGAAGATATCGAGAGAGAAACGATAGAGATTTTCGGCCATTGAAGGATAGTGGCGGCCTGAAAGTAAATTAGGGTTTGATTGTAAATGTGAAATATTGGTGGCCATTTATAGAAAATTATGCGCGCACTATTAATCCCAAAAAATTTTGAACTCCAAACGAAGCGTGCCGCCTGGCATTTATAATGTTTTACCTCCATTCCGAACACAATGAAATATATATATATACAGGGAGCCAATTCGATCAAATTTGGAAGATAAGTTTTTGAATCGACTATTTAAATTCAAATTTCACTCGAATCGATTTCTACGTGTTTTAGCTCGCCCCGGACAAACCGTAAGTCCGATTGACACGAAATTTGCAACCATACAATAAAATAACATTACGGATCCAATGAAACTGGTTTCGTCGAAATCCGAGACTATTTGAAAAATGGCTATTTTTACTCGTCATTAAATATTAAAATATTCAATTTCTGCAAATTAACTTTTAATTCGAATTTAAAAGTTCTATAACATCATTCTAACTCCAATATGATTAAATACAACTTTACAAATCAATTTTAATCACATTAAACCCAATTTTCAATTATTTCTGTAATTTCAAACATTAAATTGTCGATTTAAATTATCCAATTAAATCCAGATATTCGAAATAAAATTTATTCGACTTACAAATTTTACGTGTTAATATTTAAAATCAATTAAATATATGAATTTCAAATGACAGAAATTCTGGGTCGTTACATTCAAATACTCCAAAATTTAGCTAGCCTATTGATAGGCATCATAGATATTAAAAACAGTACAAATATATCATGAAAACCAAGAGTAGAAGCTAAGAAATCAATACGGAAACAACCGAAAACAAGAAAACTCACACAAGCAAGTACAATAGTAGACAAGGCTCCCTAGGTCAACCGTACGGCCGACCCAAAGATAGGCCTGGTCGAACTAGCGGTCGACCTAGGCAAGCTTCACACGCGATTTTCTTCCCAGATCTTTTTCAGGCGACAAACCGATTTTCAGGCGAACTTTTGACATAGCAACTGAAATTGTTTTTCCACCAAATTTTGCAGGTATATAGAGAAACATATAAACTACAAACTGGGAGAAATTCTGCAGCATTGCATCGTCGAAATCGGAAGTTACAAGAATGTAATATATATACTAAGATCATATTTCACAAGAGAGAAAAACTGAAACAAAAATTGTTTACAGAGTACGTATTTTGCACAAAAACTTCTCTTTGAGCATTGTAGCAGCTAGAAAATGTGAGTTATCAGCTCATTGTGCTATAAGAAAGCAAAAACCCGGATTATCCACTGAAAGGAAGAAGCTTTGCTCGAATTTAGGCCTTAGTATCCTATATAAACTTGAAACAGAGGCATGCAAGAAGAAACAAGTACTATTAATGGAGAATCATCTTTAAAACATGATTTTTGATGAATAAATGTGTGACGACCTAGGATTTTGGACATTTGAAATTGAAATATTTAATCGATTTTAAATATTTAAACGTTAATTTCTAACTTGAATTTCAAATGCCACTATTTATTGAGTAATTTATTTATTTTTTAAATAATTGGAATTTGGGTAAATGGTTGAATCTAAGATTTTAAGCTAGTTAAAAATAATTTGAAGGCTTGTAAAATTTATATTGATAGTACTAAAGATAGTAAAAGTGTCAAAATTGAATTTAAAAGTGTTTTGTTCAATTTTGAATTTATATCGTTTAAATTGACATTTGAAAATAGCCTTCTGAGGCATAGTCTTGGAATTTGACGAAACGAGTTCCATTAGATCCGTAATAATGGATTACTATCGGATTTCTATAGTGTTTAAAGTTTCGTGTGATCATACGATATATAGACACGCTGAAATCTATATTGAAAATTTAATAAATAACTAGTCCAAAAAGCTATGTTCTCCGTATGATCGAATTAGGACTCGAAACCTTTTCCATTGCATCCAGAATAGGGGTATAACATTATGATTGCATAGCGGCATGCTTTGAAAGGAGGTCAAGATTTTAAGCTATGAATTCAACACGATTTAAATTTTAATTTAAAGTTAAATATAAATAATATTATTTCATTGAAACACTGCAGCCTTTTCTTCCACGTGCCCCCTACATCTTCTACTCACGCACCAGATGTCCACCTCGTTTTCTCTTTGAAACAACAAGATGATAAATTATAATAAAAAAGAAAATAGATCTCGGTAGGAAGAAAAATAAAGGAGGGAAGAACGAACAAACAAGAATTGGAAATTTTGTCTTCCCTTTCTAGTCCTTCTCATTCAAAATTGAAAACAAATCCCAAAATCAGTCCCTCCTCTGTTCCTTTTATTCGAACAAGTTCATTCATAATCTCCAACAAAAGAAAATATATAATGGCCGAACTAAAGTATAATAGGATGCCAATATTTAACTTTGTTCTCCTCCTCACCCCTCAATCTAAGATCCAATACGTATTCCCAAATCGCGAATAATAAATCGCGGCCTTCCTTCCCTGAACGAAATCAATTCGTTCGAATTTGATTTGATGCTCTTCGTTTTGTTCAATTTTCAAGCTCGAGGTAGTTATGCTCACGGGATTGGAGGAAGGCGAGGCATTCATTCGGTAGCAGGCACTGTGTCGTGTGGTGCGAGAGCGCGAGAAGGAGAGGGCTGAGCTCCGTCGCGAGCACGTGGAAGGTCAGAGAAGGCGGTGTGTTTGGGATGGGGCAGAAGCTCAGCAAGGCTAGTGTTCGATGGAGCGAACAACGATGGTCGACGAAGCAGTTTAGGAGCTGATGTGATCTGGCGGCATCTTGCGTGCAAGTCGCTGTTGGAAGTTGTTTGTAAGGTGTAATTATATTTGGTTTAATTTAATTAAATATATATATATATATAGTTTTTCAATTTATAAAATAATAATAATAATAATAATAAATTGTATAGTTTATAGTAATAAGATAATTTTGTTTTAATATATAGGTTAAAAGGAATTGTATTTTTAGATGTGCATAAAAGGTTCAAAGCAGAAAATATACATACACATAAGACTTTGGAAAATTTAAGAATTTATATAACTTTGATTTTTATGAAATCTATATAGAATATTTTCATAAGTACATATATGTAGCTTCAAAAGAAAAATAAATATACATAGACCTATTTTAACTTGCTAGTTTATTTTAAATAATGGATTTAGTGAAAAAATGGTTTAACTAACTTATTTAATTATTTTAGCTACTAAAAGATTTGTAAAAAAGGGGAAATTATTAGTTAACACCAAATTATTAGTTAAATAAATAAATAGTAATTAATTGTTCGATCAATTCAAATATTAATAAACCGTATACAAGGTCTTAAATCGTGAAGAACCAAGTCAAGATCAAAGTGAATTGCAAACAATATGAAAGGTGAGTAAATCTCACTCATTCGGATTACCTATTAAATTTAAATAGTTAAATTTAAATTATTGTTTGTTTACTTGAATTGATAATTTAATATCAGTCTAGATATGGTATTATATGTAGTAGTGTATATATATATATATATATATATATATTGGAGTGATTGATTTTCCTGCATTATATAGCCGATGAGACCCTATGCACCCCGCATAATAGCAGATGACCCTATATACCGTGATATCCCACTCGAAGTGGGATTGGTATTTTATATTGTGCTAACATCTGTGGATGTAGGAAAACGGATTGGAAGGATCCAATAGGATTCCTCAAAACGTTTAATTTATTTTATATCAAGCGATGTGATTTATTTGATGATCCGTGATATATTATATATTGATCATATTGGGAATTGAAATTATTGAATGCTATGCTTGGCTAAATAATATATAAATATTTTGAGAAAAGGAAAAATATACATAAAGTTTTGATTTTTAAAGGAAATGAAAAGAAAATATTTAAGTAAATAATTATTGGGAATTTGAAAATCGGGCAATAAATTTCAAAGGAAATTTAAGCCAGGAAATCGGTTTGAAATCGATTAAGTGTTTTGGAAACTGTGATTTAAAGGAAAATGGAAAATGGAAATTTGTAAAATGGTTTATAAATGAAGTGGAATATTTATCAGTGGATAAATTTGAAAGTATAGATTCCGGTGGAATCTATAAGGAAAGGTGTAATTCATTTTAAAAATAAACGGTGATTTTATTTTTAAAAGTTGGAAAGTATATTTTTCCTGGAAAACTAAGTATATTTTCAAAGAAAGATTTCAAAGTATAAACTAGAAGTTTAAAAATGTTTTTTTAGAATGTTTTAGGATATTTATATTTTAATTATTTTTAAGTGATAACTAAATATCTATTTAAGTTAATTATGGTAGTTAATTATTTTTAAATGTAAAATAAGTATTATGATTTTTAAAAAGGAATATTAAGATAAATATTTGATATAATAACTTTATTTTAAAAGGAAATTTTGGTTTAAGCTTTACTCAGAAACTCTTATTCAATTTCTTAAGTATTTTTTATTTAAAGTAATTTTAGTAGCCTTAATGTAAATAATTTAAGTATATATTTTCGAAAGTGATTATAAGGAGATGGAAATGTATTTTAAAAACAAATAGTGGTTTTATTTTTAAAGGTGTAGGAAAGAAATTTTCGGGATTAAGTCATAAATTAAATTGGGGTAAATCGAGAAGGATTTATTAACTGATTAAACTGACTATTTTGGAATGGAAAGTGTATTTTCCTTAAAAAGCCAATGTGTTTTTAAAGCAGATTTTTAAGCATAAGTTAGAGGTTTTAAAGTATTTTTAAAATAATGTTTTAGAAAGAAATTATTATTTAGTGGTTTTAAAATTTCTGTAACAACACTATATTTTGTAATTATTTTAATTGTATATTTAATTTATTTCAATTGAAATTCCTGATTTAAAAACTTTATTTTACTTATTAAAATGAATAAATTTTTTATTTAAATATAAATTTTGATTTGTATGTGAATTAGAATTTCAAACATGAATAAATCGACTATTTCCAGAAAATGTGAATTTTGTTCAATATGGTCAAACTTTGACTTTTAAATTTAAAATTTAAATATATGAAAATTTTAATTTTGTCCTTTATTATGGAAATAAATTAAATTTTAAGAATACTTCTTTTCGTTTCGTTGAAATCTGATTTATATTGTGAAAGTTATGCTTTTTACAATACTGTATGTAAATTGTTTTATTTAACAAAATTATTTATTTTAATTTATATAAATAGTATTTTTGTTTGATATATCATGTTCTAATTTGTGTAACATGATATGTTATGTATAATTTTATTTTTAAAACATTTTTAAAAGTGAAATTATAAATTTTGAATGTTAATTGTATATTGTTTACAATTTTGAATTCCAATTTCAATTAAATAATGTATTTTCTTTATTTATTTTCTATTTTCCTAAGATATTATTTTATTTTCATTTCCACTTTATTTTATTCAGTTTTTATTTTTATTTACTTGATTTTTATTTTGTTTATTTTGATTTAAAAAGAAATGGAAATACAAGGAGACAAAACCCTTTCATTTTCTGGTGACTTTTCATTAGCCTTGTCCTTTCATCTTTCTTTTGGCTTTTCATTGCTTTTGGCCATTCATTCCTTTGCCTAGCCGTGTATTCCTTTAATTTTTCACATGATAAATCTTTCTGATCTCATAAACTCACGGCCACTCCTTCTTGAGAGAAAAATTTTGTAAGTTTTTTTGGCTTCTTTCTTATTTTTCTTCTTATTTTACATTGATTTTGACTTGATCTTTCTTGTGCTTTGCTAGGAAACTACTCCTACATCACTACCATCCTCTCGACCATCACCAGCTATGTTAGCACCATCACCTTCCCTTTGTCCAAATCTGGACATGACCATTGGATGAAGCCATCACCAGAAAAGCTTTGCACAAACTCCACCAAAACCATGCTAGTCGAGCCAATACTTCACCCGATCCATCATATATTACCACGGCCACCCCCTTAGCCACCACCACCAACTAGTATAATACCTCTGGTCGTCCCCTCTACACTGACCTGACCTGAACCAGAGCATGGCTGAGCCCAATATAGTGTAGACCGAGCCTACATTCACCAAAACTCCACTTATTTTGCCTTGATCATTTATCTTCTTCAAGTTGCAACTCCTACCATCATCATCCCACTGTTTTGCCTTCTTTTTGCTGACCATTGGATGAGCATTTCAGGTCTAGACCTGATCACGGCTGAGTCAAATGATGTCATGGCCAAGCATTTGGATGGTTAAAGCAAGGTCTAGTCATTCTATTCCTTGTTGCTTTTAAATTTCCAATTGTTTCAATATATTTTATATTGAATACATATGTTTATATTGTCTTGTTTATTTGTTGTATACAAAGTCAATGTCAAGGGCTCTCTATTCTTCAAATCAAAAGCATGCTTGTCGTGCCTTTGGAATCGCTCTTTTGTGTGTTGTTTGTCTCTAGCTTTGATAAAGGTGAGTCTTTCTCACTCTGGCATTTTACTTATGAATTAGTGAATCGATGACAAGTATTTAGTAACTTAAAATGTTTATGCAAGTAAATGATGATTATAATATATGCTATGCCATGTTATTACCATGTTTACTTTGTAAATTATCACCTGATATATGATATATGACATTATATTATGACATTGACATTGTATATATTGTTTATGCATATATTCACACTGCAAGTTCCCTTTTAGAATATAATCACTATGGGTTGAAATGATACATACCCGAACGGACTTTAGAATAGGGAAAATTGTTATGGGTTGAAATGATAGGCTTGAGTGATTTTTACTTATTTTTATTTACTTGGGATTGTGGGTTTGAAATGATAGAACCTAGGTTTTCTTTTTAAATTGCGGATTGAAATGATATAAATCCGTATCACTTGACGTAGGTTAGAAAATTATATACAGATCCTGTGGTATATTTTTAAAATTATTTTCCTAAGATATGTATTTTTAAATATGAAATTTTGATTTAAAAATATGTATTTATGGTTTTGAGAAAGTTAAATATTAAGTTTTGAAATTGTGAATTTAAGTATGTAAATTTGAAGTAAATGTGATTTTTGACTTTAAATTATATTTATAAAATATAAGTAAATAATGGAAATTTAATTTAAAGTTTTGAAATGATATTTGAAGTAAAATGTTAAGTTTTTTTTAAATTTTATATGTAAATAAAGAGTGAAATTTTGACTTAACAAATGAATTAAATTTTTAATTGGATATTTGGTTTTAAAATTGTATTGTGATAAATCGTATGTTAAAAATATTTAAATGTGAAATTTTGAAGTCTAGAAATATGATTTATAAATTTAAATAGAATTTTTTTGAAGTTTTATTGTTTTTGAAAAGTTATAATAAAATCTGGAATTTTATTAATGGCATTTCTAAAATGCTATAGTTTTATGACAGCACTTTAAATGCTGTTGTTTTGAACTTAACTATGTTTGAAATAACTAAATATCTATTACAGCATTTTATGAATGCCTTTATTCTTGAACTAAACTATTTGGGAAACTATAAGCTATGATCGCACTTTGTAAATGTCGGCGTTGCTATAATTTGACAATGTTTTGAAATATTATATATTTTAACACTTTTTGAGTTATATTTTAAAGTGTTAAATGATTTAACTTTTGGAAGTTGATTATTTGTGAAATATAAGGAGTTTTAAATATAATTTAATATTTAAATTTGAATTTTAAGGAATTTAAATTGAATTTGAATTTATATAAGGTTTACTTGGTTATGTGTTAAATGGAATGAAATGTAATGAGATTAATGAATTTTTGAATGAAAAATGTGTTTTGTAATGATATTTGAAAATAATAAATGGATGACGTATTTGATTTAAAAATGATATTTAAATTTGAATTCAAATAATGATTTGATAATGAGGTTTTAGAAGGATATGATATTTTAATGACTTTGAAATGGTTTTGAATGACATAATTGTTATCCCGCTTTTTGGCAAAGCCGTGATACCAAAAGATCGATTGAAAACATAGGACAATTCGTCTCAGAGATTGGTCATACTACGCTTCACTATGGATATGCTGGATTTTGTTCGAGTCCAGATTGAGCTACAATTGTAGGGTATGACAAGAAAGATCGTAATAGTCAGCATCTCAAGTCTCAATTCAATCCGAGTTCGTATGGTCAAATTATCACCAATGAAAAGTAGAGGAAATAGCTTTAGGCTCGAATCCATAGGACATAGCCTTGGTTCGAATCCATCGAGCAAGCCTTGGTTCGAGTCCATCAGGACAGGGCCTTGGTTCGAATCCATCGAGCAAGCCTTGGTTCGAGTCCATCAGGACATAACCTTGGTTCGAATCCATCGAGCAAGCCTTGGTTCGAGTCCATCAGGACAGGGCCTTGGTTTGAATCCATCGGAGCATTCCCTACTTCGAATCCATCAAGGGAAAGACCTTCGAATCCATGCAGTTGAACAACTTCGACTCCATCCCACGACCGTCTTCGAATTCATTCAGTTGAGAAGCCTTCGTGTCGATCAACTATCGCATACCTTGATCGATACGAAGGAACATCCATTCGATCGAATCGAAGGAGCATGTCTTCGAATCCACTCCTTCGAATCCACCAATCAAGGCGGATAAAACCATAGGTTCGACCCAGTAAACACGGAGAAAAAGATGGATCAACCAGAGAAGCGCGCGCACCACGTCACCAGGCACATGCTCGAGTCATCGATTCGGCCCTATCGATTCGAAGGGATCGATTCGAACCAAGCGTGTCAACCGAGAATGCAACCTTGAATCGATCATAACTCGAGATCTAGAAGTCTAAATGCTATGAAATTTTCACAGGAGCTTGCATGCATGTTGAAGAATGTCCATACTAAATTTCACCTTGATTTGACAATTTTTTGATCGACTCGAACTAGAGTTCGAATCGATCCTAAAGTGGGCCTGGATTCCCTAAGGCCGGGCATGTGGGCCCCCTCACGTGCCGGAAGCGGTCTCCCCGGATTTTAGGCGAAATATCAGCCTCCTACACCTATAAATAGAGCCCGTGGACATTCAGAAAGGGGATCGAAGAATTTTTAGAGAAAAAGCACGCCCGAACGCTGCCAGAATCACTCCATATCGTCTTCACTGCTGCTGATTTCGAGTTTAAGTCTATGATCTGCTGTATTTCGCTCTAAAACACTTGTAACCTTCAATTATTAAGCAATAAAGTGATAAAAACTTCATAGTGGAGGTAGGCAAAACGCCGAACCACTCTATATTACTGTCTTTCGTGCAATTTACTTTCCTGTGATTTGGAGTTTTTGTTAGATAATCCTCATTTTAAATTTAATTTCTTTATTTATTATCTCTTCAAAAAACTTTCGAAGGGTGTTGCCCAATTTTGGTGCAAACACTTTGGTGCTTTCACTGAGAAAACCCAGGTTTTCTTCTGTTCGTTGGATCTATCATCGATATCGGATTGCATAAATCTAAGAGAGAGATCCAGACTTCAATTTTAGACTCCTTCCATACTCTTCAGATTTACCAAAATCTAGGAAAGGATTCTACACCTCAAGATGGTTAGCACGAGAACCACTTCTACTGCTGCTGGCGAAGAAGGCCGAGATAGACAAAATCCCCCACAACTCCCTCCACCCAATCAAGATGATACCGGGCACTCAGATCCATCAGGTCCGGTCACTCGATAAGAGTTCCAGACATTGCTCCAGGAACTAACCCAAAGTCGACAACAGTTGACTGAACAACTACGTGCCAATGTTGAGTTGACTAATGAACTAAACCGCCAAAGGCGTAGAAGATCTAGAAGGGACCACGCCCCTCATTCCTCCACCGAAAGCTCTGCCTCGTCTGATTACAGCGGCAGATCTACACGTCCCAGGCTAGACGGAAACCATGTGCATACTACTGGTCACCAACAAGCATTAACTGTTGGGTAGATAAGAGTTGGCCCTTCTGCCAGTTTTCATACTAGACCCTCTTCACGAGGAGGCACTGTTCCACAACATACTATGGACAACCAAGCCACCGCCACTGCAGTTGACATAGGAGTTGATGCCCGAAATCACTCCAATCAAAACTACCACCAGCAGGAACATACTCTGGGGCCATGTGTCCCAGAAGACACCAAGCCAAGGAGACGAGATACGGATCGTCGACAGCGCCCGATCCTACCTCGCACTGTGGAACCCGACCATAGTTTGGCTCGCCACCCTCCGAATATAGCAACACCTGACCTCTCAGCTATGGTACGCCAAATGATCCGCGAAAGTCAGGGCTTAACAAATGACTATTGGGGAATCTCCCGAAGTCATACTCCGTTCACCGACGACATATTATATGCTGAACCTCCTCGGCGATTCAGGATGCCGACTCTCCCCATGTATGAAGGAAATTCCAACCCTAACCAACATATTCTGAAATACGAATGGTCGATGACTGCTGCAAGAGCTGATGATGCAGTAAAATGCCGTAGTTTTCCCATTTCTTTAGGAGGAATTGCGACGATGTGGTTTACACGATTAACACCACGATCTATCTCTTCATTTGACCAACTGGCTACTAAATTTGTTGAACAGTTCCGTATGCACATTGCCAGGCCTAAAGACGTAAATACTTTATCTAGTGTCACTCAAGCTCCAGGAGAGACACTCAGGCGATATTTGGAAAGATTCAATGCCGCTTGTGCAGAGTCACTAACCCCAATGATAATTCAATCTTGATGGCCTTGACTAAGGGGATTGACCCCGACTCTGAATTTAGAAATTGGCTACTGGGAAACCTCCCGCATCGTTGGATCGTTTCTACTCCACAGCTGCCCAATTCTTAAGGCGTGAGGATGCGAAACAATCTAGGAAGCAGGACAATGCGAGACCTAGCAATGAAGGGATTCAAAGCAATGTGGCGGTTAAACAGTCAGGGGAGAGCTTAGGAAAAGTACAGTTGAATATTCAAAACAAGCAAACCCAACCGAGGAACGACGATAATAGAAATAAGAAGCAGGATCAGAATCGTGGCCCGCGGCATAGGGCGCAAATGTTTGAAAGCTATACACCACTGAATACGTTACTGGAAAACGTGTATCTACAAACTTGTAATGCGATGCAGTATAAGAAGCCAACTCCGAAGCCATCGTCGGAGAGACAGATTCAAACGGGAAAGTTCTGTATATTCCATGAAAGTTATGGATCACAATACCAATGATTGCAGGCATTTACAAGGTCTTATTGAAAAATTGATCAGGGAAAGGAAGTTAGATTAGTTCGTGCGGGCACCACAGGCTGGTGGTGTGGGCCCGTCAAACCAAAACTGTGCACAAAACCAAGAGAGACAGGAGGAGCCCGCTCGTACAGGCGGAAGGTTGGTCATAAATACAGTTAGTGGTGATCCTCATCCAGCGGACCGAAGCTGGAGGGAAATGGAATCATACGCCAATTTGATCTGGCATGTGAGTTTCGAAAGTTGCAGTACACTTGATGAAGGGGCTCCGGCCAAACAACAGAGGACGATGGCAGATGACATCGTATTTAGAAACCGGGATGCTAATAAGGTCGAAGCCCAAACTATAGACCCACTAGACATATCTGCGCAGGTTGGTCCTGCTTGGATGAAGAGGATCTCGGTGGACAGTGGGAGTTCAGTAAATATCTTGTTTAAGAGAGCATATGATCAAATGATGATGGAAGCCAAAGATTTAAAGCCTTGTCAATCTAGAATCCATGGCTTTGATGGAAGTGCTAATATACCCACTGGAGTGGTGGAGTTACCAGTGGAGTTGGGAGTTGGAGAACGCCGAAGGGTCCGAATGTTACAATTTGTTGTACTAGATATCCACTCTCCATACAATGCTTTTTTGGGCCGACCGACCCTTGCCGAATTCAGGGCAGCGATTCCCCCGTGGTGTTTAACTTTGAAATTTCCCACTGATCGTGGGATTAGGGTCATTCATGGAGATCAGGCTCCTAGGAGAGCCTGCTATGTTGCCGAACTACGAGAAGCGCAGAGAAAGGAGAAAGGAAAGGGCGTGGAGGAATCTCTCTGCGTCCGTTTCGCCGATGATTGACAATTAGTGCCTAGGCCTTGGCCCGGGCACCACGACCAATTTCAGAAAGATCTAGACCCCAGAGACACTGAAGGTAATGATGAATCTAAGAAAGTCAGGCTTCCCCTGCCGAGTTGACAATTGACATTCTAGTTAATGATGATGATGATTCAAAAATGTTAAAAATTGGGTCTTAACTAATCCCACAAGTGCAACGGGAATTGGTCGAATTTCTCCAAGAAAATCTAGACGTATTCACTTGGACGCACTCTGGTATGTGTGGAATCTCGCCGGATATCGCGAGCCACACCTTGAGTATTGACCCACGGTATATCCCGGTCAAACAAAAAAGACGCGGTATGGATCCAGAGAGATCTGCCGCCCTCAAAGAAGAAGTTGATAAGCTAAGAGCGAATGGGTTTATTCGAGATGCTTTGTACCCGGAGTGGGTATCCAACCCTGTACTTGTCCGAAAACCGAATGGGAAATGGAGAACGTGTATCGATTGCTCTGACTTAAATAAGGCTTGTCCGAAAGACAGCTTTCCACATCCCCAAATCGATCAACTTGTGGACTCAACGGCCGGGCATGAATTATTATCTTTCATGGAAGCTTATTCTTGTAACAATCAGATACCCATGCATGTGCCCGACCAAGAACATACGAGCTTTGTAACTGACCTGGGATTATGCTGCTACAAGGTAATGCCTTTTGGATTAAAGAATGCCGGAGCAACTTATCAGCGCTTAGTCAATCGAATGTTTGCCGACCAGATCGGGAAAACTATGGAAGTTTATGTAGACGATATGTTTGTAAAATCGCGATACTCCACTGATCACGTCAAAGACTTAGAGTCAATGTTCAATGTCCTCCGGAGATATGGGATGAAGCTTAATCCGCTAAAGTTTCATTTTGGAGTCGCATCCGGAAAATTCCTTGGGTTCATTGTCAACGCCCGAGGAATAGAGGCCAACCCCGAAAAGATTTGGGCAACCAAGAATCTTCAAACTCCGAGGACCATAAAACAGGTTCAAAGCCTTAATGGAAATGTTGCAGCACTGAGCAGGTTCATCTCGAAATTAACTGACAAATGCATACCCTTCTTCGACCTGATCCGAAAAGGGAAACGAAACTTCGAATGGACTACGGAATGTGAGGGCGCATTTCAATCACTGATTCAGCATCTTTCCACACCGCCGATCCTTTCAAAATCTGTTGATCATGAACAGTTATACCTCTATCTGGCCGTATTTGAAAACGCAATCAGTGCCGCGTTAGTTTGGGAGGAAGACCGAGTACAGAAACCAGTCTATTATATTAGCAAACGGTTAATCAAAGCCGAGAGAAATTATCCAAGGTTATAAAAATTGGCATACTGCCTAGTCATCGCCTCGAGGAAGTTCCGTTCATATTTTCAGGCTCATCCCATCACCGTGTACACCGATCAGTCGTTACGACAAGTCCTCACACGACCTGAGACGTCTGGAAGGTTACTAAATGGAACATTGATCTGAGTCAATTCGACATCACTTATACTCCGAGACGAGCCATACGCGGTCAAGTCCTTGCAGATTTCATTGCCGAATTCACTACTCCTGAAGACTTACCTGAAACTAGTAAATCCCTCGAATACATATGGAAGCTATATACTGACGGTGCATCCAACGATTGGTGCTCGGGCGCAGGGATAGTGCTTGAAACTCCCGAGGGTCGATTCATATGCTACGCTTTAAAGTTTGATTTCCATGCAACCAACAATGAAGCAGAATATGAAGCTTTGCTTACTGGGTTGAAGTTGGCCCGTGATCTAAGAATTATTGCTGTGGAAATCTACTGTGATTCCAAGTTGGTAGTATGCCAAGTTCGGGGTGAATACCAGGCCAAAGATCGAAGATTAGCCGCTTATCTAGCCCGGGTCCGTGAAACACTTGATCAGTTCGATTATTATACCATTTTCTACATACCCCGAGAGCACAATCAGAAAGCCGATTCGTTGGCAAAGTTGGCAAGTACAGGCGAAGCTCAACACTTGGGACTCGTTCCTGTTGAGACTTTATCCTCTCCAAGCATTGATCGAGCAGAGAATGAATTCACATTTGAAGCTACTTCCACCAGGGAATCGTGGATGACCCCCTACTGAGATTACATTGAGCGTGGTATATTACCCGAACGACGAAGTGATAAAAGACAAATTCTTTGAAAAGATTCACGATTTGTCATTCAGAATGGAGTTATGCATCGAGGGGGATATTCTGTTCCCCTTCTCCGGTGTATCGCACACGACGAAGTCAAACGACTGTTACACGATGTGCACGAAGGAGAATGTGGCGATCACACTGGGGGGCAAGCACTTGCCAAGAAAATACTCCAATATGGGTATTATTGGCCTACCGTAAATCGCGATGCTATGGACTATGCCAAAAGGTGTGATAAATGCCAAAAACACGCTCGAATTCCCAGAGCTCTACCTACTGAAATAACCCAAATGGTCAGTCCATGGCCATTGCAATATGGGGAGTTGATATAATTGGTGCATTGCCTTTAGCTAAAGGTGGTGCGAAGTACGCCATCGTCGCAGTTGATTACTTCACCAAATGGGCTGAAGCTGAACCTCTTGCAACAATTACAACAAAGAAAGTGATCAATTTCATGGTACGCAACATCATCTGCCGGTTTGGTCTCCCGCATACTATTATCACTGATAATGGAGCCCAATTCGACAGTGTTGAATTCAAGAACTTCTGTCAACGATTTCACATCCATAAGAAATTCTCTGTAGTAGCACACCCTCAAGCAAATGGTCAAGTTGGAGCCGTCAATAAGTTTATCAAGTCTATTCTGAAGAAGCGACTGGAAAAAGCCGGGGGAAAATGGGTTGATGAACTGCCTATGGCTTTATGGGCTTATCGAACAACTCACAAGACTACAAACAACCACACTCCATTTTCTCTATCCTATGGCTTTGAAGCCGTTATTCCAGTCGAATTTGAAGTTCGCTCTCATCGGGTGACATATTATGATCTGAAAATGAATGCCATATTACTTGTTGAATCTCTAGATCTACTTGATGAGAAGCGTGAAGAAGCTGATTTAAGGGCAGCCGCATATCGGGGTCGAGTCGCTCGAATATACAATGCCAAGGTCCGCCCGCGAACCTTTGAACCCGGCGATCTCGTACTCAAGAGAATTTATCCGGTCCCTTCGCACATGAAGCCAAATTGGGAAGGGCCGTATGTGATTTCACAAAAGCTCGGAGATGGCACGTTCAAGTTGTCAACCATTGACGGTCTTACTTTGCCGAGAGCTTGGAATAGCGAAAGTCTCCGTCGCTACTACACATGACAGACTTTATTTATCTATTTTTAGTCAATTTCTTCCTTAGCATTTTACTTTTGCATTTTTAAGTTTGAACTTGTAATAAGGCAACTGATTTTGCCATATTTCTTTTCTTTCAGCAATAAAATGCCATCTCTTCGAGCCAAAAGTTGTGATTAACTGAAAATGACGCATAATATCACGATGCACGGAGAGCTAAATTCCATCACGCGGTGGGATTTATTCAAATAGGGAGTGACTGTGATATGACCGGTCACTCACTATGTGAAACCCGAGCTCGGGGACAGAACACTACACCAGCGTTTACAAGGATTGATACACGACAATCCTTTTACTAACTCCAAATCCCCAGAGTGTGAATTGGAGTATAAACATTCAGCAATTCATTCCCGGAGTGCGAACGGACTCCAACTTCTCAGAGTGTGAATTGGAGTATAAACATTCAGCAATTCATTCCCGGAGTGCGAACGGACTCCAACTTCTCAGAGTGTGAATTGGAGTATAAACATTCAGCAATTCATTCCCGGAGTGCGAACAGACTCCAACTTCCCAGAGTGTGAATTGGAGTATAAACATTCAGCAATTCGTTCCCGGAGTGCGAATGGACTCCAACTTCCCAGAGTGCGAATTGGAGTATAAACATTCAGCAATTCGTTCCCGGAGTGCGAACGGACTCCAACATCCCAGAGTGCGAATTGGAGTATAAACATTCAGCAATTTGTTCCCGGAGTGCGAACGGACGCCAACTTCCCAGAGTGCGAATTGGAGTATAAACATTCAGCAATTCGTTCCCAGAGTGCGAACGGACTCCAACTTCCTAGAGTGCGAATTGGAGTATAAACATTCAGCAATTCGTTCCCGGAGTGCGAACGGACTCCAACTTCCCAGAGTGCGAATTGGAGTATAAACATTCAGCAATTCGTTCCCGGAGTGCGAACGGACTCCAACTTCCCAGAGTGCGAATTGAAGTATAAACATTCAGCAATTCGTTCCCGGAGTGCGAACGGACTCCAACTTCCTAGAGTGCGAATTGGAGTATAAACATTCAGCAATTCGTTCCCGGAGTGCGAACGGACTCCAACTTCCCAGAGTGTGAATTGGAGTATAAACATTCAGCAATTCGTTCCCGGAGTGCGAATGGAGTCCAACTTCCCAGAGTGCGAATTGGAGTATAAACATTCAACAACTTGTTCCTGAGCGCGAACGGACTCCAAATTCCCAGAGCGCGAATTGGAGTATAAATGTCCAACAACTCGTTCCCAGAGCGTGAACGGAGTATAGACATAGATTACAAGTTCCCGAAGTGCGAACCAAAATATCAATACTAACTCCAAGCTCCCGGAGCATGAAGCAGAGTATAAACGTCAATTCCAGGTTCCCGGAGCGCGAACCGTGTTACAAGTATCGATAACTCTCAAATTCCCGGGATGCGAACCGGATTATCGATCTCAAATTATCCTAAGTCCCCAGAATGTGGACATGTGCTTAAGATTTGCAATAAATGCAATCAACCACCAAAATACAAATGTTGTTCCCCGAGACTGGGGGCAAAAAAAAAGCTAAGTGTTAATCACTAACCAAAGTGATACTATGTCCAGAGTTCAAATCACCCATCAAATCATGACACGAAATTATGTTTTCATACTTGGCATATAAAAAAACAAAACAAAACAAACACTGTAAAACACTTGGGTAAAAGAAAAGAGCAACTTCCCATTCCATCAGCCAACAAAAACAGGTTTGATTACATGGCAAGTCAAAAGGTTTCAATTAAGTGGAGGCCGAATCCACACATATACATGGCCCTAAAAGAGCAAAAGAAGAGGTAAAAGAATCGCTATTCACAACTACATGATAAAAAAAGAAGCTCACTCCTTCTTCTTCCGGGGCTTCTTCTTCGAAGTCGAGCCGCTGGACCCACTACACGGCTTCCTGCGAGACTTTTTGCCTTTCTTTGGAACATCCTCCGGATCTGGCATGATATCAACGTCTTCCTCAGAGTTGGAAGGGATAGAGATCCTTTTGTGAGGACGAACTGAAGGCGTAGGAGTGGTGACAGGTGTTTGTTCAGCAACGCTCGAGACAATTACCGTGCCACCGGGAGAGATCACCATTAAAGAAGATAAGCTTAAAGGGGCAGTGTCGCTACCAGGGCCCCCAACCGTTACCATCGTGGCCATTTCAGCACTTATCTCAGCTAAAATCTCTTCTTCTCAAGTCAACTGAGCTGCGCTGGATACGCTGGTGGTTGTCACGACAGAACTAAAAACCAGAGCAGCTCCACACATCGCGAATGAAGGATCAGGAATAGGGTCAAGAGGGTTACCAAGTAGCTCTTCAATCATTTGAGCATCGAATGACATCGAGCTCCTCTCTCCAATATCACCGGCCATGGCAGCGGTCGAAATCGCCTCAATGACAATAACTCCATGCGTAGGATACAGAATCGGAGGAACTGGGGGCACGGATGCGGCACTCTCAGTCACTGAACAAAGGAGAACAAAAGTAACCAGTCCAGAAAATTCTCTCAAAAAATCAATATTTTAAGAAATGAGGGAAATAATCGAAATACCTTCTTTACCTTGCCTTGGAGCTTGAACAGGCTCGGAGACAGTAGTCTTGCCAGAAGACAACCCCGGTTGATCCGGGTTGTAAGCAGGAATAATTGTGGATCGACCGCGGCGATAACTTCGGACGAAGTCGGGATAGTGACTTCGATATTCTCACTATGATGCGCGACACCCAAACCTTCGCCGATCTCCGTTTGATGGATGCCAAGTTTTTCTTTCTCAACAGAAATTATCGCCTCATGAAGAGTTCTCGTCTCATCCTCGCTGAGCAGACGTGACTCGAGCTCAAACTCATCTAATACTCCATCCGGGCAAGATATCCTCTTGTTCTCCAATAATTTCTTCCAGGCATTGTAGAGAATCATCGAGTAATCTCCTAGCCAGGAGAGATTTCTATGCTCTAACGCGTTGGCATTATATGTGTCTAAGAGTTCATCAAATTAGGCCTCCATCTTGAACCTCTCTGCTTGGACTCTCTCCTCCACCTCCGTTTCAACCTCCTTAACCCTTGCGACTGCCGCATCACGCTCAGCTCGAAGAGACACAGCTTGCTCACACGCTTCTTGCGCGGCCGTATTAGCATCGTCTTTTTCCTTGTTTATTTCGGCAAACTTAGCCTTTAATTCCTCTAGTTCTTTGACTGCCGCATCCCGCTCGGCCTCAACATTTTTGTATCGATGGCCCAAGTCTTCAACTAAAGTGCAATGTGCTTGTTGCATCTTTTCCATCTCAACTAATGTCTCATCAACCTTTTTTAGCGACTCGACTTCGGCCTTATGGGAAGATTCCGCCTCAGAATGGAGTATATCAACAATACGATTCTTTTGAGCCAAGTCGTCTTCTAGCTTCTCGATAATTTTGGCTCGATCGAAGGATACTTTTGAAGCTTTAACAGCCACTTTATACCATTCTTTGTACTGAGCATAGAAATCGCGGGTATAGCTAAGTGCTGTGGTCACGGCGTCTTCGGGAATTCTTTTAAGATTAGGAGGAAAAATACAAGCGTCGAAGCAAATCTCCGGAAAGTCCCTCTTCAATTGAGCAAGTATGATGGCCCCTTCACCATATGGTTCAACAGGGGCCTCCTCCGCAGCCATGGTCGTAGCAACCTCAATTCTAGAATGATGTGGCTCGAGCCTCGAAACCTGCGAAGATGGTTGATGTCGCAGAGGCCCAGATACCTGAATATGCTTCGGGATGGCGGAGGAGAATGAGAAGGGGAGCGGTGTCTCCGATCTCTATCCGATAGCTCCTGACTGGAGTAACTACGATGAAGATCCCTGGCATAATATTCCTGGCCATGATGCCTCCGTTCATGATCGCGATCGGAGTCTCCACGTCGAGATTCGTAATAAGACGAAGGGTGATGCACTCTTCGGAGTTTGTCCAGTGTAGATTGACGGCCAGACATAGCACCTGAAAAAGAGAAGCAATTCAGTTAAATACCAGGCGAAAGCAATACAATTTGTGCGGAAGCCGTGTAGTGTTATGAAAGTGTATGCAAATGTGCAAAACCCCTGACTAACCAGAAGTGTTGACTGCACTATCAGGTAAAGGCTCGCTTATTTCTAACGCTTCCCGGAGTTCATCCAACCCGGACTTGTGTGGAGAGATACGTATTCCGGGATGGGAATCTCATCCAGCCTTATAAAAATGTTTCTTGATTGACAAGGAGCAGCTTCAGAGGTAGTAATTCCGAGGATCAAATGAGATACAACTACAGACTTCCGTCTCTTAAGTTTAGGGACAACAGCCTTGCCTTTCTGCTTTTCTTCAATTCGGGAAAGATCAGCCGCTAACTCGGTATCGGTGGGCGTCCTATCATCATCGCTCATTTCTCTTATCACTATGCCGGGTTTTCTTTTCACCATCTTCTTCTTTGTCTTCGAAGCCGGCTTCGCCAACCCCTCGATGACAATACTCTGGTTCATCTCAATTAGACCCAGCGTCCTTAAGTTATCATCAGTCAACACCGAGTCGATGTGCCGCAAATCACTCGGGACCTCTTGTAAACTTCGGACAATGCCTTTGTAGTGTCCACCGTCAGGCCTTGAGATGATAGCTGTAAGAAAAATGCCCGATATTAGTTCAAGTGTTAATAACGACTGTTAAAGAAGGCTTGTGTGATTTACGACACTTACGTCTAGACAGCCATCGCTTAGCGAACCCTGGGGGGCATCGAACAAAAAACCATTCATTCTTAAAATAACTGAGTCTGGTCCAGGCTCCCATCACAATCTGGCAATTTCTAACTGCTTCCAAAAAGGTGAAAGATGGAATATCGGCCCTGCTCTTGAAGTTGAATATGTGTCTAATCTCGGTTGGCCTTGGAGGACGAAAGAGATGATCCATAAATAAAACGAAAACACTGTTCAGCAATGCGTGTCCATTGGGATGAAGTTGTGAGGGGGAAATTTCAATGAACGATAACATCTCCCTGATATATTGGTTAAATGGAGGAAGAGTTCCAGCCGCACATGCATGATGATAGAAAGCAGTGTACCCCTCGGGCGGGTTGTGAGGTCTGTCATCAATGCCCGGTAGCAAAACGTCGTCTGGGGATAAGTTATGTTTCAAGCAGATCCGGCCCTGTAAGGCTTCAGAAATACTAGACGAAACGGAGTCGATAGGATCATCGATAAATAAGGCTTCCGACACTTCGTCCGGAGCCGGCCCAACTACTTCGGGAGGAATGTTAGGGATTTCAAGTATTTCTGGAGGAGGCGAACTCTGTACTTCTTGTTGTTGAGAGCTCGAAGATTGCATAACTAACTAACTCATCAGAAAGCAACATTAAGTACGTAAAAAACCCGTTCATTCCCAGTGTAAAGTGTGTGCGGTGCAGTGCAGTGTTGTGCATTACTTGAAAAATTCAACAGAGTTAGAGAAAATTTGCAAACAGCGAAGACATCAGAGATCCGGTCGAGATGGCTGTCATCGCTGACCGCCATCACTGAACCATCCCGACGTTGACAATTGATCCAAGTTAAAGTTTGTTGTCACAGTGATAAGTTATAGTTCCATCGACGAGCTTCGAAGGGCAATCAAGTATGCACAATAAAAGTTCAGTCCAGATATGCAGAGATAAAGATAGTCGGAATTATGCCTCTAAATATGCGAAAGTTATGTATCCATATAAGTCAATTCGAATCGATCAAAGGGATAATACTTCGAATCGATCGAAAAGATGATCCTTCGGATCGATCAGGGCCAGGTTTCAATTGTTCGAATTGACCAAAGAGACGAAGCTTCGAATCGACTCTGTCCGAATCGATACGATTCGAATCGATGGTAACTGGAACCCTTCGTATCGATCAACAACTCAAGCATCGCATCCATCATCAATGAAGGCATCGAATCGATCACCAGCAGCAAAAGACAGATGAAAGATTTAAGCTTCGATCGATCGCATAGGCAAGATGTTCCAATCGATCGCAAGGGATCGATACGAAGGACCCATCCGTGTTCCTTCTTCGGCTAGCCAAGATCGAAACGAACGAAACACGATGGAAGAGTTTGTTTTTTAAATCTTCGAACCTAAAAAATTTCGTCTACCTGAATATATAACTCGATTCGAAAAAAGTTCGATATCGCCTCGACTCGAAGGAAGGAGAGTAGTTCAGCCTTGTTCTCGAAGGACCGAGATGGATTCGAAGATGCAGGAAGAGGAAGATAAAAAGTAAAAAGTGAAAGTGAGCCGAGTCCCAGGTATTTATATGGATCCTAGAAAGGAAACGAGGCGATTCACCTTCCGGTCACTTCAACTGATCATTACCGGTCAAAACGCAGGATGGGTTCGAACGATCGTGTTCGAATCCATTGCACTTCGAATCCATCCGTGCATACATGTTCGAATCCATTAAAGTGACATGACCACAAGGCTTCATCGATACGAATCAATTAACGAGAGCAGACTTGAAATCGCCAAAACCTTATCGATTCGAAGCAAGAGTTTCACGACCATCGGTTCACAACAATTCGAAGACTATCGATACGAATGATCACTACGAATCCATCAAAAACCATCGATAAGGGTGAACGCTTCGTATCCATCGATCCAACCCACACCAACGTAAAAAACTACTTGTCAACCTTCTACATCGATTCAGGAGAGTATCGATACTAGAGGATAATCAAAAACAATTGTCAAAACATTGTTTCGAACTCAAATTTCCAAATCGGTTCAGGAGAGAATCGATACGAAATTCAGTAACAAACAAAACCGACAACGACTCGTGAACACACATGTTAATGAGGGTCAAATTAACGTATGTGCATATATGTCAAACTAATACTCGGTTTTAAAAATTTACAGGGATCGAACATTCATCTTGCTACGATTACAACAATCAATAGCTAAGCAATGTTCTGCAGAAATCAATCATATCAAAGCAAGGTTACAACCTTCGACAAAAGAGCAATGATTGTTAAGAGAGAAATCGCAACTTTTCAAAGCACGTCATGTTCCACAAGACGTACTTTGGGGGGCAAATGTTATCCCGCTTTTTGGCAAAGCCGTGATACCAAAAGATTGATTGAAAACATAGGACAATTCGTCTCAGAGATTGGTCAAACTATGCTTCACTATGGATGTCGCTGGATTTTGTTCGAGTCCATATTGAGCTACAATTGATAGGGTATGATAGGAAAGATCGTAAAAGTCAGCATCTCAAGTCTCAAGTCAATCCGAGTTCGTATGCTCAAATTATCACCAATGAAAAATAGAGGAAATAGCTTTAGGCTTGAATCCATAGGACATAACCTTGGTTCGAATCCATTGAGCAAGCCTTGGTTCGAGTCCATCAGGACAGGGCCTTGGTTCGAGTCCATCAGGACCGGGCCTTGGTTCGAATCCATCGAGCAAGCCTTGGTTCGAGTCCATCAAGACATAACCTTGGTTCAAATCCATCGAGCAAGCCTTGGCTCGAGTCCATCAGGACATAACCTTGGTTCGAATCCATCGAGCAAGCCTTGGTTCGAGTCCATCAGGACAGGGCCTTGGTTCGAATCCATCGGAGCATTCCCTACTTCGAATCCATCAAGGGGAAGACCTTCGAATCCATGCAGTTGAAGAACTTCGACTCCATCCCACGACCGTCTTCGAATTCATTAAGTTGAGAAGCCTTCATGTCGATCAACTATCGCATACCTTGATCGATACGAAGGAACATCCATTCGATAGAATCGAAGGAGCATGTCTTCGAATCCACTCCTTCGAATCCACCAAGTCAAGGCGGCCAAAACCATGGGTTCGACCCAGTAAACACGGAGAAAAAGATGGATCATCCCAAGAAGCGTGCGCGCCACGTCACCAGGCACATGCTCGAGTCCTCGATTCGGCCCTATCGATTCGAAGGGATCGATTTGAACCAAGCGTGTCAACCGAGAATGCAACATTGATTCGATCATAACTCGAGATCTACAAGTCCAAATGCTATGAAATTTTCACAGGAGCTTGCATGCATGTTGAAGAATATCCACACTAAATTTCACCTCGATTGGACACTTTTTTGATCGACTCGAACTAGAGTTCGAATCGATCCTAAAGTGGGCCCGGATTCCCTAAGGCCGTGCATGTGGGCCCCCCTCACGTGCCGGAAGCGGTCTCCCCGGATTTTAGGCGAAATATCAGCCTCCTACACCTATAAATAGAGCCCCTGGACATTCAGAAAGGGGATCGGAGAATTTTTAGAGAAAAAGCACGCCCGAACGCTGCCAAAATCACTCCATATCGTCTTCACTGCTGCTGATTTCGAGTTTAAGTCCATTATCTGCTGTATTTCGCTCTAAAACACTTGTAACCTTCAAGTATTAAGCAATAAAGTGATAAAAACTTCATAGTGGACAACCACTCTAAATTACTGTCTTCCGTGCAATTTACTTTTCTGTGATTTGGAGTTTTGTTAGATAATCCTCATTTTCAATTTAGTTTCTTCAATTATTATCTCTTCAAAAAACTTCCGAAGGGTGTTGCCCAATTTTGGTGCAAACAATAATCTTTGTTTTGATAAAGAATATGAATTTGAAATGATATTTGTTAAATGAATATTTGAAGTTTATATAGATGAAAGGATATTTGGTTTACTTGTAATTTGAGTTTATTCAAATAATATTGGATTTATGAAATGGATATTTCAAAACTAAGTAATAATGAAGTTAAATTTGAGATATATGAAATTATAAAATTTAGTTTTGAAATTTGGCATATTAAAGCTTTGATATATATTAAAGATTGAATAATATATTTTATGGATCAAATCTATATTTGAAATTGATAAGATTTGAAATGGTTGTTGGGAAACTGAATTTAATTGAAACTGATGGTTTGAATTGAATTAAGTTGGAAATTTGGAAATTTGGAAACTTGGATCAAAGAAATTTGGAAATTTGGATCAAAGAAATTTGGAAATTTGGATCAAAATAATTTGGAAATTTGGAAACTTGGATCAAAGAAATTTGGATCAAAGGATGGGCGATCCCAAGCATCTTTTAAGTTATTGATGCATTTTCGTTACTATTCACTTGAGTTGATTTACAGTTCATAAGTATTTATATCCCGACTCGAGTGTTTTGTGTTTTGCTTTACGCTCAAGTCAGACTTAGTGATTCAACATTCAAGACTCACCTTCGGAGTTGGAGCTTTTCTTGAAGATCCAGCAATCTATTTTGCTTTCGGTATCCAGTAATTTCAGTGATGTATTCTGATTTATACCAGAGGTATTTTGTTACTCTTCTATTGTATCTTCTTTAACTTTGATGTATCTTGTTTTTATATAGTAGCTTCATGAACTACTATCTCTTTTAATTCTGCTGCAATATTATTTACTCTGTGTCTGTGATCCGTGACTATTTATTTAATATATATTCTGATATTTGCCAAATTTTATTTACAATGTGTTATTTTGAGCAATTCAAGTCCGACATGTGTGGATGCGAATGGTTGAAAATATCGGGTCGTTATAATTTCTTCAAAAGTAAATATTTATTAGTTTAATTATATAAGTAAATATTTTCAAGATTTAACTAGTATTATGGTTAAAAGACAATTATTTAATATTTATACCTTATAGAATTAGGGATCTATCAGCCCATATAGCCAAACATCCCAAGATAGTATAATCTAAAGTGTAAGTCACTTTTGCTTTAGTAATCACAAAATATAACTAACTATCCAATGGAAGATAGTGAAATTCAAGTAATTATTATAAGCTAGTAATTTCCAACTGAACTTTATTTAACAAGTTATAATAATAAGCAAAAGAATTGTACAAAAAGTCTTATACCAATTTGTGTGATTCAATCGTTTATTAAAGTTCCTCATTTCATAGAAAAGCATGAAATTTCAATAAAATCCCAAATCCATAATAAATAAAATAAAAGAATTTAAAATAAATAATTATATACATTCAAAGATATAATTTCCCAACACCACTTTCAAATTCTTAATTTCACTTTAAAGAAAAGTTGTTTATTTACGAAGGCTTGAAAACTCTTTCAAAATTATTTAGAAAACTTCTATAATCAAAATCACTTCAAATAAGATAATTTCTTTTATAATACCTTTTATAAAAGGGAAACAAAATTTATTTCCCTTTAAAACATTACTAGATTCAAAATATAATTCAAATAACTAGGTTAGAAGATTTTATAAACAATTAAATAAAAACAATTTAAAGTCTTGAATTAGAAATTGAATATTGAGATAAGTCAAGAATATAATATGGTTTAATAAAAAAAAGTTCAAAACTATTATAATAGAAATCCAAAAATGTTCAAATCACATTTGAAAACTTTAGCAATATTTAAAATCATCCATCAAAAATTATTCATCAATATTTAAAATGAATTCAAACACTGAATGAGCCAAAATTAGAAATTCTAAGTTAAAATTCTTCTAGAAAATATCACTTGTCAATTAGAGAACTATTTTAATGATTCGAGTTACTTTTCGACGAACTTTGATGACACAAACAATAAACAACCATCGCAAAATCTAGCTGCAAAAATCAAGTGCATTTAGATGCTTTCAATGTGCAAGCAACTTCATAATCAAATACTGAATCCAATCCAATATTCAAGCGCACAATTCAACCAATTCAACATTAAATCAATTGAACACATAGCATGTAATTTCAATAATCTCATGCAGTCCCTACCAAAAACTTGTGCAACTCATAACCTCAGCAAGGCATGCAAAAGGGATACAATTATTCAGATATAGATGTGTGAGTTAATAAAATAACTCACCTCGATCATTTGCTCCTCCGCATTGACTGAATTCGACTACATCAACAACCATCTCTACCTAACTCCACTTATACTCCTCAGCTACATCCATTCCGAGGAACCGAGACCAACCTTCATGCTTGAAAGCCATCATCGTGCCCTAGAACTGAGCCTAGATCGTACGCTCATCCATGCCTCTCGCCTAGATTGCGTCGATAGCTAGCAACCATAACCCTTCGCCGCGTGTCGCGATAGGCGCTCTCCAATCGCGCCTTCCACTCTCCACCTCCCTTGATCGATCGCATGTCCATTCTCTTTCTTTTTCTTTTCTCTCTATTTTAGATCGAACACGATTGTGAATTAGGGCATATGGGGTTTGTTTCTTTGTTTCTAGAATGAAATACATAAAAACGAATGGTATTAAGTGAAACTCGGTGTAGGCTTTAATTTTATTAACCATGAAGGCTTCATTATTAACCAAGGCCCAACTAATATTATCTTTCCTTTTCTTTATTTTACTAAAGTTCCTAGTGGGCTTATGTAACGACCCGTAATTTCGCTACTTCAAAAATGAGGGATTTTGTTTATTTTAAATTTAAAAGGTTTTAAAACTTAGATAAATAAGTTATATATAATAAATAATAATGGAGAAATTATTTATTCTTATAGTGAATAATTGAAAAAAATGAAATTTGGAATTTTGAATCAATAAACAAAAGTTCAGTTTTGTTAAAAATAAATAAATGCTTAAACAAATAAGTTTAAATATTTATTTGAAAAGTTAAATCTTATCAAAATCACTTAATAAAGATAATAGAAGTGCATTAAAGGGTTTAAAAATATGTTTATAATTGTTTTACAAATTATTCAAAATTTGCCACATTTTGTCAATGCAACTTCAAAATCCAATATTTTGATATTAACCCTAATAATATGAGACCTTTAACTTAGATAAACTTTTTTGATTTAATATAATAGGAAATCAATTTTTAAGTTTGGTTTACTTTAATATATAGTTTAGCAAAAATGTTAAATTTTACTGTAAAATTTGTCAATAACAACGTCTGTTTTCAACTATAACAAGTCGTCGCAACGTTAAATGATCATATGCACTTTGTAACTTATATAATACAATTTCACAAACTATATAACACTTGTGTTTACATATTATAAATCAAAATATTTATTTTTATAAAATAAATAAAAGAAAATGATAAAAATGGTGTCAATGCATGATTTGACAAAAGAGTGTATAAGTAAACTAAGAAAAAAAACATCATTACATATATTATTTCCTCTTATGCAAGATGGAAATTATACACAAAGAATTCAAGCAAATCGAAAGTGAAAAGATAGCAAACTAAAGGAATAGTAACAAATATGCTTACCATTAATGCACACTTACAAATCCATGAAAATCTAATCAAGGCAAAAATCTTCTTCTTAAATTCAAAATCTAAGAAAGAAAAGAGAGTAATGATTCATATCCTTAACATCACATTAAGTAGCCATCCATCTCTCCTTTTATGCAAAAGTAAAAGGATATATTTAAATGGAAATATGAAGAGGATAGTATGGTCATTAGCCATTCCAACTCCACCTATAAAATACAAGCACAAACTCCATTCATTCTTCCCTTCATTTTCATTCTACAAACTACAAACTCCTTTTTCACCTTCCTTGTTTCCTTTCCACCTCCAAGCCGTGCCCTATTCTCCCCATCCACACCACTAACACCCCATACCCGAGCTCCGAACATCACACATGCACCCTAAATTACCCAAAACAAACCAATCCATGAGCTACCCCAGCCTTCTCCCTAAACCAAGCCCGCATACACTCCTACACACATCCTCCACACCAAACCCGAGACCCAAACCCACCTACAACCTAAAAACCTATGTACCCGCCACCTAGGACCCCACCCGAGGCCAAAACTCACCCATACCATCCGTATACTCCCCCTTAACCGAGCCTACTCCCCTCTCAAAAGCTCATGCACCTCCATATAAAAAAAGAAAAAGAAAAATGTAAAGAGAAAATTAAAAGAAAAGAAAATGAAATCAGGAATTCGAGACGTTCGAGAAGGAGCATATTATTTCATGTAAAGTTAGATGGAGTGGAAATGAAGGTGAGAAATTCTCATCACTATTTAATTTCATTGATTATCAAGTTTAATTATTGTGTTAGATAATCATCATTTGATGATATGGACGTTTGAATGTGTTGGATGAATAGTAGAGTTATGTTAATATACCGATTTATTGATAATCACTATGCTATGAGAATGGATGTTGTGTTAATGATGAATATTGAAAGTGATTATGCTCATTTTTGATTAATTAAACCCCTTTGTTAAATAAGACCCAATATTGGTGATATGAGATACTTTGGAAAAATAAGTTTCTTTTTAAGTGAAATTGAAATCAAGGTGAAAGTAAAATAGAGTTGAAATTTAAAAGTGAAAATGGATTTGAAATCGAAGTTAAAATTGAAAGTGAAATTGAAACTGATTTTGAAAATTGAAATTGAAATTTAACATTGAAATTGAAGTTTGATTTGAAATTAAAATTGAAATTTAATTTGAGTTAAGATTAAATTCAAGTTGGAATTGAAATTGAATAGAAATTGGATTTGGAAATTTAATAATAAAATAATATGAATATAATAATATTATAATATGGAAATAGCGAAAATACACTTTAAATACTATGAAAAGTGTAAATATTGATTTAAAATGATTTTATAAGTAGTAAGATTCAATTTAAAGAAATTATTTCAAGTATTGAAAATTGAGTCAAAACTAGGCGCCTCGCACAACGGTGGTTCGCGATTTCATGTCGAATAGTTCGAACAAGTGTACAGAGTGAAATATAGCTCGAAATTCTTCGAGATAAGATAATTCGAAACTATTAAATCCACATTTTCTAAACGAAGACAGAAAATCTAGATTTCATTAAGCAGATTTTGAAATACAAGGAACGGCTGCCAAGTTTCTAGAATTGAAAGATGACGGAAGAAAAGTCTCTCTCTAAAAGTTATGAAAATTTGGTCCCTATTTTAAGTTTTGACTAATTTATGCTACTTTTGCCCCTGATTTCAATGCTGGACCCATTTTCAAAATGGGAAAATTGATTAAAAAAAATAACAAAACAGGGACCTAATTTACATGGGTTTATTAGTAGGGACCTTTTTGTTCATGGCCTTTGAGAATAGGGACCTTTGGTCTAAAACCCCTTTGAAATACGTCCAAAACAATTTTCCAAAAAAATTGCACTTTTGTAGTAAAAGGACCAAAGTTGGAAATCAATATTTTTAAGGTTTTAAAAATATTAAATAAACAATAAAAATCATTTAAAATGTTTTAAAAGTGATTTAAGTTGAAAAGATGGATTTATAAATGGCATAAAAGTCGTTTTGAAGAATATAGCTTTAAAGCACTATTTGCAACGCATTTGCGACAGTTTTAATTAACAAAGAAAATAGACGTTTTAACTTGACGATTCTTTTTAGAATCTTTCATAATCATTTTTACAATGATAATTAAGTGCTTTAAATAATGATTTGGAATCTTTATAATCAATTTCAAAATAAAAGCTAATAACTGAGTATGCGGAAATGACTAGTAAATTTGTCCCGCCTTTGAGTTCTGAGAAGATAAAACAAGGTGTTTAACCAAGGTTAGAAATGGAGAAACCACTGGCCTGAACTTACCTAGCCTATATTTTCTCTTCTAAGGATAGGGTGGAACAGATCGAAAGAAAAGCCCGGATGCTCAAAAAAGATTATATTAAGTTTTCCCAAAATAAAAGAAGATTAGTATTATCCAAATTTAAGCAATCTCCAAAATAAGTAAGCTACAACCTGGATTGCATAAAGATAATCTTCTTATATTTGGTATTAAATTCCAAAGAGGGAACTCATCCTATTCGTGGAATTTAAAAGGTGATCTCATCGTTATTCTGCCCATAGCACTTGTTGAATACGGAAATTGATATTTAGTAAAATTAGAATGATTTTTATGATCCTTCTTACTCAATAATGTTTTCTAAGATTGATTTAGGGCTTCCAGTAAACGATGTCTTAAAAACATTGTTTCTAACCTATTTTAAATTTAAGAAATTTCGGATCGATGATAAGAAAATAGGAAATGTTTTCCCATGTAATAAGTGAATGAGCATAGAATTACTATAAGACTTTAAAAAAGGGTTTGCATTTAACTAAAATAATTAAAGAGAAAAGAGGCTTAATAAATCCTGTATACTCATATTCACTTTTTTTATGATTGGATTTCGAAGGAACCGGGGTTGGATTCGCGTGATTCCTGTCCAAAAACCACTTTGAACCAACTTACGTTTTGAAGTAAAATATGTTGAATATATTGATATTAGGATTTTTCATAGTGAAGAACTGCTTGTTCATTATTTGGGGATAAACTTCCAATATGTTTATAGTAGTGGTGGTTTCTTTGTTATGAAATATCCAATGCAAGGACTAATCGCTATCGATCCTAAGGGTGATTTCCAAAACAGGATGTGGTAGGAGAAGTGCATTCGGTTTCATTCAATCCTAGAATGAACATGTTATGAAGAATGTCTGATCTTGCATTCTGATTAACATTGATTAATCTCTATATAATGTATATCAATCGGTGGCGGAGAAGACACCTTCTCTTAGCTTAACAACTTTATCCCAAGAAATTCAAGCTAAAGAAGTTATATATTTGTAGAACTCAGTCGTGTCAATGTGGAATGACAATGTGGCATTCAAAATGAAAGAAAACGTGCTATGTGAAAAAGGTGTTCGCTACCTCAAGCCTCATCAACTAAGAAATGACCAGAACAGGGTTAGATATGGCAAGGCTATGTGTTTGCAACCATTAGGGTGTGATCATCCCCTTTTGGGTATATTTCTACCCAATATGTCATTCGAGTTTAAATTAATGTGGTTTGTATGCTAGAACACACTCGGTTAAAGGTCGGTAACGACCGGGGGATGACATATTCTACTATTTAGTTATAGAGGTAGGTCGATCTTGTGTTGGTAGAGGAGCTTTGTGATGGATCCTTGGGACATCCATCTAGAGGTGTACTCATCGGAAGGTAGTCTCATCTCCTGGTCATTTGTATGGAAATCCCTTCATTCTTCATTTCAATTTCATTCTACAAACTACAAACTCCTTCTCTCCTTCCCTATTTCCTTTCCACCTCCAAGCCGTGCCCTATTGTCTTCCTCCACACCACCAACACCCCATAACCGAGCTTCTACCATCACACACATCCTACATGGCCTAAAACCCACTAATCCATGAGCTACGCCATCCTCCGTCCACAAAATGTTCTCACACACACCCCTACACTCCTCCTCCACACCAAAATTGAGACCAAAACTCCACCTAACCGCCACCAAACACCCCTACACCCTCCTAAAACCCACATATCCGTCCCCTAACACCCCCAATGAGGCCAAAACTCACCCTAACCACCATGTACTCCCCCCTAGCCGAGCCTACCCCCTCTCAAAAGCTTACGCACCTGAAATCAGGATTCGAGACGTTCGAGAAGGAGCATGCTAGTTCATGTAAATTAAGAGGAGAGGAAATGAAGGTGAGAAATTGTCATCGTTATTTAATTACATTGACTATCAAGTTTAATTGTTATGTTATATAATCACCATTTGATGATATGTACGTTTGAATGATTATTTGAATATGTTCAATGAAGTAGAGTTATGCTAATATACCCATTTATTGATAATCGCTATGCTATGAGAATGGATGGTGTGTTTATGATGAATATGGAAAGTGATTGTGCTCATTTTTTATTAAGTAATCTCCTTTGTTAAATAAGATACAATTTTGGTGATATAAGATACTTTGGAAAAATAAGTCTCTTTTTAAGTGAAATTGAAAATAAAGTTAAAGAGAACTATAATTTAAATTTAAAAGTGAAATTGGATTTGAAATCGAAGTTAAAATTGAAAGTGAAATTGAAATTGATTTTGAAAATTGAAATTGAAATTTAACATTGAAACTGAAGTTTGATTTGAAATTAAAATTGAAATTGAATTTGAATTTGAATTTGAAATTAAGTTTAATTTCAAGTTAAAATTGAAATTGAATAGAAATTGGATTTGGAACATTTAACAATAATACAATATGAATATAAGAATATGGAAATATTGAAAATACACATTAAATACTATAAAAAGTGAAAATATTGATTTAAATTGATTTTATAAGTAATAAATTTCAATTTGAAGAAATTATTTCAAGTATTGAAAAATGAGTCCAAACTAGGTGCATCGCGCAATGGTAGTTCGCGATTTCACGTCAAAAAGTTCAAACAAGTGTATAGAGTAAAATATAACTCAGAATTCTTTGAGAAAAGAAAATTTCAGACTATTATATCCATATTTTTTAAATGAAAAAGGAAATCAATATTTCATTAATTAGATTTTGAAATATGTCCAAAACAATTTTTCAAAAAAAAATTGCGTTTTTGCACTAAAATGACCAAAGTTGGAAATCGATATTTTTGAGGTTTTAAAAATATAAAATAAATTATAAAAATCATTTAATATGTTTTAAAAGCGATTTAAGTTGAAAATATGGATTTCTAAATGATACAAAATTCGTTTTGTTGAATAAATCTTTAAAACACTATTTGCAACGCTTTTGCGACTGTTTTAATTAACATAGAAAATAGATGTTTTAACTTGGCGATTCCTTTTAAAATCGTTCATAATCATTTTTACAAGGATAATTAAGTCTTTTAAATAATGATTTGGAATCTTTATAATCAATTCCAAAATAAAAGCTAATAACTGAGTATGCAGAAACAACAAATACATTTGTCCCGCTTGTGAGATCTGGAAAGATAAAACAAAGTGTTTAACTAAGGTTAGAAATGGAGCAACCAGTACCCTGAACTTACCCGGTCGATATTTTCTCTTCTTAGGCGAGGGGTGGAACGGATCGAAAGGAAAACCTAGATTCTCTAAAAATATTATATTAAGTTTTTCCAAAATAAAAGAAGATTAGTATTATCCAAAATTTAAGCAATATCCAAAATGAATAAACTGCAACTTGGATAGCATAGAGATAATCTTCTTATACTTGGTATTAAATTCCAAATTGGGAGATCATCCTATTTATGGAATTAAAAAGGTGATCTCCCTGTTATTCCGTCTAAAGCACTTGTTGAATATGAAAATTGATATTGAGTAAAATTTGAATGATTTCTATGATCCTATTTACTCAATAATGTTTTCTAAGATTTATTTAGGGTTTACAGTAAACGATGTCTTAAATAACATTAATCTAACCAATTTAAAAGTTAAGAAAATCCGGATCGATGAAAAGAAAATAGGAAATGTTTTCCCAAGTAGTAAGTGAATTTACTTAGAATTACTCTAAGACTTTCAAAAAGGATTTGTACTTAACCAACAGAATTAAAGAGAAAAGAGGCTTAATAAATCATGTATGCTCATATTCACTTTTTTCGATGATTGGATTTCGAAGGAACCAGGGTCGGATTTAGATGATTCCTATCCAAAAACCACTTCGAACCAATTTACGTTTTGAAGTAAAATATGTTGAAGACATAGATATTAGGACTTTCATAGTGAAGAATTTCTTGTTGATCATTTGGGGATAAAATCCCAGTATACTTATAGTAGCGGTGGTTTCTTCGTTATGAAATATCTGATGCAAGGACTAATCGCTATCGATCCTAGGTGTGATTTTCAAAAAAGGATATGGTAGGAGAAGTGCCTTCAGTGTCGTTCAGTCTTAGAACAAACATGTATGGAAGAATGTCTGACCTTGCATTCTAAATCACATTGAGTGTTCTCTGTCTAATGTATATCAGTTGGTGGCGAAGAAGACACCTTCTCTTAGCTTAATACCCTTTCCCAAGACACTCGAGCTTAGAAAGTTATACGTTTGTAGAAATCAGTCGTCTGAATGTGGAATGACAATGTGGCATTCAAAATGAAAGAAGATGTGCTATGTGAAAAAGGTATTCACTACCTCATCAACTGGGAAATGACCAAAACAGGGTTAGATGGGACAAGGCTATGTGCTTCTCAACCATTAGGGTATGATCATCCATATCTAGATATGTTTCAACGTGCTATGACGTTGGGGTTTAAAGTAATGTGGTTTGTATGCTAGAGCGTGCTCGGTTAAAGGTTGGTAATGACCGTGGGATGACATATTCGGTACTATCTAGTTATAGAGGTAGGCCGGTCTTGTGCTGGTAGAGGAGCTTTATGATGGTTCCTCGGGACATTCATTTAGAGGTTTACTCATCGGAAGGTAGCCCCTTCACCTAGTCATTTGTACGCAAATCCATTCTCCAATAAGAAGCGTTTACGAGTTTGATTGTAGAACCCACTTTATGGCTAATATGCTGGAATTTAATCGGCGCAATAATTTTGTATAAGATTAATAAGTCTATTTGCAAATGTTTTCAAAGAATATGATTAAAAATAATATCAAATGATTTGATATAAAAATACTTTAGTTATCATAAGGGAAAAACCGCCCATATTTATGTATGGGCGTGGTCTTATGAGATACACTTTCTTTTCAGAAGGATTTTTTTTCCAAGGCTGATATAGACACTTCCATTTATTATTTGGATTTTATCACGCTAGTTTATCAAGCCTAATCCGGGTATTTTCAATACTCAGGTTAGATCCGAGTAGTTTTAAGTTTAATTGAAGACAGTTGGAGATTTTAGAGGAGAGCGGGAGATATTCATCTACGTACGGATGTATTCTATTATCTGCTCCTGTTGTTTGATGTTTGTCAGCACTTGCAAGTACAGATGTTTATAATTGTCCAAGCTGAATCTTGATAGACTCTGATATATGTATCTTAAAAAATTTCCACTGTAAAGGTATTTGTTCAATGATATACAAGTAAGGTTTCGTTCTGTCTATTTTTTTACCCTTCATGTTCTGTCTTTTCTTTCAATTTGAGTTGGACATGTGTGGTTTATTATCAACTTAAAGGGTAAGGAAAAATGGTCCTTAACAGCTTATGTTGCCTGAAACGAAAATTTGCTATGTATTGGATTATGAAATATATTTAGGCAAATGGTATTTAATTGGTTTCATTAACTAAGATGGGTATCAAAAGACTTAAGGCCCAAAACAATATTCCATTCTCAATTCAAATCGATATAGACCAGAATAAAATTCAGTAGTTAAATGTAAGTCTACGTCAAATCAAAATTCAAAATTTAAAATTTTATATTTCGTTTTGAAGTTAAAATTTTGATTCAAATTATTTGACAGTAATATTTCACTTTAAATAGACCTCCTTTAAGAAATGACAAAATTCATTTCTTTTGATATCCAAAATCAATTATCCAAAACCAGATTTAATTACTCAATTAAATCTTAAAATCCTAATTAAATTTACTAATCATTTATTAATTAAAAAAATTATTAGTAGGGTTGTTATAGACTCCCCTCCTTAAAGAAATTGCATCCTCGCAATTTACTAGAGAGTCTTATATTCGATTTAACCAATAATCTTCACTACAAAATATAATATATGCATTAATTTTTATTGTGCTTTCACTACGCCACTACGATAAAATCTCATATTCGAATAAATCTAACTCTTTATAGAAATGAGTTCCAACTTTAGCAAAAAATTTGCAACAATAATTTGTATAGTAATTCAATTTTTTTACGAAAATGTCCAGTTGATTATTCCCATTTTTATTTATATTATATCCTAAATAGAAAATAAATTCTAAATTCTACCCTGCACGCCCAAGGGACGGGACTCTAAGTCTGCCTACGCCAAGATTTGTGTCTCTTGTACTCTATATTGTTCTAAAACACAGCTTTGATACAAAGCTATGATGACCCCACCACTATACCCTATTATTAAAGAACATTACAAATAATGCCGTCTAATAACACGAAGAATACAACTGGCTAAGTACGACCTAATGTGAATACATCTTTAGACTAACACTGACACGCCTTTATTACCTTTTTGAGGATCTGTACTGAAATTTTGATGTGTACAGTACCAATATAAAGTAATAGATAGACCAATTTAAAAATATTCAGAACAGTGTATAATATAAATAAATTAGAATCAGAGTAACAGACTTGGGTGGAATAATTTACATCATATAACATAATAAAATATGAGTCTACAAAAATATCAATATTAGACCCACATAAATATCTACATCACATCCAAAATATTGTATCGGGTACAAGGTTAGTACTAAACAATACACGTGACAGGTTATCTCATGTATCTATAAATACAATCATGAAGTAAACTCAAAATGTCAAAATAGTCTATTCCAGTACTAACACAAAATCCAAAAGTCAACGAGTTAATGCACCATTAAAGTCTCGGCATGACACAAATTTTATTAAAATAAAAAGGTCATACTAAATCTAATAAAAAGTCAAGATATTGATGTCATAAATGTATGGCTTACTAATAAAAATAAGCCAAAATAAAAATATGCTTGAAACAAAATAACCATAATAAGGCATATCAATCAAAATCACCATTTCATAAATCCATATCAAGTCTCTAATGGACTATCATCTAAAATATGGTGATAACAATTAAAAATTCTTTAGAGCCAAAAGAAACTAAATAACCATTCCAAAAAATCTCTGAATAAATAATCACCACTAATAAAATAATATGATAGTCTGTATTAGTTTAACAAATCGACATGCAGTCTAACCGAAATAATATAGATTGCGCCACATAGTGTAGCAGTCTAATAGAAAAAATATAGACTAAAAAGATACAAACACTTGCTCCTAATAAAAAGGTACCCATGTTCATATTGAAACTATATGAATTTTCCTAACGGAAACAATATAAGCAAACATCGTCCAAACTGCTCATCAAACTGATAGGTTATAGTCATCCGGTATATAGACTGTTAATGCATGTAAACACCTGTCTAAGAAATAAATAGGCAGCCATGTTACACCATAACAAATCTTGGCCCAAGAATATAGGTCTGCCTACCCAATCTAAAACTGTATCGACTTTTAGATCGATGAATGAAATGAGTCATCGTCTCTTAGGGTTTTATCAGCACATATATAGCTAAACACCCCAAGATATATAACTCTAAAGTGTGAATCACTTTCGCTTTAGTAATCATAAAAATTTAATTAACTGTCATGTACAGAGAGTGAAATTCAAGTTATTATTCTAAGCTAGTAATTTCCACTCGAACTCTATTTAACAAATTATAATTATGAGCGAATGAATTGTACAAAAAGTCCATACCAATTTGTATGATTCGATAGTTTAGTACAATTCCTTGTTTCATAGAAAAGCACAAAACCTCAAAAAAATCCAAAATCCATACTAAATAAAATAAAGAGTTTAAAATAAATAATTATATACGCAAAGATATAATTTTCCAAAACCACTTTTAAATTCTTAATTTCACATTAAAAAGGGGTTTTTATTTACAAAAACTTGAAAAAAAATTCAAAAATATTTAAATAACTTCTACAATCAAGACCACTTCAAATAAGATAATTTCTTTTATAATACCTTTTATAAAAGAGAAACATATTCTATTTTCCATTAAAACATCATTAGATTTAAAATATAATTTAAGTAACTATTTTAGAGGATTTATTAAAGAATTAAATAAAAACAATTTAAAGTCTTGAATTAGAAATCGAATATTGAGATGAGTCAAAAATTTAATATGGTGTACTAAATATATTTTTGTTTCCCAAACAATTACAATAATAATCCAAAAATGGATTAAATCGCATTTGAAAACTTTAAAAATATTTAAAATCATCCGTCAAATATCATTCATCAATATTCAAAATGAATTCAAACACTGAATGGGCCAAAAATAGAAATTCTAAGTTAAGTTCTTCTAGAAACTATCACTCATCAATTAGAGAACTATTTTAATGATCCAAGTCACTTTTCGACAAACTCCAATCCCACAAGCAATGCACAACCATCTCAAAATCTAGCTACAAAAATCAAGTGCATTTAGATGGTTCCAATGTGCATGCAACTTCATAATCGAACATCAAATCCAGTTCAGTATTTCGAAAACACAATTCAACCCATTCAAACATTAAACCAATCGAATCCATAGCATGAAATTTCAATGATTTCATTCAATCATTACCAAAAAAATTAACAATTCATAACCCTAGTAAGGAATGCAGAAAGAGATATAATTATTTAGATATAGATATGTGAGTTAATAAAATAACTCATTCCAACCGTTTGCTCCTCTGCCTAGATTGAATTCGACTACATCGATAGCCATCTCTGTCTACCGCCACCTATACACCATGGCTACATCCATTCCCAGCCACCGAGACTATCCATTATGCTCGAAAGCCATTATCATGCCCTAGCACCAAGCCCAGATTGTATGCTCATCCATGACTCTTTCCTAGGTTGCATCAATCGCCAGCAACCATAAGCCTTTATCGCACGTCGCTATAAGAACTCTCCCATCGTGCTTTCCACTCTTCACCTTCTCTAATCGATCGCACGTCCAATTTCTTTCTTTTTCTTTTTTCTCTCTTTTAGGTTGAAAACGATTAGGAATTAGGACATATGGGGTTTGCTTTCTTTGTTTCTAGAATGAAATACACAGGAACGTAATGTGTTATTAAGTGGAACTAAGAGCGGACTTCAACTTTATTAACTAGATAGGCTTCATTTTTAACCAAGGCCCAACTAATATTATCTTTCCTTTTTTGTATTTTATTAAAATTCCTAGTCGGCTTGTATTGCCTGAAATGAAAATTTATTGTCCCTTGGATTATGAAAGGTATTCAAGTGAATGTTATTTAATGGGTTTCCTGACTAAAATGGGCTTCAAAAGACTTAAGGCCCAAACAATAATCCATTCTCAATTTAGCGTAGAAAAAATTTCAAAAACTAAATGTAAGACAATTTCAAAACAAAATTCAAAATTTAAATTTTCCAAAGTCAAAATGTTGAATTCGAATTATTTGACAATAAAATTTCACTTTAAATAGTCCACCTTCAAGAAATGATAAAATTCATTTCTTTTGATATTCAAAATAATTTATCAAAAACAAGATTTAATTACTCAAGTAAATATTAAAATTACTAAATTTATTAATCATTTATTAATTAAGAAAATTATTAATAGGGTTGTTACAATTTAAGTTTTGAAATTATAAGAAAGGAAAAATCTAGATCTAGATTTGACTTTAATATATTCGGTAATTATGGCCCATGCTACGCACACAACATGATAAAGGTACATAATTTAAAATAGCTAATTTTTTCATGATGATTGGAATGATGTTTCCAAAATACAAAATTGATAAATAACCATGACATCAAGTTTATTGCTTTAAGAATGTAGCATGAGATAGATATTAGTACGAAACCTAAATTAACATTGATATAGTTAGGTAGAACATATTATCTATATTAAATTTGTTCCCACTATACATTGCCTAGAACATACTTGTTTCTAGTCGAAATTCATCCATAAAAACCCCATATTACACCATAGTACTATAATGAAATAAAATTGAATGGATAATTGAATAAGATTAGAAAAAGAAAACAGAATGTATATCGAACATCATATTATAGAGTTTAATAAACTATCGTAGAAAAATCCATTCTGGTAACACCAAGTATTGGCAACATGTTAAAATGTATATTCTCATTCCATTTATTGAACTTCAATTATGAGTGTAAAAACTCAGTATCTCTATTACTTTTAGATTAAATTTCTTCTCTCAGAAGGTTTTTATCTACTATTAGAATATAAAGGGACTATAGTTCTTCCATCACAGGTAAGTACGAAGAAACTTTGAATTTGACACTTTACGAAATTGATGTGTTTTCTTCCGTATCCCAATAGTAAATTATCTGTAGTAATGCAATCTTACAAATAAGAGTATCAAACATGGTAAACTATTAAAATATATTTGAAATCATGTTAGTTGTAGTAGGATACCAATTTTTTTACTATATATTGGTCTACTTAATGGCCTAATTAAAATATGTTATTGGATTTGTAAACTTAAATAGTAAAATATAGATATACTTCTAAAAAGCCTATGAACCTTCTAGCTATTGTTCAAATTATTTTGTAAATGCAATCATCTCACCTTAACACCTCACTATGGATTTTTGCTATTATATGTATGATATGACGTATAGCTATTATCTATCCACATTTGTATTAGGATTTTACAAACATGGACAAATAATTTTATGTTCATACATATATTGAAAGTCTATAATCTATAATGGAGGAATATTTTCATTTAAAACAAATTGTTTATAGTATGAAATATAAAAAATTGGATTATAAATAGAGTAAGAATTTTTTTATTGTGAATTGAATGGGAAAGAAAGTTGAATATCATGCATTTCTATGGGGAAATGCAAGAAGTAAAAAATAAATAAACTTAATAAAAAAATCATGATTTGAACTTAATATATATACATATATATATTTATATAATACAAAGTAATTCTTACTTAACTGTAAGGAAATGGAAGAACTAAATAAACTCAAAGTATCTTGTACTTTATTGTTATAAAATATTAGACAATCTTACCTTTCGAGTTAATAAATACAATTTCAAAGAAAAGTGAAGACCCAAGATGATTTAAAGTAAACTGTTTACAAATATGAAATATAAGAAAAAAATTAAAATATACATAGAGTAAGCCAAAAATTTAATGAATTGAGTAGGAAAAAGTTTTGAATATCACCACAGTTCGAACCTTACCACATATCCTACAATCATATTTGAGGATTAAATTATGCAAATGAAATTGGTATATGGTTTTGAGTTTTAATAGTGTCCACGATTAAAGAGAGACAATAATAAAAGGAAGAAACAAAGTGAAAAGGATTTTATTTTTGATGAGATTTTTTTTTAGGTTTTGAATTTTATAGAAAAATATATTAGAATTGAGTAAATTGAGTAAAACTAATAAAAAGGGGAAGTCATAAGGACATGCAAAGACACCTGAATATATACAAATGAATTAAGAGGAAATAAAGATATTAAATATAAGACTATAAAGATGTCCAAAAGGATTAGGAGAGATCAAACTTTAACATATTTGTATAGACTTATTGTCCCACATGATTCAAAAATAGTGCACAGACTTATTATCCCAAAAAATAAATGCAATGTCAATGAAAAGTGAAGACCGGTGGTGATCAAAGAAAATTATTTATATATATATAGAATATTAAAAAATGAGTTATACATAAAGTAAACAAAAAAACTCGTGAACTGGGTGGGAATGTGAGTTGTATGTTATCCAAGTTTGAACCTTATCATCACATTATGAGACCTTTTCTAATGATTGAATTGTGCAATTAAAATAGTGATATGACTTTAAGTCATTGTGGAGTAAGAGACTAAAGAGAAACAGAAATGAAAGACGGAAACAAAAGGAGCGGAGATTTTATTTTTAATGAGAAGGTATGAACTTTATAAAGAAATAAAATAAAATTGACCAAAATGCGTAAAATTAGTCAAGGGGAAGTCAAAGGGACATGACGTTACATATGAATATATTAAAGCTTGTTAAAGGGCAAATTTTAGAAGTATAAACATGCTGATGGTGTTTGTGGTATGCTTTAGGGAAAATTATGTAATTTATTACATATATATAACTTGTTGACTAATCTTGTTTGAAATAAAGGTGTTTCCTTTCTATTATATACTTGATATAATGTAGTTATATTAATTAATTAATTAAAAGTATATTTAAAAGAAAGTCCACAAATAGTATATTTTGTGATAGTAGTTATATAAGTGTAGTAACCGTGAGTAATTTATTATAATAAAATAAATATACTATTTTAAATGTTCTTAGTCAAGATGCATCGAGACTGGATATTAATGTATCCATTAAGATAGAGTAAGTAATGTTCTCCAAATGTTGGGCAGTGTATTACTCATAACTACTGAGGGCACCTAGGGGTTACTTACTAATAGTTATTGGATAACTATGGAACGACTCATTCAACAGTCTCATTCGATAGTTTTCCATTGGTTAATATAACTATGGTCAAATAGAAAATATTGTTGTGAATAATTTACACAATTCTTTCGACTTGGGAATACTGTTATTCCTCAATATGAAAGCTTAGGTATGATTATGTCAAATCATGGCATGACGTCAATCGAATGACTATAGTTGAGTCAAATGGAAGTATTGGAAGTGAAGCACTATTCAAAAGAGGATTTTTCTTCTCAGTTATATGGGATTAATAACACGGTCAACTCAAGTCAACCCAAAGTCAAAATCTCTGGCCAGAGGAGTCCATTTAATAATAATTACTATTATTGAACCAAGGACTTTCTGTTTGGACTATAGAGTTGAATGTGTACGATGTTGGAATTTTGGACCATTACTAAATTCAATAAGTCCAAAGTGATATTGTTTTAACGAAGTGTATTGGTGTAAATAATTTTTGCAACTGGGTAATGCTTATTAAATTTGCCAATAATGTCACATCACCTGCTAAGTGAAGTGTGAGTGTTAACATTCGAATAGTTCGACGTTAATCACTGACCGAATTTACACCGAAGTGTTACACACCTGAATCGATGAATTTTCTCAAGACCGAATGATATAATTAGTTTATAATTCTTATAAATCGATTAAATCAATTAATATTTATGAAATATTAATTATAAAATTTGGATACGATATGAGAAATAAATTTGTTCCATGTATTTATAAAAAGCTATAAACATGTTGATCGATAAGAGATATCGACAGAAAATTTAGTTGAATATTGTAACAACCCGAAATTTAACCCATAATAATTAATTTGTTAATTAATTAAATAATAAAATAACATCGTGAAATTATCAAAATTAAGCCATGGAAGTTGCACCATTGTGTCCATGGTAATTTTATGGTCAATTTCCATATATAGAACGTCAGAAACCGAGCTAATATGACCAAGTAATAAAACAAACAAAATAAGCAGAAATATAACGATATACACACACACACACACATACACTGTCAGGTCGATCGACTGGTCGACCTAGGCAAGGGGGGTGACCCGCCTTGTAATTTGGTAGGAGAACGAGCGTAAATTCATTCAAATGAATTAGAGACATCAGAACACGTCATTTGCACTCTTTTGTTTAATCCAGTCCCTCCATTTCTGCATCTGATAGCTCCTATTCAGCCTATGACATGGTTGCATCCTATTCAATCTCCAAATCCAATGGTCCGAGATCCACTTCTACACATAAATAGACCCCTAGACCTAACACTCTTTTTCATTCTAGATTTTCTCCGCTTTGGTTTACTTTTTCTGGAAGGACCCTAAAAGGAACGTTTTCCAAGGAGAGAACTTTTTTAATAAAAATTATTTTACAACTCCAAGTGGATCCGAGTAGACCAAAGGAAGAGCCTAGGACCAGAGGTGAGTGATTGTAATTATTTTAAGATTTCTTTAAGTAATTTAAAATAATGTGGTTTCCAATAGTTTTAGTTTTACTACGATTTTTGAAATAGCCTTTTACAATAATTATTTATAGTTTTTAATTATTTCAGTTTATTCAACTATTCCATTTAGTAATTTTAGTATTATTTCTGTTACTTACAAATTATTATTATTAAGCATAACTTTTTATTAATTTACAATCTATTTACAGTATTTAAATTTATTTACTGTTATTTATTTCATATTTACATCGTTTCGACGTTTTGGATTTTATTTAAGCGTCTATTCTCTTTATTCCCCTTTTCTGTGCGTACGGATTAGAATAAATTGAACGCGAGTATAGATTTTATAAGTAAGAATATTAAATGAAGAAAATAAGATGTAAATTACAAAGACTGTAATAAATAATGGAATTCGACTGAAATTACGCCTAATTATAATTGGATTAATTAAAGATTATTGGCATTGTTATAACTTGGAATTTTAACAAAATGAAGCAAAAGATTGAAGGAGCTTATTTTCACATTTGAACCTTGGGTTAAGTAATAATTGTGATTATAAAGCAAATTATAATAAGAAAAAGAATAGAATGAGGCTTATTTTAAAGCTTGGGATAAATTAATAAGCGTAGAAAATAAAAAAGGGTAATAAAGGCTTATTTAAATAATTTATCTATGTTAATAAGAAAAGATGAAAGTAGGACCTTTATCAAATAGCATTCTCTAGGGAACGCTTATGCTAAGAATGGTGGTAATTGGCCAAATAGAAGTCCAAATCATAGGGATTTGGATAAGGGGTGCAACTAGATATTGTTTGGATAAAGGGCCGGTACCAATAGCATTTCCCCTATTTTTCTATGGACATGTCGTGATCTCACATTAGCCTGAAGTAAGATGAGGAGTATGCTATGCTGTACATTGGAGGTAATGAGAAGACCCAATAGGTGGAGCAAAAGGTAGCATGGGCATGGTGGCAATTACGCTTGCGACTTCCATTCGGGTGCTCAGTAATAGTTATGAGTTCCAAGCGCTTAGTATGGTGTCTTCGTAGACACCATTGCCTTTTATGTAGGGAGCTATATATGTCGTCTGGATCCATAGTAGTTGCTCTGAGCATCTTTCATAGATACCATTGGCTGCTGTGTAGGGAGTTATATAGTGGCCCGATCAAAAAGGGTAGAATTAGGGTTGCTACCTAATTGCAGGATTAGGAATTCAGCCTAATTAAATGAGAACAAGTGCAAGTAATCAAAGTTAACCTATCTTAAGCCATATTTAATCGTATTTATTTTCAGTTTATCTCTTTCCCATTTCCTTTCGTTATCCTTAATTATGCTAGAACTGTTGTAGAGTCTATTATTTTTATCTTGCTTAATGACTCTAGTAATTACTATCATTCATCAGACTTTTAGTCTGACCCACTCCTCTATTTCCCTCTTTTTTCCCCTTACGCAATCAAGAAAGAAGCTAGTAGACTACTACAGCTTGGAGTTCTTCATAGAGAAGAATTCTTCTGTGTACCTCTTTTATTTTCAGCTGTTGTTCATGTATGCACTGGTTTATTTATGAGGGATATTACATACTCTGATTTTGAGACAGAGAAGTTTTATTTCATAAGACACTCTGGGTTTTGAATGTTGTATTTAGCATTTGACTTATTTATGAATTAATCTGAAGCTTTGTTCTAATTAAATACTTATTACATACTCTGATTTTGAGACAATGAAGTTTTATTTCATAAGGCACTATGGGTTTTAAATGTTGTATTTGGCATTTGACTTATTTATTAATTAATTCTGAAGCTTTGTTATAATTAAATACGTATTTAATTTCCGCTGTTTTTACCTATTTCTATCTTGTGAATCTTAGCCTCTATTAGTTTCAGTTATACCTACAATGCACCATGCCTTTTAATGTGTCCTTTTTGGGTTCATAAGGGGTGTGGGGTGTTTCAAATATAATTATGTGTATTTAAATTGGGTTAAATGAGCATAAAATCCACGAATTTTAAAGGTTAAATTGTTGATTTTGATAGAGGAAGTGGGCAGCTACTATGCATGAGATTAGGGTTTGGAAATGTGTGGTTTAGATCAATATTTGCTCTCTAATCCTACCCATAAAAAACTAATCACAAAACCCTTGTCAAAGGCTAAATCATTTTTTGACCCGCCGCTTTCTTCTTCTTCCTTATTTTAATAGCATCAACTCTCCTCTAAAACCATACCAAAAATTCTTAAATCCAATTTAAATTAAAAAATACTAATTTGTAGTGGAAGATCTCTAATCTCGGATTAGCAACCTGATGAATTAGGAATTGTTCTTAGAAGAAAATTCATTGTTCAACGTAGACTCAAAGACTTCATTAGGAGGTGAAATTTAATTTATTATTATTATTTGATTTCAAGTTCACCATATGAATGTTGATTTATATCCAAATCACTTATTTGTGTTCAGATCTGTTTATTGTTTAGATTATGTGAGATTTTTTGTGGGTACATGTGTTTATTACAATTGGATTGGTTATGCGCTTATTTTAGTATTTTTTATTAATTTATTATTGAATTTTTTTCTAAAAAATATTTTTATTTTATTAATATATGTAAATATATCTAGATTAAATATATATAGATTTGCAAATTGTCTATACGTATAATTGTATATATGTTTATATCTTGTACACATTTAATCTAAAAAAATTCTTATGATGTTTTATACATATTGTGAAACAGAAAATATAATATTATTTTTATTAAATATGTATATACATATTTTATTATTATTTAATGATTTTGTGAATTGTTCATTATGTATAAAATAATTAATGGTTAAAAATTTCAATTTTATTTTTTTATATTTTTTGCACCATAAAAGATGCTTATGGTAAAATATTAAAATTCATTGAACTTAATTTATTATTTTTAGAAATTAATTCACTTTCGATTAGTGATCAATTATTTAACTAAAATATAAATTCAAATGACAAAGTTGTAGAACTTTTTTATAAGCATTAGATATTTCTTAGGTTCCATCAAAAAAATTTAAGATTTTTAAAACTTAATTTATCATTTTTTTTAATTAATTTATTTTCAAACTACACTTAATTATTTAACTAAAAATATAATTTCAGCAGAGAAAATTCTAGAAACATTTTCTAAGCCCAAAATATGTCTTACCTACCTTTAGATAAAGTTTCAGAACTTTTCAACTTGAATTCGTATTTTTAAAAATTAATTGGATTAATGGCTATTATCAACCATATTTAATAATAAATATTATTTAAATTAAAAAATTCAATAAATTAATCTTAAGCCTAAAATATTTTTCTAGATTTTATAAAATTATAAAAATTATATATTTATCATGTGATTATAATTTAATATTATGGTAGAAACTGTTTTATTTGATTATATATATATATATTCATATAGATATATTAATATCATGTTTTGACATATTATATAAGCATATATTTAAAAAATTATAGTACACACAAAATGAGCTAATGTGTTTGTTGCAATGTAAATCTCAGCGTCTTTATACGAGCACATTATACCCTTCATGGATTATGATGTTACACATGCGCGTGTAGGCACGCACATACACATATAGTTCATATACATGTTATACTTATATAAATAAATAATTAAAAATTAAATAAATCTCCAACTACAATTTGTATGATTAGAATACATATAGACATAGTAAAATCTTTCCATATATAAATTACTAATTAATGTTAATGTATCAATCAATTAAAATTAAAGAGAGAAAATAAAAGGTTTCATTCTCCATTTAATGCAATTAATGCTCCCAGTTAATTCTTTTTTTAGGAAAAGAAATGAAAGGTTTCATTCCTTATACATTAACTAAATGTTAGATGTACTTGATACACTGTGTATTTGAAATTATAAAATTCCCTTTAACTACTAAATAAAATAAATGATTTTATTTAAAAAAAATTGGAAAATGTTCTAAATGAATTAGGGCCTAATTAAGATCCAGTAGGGTAAAAAAATTGAAATTCACATATTTGTTCTGCTGCGGGCTGACAGAGTTACTTCACGTGAAAATATTCACATGAATAAAGAAGAAATAAATTTTAATTCCAAAATTATAAGTAAAGAGCTAAAGGATAAGAAAATATCCAACTTTAATCCATATAGTATTTTAAATTCATGTGGATTTCGAGATTAAAGAGAAAATAAAGGGAAAGAAAGAACAAATAGATTATAATTTTGAGAGATATCCAACTTTGATATATACAATAGAAGTTATGAAGTCACTTTGATTTCATGTTAAGCTCAAGATTAAAGTGAAACATTAAATGGAAGAGGGGAGTAAAATGTTCCTAGATTTTCGTTTAAAGGAGAAAAAAAAATTCTTATGGATTGAACAACATAGATATGCATAATACATTAGAATTGAATGAATATAAAATGAGAAAAACTAACTAAAATTAAAAGAGGAAAAAAAGTTTATATTTAGTAAAAGTAATTAAAGATGAAATTTGAAGCTGAAATTTATAAACCATCAAATTTTCAAGTTGATTTTTTAACTTCTTTTAAAATCAAAATATAGCTTAGGCACCATCTATGATTTTTAAAGACGTTAAACATAAATAATTTAACATTCAACCTTCTTCACTCTAATTACCAACAAATAGATTATGCATATTCATAAAATAAAAGATCCAAAAATAAGCTGCAAGTTACAAAAGAAAAAGAAACAAAAATTGGTTTAGTAAAATTGAGATTATTCTTCAAAAAATAACTAACCGTTAATTGAAATCACTTTGAATATTTTAATTACTCGTTAAAATAATGATCTTGACATAATTTCTAAAATTAATAAATAAAAGTGCATTGTATAAACTAATCTTACTAATTTATAGATAAGAGGAATGAGAAAACAAGCTCTAAATATGTTGGACCTTCGATTCTTAAATGTTGTACAGATGTATCTTTCAAGATAATAAATGAAATTTCAGATAAAAAAAGATCAATGATGATTCAAAGATATTTTTAATAGTTATATAATATAAAAAATTGAATTAAACTACAGATAGAAAAATGCTAGTGAATTTAGGGGGAAAGAGAGTTGAATATCATCAAAGTTTAAATCTTACCCTCATATTATGCGATCTTCTATTGATTGAATTGATTAAGTGAATTTGTGATATGGTTTTGAGTTCTTATATAGCCTGAGATTAAAGTGGAACTAAAATGAAAGGAAAAAAGAGAATAAACATAATATGTTTGATGGGAGAAGAAACTTATAGTTTGGGCTTGAACTTTTTGGAGAAATAAAATAAAATTTAGTATAACGAGTAAATTTAATAAAAAAGGAAGTCAAAGAGACATGGTGTTACCCTGGATATATAAAAGCTGGTTAATCAAAATTCAGAGCGGTATATATGAAAATATGCACATGAATTAAGGAGAATTAAGGATTTTAATTGCAAAAATATGAGAAAAATAATAGATATTATGAGAGATCCATCTTTTATGTATATAGTATAAGATAGAAGATAAGATAAGAATTTTGCAATTGAATTTATGATATGATTTTGAGTCCTTTTGGAGCCTGAAATTAAGAGGAACTAAAATGAAATAAGAAAAAAAAAGAATAAATATTTCAATTTTGATGAGGAAAAAGGGAACTTTTGCTTAGTATTTGAACTTTGTATAGAAATGAAATAAAATTTAATATAATGAGTAAATTTAATAGAAGGCAAAATCAAAGGGATATGGTGTTGTACTTAAATATATTAAGGCTTTTTAAACATGAAAGTTTAGATAATAAATGTGAAAATATACACATAAATCAAGGAGAATTAAGAATTTTATTTCTAAAATTATGACAAAAAAGAATAGATATAAGAGAGATTCATCTTTTATATATGTAGTATAAGATGTGCTACAATAATAAGATCTTATCCTTAAAATAGCATCTATAAATCCAGTAGTCTACTACAAATAAATAAATAAACTCATAATCTTATAAATAAAAATCGTAAGAAGATATAACTTTGGGCATAAAACTCAAAGAAAAGATCAACAATTTTAAATAAAAAAATAAATTCAACATCGAATTAAGTGAAAAGATAAATAACGAAATACAATTCAAAACTTTAAATCGAGCTTGACCGATCTGGTAAGCCAAGATTTCTTGAGTCCTATTTGGATCGTAAAGTCCAACTCTATTTCATATTGACCAACGTAAATCAAAGAAAAAAAATTACATATCCAAAAGTATGAAGCATAACATGAGGCAATTCTATGATTACAGCCAGTATGCAAATTTCCATTTGGATTCAAAGGGAAAAACATAGGATATGATAGTATTTATACATTTATAAATATATTCTAGATAAGAAGTTGAGAAAATGAAAGCAAAAGGAGAAAATGAGTGTAAAACATTTTTGAATAGCTGAATAGACAATGATTTATTGTGGAGAAGAAGTTGGGAAAATGAAAGTAAGAAGAGAAATGAACATGGAACATATGTGAAGAGCTAAATAGAAAACGAAATGGCAAATTGTTATTAACATATAATGAAAATTTAATTTGGAGATTGGAACTGTAAGTAACCATTAGAGGGTTAAGCGAAACTTTTTCTCTCAAATTAACAAGAGAAGAAAATTAGGAGTTAGAATGAATAAGAAGCAGGTATACATTTGGTCTCATATTCTCTTTTCTATATATGTATATATATAATAGATAACGTATTTGTTATATTTAAGAACTGAAAATTAAAATGATCCCCAAAGGGTAGCGCAGTGGATAAGGCATCCATGAGGAATCTGTTTGACACAAGTTTGAGTCCTGGCGCATAATCCTCTTATTAACCGAAATATGAGTTGTGGGGTCGGTGCATACTTCCTTAAGATGTTACACATGGGTCACCCAAAATAGACGTCATGTTTACCAAAATGTTCAAAGAAAAATAAAATTAAAATAATTTTGAAAACAATTAATCTTTATATGATAGCTATTTTCAGATTTGTCGTATGATTAATCTATGCAATGCGCGGTTAACCACAAAAATTAATAATTAATAAAATCCAAGATTTATGCAATTTTAAATGAGAACTTTTGTACAACACTCTTTTAAGCTTTAAAATAAAAAGTCCCCCTCCTTAATAACAAGTTTTGAAAAAAAAACCCATATTTTCAAGTTTCAACATATTTGCAGAAAATTTCACAAATATTTGCAAAAAAACTCTAAATATTTGCAGAGAAATCTTCAAATATTTGAAGTTTTTGGACTGCAAACATTTACAGAGAAATCTGCAAGTATTCGTATTTTTTTCAGAAAATTTAAGAAAAATTAGTTTGATAAAAAAGACGCAGTAAAATCCAATTTATAAATTTCCTTCTTTAATATTTTCTTGTTTTAGATATGGAATTTTACTGTGGTCCGTGAAACAATATGTGAATGTGTGTATGTATGCATTTCCATGCTCTCATGCAATGCATAAGGTAACACTTTTGAGTGATGCATTGTCTTTCTTCATAGTTTTAGGGAAACCTATATCCATTGTGGATGGACTATTTTATTTCTATTTTTTTAAGTAGCGAAATATAACAAAAGCATACATGGATCGAACATACATAAGGTAATGGTAATTTGACTTTTAGAATAGATAAATGTAACATTAGTTTGAAAATATACAATATAACCTTCAATGTTTAAATGTGCGAGCATTCTAATATTACCAAACTAGATTCAAAAGGTTAGACCTTTTCTATTTAGTATTTTTCAGCTTCAAGTTTCCTTAGAAACCAAAATACTTTTATTTAAATACTTTTGAAAAAAAAATTGGAAACAATATATGACGACCCGACTTTCGACTCTCGAACGCCGACACTAAATACATCTGCAATATTCGTGTGCCGCACACTTAAGTGTCCGAAAGACATATAGTTAGGGCAAGACAAAAAGAAAATAAAATAGAACAAGAGAGAAGAACACAATATTAGAATATCACGGCAGAACGATGCCATATAATATCCAAAAAATAGTACAAAGGGTTACTCCAGATACAGAATAATTTTAGAGTTACTAAGCCTAAGTACTACCATCGGTCTGGACAGTTATAGCTGCATGTCCTCACAATGCTGATACATACATAATAATACAATGCGATAGAAATAGACAGATAACGGAAGCCTCTAGCTCGCCCTCTCTGAAGCATCCAAAGCAAAACCTGTCTTAGTCGGTCCACTCGAAGGAGTACATGAGGAATTTCGAATAAAACCACATGTCAAACATAAGTCTGGTATGAGAATACTCAAGATACATGCATACATGTAATAGTAACCTTTAAGATAGTATGAATCGTCGTAATAGTATTCCTCTCAAAAGAAACCAACCATTCATTAAGTTAATATAGTGATATAATAGATAATGTCCAGGGCGTATGATATAAATCAGAAAATAGTCGTGCTACTTGCATCTCTTAACATAGCTATATTAGAGAAAATTTAAAGTCGTTAAGGTATGTTCGCATATGGATTTTCTATGGAGACACCTATAGCAAATTGATGCAGATCTACATGCACAAGGATCAGAATCACCTTCCGAGCATCGTATATCTCTAGATAAAATATAACTAGCCCATGCCTAAATTGTTGAGACTTTGTTTTGATTCATGACACAAAGCTATCATTACGACATACAGGTTTGATGACTGCTACGACAAAAAGAGAACATATACTACAAGGAGACAAGACTTCAAAATCGGTGCATCAATTATATTATTTTGTTTTTGATTCTTAGGTCAATTTTGTTAAAATCTCTCCTTGTTTAAGTATATATTAGCTTATATATTTAATCGTATTTTTTTAAATAAGTTATAAATAATTGACTCTTTGCCAATGAATGGTTTGCCACCAAGCTTTTCAAATTTCTTATATAATTCAGCCAAGTCCGGCTGCTGCTGAATTTCTATTACTGCTTCTGCGGCTGCGGGAATTTGATTGGGTGCTGCAGCATTGCCTAGACCCCTAGTTCTTCCTCTGCGTCCACTCCTTTTCACTATCTGAGATTAGTAAGAAAATTGATTTAGATATACAGGCGAAATATCTTAAGGAATATTAGCAGTAAAAAGAAATAGACTAAGAAATTTCAAAGTTTCAATTTTGATTATACTCATTCTAGGGTATACTTCACCTATCTCTAATGAGCCATCTAATGTGTTATACTCCGTAGCTAAAGTTCTTACTCAACCAACAGCTCTGATACCAATTTGTGACGACCCAAACTCGATGTCCAATAAACGACATCAAATTCGCATCGCCGGAGCTTATAACAACAATTAGATGTATATAAAACAGCGGAACAGAATCAATATCATAAATAACATCACTGTTACAACATCAACATAATATCCATACTGCAACAGAGTACATAATACATACACTACAACTCCAAATACAACATCATGATAATACAACAGTGAACATATATCCAAAATTTCTCAAATGAGAGATGATAACGAACTCCCAAAAGCTAGCACCTGTAATCTCCAAAAGCTCCTAAGATAGCTCCAAGATAAGAGCTCCAAAATACTGCTACTCCAAAATACAGAAACCTGCTACTAGGCTGCCCGTGTGGAAATAATGGGCACCCAGAGTTTAGGAAAGAAAACAATAAACTCCGGATCAGTCATGGGACTGGTATGAGTAAACAAAACAGTTGTATTTAAATAAACAAGATTTATAAAAGAATTTTCGGAATGCTTTTAGAAATGGAACTACCATAAGACCTCCCGCCACACACACAATGCAAACGCAGAATTGGAGGAGATTTCTTCTTATGATAGTTAAATATGCTTGGTACGAGAAAAGAATTCTTTGATATTATTACTAGTGCATAGTGATAGTAAATCATTTCGAAAATAGAATATTAATCTTAGCCGACATAGGTACCATTATACTATGCCTACTATAGCTACCATATTAGATGGTAGGTTCTACAACTAAAACCGTACAGGGTTTCGTATTTGGAATTGGATTTCCAACAAATGGTCAGGCCAAGGAACTTCCCATTGCCACATGAGAACGCCTCTGGAAGGACGTCCCCGAGAACCAAATCGGATCTCTGCCAACACAAGGCTGGGTTACCCCTAACTGGGTAACTACTGACACGAGTATGCCATCTCCCGGTCGTAACCAACCTTTAACCGGGGCCCCAGCAACAAATCACAAAATCATATATATATATCTGCGATATCAACATAAGTTAAGTATCTGGGCTCCATACCATGATACCACTTCTATCCAGAAGGAAATGTACATACCCTAAGGGGTGCTACCCCCAATAACCTTGCCGCATCTTTCCTGTTTCGACCATTTCGGGGTGTGAGGTCCGACGAAGTCACGTCCACAAAAACACGCTTTATACAAAGTCATGCTTTGGGTCAACAAATGATCATAGAAATGATCACAAAGATAGACGATCAAATAAATGATCCTATCACGAATAATCAACACAATGATCATTTCACAGCAACACTCAGTATGTCACATTACCAAATTGGAAATATATCGCTGATAACTTCAACTACATAACCTCTGAGCTCGTACGTCTCAGAGAAGGGTGTTAAGCTAAGAGAATAAATTCTCCGCCACCAACAGAAATATATTTGAAAGAAATCTGCTTTATCTCTCAATTTGTAATGTCAGACATACAATCCATACAAGTCTGTTCTGGGTTCGAACAGAACCGAAGGCACTTTCAAAGAAGTCCTTGCAAATCCGGATATCCACAATCCTGATCGGATTCCCCATCACATATGGAGAACTCTATACCGGAGCAACTCGGTGTAGAGTCAATCGACAGGTCATCCTATCGCTCTCGCAAATACCCGGTCTTCAAATGCTATCCATAACGTCGAATCACATATTCGAAATGGGTTATATGACACAAAGGTCCTTTCCCGGCTAATTCGAATAGTGGGTGTCAAATTTCAAAACATGTGGATGTCATTCATAAATATTCACAGGTTCGATGTGGGTTTCGGATAACCAACTGAAATCCGATACCCTGTCGCATCGAAGTTTAAATGTCGGTTTACAGACAACAGGGTTTTCACATCAATACAGAACAATCATAATCACAGTGCAATAACATGGCAATATCATCATACAGAATTACAAACAGAACAGAGATATTTATATAAGTTAACAAAATAGTTAATTACTTCCCAATGTGATTTAAATAAATTTACCACTAAATTAATTTAATTTAATGATGAGAATTTGGATAAATAAACTAAATTTTGATTACTCAATTTATTGTTTCAGAATTTACAAATTCTTACTTACAAATTCATTTAAACACTTAATTGTTTATAAATCAATTACCTTAATTATCATTTTAAACTGCATTATTTACTTATTAAACAATTTGGTAAAATGATGTATCTGGATTTAATAAATTAACCATATAAATATTATTATTATTATTTTTCTTGATTACTTTAAAACGATGATTTATTTTTTTATAATCACAATTGAATTAAATCTCAATTGACTATATTAATTTATTATTCCTTAATAAATTATCTTAATGTAACTATCAATTTTGAATCAATCATTTTAAATTATCAACTTAATGATTTTTAAATTTACAACTTTAATTTAATTGCTTTTATTTATTTATTATTATTAATAAAAAAAAAGAAATTTTAAATCATAAATTATTTTATCATTAATTTATTAACTTCACATTCCATTTACAAACTTTCTTCATTTTATAAACAATGCTTATAAACATTGTTTAAACTTAAGTTTTCGACAAACCTCAACTGAACTTGCTGTTTCAGGTGGCCAACCCGAGTCTCCCCCGAGTCACGCTCGAGTTCAAACACTTCCTGCTTCGAGTTTCCTCCCAAAGCTACCCGAGTGATTAAAATTTTTGCAAATTTTGCTAAGTCCCAATTTTTGTCACGATAAAACCCTGAAACCTCCCGAGTCTCCCTTCGAGTCTCTGCCTTATTTCCCCGATCAGAACTTCGAGTCACCCACACGAGTACAAACCTGAAATGCTTCAGGAAATCAAATTTCTTCCAGGACATAAATTCGTGCACGTATACGTACACAACGCCATTGATGATCTTCAGGCGTCGCTGCATCGATGAGTAAGTCAGAACTCCCCCCTAGTCCAATCCCCGATCACCCAAACCTATTTATCATCTCGAATTCAAATTTTAGTTCGAGCACGCAAACCTGCAACATACACTGGAACTACCACCGTCCCTGTCAACGCCTCGCCACGCCACCAGACGCCGCCAGAAACCCAGAAACTTCGTCCACAGTTCGACAACACCCCATGCTATCATCACCCACAAAATCTTCGAACTCAATGCATCCACGGTAGCGTACGCACCCAGTTTACAGACCATATCAATTTCGGAAACTAAACCCTACTTCGAGCTCGTACTCCCCATTCACGCAATAGAAAAATAAATTTGTATTTTTCCCAACATTCTTGAGTATTAAACTAGCTCCACGCGAAATCTCAACATTCAAAAGTCTTTTGATTTACAGGAATTGTCTTAAAAGCAACATTTGCTAAAATACAAACTGCTCCTAAGATACCCAAGTAAAAATCATCATATTTAGTTTAAAAATCCCATTTTTGCATACTTACTCGAATTATACAATCAAATCAATGATTAATCACACTTGAATTTATCACCATTTTGATTTACTGTAAGGTTTGAGGTTGCACAGCCAAAAAGTTTCACTTCAAACTTAAAATAAAATTTTAAACTGTGAGTTAAGTTTACACAACATATTTCGGTTTAAGATTTTTATTACTTAACAATGTTTCAATGTAAATACATCTAATTTTTTGAATAAATGATCAAGTGCTGTGATAAATACAGAGAAGATGAAATGCAGAGCATACAAAATCCTATTTATAAACTGAAGCATATACATAAACAGCTTATGAATGGAATTTAAACTGTTTAAATAGATTTAAGCTTTTAAAGATTATTTTACTCACCTGTTTGTTTTGAAACAGAAAGCACTATGGTTTCTTTATAAAAGATTTGCAGAAGTTTGCAGAAGTTTGCAGATGAAATGCAGAGCATACAAAATCAGGTTTGCAGAAGTTTGTTTGAATGATACTTGAGTTGTTTTTAACAAATGAATGTGAGGCTTTGTATACGTATACATATAGGAGAAAAGTGGTGTACAGGGTAAAGCATAAGCAAGTACAAGTTGAAGTAAAAGAAAAACTAAACCATGCTGGAAGTAAAAGCATTAAATGCAGGTATGCTACTTTGTAGAGGCTTGCATTTAATGTGAGCAATGTTCTTGTTCAATTATATTCTATAAGTACATTTTCTATATTATTATTATTATTATTATTATTATTATTATTTTTTGTTGACTAAATTTCGGCTGAATTACTCTTGTACATGAAAAGGAGTAATAGCATTTAATACAAGCATGTTCTTTTGTTTGTTCATTTGTTCATTTGTTCATTTATTTGTTTGTTTATTCTTTTGTTCATTGTTTGTTCTTTGGTTCAACTATTTGTTTACTTATTTGTTCATTTGTTTGATCTTTTGTTTAACTATTTGTTTATTTATTTGTTTGATCTTTTATTTAACTATTTGTTTATTTATTTGTTTGATCTTTTATTTAACTATTTGTTTATTTATTTGTTTGTTTGTTTATTTAACTATTTGTTTATTTATTTGTTTGTTTGTTTAGATTATGATTATGTTATTTAAATTTTATAATTTCATCATAACTTACTTTAACAAATTTTAAATTCCGTTAAAAGATCATCTATCAATATCTCTTTTTTATTTAATTCTATATTAATGTGTAATATTAATATCAACAATATTAAATTTAGATTGAATTTTACTAGTTAGATCCCAAAGTTCAAACAATTTATCGAATTTTTTTAATTTCAAAAACTTCGGGATGTTACACAGGGGGAGTAAGTATTTATATTATATCCAATCAAAATCTATACCTATTTATAGGTTGTCATCATTAAAAAAGGGAAGATGTTGAGACTTGGTTTTGATTCATGACACAAAGTTATCACTACGACATACAGATTTAACGACTGCTATGACAAAAAGAGAATATATGCTACAAGGAGACAAGACTTCAAAATCGGTGCATCAATTATATTTTTTTCCGATTCTTAGGTCAATTTTGTTAAAATCTCTCCTCGCTTATATATTTAACTGACTTATTTACAAATAAGTTATACATATATAAGCATATATAATATATGTATTGTATTATAAAAGTGCTTAAAGTTATATATATTACTATACCTGTGTAAACTGTGCAAATTGCACAGATTTTACCAGGCCAGTCGACTGACCCAGAGGTTCAGTCGACTGACCCAGAAAATTCTATGCAACATGCACATGTGCATGGATATACAGTATATATTTAAAATTTCATTTGAATATTCAGTCGATTGACCTAGAGGTTTAGTTGACTGAATATCTACAATGGCTACTTTCTGAAAAGACACGACTATTTGTGAAGAGTTACGAACTTCTACAAAAAGATTTGGACATAACACTTCAATCGAAACTCTTCACCAACAGTCGCTTCTCTTTGACCTCTATATATACATACTATAACTTGATTCCAAATCACCGAATTTTCTTATCTTTCTAATCTAACTCTGGAATCTATTTGCTATTATAATTTCAATTATTTTGCATTAAAGCAATATTATACCTTTCTATTCTTCATAAACTTCAAATATACTGGAGGAGAAGATTATGGGAAGGGTGTACTACAAGTGAAAAATCTGTGTTATTAGAGCACACAAAGTTAAAACAGTCTTTTGTATTTGTTGAAGTCCTATTCTGCTGCTCAGGCGTGTGAAGTCCTCGTTGGCTGCTGAGGCGAAATCCTATTCTGCAACTCAGGTCCATGTTCGGCTACTCAGGGGTTGTATAGACCTGTTCTTCTGGATTAAATGAGGGTTGTTGTCTTAGTGAAATTCCAGAAGGAGTCTGGGACTGGATGTAGGATGGAGCTCCAAACTAGTATGAAAATCTCTGGTGTCATTTTTATTATACTGCTTTTATATTCCGCACTATTTACTGTATAGCTATCATCACTACACTCATGTTATCATATATCCATATTACACGATCCATAGCACACTTTCACAAACATAGTATGAAGCACGTGGAACCGGGTATCAACAACTTCTACTGGCAACATCGATAATCATAACCTAGATATGGAGTTGATATACCCTAAGAAGGTCGGCTAAACCCCAATTTGTGCAACCTACTATGTCTTTAGCCATTTCCGATGTCGAGGTCATGTTCGGCATCTTTTACACGAATCTTCATCACTCGAGAAAAACACGACTCCCTCCACGGACTTTTGTATAAGCTGTTTGAAAAATGCTAACGCTGACCTCTTTCTTGGACTTAACCTTAGGATAAACAGTTCAACTCTATAGAATAAGTCTAAAATGTTAATGCTTACCTCTCCCTTGGACTTAACCTTAGGATAGATAGTTTAACTCTATAACATTCTAATTCACAACCGCTTCCAATACATAGACTCATATACTAGTTTTGAAGTGGTATTTGGTAAGTAAAACACTCACCGATCCCGGACTCTTTAAAGCTAAGTCGATGAATTTTTGGTAAACTGAATTTCGGTTCTTTGAGAAATAAATGAATTATATAAAGAAGATTCCTCCCCGTTGGATCTTGTATATATAAGTTCTTAAAGCTGGAGATGATTCATACTAATGCTCCTCCCTGAGGGATTTCAAATCGTATGAAGCCATGAAGCTTTTAGATACTTCCTAAGATAATATTTAGTCAAATTCGATTGTCGATTAATCTATATCTAGTTCTAAAAACGCAGCTTATAGAAATCAAGGTTTATATGCCTAAAACATTTCCGACCTTTTTGGGTTAACTATTCCTCGGTCAAGAGTGAAGCCGGTAGGTTAGAGCATTATTACTTCTAAACCCTACTCGAACAACACTCTTAACCCTTACAAACAGATAAACCTACTTCGTCAGCATTTATTGTTAAGTATAGTATTAATGACTTTCCATAAAAAAAGTAAGCAATCTCCTCGACCTAGGTAATCCACCAATGAAGTCCATGGATATTTGCTCCTATTTCCACTTAGGAATCTCAAGTGGCTGATGAAGTCCAGTCGCCTTCTGGTGACTACCTTTTACTTACTGGCAATTAGCACACCTCCTCATAAAGATAGAAACAACCTTCTTCGTACATTTCCACCAGAAAGTACGCCTCATTTCTTGACACATCTTAATGACCCCTGGATGTATTGTTAGTTGTGAATGATGACCTATGTCAGAACCTCTTGCCTAATCCCATCAACATCTGAGACAACAACCTTTCATTCTCCGTCACTATATCGCAGCTATCTACTTCCCTCTCTGTTGCCTCATTCTCACTTATCGCATTGGTTATCCTAGCAATACGAGGATCTCTATGCTAATTCTGTTTGATATGACTAATCAAACAGAACCTCTATATTTTCCACAACTGCATACCTTCTACTGAGTGCATCAACTACAACATTAGCTTTCCATGACATATTTAATATATATACATCATAGATTGTAAGAAACTCCAACCACCATAGTTGCATCATGTTTAGGTCTTTCTTCATGAAAAGATGCTACATAGATTTATGGTCCGTATATAACTCGAACCTCAAACCTAATAAATGATGTTTCTACAGTTTCAACGTAAATACAACCTCTAACAACTCTAAGTCATGAGTCGCATAACTCACCTTATGCGGTTTAAGCTGCTGACTAGCATAAGCAATAACTCCTCTATGCTGCATCAAATCAACACGTAAACCTATTCCATAGCATATATATAAACAGATAAACCCACACCTCCATCCGAAATGGTAAGAATGGGAGCACTAGTTAATCTGGCATTCAGTTCTATGCATGCTTTCTTGCATTTATTAATAAAAAATTTGGCATCTTACTTCGTTAGATTCATTAAGCAAGAGGATCTTCAAAAAATCCTAAATGAATCTCTTATAATACCCTACTAAACCAAAAAAGCTTTCAATCTAATCTACACTTTCCAGCCTCTTCCAGTCTTTAATGACCATGACCTTTGTGAAATCAGTAGAAATACCATCTACCAAAACAACATTGCTAAAGAACCAAACTTCTGAATGCCAAAAGTGACACTTCGAGAACTTAGCCTTCAACATGTGCTCTTTTAGTGTTTCTAATACAATACTTAAATAGTGCATATGTTCTTCCTCGATCTTGGAGTAGACCAGAATATCATCGACAAACACATGAACAAACTTATTCAATACATCTTAGAAAACCCGATTCCTTAAGTCCACAAAATATGCTGAATTATTAGTTAGGTCGAATGACATAACTAATCACTCACAAAACTTATCGAGGAAAAAGCTATCGAGCATAAAATTTCCTCTACCACCCCATGCTGATGAAACCCTGTTGGAAGATCAAGATGAGAAAACACCCAACCTCCATGAAGCTGATCAAACAAGTCATCTATCCTAGAAAAATGTTAGTTGTTCCTAACAGTCCTCTTATTGAGCTTGCAATAATCTACGCATCGTCTTATGGAAACGTCCACCTTCATAGCGAAGATGATGAGTGCTCCTCGATTCAAACGACTCGGTCGAATCAAGCACTTATGCCAAAAATCACTAATCTAATTAGTTAGGTCTAGCTTCTCCTTCGATGCTAGTCTACAAACAGGCAATATGATAGATTTTGCATCCTTAACCAAATCAATGTGAAATTCTATCTCAGATGAGGTGGTAAACCAGACACCACTTCAAAGACATCAGCAAACTCCTGCACAATAAAGATTGAACCCAACTCCTCTTCTACCACATCAAGAGAATAAAGAAAACTAGTCATACGCAAACTAGGTCCTTCACAATCCAATGTCAAAGCCTTTCTCACTTTCTTCAATACCATTGTTTGCTTATCACAATCCAAGGCTGCATTATTCTAAGATAACTAATCATCCCAGGTACAACATCAAAACCTATAAGACCTAGAACAAACATATTGATAAAAAAGAGTTGGTCAAAGAAAGTAACCGAAACTCCTAAGCCAATCATATCATGATTGGATGTGCCCCTAATAGGTTTTGACATATAATTAGAGTCAAAAGCCATAATTGGCTCCAGCCTTAATCTATCAACAACACTACCAAAACAGAACTATGAGAAGTACCGATATCAAATAAGACACAAACAGGAATACCATGAATAAATAAAATACCTTCAGAATTTGCTTCCCCTTTGTAGCTATAAAAGAAAAAGGTGTTATAGCATGCGCAAAAACTCTAGGATGCCATCCCTTCTGAAGAATTAAACGATCCTAACAATATGACTAGCCTGATGGCAATTATAGCAACTCCCCGATGCAAACTGAGATTTGACTGCCTGTGGCTCTAGCTTCGGTACCTTAGTAATCGATGCCTTAACTAATGGTGCTTTCGCTACTTGTCCTCCTTTACCTAGCCTATAGCTTACAGCAAGATGCCCTTTCTTCTCACACTTATGATAAACCAGACCAAAAAATCTTGTCGGTTGAAACTTCCACTTTTTGTCCTCCATTGGTGCAGAAATAGACTAATTTGGTGCTAAGCTCTCAAACCGTAATCTCATGCCTATAAGATTGGCGAACATCCCCTGAACGTGATTAATCATGTCCTCTGGAACACAGTTAACATACCTGTAGTGAACATCTCATTCTTCGTCGATGGCGAGTCAACTAACCTTAACCCAAACCGAGATAACATAATGAATGTTTTCTCAGACTCCGACACTGTCATACCCCCAGCTTTAAATCCTAGAAGCACCTAAACAACAAAGTCATTCCAGCCTTTGGAACAAAATTCATCTAAAATACCTCCTTAAATTAGCCTCAAGAGAAGTCATTTTATTGGACATCTACAGTGATCGAATCCCACCGGTTCATAGTTGCATCTGTCTGATGTCGCGACACCAAATGACGCTTCATCGCATCATCTAACGTCATATCCCCAAATATCATGTCACATAATTTGAGCGAAGATTGAACTTCTATGATAGTCTCCGATCCACTTAACCTCTTACCCATAACCTTTCATAATCACGGCAAAGTGAAGTAGAACTCATTTGAGGCCTAACCTACATGATTTCTTCCACAATATCTACCCTTGATTCCTTAACAGGAGCACCATTCCTTGATGCTCGATTCCCATAATTCATGATAATACTACTCCATCCACCTCTACCTCAACCAGCACTAGCATTAGCAGCTCTAGTACTCGTGGTTTGTACTACATGAACATAAAAAAAATAGCTTTCGTATCCTTAAGGATAGAGTTATTCCTAAGGAAAAGCCAAAAAAGGGTGTAGGTTTATAGAAAAATAAAATACGTTCTTGCATATATAATATATTCAACTAATTCTAGGGTGTTATTTATCCTATCTCTAGTGAGCCATACCCAACAAAAGCCAAGGTGTTCACTAAACCCGTGCTCTTATACAAAATGTAACGACTCGACTTTTTGGCCCTAAAATGTTGAAATTAAATGCATCCACGATATTCGTATGCCACATAACCAAGTGATGAAAAAAAATATAGTTAGGGTAAAATAAAAAGGAAATGAAAAAAACAAGAGAGAAGAACATGATATCAAAATCCCACAGCGGAATAATAACATATAATATTCAAAAAGATAGTACAAAGGGTTACTTCAAATATAAAATAATTTTCGAGTTACTAAACCTAAGTACTACCATTAGCCTAGATAGTTATGACTATATATCCATATAATGTCGATACATACATAATAAAATGCAATATAAATAAAAATAGATAGATAACAGAAGCATCCAACTCGTCCCCTGAACTCTAAAGTGTCCAAATAAAATCCTGCTTTACTCGGCCTACTTAAAGGAGTACACAAGAATTTAGGGGAAAAAAAACAATGTATCATACATAAATCTGGCATGAGAAAACTCAAGATACATGCGTATATGTAGTAGTAACCTTTAAGACAGTACAAATCATCATAATAGTTTTTCCTCAAAAGACGCCAACCATGCATTAAGTTAATATATTTGTATAATAGATAATTTCTAGGCTGTAAAAATTAGTCGTGCTACTTGCATCTCACAACACAAAAATATTATAAGTACATCTAAAATCTCTAAGGTACGTTCGCTATGGATTTCCCATGGAGTCTCCTCTAGTAACTGAAGCGGATCTCCATGCACAAGGGTTGGAAGCCACCTTCCGAGCTTTGTGTATCTCTAAATAAAAATACCATAAAAATACACAACTGGCCCACGCCTGAACATAGTATGAAATATATAGAACCAAGTATCAACAACTCCAGCTAGTAATATCGATAAGCATATTCAAGATATGGAGTTCGTACACCCTAATGCGGGTCAGCTAAAACCTAGGTTGTGCAGCCTACTCTATCTTTAGCTATTTCCAATGTCAAGTTCATGTTCGGTATCTTTCACACGAGTCTCCATCACTCAAACAAAACAGAAATCACTCCAGTGATTTTCACATAACCCCTTTAATGCTAATGCTGGCCTCTTCCTTGGACTTAACCTTAGGATAGATGGTTTAACTATACAGCATGAGAAATATTAACACCGACTTCTCCCATGGATTTAATCTTAGCACTGTTTAACTCTATAATATTCTACTTCACAACCGCTTCCAAAACAAAGACTCGTATACTAATTCTTGAAGTCGTATTCAGTATGTAAAACACTTACCAATCCCGGATTCTTCAAAACTATCGATAAATTTCCAATAACTCAATTCCAGATCTTTTAGAAGTTAACAAATTAAATAAAGAGGAGTCCTCCCCGAGGGATCTAGTATATATAAGTTCTTAAAACTAAAGATGTTTCGTACCAGTGCTCCACCCTGGGGATCTCAAATCGTATGAAGCCATGAAGCTTTTAAATAATTCCTAAATAAATATTTGGTCAAGTTTGATAATCATCTAATCTACTATCTAGGTCTAAATATGGTTGCTTATAGAAATCAAGGTTTGTATACTTAACATGTTTTCAACTTTTTCAATTTAACTATTCCTCGGTCACAAGTGAAGCTAGTAGGTTAGAGCATTGTTGCTTCTAAACCCTACTCGAATAAATTTCTTAACTCTCATAAATAGATAAGCTTGCTTCATCGGCTTTTAGTGTTATAGTATTGATGACTTTCCATAAACAAGTAGGTAATCAACACGATTAATACGTTTTCGACCTATTAATCTTAATTATTCTTTCGTCAAGAGTGAAGTCGATAGGTTAGAGCACAACTGCTTCTAAACCCTATAAGAGCAATAATCTTAACTCTCATAAGTTGAAAAGCCTACTGCGTTAGCTTTTAGTGTTAAGCATGGTTAATTACTTTTCGAACAAGGAGTAAACAAAACACAATTTAGCCATTATGCACATCCAAAACCCTTTTTAAATCATTTGTCTATAATTTGAAAACCTTTCTAAAACGATATACATGCATACATTATGTATGTATGTATGTGTACTAATCTATTTATAAAACTTGGTATTCAATAAAACAAATTTAAAGATATCATATTACATAAGATATTAGAACTTTAATAAAATAATTTAATAATTTTTTTTAAAACTATAATGCTTAAAATGCTTCTAAAAACTTGCAATAAGTTTTAAATAATTCATTCAAAATATAACTTAAAAATGACATGTTTATAATTATTTAAAAACTTAGAAAAACCATGTTTCCCATATATTCAAAAATAAACCTTCTACTTTTAAAATACATAAATAATTCTTAAAAATTTATAAAGATCCTAAACCACTTTTAAATAATATAATATGAGTTAGTAAATGCTTGTAAAAGGAAAGAAATAATTAAATTTAAAGTCATTTTCAAACATTTAAAGTTCAATAGCAAAGGCTAAATGGGGGTAATTATGCATATAATAAACTTTGGTCACTTTTTGATATGTTATTTAAATTTTTAACAACCATACCTTTTTGTAGAAACTAAAATACACAATATACATCACAAATATGGCAAAAAATCCCTAAGGACCTCTCTACAAAGCCCCTTAGAAATTACCGAACACAATGCAATTTCTAAGTGCATCTATAGCGACTGTTGCTATAAGAGCACTTTCAAATCCAAGTCCAACAACAACCTATATGGTTTGGTTCAAGGTTATGTAATAAGTCATACAAGTCCATTCAAGTTGTAACAACCCATACCTCAATGGGCGTAAATTTGGAATTAGGAGCGATGAGGGATATCTCTATAAGGGTTCGCTTTTGGTTTGAGGTATTAAGTTGTTGTAGGGTTCGCCTCTCTCCTAAAAGGAAGTATTAAGTAACTTAGTAAGATTCCAAATAAATAATAATGTCTCTAAAAGGGTTTACTTTAGGGTCGAGATATTAAGTGGTTATTGTAGGGCCCGCCTCCCAACCGAAAGATGTAACCTAAAGGTATTCCATATTTATAATTAAGAGTGATAGTGGCTATCTCGGAAAGGGTTCTGTGAAGACCCGCAAATCCGTACTCCTTGAATATACACTAATCTCCATAGATTAATTCAAGATGAAAAGAAATACGAATTCTCGATATTTAAAAAAAAGAAAGAAGAAGAAAAAGGATAGAAGATAGAAAATAGAGAGTAAAGAGAATAGAAAATAGAACAGAAAGAAAACAGCAGAACAACATCAGAATCTCACAATTCGCAGCGGAACAACATATAATAATAAATGAATAATCTTTAAACAAAGAACTATATCATTTATTACATTACATTTCATTACATCATATCATCAGAGTGTACAACAACAACAACAAACAGTGCAGCGGAAAAAGAAATACTATATACTAGTAATACGCCATGCCATCCATCTTGCCTCCAGCAACTCCAGAATATCCAGAATATCCTGATAAACCTAACTCTTAACTGCCCGTGTGGAAATTGGTGGGCACCCAGAGTTTAGGAAGGAAAACAATAAACTCCGAGTCAGTCATGTGACTGGTGTGGGAACTCAAAACAGTTTATTTATCTTTAAAATCAAAATAGAGGAATATTTTTAAAGTCAATTCGCAATGCTTTTTAAAAATGAGACTACCATAAGACCTCCCGCCACACACACAATGCAAACGCAGACTTGGAGGAGATTTCTCCTTATGATAGTGAAAGATGCTTGATACGCATTAAAAAGAAACATTTGATATTATTATTAGTGCATAGTGTAGGAAAAATTTATTTCGAAAGTAGAATATACATCTTAGCCAGCATAGGTAACATTATAGTATGCTTACTATAGCTACCATATTAAATGGCAGGTTCTACAACTAAAACCGTACAAGTTTGGTATTGTTTCTTTGGATTTCCAACGAATGATCAGGCCAAGGAACTTCCCATTGCCACATGAGAATGCCTCTGGATGGACATCCCCGAGAACCAAACCGGATCTCTACCAACACAAGGCCGGGTTACCCCTAACTGAGTAACAACTGATCGAATATGCCATCCCCCGGTCCTTTGGGACCTTTCACCGAGCGCTCGCAATCAATTCACACAATCATAAAGTGTTTTCAACATGAGTAAGTATCTGGGCTCCATACCATGATACCACCCTTTTCCAGAAGGAAATGCACATACCCTAAAGGGCGCTACCCCTCATAACCTTGCTGCATCTTTCCTGTTTTGACCATTCCGGGGTGTGAGGCTCGACGTAGTCACGTCCACAAAACATACTTTATACAAAAGCCATGCTTTGGGTCAACAAATGATCATAGAAATGATCACCAAGATAGACGATCAAATAAATGATCCTATCACAAATAATCAACACAATGATCATTTCACAGCAACACTCAGCATGTCACATTACCAAATTGGGAATATATCGCTGATAACATTCAACTACATAACCTCTGAGCTCGTACGTCTCAGAGAAGGGTGTTAAGCTAAGAGAATAAATTCTCCGCCACCAACAGAAATATATTTGAAAGAAATCGGCTTTATATCTCAATTTGTAATGTCAGACATACAATCCATACAAGTCTGTTCCGGGCTCGAACAAAACCGAAGGCACTTCTCACGAAGCCCTTGCAATTCGGGTATTCACAATCCCGATCGAATTTCCCATCACTTAGGGAATCTCTATACCAGGAGCTACCCAGTGCAGAGACAATCGATAGGCCATCCTATCGCTTTCGCAAATACTCGGTCTTCAACACCGGTCATCAAATGCAATTCATAACAACGTATCACATATTCGGAATGGGTTATACGACCCCATGGTCCTTTCCCGGTTAACACGAATAGTGAGCGCTTATTCAAAAATAAGTGTGGTATTCAAATTCAAACAAATCACATCAATTACCCATTCAAAGGGAAATACTGATATTCGGTTATTGAACTATCAATGGATATGCACAACATCACCAGTTTCCAAATAATTTTCCAAATTATTTATTTTCCAAAATATCTTTACTAGATATATAATTTTCACACTTCAAAAATAAATCAATATTTATTTTTAAACAACTTCCCCTTCTATTCATAAATTCCATAGTAAATTTATAATCCAAAATATCTATGAATATTCGATTTCAATTATTCATTTCAATATCTTCAAAAAGATGAATTCTCAAATTATTCCCTGTATATTGGAAAACATTTCCATGCTTATTTAATAAGTAATTCACAAATTTTATTTATTTTCAACCCTTGGAAAATATTCAAATATACTTAAATCGAGATTAAGTATATATTTCATTCTTTAAGGAAATCATTCTCTTAAACATATTTATTTGGGCCAAAACGAATGTTGCGTAAAACATCGTTACGACAACCCAAAATCACTAGTATAGGGATTCGAAATTAAAATAGATATATAAATCCCAATACTATACAAAACATTTCCTTTCGGAAATCATTTACTATAACAACAGTGTTATAGTCCACCATTTCCTTCTATTTCTCGAAAACGTCTATTTCAACAATCAATGTTGAAATCTATGGTTTCGAATCTCAACCCAATTAAAACATCGTTAGATCATTCTAATTCTATTTAAAACATCTCATTCAAAACAATTTCTTTAACATATTATTCACTATTCAAAAACGTGAATATACTACGTTAACAAATTTCATCCTTTTATTCATTTTATTTCAAAGGATTATTCACAGTCAAAACGTGAATATAACTCCATAAATAAGTTACAACAATTTACTTATCAAGATAAGTCATTGCGAATTTATAAAACAACGTTTATAAATTCCTTTATTAACCTATATTCAATTCATAACTCAATTATAAACCAAAAGTTCACATTATAAGTTAAATGCTTATAAAACGATTATTTTACAAAATCGTTCTTTTTAAGACTTTCTAAATTATAAATCTTATAACTTATAAGATTCAATTATTTATCCAAAACCATTCTTTAATAACTTCACGAAATTTATAAATCTTATTATGTATAAATTTCACTTATAACTTCACCATTTATAATTCTATAAATTCAATTCACTTATGCAATCTATTTTCACTTCATTCAAGCACTTATAAAAACTCGTTTTATAATTCAAATATTATAATTTATAAATATCAATTTATAAATCCTTTATAAAATCAATTTATACTATTATTTTAAAACATCTTTAATCTTCTTTATAATTTCATCCTTTTGATATCCTTTTGATTTATAAAATAATCAAATTTTATAAATCCTATATTTAAACTTTTTATAATAAATTCAAAAATCCCGATTAAACTATTTTATAAAATCATTAGCCTCATATTTTCAAAAATCAATCTTTAACTATATTTCTCAAAAATCATAATCTTTATAACATTAAAAATTATATCGTTTATTTATTTAAAATGAATCAATTCCAAAAATATTTTATAAACGTATACTTTCAAAAATCACTTTGAAATCATTTTAAAATCCCAAAATTTGGTTCAATGATGCTACATACCAAATAGTCAATCACGACAACAACGATATCATATATCGATATGATAATCCATCAAATATCAAAATATCTGAAATCAAATTAATACTGTTGAGGAATCCAGTTGGATCCCTCCAACCTGTTTTCCTGCATCCACAAACATTAGCATAATACCAATTCCGCTCCAGTACGAAATTATCGCGGTATATGGGATTTAAAATATTATCCGCTTAATAACGGCGCAATAGGGTCTCATCTGCTAAAAAATGCGGGGAATCAACAACTGCAATATATACATATGCCAATATATATATATATTTCTATTATATATAATACCAATTTCACTGTTTATGAAATATTCGCGGTATATGTTTTTAATAAATAACATCCGCTTACTAATGGCTTATAATGTCTATTTTAACAATCAATAGATAACAATTATCATTCAAACATGCATTCAAGTATTTTAAATTTAACTATTTAAAATAAAATCGAAACCGATTCGATTGAGTGAGAAGTTCTCACCTTCGTTTTAGCGATTTATTTCGAATAAAATTAAACGGATGTTTAATTTTAGCCGAAATTCTCACTAACTCCAAACGACTCCAATCCAATTCCATAGCGTAGTGCTCGTCCATACGATTCCAACGCAACTGGTTTCGCGCGTTTTCGACCTCGTATGAAAAAGATATGCATTTTACAAGTTTACACGTATTTATATTAACTAATTTACAACTATTATTTATATTTTTTAACCTTCACTCAATCTAAGCCGTGCATTTCCAGATCCAACGCTCCCAACTTCATCTCCCTCACGCGCGCTAAACTCCAGGAATCACGAAGCAAGGCCGAGCCCACTTGCTCCAATTAGGGTTTCGATTTGCTCCGCCAATACTCGATGAAAATTTGATCAGCAACTTGCAACTCGAAGCTCATCTCCCACTCTACCCACGCCTGCCACAATAGCAAGCTCGGCCACCCCCTTTTCATTGAAATGCGTGCGCAAGATACAGCCATCGGCCCCCCAAAGCTCCCCCTCTGGTTGACGATTTGACGAAGTAACCGTATGGATTGAAAGCTCTCTTCTAGATGTACAACTTTGTAGTTGAAAACATCTTCTAATTCTTCAGGGATTGAGAGAGATTAAGAGGAGAAGTGAAAGTAAATTCTGGCCTTTGAATCACAAAGTGGCGGCTAGGGTTTAGATTTAGGTTTATTTTTTTTATTTTTTTATTTATGAAGGGTGTTGGTCTATTTATAGGAAACCGACGAAACACTATTCATTCCGGAAATTCCGAACTCCGATTCACGCGCCGTAACCAGCGTTTCTAGGGTTTACCCCGCGTTCCGGACACAATGGAACAGGTTTCGAAAGCTAATTCGGACATCTGTGCGAGTTATGGCTATAAACGTTCGATTTAAATTAAACCGATTTAAACGATTTTCTAGGCGTTTTAATTTGTACCGGACAAACGGTAAATCCAATCGACACGAAATTTGAAACCTTACAATAATATCACATTACGGATCCGATGAAACTGGTTTCGTCAAAATCCGAGACTTTTTGAAAAATGGCTATTTTAACTCGCCAAATTAATATTAAAAATAATTCGATGCGTTTCGAGTTGCCACGATCAAACCATAATTCCGATTGACACGAAAATTGAAATCCGGTAATAACTAACTATTACGGATCTAATGGAACTGGTTTCGTTCAATTCTGAGACTGTTCAAAAATTGGCTATTTTCACTAGTCGATTAAATATTAAAATATTCAATTTTCACAAATTAACTTTTAATTCGATTTTAAAAGTTCTAAAATATCATTCTAACTTCAATATGATAAAATAAAATTTTAAAAATCATTTTCAATCATATTTAACTCAATTTTCAATTATTTTCATAATTTCACATATTAAACTATCGATTTAATTATCCAATTAAATTCAATTATTCAAAATAAAATTTATTCGACTTATAAATTCACTTATTAATATTTAAAATTAATTAAATATCCAAATTTTAATTATCAAAAATTCTGGGTCGTTACAATCTTCCCCCCTTAAAAGAATTTCGTCCTCGAAATTAACAAGTAAGAAAAGTTATAGAATCTATTAATTTTCCAAAAAAATCCATAGCTAAATTTCTTTACAATACTTTACTAAGTTTCCAAATCATACTTAGTTATCTTTTCAAAAACAACTACTATTGTTTAACTTTCAATTCCAAATAAAAGTTAAAGTTTTCAAAAAATTTCCAATTTTCTCAAAAAAAAATTCTAACGCCTTAAATTTCCGGAAAAATTCGCCATAGTCTCCTTTGCGCGGCTCGATCCGAAAAAAAAATGACAGTATATATATCACAAATATACATCTCATCAAGTAATGAGGCATCCCGAAGGGAAAAAAACTATAAAAGTACGATATTTAATCCGAGATATGTACCTTATATTTTATTAGCAAGCATATACGACTAATATAGCACGAAAGCGAGCTCCAAATGCGAAGCAAACGCGATCCGCACCTACTAAACACTCAACAAACAACATGAGAATCATGTATATAGACAATAGTATCAATATACAACATATAGCAACATAATAACTATATATGCCAACATAGCAAATGCAACAAAAGCAATATATATTCAACCATCAACCAACTAACATTCAACTAATTCATAACCAATAAATATTCATCCATATTCTCATAATATTCAATGAAATGGTTTTCAATTTAGTCACATTCGATTCATTAACAGTGGATGTATTTACTAACATTCATTTTTCAATTAGTTTATATTCACTAATTCATATTCAAGTTGGTTCACTTCCAAATCAAATTCAATTCTATTTAAGATTCACTTAACTTCCAATTGGATTTCAATTACTTTAGCTTCCAATTTCATTAATACTTGATGAATTATATACAATCAACTAACAATCATATAACAACCAATGTATATTAATTATAACCAAATTCCTTTGCTTATATTCATTCAATTTGGTTTAACATTTAATCCATTCATTCAATCCAATTACTAAAGTTGAATTTCATTTATATAACTTAAGTTCATATCTATCACTTAACTTTATTAATTTACTTTGATACCAAAATCAACTCCATTCAACCATCTCTTAAGTTATATTTCATTTTACAAACATCACTTGGTTTTACATAACTTAAATTCCCACTTTTAAATAAATTCAGATTCCAATTCTAAAGTAAATTTCCATTTAACTTTAAATTCATTTTTATTTTCAACTCATATTCATAAATATATTCATATAGTTTCACTTCTTATATATATAAGTTTATTTCACAATTGTAAATTACTTTAATTATAATTCAATTTTTATAATTCTTTTGCTTATACATATTCTTCTTTTATTTAGATTATTCAAACAACCAAACAATCAACTTATATACACTTTAATAATTCTGAAAAATTATTCCTTTATATATAAAATATAATCAAGGTAAAATTATTTCATTTACCCAACTTAAAACAATACTGTGTCGAATTGTTCTATTCAAGTGTTTAGAAACCCCTTCGGCATAGTTGTCGAGACCACGCTGACGAAGGTTCATATGCCACTCAACAAACCAATCATCACAATATAAAACAATTTTATATTCACTAACAAATACGCTCCCATAGCTATTATTACACTCAAACTCATTCTAGAGCACTACTGACTCTATCTCTAATGAGTAATACCCAACAGAACCATGGTTGTCGCTTAACCATAAGCTCCGATACCACATTGTCAGATCTAGGCTTTTCAACCATCGACAGCAGTCACAACCGGTAGGCTTTTCAACCATCCCAGCCCCACCGTGGCAACAAATGGTATCCCAAACTTGCTTTTACGGCCACCCTTTCGAATGTCACGGCTTCGCCTAACCAACCCCGTAAAGAGGACGTGTGGGGGTAAGAGTCTCCCGTTCGCCACCTAACCGCGAAGCGAGAACCCCCCATCACATATCACCTAGCATAAGCAAGACTGGTGTGAGAACTCAAAACAGTTTATTTATCTTTAAAATCAAAATAGAGGAATATTTTTAAAGTCAATTCGCAATGCTTTTTAAAAATGAGACTACCATAAGACCTCCCGCCACACACACAATGCAAACGCAGACTTGGAGGAGATTTCTCCTGATGATAGTCAAAGATGCTTGATACGCATTAAAAAGAAACATTTGATATTATTATTAGTGCATAGTGTAGGAAAAATTTATTTCGAAAGTAGAATATAAATCTTAGCCAGCATAGGTACTATTATAGTATGCTTACTATAGCTACCATATTAAATGGCAGGTTCTACAACTAAAACCGTACAAGTTTCGTATTGTTTCTTTGGATTTCCAACGAATGATCAGGCCAAGGAACTTCCCATTGCCACATGAGAATGCCTCTGGATGGACATCCCCGAGAACCAAACCGGATCTCTACCAACACAAGGCCGGGTTACCCCTAACTGAGTAACAACTGACCGAATATGCCATCCCCCGGTTCTTTGGGACCTTTCACCGAGCGCTCGCAATCAATTCACACAATCATAAAGTGTTTTCAACATGAGTAAGTATCTGGGCTCCATACCATGATACCACCCTTTTCCAGAAGGAAATGCACATACCCTAAAGGGCGCTACTCCTCATAACCTTGCTGCATCTTTCCTGTTTTGACCATTCCGGGGTGTGAGGCTCGACGAAGTCACGTCCACAAAACATAGTTTATACAAAAGCCATGCTTTGGGTCAACAAATGATCATAGAAATGATCACCAAGATAGACGATCAAATAAATGATCCTATCACAAATAATCAACACAATGATCATTTCACAACAACACTCAGCATGTCACATTACCAAATTGGGAATATATCGCTGATAACATTCAACTACATAACCTCTGAGCTCGTACGTCTCAGAGAAGGGTGTTAAGCTAAGAGAATAAATTGTCCGCCACCAACAGAAATATATTTGAAAGAAATCGGCTTTATATCTCAATTTGTAATGTCAGACATACAATCCATACAAGTCTGTTCCGGGCTCGAACAAAACCGAAGGCACTTCTCACGAAGCCCTTGCAATCTGGGTATTCACAATCCCGATCGAATTTCCCATCACTTAGGGAATCTCTATACCAGGAGCTACCCAGTGCAGAGACAATCGATAGGCCATCCTATCGCTTTCGCAAATACTCGGTCTTCAACACCGGTCATCAAATGCAATTCATAACGACGTATCACATATTCGGAATGGGTTATACGACCCCATGGTCCTTTCCCGGTTAACCCGAATAGTGAGCGCTTATTCAAAAATAAGTGTGGTATTCAAATTCAAACAAATCACATCAATTACCCATTCAAAGGGAAATATTGATAGTCGGTTATTGAACTATCAATGGATATGCACAACATCACCAGTTTCTAAATAATTTTCCAAATTATTTATTTTCCAAAATATCTTTACTAGATATATAATTTTCACACTTCAAAAATAAATCAATATTTATTTTTAAACAACTTCCCCTTCTATTCATAAATTCCATAGTGAATTTATAATCCAAAATATCTATGAATATTCGATTTCAATTATTCATTTCAATTTATCTTCAAAAAGATGAATTCTCAAAATATTCCCTGTTTATTGGAAAACATTTCCATACTTATTTAATAAGTAATTCACAAATTTTATTTATTTTCAACCCTTGGAAAATATTCAAATATGGTTAAATCGAGATTAAGTATATATTTCATTCTTTAAGGAAATCATTCTCTTAAACATATTTATTTGGGCCAAAACGAATGTTGCGTAAAACATCGTTACGACAACCCAAAATCACTAGTATAGGGATTCGAAATTAAAATAGATATATAAATCCCAATACTATACAAAACATTTCCTTTCGGAAATCATTTACTATAACAATAGTGTTATAGTCCACCATTTCCTTCTATTTCTCGAAAACGTCTATTTCAACAATCAATGTTGAAATCTATGGTTTCGAATCTCAACCCAATTAAAACATCGTTAGATCGCTCTAATTCTATTTAAAACATCTCATTCAAAACAATTTCTTTAACATATTATTCACTATTCAAAAACGTGAATATACTACGTTAACAAATTTCATCCTTTTATTCATTTTATTTCAAAGGATTATTCACAGTCAAAACATGAATATAACTCCATAAATAAGTTACAACAATTTACTTATCAATATAAGTCATTGCGAATTTATAAAACAACGTTTATAAATTCCTTTATTAACCTATATTCAATTCATAACTCAATTATAAACCAAAAGTTCACATTATAAGTTAAATGCTCATAAAACGATTATTTTACAAAATTGTTCTTTTTAAGACTTTCTAAATTATAAATCTTATAACTTATAAGATTCAATTATTTATCCAAAACCATTCTTTAATAACTTCACGAAATTTATAAATCTTATTATGTATAAATTTCACTTATAACTTCACCATTTATAATTCTATAAATTCAATTCACTTATGCAATCTATTTTCACTTCATTCAAGCACTTATAGAAACTCGTTTTATAATTCAAATATTTTAATTTATAAATATCAATTTATAAATCCTTTATAAAATCAATTTATACTATTATTTCAAAACATCTTTAATCTTCTTTATAATTTCATCCTTTTGATTTATAAAATAATCAAATTTTATAAATCCTATATTTAAACTTTTTATAATAAATTCAAAAATCCCGATTAAACTATTTTATAAAATCATTAGCCTCATATTTTCAAAAATCAATCTTTAACTATATTTCTCAAAAATCATAATCTTTATAACATTAAAAATTATATCGTTTATTATTTAAAATGAATCAATTCCAAAAATATTTTATAAACGTATACTTTCAAAAATCACTCTGAAATCATTTTAAAATCCCAAAATTTGGTTCAATGATGCTACATACCAAATAGTCAATCACGACAACAACGATATCATATATCGATATGATAATCCATCAAATATCAAAATATCTGAAATCAAATAAATACTGTTGAGGAATCCAGTTGGATCCCTCCAACCTGTTTTCCTGCATCCACAAACATTAGCACAATACCAATTCCGCTCCAGTACGAAATTATCGCGGTATATGGGATTTAAAATATTATCCGCTAAATAACGGCGCAATAGGGTCTCATCCGCTAAAAAATGCGGGGAATCAACAACTGCAATATATACATATGCCAATACATATATATTGCTATTATATATAATACCAATTTCACTGTTTACGAAATATTCGCGGTATATGTTTTTAATAAATAACATCCGCTTACTAACGGCGTATAATGTCTATTTTAACAATCAATAGATCACAATTATCATTCAAACATGCATTCAAGTATTTTAAATTTAACTATTTAAAATAAAATCGAAACCGATTCGATTGAGTGAGAAGTTCTCACCTTGATTTCAATTTCGTTTTAGCGATTTATTTCGAATAAAATTAAACGGACGTTTAATTTTACCCGCAATTCTCACTAACTCCAAACGACTCCAATCCAATTTCATAGCGTAGTGCTCGTCCATACGATTCCAACGCAACTGGTTTCGCGCGTTTTCGACCTCGTATGAAAAAGATCTGCATTTTACAAGTTTATACGTATTTATATTAACTAATTTACAACTATTATTTATATTTTTTAACCTTCACTCAATCTAAGCCGTGTATTTCCAGATCCAACGCTCCCAACTTCATCTCCCTCACGCGCGCTAAACTCCAGGAATCACGAAGCAAGGCCGAACCCACTTGCTCCAATTAGGGTTTCGATTTGCTCCGCCAATACTCGATGAAAATTTGATCAGCAACTTGCAACTCGAAGCTCATCTCCCCCTCTACCCACGCCTGCCACCATAGCAAGCTCGGCCACCCCCTTTTCATTGAAATGCATGCGCAAGCTACAGCCATCGGCCCCCCATAGCTCCCCCTCTGGTTGACGATTTGACGAAGTAACCGTATGGATTGAAAGCTCTCTTCTAGATGTAGAACTTTGTAGTTGAAAACATCTTCTAATTCTTCAGGGATTGAGAGAGATTAAGAGGAGAAGTGAAAGTAAATTCTGGCCTTTGAATCACAAAGTGGCGGCTAGGGTTTAGATTTAGGTTTATTTTTTTTTATTTATTTATGAAGGGTGTTGGTCTATTTATAGGAAACCGACGAAACACTATTCATTCCGGAAATTCCGAACTCCGATTCACGCGCCGTAACCAGCGTTTCTAGGGTTTACCCCGCGTTCCGGACACAATGGAACAGGTTTCGAAAGCTAATTCGGACATCTGTGCGAGTTATGGTTATAAACGTTCGATTTAAATTAAACCGATTTAAACGATTTTCTAGGCGTTTTAATTTGTACCGGACAAACGGTAAATCCAATCGACACGAAATTTGAAACCTTACAATAATATCACATTACGGATCCGATGAAACTGGTTTCGTCGAAGTCCGAGACTTTTTGAAAAATGGCTATTTTAACTCGCCAAATTAATATTAAAAATAATTCGATGCGTTTCGAGTTGCCACGATCAAACGATAACTCCGATTGACACGAAAATTGAAATCCGGTAATAACTAACTATTACGGATCCAATGGAACTGGTTTCGTTCAATTCTGAGACTGTTCAAAAATTGGCTATTTTCACTAGTCGATTAAATATTAAAATATTCAATTTTCACAAATTAACTTTTAATTCGATTTTAAAAGTTCTAAAATATCATTCTAACTTCAATATGATAAAATAAAATTTTACAAATCATTTTCAATCATATTTAACTCAATTTTCAATTATTTTCATAATTTCACATATTAAACTATCGATTTAATTATCCAATTAAATTCAATTATTCAAAATAAAATTTATTCGACTTATAAATTCACTTATTAATATTTAAAATTAATTAAATATCCAAATTTTAATTATCAAAAATTCTGGGTCGTTACAGGTTCCCTTCAGGTTTGAGATATTAAGTGACTGTAGGGTATGCCTCTTTCTATAAAAGAAGTATTAAGTAGCCCAATGAGATTTTCAAGCAATGTTAGCTAGATAGTACCCGTGAGGAGTTTGCCTATGGGTTAGGTATTAAATGGTAAAGACCTAACTATAAATTGGTTTTAAATGGCCAGAGGCCTGCCTAGTCCTTGTTACTGAGATATTAAGTGGCTTGGGTACAGTGTCTCACATTATCGAGGCCGTAATAACGATAGTACCAGTGAGGATTCTGCTTGGGGATAGGTATTAAGTGATGCAGGACCTGCATAGAATATATGTATTAAATGGTTACAAGTGTGCCTAGTCCTTTTAAGGTTATTAAGTAGCTTGGGTACTATCTCTTACAAGGCTATGATTTTATTGGCGATAGATGCGGTAATAATTAAACATTAAATGTTGGAAGCCTTAAATAATGATTAGGGGTCTTTGTAGCTAGGACTCACCAACCATTGACAACATTTTTAGGAATCCTCCTTGGTAATGTCTCAACTGATGGGGTCTATCTTTATTGAGCTCTTAAATGGAAAAGTCTGCCTATTTCTCTCTTAAAAGTATTTTGTAGTGATTATAGAAGCTCTCTTCATATTCAAAAGTAGTAAGTGGCAAATGGGTTTGGAAGTATTGGGTGGATGATAAGGCTTTGTCAGTATTTTGTACCTTGGGAAGGGGTGGGTAAGTAACCGTGTGTGCAATGCAAGGTTAGAATTGCTAACCTTAATAGACATAACTATTAAATGGAAACCAATCGGTATAAATTTATGTTATAGATAGTTTATATATTTTCCAATCACTGAAAAGTTGTTCTGATCCCCTCTTCATTACAACCCATAAGATAGATTTAGAGGAACAAGTCACTGGAGCAAGATGTGATATGTTGTTGAAGTCTTTTTTCTCTCATTCTCGTTGCTGATGTGACAATCTTCTATCCAAGGAATACCATTAATTCCAAGGTAGTTGCCATAATCGGTATTCTTATCCTATTATTGTTTCCATTGTGAGTTTAGATTTTTATCAATCCCTTATAATGCTCTTGCTTATTTACAGGTACCAAATCCAATGATCTGCGCTTTGACCGACTTGGATTTTGATTTTTTTTTTAAATCTAGGCCCATTGAGGTATGGGTTATTAGATTTGGTATCAGAGCCAAATTAGTAGATCGGAGGAATTAGAATAAATTGAGAGAACTATTCATACTTTCCTATCTAGTAGTATTATATTTTTACGTTAGATTCAAAGAATACCGACTATTAGTTGTAGATCTACTCGGAGGATGGGCAAAGCAACTTTGGGTTGGAAATATGTTAGAATTAGAATTGTCACCCCGACTTCAAAAGTACCACACGGAGTGCTGGCGATGCCTAAAGCGCTGTTGACAAAGAGCATGAGTACGACATATAGCAGAACCCCAAAGACTAGAAGTGTTCGACTTGATGGTTAGGATTCTAGCTACGTTCTGATTTTAGATTTTGATGACGATTTACATTCGAAGACACACAATTATTCCAAATGCTCGGGAAATTAGAGTTTGTATGTCACAATTGTCCGAAAGCATATTTTTTCTAGTGTGCATACATTGATAACCTCTTTGATGACAAAATGAATTTTTATTTGGATAATTAAATTCAATTCCATAGTTTAAAACCCGAGAGAGAATTTTTATAAAGTATATTATGGAAAAGGTTTAGATTTTGAAAAAAGGGTTTTCAAAGGATATCTTTTCCCAATGATTTATTTTGGAAATTTCTTTTGGGAAAGTTTTGAAATTTTAATTTTCAACGAAACACATATACCACTAGGTTGATCGTATTAAGAAATTTTTAGTTTATAAAGGATTAGTTCTTTAAATCCTTAAATATTTACATGTATATATCAGTAAAGGCTTGATTTTGATTTTGATTTTGATTTTGGCAAGGAAATAGTTTTCCAATTTGCAAAAGGTGTTTTAAAAAGGTTTTTAGAACTCCTGAAATATTAATACATACATAACTTTGATTTTTAAGAGAAGTTTTGGTATGAAATAGTTTCTATCATTTAGAAACAAGTATAAAGGAGCTTATAGTTGGTCAGTGATTTTTCGGTTTATAAAATTAATGTTTTAGTAGGGTATGTAGTTTGAAGTGTCATACCACTACTATTGGAAGAAATATTTCTGTGCAAATTAGGCAGGAAATAGCAGCTGGAATTTGTTTGGGCTTTTTGAATTGTTATTGGTCACAGCAGTTTTCTTGGGAATACTATGAGTTGCTAGAGCATTGTTTAGGACTGGGCGGTAGCCTTTAATACCTCCGTAATGACGACATGAATTTTTGGATTGTGTCAAATCGAAGGAGACGATGCGAATGATTATCATTATTATTTAATCTGACCCTAATTAGGTCTACTAGTTAAAGAGTTTGGCCCAAATTGAACCTGGAACGGGACTATAAAAGTCGCGTCCAATTACTCCAGTTGCATTCTTTTGTTCCTCCTTCCTCAATCATCCGAACCTAATCTTCATCCTCCCACTTCTTCAAGTAGCAACCTCACTCTTTTGTTTCTCTAGGCGATGCCGTTTTTCTCTAGGAGCAGCAGCCTCACCTCCCCTTCATGGCTGTTTTGTATGTTAGATCTCACCCCACCAACACTCTAGATCTAAACACTATTTCCTCCCTCCGATCACTTCTTAGCTCAATATACCTTTTTGCATTATCAATTTTTCCTTGCACCATTTTTGTCTCAAGCCTTAAGAGGCCACTTGGCTTGACCGAGATGAGTAGAAGATTTCACTGCTTTTGGGCTGGAAGAGCTATCGGTTGCGGTAGGATTTGTACCAATCCTCTACTTCGTGGCCTTTGATCTGAAATGCTACCCATGTTGCGTTTTCCTTTTCGATGGAGGCAACAATTTGATTCATTCGACGATGAAGGTTGTCTTGATTAAGCTAATTAATGATTATCTCGCTAAGATTTTAGAGGCCTTCATGAAGGATATAGACTTGGATGATTTTGAAGTGACCGACTTAAAGATTTTGTAGCAGATCTTTTCTCAAGATGTCGGTGTTTGGATCTACGACTGATTGTCCATCTAATTATGTGCATCATTCAGCACAACATGATCCCTAAGATGTGAAGTTATGAATGGATTTATCCCTTGATGCGAAAGACCACCTATGCTAGTATTGGTAGCATCGCCATGAATTGGACTCGCACCCTTATGATGCAATTTTTTATCAAGGATTAGCACTCCACATAATCACTTTCCATATTTTCATCTATTCACTCTTGTTTTTAGGTAATATGAGTGAAGCTCCATGGAGAGGCAGTTTAGTAGAAGGTTCCTTCTGCCATCATTAGATCCTTTCTTAAGAAGATGGTAATTCCGAAGTTGTGTGCAACATCAGAAGTGCCAGGGGCATGAGATTAGATATATATCCTCCATGCTACGACCATTCAAGGCTCACAGCAATGGGTCGAGCTTCAGTTGTGGAGCAAGGCATTTCATAGTCTATAGGAATTATTTTAGGATTTATGATGTTGTTGTCTTTTTCCTTCCAACATTTGTTCTTTTCATTTAGGTTGTTTGGACTATAACTATTAGTTGTCTCTTGTAAAAGGTATGCATGATATTTTAAGCTCCTATTTATTTACCGTGTTAAAGTTTCTAGACATGTGAAATGCTCCTATGTATGCACAGTAAAGAAGTAGTATAAATGCGGAAATTTCATAAAGACACTTGACTAAGAGTAAGTAAAATATATGACTAGAAGTATAGAATAGTTGGAAATTTTTAGCAAAGGACATGATAAAGTTGTTTTGGTATCATGGATAATTGCTCATGTTCCTTAAAGGCTAATTTTTTGAATAATAAATGTAATGATATTTTTAATATAGGTAAAGGTTAGTTGTTGATTTTAGAATTTGGTTCATGCGTTTAGCGCATAACCGACTTTCGACTACACTGAAATTATAGCTTAATTTATCAAATTTTTTGAAAAAGAAATATTTTGAAAAGCTTCTCTTTTGAGGAATAAAAAGTTGTTTGCTTTTAGTTATTTTTGGATCTTCAATTATAATTAGAATTTTTGCCCAAAAATTTAATTTAAGAGAAAACATGCATCAAAATATATTAGGATTTTATTTTCCAAACGACTTAAAATTTGGAAAGTGAGAAATGCAAGCGATTATAAAGGAAAAACTGTTTTAGAATTTCTATTTCCATACCTTGTCGACGACGCGCATGACTCGGACTTAATTCCATTTATAGATCGAAAATAAGCCTCATTATGTGTTTTGTACATGGAACATTTGGAGTATGTTTAGGGCGAGGAAACTTCGACTATACTGCAAAAATATGATGATTATAATGTGATAAGAATGTTAAATTATCCACCTAAATTCCTTTTTTTGGGCATAGAAGTAATGTTCACAAAGCGATTTTTTGATGCGTTAGAATATTGGATGGTAGAAAGTGGATGCAAAATGGGTTGCTTCATACTTCTATTCATAGGAGTATGGGGGTTTTGTTGAAATCACTTTTCAAAGGTACTTACTTATAGAATTACTAGTATATATAGGTTGTTTGCATCATGTTTTCAAAAGAAATGCATTCATATAGAAGGATCTGAATTAGAATCATTCTGCATACATATTTTCTGTGTGGTGATGTAGTAATACACTATGCACCTATGCACGTTTGGTTGCAAAATTCGTTGTACGCTCATTAGTTGTGTAGTTTAGGATAATTAGGAGCCAAAACCAAGACTTAGTCATTGGTGATATTTTAGGAACGAATTTTTTTAAAAGGGAAAGAATGTAACGCCCGGTAATTTGGCATTAGTTATGTAATTAGTTGGTTTATTAATTTAGCTTGGATATTGGAATTTGTGCAAATGATGGAATTTAACTACAAAACTTACACCACTACGCTCGTGGCAAAATTCTGAGCAAGTTTCATATTTAGAGTTTTGCGATCGGAGTCCAAATGAAGAAGTTACGGACAAAAAACGAATTCGGAATGAAAATAAATTAGAAAAATTAATTAAATTAACCCGGTTCCACAGGTTGACCCACCATCATGGGATGTCGACCAGGGGCAGTCGACCCCTAGTTGGGGGGCATTCGAATATTCCCTTTGTGTGGGCTAGGGTTAGCATAGGCCCAACTACCTGAATTTAATTATTTTGATCTAACGATTGAAGTTGATTCTTACGCCTATAAATTCAGGTCTAACCCTCCCTTCTCTCCTTATATTTTTTCTGGAAGCAGTAGCCAAGCTCTTCCATTTCTTCCAATCCACTTTCTTTTTAAATTATAAAATTAAGATATTTGTATTTATATTTATACAAATTTGAGAAGAATAGAAATCTAATAAAACGGAGAAGAGAATCAACAATATATGTATTTAAGGTAATTTATATATTTGTATCTATTTTCTCTCCCAATCTCAAATCTCTTCCCAGATATGTAATTCTAATGTATGTACATATCCTTTTATACGTATTTCTTGGATCAAAGAGGATTTGGAGATGAATTTAAGGTTCTACATCAGATTTAGAGATTAGATCACTTTTAAAAGATCACTGGAAAATTTTATAGATTATTACGATATGAAAATTATTTTGTTGGTGCTTATTTGAATATTATGCCCAACTGGATAATTGTACATGAGTTGTAGGTAACAAATTGCATATAATCTGAATATAATAATGTAATAACCCGGATTTTTGGACATCCAGTAACTGGCTAATTAACTGGTTTATTCAATTGAACAAATAAAAATTCTGATAATAAAAGATATCTGGTTATGTAAGTGAATTTGAAAATGTAATAAAAATTGGATTATAAATATCTGGATAAATATTTAATTAATAATCTCCTAACATAATTATTTAAGCTTGACAATATTAGTTTAATAATCTTCTTTTGTAATTATTTAATTGGGCAAATTTATCTTCTCAAAATAAAAAAATGATGTTGAATGATTTTAATCACAATATATAATATATAGGTATATATATTGAATTGGAAGTTATTCTTTGAAATTAATATAATAATTTTCAAAATTTATTTAAAGTTGAGTTCCATATTTTAAACACTAAAATAGTGTGTGTGTGTGTGTGTGTGTGTTAGTTTAAAGAAAGATTTAGTAAAGGTGTATAGATATATTTCTTTGAAATGTTATACTTGAAATAAATGTAGTTTGTAGAAATATAAAAATTGAAAACATACATGTATAAATGTATTACACAGATTTAAGAAATAAATAAAAACATGAGATATTAACAAAAATAAATTGAAATTATAACATAAATATATATAAACATTTTCTCATAAATTTTACAAGTGTAAAATAAGTAATATAAATACAAAAACAAGTGTTAATTAATAAGTAAGGATATTAACAAGTGCATGGATTTTAAGATAAGAAATGAACAAGTGTCATTTATTCTAATTTTTCTTTTTTCTAAAATAATAGATAAAAGAAAATGAAACTGCATAGTATCTCTACTCTCTTTTTCTCATCTCTGTATTTCATTTTTCAAAGAAAACCAAACCTGTACATAAACCAAAAAAATAATTAATTAAAACAGATCAAAGAAAACTAAATCAAAATCAAAATAGCAGTTCAAAAATCTTCAACCTGAAAATAAATTAAAGAAAGCTAAAGATCAAATTCAAGCTCAAGTGAATCAAACAAGCTGCAAATTCAACAGTTCCAGATCCAACTGGAATCAGGCAGCAAATCAGAGTTCCAGAAAAAAAATAAAAATAAAGAGAAGAAGTCTTGTCTCTGTTCAAAAAGGTGAGTAAACTTGCATCTTAAAGCTTAATCTACATATATACATATATGATTGCATAAGATAATCCTAGAAATTATGATAAGTAGCATGTTTGCATGTTTATTTAGAAATGATTGTATATACGAATATGAATATGGATCTGCATGTCTTTGTATATAGTTATTACCTCTGTTCTTAGTTACAGAGTAAAACTAAATTAAAGAAATCATTACCTCCTTATATAAATACTTTTATGTTATGATCTTTAAAAGAAAACTTATCTGATTTTAAGCATTTTAATAAATTCTGGCTTCGTTCCTTTTCGAGGACGAAAAGATTCAAAGGGGGAAGAATGTAATAACCCTGATTTTTGGACATCTGGTAACTGGATAATTAACTGGTTAATTCAATTGAACAAATAAAAATTGTGATAATAAAAGATATCTAGTTATGTAAATGAATTTGAAAATATAATAAAAATTGGATTATAAATATCTGGATAAATATTTAATTAATAATCTCCTAACATAATTATTTAAGCTTAGCAATATTAGTTTAATAATCTTCTTTTGTAGTTATTTAATTGGGCAATTTTATCTTTTCAAAACAAATGACGATGAATGATTTTAATCATAATATATAATATATAGGTATATATATTGAATTGGAAGTTATGTTTTAAAATTAATATAATAATTTTCAAAATTTATTTAAAGTTGAGTTCCATATTTTAAACACTAAAATAGTGTGTGTGTGTGTGTGTGTGTATTTTAGTTTAAAGAAAGATTTGGTAAAAGTGTATAAATATATTTCTTTGAAATCTTATACTTGAAATAAATGTAGTTTGTAGAAATATAAAAATCGAAAACACATATGTATAAATGTATTACATAGATTTAGGAAATAAATAAAAATATAAGTTATTAAACTAAATAAATTGAAATTATAATATAAATATATATAAACATTTTCTCATAAATTTTACAAGTGTAAAATAAGTAATATATACAAAAACAAGTGTTAATTAATAAGTAAGGATATAACAGGTGTAAGGATTTTAAGATAAGAAATGAACAAGTTTCATTTATTCTAATTTTTCTTTTTTCTAAAATAATAGATAAAAGAAAATGAAACTATATAGTATCTCTACTCTCTTTTTCTCATCTCTTTATTTTAGTTTTCAAAGAAAACCAAACCTGTACATAAACCAGATTTTTTTTTAACTAAAACAGATTGAAGAAAACCAAATCAAAATAGCAGTTCAAAAATCTTCAACCTGAAAACAAATTAAAGTAAGCTAAAGATCAGATTCAAGCTCAAGTGAATCAAACAAGGTGCAAATTCAACAATTCTAGATTCAACTGGAATCAAGCAACAAATCAGAGTTCCAGTAAAAAAATTATAAGAAGAAAGAGAAGAAGTCCCGTCTTTGTTCAAAAAGGTGTGTAAACTTGCATCTTAAAGCTTAATTTTCTATATATATGATTGCATAAGATAATCCTAGAAATTATAATAAGTAGCATGTTTGCATGTTTATTTACAAATGATTGTATATATGAACATGAATATGGATCTGCATGTCTCTGTATATAGTTATTACCTCTGTTCTTAGTTATAGACAAAAATTAAATCAAAGAAACCAATACGTCCTTATATAAATACTTTTATATTATGATCTTTGAAAGAAATATGTTAGTAATTATGAGATCTGATATTTAAAAATAAGTTTCAAGCATACACATGAAGCAATTACGGTAAAATTAAATTTACAGTGGTAAATCGATTTAAATCAAAAATCAAAGTAGATAAATCTTAAGTTTAACTTAAATGATCTGAATCGATTTTGGAAATGATGATTAGAAATAAAAATCAAGATTTTTAAACATGTTTTGACTGAGTAATTTGGGGTTGAACGGGAATTGATTTATCATCGATTTTTGGCGATGGGTGAACCTGAGGTGTTCGAGATCATGCCTGGAGGTGGCTGGAAGGGAGGAGGTCATGGGAAAAATGGATGGAAGGTTCATCGTTCATCACGGCGGCGGTACAGGGGTGTTGTAAGGTTTAATGTTCTGATGGGTTAGTCAGTATTTTCATGGCATTTGCAGTGGCGATGTAGCATCGAGAGTGACCGGTGTAGAGGGATTGAGGAAGTAGAGGTGCTGTAACAACCCGCATATTTAACTATTATATATTTAAATGTTTTATTTAAATATAGTGTCGTTAGTCGGATTTTTGGGTCCGAAATGTTACTTTTTGCAAATTCTCGAATTAGGGCTCGAAACCGTTTCCATTGAGTCCAAAATGGCATTTGCGATCTTTTTGAGTATAAGCTTTGATATGTTTGGAGTAAGTTGAATTTTGCAACTTTTTCTAGTTGGGTTTGGGTTGGGTTCATCCCACTAACTAACTAATTAACCCTAACTCAGTCCCTCTCCTCCACTCACTTATTTCATTTTATAAAACTTAAGTTATAAACTGAAAATGGTGGAAGGGAAGGGGAAATAGAAATTGCAAGCCCTAGTTTCTTCTTGTAAACTTGATTCTTGCTCCAAAATCAAAGAGAAGTCATAGGTAAGTCTCCTCCTTATCCTCTCCAACTCTTTCTCCTTCAATTTCAGAAAGTATTCCTAAACCTAACTTAGGAAAATACTTGTTTTTTTTCTTAGATTGAAGCTTGTTGAGTTGAAGTGAAGTGTAGTTCGTCTCCTTCTTGTGTTTGAGCATCTTCTTCTTTGTTTTGTGATATAAGGTGAGATTTTTATCTCACATCTATGCTTATATATGTATCCTTGTTAGGTGTGAATTCCTAACACTTGTTCATGTTCATTTGTTTTCGATTTGGATTGTTTTGGTGAAATTGTCAAATATTGATTTTTGAAGCCAAATCTATGTAAAACCTTATATGGTTGATGTTTATGTTGTTCGGAGTGTTTGGGTGTGTCGTTAAGGTTGGATAGTCGTTTGACGTAAGCCCATAATCAACACGCATCCGATTGCTTTCGATTTGTTGGCCATAGATGGCCTAGGTTCAGGAAATGCCTGACCATCAGGTTTCAGACGTCTGAAACTTCTATTTCAGACGTATGAATATTATTCTGGGGAAGTTTCTTATCTCCAGATTCAGACGTCTGAATTTATATTCCAGACGTCTGAAAGTGCTTAATTTCGACCAGAAAGGAAATAGGCCAAAATATGTCTATTTCAGACGTCTGGAAGGTTGGATTCAGACGTCTGAATTCTGTTTTGAAAAACAAATTAATTTTCAGATTCAGACGTCTGAATCCCTTCTTTCAGACGTCTGAATATGCTGTTTTTTTGGCAAATTGCCATGTTCGTTTAGTTTTCCAAATTTAATCGATGCATATTGATTTCAATTAGTTGGTTATGCATATTTGATCTTGATGATTCCTTTTTGAATTCATTCGCGGGTTTTTATAACTAATTTCTTCAAATCGTATTAAAAGTTCGCTTCTCCGATTTATAAATTCTATTTAAAACACACGCACAATTTCGCACTTCGAGCGAAGTGGAAGGGTGATTAAATGGTCGGGCAAAACACGGACCATGAATCTGTGCGTTTATCCTTCCGATTAATCCTCGACCTATTCAATTGATCGTTTTGACCTTCGGGTTTGGTTTACCGATGATATGAGGTGAACTTTGTACTGCTTTGAGTGTGAAATTAACTAACGGATAGTAAAGCGTTTAGTGCAAATGAGTGGTTATGGGACTCACGTTACCACTTTTCGGATTCCTTTTTGAGATTTATGACACATTCCACCAGTTAGTGGTGTCCAGTACTGGGTCTCCGACCTTCACCACTACGGTTTGTTGCCTTCGGGTATGATGCCTTCGGGTATGTTGCCCTCGGGTTTGTGCCTTCGGGTTTGTTGCCCTATAGTGTCGCTTTCGATGTTGGTCGTTATGAGCCGCATGGGTGATATTGGGGTGCCCTTTAGTATCGCTTCCGATGTTGGTCGTTATGAGCCGCATGGGATATATTGGGTTGTGAGTCTTCGGGCTCATGGATCCTCGTTTGTACAGTACTGAGCTCGAGCAAATTTTATGATGTTTCATTGATATGTATATTCCCTAGGTATCGCCCTTCGGTGTTGGTCTTTTTGAGCCGCATGATGCGTAGCGTTTACCTTGTGGAACTTGTATACCTTATGGGTATTTGTTATTGCCTTTACGACTTGTTTTAGGATATTCCTATCCTTTATTTCTATGAGTTGCCGATGATATGAGGCTTGTTACCATATGATTCGTCTTTTGCTAGATGATTGTGTTATCTCCTTTGGAGATATTTATTATACCTTGTAACCTTGCAGGTTTATTGTTGTTCAGTTTATCTAACTGATTTGTTTAGCTAGACTGACCCATGTATTTTATACTCGGGTCAGACCGAGATGTTTCAGGTTAGGTGCTTTTGGACTTAGCCTATTTTGCTTCCGCATGGACTATTCAGCTTGTTCCTTTTTGTTAAAGATTTTTGTGCAGTCCTTTTATTGTAACTCTGATATATGTATTCTTTTGATTCGTTTGTATATTGTGGTTTGCTATACCACCTGACATGTATTATTTTGTAAACTCTGTTATGTATCTATATATGTGTATATGATGATCTACTGTTCTGTGATGTATATTACATTTGAGTTGTTATATTCTGTTCTGATAGATCCTCCAACCACCTATGGTTTTGTTTTAAGTATTCATTGGGTATGTCGACCTGCTTGGTATGACTATTGTCGATGTATTCAATAGATAGTTAGAGCAAGGTATAGATGGTCGCTCCTAACCAGCCTTATTCTACGTGTTAGTTGACGGCATTACCCTGTAGTGTCCTTGGCTCGCGTGGGTATAGAGGTGGGGCGTCACAGCGTGGTATCACAGCCAAGTTCAGGACAAAATATGATAAACACAGAATAGATGCACATATTATGGTACATCAAAGTGTATAAGTGATACAAATCTTTGAATCATCGTGCCTTTCTATTCCTTCTACCATCAAAGGTTAGATAGAATTTGGGGAATAATTCTAGGAATGCATTTTATTCCGTAGTATTCCACATTGAAGTATCTACCTTGTGACTAATCTTGTTCTTATCTTACTTTCAGCGTATGGCTGGAAGAGGCAGGGGACGACGTTCGGATGCTGGGCGATCTAGTGGTTCACATCCGGATGGCGTTTATATGTCTGCCGATCAGTTTTTGAAATTGTTTAGGAGCACTCAACCTCCAGTTCCTCCTCGAGTGTCTCCACCTCGCTAGTCTGCCTTTGCACGTCAGTGCAGTGATTTTGCTCATCTTGGGGGAAAGCCGTTTAAGGGCTCCGAGTCTGTTCTTGAAGTCCAAGCTTGGTTTCGCACGTGCGAGCGTATCTTCTCTCGCATGGATCTTTCTGACCATGATAGAGTTCTTGTAACTTCTAGATTATTACAAGAGCGTGCTCTTGATTGGTATGAGCATCTTATAGCCGAAATTGATGAGTCTACTCTTTCTTGGACTCAGTTTCGGGAGCGATTTGAACTCAAGTTCGTTCCTAAATCTGAAAAAGTTTTATTGACCCGTCGCTTCCTTGAGTTGAAGCAAGGGAAATCTTCTGTTTCTGAGTATGTTGCATCATTCGAGGCTTTATCTAAGTATGGTCTTGAATTCATTAGCACTTCTTATAAGAAGAATTTGAAGTTTGTTTCTGGTCTTAAGAAATATCTTAAGAAGTCTCTGTTGCTCCAGCTTAAGCTTTCTTTTGAGGAGTTGGTTAATTCGGCACTTTATCTCGAGACCGTCGAGAAGGAGTGTGATAGTGATGTTGGTGTTGAGGTTTCCAAGAACCCCAACAAGAGGCCGTTTCCATTTCTGAAGAAGCCTTTTTCTTCTAAGAACAAGAAGACTGGTGGTTCTAGTTCTCAGCCTCAGTCTGTTGGAACACCTTTCATCCGGAAGTGTTTCAATTGTGGTTCTCCAGATCATATTATTCGAGCTTGTCCTAAGCCTCTCTTCTGCCGCTATTGCAAGAAGGAAGGTCATCATGTTTTAGCTTGCCCTACTGTTCCGGCTGGTGCCAAGTCTAGCAAGCTTTATGCTGCTAAGGCTTCTGAAGGTCCTTCTCGACCCAAAGGTATATCTCCATCTATTTTGGAAGGTTCTATTTTATTTTGTGATCTTAGTATTCGAGTTCTTTTCGATACGGGTGCTTCACATTCTTTCGTATCGAAAAAGCTCGTTGATGATTTATCTTTGGATTTTTCTTGTTTGGTTACTTCTTTAAGGATTGCAAATCCTATTGGGGGATCCGCGACCCTTAGCCTGCTTTGTGATGATGTTGAGATTGTTTTATGTGGCTTTTCTTTTCGTGCGAATCTGCACATTATTTCTTCTCTGGGATTTGATATGATTTTGGGTATGGACTGGCTAGTGAGATATGATGCCAAGATTATTTGTTCGGAGAGAATTTTGTATCTTCGACATCCAGATTCGCCTACTCAGCTATCTCTTGCTCTTCGAAATGTGGATAATTCCGAAATGGCTTTATGTTCCCTTGACTCGCGAGATGATGATGATATATCTCGTATTTCTATTGCTTGTGACTTTTCTGATGTTTTTGAGCCTGTATCGGGTTTGCCACCTAAGCGGGCAATTGAGTTCCGCATTGATCTCATTCCAGGCGCGCAGCCAGTTAGTCGTCCTCCCTCGAGGATGTCTACAAGGGAAAATGAGGAACTCAAGAAGCAGCTTTTAGAGTTTGAGTCCAAGCAGTTGATTCAGTCCAGTTTTTCTCCGTGGGGATCCGCGGTCGTCTTCGTGAAGAAGTCTGATGGAACTCTTAGGCTTTGCATTGACTATCGCAAGCTTAACGAGTTAACCATTAGAAATAGGTATCCATTTCCTAGGATCGATGATATGTTCGATCTATTGAGTGGTGCTAAGGTCTTTTCTCAGCTTGACCTTGCCACAGGTTTTCATCAGTTACGAGCCGCGGAGAATAGCATTCCTCTTACCGCTTTCCGCACTCGTTATGGTACTTTTGAGTGGCTCGTTGTGCCGTTTGGGTTGACGAACGCTCCTGCTTTCTTTGTCGATCTCATGAATCGGGTATTCCGGGAATATCTCGATAAGTTCGTCCTTGTCTTCATTGATGACATCCTTATTTATTCTAAGTCTAAAGCCGAGCATGCTAATCACTTGAGAATTGTCTTGAGTACCCTCCGTCACCATCAGCTTAGAGCCAAATTCTCCAAGTGCCATTTTTGGGAGAATAAGGTTAAGTTCTTAGGCCATGTTGTATCTTCCGATGGCATTTCTGTCGATCCCTCAAAGATCGAAGCCATCTAGTATTGGAAGAGGCCTGAGAATGTGCATGGGATTCATAGTTTCCTTAGATTGGCGGGTTATTACCGTCGGTTCATTAAGGATTTTTCCCGTGTTGTGCTTCCTCTCACCAGCCTTACTCGGAAAGGCATTCGCTTTATTTGGTCCGACAAGTGTGAAGCTTCCTTTCAGACATTGAAGAAACTTCTCACTAATGCTCCTATTCTTGTGGTTCCCGAGGGTAATCATGATCTTGTTGTCTACACCGATGCTTGTGGTAGTGGTGTCGGTGCTGTTCTCGTGCAAAAGGATCGAGTAGTTGCTTATGCTTCTTGGCAACTGCGTCCGAATGAAGTTCTCTATGCCACTCATGATCTTGAGTTAGCCGCCATTGTCTTTGCCTTGAAGATTTGGTGACACTATTTATTGGGCGAGCGCTTCATTCTTTATACCGATCATAAATCTTTGAATTATTTGTTCACTCGGAAGGAACTCAATATGAGACAACAGCGTTGGCTCGATTTTCTTGCCTCCTATGACTTTGATATCCAGTATACCCCTGGAAAGGGTAATCGTGTTGCTGATGCACTTAGTCGCAAACATTCGGCTGTAGTTTCTATGATGCTTGCCGAATGGAATATTCTTGAGACTCTATCTCTTTGTGAAATTCATGATCGAGGTTCATCTTCTGATTCTCCTATTCTAATATTTAGTTTGGGAGCTCGACCTATTTTATTGGATCGTATTGCCGATGCCCAGTGGCGTGATCCTGATTTGTTGCATCTTATTCTACTTTGTGAGTCTAGATCCTGTGATGAGGCGTTGTGGGATTTCAGCATTGATTCTCATGGGTGTCTTGGCAAGAAGAACCGTCTTTTTATGCCTTCTGATTTTGCACTTATGCATGACATTCTTGATGACTGTCATCGTTCTAAGTATACCATTCATCCTGGTAGTAGTAAGATGTATGCCGATATGCGTCGTCTTTATTATTGGAAAGGCATGAAGCGCGATATGGCGAGTTATGTGAGTAATTGCATAACTTGTCAGCGTTTTAAGGCCGAACATCAGCGTCCTTCGGGTCTTCTTCAGCCTCTAGAGATTCCATTATGGAAATGGGATCAGATTTTTATGGATTTCATTGACGGCCTACCTCGTTCGAGATCGGGCCATTCTAGTATCTGGGTTATTGTTGATCGCCTCACCAAGTCTGCTCATTTTGTTCCTATTAAGTCTAATAGGACTGCTTCGCATTTGGCTAAGTTGTATATCAAGGAAATCGTGAGACTTCACGGTGTTCCTAGTTCTATTGTGAGTGATCGTGATCCTTTATTCACGAGTCATTTTTGGAAAAGTCTTCAGCAAGCTTTGGGAACAAAGCTTAATTTTAGTACAGCTTATCATCCGCAGTCTGACGGACAGACTGAACGGGTGAATCGTATCTTGGAAGATCTTTTCCGTATTTGTATTTTTGATTTCGGTGGTAGTTGGGAGGATCACCTACCTCTTGTAGAGTTCTCCTACAACAATAGTTTTCAGTCTAGTATCGGTATGGCTCCTTTCGAAGCTTTATATGGAAGGCCATGTCGATCACCTTCTTGTTGGTTGGAATCTGGGGAGAAGCTTATTCTTGGTCCAGATTTTGTTCGTGATTCTTCCGAGAAGATTGATCTTATTCGGTTGAGAATGAAAGAGGCACAGAGCCGTCAGAAATCCTACGCGGATAGTCATAGGAAGCCTCTCGAGTTCTCGATAGGTGATCTTGTTTTTATTCGTGTTTATCCTTTGAAAGGGGTTATGCGTTTCAGTACGACTGGGAAATTGGCTCCTCGCTATATAGGACCATTTTCTATTACTGAACGTATTGGCCCTGTGGCTTATAGAGTTTCACTTCCTGCTCATTTATCTGGCATTCATGACGTGTTTCATGTCTCGCAACTTCGAAAGTGTCTTCGGGAATCGGATTCTGTTATTGATTCTCCTGATTTGCAAGAGCTTGAGGTCTCACTGGACTTATCTATTGTAAAGCAGCCTATTCGTGTACTTGACACGGAGGTGTGACACCTTCGGAACAAGGACGTGCCGCTCGTTAAAGTTCAATGGTCCGCTAATCCCAATGACTGTACTTGGGAAACCAGAGAGTTTATTGAGCGATCCTATCCGGGTTTTCTATCATTGCTTGGAAACGGTAAGTATATCTTTTCATCTCAAGCTTATTTTCTTTTCTTTTGAATGTTGTATGTATGTAGTTGTTACAAGTATCGTTTCTAGGAATTGCGGAGACGCAATTTTGTTAAGAGGGGAGATCTGTAACAACCCGCATATTTAACGATTATATATTTAAATGTTTTATTTAAATATAGTGTCGTTAGTCGGATTTTTGGGTCCGAAATGTTATTTTTGTAAATGGCCGAATCAGGGCTCGAAACCGTTTCCATTGAGTTCAAAATGACATTTGAGATCATTTTGAGTATAAGCTTTGATATGTTTGGAGTAAGTTGAATTTTACAACCTTTTCTATTTGGGTTTTGGGTTGGGTTCAGCCCACTAACTAACTAATTAACCCTAACTCAGTCCCTCTCCTCCACTCACTTATTTCATTTTATAAAACTTAAGTTAAAAACTGAAAATGGTGGAAGGGAAGGGGAAATAGAAATTGCAAGCCCTAGTTTCTTATTGTAAACTTGATTCTTGCTCCAAAATCAAAGAGAAGCCATAGGTAAGTCTCCTCCTTATCCTCTCCAACTCTTTCTCCTTCAATTTCAGAAAGTATTCCTAAACCTAACTTAGGAAAATACTTGTTTTATTCTTAGATTGAAGCTTGTTGAGTTGAAGTGAAGTGTAGTTCGTCTCCTTCTTGTGTTTGAGCATCTTCTTCTTTGTTTTGTGATATAAGGCGAGATTTTTATCTCACATCTATTCTTATATATGTATCCTTGTTAGGTGTGAATTCCTAACACTTATCCATGTTCATTTGTTTTCGATTTTGATTGCTTTGGTGAAATTGCCAAATATTGATTTTTGAAGCCAAATCTATGTAAAACCTTATATGGTTGATGTTTATGTTGTTCGGAGTATTTGGGTGTGTCGTTAAGGTTGGGTAGTCGTTTGACGTAAGCCCATAATCAACACTCATCCGATTGCTTTCGATTTGTTGGCCATAGATGGCCTAGGTTCAGAAAATGCCTGACCATCAGGTTTCAGACGTCTGAAACTTCTATTTCAGACGTCTGAATATTGTTCTGGGGTAGTTTCTTATCTCCAGATTCAGACGTCTGAATTTATATTCCAGACGTCTAAAAGTGCTTAATTTCGACCAGAAAGGAAATAGGCCAAAATATGTCTATTTCAGACGTCTGGAAGGTTGGATTCAGACGTCTGAATTCTGTTTTGAAAAACAAATTAATTTTCAGATTCAGACGTCTGAATCCCTTCTTTCAGACGTCTGAATATGCGGTTTTTTTGCCAAATTGCCTTGTTCGTTTAGTTTTCCAAATTTAATCGATGCATATTGATTTCGATTAGTTGGTTATGCATATTTGATCTTGATGATTCCTTTTTGAATTCATTCACGGGTTTTTATAACTAATTTCTTCAAATCGTATTAAAAGTTCGCTTCTTCGATTTATAGATTCTATTTAAAACACACGCACAATTTTGCACTTCGAGCGAATTGGAAGGGTGATTAAATGGTTGGGAAAAATACGGACCATGAATCTGTGCGTTTATCCTTACGATTAATCCTCAACCTATTCAATTGATCGTTTTGACCTTTGGGTTTGGTTTACCGATGATATGAGGTGAACTTTGTACTGCTTTGAGTGTGAAATTAACAAACGGATAGTAAACCGTTTAGTGCGAACAAGTGATAATGGGACTCACGTTACCACTTTTCGGATTCTTTTTTGAGAGTTGTGACACATTCCGCCAATTAGTGGTGTCCAGTACTGGGTCTCGGACCTTCACCACTACGATTTGTTGCCTTCGGGTATGATGCCTTTGGGTATGTTGCCTTCGGGTTTGTTGCCCTATAGTATCGCTTCCGATGTTGGTCGTTATGAGCCGCATGGGTGATATTGCGGTGCCCTTTAGTATCGCTTCCGATGTTGGTCGTTATGAGCCGCATGGGTGATATTGGGTTTGGAGTCTTCGGGCTCATAGATCCTTGTTTGTACAGTACTGAGCTCGAGCAAATTTTCTGATGTTTCATTGATATGTATATTCCTTAGGTATCGCCCTTCGGTGTTGGTCTTTTTGAGCCGCATGATGCGTAGCGTTTACCTTGTGGAACTTGTATACCTTATGGGTATTTGTTATTGCCTTTATGGCTTATTTTGGGATATTCCTATCCTTTGTTTCTATGAGTTGCCGATGATATGAGGCTTGTTACCATATGATTCGTCTTTTGCTAGATGATTGTGTTATCTCCTTTGGAGATATTTGTTATACCTTGTAACCTTGCAGGTTTATTGTTGTTCAGTTTATCTAACTGATTTGTTTAGCTAGACTGACCAGTGTATTTTATACTCGGGTCAGACTGAGATGTTTCAGGTTAGGTGCTTTTGGACTTAGCCTATTTTGCTTCCGCATGGACTATTCAGCTTGTTCCTTTTTGTTAAAGCTTTTTGTGTAGTCCATTTATTGTAACTCTGATATATGTATTCTTTTGATTTGTCTGTATATTGTGGTTTGCTATACCACTTGGCATGTATTATTTTGTAAACTCTGTTATGTATCTGTATATGTGTATATGATGATCTACTGTTCTGTGATGTATATTACATTCGAGTTGTTATATTCTGTTCTGATAGATCCTCCAACCACCTATGGTTTTGTTTTAAGCATTCATTGGGTATGTCGACCTGCTTGGTATGACTATTGTCGATGTATTCAATAGATAGTTAGAGCAAGGCTATAGATGGTCGCTCCTAACCAGCCTTATTCTCCGTGTTAGTTGACGACATTACCCTGTAGTGTCCTTGTCTAGCGTGGGTATAGATGTGGAGCGTCACAGGTGCGGCAAGGTTCCAGGCGTGAATGCGAAGTCGCTGGTGGTTGGAATATGTAGTGCGAGGCGAGGTTGAGTGTCATGGTTTAATGCCTGATGGTATTGACTAACTCGAATTCGATTTTGAGCTTGCTTTGGGTTTTGGGTGGTTGAGATCGAGGGTGGAGATGATCAATGACTTGTCGATGGTGGTCGGAAAGGCCGGAGCATCGTCGATAGACGGTGCATGTGCACGAGTCAATATGTGCACCAATGCTCGTTTTGGGGATGATGGGGTTTTGCCTCGGGATCTATCTGGGGAAAATTGAAGGATGGCTCGGGTTGTCTCGAGTGTGTTTGAGGGAGTATTTTTAACTTTTAACAGTTTAAATTTTAACTAGTTTTTAAAAAAACCGAAGCTCGGAAAATTAGGGAAGGGAACTCGGTTTTGATTTGAGAAATCTTCGGTTTTGTCTTGGGTAAGAATAAATTGTAACGTAATGTTTTGTAGTTAAAACATAATTAAGTTTAATAATACACTTAATCATTCTTTGATAAATAAAGTATTTATTTTAGTTGTCGATTAATTAATTCGAATTAATTGTTTAACTTAGTAAGTTAATTCTTAAAGTTTACTTAATTAATAAGATTTTAATTGAGATAAATGGCCTATCTTTTAATTGATTAAGTTTTGGGTGATTAAGATTTATCGATTAATAAAAAGTAACTAAAGAGTAATTAATTATTGACAATTAAAGATTATTTAACAAGAGTAATTAAGGGTTGATTGTTGTAATTAATTAATTATTAAGGATCAAATTAATTAATAATTAACTAATGTGATTAATTAATTAATTGAGGATTAATTAATCAGTTAAATTATTAAGGTTAATTTATCAAGGTTAATTAATGGAGAATAATTAACCAATGGGGTAATTACTTAATGAAAGTAATTGTTGAATAATAAGGAATGTAATTAATGAAGAATCATTAACTAGTGATTAAGTGATAATTAATTAATTAATGTAATAAATTTAAGCTAATTAAATAGTTTAAGTAATTAAAGATAATTACTTAATGCAATTTATAAAGAATAATTACTTAGTGAAGTAATTAATGAACAATTACCGAATGTAATTAATTTAAGAGGAATTTCTTAATGAAGTAACTAGAAGAAATTACTCAAAGGAAGTAATTAAGGATTAATTACTTAGTGTAATTAATTAAAGGATTGATTAATTAAAGAAATTAATTAAGGGTTAGTTAATTAATGAGTGTGATTAATTAAAGGATAATTAATTAATGTAAGTGATTATAAGATAATTAATCTGAGTAATTAATTAAGGATCGATGTAATTAATATGGATGGGTAAAGGTTAATTAATTTGTATAATTAATTAAGAGTTAATTACTTATTGTAATTAAAGGATAATTATTCAAGGGTGATTAATTAAGATGGATAATTAAAAGATGATTCATTAATTGTTTTGTAATTAATTAATGTTAAATAATGGTAATCTAAGTGATTAAAGTTAGTAATTAATTTAATTAGAGATATATTAAATTAATTTTTTGGAAGTGAAATCTTGCTTATGAATGATGTTAAATGCCTTGAATTGGTTGATATCTTTGATATGAAATGTTTTGTGATATAATATGTTTGGTTTGAACTGTGATAATGTGGTTATCTATCGGTGATGAATTACTATGTAAAAGTTGGCATCCTATATTTAAAATTGAATTGTATTCACTTGAATAACTTGGGTTATGGTGTCATTGGATTCGAAGAGAACGGGGTCGGGTATTAGTAAATACCCGAAACCACTTCGATTTGGAATCTGCAGTAATTCTTTATAAGTTTTATTTGTGAAATCAATAGGATGGGATGGAATAAAATACACCTTTGAAACTAAGTAAGAATACTTAGAATTTGATTTGTGAAAATAAGTGTTGACTATTACAAGTTATGAACTCGTAGTAAGGTACGAGTTACCCCGGGTTTTAAATGAGTTCTATGCATTGGTATTTCGTATTATGGGTTTACTCACACTGGTTTCCAGCCTGACCCGGGTGTTACTTTGACGTAATGCTCAGGTCAGACCGAGTAGTACAGATTTTTAGGAAAGGACGTTCTGGAGCTCAGGAGACGAGCTGGATGGCAGGAACGTATGGAGTGTATCCACGTGATATATTGTAGTTTGTCTAAGATATGTTGATTGCATCTGCCCAGGGTTTGTATATGTCGTAACTCTGATGTATTAAAGTGTAATTTGACAAGTATAGTTTTCTTTTGTATAAACTGTTATTATCTGATATTATATTTTGATCCGCTGCGAATGTGAGAATCAGTGTTTTTGGTGTTTCTGTTTCTTCTTCTTTTATCTATCTATTTTCTTCTTTTCCTAACAATATGAAATTTTCGGGATTGATAATTTCGGGTCGTTACAAATAAATATCGCCTACATATCCTTGTTTATGAATTGATTTAGAATTGTTTACAACCTGATCTAAAAATCAATCCCAAAAGTATAAATTTAGAATATTGATTTGAATGAAATTTATTCCAGATCGGAAATACGTTGTATAATAACGTTATGGATTTGGATTATTACCCTTATCTTGTTGGAATGTAAAATTTTCTATGTTTGAAATTGTTGGAATTTAGATCCCTTTAATATTTTTAAATTAGTTTAATTTCTTTCCCTTTTAGTTAAATACAACATTTGATCCAACTAGGAATAAATGCAAATAAAAAGAGAAAGAGATGTGTAAAGCATGAATTCATTGCAGTTTACACTATCTATTTCAGTAATAAAAAAAATGATTATTGTAACATTCCCGAATTTTAGCCAAGTTTAATTTAACAATTAAATTAATTTTGGAATTAAATTGTGAATTAATTAGAAAATTTCCAAAATAAATAAAAAATTAGATTATAAATAGAATTTTGGTCTGAAATTTAATGATAAATATTTTATAAATAAACATTGGATTTAAACATAAGTGTATTGGAAATAAAATAGAATTTTAAAGTTTTTAGTTTAAAGTTAATAAATTTGTTTTCTAATTTTAATATATATATTGTATGATTATTTATTAATGTATAAATTGACTTCAAATAAATTTTATTTAATTAATATAAATATATATATATATATATCTTTTTTTTAATTAATAAGTTAAGCATGAGAAAGGTGTAATTTGTGTATATAGGATATTTAAAAATTATAAAATGGTTTGCATTTATATATACATATAAATTTATAAGTACATAACATTTAAAATTAGTATAAATTTGAAAACATAAAACATGATTCTTAATATATACAAAAGTATAAATTTGTAAATATAATAACAACAGGTTTTAAAACAAAATTTGTAAAACTATTTAGAAAAGGGATATAAATATAAATTTTATATCAAATGACATTTGTGAGAATGGGGACAACATATGTTAACAAATGTTAATTTAGATAACAAGTGGCGAAAACAAGATTTTCTCTTGAAATTTAAGGTATACAAAAAATGAATTAAAGATACACTGCATATTTTCTCAGATTTCAAACCTGAGATCAAAGAAATTCAAAGCTTCAAATTTTAAAGCCTGAGCAGTGTTTAAAAAAACATCAAACAAGCAAAATAAAATCAACTCAATTTAAAAACAAGTTTTAAATTCAGACTCAAAATAGAAAAAAAATCTTAAAGCTACAACCTGAAGCAAATATAAAGAAGATCAAGTTTTCAGGTTTAAAGATTTAAATCTGATCCTCTGTTCTAAAAAAAATCAAAACCTGAATTCAATTCAAGATCTTCAAAGTGGAAGCAAGCAAGTTTCAAGATCATCTTCAAAATAGATTACAGATCAAAGCATTACCAAAGTGTCTCTAGATTCAAAGATGTAGATTCATCTCAAAATAAATCAAGTTCTAATTCGCAGCCTTCAAACCCAAATTCAAATTTCCAGGCTTTTGCTTCTTCTCTGTTCAAACTTTAATCCAGGTGAGCAAACTATTCTATTAAGTTTGAATCTGTTTATCATCTTGATATATGTGAAATATAGAAAAGAAATTGTGTTGCATATACATATAGATATGTATATATGTTGTGCATGCTGGTGTACATGTGTATTGAAGCTCTGTCATGAGTTACAAGTTTTAAAAACTGATTTAAAATTTCAAATCACCCCACCTACAAACAATTGTAAAACTTGAACTCTGAATGAAGGTGTTTTGTATGTGTATGACATCAATCCCAAAAGAGATTCAAAAAAATTGTTGAGTAAATATTTTGTAAATTATAAATAACAGTGAACTCTAAATTAAGTCAAAAGTCTAATGGTCTCGATTGTATGTTTTAACTTTACAAATAGATTTGTATTTAAAAATGATGAATTTTGATAATAAATTTGTGATTTTTAAGTCATTATACAATGATATTTTTCAAAATGAAGAGAATAGACATTTTGGTCGAATACTGACGATCGGCTTAAAGTTGTTTGATGAGTTGTAGTTGAAGGTGGCTGAGATGATGGGCATCATCAGAAAAATGGTCGCGGGATTTTTAAGCCACTGTGGTGGCCGGACAAAGGGATTTTAGGGTTTAAGAACTCATTCAGGTGGACGAGAAATTCGAGACTAGTTTATCAAAGTCGGAGCATCGGACAAGACCGGTACAGGCTGAATCGAAGTATCATTGTATGGCGAAGCTTTAGACTAGGTGGCGTGAGTTCAAATCGTCGTAGGTGAAGAGGCGAGCCAATTTCATTAATTGAGTTGATTTCCAGGGGGTGATCGAGAATCTCGTTTTCGATTCTCAGTCGAACTCGATGATCTGAGTGGTCATAGCTTCTGTATATGTCGTCAACAAGCTATTGAAGGTGGAAGAAATGGCGAAAACGCAAGCGAATGTGTAGTTGCACGAGATGTCATAGACGTAAGGTGTGTCGAATTTTGGGGAAGAAAGGAAATTATCTGGTTCAACTCGAAGTTGTTAAGTGTATATCTCAAAGTAAAAGAGGGAGGGCTCGACTCGAAGTTGTGTTGGGGATTTCGTGGGTGTGGCTCAGGTTTTTGAAACGAGAGCAAGTTAAAAAAACAAGAAATTGTCCAGTTTTAAATTTTAAATTTAATCAAGTTTAAATGTTTTCCTGATGAATATTTTTCAATAAAACATGTTTTATTTATGTTAGAAACTTAATTAAAGGTTTTAGAAGATATTTTTTTACTACGTTTGAAAGAGTTTAATATGTAGGTATATATAACCTTTGTTTTGAAAGTTTATTTTTAAATAAACTTAATATTTTGATTAAGTAAATAATTAATGAATGAAGCATTTTAATCCTTTATTTAATTTAAAGGTTTAAAGTGAATAAATGATTAATAACTTAATGTATTAAAGGTTGGTTAATTAAAAGGATAATTTATCAAGGTAATTAATTAAACAAGGTGATTTATCTAATCATTTAATAATTAAAGGTTAATCACTTTGTGTGATTAATTAAGGTGATTTATTAATGGATAATTATTGAATGTAATTAAAGTAATTAACTAATCAAAGGGTAACTAATTTGGGTAATTAATTAATAGATAAAAAGGGCTATCTTTTAAATTTAATTAAGTAATTAATGATTTGTTCATATAAGTAATTAAGGGGTAATTACTTGAGGATAATTAATTAATTCAACTTTAATTAATTAATGAAATTAATTAAGGATAATCACTTATTGTAATTAATTATGATTAACTAAATAAATGGTAATTAATTAAGGGATAATTAATTAATATAATTAATTAAGGATTAATAATTAAGGTGAATTATTTAGTGACTAAAGGTTAATTATTAATTAAGGTTGATTAACTAATAGTTAAAGAATTTATTAATTTATTAATTCATTAATTGAGTTAATTACTAAATGATTAAAGGGTAAATAGTTAGATGGTTTGTAATTAATTAATAATTAATGACCCAGGATTAGTAGTTATTCATAAGTAGTTAAATCTGATTTAAAATCAATCAGATGATTAGCTAATCTTACTTATGAATGTTTGGATTTAATTGAGTGTGGAATTGTGTGATATCCTTGATGTGTGATGCTTTGTGTGTGAATTATTTTTAATTTGAGCTATGATGTATGTAATTTATTTATCTGTGACGAATGAAATTTATTTATCTGTTATGAATTTATATCTGTGAATCTGTGAATGGAGATAAGCATTGTAGATTATACTGCTTATCGATATTGATATGATTGAATCTGTGATGATTGATGTTGTTGCACTATTGTGTAAAACCCCTGGACTACACCATACACACACAAATATGGATTGCATGAGGAAATTAGTTAAGTCACAGATTTTTGAAATGGTTTTAAAGTTGAATTTTGAATCCAAATGATTTTAGAAATAAAATTGGGATAAATATAAAAGCTTTTGAAAAGGAATTTTGAAGATAAAAGTTATTTTGAATAACTTGATAAGGTTTTGAAATTTAAATAGTTTGATTTGAATTTAAATTCAGAGATTTGAAATTGAATTCTATGTTTGGAAATTATGGTTTAAAAAGGGTATACAAGTTATAAATGTGTTTATATGGATTTTAACCCATTTTTAAAGTATTGTTTTGGGAATATGAATTTAATCCAGGTCTTATACTTGATGGGCGTTAACTCGTGCAAATGAAATTGGATTTTTGCGAAATGAAAACTATTTGTTTTTAAATAATAATAGCTTTCATATAAAGAAAAGATTTCCAATTTATGTTGAAAAGATTTCAAATTCGAAATAGAGTTATTTTGGAAGCTATGAATAAATTTTTGTGAAAGATTGTTGAACTTTGTTTTGAAATTGGAAAGATGTATCTTTTGTATAAAATATTTGAAATGGAAATGGTTTTGAAAGCTATGAATTTAATATTTGATTTAAAGATTGGATGAGTTAATCCAATTTGAAATGGAATTGTTTTGAAAGCTATGAATTAATCTTTGTGAAATGAATCTTTTTGTTTAAAAGATTTGAAAATGGTAATTTGTTTAAACCATTTGAAAGAAGGATTTTGGGTAATAGGTTGTGACTTAACTAAGATCCCAATATCCATATATTTAAATATTGCGCTCATTATTCGGTTTAGCCGGGAGAGGACCTTGTGGCATATAACCCATTCCGAATAATGATACGACGATATGGATAGCATTTGAAGACCGGTGGTGAAGACCGGGTATTCTCGAAAATGAAAGGATTACCCTCGAATGTCTCTGTACTGAGTCGCGCTGGGATAGAGATCTCCATATGTGATGAAGAGTCCAATCGGGATTGTGAATACCCAAATTACAAGGGCTTCTTTGTGAAGTGCCTTCGGTTCTGTTCGAACCCGAAACAGACTTGTATGGATGTGTGTCTAACATTACACCTTGAGATATAAAGCTGGTTTCTATCAAATACATTTATGTTTAGTGGCGGAGAATTTATTCTCTTAGCTTAACACCCTTCTCTAAGACGTATGAGCTTAGAGGTTATGTAGTTGATGGTTACTAGTGATACATTCCCAATTTGGTAATATGGAATACGAAGTGCTGGTGATCATTTGTTGATCAAAGCATGACTTTGTGAAAAGTGTAGCTTTGTGGACGAGACTTCGCCGAGACTCACAACCCGGTAATGGTCGAAACATGAATCATGGCAGCAAGGTTATTTGGAGGTAGAGCCCCCTGAGGGTATGTCCATTTCCTTTTGGATTATAAGTGGTATCATGGTATGGAGCCCAGATACTTAACTTTATGGTTGCTTCAAACTTATTTCTTTGTAGTTGTTGGTTGAGAGGCGCCTCGGATAAAGGTTGGTAACGACCGTGGGGTGGCATTCTTGTGTCAGTAGTTACCTAGTTACAGAGGTAACCGGGCCTTGTGTAGTAGAGATCCGGTTAGGTTCTTAAGGATGTCCGTCCAGAGGCGTTCCATTTTGTGTAGGAAGTCCCTTTACCTGACCATTTGTTGGAAATCCAATCATCTAATATGTGCCTTGTACAGTTTTAGTTGTATAACCTGCCATTTACTTATGGTGGCGCCCCACAGTTTAGAAGGAAGCTATAGTAGGCATAGTTCGAAATGTCTATGCTGGCTAAGATTAATATTATACTTTCAAAAGGTTTTCTACACTATGCACTAATAGTAATAGTATCAAAAAGACTTTGTGTAGTAAGAATTTTTGACTATCATAAGGAGAAATCTCATCCAAGTTTACGCTTGCATTGTGTGTGTGGCGGGTGGCCTTATGGCGGTTTTATTTTCCAAAAAAGCATTGCGGTTTTTTTTACTTCTTTTGTTGTTTTTTTTAAAGATAAACTGTTTTTTTTTCTTATACCAGTTCCATGACTGACCTCGAGTTTACATTTCCCTTCCTAAACTCTGGGTGCCCACAATTATCCACACGGGCAGTCTAGAGTTGGTTTTTTGAGATAATAAAATAATAGATGTAGAATTTGATAGCATCCAGCCTTTGGATTTGGCGATCGAATTTGCTTCTTTTCAGCATTCGGGCTGACCTTACCTAATACAACGCAATTGAGGGTTTCTCGCTTTGCGTTTGGAAAGCATGTTGGTGGATCTAGCTTTTGGAGTTTTTGGAGCTTTAGCTATGGAGTTGCAGTTGTAGTTTAATGTTGGAGTTCTCTTTTGGAGTTTCTCTATTGATGCTTATCTTTCCGTTGTTGTATATTTATCTTTGATATTGTTGATATTCATGTTGTTTCAGATATTGTATCAGTGTTGTATATATTGATATTCATTTTCTTTTCTGCCGTATTTTTATACTTAATGTGTTATAAGCTCCGGCGAGCCAGATTCGGTGTTTGAATCTGCAGAATTTGAGTACAAGTGAAGTACGGGTGCCGATTTTCGAAGGTCGAGTCGGATCGTTATAATTGGTATCAGAGCTGGAGGTTGAAACTTTAGCTTAGGAGTATAACACATTAGGTAACTCATTAGAGATAGAGTGAAGTACACCCTAGAATGAGTATATCCCTAAGATATCTGTCTGTATGCCTCAGTAAATTCTCTTACTATCCACTGATAGAGAGTATGAGTGCAAGAAGAGGATGAGATAGGGGACAGGGGAATACAACTACAAATGGTCAATACACTACAACAACGAAAACAATCTTTCTCTATCGATCTCCTTTGATCCAATTTCAATTCTTTGATGGCTTCATGGCAGCTCGAAGGAGAAACTTTGGTGTGGTAGTGGCTCTGTGAATCGTTGTAGGAAGGGTTCTAATTTCTATTTCGTATTCTCTTCCCCATTTTCTTATCAGCCTTTTGTTTTTAACTTTAATAAATTTAAAATTCTATTGGAAATAAATTGGTTAACTAAATATAAATTTAAATTTGACTGTATCAATAAAACGATTCCGATTAAAACTAAATTTGAAATTGTAATTTTTGGTGAGTATCAAAACCCGAAGAGGAACAAGTTAATATATACTTTGGGGTATTCCGACCTAAGTTTGGAATCCATTCCTAGTGTTTAAGAGTTGTGGAAGATTAAATCCATTTATCTGTTGTTTGGGTCTCGATATATTCTACGAGTGGTTAGTTATTCCTTTGAACTAACGAATACCCCTATATATTTCGTAGACTGGATAACCCGAATACTTTGTGGGATGTCAAATGAGTTCGTTCTCATATCTATTGATGATATTCTGATTGGTAAGCCAAATGCAGAATAAATATTCAGTTTGATTTGGTAAATCAATTCTTTACCTCAGATGTGTTAATTTATTATTTGTTGTCTCCCTGGCAAATTTCGGGGACAAAATTTTCTTATGCGGAGGAATCTATAACATTCTCGAATTTTAGCCTCGTTTAATTAAATTAATTTTGGAATTAAATTGTGAATTTATTAAAAAATTTCCAGAATAAATAAATTTTTTAGATTGTACATAGAATTTTCGTTTGAAATTTAAGGATAAGTATTTTATAAATGAAAATTGGATTTAAAAATAAATGTATTTGAAACAAAATAGAATTTTGAAGTTTTTGTTTTAAAGTTAATAAAAGTTGTTTTCTAATTTTAATATAATATTTATTAATGTATAAATTGACTTCAAATAAATTTTCTTTAATTAATATAAATATATATATATACACGCACCTTTTTTAATTAATAAGTTAAGCATGAGAAAGGTGTAATTTGTGTATATAGGATATTTAAAAATTATAAAATGGTTCGCATTTATGTATATATATAAATTTATACGTACGTAACATTTAAAATTAGTATAAATTTGAAACCATAAAACATGATTCTATATATGTACAAAAGTATAAATTTGTAAATATAATAACAAGAGGGTTTAAAACAAAACTTGTAGAACTATTTAAAAGAGGGATATAAACATAAATTTTATTTCAAATGACATTTGTGCGAATGGGGATAACATATGTTAACAAATGTTAATTTAGATAAAAAGTGGCAAAAACAAGATTTTCTCTTGAAATTTAAGATATACAAAAAAGGAACTAGAGAAACACTGCATATTTTCTCAGATTTCAAACCTGAGATCAAAGAAATTCAAAGCTTCAAATTTTAAAGCCTGAGCAGTGTGAAAAAAAACGTCAAACAAACAAAAGCAGATCAACTCAGTTTAAAAATAAGTTTTGGATTCACACTCAAAACAGAAAAAAAATATGGAAGCTACAACATGAAGAAAATATAAAGAAGATCAAGTTTCCAGGTTTAAAGATTTAAATCTGGTTCTCTGTTCTAAAAAAAATCAAAACCTGAATTCAACTCATGATCTTCAAACTGGAAGCAAGCAAGTTTCAAGATCATCTTGAAAACAGATTATAGATCAAAGCATTACCAAAATGTCTCCAGATTCAGAGATGTAGATTCATCTCAAAATAAATCAAGTTCTAATTCCCATTTTTCAAACCCAAATTCAAATTTCCAGGCTTTTGCTTCTTCTTTGTTCAAACTTTAATCCAAGCGAGCAAACTATTCTATTAAGTTTGAATCTGTTTATCATCTTGATATATGTGAAGTATAGAAAAGAAATTGTGTTGTATATACATGCATATATGTATATATGTTGTGCATGTTGGTGTACATGTGTATTGAAGCTCTATCATGAGTTATAGGTTTTAAAACCTTATTTAAAATTTCAAATCACCCCACCTACAAACAGTTTTAAAACTTAAACTCTGAATGAAGGTGTTTTGTATGTGTATGACATCATTCCCAAAAGAGATTCAAGAAAAATTGTTGAGTAAATATTTTGTAAGTTATAAATAACAGTGAACTCTAAATTATGTCAAAAATCTAATGGTCTCGATTGTATGTTTTAACTTTACAAATAGATTTGTATTTGAGATTGATGAATTTTGATAATAAATTTGTGATTTTTAAGTCATTATATAATGATATTTTTCAAAATGAACAGAATAAACATTTTGGTCGAATACTGACGATCGACTTAAAGTTGTTTGACGAGTTTGAAGTTGAAGGTGGCTGAGATGATGAGAGTCATCAGAAGTATGGTCGCGAGATTTTTAATCCACTTTGGTGGCCGAGCGAAGGGATTTAGGGTTTAAGAACCCATTCTAGTTGACGAGAAATTCAAGACTAGTTTATCAACATCAGAGCATCGGACAGGTCCAGTACAGGTTGAATCGAAGTATCGTTGTATGCCAAAGCTTTAGACTAGGTGGCGTGAGTTCAGATCATCGGAGGTGAAGAGGCGAGCCAATTTCATTGATCGAGTTGATTTCCAAGGGGTGATCGAGAATCTCGTTTTCGATTCTCAGTCAAACTCGATGATCTAAGTGGTCATGGCTTTTGTATATGTCATCGACGAGTTGTTGAAGGTGGTAGGAACGGCCAGAATGCAGACAAACGCATGTGTAGTTGCACGAAATATCATAGATGTCAGATGTGTTGAATTTCGGGGAAGAAGGGAAATTATCGGGTTCGACTCGAAGTTGTTAAGGGTATACCTCGAAGTAAAAGAGGGAGGGCTCAACTCGAAGTTGTGTCCGGGATTTCGTAGGTGTAGCTCGGGTTTTTGAAACGAGGGCAAGTTCAAAAAATAAGAAATTGTCCAATTTTAAAAATTTAAATTCAATCAAGTTTAAATGTTTTCCTGATCAATGGTTTTCAATAAAACATGTTTTATTTAAGTTAGAAACTTAATTAAAGGTTTTAAAAGATATTTTTTACTAAGTTTGAAAGAGTTTAATACATATGCATATATAACCTTTGTTTTGAAAGTTTATTTAAATAAACTTAATATTGTGATTAAGTAAATAATTAAAGAATGAAGTATTTTAATCCTTAATTTAATTTAAAGGTTCAAAGTGAATAAATGATTAATTACTTAATGTATTAAAGGATGGTTAATTAAATGGATAATTTATCAAGGTAATTAATTAAACAAGGTGTTTTATTTAATCATTTAATATCTAAAGGTTAATCACTTTGTGTGGTTAATTAAGGTGATTTATTGATGGATAATTATTGAATGTAATTAAAGTAATTAATTAATCAAAGGGTAATTAATTTGGGTAATTAATTAAAAGATAAAAAGGGTTATCTTTTAAATGTAATTTGAGTAATTAATGATTTGTTCGTATAAGTAATTAAGGGGTAATTACTTGAGGATAATTAATTAATTCAAGGTTAATTAATTAAACAAATTAATTAAGGATAATCACTTATTGTAATTAATTAAGACTAATTAAATAAATGGTAATTAATTAAGGGATAATTATTTAAGGATTGATAATTAAGGTTAATTATTCAATGATTAAAGTTTAATTAATTTTTTAATTAAGGTTGATTAATTAATAGTTAAAGAATTTATTAATTTATTAATTGAGGTTAACTAATAAATGATTAAAGGGTAATTAGCTAGATGGTTTGTAATTAATTAATAATTAATCAGCCAAGATTAGTAGTTATTCATAAGTAGTTAAATCTGATTTAAAATTAATCAGATGATTAGTAAATCTTACTTATGAATGTTTGGATTCAATTGACTGTGGAATTGTGTGATATCCCTGACATGTGATGCTTTGTGTATGAATTATTTTTAATTTGAGCTATGATGTATGTAATTTATTTCTCTATGACGAATGAAATTTATTTATCTGGTATGAATTTATATATGAGAATCTGTGAATGGAGATAAGCGTTATAGATTATACTGCTTATCGTTATTGATATGATTGAATCTGTTATGATTGATGTTGTTGAACTATTGTGTAAAACCCCTGGACTACACCATAAACGCACAAATATGGAATGCACGAGGAAATTAGTTAAGTCACAGATTTTTGAAATGGTTTTAAAGTTGAATTTTGAATCCAAATGATTTTAGAAATAGAATTGGGTTAAATATAAAAGCTTTTGAAAAGGAATTTTGAAGATAAAAGTTATTTTGAATAACTTGATAAGGTTTTGAAATTTAAATTCAGATATTTGAAATTGAATTCTATGTTTGGAAATTATGGTTTAAAAAGGGTATACAATTTATCAATGTGTTTAAATGGATTTTAAACCATTTTAAAAGTATTGTTTTGGGAATTTGAATTTAACCTTAGTCTTATACTTGAAGGGCTTTTACTCGTGCAAATGAAATCGGATTTTTCCAAAACGAAAACTATTTGTTTTCAAATAATAATAGCTTTCATATAAAGAAAATATTTCCAATTTATGTCGAAAAGATTTCAAATTTAAATAGAATTGTTTTAGAAGCTATGAATAAATCTTTGTGAAAGATTGTTGAACTTTGTTTTGAAATTGGAAAGGTTTATCTTTTGTATAAAAGATTTGAAATGGAAATGGTTTTGAAAGCAATGAATTGAATCTTTGATTTAAAGATTGGATGAGTTGGAAATGGAATTGTTTTGAAAGCTATGAATTATTCTTTGTGAAAGATTGGTGCACTTTGTGAAATGAATCTTTTTGTTCAAAAGATTTGAAAATGGTAATTTGTTTAAACCATTTGAAAGAAAGGTTTTGGGTAATAAGTTGTGACTTAACTAAGATCTCAATATCCATATATTTTTAAATATTGTGCTCATTATTCGGTTTAGCCGGAAGAGGACCTTGTGCCGTATAACCCATTCCGAATAATGATATGACGATATGGATAGCATTTGAAGACCGGTGGTATAGATTGGATATTTTTCTAAAACGAAAGGATTACCTGTTGAATGTCTCTACACTGAGTCACACAGGCATAGAGATCTTCATATGTGATGGGAAGTCCGATTGGGATTGTGAATACCCAAATTGCAAGGGCTTCTTTATGAAGTGCCTTTGGTTCTGTTCGAACCCGAAACGGACTTGTATGGATGTGTGTCTGACATTACACCTTGAGATGCAAAGCTGGTTTCAATCAAATACATTTCTGTTTGGGGGGAGAATTTATTCTCTTAGCTTAACACTCTTCTCTAAGACGTATGAGCTCAGAGGTTATGTAGGTTATGGTTACTAGTGATACATTCCCAATTTGATGATGTGGCATACGAAGTGATGCCAATCATTTGTTGATCAAAGCATGACTTTGTGAAAAGTGTAGCTTTGTGGACGAGACTTCGTCGAGCCTTACAACCCAGTATTAGTCGAAACAGGAATCGTGTCAGCAAATTTATTTGGGGGTATCGCCCCCTAAGGGTATGTCCATTTCCTTTTGGATTATAAGTGGTATCATGGTATGGAGCCCAGATACTTAACTTTGTGGTTGCTGCAAACTTATTGCTTTGTGGTTGTTGGTTGAGAGGCGCCTCGGATAAAGGTTGGTAATGACCGGGGAGGTGGCATACTCGTGTCAGTAGTTACCTAGTTACAGAGCTAACCCAGCCTTGTGTAGTAGAGATCTGGTTAGGTTCTCGGGGACGTCCCTCTAGAGGCGTTCCATTTTGTGTAGGAAGTTCCTTTGCCTGACCATATTTTGGAAATCCAATCATCCAATACGTGCCTTGTACGGTTTTAGTTGTATAACCTGCAATTTACTTATGGTGGCGCCCCACTATTTAGATGGTAGCTATAGTAGGCATAGTTCAAAATGTCTATGCTGGCTAAGATTAATATTGTACTTTCGAAAGGTTTTCTACACTATGCACTAATAATAATAATATCTAAAAGATTTTGCGTAGTAAGCATTTTTGATTGTCATAAGGAGAAATCTCCTCCAAGTTTGCGCTTGCATTATGTGTATGGCGAGTGGCCATATGGATGTTTCATTTTCCAAAAAAGTTGTGGATTTTTTTACTTCTTTTGTTGTTTGTTTTAAAGATAAACTATTTTTGTTTGCTCATGCCAATCCTATGACTGACCCGGAGTTTATTGTTCCCTTCCTATACTCTGGGTGCCATAATTTTCCACATAGGCAGTCTAGGGTTGGGTTTTTCAGATAATCAAATAATAGGTGTAGAATTCGATAGCATCCAGCCTATGGATTTGGCGATCGAAATTGCTTCTTTTCAGCATTCGGGCTGACCTTACTTAATACAACGCTATTGAGGGTTTCTCGCTTCATGTTTGGAAAGCATGTTGGTGGATCTAGCTTTTGGAGTTTTTGGAGCTCTAGCTATGGAGTTGCAGTTGTAGTTTGATGTTGGAGTTCTCTTTTGGAGTTTCTCTATTGATGCTTATCTTTCCGCTGTTATATATTTACCTCTGATATTATTGAGATTCATGTTGTATCAGATATTGTATTAATGTTTTATATATAGATATTCATTTCCTTTTCCGCTGCGTTGTTATACTTAATGTGTTATTAGCTCCGACGAGCCAGATTTGGCGTTTGAATTTGCGGCATTCGAGTACAAGTGAAATACGGGTGTCGATTTTCGAAGGTCGGGTCAGTATCATTATAATTATTCCTCATAATTTTAAATAATGTAACCTTTTATATTTTAAAGTTAAATCTTTTGTTTTGGACTAATTTATAGAAATTATAGCGGATAATCATTTTGGATATGATTCCAACAATTGAACATGGAATAGAATATTCTAGTGAAAATTTATAACTAGCATATATTTGATAAAAGTAAATATTTGTACGAAATTTACTACGCCTATAATAATTAAACAAAAAAAAGCTAATAACGACGCTTACATATAATATTCGCATTTAGGATAATCAATTATTTGGAAAAGAATTTAAAAGGTTGTAACTCCAATAATGGGAAATAAAAGGTAATAAATGTAGGAATTGCAATAATTTGATTGGGTGAATTGATTAATGTGACTGATAAAAAAAGAGTTGAATTAATAACTATGAAATATATATATATATATAATGCTACTAATTTGAAATTAGTAATCATACATAAATATCTTAGGAAATGTCCATTCGGATTTCATGGACAAATTGACATTTATGAGCATTAAAAGAGGGTTTATAAGTAAATAAGGATTTAAGGAAAATCTTATTGCCTTAAAAAGGGAATTGGTAAGCTAAGTATAATGTTTACCTAAGATAATATAAGTAAAGACTTAGGATGGTTAATTGGATTTAGTAGGTTAGTGATACGAGGTCGGTAGAGTCACTGGATGGAAGATCTCCCTTCACTTTGAGGCTACCCATAGTCGGGTGCACTTATTACTGATGTGAGATATCACTAATCCTAGAACCTATGACGTCATAAGAGATTGGGCCTGCTTTCTTAATTGAAAAGTATTAAATGGTTCAAGTTCAGAATTAGAAGCAGTGAGGGATATCTCTATTGGGGTTTTCTTTTGGTTTGAGGTATTAAATGGTTGTAGGGTCTGACTCTCTCCTAAAAGGAAGTATTATGTAACCTTGTGAGATTCTAAATAAATAATAATGTCTCTAATTGGGTTTACTACCGCGTTGAGGTATTAAGTGGCTATTGTAGGGCCCTCCTCCCTACTGAAAAAAGTAGCCTAAAGGGATTCCATACTTATAATTAAGAGTGATTGTGGATATCTCGGTAAGGTTCGATTCAGTTTTGAGGTATTAAGTGACTGTAGGGTCCGCCTCTTCCCTATAAAAGAAGTATTAAGTAGCCCAATGATATTTCCAAGCAAAGTCAGCTAGATAGTACTAATGAGGAGTCCGCCTTGAGGTTAGGTATTAAATGGCAAAGACCTACCTATAAATAGGTGTTAAATCGTTAGAGGCATGTCTAGTCCTTTTTAATGAGGTATTAAGTGGCTTGGGTATATTCTCTTACATTTCTAAGGCCGTAATAAAAATAGTAGCAGTGAGGAGTCCGTTGGTGGATAGTATTAAGTGATGTAGGTCCTGCCTAGAACATACTTATTAAATGGTTAGTAGTCCGCATAGTCCTTGTAAAGGTATTAAGTGGATTGGATATTATTTCTTATGTATCTACGATTTCATTACGGTAGATGCGGCAATAGTTGGACATTAAATAATAGAAGCCTTAAATAATAGTTAGGGGTCTTCGTAGCTAGGACCCACCATCCATTGATAATATTGTTAGGAAACCACTTTAGGAATAGGTATTAAATGATGGGGTCTATATTGATTGAGGTCTTAAATGGTAGAGTCCACCTATTTGTCTTTTAAATGTATTTTGTGGTGATTATAGAAGCTTGCTTCATATTTAGAAGTAGTAAGTGGCAAATAGGTTTGGAGTATTGGGTGGTTGATAAGGGTTTATCAGTATTTTGTACCTTGGGAAGGGATAGGCAAGTAATTGTGTGTGCAATTCAAGGTTAGAATTGCTAACCTTCATAGATATAACTATTAAATGGAAACTGGTCGGTATAAATTTATGTTATGGATAGTTTATAGATTTTTCGGCCACTAGAACGTTGTTCTAACCCTCTCGTCATTACAACGCATAGGATAGATACTGAGGAGCAGGTCATTGGAGCTAGATGTGCTTTGTGTTGGAGAAGCCTTCTTTTCTCTCATGCTCGAGTTGATGCGATAAAATCTTCTATCTAAGGAATATCATTAATTCCAAGGTAATAGTCAAAATCTGTATTCTTATCCTATTATTATTTCTACTATGAGTTTAGATTTTTATCAATCTCTGATAATGCTCATGCTTATTTGCAGTATCAAATCCAACGATCTGTGCTTTGATGGACTTGAGTACCGATTTTTGTCGAAATCTTGGCCCAACGAGGTATGGTTTGTTACACTAGTTCATAAATTTGGATTACATATGTCACTTGCTTTCAAAGCAAGAATCATATCCAAATATTACAACATATAGCAATATATAAATTCAAGCAACATAGAAACAATCAAACATAAACTCATATACACATTATATTCATTCAAATGGTGAGTTAGCCTATCCTTAAACAATCAAACAAGTAGGTCCAAGTTTCCACGTCCTACTTCAACCTTGCAAACAACATCTTCCTACCTCTCCTTGCTTTGTTTAAGTCCTTATAAAATAATGCCAATATAATTGCTCACTGCCTATGGAGGTTTGAGGATCTTGTTCTCCAAATCTTCTACTCCAGTTGCTAAATGGTGTTTTAGTGTCGTTCTAAGGTCCTTGACTAAGTTTTAGTTGATTTGAAGTTGATTTGAATTTACTTATCTTAGGAAATTTATATAGAGAGAAGGAGATGAAGAGTGCTAGTTTAAACTTTGTAAAAATTTAAAACAAGTCAAATTAATCTATATTCACTCTTGTAACGGCTCCAAGTGGTGCTCTTTAACCTTCCATTCACCTTCTAATTCTCGCTAAGAAGGGTCACCCCTCCCACTCATGCACCCATGCACTTATCTTTCCACCCCACTTTCCTTATAAAATATCTCCTTCCAAACACACTTATCCCCTTATCTTCTAGAAGATGCTAAAGTGATTTTTGTGCTAAGTATTTTATTATTAATTGACAATTTCTCGTATCGACCCGAAAATTTGAACACTTCATCTTCGAATATCGAAACGTATTGAAATATAATTAAAAATTTTAAATATGATTTTACAACATTGTTAGACATCATTTAATTAATGGATAATGATAAAAAACCCATTTTTAATATTTTTTTACAAAACTATATTCTTTGAAGAAAAATCGATAATGTACAGAAAATAGGCTTATCGGTAAATAGCTTCTCGATCATAATAAATTGTTCTAAATCTTATGCACTTGTATAATGATCAAATTGACACATTAGCAACTAATTAGCACACACATCTCTTCATAAAGCATGGAACGTTCTAGAAGCTTCCATTAGGATAAGTGATATTATCATGAGAAGGTATAAATATAATTAGCATAAAGGAGAAGTGATGGAAGATGAGTTTTCCATGGCATGGCGGGGGTGAGAGCAGCGCTAAGCAACACAAAAGGGAGCCTATACAAGGAGGACATACCCTTAGGAATAAATCACAAATTCACAAAGCAAATACAAGCTTTTTTAATGTTGTCTTCTTCTTCTCTAAATTGCTAAAGCAAAATACTTGCAAATCAAATATGAAACTCAAATTTGGAGTGAAATCTTGGGGCGATATTACAATACATCCTACCTAGTTAGATCTTGAAGTTTAAAAGCCAAAATCCTTCCCCTTTGATTGGCTGTGAGCAATTGGAGGGTAGTGGAGGCTAGAAGCAAGTGAAAAGAGGAAGAAGGAGGAAGGAAAGGTGGTGGCAAAGTGGAGGTTTGACTTAGGTGCTTGGATCTTGGTTGTTGTTGGGTTAAAGGTGAGTTAACACACCGCATTGAATAGAAAATATAACATATATATGTTGTGTTTTGATTGTGTTTAAGTTGTTAAATTGTTATTGACATTGTTGAAAATATTGGTTTGATTCTGTGACAGCCCGCAAATCCGTACCTCTTGAGTCAACACTATTCAACCTAAATCAACTCAAGTTGTACAGAAATACAAACCATTTGGGTTAAAGAAGAAGAAAATAGAAAACAACAACAGAATCTAACTATCGCAGCAAAAAAAATATAATAGATAATAAATGATCTTTACACAAAAAAATCAAATATATCTATTTATATATTACATCATCAGAGTACGAAAATACGCATCGTCATCCAGCTCGTCTCCTGAGCTCCACTGCATCAAATCTTGTATCCTATAATACTCGGTCTGACCCGAGTATTACAGTTAAATAATACCCGAGTCAGTCTGGAATACCAGCGTGAGAAAATCACACTCAATTGATTATTAAAGTTTCAAAAATTCTTTGAAATTAAAAGCATCTCGTAAGACCACGCCACAAATAAGCATGTCGGGTTTTTATCTTACGATAGCTAAACTAATTTTTGTAGAAATCCTCTGATATTATGTTAGGGTCTATATACAAATACTTATAAAATAGCCAAAATTATTACATTATTAAATTCCAGCTACTAGCCACAGAGTGGGTAATACAAAAAAAACTCGTACAAGGCTCGTAGGGAAAATGGATTTCCAACTAACGACTAGGCACTGGGGTACCACCTGTCATAGTACGTGGCCTTGATCACAGTACCGATGAGTACACCCGCTCCCCTGCAACACAAGGCCAGGACTACCCCTTACTGGATAATCCCAAGTGATATCACCCCACGGTTGGGATTAGGAACCGCCCACTAAGTCGAAATAAAAAGGGACATCTAGACAGGGATGACCTCACCCTGCTTGGGTGCTACCTACTTAGCCTTGCTGCATAACCCCTGATTTTCAGTCATTCCCATTTGATGAGGCTTGAGGCTAAGCGTTACCTTTTTAGACCATATTCCTTAGAATGCCCATCGTCCACCTGACGATGTTTCGCAAGCATTCATCCATACAAGTTTGCCCCGGGTCCGAATGAAACCAAAGGCACTATTCCTACTACATCCATTTTGGAAATATCCTCAGGATTAGTAGCGACTAGCCCTTGCACTTCACTGCTCCATCTTCGAATCCAAACTCGTTTCCACGAAACGTACAAACCGGATCGAAGTGGTTTTTGAGAGATAAATCTCGATCCCGGTCTCTTCGAAACGATCAACGTATTTGGCCAATATTGATAGTCGGTTATTTAACTATGAATTAATATTCAGAAACAACAATCAAATAATAAATAATTTCCCAAATTATTTATTAATCTCAAAAATATCTTCACGAGATAAATTTCCACTTTTCAAACCCTTTTGAAAATAGTTTTCAAACTATCTTCCTTTTCTGAATAAATTTCCCAAATATTTTCTATTTCTTCTGAAATCATCAGGCACAAGATTTTAGATTTTAAAATGATTTAAAACACCTTATTATAAAATATACTTTTAAATATTTAAATTAAAAATTACTTTAACGCTTTATTAAAAATATATATATTTTAAAAATAATCAAAGTAAAACTACTTTCTAGAAAATAGAACTAAATTTCTCTTTTTAAAACAAAATACCAAGTCACCTTAAATAATTATTATGATAATAGATTGGAAAAATATTTACTTTAAGATTTAATCATTTAGAAAAAAAAATTTACATGGTTTTTAAAAATACATTAAACTTTTATCTTATATTTGAAAATTTACTTAAAACATACTTGGCTATCCAGAGAAGTATCCTTCTCTTCACAACCTTTAAAAATAAATCACTATTTATTTTTAAACAATTTTTCTCATTCCTTTAATAATTTCCCACCTTGAATATATTCTTCCAAATATCCAATTTCAACACTTAAATCAATTTCCAAATTGATTTCCGATTTACTTCATTTGTTCAAAAATCCTTTAATTACAGATTTTATTCCTTAATTATGATTTAAAATACTTTTAATTGAAATACCAATTTAGATTTCTCAATATACTTCTTATTACTTTAAATAAATTCAAAACTTTAAATTTTAAAATAATTCTTTATTCCTTTAAATTAGTATCACATAATTTTGCAATTCATTAATTACTGTTTATTTAAACCCTTTTCTTTTCATACTCGAAGTTGTTTATTAGTATTTAACATATTTCCATCTCTTTTCAATTCATTCTTAATTTATTAAATTTCCTAAGATTATTTCGTTTACAAATTTACTTCGTTTATTTTCTTTCCAAAACCCAATTTATATATATTTTTGGTAATTCATTATACCCAAATATATCCAATCAAATCATAACATTCCATATTCCAATATATTCATCATAGAATATCAAGTAATCATAACAGAGGATATTAAATAATAAATGTTGAGGGGTCCAGTTGGATCCCTCCAACCTGTTTTCCCTACATCCACAGGCGTTAGTACAATATAAATCAAACAATCAAGGATGTAGTATATACTATAATATAGCACATCGATCAATTCAACCCATTAACCAATTATTTAAATATAATCATTTAAATTTAAATTTAACTGAGTGAGATTAACTCACCTTTGCAATTGTTTGCAGTCCACTTCAATTTGTCTTGTTTTTTTCTCGGTTTATAACCTTGTATAAGCATTTATACAGTTTATTAATATTTGAATAATCCGAATAATTTATTTCCACTTAGTTAACTAATTATTTAATTTATACAATTTTCCTTTAAAACATTTGGTAACTGAAATATTTAAATATGTTAATAAAACAAGTAGATCACTACATCCATTGTTTAAAATAAACTAGCAACTTTAAAATAGGTATATGTATATTAATTTATTGTTCTGAAATTACATATACTCCAAAAATTTCATTATATATAGATCAAAAATCTGATTCCCTATAAACTCTTCAATCATTTAAAATTCATATATTTTATTTTTAGTTTTCTAAACTCTATAAAAATAAAAAAGTTTTCTGTTTATTGTCATTATACCTACTCATCTGTCTTTCAGTTAAAAAAAAACCCTATCCAAATCAACAACAAGTTGACCTATATATATTATTTACTTCCTAACTATACATACATTTTAATTGAAAAACAAATTTATATGACGACTTATCTCAGTGCTAAATCCAATACTGTTAAATATATTTTATTTTTTTTCACAAATTTGATATATGTAAATTGGAATCAGAATTTATACCATGCTATACAAATCCTAAACCCGAGGTGATCGAAGCACCATCACCTCACTGCAGCGCGCGCGAACGTCTCGCCAAAGCCCTAATCTTGACCCAAACCATTCTCGCTCGACACGAGCTGCTTGAACTGACCTCGGCCACTGTCGTTGGCTCTAAGAACCGAGCTCTGATTCCATCCCTCGTAAAGCCCCCTCCCCCGATGCTTAGCCCCAACACCAATTCGCACGATCTGATCGATAGAACGAAGACGATGGAATTGGCGATATGAACTGCTCTTGACAGACTCCTATACGTACATGAAGTAGGGCGATTTGATTCACAAAATCTGTCGCCATTTTTTGTTTTTACTTTGATTTTTGTTTTGAAAGAGAGATTAAGATTCGGTTCTCTCGTTAAAGAAAAGGGGTTTGCGTGGTTTTAATAAAAAGGGTTCGGCTGAAAAGAAAAAAAAAGGGCGACGTGATTTAATGAAGTGAAAGAATGAAGGGTGGCGTGCTTCAGAAGGTGAGCTACGGTATTCAAATGTGAAAAGTAAAAGTTCTGATGTGAAACGTATTTGACTGGTCAAGCTATACAATATGTATATTTTATTTAAATTCAATTTGTCTTAATATAAATTTCAACATGTTTATACATCGTACGCTCACACAACAGCTCCAATCACTACGAAATTTGAAATCCGGTAATAATACAATATCACGGATCCAATGGAACTGGTTTCATCGAATTCCGAGACTGTGCCTTGGAAGGCTATTTTTAAATTCAATTTAAAACGATAAAATTTTCAAAACTGAACAATTTACTGTTAAATTCAATTTTAAAACTTCTATTATCCTTAGTGTTATCAATATAAATTTTATAAGCCTTCAAATCATTTAAACAGGCTTCAAAATTTCAGATTCAACGTTTTACCCAACTTTACCTATTTAATTCAATAATTTAATTATCAAATAAATAGTGATATTCGTAATTCAAGTTAAAATTACTCTATTGAATATTTAAAATCAACTAAATATTCCAATTTTAAATGCTTGAAAATTACGGGTTGTCACATTCCTTCCCCCTTAAAAGAATTTCGTCCTCGAAATTACTAGTTAGGAAGAATGGTCCAATACCCGTTTACTTTTCTCAAAACCAACAATTCCACATTTTTTTTATAAAAGACCCATTATTATTCTTATTAACTTTCCAAGCTTTTCCATAGTTACCAAATAACTTTACTTATTCAACTGTTCAAATAATAATTCAAAACCAAGTTTAAAATTTTCAAATTTTTTCAAAAAATTTCTAACTCTCTAAATTTTCGAAAAATTTCGTCAGCGTCTCCTTTGCGCGGCTAGCTCGGTACAACTACAAAAGCCCTCTATGGGTTCCCAAATCCCAAAAGAAAACAAAAAGCCAAGTGGCTCGATCCAAAAACCTAGTCAAATTTCATACCGAAATTTAAACACATACCTTTTTGTCGAGCAATTCAAATTTATCTTCGGAAAAAAAATCCATTTTCTTTTCCTTTTATATTACCTGCATATCCTGCTTAGCAATAATATATAATCACAACATTCAAAATCATTTATTTGACTTCTTTCCAAAATTTCAATGTTCATGCCATTTAAGCCCGTACGATGTACCTATATCATTCGTACGCAATACCGAATCCAATCGCCCACTCGATCACACAATTTCACTTCCGAACTAGTATTGTCCACCCGATTTCCTAGTGCGGACTCAGATCTGGTTTTCTGATTAGAAACTGTCATTCTCCTTGTATAGCCACCAAATATGATAGAGAATTTCCAGAATCAATCAAAACTCCGTATCCAGGTTCGCCATTGAAAATCGAGTGAAAAATCCTAACTCGAATCGATATAACTATCTCGAAATTCTGTGCTCGAAAACTGGATCAAATAGCTATGCGAATAAAATAATATACGTACATCCTATGTATTTGCCCCAATTGATTATCAATTGTATCAATTTCCTTTTTATTCACATTTATTTTGATTGTTATTCACTTATTCTCACTTTCCCTTGTCATAGCTGCCAATTTGAATCTTCATTTAATTATTCACTTAGTATATTTCCAATGCCAACTTACTTAAGAATTTCACCTTCATTTCTTAAATTCAATATAAATATTTTAGATACCCCTTGAATTTGTTTTCACTTCACTATTGGAGTTTAATCCATTTTATTCAATTTTCCTTTACAATTCCATAAAAATTACAATTTGCTTCACTTTGTTAATTAATTTCAAATATAAATACTTCTTCCCAATTTTACTTGAATTCAATTCATTTCCAAACTTTGAATATTGAATTTTGATTCACCCTACCTCAATCCATATCTAATTAACCATTTCCTTTATTAGTTTTACTTACTAATTTATTTAAAATATAAAATAAAAGTTTATTTGCAAACTTTTTCCTTCCTTTAGTTTCTTCGAACAATTCTTCAGTTCATCTTACTGTACTTATACAATTTGAATTAAATTTCAACATTCAGTTATAATTCTATTTGCTTAATAAATTTAAATTATTTGTCATTAGCGAAAAATTTCAAAAGATTCAAAAAAATTTCTAACTCCTAAAATTTTCGATAAATTTTGGTAGAGTCTCCTTTGTATGGAGGAGCTTTTGCAATTTGACAGGAGATATAAATATGTATACATCGACCCACACGGTCGGAAAATAGAAAAATAGTTCATATTTCCTATTTTTATTGTGTAGGCATACCTTATTTAGCATTTATAAGCAAGCGGCTTATTTATTTTAGCATTTAGCGCGACCAAATCTAGCCAAACGGCTTCCCGGTACTTGTACTTACTCAATTTAAACATATAAGCATTATATATAGGAAGTTTATTGCATTTCACTTAAATTTAAATAGCTAAAACATCGATCCTGTAACAATGCATGTGATATACTGGCATAAACACATAAATTTCACATATAATGCATGTTATATAATTTCCATAAGCATATATAAGGTTCCGACACTTAATACAATTGCTTATAATCAATTCTCAAACCATTCCATTCGATTGAAGTGATTTTCTGTAACGACCCAGAATTTCTATTAACTAAAATTCATATATTTAATTGATTTTAAATGTTAATAAGTGAAATTTATAAGTCGAATAATTTTTTTCGAATATCTGGATTTAATTGGATAATTAAATCGATAATTTAATATTTCAAATTGCAGAAATAATTGGAAATTGGGTTTAATATGGTTAAAATTGATTTGTAAAATTTTATTTTATCATATTTAAGTTAGAATAACATTAGAGAACTTTTAAAATCGAATTAAAAGTTAATTTGTGAAAATTTAATATTTTAATATTTAATTGACGAGTTAAAATAGCCATTTTTCAAACAGTCTCGGATTTCGACGAAACTAGTTTCATCGGATCCATAATGTTATATTATTGTAAGATTTCAAATTTCAAGTTAATCGGATTTATCGTTTGTCCGGGGCAAGCCAAAACGCCTAGAAATTTGATTAACCGATTTAATTTTAAATTGATCGTTTATTGACGTAACTCGCACAGATGATCGAATTGGCTCCCAAAACATATTACATTGTGTTCGGAACATGGGGTAAACCCTAGAAACGCCAGCCGGCATGCTTCGTTTGGAGTTCAGAAAATTTTGGATGAATAGTAATTTGGAATTTTTCTATAAAAACCCCCTTTATTTTCACATTTGCAAGAAAAAGTAAACCCTAGGGCTTTGCTTCAGCCAGCCGCCACCTCAAAAATGAATGGCCGAAATAACATCTTCTTCTTCCTCAATTATCTCTTCATCCATCAACACTTACAACAAACTTCCAACATGAAACTTCTAGAACTCGTCGAGGGTATCCATCCATACGGAGATGATGGATTTTAGAGCAACGTAGTGGAAGTTATAGGCTCGTGTTCTACACGGCTTTGGGCATGTTTTTCGGGGCGTAGGGGAGGCCGTGCACGTGCGGTCGGCTGGTGGAGGTGGAGTTCACCATGGGCATTCGCGTGGAAGTCGCTGATCGAAGTGGAAATGTTTGTGTAGGTCGCGTTAATTAGGGTTACACGGCAATTTTTGAGTTCTCGGTCGTGCGTAGCAACCTGGCGAAGATGATGAAAGAATGGCCGTGATTTTTGGGCTTGAAATGTACGGCAGATGATGGTTACGGTTAGAAAATGAATAAAAGTTGTATATTAATTTATATTTAAATATGTATAAAATTTGTAACGCGATAACTTTTTCATACGAGGTCGAAAATGCACGAAACAAGTTGCGTTGAGTTCGTATGGACGAACACTACACTATGGAACTGGATTGGAGTCATTTGGAGTTAGTGAGAATTTTGGGTAAAATTAAATGCGTGTTTAATTTTATTCGAAATAAAACGCGAAAACTGAATTGAAACCAAGGTGAGAACTTCTCACTCAATCGAATCGGTTTCGATTTTAATTTTAAATAGTTAGATTTAAAATTCTTGATTGTATGTTTGAATGATGATCGTTATCTATTGATTGTTAAAATAGACATTATACGCCATTAGTAAGCGGAGGTTATTTATTAAAAACATATACCGCGAATATTTCACAGTACAGTGAAATTGGTATTATTTATGCACTTGGAGTTGATTTCCCGCATTATATAGCGGATGAGACCCTATTGCGCCGTATAATAGTGGATAATATTTTAAATCCTATATACCGCGATATTTCGTTTGGAAACGGAATTGGTATTGTGTTAATGTCTGTGGATGTAGGGAAACAGGTTGGAGGGATCCAACTGGATTCCTCAACAGTATTTATTTGATTATAGATATTTTCATATTTGTTGATTATCATATACAGATATATGATGTTGTTGTTGTTGTGATTGACTATTTGGTGTGTTGCATCGTCGGGCCTATTTTGGAATTTTAAAAGGATTTTTAAAGTGATGATTTCTAAATTTAAAAGGGTTTTAAAGTGATTTTTGAAAGTATACGTTTTATAAAATATTTTTGGAATTGATTCATTTTATATAAATAAACGTTATAATTTTAATGTCATAAAAATTATGATTTTTGAGAAATATAGTTAAAAATTTGATTTTTGAAAATATGGGGTTAGTGATTTATAAAATAGTTTAAACTGGGATTTTTGAATTTATTGTAAAAAGTTTAAATATAGGATTCATAAAATTTGATTAATTTATGAATCAAAATGATGAAATTATAAAGGAGTTTAAAGACATTTTAAAATAACAATATAAATTGATTTATATAAAAGATTTATAAAATTGATATTTATAAATTAAAATATTGGAATTATAAAACGAGTTTTTATAAATGTTAGAATGAAGTGTAAATGGATTTCATAAGTGAATGAAATTATAGAATTATAAATGAGGAAGTTATAACTGGAATTTTATAAGTAAGAAGATTTATAAATTTTGTAAAATTAGTAAGAGAATAGATTTGGATAAATAAATGAATCTTATAAGTTATAAGATTTATAATTTGGGAAGTTTAAAAGAACGATTTTGTAAACAAATAAATTATAAGTATTTAACTTATAATATGGACTTTTGGTATATAATTGGGTTATCATTTGAATAGGTAAATAAAGGAGATTTATAAATTGAAGTTGTTATAAAATAAATAGAAATAGAATTTATAAACATTGTTTTATAAATCCAAATCAATTAAATTTGATAAAGTAAATGTAGAAATTATTAAAGAAGTTATATCCACGATTTTGGGACAATGGATAATCCTTTAAAATAAAATGTATAGAAATGATGAAATTGGTTAACGAAGTATATTCACGCTTTTGAATAGTGAATAATATGTTAAAGAATTTTTTTTGGATGTGATGTTTTAAATAGAATTAAAACGATTTAACAATGTTTTAAAATGTGTTAAGGTTCGAAACCAAAGATTTCAACATTCATTGTTGAAATTGACGTTTTCGAGGAATAGAAGGAAATGGTGGACTATAACACTGTTGTTATAGTAAATGATTTTCGGAAGGAAATGTTTTATATAGTATTAGGATTTATATATCTATCTTAACTTCGAATCCCTATACTAATGATTTTGAGTTGTCATAACGATGTTTTGCGTAACATTCGTTTTGACTCAAATAAATGTGTTTAAAAGAACACTTTCCTCAAAGAATAAAATTTATACTTAATTGTGATTTAAGTATATTGAATATTTTTCCAAGTGTTGAAAATAAATAGATTTGTGAACTACTTATTATTAATAAGTATGGAAATGCTTTTCCAATATGAAATGAAACATTTTTGAGAAATTATCTTTGTAAAGATAAATTGAAAATGAATATTTGAAATCTATTGAAAACCGTATATCAGTAGATATTTTTAAATATAAATTCACTATGGAATTTATGAAAGAAAGGGGAATTTTTTTAAAAAATAAATATTGATTTATTTTTGAAGTATTGAAATTATATATCTTGTAAAGATATTTTTGGAAAATAAATAATTTAGAAAATTATTTGGAATCTGGTGATGTTGTGCATATCCATTGATAGTTCAATAACCGACTATCAATAATTACTTTTGAATGGATATTTGTTGTGATTTGCTTGAATTTGAATGCCACACTTATTTTTGAATAAGCGCTCACTATTCGGGTTAGCCGGGAAAGGACTTAGGGTCATATAACCCATTCCGAATATGTGATACGTCGTTATGGACTGCATTTGAAGAACGGTGTTGAAGACTGGATATTTTTGAAAACGGAAGGATTACCGTCGAATGTCTCTGCACCAAATGGCCCCGGTATAGAGATTCCATATGTGATGGGAAGTCCGGACGTGATTAGTAATTATCCGGATTGCAAGGACTTCTTTGGAAGTGCCTTCGGTTTCGTTCGATCCCGGAATGAACTTGTATGGATGTGTGTCTGACATTACAATTTGAGATGTAAAGCTGGTTTCTATCAAATATATTTCTATTGGTGGCGGAGAATTTATTCTCTTAGCTTAACACCCGTCTCTGAGACATACGGCTCAGAGGTTATGTGGTTGATGGTTACTAGTGATACATTACCAAATTGGTAATGTGGCATATGAGTGATGCTGATCATTGGTTGATCGAAGCATGGCTTTGTATAAAGCGTAGCTTTGTGGACGAGACTGCGTCGGACCTCACACCCCGGAAATGGTCAAAATAGGAAGGATGCGGCAAGGTTATTAGGGGGTAGCTCCCCTTTAGTGTATGTCATTCTTCTGGATAAAGTTGGTATCATGGTATGGAGCCCAGATACTTAACCTATGTTGCTGCTGCAAATTTATTGCTTTGTGGTTATTGGCAATCGAGGATCCTTGGATATAGATCTGTTACGATCGGGGGATGGCATATTCGTGTCAGTAGTTACCCAGTTAGGGGTAACCCGGCCTTGTGTTGGCAGAGATCCGGTTAGGTTCTCGGGACATCATTCCAGAGGCGTTTCCATGTGGCAATGGGAAGTTCCTTGGCCTGACCATTTGTTGGAAATCCAAAGAAACAGTACGATCTTGTATGGTTTTAGTTGTAGAACCTATCATTCACTTATGGTGGCGTCCCACTGTTTGGATGGTAGCTATAGTAGGCATAAGTGCGGAATGCCTATGCTGGCTAAGATTTATATCTTTACTTTCGAATTTTTTCTCTACACTATGCACTAGTAATAATATCAAATGTTTCTTTTTAATGCGTATCAAGCATCTTTGACTATCATGAGGTGAAATCTCCTCTGATTCTGCGTTTGCATTGTGTGTGTGTGCGGGAGGCCTTATGGTAGTCTCATTTTCTAAAAAGCATTGCGAATCTATTTTAAAATTATCCTGTACTTTGTTTTAAAAATAAACCGTTTCAGTTCTCACACCAGTCACATGACTGACTCGGAGTTTATTGTTTTCCTTCCTAAACTCTGGGTGCCAACCAATTTCCACACGGGCAGTCAAGAGTCAGGTTTATCAGGATATTCTGGAATTCAGGAGTTGCTGGAGGCAGGCTGGATGGCATGTCGTATTCACTAGTATATAGTATTTCTTTTCCGCTGTTTGTTGTTGTTTGTTGTAGTTGTTGTAAACTCTGATAATGTAATGTAATATGATGTAATGTAATAACTGATATAGTTCTTTGTTTAAAGATTATTCATTTATTTATTATATGTTGTTCTGCTGCGATTGTGAGTTTCCGATATTGTTCTGTTGTTTTCTTTCTGTTCTGTTCTATCTTTTTCTTTCTTCTTCTATCTTTTTCTTCTTCTTTAACCATAATGGTTCGTATTTCCGTTCATCTTGAGTTAATCAATGGAGATTAGTGTCTATTCAAGGAGTACGGATTTGTAGGTCCTTACATCTGTTATCAGAGCATATGGTTAAGCGACAACCATGGCTCTGTTGGGTATTACTCATTATAGATAGAGTCAGTAGTACTCTAGAATGAGTTTGAGTGTAATAATAGATATGAGTGCGTATTTGTTAGTGAATATAAATTTGTTTTATATTGTGATGATTGGTTTGTTGAGTGGTATATGGATTCTGGTTAATACGAGTAATCAACGTTGTTGATAGGGATCTCTAAACACTTGTAAAGACCAATTCGACAAGATATTGTTTTAAATTGGGTAAATAAAATGATTTTACCTTGATTATATTTTATATATAAAGGAATAATTTTTTAGAATTATTAGTGTATATAATTTGATTGTTTGGTTGTTGAAAATGTAAGAATATATATATATATATATATATATATATATAAGTTAATTAAAAGATGTTTAAATAATCTAAATAAAAGAATAATTGTATAAGCAAATGAATTATAAGAATTGAATTATAATTAATGTGATTTACAATTGTGAAATAAACATATATATAAGAAGTGAAACTATATGAATATATTTATGAATATGAGTTGTAAATAAAAATGAGTTTGAATAAGTGATGAAATTTGACTTTGGTAAAGGTTAAATAAAAATTTACTTTAGAATTGGGAATCTGAATTGGATTTATAAGTAGGAATTTAAGTTAAGTAAAACCAAGTGATGTTTATAAAATGGAGTATAACTTAAGAGATGTTGAATGAAGTTGATTTTGGTATCGAAGTAAATTAATAAAGTTAAGTGATAAATGTGAACTTGAGTTATGTAACGAAATTCAACTTTTGTGGTTAAATGAATTAGCAATTGAATTAATGAATGGATTGAATGTTAATCAATTAAATGTAAATAATTGATATGAAATAATGAATGTAAGTGTTCATTCATTAAAATCTAATGTTATTGAAAAAAAATTGAATAATTGAATGAAAAACAATTTAATTAAACCAATTGAAAGTAAAGGTGTTAAATCAAATTGAATGAATATAAGCAAAGGAATTTGGTTGTAATTAATTATGTCAGGACCCGATTCTTCGTCTTCCGAAAATTCAACATCGATACTCACTTTATCGACTGCCGAGCAATCGAACGACGGAAAACCGAACACTGAGGGTTTTAAGAAAGAATTTAAGAAAAGAGAAAGAAAGAAGAAGAGAGAAGAAAAATATAGAAGATAGAAAATAGAGAGGAAAGAACATAGGAGAATAGAGTAGAAAATAGAAAATAGAACAGAAAGAAAATAGATCATTTTAAAATAGAAGAAAAAGAAAATAGAGAACATAGAACAACTGAACAACAACAGAATCTCACAATTCGCAGCGGAACAACATATAATAATAAATGAATAATCTTTAAACAAAGAACTATATCAGTTATTACATTACATCACATTTCATTACATCATATCATCAGAGTGTACAACAATAACAACAACAACAGTGCAGCGGAAAAGGAAATACTATATAACTAGTAATACGCCATGCCATCCAGCTTGCCTCCAGCAATTCCAGAATATCCTGATAAACCTTAACTCTTAACTGCCCGTGTGGAAATTGGTGAGCACCCAGAGTTTAGGAAGGAAAACAATAAACTCCGAGTCAGTCATGTGACTGGTGTGAGAACTCAAAACAGTTTATTTATCTTTAAAATCAAAATAGAGGAATATTTTTAAAGTCAATTCGAAATGCTTTTAAAAATGAGACTACCATAAGACCTCCTGCCACACACACAATGCAAACGCAGACTTGGAGAAGATTTCTCCTTATGATAGCCAAACATGCTTGATACGCATTAAAATCAAATCAATTTTGATATTATTATTAGTGCATAGTGTAGAAGAAATTCATTTCGAAAATAGAATATAAATCTTAGCCAGCATAGGTACCATTATATTATGCCTACTATAGCTACCTCCTGAGGAAGCAGGTTCTACAACTAATACCGTACAAGTCACGTATTGTTTCTTTGGATTTCCAACGAATGATCAGGCCAAGGAACTTCCCATTGCCACATGAGAATGCCTCTGGATGGACATCCCCGAGAACCAAACCGGATCTCTACCAACACAAGGCCGGGTTACCCCTAACTGAGTAACAACTGACCGAATATGCCATCCCCCGGTCCTTTGGGACCTTTTAACCGAGCGCTCGCAATCAATTCACACAATCATAACAAAGTGTTTTCAACATGAGTAAGTATCTGGGCTCCATACCATGATACCACGCTTTTCCAGAAGGAAATGCACACATCCTAAAGGGCGCTACCCCTCATAACCTTGCTGCTTCTTTCCTGTTTTGACCATTCACGGGGTGTGAGGCTCGACGAAGTCACGTCCACAAAAACATACTTTATACAAAAGCCATGCTTTGGGTCAACAAATGATCATATAGATGATCACAAAGATAGACGATCAAATAAACGATCCTATCACAAATTATCAACACAATGATCATTTCAGCATCACTCAGCATGTCACATTACCAAATTGGGAATATATCGCTGATAACTTCAACTATATAACCTCTGGGCTCGTACGTCTCAGAGAAGGGTGTTAAGCTAAAAGAATAAATTCTCCGCCACCAACAGAAATATATTTGAATGAAATCGGCTTTATATCTCAATTTGTAACGTCAGACATACAATCCATACAAGTTTGTTCCGGGCTCGAACAAAACCGAAGGCACTTCTCACGAAGCCCTTGCAATCCGGGTATTCACAATCCCGATCGAATTTCCCATCACTTAAGAAATCTCTATACCAGGAGCTACCCAGTGCAGAGAAAATCGATAGGTCATCCTATCGCTTTCGCAAATACTCGGTCTTCAACACCGGTCATCAATGCAATTCACAACGACGTATCACATATTCGGAATGGGTTATACGACCCCATGGTCCTTTCCCGGTTAACCCGAATAGTGAGCGCTTATTCAAAAATAAGTGTAGCATTCACATTCAAACAAATCACATCAATTACCCATTCAAAGGGAAATATTGATAGTCGGTTATTGAACTATCAATGGATATGCACAACATCACTAGTTTCCAAATAATTTTCCAAATTATTTATTTTCCAAAATATCTTTACAAGATATATTGTTTTCAATACTTCAAAAATAAATCAATATTTATTTTTAAACAAATTCTTCTTTTCATTTATAAATTCCATAATGAATTTATACTCCAAAATATCTATGAATATTCGATTGCAATTATTCATTTCAATATTCCTTTTCTATTTATCTTCAAAAAGATAAATTCTCAAAATATTCACTTTATATTGGAAAACATTTCCATACTTATTAAATAAGTAATTCACGAATCTTTTATTTTCAACACTTGGAAAATATTCAATATACTTAAATCGAGATTAAGTATATATTTCATTCTTTAAGGAAATCATTCTCATAAACATATTTATTTGGGCCAAAACGAATGTTGCGTAAAACATCGTTACGACAACCCAAAATCACTAGTATAGGGATTCGAAATTAAAATAGATATATAAATCCCAATACTATACAAAACATTTCCTTTTGGAAATCATTTACCATAACAACAGTGTTATAGTCCACTATTTCCTTTTATTTCTCGAAAACGTCTATTTCAACAATTAATGTTGAAATCTATGGTTTCGAATCTCAACACATTTTAAAACATTGTTCGATCATTTTAATTCTATTTAAAACATCCAAATCCAAAACAATTTCTTTAACGTGTTATTCACTATTCAAAAACGTGAATATACTTCATTAACAATTTCATCTTTTTATTCATTTTATTTCAAAGGATTATTCACAGTCAAAAATGTGAATATAACTCCATTTATAGGTTTCAACAATTTACTTATCAAAATAAGTCGTTTGCAAATTTATAAAACAACGTTTATAAATTCCTTTATTAACCTATATTCAATTCATAACTCAATTATAAACCAAAAGTTCACATTATAAGTTAAATGCTTATAAAACGATTTTTTTACAAAATCGTTCTTTTCACTTCATAATTATAAATCTTATAAATTATAAGATTCAATTATTCATCCAAATATATTCTTTAATAATTTATAATTTTCATTTATAACTTCACCATTTATAATTTTATAAATTCCATTCACTTATACAATCCATTTTCACTTCATTCAAACACTTATAAAAACTCGTTTTATAATGTCAATATTTCAATTTATAAATATCCATTTATAAATCTCTTAATATAAATCAATTTATATTATTCTTTTTAAACGTCTTTAAATTCCTTTAAAAACTTCATCCTTTTGATTCATAAAATAATTAAATTTTATAAATCCTATATTTAAACTGTTCACAATAATTCTAAAATCCCGATTAAACTATTTTATAAAATCATTAGCATCATATTCTCAAAAATCAGTTTTTTTAACTATATTTCTCAAAAATCATAATTTTTATAACATAAAAATTATAACGTTTATTTATTTAAAATGAATCAATTCCAAAAATATTTTATAAACGTATACTTTCAAAATCACTTTGAAATCATTTTAAAATTCCAAATTTGGTCCAATGATGCTACACACCAAATAGTCAATCACGACTACAACGATATCATATATCGATATGATAATCCATCAAATATCAAAATATCTGAAATCAAATAAATACTGTTGAGGAATCCAGTTGGATCCCTCCAACCTGTTTTCCTGCATCCACAAACATTAGCATAATACCAATTTCGCTCCAGTACGAAATTATCGCGGTATATGGGATTTAAAATATTATCCGCTTAATAGACGGCGCAATAGGGTCTCATCCGCTAAACAAAAAATGCGGGAAATCAATAACTCCAATATATACATATGCCAATATATATATATATATATTGCTATTATATATATAATACCAATTTCACTGTTTATGAAATATTCGCGGTATATGTTTTTAATAAATAACATCCGCTTACTAACGGCGTATAATGTCTATTTTAACAATCAATAGATATCAATCATCATTTAAACATGCATTCAAATATTTTAAATCTAACTATTTAAAATAAAATCGAAACTGATTCGATTGAGTGAGAAGTTCTCACCTTGATTTCAATTTCGTTTTAGCGATTTATTTCGAATAAAATTAAACGGACGTTTAATTTTACCCAAAATTATCACTAACTCCAAACGACTCCAATCCAATTTCATCGCGTAGTGCTCGTCCATACGATTCCAACGCAACTGGTTTCGCGCGTTTTTGACCTCGTATGAAAAAGATATTGATTTTTGAAGTTTACTCGAATTTTATAAACATAAATTACAACATTTTATTTATAATTTTAAACATACTCCCATCAAGACCGTTCGTTCCAAATCCCCCCCATCTGGACCGTGCATTGCTTTCTCCCCCAACTCCTTCTCTTCTCATTCACGTTGCTCTACAGGCCATTCGAACCCAACACCATCAATTTAGGGTTTGAATTTTGCACCCAAAACACACAACTATATGTCGATCAGGTAGCTCCATGTCGAAGAGCTCGACAAGTACTGCACTCGGCCCCAATAGGGTGAGGCAATAGGGTGGAGCTCGGCCTCACCCTCTTTCTCGTTTTGCGTGCGCAGGCCAAGGCCGACGGCCTCACTTATCTTCCACTACGATGCTCCATTTACGATCATATCCGTATGGATCTGTAGAACACACTCCCCTCTACAACTTCTTAGTTGGTGATTTCGCGTGAATGTATGTAGATTGAGAGATTATAGAGGAAGAAGACTGTCACTTTCTGGCCATTGATATGTTAGAGGCGGCTGAGCAAAAACTAGGGTTTTGTTTGCTTTTTTTTTTTTTTAGAGTGAGGGTGCCTATTTATAGAATTTCGAACGACACTATTCATCCCGGAAATTCCGAACTCCGATTTACGCGCCGTAACCAGCGTTCCTAGGGTTTACCCCGCGTTCCGGACACAATGGAACAGGTTTCGAAAGCTAATTCGGACATCTGTGCGAGTTATGGCTATAAACGTTCAATTTAATTTAAACCGATTTAAGCGATTTTCTAGGCGTTTTAATTTGTATCGGACAAACGGTAAATCCAATTGACTTGAAATTTGAAACCTTACAATAATATCACATTACGGATCCGATGAAACTGGTTTCGTCGAAATCCGAGACTTTTTGAAAAATGGCTATTTTAACTCGCCAAATTAATATTAAAAACAATTCGATGCGTTTTGAGCTGCCACGATCAAACGATAGCTCCGATTGACACGAAAATTGAAATCCGGTAATAACTAACTATTACGGATCCAATGGAACTGGTTTCGTTCAATTCTGAGACTGTTCAAAAATTGACTATTTTCACTAGTCGATTTAAATATAAAAATATTCAATTTTCACAAATTAACTTTTAATTCGATTTTAAAAGTTCTAAAATATCGTTCTAACTTCCATATGATAAAATAAAATTTTACAAATCATTTTCAATCATATTTAACCCAATTTTCAATTATTTCCATAATTTCACATATTAAATTATCGATTTAATAATCCAATTAAATCCAAAATTCAAATAAAAATTTATTTGACTTATAAATTCACTTATTGATATTTAAAATAAATTAAATATTCAAATTTTAATTTCTAAAAATTCTGGGTCGTTACAAATTACATTGGTTGTTATATGATAGTTAGTTGATTGTATATAATTCATTAAGTATTAATGAAATTGAGTTAATGAAATTGAAAGCTAAAGTAATTGAAATCCAATTGGAACTTAAGTGAATCTTAAATAGAATTGAATTTGATTTGGAAGTGAACCAACTTGAATATGAATTAGTGAATATAAACTAATTGAAAATGAATGTTAGTAAAAACATCCACTGTTAACGAATCAAATGTGATTAAATTGAAAACCCATTTCATTGAATATTAATGAGAATATGAATGAATATTTATTGGTTATGGATGTTAGTTGAATGCTAGTTGGATGATAGTTGGTTAATGGTTGAATTTATTGCTTTTACTGCATTTGCTATGTTGGCATATATAGTTATTATGTTGCTATATGTTGTATATCGATACTATTGTCTATATACATGTTTCTCATCTGTTTGTTGAGTGTTTAGTAGGTCCGCATCGCGTTTGCTTCGCATTTGGAGCTCGCTTTCGCGCTATATTAGCCGTATATGCTCGCTAATAATATATAAGGTACATATCTCGGATTAAATATCGTACTTTTACACTTTTTTCCCTACGGGATGCCTCATCACTTGATGAGATGTATATTTGTGATATATATACTATCATTTTTTTTTCGGATCGAGCCGCGTAAAGGAGACTCTGGCGAATTTTTCTGAAAATTTAAGACGTTAGAAATTTTTTAAGAAAATTGAAAATTTTTGTGAAAACTAAAATTTGATTTGGAATTGAAAGTTAAACAATATAGTTTGGTTTGAAAAGATAACTATGTATGATTTGAAAACTTAGTAAAGCTATTATACGAAGTTTAACTATGAATTTTGGGAAAGTTAAACACTTAAGAGATTTGTAAAAATCTAAATTGAACGGTTTGTTTTGGGAAAGTTAATGGATTCTGTATCTTTTTCTTACTTAGTAATTTCGAGGATGAAATTCTTTTAAGGGGTGAAGTTTATAACGACCCAGAATTTCTATTAATTAAAATTCGTATATTTAATTGGTTTTAAATATTAATAATTGAAATGTATAAGTCGAATAATTTTTTTTCGAATATCTGGATTTAATTGGATAATTAAATCGATAATTTAATATTTCAAATTACAGAAATAATTGGAAATTGGGTTTAATATGGTTAAAATTGATTTGTAAAAATTTATTTTATCATATTGAAGTTAGAATAACATTATAGAACTTTTAAAATCGAATTAAAAGTTAATTTTTGAAAATTTAATATTTCAATATTTAATTGACGAGTAAAAATAGTCATTTTTCAAACAGTCTCGGATTTCGACGAAACTAGTTTTATCGGATCCGTAATGTTATATTATTGTAAGATTTCAAATTTCAAGTCAATCGGATATATCATTTGTCCAGAGCAAGCTAAAACGCCTAGAAATTTGATTAACCGATTTAATTTTAAATTGATCGTTTATTGCCGTAACTCGTACAGATGATCGAATTGGCTCCCCAAACATATTCCATTGTGTTCGGAACGTGGTGTAAACCCTAGAAACGCTAGCCGACATGCTTCATTTGGAGTTCGGAAATTTTTGGATGAATAGTAATTTGGAATTTTTCTACAAAAACCCCCTTTATTTTCAAATTTGCAAGAAAAAGTAAACCTTAGGGTTTTGCTTCAGCCAGCCGCTACCTCAAAAATAAATGGACGAAATAACATCTTCTTCTTCCTCAATTATCACTTCATCCATCAACATTTACAACAAACTTCCAACATGAAACTTCTAGAACTCGTCGAGGGCTATCCATCCATATGGAGATGATGGATTTTAGAATAACGTAGTGGAAGTCATAGGCTCGCGTTCTACAAGGCTTTGGGCACGTTTTTCGGGGCGTAGGGGGAGGCCGTGCACGTGCGGTCGGCTGGTGGAGGTGGAGTTCACGATGGGCATTCGCATGGAATTCGCTGATCAAAGTGGAAATGTTTGTGTAGGTCGCGTTAATTAGGGTTACACGACAATTTTGGGTTCTCGGTCGTGCGTAGCAACCTGGGGAAAATGATGAAAGAACGGCCGTGATTTTTGGGCTTGAAATGGACGGCAGATGATGGTTAGGGTTAGAAAATAAATAAAAGTTGTATATTAATTTATATTTAAATATGTATAAACTTTGTAACGCGATAACTTTTTCGTACGAGGTCGAAAACGCACGAAATAAGTTGTGTTGGGTTCGTATGGATGAATACTACGCTATGAAACTGGATTGGAGTCATTTGGAGTTAGTGAGAATTGCGGGTAAAATTAAACGTGTGTTTAATTTTATTCGAAATAAAACACGAAAACTGAATTGAAACCAAGGTGAGAACTTCTCACTCAATCGAATCGGTTTCGATTTTAATTTTAAATAGTTAGATTTAAAATTCTTGATTGTATGTTTGAATGATGATTGTTATCTATTGATTGTTAAAATAGACATTATACGCCGTTAGTAAGCGGAGGTTATTTATTAAAACATATATCGTGAATATTTCACAATACAGTGAAATTGGTATTATTTATGTACTTGGAGTTGATTTCCCGCATTATATAGCGGATGAGACCCTATTGCGCCGTATAATAGCGGATAATATTTTAAATCCTATATACCGCGATATTTCGTTTGGAAACGGAATTGGTATTGTGCTAATGTCTATGGATGCAGGGAAACAGGTTGGAGGGATCCAACTGGATTCCTCAACGGTATTTATTTGATTATAGATAATTTAATATTTGTCGATTATAATATACAAACATATGATGTCGTTGTTGTCGTGATTGACTATTTGGTGTGTTGCATCATCGGGCCTATTTTTGAATTTTAAAAGGATTTTTAAAGTGACGATTTCCAAATTTAAAAAGGGTTTTAAAGTGATTTTCGAAAGTATACGTTTTGATAAAATATTTTTGGAATTGATTCATTTTAAATAAATAAACGTTATAATTTTAATGTTATAAAAATTATGATTTTTGAGAAATATAGTTAAAAATTGATTTTTGAAAATATGGGGTTAATGATTTATAAAATAGTTTAAATTGGGATTTTTGAATTTATTGTAAAAAGTTTAAATATAGGATTTATAAAATTTGATTATTTTATAAATCAAAATGATGAAATTATAAAGGAGTTTAAAGATGTTTTAAAATAATAATATAAATTGATTTATATAAAAGATTTATAAAATTGATATTTATAAATTAAAATATTGGAATTATAAAACGAGTTTTTATAAATGTTAGAATGAAGTGTAAATGGATTTCATAAGTGAATGAAATTATAGAATTATAAATGGGGAAGTTATGAATGGAATTTTATAAGTAGGAAGATTTATAAATTTTGTAAAATTAGTAAAAGTATAGATTTGGATAAATAAATGAATCTTATAAGTTATAAGATTTATAATTTGGGAAGTTTAAAAGAACGATTTTGTAAACAAATAAATTATAAGTATTTAACTTATAATATAGACTTTTGGTATATAATTGATTTAAAAGTTGAATAGGTAAATAAAGGAGATTTATAAATTGAAGTTGTTATAAAATAAATAGAAATAGGATTTATAAACGTTGTTTTATAAATCCAAATCAATTGAATTTGATAAAGTAAATGTAGAAATTATTAAAGGAGTTATATCCACGATTTTGGGACAATGGATAATACTTTAAAATAAAATGTATAGAAAGGATGAAATTGGTTAACGAAGTATATTCACGCTTTTGGATAGTCAATAATATGTTAGAGAAATTGTTTTGGATGTGATGTTTTAAATATAATTAAAACGATTTAATCATGTTTTAAAATGTGTTAAGGTTCGAAACCATAGATTTCAACATTCACTGTTGAAATAGACGTTTTCGAGGAATAGAAGGAAATGGTGGACTATAACACTATTGTTATAGTAAATGATTTCCGGAAGGAAATGTTTTATATAGTATTGGGATTTATATATCTATCTTAACTTCGAATCCCTATACTAATGATTTTGAGTTGTCGTAACGATGTTTTACGTAACATTTGTTTTGACTCAAATAAATGTGTTTAAAGAACACTTTCCTCAAAGAATAAAATATATACTTATTTGTGATTTAAGTATATTGAATATTTTTCCAAGTGTTGAAAATAAATAGATATGTGAACTACTTATTATTAATAAGTATGGAAATACTTTTCCAATATGAAATGAAACATTTTTGAGAATTTATCTTTGTAAAGATAAATTGAAAATGAATATTTGAAATCTATTGAAAACCGTATATCGGTAGATATTTTGAAATATAAATTCACTATGGAATTTATAAAAGAAAGGGGAATTTGTTTAAAAAATAAATATTGATTTATTTTTGAAGTATTGAAATTATATATCTTGTAAAGATATTTTTGGAAAATAAATAATTTGGAAAATTATTTGGAATCTGGTGATGTTGTGCATATCCATTGATAGTTCGATAACCGACTATCAATAATTACCTTTGAATGGGTATTTGTTGTGATTTGCTTGAATTTGAATACCACACTTATTTTTGAATAAGCGCTCACTATTCGGGTTAGCCGGGAAAGGACCTTGGGGTCGTATAACCCATTCCGAATATGTGATACGTCGTTATGGATTGCATATGAAGACCGGTGTTGAAGACCGGATATTTTTGAAAACGGAAGGATTACCGTCGAATGTCTCTGCACCGAATGGCCCCGGTATAGAGATTCCATATGTGATGGGAAGTCCGGACGTGATTAGTGAATATCCGGATTGCAAGGACTTCTTTGGAAGTGCTTCGGTTTCGTTCGATCCCGGAACGGACTTGTATGGATGTGTGTATGACATTACAATTTGAGATGTAAAGCTGGTTTCTATCAAATATATTTCTGTTGGTGGCGGAGAATTTATTCTCTTAGCTTAACACCCTTCTCTGAGACATATGGATCAGAGGTTATGTGGTTGATGGTTACTAGTGATGCATTCCCAAATTGGTAATGTGGCATATGAGTGATGCTGATCATTGGTTGATCGAAGCATGACTTTGTATAAAGCGTAGCTTTATGGACGAGACTGCATCGGACCTCACACCCCGGAAATGGTCAAAACAGGAAGGATGCAGCAAGTTTATTAGGGGGTAGCGCCCCTTTAGTGTATGTCATTCCTTCTGGATAGAGGTGGTATCATGGTATGGAGCCCAGATACTTAACCTACATTGTTGCTGCAAATTTATTGCTTTGTGGTTGTTGGAAATCGAGGATCCTCGGATATAGATCAGTTACGATCGGAGGATGGCATATTCGCGTCAGTAGTTATCCAGTTAAGGGTAACCCGACCTTGTGTTGGCAGAGATCCGGTTAGGTTCTCGGGACGTCATTCCAGAGGCGTTTCCATGTGGCAATGGGAAGTTCCTTGGCCTGACCATTTGTTGGAATGGAATCCAACGAAACAATAGCATCTTGTCGGTATTAGTAGAACCTATCATTCACTTATGGTGGCGCCTCACTGTTTGGATGGTAGCTATAGTAGGCATATGTGCGGAATGCCTATGCTGTCTAAGATTTATATCTTTACTTTTGTAACGTCCCGCCTTTTCGCACACTTTAAACCGACACACGTGCCAATTCAAAGCATACGCAAGGGCGGATTGTTATGGGGTAAATAAGAAAAAAACAGAGAAGAAATAAAACAAAATAGAATCTCACAGCGGAAGGATAAAATATAAAAATCAATATACAGTTCATGATAACTGTTTACAAAATATTTATTTTACTTATACAATGAATATCAGAGTTACACATACCAATACAATCAATGCAGCGGAAATTTAGAGTGTGGTGCAATACTATAAATAATATAATACGGATTCTTCGTCTTCGTCCTTCAAAGCTAAAATCTTCGATCCTGAAACGCTCGGACTGACTCGAGCGAATTTGAAAAGACAAAAACACTCAAGTCAGAACTAAAAGATCTTATGTAAGTTAAATTTACAGAAATAAATATGAGTGCAGTAACTCAAGAGATGCTCGGGATTTACATCTCCTAAGGATCCGTTAAACTATTTACTATATAGTATATTGCGCTATTATAATAGTGTCTATTTGTAAAATAAACTTACTTTTTAATAGCGTTAAGGGGTTACCCATATAGCCCTTAACACAAATAATGCCAATAGTCTATACAGTACTGTAATACCTCCTGATCGGGAAGCTACCAGAGGATACTCCATAGGTACGACACAAATAGAAACTCGTAGTAAAGGCTCGGTATGGTAGGTGACACGGCACAACTAGGCAATGCCAGGGTAGATATACCAATTGCTATCCAGGCTGGTGGAAACGCGTAGCCGCAGTTACCGCCCACCTCGGACTAACTCCCCAAAATCAAAATATAGAAGTGGCCACTGAATCAATCCAAGTCAAGGTATAATATCGAAGAGGAGGGTCCGATCAGAGGAATGACCTCATTGGCCTGAGAATCGCTCCTGTTTTAGCCACCTTATGCCAACTCACGGGAGTCGGGTCCACGTATTTACCTTACAGGAAACGTCGCCACCACCTACTTCATTCTGGAATCTCACCGCGTACACGGTTAGTCAAAGTGGTTTTCGGTATCGACAGAGAGTATGTCCATATCCGATCCCGGTCTCTTTGCCAACCCATCGTTATTATAACACCGCGGTCATTTAAAAATAGGTTATACTTTAAAAATCAGAATAAACATTCCATTTCATAACCATGAATACGATATCATTTCAAAACCCAAAACCATATTTTATCACTTATCCCAAATATAATTCTTTTCAAAAATCAAAATGCTTTAACTTCATAACGTCTGAAAATCAAATATTTTCAAAGCATAATATTTTGAAAATCATAATTTAAAACCATAACTTCTAAAACTTGAATGGTTTGGACATTCAACGGTATATGAATTAAATGGTTTAACTTAAATGTTACTTTGTAAAAAAATAGTTCTCATGGCTTTACAAATACATTTCTTTATTAAAGTCTAAACCAAAATTTATATTATCTCTCTCAAGTTCCAAAACCACTTCAATTTATTTATATATACGTATATCCATTTTGAGTATCAATATTTCAAACTAAAGTTGGATTTTATTCTTTCAACAAATCAATTGTTCTATTAATTAGTCTTGAGTATTCATATAAAATCCATAAATAATAAGACTTCAGTTTCTAGTAATAAAATATATATATTTTTCCCAATTCAAATTATACTAGAATATTCATTTCAAATTTATTTTGGAAAAAATCCAATTATAAATATCATATCTTAAAATTTCCAAACTTAACATTTAAACATATGATATAAATTATTAAACTCCATTTTCTTAATTTTCTTCCATTTTTAATAAAGATTTTTATACACCTTTTAATTTCAAAATTTTCAACTTCATATGTATATATATATGGAAGAAAAATATTTATACAATATAAAATTTAAGATTATTATAAACCGTATTCCATCAAAACCATAGAAATCACATTTAAATAGTTATATATATACCGCGATGCCTGCATATAATTTTCTATCCTTTGGTCAAGTGATACGGATATTTATCATTTCAATCCGCAATTTAAAAGATATAAAATTTTGCGGTTATATATCATTTCAAACCACAATCCCGAATGAAATGAAATATGCATGATAATTTGCAATTTAATGATATACAATAAACATTCATTCATCAACATCATCCATCATCCAAATCACAATCATCAATCAATATCAATCAATAACAATATTATTTTTGGTACTACATAACAGGTAATACTGGCAATTTTATTCAAATTAAATTTAACAGCTATTAATCTACAGTCTATATTCAGTAATAAATTATATAACTGTTAACTAGCAGTTCATATACAAACAAATAAATTTTAACTGTAAATTTATACGCAATAAATTAATTAATTAACAGTTAAATTTAATAAATGCAATTCAACAGACATGAATAAAATAAACATGCCAAATACTCATAAATAAATTTCTATTCATTTCTAAAATTAATTTAAACAAACATAAAAGCTTCTAGTAGTCGTGAGTGGGTTAAAACACTCACCTTTTGAATTTAAATCGAATTTAAATTCGATTTAAACCCAAAAATTCGCCCTTCTCGGAATTCGTCCAAACCAGCGTCATCAAATCCGGAATTTAATTAAGATCCTAACAAAAGAAATTTCGTGTGAATCCGACTTCTTATGAGAAAGTTATGGCGAAAAATGATGATTGAATTCAAAATTGAAAATAAATAAAACGACACACATTCATCACTTACAAATATATGTGCCACGTCACTCCTTCTATTCCCAGAAACGCACGCGGCCCCCTTCCAGAAACCCAAATCGAAGATCTATGACGATCTAACCGTTGAATCGACACAAAACCATATAGATGCGATCCCCATCGTCCACTCTACAAAACCCAGAGAAGGTTTGACGATCCGACGAAGTTTGCGACGACGATGATGAATGGTCATGGATTGTTTGAATCAATTCTGGAATGTTCAAAACAGAATACGAATTGCACCAGTAGATTACGTGCCTCGAGAACATTAACATATATTTTTGTGGAATTTTTCTGAAGCGTTTGCATTTTCACTGAAATTTGGATTGGGGCAGATCTAGGTTGCATTCATTTGAGGAGGAGAAGGAGATGAAGAAATGAACGTACAGCGAAAGGGAAAATAAAATGGGGCTAGGGTTTGTAATAGGTTATATATAGACAAGGCTGAAAAATAATAGATGGATCGGATTGGATCTAAACATAAGTTTAAATTTAGGCATAAACATATATGTAATAAAGTAGCATTAAATTTTGAAACGTGAATTGATTTAATTGGAAATAAATTACCCAAATGTTCTTATTCCATCAAATTTTATTTATTGAAGGTTGCACTTAATCTACTTTATACATCTTGCCCCTTTTGTCTTTAAATCAATAAATCTTATATAGTATATAGATTTATCATAAATTTTATCTATTCTTCCTTTTTAGGAAATGTTCTATATATTAGATTTCATTTATATGCAATAAATCATACTATCGTAGTTATATCAAATTAATTAAATAAATGTTGATTCCTACTCTTTTATCCAACAATTGTTTACGTTTTATTCCATAAATACTTCTACACACATCCTGGATTTTGTGTAAATGGTTGTAACGTTAAATCTTGTCTACTTCCCATTTTATATTTAAGGTTTCTAAAACCGATTAATATTATTCCCTAGTCCAAACACCCTTTTGCCCAATTTATATTAACATATCCTTAAATTATTGCAATTGATTATCTAACATACAACTGAATCTATTTCTAAATTTTCATAATTCATTAACACCTTACAAAAGTTTACAAATACAGGGCTTGTATCGGATAAAACTTATTTTCATTGATGAATTCAATACTTGCCTTTATTTTATTTATTTCCAACTTAATATCCAATCGCAACAATTTCCACTATTACACTTATTAATTTCAATACATAATTCAATTTTAATAAATTCAACATTATAAGTTTGATTAAATTTATTAAATTCACTTTCTTTCTATTATTCAAGGTTATTGATGTCAATTTAATGAAACTAACATTGGCTCAATATCTATACATTAAAAATCTCAATTCTAAACTTAGATCTCAACTTATGAAATAGTTAAATAATAAATTCCATCTAAATCTACATCTTCCTACTATCTAAATATTTAGAAAAATTACTTACCACTTTTATTGTAAATTTCTAACTAGAAAATTTGTGTCATTTCTAGCCCTCTGGATATTTTATATTAACCAAAAGCAAATTTACATATAATTTCCATCGTCAATTATTTTAGTGAATAAATCTTCAAAGGTTACTGCAATTAATCCCCTAAATTGCAATAAATTCTAATAAATTTGACTCTATTTGATTACAACTCACAAATAAATCAATTATTCCCCAACTACAAAGTTACCGTTTCTTATATATATATCCCTATAGTAATACTTCCAAATGTTCATCTTTTGTTTGCATAAATTACTGTATTCAATTGAATTGTAATATTGTTAACTTACACATAAATAAAACTTAACAACTAATAGAATAAATAACTTACAAAATTTGTTGTCATAAATATATTTTATAATTCTACACTTAATTATTATCTTATAATACGTTTTTATGTTACTATAAAATTTATACACTCTTCCGTTACCATATTAATAATTACTAAAGTAACGTTCATTCTTAATAACAACGTTATACTATTCAACATATAAAAGGACTCCATTCCCCAAATACATTCATTTATATTTATTCCCTTAAAGTTCTCCTTTATTGACTAGACACATTAATTTAGATTCATTTACATCGAATGCCCTTCTTAGCTATATACTCAATACATGTTAAATCTACATAAATTTTACCCTTTTATTCAAATTCACTTATACCATCAATAACAAAATGTTGCCCTAAATTTAGATTCAATTATATACATTAGATAAATGGGTAAACTTTTGTAATTATCCCATATATGAAAATATTTTTATGCATACATTTCCACTTACTTACTATGCATTCATTTATTAAATTACTAATTGCCTTAGTCAACTTATCCCCTATTTACTACCAAATTTCTCACTTGGTTATAGTTTATAAACATATATACATACCTAGGCAAATCAAGTTCTAGTCCTGTTGTTATTTATATTATATTGGGTATGCACAATTAAGAGGTTAATTAATTATTTCTACCAAATTATCTTCATACATTTAATTCCAAATCTTATAGGATTAAGTTCTAATTACTTACCCTTAATCCATCAATTACATATTCAATGCAAACATGCATTTGAAACCCTTTTATTCTAAATAAAATTTATTAAGTGTTGACATCCACTGATAGAATTCACCTTTATTACAACCAAAGGTAACCTCTTCACTACTGATTTTATATTAATGAATCTCATTTTAGTTAATATTTTTATTAATATTTTCAATTCAACATTTATTGATTTCTTATAATTTACTTTTTTAATAAAAAGTGACAAATTACATTATCCAAATCTATTGTCATAAAATTTTATTGTTACACTAAATTACAACTACTATACCAAATTTCTACATTTATTCTCAATTAGATTAGAAATTATATTAATTCAATTCATTTAATATTATTAATTTAACGGGTCGTTACAACTTTCGAAATTTTTTTCTACACTATGCACTAGTAATAATATCAAATGTTTCTTTTTAATGCGTATCAAGCATCTTTGACTATCATAAGGAGAAATCTCCTCCGATTCTGCGTTTGCATTGTGTGTGTGTGCGGGAGGCCTTATGGTAGTCTCATTTTCTAAAAAGCATTGCGAATCTATTTTAAAATTATCATGTACTTTATTTTAAAAATAAACTGTTTTATTTCTCACACCAGTCACATGACTGACTCGGAGTTTATTGTTTTCCTTCCTAAACTCTAGGTGCCCACCAATTTCCACACGGGCAGTCAAGAGTCAGCTTTATCAGGATATTCTAGAATTCAGGAGTTGCTGGAGGCAGGCTGGATGGCATGCCGTATTCACTAGTATATAGTATTTCTTTTCCGTTGTTTGTTGTAGTTGTTGTAAACTCTGATAATGTAATGTAATATGATGTAATGTAATAACTAATATAGTTCTTTATTTAAAGATTATTCATTTATTTATTATATGTTGTTCCGCTGCGATTGTGAGATTCCGATATTGTTCTGTTGTTTTCTTTCTGTTTTGTTCTATCTTTTTCTTTCTTCTTCTATCTTTTTCTTCTTCTTTAACCATAATGGTTCGTATTTCCGTTCATCTTGAGTTAATCAATGGAGATTAGTGTCTATTCAAGGGGTATGGATTTGCGGGTCCTTACATTTTCAACTTACTTGCATTTATTTAATTCATTCTAAGCTAAACAAATTCATATTCATTCCAATTGATGCAAAAATCAATTTATCAAACTGCTATTGATCATATAGTTTTGCTTACCTCCGTTTACTTCGAACGACCAATTTTCTAGTGCAATTTGACAATATTAATGTGAGTAAATAATTACTTAAGCTTATAGCCATTTAAATTGATTCCAACTCAATTTACACTTAATCCCATCCCGTTTTAATTTATTCACAAACTTTAATTGCATTTCTTTCATATCCAAAAGTTTGATTCCAAACTATTTTTATTATATCCGACATCATCCCATGCTTCTATTAACTTTTAAACTTAAGTTAATTTACTTCAATTCACCACGATTTCATAACTTAAGTTCATCCCCGTTTTAATTAATTCATACTCGAATTGGATTTATTTTCATCTCAATTCGTTTTTATTTTTATCCAATTCCATACAACTCAATTCATATTTAATTCACTTAAAATTTTAAGTTAAATTTCTATTTATAACTCAAACTTCATTTCCAAACTCAATTATCTATTCACAATCTTTGATTTGATTTTTCCTTTGATCAAATCTAACTATTTCACTAATTTATTCGATTAGTTTATTCTTTATCCATTTTAAATTTTAATTTACATTAACAATTCATTGTTGAATTTATTAATAATAAGGCCATTCAATTTATGCTTGGATTGGATTTTTTTATATTTCACACCATATCCTTTTTAATCTAATTCAAACTTCATTCAACAACATAAGTAATGCATTATAAATACTTCCATAAGCAATTTGTATAGTTTCCAAACTAGTTTAATTTGCTTTTAACCGATTCATATACCATTTTCATTCATCACAAGTGAATTACAACTCATTTACTTATCTTCAATTCATATTGTCTAAACAACTCATTTTCGATTTAATTGATTTCAAAAATCAATCTCTGCTATTTCTATCAGTTTATAATAACAACAAGGCTATATATATTTTTTATAAACAATCTTCGATTTATATTCTTGATTTGATTTTTATTTACTAAACCCATTTCACTTACTAACCTAATTCACTTTGTTTATTCATGTATTCATTTGAAATTTTTTAGTTCACATTCACATTTCATTTCCGAATCTATTTATTTAATTATAAGGCCAATTCAAAATTTTATTTCCACTCTCTTAAATTTATTTGTAATTCAATCCATAATCCAACTCTTTCATTTGACAATACTTCAATTTAGTTTACTGATAATATGCATTGAATATTATTTATAACTCAATTCTAGGTCATAATCAAAGTTTATTAACTCTCAGTTCAACTTATTAAGTTATCCCAAATTAGATACTTCCTTTTTCAATTAAATATTGATTTTTTATTACAAAACCACTTCATTATATTTTTTTTGAGTTCGATTCTAATTTTATAATTCAAGTTTGGATGTCTATTCATTTCCAAGATACAAAATATTTTATTTTGACTTATTTAATCCACTTTTAAAATTTTATAAGTCACACACTCATTTATTTTCCAGTTCCCTCGAAATCACCCTTCCATAAATTTTAATCTTAAGTTAATTTATTTATTTCAACTTCATACTTAAGTTCATTTCCAATTTATTTGATACTCATGTAATCAAATTCCATTTAGTTTAATTAGCCATTCTCATACATCCATTTAAATTTTGTTAGAATTATACCCAAGGCCATATTTAATTCATTCTTTCTCGAATTGGATTCATTTGAAAATTCAAACTAGCTTTAAACTTAAGTTAATTTATTTATTTCATATGCATACCAAATTAATTAATCAGTTACTTATAAATTTTAATCATAAAACTTTGTTTATTTAATCCAACTTAACTAAAATTTCTTTTCCAAACATAAGTTTAACATTAAATTTCAATTTCCTTTTAAATTTATAGACTCCGGTATTCAGTTTTCACTTTACTTATTTACACAGTAGAATTTATTTTAACAAAACCCAAATTTACAAGTCATCAAACTTTTTATATGCCATAAACATTCTTAGCTAAAATTCCAAAGTTTAAACAATCCTTCAACATTTCAAAATTCCCTTTGAAATCTTCTATATCCAAAATTCCTTTGATAAATTCAATTTATCTCTTTGAATTTCAAAACTCATCCAGTTTTGCAAACAATTTCAATTCAAAACATCTTGGTAGCAATCTTTCTCTTGGAAACTCGAAAATGAACATCGATGATACTGCAGTCATCACCGAAGTTATTTTCCAGCTACCGTAAAGAGTTCAACGCTTTTCTCTCTTTTAAAACCCTTCAAATGTTTAAATTCCAAATCTCACTAGATTTCAAATATGATTCAAAATATTTCTCAATATATATTACCTTCTCAACTTTTGAGAACCATTTCCAAATTCAAAGGAATTTAAATTTCAAATTCCAAATCCTTTAAATTTAAATTCAAATATTTCTTTGAAATTTTATCTTATTTTAATTATTAATCACACTATAATTTACATTTAGTTTATCTTTACAAATTCCATTTGTATACAAATTGGTTTCTTAGTTTTTTTTTTAATTATGGTTTCTCTATCTTATCCAATTATAATTATTATTTACAAATCCCATTAATTTATTAATTTATCCCTTAATTCTGGTTATTATTTCAATTTCTTATTCAATTTTCATACAGTAATGATAATAATTAAATATTATCACTCCTATCATCCAAGCATCTATATATAACTATAATAACTTATGAAAAAATCATTTCTTTTATATACAAAATAATTTTTGGTAAAATTATTTCATTTACCCTATTTAAACAATACTATGTCGGTTTACCTTGTTTAAGAGTTTAGAAACTCCTATCGATGATATGGCATCCCATATATCGACCAGAATTCATAAACACTCAATCGATAAATCAAAACGATATAAAACAAATTTTATATTCACTAACAAATACGCGCTCATATCTATTAATACGCTCGAACTCATTCTAGAGTACTACGGACTCTATTTAATGAGTAATTCCCACCAGAGTCAAGGTTATCACTAACCTAAGCTCTGATACCAACTGCGACAGCCCGCAAATCCGTACCCCTTGAGTCAACACTATCCCACCTAAATCAACTCAAGTTGTACAGAAATACGAACCATTTGGGTTAAAGAAGAAGAGGTAGAAGAAGAAAATAGAAAACAACAACATAATCTAACCATCGCAGCGGAATAAAATATAATAAATGATAAATTATCTTTACAAAAAACAAATCAGATATTTCTGTTTATATATTACATCATCAGAGTACATCATTCATAGCTCAACATCAAGAACATACAAATGGATACACAGTAACTCAACATAGCGGAATATATACCAAAAACAAGTACGAAAATACGCATCGTCATCCATCTCGTCTCTTGAGCTCCACAGCATCAAATCTTATATCCTATAATACTCGGTCTGACCCGAGCATTACAGTTAAATAATATCTGAGTCAGTCTGGAATACCAACGTGAGAAAATCACACTCAATTTATTATTAAAGTTTCAAAAATTCTTTGAAATCAAAAGCATCTCATAAGACCACACCATAAATAAACATGTCGGTTTTTACCTTACGACAGCTAAAACAATTTTTATAGAAATCCTCTGATATTATGTTAGGGTCTATATACAAATACTTATAAAATAGCCGAAATTGTTACATTATTAAATTCCATCTACTAGTTACAGAGTGGGTAATACAAACAAAACTCATACAAGGCTCATAGGGAAAATGGATTTCCAACTAATGACTAGGCACTGAGGTACCACCTGTCACAGTACGTGGCCTAGATCACAGTACCGAGGAGTACGCCCGCTCCCCTGCAACACAACGCCGGGACTATCCCTTACTGGATAATCCCGAGTGAGATCACCCCGCGGGATCAGCAACCGTCCACTAAGCCGAAATAAAAAGGGACATCTAGACAGGGATGACCTCACCCTGCTTGGGTGCTACCCACCTAGCCTTTCTGCGTAGCCCCAGATTTTCAGTCATTCCCATTTGATGAAGCTTGAGGCTAAGCGTTACCTTTTTAGAACATATTCCTTAGAATGCCCATCGTCCACCTGACAATGTTTCGCAAGCATTCATCCATACAAGTCCGTCCCAGGTCCGAACGGAACCGAAGGCACTATTCCTACTACATCAATTTTGGAAATATCCTCAGGATTAATAGCGACTAGCCCTTGCACTTCATTGCTCCATCTTCGAATCCAAACTTGTTTCCATGAAACATACAAATCGAATCGAAGTGGTTTTCAAGAGATAAATCTCGATCCCGGTATCTTCGAAACGATCAATGTATTTGACCAATATTGATAGTCGGTTATTTAACTATCAATTGATATTCAGAAACAACCATCAAACAATAAATAATTTCCCAAATTATTTATTAATCTCAAAAATATCTTCACGAGATATATTTCCACTTTTCAAACCCTTTTGAAAACATTTTTCAAACTATCTTCCTTTTCTGAATAAATTTCCCAAATATTTTCTATTTTTCTGAAATCACCGAGCATAAGATTTTAGATTTTAAAATGATTTAAAACAACTTATTATAAAATATACTTTTAAATATTTAAATTAAAAACTACTTTAACGCTTTTTTAAAAATATATATATTTTAAAAATAATCAAAGTAAAACTACTTTTTAGAATATAGAACTAAATTTCTCTTTTTAGAACAAAATACCAAGTCACCGTAAATAATTATTATGATAATAGATTTGAAAAATATTTACTTTAAGATTTAATCATTTAGAAATAATAATTTTTTTTAACATGCTTTTTAAAACAACATTAAACTTTTATCTTATATTTGAAAATTTACTTAAAACATACTTAGCTATCCAGAGAAATATCCTACCTTCACAACCTTTAAAAATAAATCACTATTTATTTTCAAACAATTTTTCTCATTCCTTTAATAAATTCCCACCTTGAATTTATTCTTCCACATATCCAATTTCAAACGCTTAAATCAATTTCCAAATTGATTTCCGATTTACTTCATTTATTCAAAATCCTTTAATTAAAGATTTTATTCCTTAATTATGATTTAAAATACTTTTAATTGAAATACCAATTTAGATTTCTCAATTTCCTTCTTATTCCTTTAAATAAATTTAAAACTTTAAAATGTAAAATAATTCTTTATTCCTTTAAATTAATATCACATAATTTTACAATTCACTAATTACTGTTTATTCAAACCCTTTTCTTTTCATACTCGAAGTTGTTTATTAGTATTTAACATATTTCCATCCCTTTTCAATTCATTCTTAATTTATTAAATTTTCTAAGATTATTTGATTTACAAATTTACTTCCTTTATTTTCTTTCCAAAACCGAATCTATATATTTTTGGTAATTCATTATACCCAAATATATCCAATCAAATCATAACATTCAATATTCCAATATATTCATCATAGAATATCAAGTAATTATAACAGAGAATATTAAACAATAAATGTTGTGGGGTCCAGTTGGATCCCTCCAACCTGTTTTCCCTGCATCCACACACGTTAGCACAATATAAATCAAACAATCCAGGATGTAGTATATACTATAATATAGCACATCGATCAATTCAACCCTTTAACTAACTATTTAAATTTAATCATATAAACTTAAATTTAAATTTAACTGAGTGAGATTAACTCACCTTTGCAATTGTTTGCAGTCCACTTCAATTCTGTCTTGTTTTTTTCCGGGTTTATAACCTTGTATAAACATTTATACAGTTTATTAATATTTGAATAATCCGAACAATTTATTTCCACTTAGTTAACTAATTATTTAATTTATACAATTTTCCTTTAAACCATTTGGTAACTGAAATATTTAAATATGTTAATAAAACAAGTAGATCAATACATCCATTGTTTAAAATAAACTAGCAACTTTAAAATATGTGTATGTATATTAATTTATTTTTCTTAAACTACATATACTCTAAAAATTTCATTATATATAGATCAAAAATCCGATTCCCTATAAATTCTTCAATCATTTAAAATTCATATATTTTATTATTAGTTTTTCAAACTCTATAAAAATAAATAAGTATTCTGTTTATTGTCATTATAACTACTCATCTGTCTTTCAATTAAAAAAAACACTATCCAAATCAACAAAAGGTTGACTTATATATATTATTTACTTCCTAACTATACATATATTTCAATTGAAAAACAAATTTATATCATGACTTATCTCACTACTAAATCCAATAGTGTTAAATATATTTTATTTTATTTTTCACAAATTTGATATATGTAAATTGGAATCAGAATTTATACCATGCTATACAAATCCTAAACCCGAGGTGATCGAAGCACCATCACCTCATTGCAGCGCGCGCGAACGTCTCGCCAAAGCCCTAATCTTCACCCAAACCATTCTCGCTCGACACGAGCTGCTTGAACTAACCTCGGCCACTATCGTCGGCTCCAAGAACCGAGCTCCGATTCCATCCCTCGTAAACCCCCTCCCTCGATGCTTAGCCCCAACACCAATTCGCATGATCTGATCGATAGAACGAAGACGATGGAACTGGCGATATGAACTGCTCTTGACAGACTCCCATACGTTGTAGGGCGATTTGATTCACAAAATCTGTCGCCATTTTTTGTTTTTACTTTGATTTTTGTTTTGAAAGAGAGATTGAGATTCGGTTCTCTCGTTAAAGAAAAGGGGTTTGCATGGTTTTAATAAAAAGGGTTCGGCTGAAAAGAAAAAAAAAAGGCGACATGATTTAATGAAGTGAAAGAATGAAGGGTGGCGTGCTTCAGAAGGTAAGCTACAGTATTCAGATGTGAAAAGTAAAAGTTCTGATGTGAAATGTATTTGACTGGTCAAGCCATACAATATGTATATTTTATTTAAATTCAATTTGTCTCAATATAAATTTCAACGTGTTTATACATCGTACGCTCACACAACAGCTCCAATCACTACGAAATTTGAAATCCGGTAATAATACAATATCACGGATCTAATGGAACTGGTTTCGTCGAATTCCGAGACTGTGCCTCGGAAGGCTATTTTTAAATTCAATTTAAAACAATAAAATTTTCAAAACTGAACAATTTATTTTTAAATGCAATTTTAAAACTTCTATTATCCTTAGTGTTATCAATATAAATTTTATAAGCCTTCAAATCATTTAAACAGGCTTCAAAATTTCAGATTCAACGTTTTACCCAACTTTACCTATTTAATTCAATAATTTAATTATCAAATAAATAGTGATATTCGTAATTCAAGTTAAAATTACTCTATTGAATATTTAAAATCAATTAAATATTCCAATTTTAAATGCTCGAAAATTCCGGGTCATCACAGATTCTTCATTTGAAAACAAGATGCATATATAATCCATATCTACTAACTTGGAATGGACTTATATGATTTGCGACACGACCTTGAAACAAAGCACATAGGTTATAGATAGACTTTGGTTTAGATTGGACTCAGATTTGAAAGTGCATTTATAACGATAGTCGTTGTGGATGCACTTTGGGATTGCCTTATTTTTGGTGATTTCTATAGAACTTTGTAAAGAGATCCTTAGGGGTTCTCAACATTTTTATAATGTTTTATATGTTTATTTATTTCTATTAAAATCTTGGATAGTAAAGAGTTAAGTAACATCACAAAAAGTGGCCAAAACTTCACATGTGCAAAACTGCCCCGTCTAGCCTTGAATTTTGGACTTTAAAGGTTTGAAAAGATATTTAAATTTAAGTATTTAATTCATTATTTTTCAATTTTTTACCAAATCATATTAGAGTAATTAAAAAGTGGTTTGAGATATTTATGAATTTTTAAGAATTAGTCATGAATTTTTAAAGAAGAGGATTTTATAGTAAAAACTTGTTTTTTCCAATTTTGCAAGGAAATTATATAGTTTTCGTTTTCAAGAATTTTTTTGGATAAATGTTTTAAGTCATATTATAAGTATTATAAATATTTTAAAAGCTTTTTATGTGTATATAGTGTTTTAAAATATGTTTTGAATATTTTTTATCTTATTTAATAAAATAAATTTGACTTTTCTGTTTACATATCAAGTTTTGGTAAATAAATTACTACATATATATCATTTTAAAAAGGGTTTTAAAAGTATAAACAAAGGGTTTAGAAAGGGGTTAGTAATTTCTTAATGGACAAATAGTTAATTTTTTAAATTCTAGTTTACAAAGTGATTAACAATGCGTAATAATAAATGTCGACGAAGCAGGCTTATATATTAGTCAGAGTTAAGATTGATGTTCGAGTAGTAATATGAGCAATAAAGCTCTGATCTACTAGCTTCAATCTTGCCCGAGGAATAGTTAAGTCGAAAAATGTCAAAAATGTTTAATTGTGTTGATTTCTTATTTGTCTATGAAAATCATTAATACTATATTTAACACTAAAAATCGACGAGGTAGACTTATCTACTTGTGAGATTCAAAAATGAAGTGTCAAGGTCTTTGGTCATCGGTAACCAAAAACTTTTTATCCTTCCTTCCCTATTCGACATGATTCCTTTAGTAATCTTTAACCGTGATTCAATATAATTTCGCATATGTCATCTTAAGATTCTTTCGTTGAGTTCGACTCTTATCATCTTAGTTGTTAAGTCAAAGGAACCTAACATTGCTATCACTTCCTTGGATGTGACTACTAAAGCTGCTCCTATTACGGATTCTATTACTGATGCCCTTAGGCCTATTAAGGGTCACAAAAGGAAGAAGGATGCCGATGATCTGTCCGGTACTTCTATTCCTCCACCAAGTAGAAATGCCAAACTTAGAGATGATCAAACGCTGATTGCTATTTTTGGGAATCCAATTGTATCTATGGAACATTGATCAAGATTTTGGTGTTATTGATTTAAGCTTGCCAGACCAGAATCCTCAGAACCAGACCAAAATTTCTCACACTTTGAATCCCATTATTAACATCATGGATCCTTATCTGCAACCACCATACAACGTTGGTATTTGGAGTTAGACATGACTCCTCCACCCCCTAAATCTCTTCCTTGTGAAGCTTCGGCTCAACCCATCCCTTCATATTTTGATGATTTTATTCGCTTATTCATCAGTCCTTATCTGTGGCTTCTCTAATGCCATTACAGCCTTTTTCTTTTTCTAGGTACCATCTTCGCATTGTCTTTCAGCAGCTTCTTCTGTTATGTATCTTTACGTGTCAGGCAAATACAAATTTTGGCTCTATATATCTTTATTTATCATAAATTTTTATATATTTTACGTCGCGAACCATATGTTCTTCCTTCAACAAGTCTCTCACGAGTCTGTTAGCTATGTACCAACTTTCAAAGAGTAGATTTCATTGTTGATAGATAGAGTTAGGTCCCTTTGAGGATCAAATCCTCGAAGTCGCAATAAAGAGAGATGAGGTTACTACTAAAAGGAATAAACCTGGCTCCGACTTAGATGAAGAAAGAAAAATATGGCTAGCGGCTAAGGAGAGAATGAAATTCCTATAAAAGGAACATGAGTCGGCCCGAATTGGAAATATTCAAATGGCAGCACAATTTACAACCTTAAAAGATCAACTAGAAAGCTAGGAGGTTTCACTTGTGTATGTGAATAACATCATTAAAGATGCTAAAAAGAGAGTCTTCTTCTTTATGAATCAAGTCCTCCCTCAAATAAAAGAGCAGTGTTATGAGGAGGCCCTTTTCATCTCATATTTTGATAACATAAAAAATTATCTAGAGTTTGACTTCCATTCACTACCGAGTTTAAAAGAAAAGTTCAATTGGAAGTTCGACCTTAAACTAGGGAGATTTTCTAGGTTGATATAAGAGGAATTCCTAGAAGAGGAGACCATCAATCCTCAGGAGCTCTTGCGTTTTATGATCCCCTGCCTAAGGAAGATAGAGATGATGACGATAGGGGTGATAATGGCGAAGATGGCGACAAAGATGAAGATGATGACGACCCTGGAAAGGATGGGTGATGGCAACAAGAACACAAATGGACCGAGAAACAATGGTAATGGATAAGGTGGCCATGACTTAGAACTATTTTCTCAAGATGGGGACTTTCTTGATCTTCCTGAATCCTAGAATGCTCCTCAAGAACATCATAGGATGTCCATGCTCCCAGCCATTATTGCAAAGAAAAAACCCAAGCTTCTGCCTTACAGGCTCCCATGGTACAAGTATAAAGCTTATCATCTTGAAATGCTTTTAATTATCTAGCTAGCTTTAGTTAATAAGTCTACTATTTTAGCTAAGGAAAGGAAAAAAACCACTCTGATATTATGCACGAGAAAAGTGAGAGGGTTGTGCTACGACTGAATAGAGAAACTGAAAAATTAATCGAAGATCACAATAGTCTATCTAAATAAATATAGAAGCCTTCTCATTTATTCCAAATGGTTAAAAGATTTTAAAGAATAATGGATAGCCCATCTCTTGAAAAGATCTTGCCTTCAGCGGGAAATAATTCTAAAGGAGAATGAGGGTTTGACCATAATTTTTTTGGATGCTTATCAATGACAGGTACATACTAGTGGAATTCCTCTATAAACTTTATAGTTGGAATCTCTTTACTGACTTTTCTTTTTAGGGAAAGAGAGTGGGGGTTTACTTATGCATTTGCATAATAGGTATTTGAATGGTTACAGGACCTATCCTTCTCTTGGAGAATGTTAGAACCTTCACAGGATTGAGACCTTCACCTTTCCTCCTACACTCTTCCTCCGGAGAAGGTCAAGTTCAACAGAGAGAAATTTATCTCTGAATTATACAAAGGGTCCATATTGCATGAACTTGAGTGACTTTTTTGTTGTATTATGTTATTCAAACAATTTTTATAAGTTTAACGTTCTTATTTCTTTGCGGCTTAGTTCGTTTTTCTTAAAATACACAAGTTAATGAACCATTGAGCACTTCTATTTCAAAAGAACTCTTAAGTAAATTTGGATAACTAAAAAGGAATTTTAATGAGAAAACGTTTACTCTCAAAATCTCTCGATTAACGAAATACCGCTTTCTTAGGGACCTTTAGGAAGTTTACACACAACTTTCCCATTTATATTTTGATTTCCTAGGTATTGAAAAAGACAGTTTACCTAATGAAATCTAGTCTAATTATGCTAAAGTGTTATGCGGAGAATCTAGCCCCCAGGCTAAGAGATGGGATTATCATCATTTTCCCCTAATCAATACTCCTTATGAGTTTAACGCTCCCTTTGACACTACTTTCCCTATATACGTGGGTTCAATTAATAAAGCTCTGATGGCCACTTCCAAAATTTAAAATTGAATGTATTAAAATTGAGTTGTTGATGAAATTTTAACTTATTCATGTTTGTAAGTTTCGTTATTGTTAATGAAAGAGTATTTTTTCTATGTATTGATTTTTCTTTTTATCTATTCCTTCTAGGAAAAATAACTAACGCTTGCTTCCAACGGCTCTGGCCTCCTCTTTCGGCTAGATAAGCTTATAACTAGATTAATGTTAAACACTAGAAAATGCTCTTCTCAAGATGCTTCAATTCTGTCATTTCCAGATAACTTAGAGGCATATAAATAATAAAACAAATACTATAAGTTAAAGTCAACATTAAGTGGTATGAACGAAATGACCTTGAGTTTGAATCAAAGAAAAAGATAAAGAGATCAAAGAGCTAAAAGAGAGCATAGATATGGTCGATCGATCCGGACATACAGTCCAAAGGATTGAGGTTGATGCAGAAATTGCTCGATTACATCAAAAAGTGGAGAACCCTGAAGTTGGCCTACTAAGAAGTCACGTAACATGCCAATCTCTAGCACTTATTGCAAGTGGAGGCAAATCCAATCTTCTCACTCCTACTCCAATAAGAACAACTTGGTCCCAATTCTCAACTAGTAAAAAAAATTCTCTTTCTCAAAAAATCCACCTCCAAGTTTGGATGATGGAGAAACTGCCAGATGGCGTCGAGAGTATATATATGAATGCATACAGTTTTCTAAAAGGCAAGTGTGATGAACAAGTTTCAAAATATCTCAATAATTATCAAAGTTGATTCGAGCAGTGGGGACGTGAGAAATGCGCTCTTGAGCAGAAGGTTAAAAAATTAGAAAGCAAGATCAATACTTTTAAAAGGGCCAATAAAACGCTCGAACATGCATTAAAGGTTCAAATTGGCTTTTTCATGATACAAATATTATCCGAATAAGGAGTGGAAACTTAAAGAATTACCGGATATGGCGATTCATGACATTACTGAACCCTCCTCAACTATTGAAGTCTTGAAGGGAAAGCTGCAGGACCTTGAGTCGAAACTGAAAATAATCGAGATGGAGTAACTTGAGAACTCTCGATTGAATTCCCTTGTAGATTATTTGCTTGAAATAGTAGTAGCCTTTGGCATAAAAATTGACTATTCCTTAGTAGGTTCAAAGATGAACCATAGGTTGACCAGAGCAGCAGAAGCAGGATACAAACGTTATCAACACTTCTTTTTACATGGATGTGCTGGCCATCTCAAGAATATTAGAGGCACTCCTTTTTTGCTTAGAGATGCCTCTTCTTTAAGCGAAAGTCATTCATGTCTTCTTGAGGTTGAGGAGATGGGGAAAGAAGAAGTATATCAGCATTATCCACTCCTTCAACCTCCTCCTCAGCATGACTTCAATAGTTTTTCTTGATATTTGTAACTTTTTGTATGTAAATTGGTAAAAAAAATTGTACCTGAATAATTGATATTTTGAATAGACCCTGCATTTTCTTTCTTATTCCCGTCATGTATTTGAAATTGTTGATTTATTTGAGATTTATGATTCACTTCAAAGCCTTAATTTGATTCCATATGATCTGTGGTCTTTGATTAAGCATGGATTTGTTTGCTCTTCATTTCCTTGAAGAATGCTTTAGCCAGGCCTTCCCATTTCTCACTTCTCTTTAAATCCTTTTCTTTTGAAAAATATGAATTAAATGGTGATGATTCCATAATTTTAAGAAATTATTTTTGTCTTAAATTAATCATTTTGTTTTGCGAATGCTAAATAAATTTATGAAAAATGTTTTCTTGTTGAACTTTGAAAATTTGAAAGTTTGTTTTTGAAAATCACTTTTGAAATGATTGCTGAATCAGTAGAATAAACCTTTCAAAAATGTTGATCAATTTGTCTTCTTATCTTTCTAGGCTGAATGACTTCATAAACGAATCTTTGTTGCTTAATTATTATTACCCTGGTCGACCTTTCCTTTGAAGGTTGCTCTATCTTTGGCAATGGGCAAGATTGATCGTGTTTGATTGCCCTTCCTCTACAGGATTGCTTTGATCCACCTTTAAGATTGAATTAGACTCATCAATTTTATTTCGTTATATGATGCTACTCCTTCTATACCTTTTACGTAAGGATTTACCTAGTCAATGCTTTGGCTAGGTCATCTTAGGCGGGACCAAAGTCTAACCCATCCTCCCTCTAAGAGGCAATCCGGACAGGCCTTATAGCCAGGAACCAAGGTTTTTGATTGTTTCTTTGGCTAGGCCATCTTAGGCAGGACTAAAGGCATACTCTTTCATTTCTCTAGAAGGTGCTCTAAACAGGCCGTATAGGTAGGACCGAAGGCTGGTCAGTTTTTTGCCAGGCCATCTTATATGGGACCAAAAACTTTCTCCGTCCTTCATCTAAGAGGTGCTCCGATGAAACAAAGTACGTAGGACCGAAGGCTTGCGATGCTTTGGACATGCCTTATAGTTGAGACTAGATTACTCCGACCTCCTTCTAGGAGGTGCTTCGGTCAGGCCCTATATGCGAGACCAAATACTTTTAGTTCTTTAACCAGGCCCTTGTGGTGGGGTCAAAGGTTTCTCCTCCATTTTTGAAGATCTTTGTCATAAAGCACTTCTCTTTATTAACCACTTGATCTTTGTAAATACATTAGTCTTTTGCTTAAGATTCATTGATAAACTCTTGGAGTTCTCCTTTTCCCAATAATATTTCAATGATCCCTCTAAAGGTTTGAGAGTGATTTGTATTATGTCCATTCACTCGATGGTATTGACAATAAGCGTCTTCAAGATTTCTTTCATTTCCTTGTTGCTTCTTCTTTAAAGGCCAGTAATCTATCTTTCTTTGGTTAGGAGATAGATATTTTCATAGGAGGTGGTAAGGGAATAAGCTCTAACGGATTGGGGGTTTCTAAGGAATTGTGTTTTTTGTCTGTTATGACTTTCTTATGATATTGGGAAGGTTCATTAGTTTTAACAAAGAGCTTTCTCTTTGAAGACCCTCGAGTCTAGATTAGTGCGGAGAGATGATCAATTACCCTCCGACACTTTTGAGTAAATTTATTAAACTCCTTTATTATTTCATCTTCGAAGATAGTTCTTTAGATAGAAGCCATATAGCCTTTCTTATCTTTGTGAATGGGTCACTCCTTCTTTTGTACTCTCCACCCAGAGTAGGATAATAAGCAAAGATCGAGGTGGATCCTAGATGGAATGGATTTATGCTCCAATTATCCGGATCATAAGGAATCACCCGCCTTTTTTCTGCTAGAGTTCTCAATGCCAAATTCCTTAACTTCAATACTTTCTCCTCGTATTATTGAAGGTTATAAGTGACTTGATAGGCTGATTTGATAAAATGAGGCTCGATGATAGTCATTTTGCAATTTAGTGGCTTATTTGAGAAATGGAAAATCCTCTGTAGGGATAAGCAGAAAGTCAGAGATTTCTTGAAGCAAATTTTTACCTAATTAGTATCAATGCAAAGAAATGATGAGATGGAGGTTCAAGCTCTGCTTCTAGTGCCAAAATGTTGAACCATAATTTTGGCCCAATACCCAAGACATTGTACAAGGTAGTATCATTCGAAAATGTTCCAATAATACCATTGGTTTCATATGATCAAAAAGTTGTTCAAAAGTTCATGTTAAATGTTTAAGATAAAAGTCATGTAAATATGCAATAGTCCCTTGTTCATATGTCAATAGGCAGGATGGGAAATATGCAATAGTACATTGTTCGCACGTTACTGGGTAAAAAATAAGCAATATGCAACGTAGCTTTTAATTTGAAGAAGGGCCTAAGTGGCCTTGAACAAATTTAATAATATAATAGTCCAAATCCATTATTGTTCAAGTCCGATTCAATTATGCTCAAGTCCAAGTCCAAAGATAAAGTCTTATGCGTGTTTATTATTCAATAATAGTCAAGTATATGCAAAATTAAATGTCCAAGCCCTTATGTTCAAAAGTTCAAGGGTTACAATCGGCTCTAAAATCCTCAAATGGGTTTAGGCTTTTCAACATACAATCAAGAAAAAGATAAAGAATCATCCGCTCCTTCTCGGTGATGGTTTGGGTCTACTTATAGTAGTGTTAATCATGCAGGATGATTGACACATGTCCTGACTTTAAATCCAAGGGTTCTGATAGCAACATCCTAATGAAAACTCAGCATCCTTTTGTAGACATTCGACATCTCTTACTTTTAGAAGCTCGATAACATAGTCTTCTTTGCAGAAACATGATAGCCTTCCTTTGTATTTAAATCCATGACATCATCTAGGGGTATGGTATCCATTCTTACATCTTACCAATCTTGTTATCTTTAGGCTGAGCAGCCTTTATGCCGCAGACACTCGATATTTCTTGTTCTCCTAAGTTTGTACTAATGTACCATCACCAAGTGTTTATTGACTCGGCATCTCTATCATTGTAGTAGAGGCTTGCTACATCTATTATTGTAAAGGTTCGACATCATCGTTCACATCTTTGACCACCTCACTATCTTTAGACTCGATAGTTGTTATGCTGTAAAAGCTCAATACCCCCGCTTCTCCAGGTCTATTATAGCTCGATGTCTCTAAGAATTTACTAGTTCGACATCTCCATCGCCTTTTAAAAACTCGACATCTTCTTGTTCTTAGGCGCTCAACTCCATACTTCATTGTTAATTTTGAACAAAAATTACTATAGTAGAGGCTCGTTACCCTTTTGTTAGAAGTTCTTCATCCTTTTATAAATGTTAAATGCTTGATAATTTTGTTCTCTTCAGGCTTGGCATCTCTCATCTTTTCCAAGCTTTACATGTGTTCTTTAGTTGCTCAATATTCATAATACGTAGTAAGAGATATAGTTATTTAATTAAATGTCAATGTTAATTTCCATTGATTCATATTAGTTTTCTATTTCAAAACACATATACAAACACACACACACAAACACATACATGGTTTAAAGTGAAAGCATGTGTCTATGTGTGTGTGTGTATATATATATGTACATTAAAGAGATATGTTTTGTATATATAACCATATAAATTAACATCCTAGTTTTGTTTAATAAAGTTTTTCTTTTTGATTGAAAAAATTTAATCATTCATTTCAGGTCAAGGTTTTAATTTAACAATTATATTCACATATAATTTTGGATAATTAATTTTTTTGAAAAATAAAACATATCAATTGAATATAAAAAATGAAAGGTCGTGCTTTTGGTAGGAGAATATGTGTGTGCACATGTGTTTGAGTGCGTGTGCGCACGTGTGTGTGCGCGCTTTACATTCAAAAAAGTCAATATTTTAATTTTTAATTATTAGTATGTAATATATATTTGAATTTACAGATTTGAATCTAATTTTGTTATCTTACCAAATCAAAAAATAACTTGATATTTTCGAAGCAAAATTTTGAATAGATTTGGTTATTTGATCAAAATCAATCTAGATTTATTAAGGGATTTAATAAGAAAAACTTTGAATTATATATTTACATATACATATAGAGACACACACACACACACACACACACACACACACACACATATATATATATATTTGCAAATAATGTTTTGGACACCTAATGCAGATATAAAAGGCGATGTCTGTTGCAGTGTTAATCCTAGCACCTATACACGTACATATTAATTGTGTACATAATATGAAAAGCTGCACTTGTACTATATACATTTGAGTATAGTTGGATATACTAACAAACATACCAAATCAAATTTGGTCAAATCTATCTTTTAAACAAATCAAAAAAGGTAAATAATACAGTTATTTATCTGAACATGTTATATTGGATCTAATATCAAATTTAGACTTCATAATCCCAATAAAGATAAAAATAAGGATTTTTTCTGAAATTTACCTAATTTATCTAATGTCGGTTGGCCTAGTTCCATCAATGTGTATTTTATGAAACTCAAATCAAAGGTCGTTGAGAAATTCGTAGAATATAAAATCGAAGTTGAAAATTAAACATGCGGTCTAAATTTTATGAGTAAAGTGTATAGGAGGCATACCTTAATATTCTTGCATGTTCAAATTTAAACATGCAAGAATATTTTAAGGTATGCCTCCTAAGAGAGGAGGAATTAAACTCTCTTAGACATGGTTCGGTCGATGATGAGTGGCTCTGAGTTACCTCCTTCCTAACAATTTAAATTCGTAATAGTTTCCAACTTATTTATTTATAACATTTATAAATTTATTTTAACAATACGAAATTTATAAACTTTGTGAATAAGAATTTAAAACAATCTTAAATTCGTTCATAGGCTTTATAAATATCAATATTAAATGTAATTAATTTTAAAATCAAATTTTATATATTGTTCATATATGCTTGTTTGAATCAACCCAAGGCAGAACACATTCATGCGTAACACCAAGGGCATACCCTTGAACCCAAACATTTTTATAGGACGGGTAAAGGCCATAAGTAGGGAGGATTCCACTCATAAGAACGCTCCTTAATTTGAATAACTTCACCTTAGTTAAACATCCTTTCCTAGAAATCCATCAATCGAATTTTCAACTATTTTGCCCTATGTGTTGGTCAATTATTCATAATAACACAATACAGGTCCGGACACTATTATTGGAATAGGAGCATCAATCAAAAGGGTAAAAATGGAAAATTTAAAAATTTTCCTTTCTAATTCATTATGCAATAGATCTTTTATAGTGTGTTATTAAGAAATATATAATTTACATTAAATCATAATTATTGCTTGTTGTTTGAATTTTATTTTCATATAACTCTAATAATATTATCATTATATTAATAATTTGAAATGTTATCATTCTTTCAAAATATTCAACGAAATACTTTATTATCGATTTGATTAACATTTATTCAAATGTTAATTCAATAGTAAAATAATAGTTTAATGTATTCATTAATTGATATTGTATATTTGAATGATTTTATTTCATATTAAATATCAAATATTTGAAACAAATGAATAATAGTTTAATATTAAATTTTCATTGATGGCATCGACATGTAAATATTCAATGTTAACATTAATATTATAAAGTCTAGTTTATAGTATTAGAAATAAGTATACACTATTAGATGATGTCAATGTGCAAAGGACCACAAGCTTAAATGACAAGTGGTATGGCGCCCTAGGTTGAGATTTCATAGGTCAAGAGTTCAAAACCTCGAAACATCATAAGTGAGTATTATGCTTGAATAAAGCACTATATTTATTCTCAAAAAGCAGGTAAGGCATTATATAGAAAATACCTTTTGATTGCAAAAAGCCTAGTCACTTGAGATTTCATCGTCTGATCAATTGTTACCACCACTTAACACCATATATGGTGTTGTGAACCACCACCAAAGGTCACATCTCATCAAGACAAATTCACACATCCTACTAGATCCAAGATCGATATTATATATCAAAACCTTAATTTTGGGTTCATACTTTGAAGACAAGCTTCCAATCGCCTCCCATGTCTTTTCGAGATGCCATCGAGACCAGCGCCTTCCATATCCCTCAACGTCGTCCCAATTTTTACCTCTAATAACTTGAGTGATCAAATCCAGCATAGTGAAGTTGTTCATGAATATGTGTAGACCATGCATAATTTTTTTTCTTTGATTTAATTTATAAACTTAAAATATTATATATTTAGACAAAATTCTATTCAAACATTATTTAAAATAATTATAAAGAAAATTCAGTTGATAATCCTATCCGCCGATTACATCTTAAACAATCAACTTCGCTTCAAAGAGAACATTTCTCTAACTCAATGATGGAGTTATAAAGTCCACTATTAAGATATAATTTATCAGTGAAAAGAGAAGATAATATGTGCCTGTTAAACGGAGGCTGCATGGGTTTATTTATAGCATCTGATCGGATGTTTTAAAAGTATCTCTTTAATGTACTTCCATGGTCAAACTTTATTTATTAATTAATTCTATTAACCCAATTAAATAATAAATCATTTAACTATTATCACTAGTCTTATAATTATTAATCAGTATTAATAATTTCAACTATTATGTAATGATTATTATTTAATAAACTTTCTTTCCAGCCTATGTAACTTATTAAATTAATATGTAACTATTATATATTTTACTAATTAATTTTCATCCCTATAATAATATTATTAAACTAATACATAAATTAATATAATAATTAAACTAATTTCTCCATAATAATGTATACCCTTTATAAATTATTTCATTAAATAATATTTCAGTCGAAAGTTAAGAGTTACGGTTATATGACTACCAGCTATGATATCATCCCTTTATAATATTTAACAATTTAAATATTAAAGGATATATACAGACTGTACTAAAGAAAAACAATGAACATGAATTTAGTTGCTAATAGATTATCTAGATTAAATCTGATTTCTTATCCTTTAAAGTGACATCCTTAAGTAGTGATTGATGGTTGTAGGTTTTCTTTTAGTTATCACCCTATCATTCATTTATCTAGAGCTTGGCCAAAACTCTAATAATATATGTATTTAGTTATGAAGCCCAACATCGAAGTCCATGATTCAATTTGACAATAATTATCATTTAATGATTTGATTTAATCAAAGACTTGACTTTACATTGACTCAACCATACCAACCATATATTCAAAGGAAATGAATCTAATAGAGTTAGGAGTAGTATTCCCTAGGGTAGTTATGTAATTAGTACATATCTAACTCTACGACTAATCTTATTCATAATAAAGGTGTTTACTTTTTTATTATATACTTTTTATATTGTTATATATTAATTAAGTAATTAATTTATGTGTATTAACATAGAAAATCCTTAAATGATATTATATGCAATAATAATTATAAAGAATGATAATCATTGGAAAAATACCTCAATATAAATTAAAATATTATATTGAGTATTCCTAGTCAAGATGTTTCGAGAAAGGATATCGATACATCCATTGAAACCAAAGTGTGTAATACTCTCCAAATGTTAGACATTATTTTACTCCTGAATGCTAGGGGCACAAGGGATTACATACCCATAGTTATTGGATAACTTTGGAATGACTCGTCCGAGAATTTCCCATTAGTCATTAATACCTTGGTTAAACATGATATCTCAAGGTGAGGATGTTACATAGTTCCATCAACTTGAGAATACTATGGAAGTTCAATGTGAATAATGCACTTTTACTGTAGTCAAATCATGGCATGGTGACCATTGAGCAACTATAGTTGGGTCTAAGTTTAAGCATTGGAAGTGAAACACTATTCAATAGAGAATTCCTCATCTCGGTTGTATAAGGCTAGTATAATGGTCAACTGTAGTCAATTCAAATCAAAATCTTCGTCTAGAGTAGTATGTTTATGATATATGTTTTTATTAAACTAAGGACTTTGTTTATGGAATAACTCAATTTAATAATAATGATATTAGAATTGTGACCAAAACCAAATTCTATAAATCCTCGTGTTATATAGTATTAACGAAGAAAATGTTTATGTATCATTATTTCTAAAAGGTGCCGTTTAAGAAAATGTGAAATTGGATTTTACCAAAAGGATCTATAAGCAATGACTTCGGCCAATCTGTCACACACTACTGTGCAGTTAAAGTACTTAATGGTTCCATAGTGGGGATAAAGCGGGGATATAGCCGAGGTGGAAAACACTTCACTAAATATAAAACTAAATAATTAAAGTTCAATTTATTATAATTATCACATCATTTGTGTAGGAAAAAGAACTATTGTTTAATCTTATACAGTAAAATCAAAAAATATCATGATTTATATAGGTCAAATTTGATGTCTGTAACAGATTTTTAACTTATGTTGGGCACTCATACCTTAAAGTTAGGTCTTTACCCTAACATCATTGATTTGATTCAAGGAAGAACCGGTCAAATCAAACTTTTTATATTAATGTTACTAAAGCGGGTGCCAAAATGCCTTGATTTAGCATATGTAGCACAATTAGCGGGGCTTAAAGCGGATCTACTACATTTAATAGTGCTATATTGAAAAACGTAGCGATAAAATAGTGCAATGAGCTATAACAGGGATATTGTGGGGTTTCAGCTGGGCTATAACGGCATAACACCACTAGCTAAAATGATGTGTGAACACTAATATTTGAATTGTTCAATATTAATTGTTTACTGAATTTGCACCTCCGAGCCACACAATCGCATTTGTGAATTCTCCAGAAAAACCACACGAATAAGTTTTTAAAATATTAATTAAATTAATTAATATTAAAAAGTATTATTTGTTATCAATTTATCTATTGTTTTGGCTGTTGATAATAATTATTGGATGTATGTATGAAAGTTATATATACACGTATCGATATATGATATCCGTATGTATGTAAATCGGCTTTAAATACAATTAATTACTTTACATGTTTTTTTTTAAAATTAGCCCTGTTTGCACCCAAAATATGACACAAACACCTAAGAGATTACAGTAGAGAAGGAAAATGAATAAAATTAAATGAAGTAAAAATGATATAACACAGAGTTTATAGTAGTTCAACCAACTGACGCCTACGTCCATTCAACTTTTGTAGTGATAATATTGTTGTTTATAACTTCTGTTCTTATGGATCGATATGGTTCCTCGGGATTACAAGAGACTATAGAGAAAGTTGTTAAAAGAACTAAAGATCCTCAAAATGATGCCCCTTTATCCCCTATTTATAGCTGAACAACTTGCTCACACACGTTCCCTATGTCCAGCAGCGGTTAAGCTCAAGAAAATGTGGCCATGTCAGCAAATATAATGGACCGGTACAATCCAAAGGCTTAGATCAGTATTGACCCATAAGATTGGCTTATGGACTTCTTACATTGTCTTGTTCTGGTGCAACTTGTCGTTAGCTTCATATTCCCTAACTTGATTGCTCTGTTACAAGTTTATTTCTCGGTCAAAAAGTTGGATCTATGGAGGAATGGAATTCTTGATTTCAGGTGCTCGAGATGGTTGAAGGCAAGGTACATGTGATCCATCCATTGAGGCTTGGAATGGGTTGCTATCACCATGACTTGGGAGTTGATGAGGTATGAGGTTATTTGGGTGAAGTTTTATGGATTGGTACCTATCCATCCCTATAGATCGGTACTGATCCATCACTTTGATGGATTCATATTGTTGAATTTCAATTATATCTTTGCTTTTGCCTTATAGTCTTAGTTGTAATTGGTTTTTAGCTTGTCAGCTACCTCTTTGGACTCCTTGCCTTGATAACTTTCAAGTCTGACCCATCAAGTTCATCCAAACACTATCTGGTCAAAAGATTGGCTAACACTTGCCCCCAAAGAATGTCTTATGAAAAGAAAGTGTGCTTTGCTCAAGAACAAATATCAAAGCCGATGAAACACTAGTGGTTGAATTTCTCATCCACCAATCGAACAAGATATGTTGAATCATCCAATTCCTTCAGCTCCACCTGTAAGCCAAAGACCATTCGAAACCACAATAGCTAAGGACTCGAGTTCTTACTTGGGTGTTAGTAATATATGATCATAGTTCCGTATTCTCTTAGAATTATCATATAATATAGTACATCGTAAATCAGGATCATCCAGTGGCCATTCAGAAGTTAATAAACTAGTATTACAATCAATAGCTCAATTTGGTAATTATTATCAAGTTGTTTTAAAAACAAATGGTGTTCGAAACCAAAGTCTTGTTTTCAAGATCTTCGGGCCATGCACTTGATAATCAATTCAACTCTTGATCACTCCGGATTATTAGTCAAATTTTTGACCTTTTCGGGCCGCAAGTTCATTGTCTATCTTTCTAGATCATTCTACAACCTCTCAAAAGGATCGTTCCTTGATCTCTCCGAATCAATCTCTTCGTATTGTCAATTCAATCATCGATCTCTCCGGGTAATTGAATCAACCATCGATCTCTCCGGATCATTAAGTCAATCACCAATCTCTTTCGCTTTGTTGACCAAACTTAGGGTCAAGATTGGGATTAGGACAAAGATGATGGTTTAGGAATTGTATAAGATGCAATCGATAAAATGTTATCCACAACTTATGGAACTATGATTTGTTGAGCAAACTCAAGGATGGAACCTAGGACATGTGAGTCCTAAACATACAAGAGAAATCAAAAGATTTCTTTGTTTTACTTAGGGTTTGGGAAACATAAAAATCTAATGAGAGCCTTATTTGAAAAATTAAATAATAACATTTGACATTTTTTTAATATTGTAAGAACATATGCTATATAAAGTTAAAATAATCTGCATCGATAAATTTGTGCAACTAAGAAAATATTTATCAGCTAAGATATAAAATGAATTGAATCAATATTAACATAGAGATAGAGATATAATACACATTTACCAACAAATCTTTTAACGTGTTGTCACTTCTAGGTAAATGCAAGAGCTATACAATTACTGAATACATTCATACCTTGGTTACTTATGTCCTTATTTGCTGGAGATTATGTATTGTCTTCCATAAGTTTAAACTCTAAAGTAATGCAAGAATATGGATATTTGATCCATATTCTATAACAACCCTAGTTTTGTGATTACCTGTGGAAACAAATTATAACGATGGTTATAATTTAAATGGAGAAATAAAATAAATTTGGAGACGGGAAATTTGTTGAAAATTGTTTATTTTAAATAAACAATTGGTTTTGAATAAATAAAATGGAATTAAGTTATTTTGGTTGTGAATTAAATGATAATAAAAGAATTTAATTCAACATTAGTTTGTTTTAAATATATATAAAAATGTGGGAAATAAAATTTTAAACACTTATTATGTTAGTTTGGGGCAAAAATGAGCATTAAATGGTTTTAATTTGATAAAATGCAATAGTTGTGGAAATAATGATCAAATAGTAATTTTTGCTTATTTTAATAATGTGTTAAAAATTAAATATGCTAATATTGTAAATAAAAATGAGAAATTTTATTAAAAACAATATCTGGGTGTATTTTTAATATGGTTTGTTATGATTATTTAAACAAGAAATGAACTTTGTGGAATTTTGTTGTTAAAATGTTAATCTATTTAAATAAACAGTGTAAATTAAAGCATTTAATTAAAAATGGAATTTTAATGATGGAAATTTGTTTTAATAGCTAAATTAATTAAATATGTTGATTAACATTTTACAAAGTGTGAACTTTGGAGTTATGTGAATTAGTTTGTTAAAAAGCGAAAGTTTGAAATAATTTCATAATTAAAATAGTTTATATGTGAAATATATGTGTTAGTAACTTTAGTAAATATATTAGTTAAATCATATCCTATTTGCATAGCCTTAGTGGGTAGGTTTGGATCCAAACCCAATACCCAAAAGTTAGAAGGGGCAGAAGAGGTATGTTCTGTACGTACCTATTTAGTATCTTCCTCCTTTTCTTTTGTCTAAGAAAAAGAAACATAAATGGCTACTCATTGTTATTGCTAAATCCCTCTCCAAATCAAATAAAAATCATAAGGAAACTAGTGAATTGGAGAATTAACAGGTAATCCTCTCAAAGTAGTAAGCTATTTTATTTCCTTTCTATGATTTGAATTCTGATGTTTACTGTATCTTTGTTTTCTTCCTTTGCATGTCTGTATATTTATCAGTTACAGGTTCCTAAAGCTAAATCCGAGCCAAAGTCATCACCTTGCTAAAGATTTGCTTAATTTTGGTGCTAAAGTGAGTTTTAAACTCACTCTTGTAATCTAAACAAGATCTGATTTGTAACGACCTGAATTTTTGGATGGTTTAAATCGACGATAAACCACATAAGTCGGACTCAAACCATTAAATAGGACAGATTGTTGTGGGGTAAATAAGAAAACAGAGAAAGAAAAAACAAATATAGAATCTCGCAGCGGAATGACAAAATATAATAATCAAATAAACAGTTCATGGAGCTGTTTTACAAATAACATTTAATTATAGCTATACAATACAGAATCAGAGTTATAGACAACCAGAATAAATAAATAAATAAATAAATGCAACGGAACAACATGATGTAGTGGAATAAATATAATAAATAGTAATGGTATAAATCCCTGACTTCTTCCTCTAGAAATAAGGTTTTCAATCCTGAAATGCTCAGGCTGACCCGAGCGAATTGAAAAGACAAAACACTTGAGTCAGAACTAAAAGATCTTATGTAAGTTAAATCAACAGTAAATATGGGTGTGATGGCGTCAGAGATGTTTATGCGATTTGACATCTCCTACATGAGTGCAATAACTTAAGAGATGTTTAGGATAACCATCTCTTAAGGATCCGTTAAACTATCTACTATGTAGTACAATACGCTATTCTAATATGTCTACAGTAAAATAAAAGTATTAAAATAGCGTTAAGGCATTACCCATATCCCCCATAACACATTTTATATGTTTCCATAGTCTATACAGTACCGTACGCTCCTCTATGAGGTTCATCCAGAGGGCACTCCATAGGTATGGTACAAAACAAACTCGTAGAAGACGTGATAAGGCATGCGACAAGGCACTCGAGGCAATGCCAGGGTAGATAAACCAATTATGGATCCGGACTGGTGTAACGCATAGCAGCTACTACCACCCACCAGGAACACACTCCTATAATCAATATCAAGGGATGACCACCAAATCAATCACAAAGCAATAGAATGGTATCGAAGAAATGTGTCCGATGGAAGGAATGACCTCACTTAGCCCGGCATAGCTTCTGTTTTAGCCACATCAAGCTGACTCATGAGAGTCAGGGTCACATAAATACCTCATACTGTAGTGATTCGGTATTTCAAACCATTCGCATCTGCACATGTCGAACTTGAATTTCTCAAAATATCAGTTTGTTAATTTATATTTGGCAAAACTCAACATGTACAGTAAATAAATAAATCACAGAACCACAGACACGGAGTAATATAACAATATGCAGTGGAAAGGATAAATAGTAGTTCATGAAGCTACTGTATAAACATCTTGGAATAAAATACAACAGAATATCTCAAATAGAGTATAGTCATGAATACAAACAGATGACATCTCTGAGCAAATCAACTGGAAAAGCTAAATAGATAAGACAGATCTTCTAGCAGAGCTTCAATTTCAAAAGGTGAGTCTCAAATGTTGTGACACTCAGTTTGACCCGAGCGTAAAGAAAAACACAAAACACTCAAGTCCAGATTAACATTCTTACATTAATAAATTCAACTTAAGTGTAATGTCAACTGAAATTGTAACAACCCATAATTTTTGTATATATTTTTAGTTCAATTTATTTGAAAACTTTGATTTTTAAATCATTTAAGTTTGAAATTTGTAATTTTCCAATGCAATTTTGGATTTTGTTTATATTTATTTCCAAATATAATAAAATAAAGATTTCCTAAAATTTTTATATTTTAGTCAACTTTAGTCCAACTTTGACTTTCAGTTGAAATTTTTAAATTTCCAATCTTTTCTTTGAAGCTGAATTTGATTCTGATGTTCGTTCTGCTTTTCGTTTCATCAAATTCTGTTTTATACTTTCTAAATCTGATAAATTTCAGCGTTTTACACGCGATTATTTTCAGCATTTTTCTGCTTATTTTCTATTCTATATTTTTTACTTCATTTTTATTTTATATTTTATTTTATATTTTCTATTTTGTTTGGACTTTTTATTTGATTTTATTTGGATTTTTGGGATTGGAAATTCTAAAGGACATAAGTTTCTTTTTATTTAATGCAAAGAGAAGCCTTTTTATTGCCTAGCCGTTTAAGCATTTACATTTTCTAGCCGTTCACTCCCATTCTCATTCACGTACAATAAAACTTCTCATTTATATCTCTTCTCATTTTCATTTCCTGACTACAAACTTTTTCAGTAAGTCCTCATGGCTTCCTCTTTCTCTTTTCTTTTTCTCTTTTCTTTTGGTTTTTCTTCTCCTCTTCATGCTTGGCCATCTCATGCCCCTAGCCGACCATCATCTCCACTTCACCCCCACCTATGACCGGCCATCTCCATCACCATCTCATCTCTACACCCATGTCGTGACCATAGACCCAAACCCCATCACCAAAACATGTTTGCAAACCCTAGCCGAGCACTATATTGATCACAACTTCCTCTTCCCTTAGCCTCATCCACCACCTATTCCATCACTAACTCCTTTTCCTTGCCGTGAACACACCATGGCCATACCCCTTTCTGATGTGAATAGATCAGATCCGAGCCATGAACCCAATGGGTGAGCCATAGGAGCAATAGGCCGAGCCCAAAGCATCAATATACCTTCCCTCTTTGACTTCCTATTGACTTTGCCTTACCCCCACTTCATTTCTAGCTATAATCGTGCCTTTTAGCTTACCATGGTCGAGCATAGATGCCTCAAAACAATGATGGCCGAGCCATGTTGTGATGATGGTCAAGCCAAATGTGTTGTGGCCAAACCACTTATATTGGTTAAGCAATATTTGTTTCATTTTGACTTAGATTTGTACATTGTTTTGATTTATATTCTTGTGTTGAAATATATATATTTATATTGGTTTACAAGATTTGAATCTTGGCTCTTCATCCACTTAACTCTAGTCGTTCTTTGTCGTGCTTTTCAGAGTTTGTTTGTGTGTCTTGAATTGTTGTCTTTAACTTTAGAAAGTGAGATATCACTCTTGACATTCCTACTTATATAATTGTGAAACGATGACAGGTGAATTGTAGTTGATAATATGTTGTATTGGTAGTAATTTATACATGCCTATGATATGATATTTCATGATGTTATAACCTGATTATATGCCTGTTACAATACCTTATATGATATGCCATGTTATACTGTTTATTTATTGCTGCTTCTCACACTGCAACTTCCCTGTTAGTGTAGAATCACTATGGGTTGAAATGATACATACCTCAACGGACATTAGAATAAGGAAAAATCATTATGAGTTGAAATGATAGGCTCAAGCGATTTTTTTATTTGACCTGGGATTGCGCGTTTGAAATGATAGAACACGGATTTTTTTGTAAATTACGGATTGAAATGATACATATCTGTATCACTTGACCTAGGTTGGAAAATATTATACAGACCTATGGTTAATTTTAAATAGTTTTCTAAAAGGGGCATTTCACTAGAAGGACAAACTTTGCAGTCCAATTAGTTTCTAGGACACACATCCACAAAAATTAATTTCAAGGCCAAAGTCAACAGAATAATTACTTTTAAGAACAAAGTCAGCTGTCCAATTACTTTCAAGGACATAATTTCATAGATTTATGGACCTTAGAAACCAATTATTTTGCATTTTGTCCTTAAAAGTAATTATTTCAGTTGTGTGTCCTAGAAACTAAATGCACTTGCTAAAGTGGCCCTTATGACTAATTTCCACTTTCTTAAATTTATTAAGTATTTTGAATTGTAATTATATGAAATTTTAATTTGAAATTTGATTTAATGATATATTGGAATTTTATAAGTAAATTATGGGTTTAAAACTAAATTAGAGATTTTATCTATGCTAACTTAATAATTAAAGTTGATTTAATATGGAATTTTAATTCTAACCTAATAGTAATAATAAATTTTATCTATGAAATTGTTATGTTTTGTACAAATAAAACTATGTTAAAAATTGAAAGAGTAGGCTTAAACATGTTGTAGTAGCATTCTTAGCATTTTTAAAATGCTATGGTATTTTAGTTATGTTTCTAAAATGATGTAGTTATAAAAAGATAACATTTTAAAATGCTATATTACTTCAAGGTAATGTTTTAAAGGTGCTACAATTTTCCAAATTGTAAAATATTCTAAAGTGCTATTATATAAGGGTAACAATTTAAAAGTGTTATAGTTCTAACTTATTACATTTTTAAAGTGCTATAATAAGTGTATGGTTTTGAAAGTGTTATGATTTCTAAAAGATAACATTTTTAAAATTCTATAACTTATATATATGGATTTGGATATATTACCAATTTTGAAATGGATATTATTTTGGAAAGAGTAATATCATCTGATTTTAAATGGTTCTGGAATAGATATGTTTTGAAATAAATATCCATGGGTAATAATAACTTTGGTTGTTAAAGAGACTGGGATCAGAAGTTGTCATACTCTCTGCCAACTCCAAAAACCACTTTAACAACCGTGTACGCGGTGGAGGTTCCAGAATGAAGTAGGATGGTAGCAACGTTCTATTGAGGTATATACGTGGACCCGACTCCTATGAGTTGGCATAAGGTGGCTAAAATAGGAGTGATTCCTGGCCAATGAGGTAGCTTCTCTTATCGGACACACTTCTTCGATACCATTCTATTACTTTGTGATTGATTGGGTGCACCTTTGATTTTGCCGGTGTAGCTCGAGGTGGGCAGTAGTGCCTGCTATGCGTTACCATTAGTCTAGTATATCTACCCTGACATTACCTAGTTGTGTCGTGTCACCTATCCTAGCGTGCCTTACACGAATTTTTTTTATACCATACCTATGGAGTGCCCTCTGACGACGCCCTGTACGGGGGAGATTACGGTATTGTATAGACTATGGGAATATAAAATGTTTTAAGGTGGAAAATGTAAAGCCTTAACGCTATTTTTAAAATATATTATACTTTACTATAGACATTATTATAATAGTGTATATTACTACATAGTAGATAGTTTAACGGATCCTTAAAGGATGGGCGGTCCTTAGCATCCTTTAAGTTACTTGTGCATTTATATTACGTTTCACTTGAGTTGATTTACATTGTATAAATATGTATGTCCTCACTCGAGTGTTTGTGTTTCTTTTTTTTACACTCGGGTCAGCCTGAGTATCAGCTTTGGATCTCATCTTTTGGAGCTAAAGGATTTGCTGGAGTTTATCTATCTATCTAGTTGTTATCTATTTCCATTTGGTATTTTCTATTCCGCTTATGTACTAGTGGACATTTATGTATTGGGATTTTTTGTTGTATTTACTTTTCAGACTCTGGTATTTTGTACTTTTTTTGTGACTCTGTGTTGTAGTAGCTTCATGAACTTCTATGGTTATTTTATTTCTGCTACGAGTTATTTTGATTTATCTGTGTCTGTGATTCTGTGATTGGTTTTATTTGTTCTAAATTTTATTACAATCTACTGTTTTGAAGTATTCAAGTCCGACATGTGCGGTTTTATTGTCGATTTGAATGGTCCAAAATAGTAGGTCGTTACGTTTGGTATCAAAGCTTTGGTTTTAGGCAAACCTTAGCCTGCGGAGCAAAGAACTCTAGGGTAGCCATGGAATGAGTGAAAAAAATCTTAAAATCATTTCTTTGTGAGAGAACGTATTGTTTTAAGTATAATTGATTTTCAAATGATTTTCAAAGGATTTTCAAAAATTATTTTGATATAAACTTTTCTTGTTTGAAATCAAATTCTCTAAACTCTTTTTCCCTTTCCTTTTCCACCTTGTTGTAATTTCTTTGTTTAGGATGTTCATTCAAGTTGAATCTAATCTTATCTTATCTTATCTTATATAATCTTGTCTTTGTTTCTCAGTTACCTCTGTCCTAAATTCATTCTTGATTTTTTTAGGATGAGTCGTAGGAATGCTAGAGGTAGGGGTCATGGTGCTGCATCGTTCATGAGCCTGCTGCACCAGTTAGGTTCACTACTCTCTATAAGGAATATACTGAGCTTGGTGGCACCAAGTTTACAGGATCTGAGAGCATTATTGAGGCTCAATAGTGGTTGAAGGGATTGGAGAGAATCTTCTCTGGTCTTGAGATCACTAATGCTCAGAAACGTCACTTGGCAGCTTGGCAGTTGAAGGGAGCAGCCTTGGTTTGGTGGGAGTCTGTTACAGCTCACATTATTGAGGTTAACATTTCTTGGGAGCGGTTTAGGTATCATCTTTTGTTTTCAATTTGGTTTAGTTATCTCTTTCTGGAATCTTTCTTATTTTTCTTTATCGTGCTTTAAGGATGCTTTTGTTGTGAAGTGGATGTCCGAGGTAGGGAAGTCTCAGTTGTATCGGGAATTCATGGATCTTAAACAGGGTGATATGTCATTTGCTGAGTATGAGAGGAAGTTCAATGAACTTTCCAAGTTTGGCCCTAATCTGATTGACACTCCTCTCAAGATGATTAAGAAGTTCGCAGCTGGTGCTCGTCTAGAGTGTTATGATCGTCTCATCGCTCACGTGCATAGCCCTTTCATTAGTCTGATGGATATGGCCATTAATATGAAAATCCTACTTCTAAGTTTCCTCCAGTTGCTCATTTTGCTTCATCTCAGTCTTTCTTTACTAATCCTAAGAAGAGAAAGCCTAATTTTCACCAGTAGAAGACGGATTGGAACAAGACTCCAGGGTTGGGATCTTCTTCTTCCCAGAGGCAGTCTATTGACCTATCCTCCATTACTTGCTTCAGGTGTAATCAAAATGGACACTATGCTAATAGTTGTCCTACTTTAGTTGGTGTTGCGGTTCCTCCAGCTCAGTTGACCAGGCGTGATCTCTGCCATATTTGTCTACACCCTGGCCATTTCAAGAAGGATTGTCCTACTCCGCAGAAGGCCAAGTCCTCTAGTATCTTCGCTGTTACCTTTACTTCTTCACCTGCACCTGCTGCTGCTCCTGCTCCTGCTCCTGCTCCTAGTGATACTCAAGGTACTATTCAAGGCACCTTTACTTTGTTGGAATCTCCAGTTCGTGTTTTATTAGATACTGGAGCTTCCTATAGTTTTATTACTGTGGATCTTTGTGATAAATTTGAGCATCTTCTTTCTTTCGAGTTTGCTCCTGAGCCTTTGTGTGTTTCAAATCCTATTAGTGGTCCTATGAATCTTAGTATGATTTATAATCGAGTGAAACTCCTCTATTTTGATTACCGTTTCAGTGATGATTTCTATGTTCTGGGTTTTGTTGCTTTTGATTTATTACTTAGACGTATTGGCTAAAGTGGCATGAATCCATTACCTCTTGTAAAACCCAGACTGTTTCTCTTGTTGATGATTTTGGTAATTCTTTGGTGATTCAGTGTTGCATGCCTTAGGATTATGCCGAAAGTTTTATTTATTCTCTTGACTCTTCTCCGGATGATCTTGATTCGACTCCTATAGTCAAACACTATCTCGATTTATTTGGTGAAGTCACTTCTTTACCTCCTAAGTGGGAACTGATTTCCATATTGATCTTATTCCTGGAGCTCGACTTGTGGTTCTTTCACCCAGAAGAATGGCACCTCATAAGAAGGTTGAGTTGAGGAAGCAAATTAAGGACTTGTTCTCCAAGGGTCTGATCAGACCGAGCCATTAAGAATGGGGAGCAGCATTGGTTTTCGTCACTAAGTCCGATGGTTCTTTGCGGATGTGTGTTGATTATAGGGAGCTGAACAAGCTCATTATATGGAAAAGATATCCTATGCCTCGCATCAATGATATATTTGATCAGCTCAGCCTGATCTTGCCACACGGTTTCACCAACTCAGAGTTGTTGAGGAAAGTATTCCCAAGACTACTTTCCATGCTGAGAATGGTTTCTATGAATGGTTAGTTATGCCTTTTGGTTTGACTAACGCTCCTGCTTTCTTTGTTGATTTGATGAACCGTCTTTTTCGTGATGTGCTTAATAAGTTTGTTCTAGTCTTTGTCGCTGATATTCTTGTTTTCTCTAAGTCTGAGGAAGAGCATAAATCCGATTTGAGCTTTGTTCTGGTAACTCTTAGGATTCATCGGTTGAAAGCAAAATTCTCAAAATGCCATTTCTGGAAAGATAAAGTCCGATTTCTTGGGCATATTATTTCTAGCAATGGAGTTTCTATTGATCCAGTCAAGATCGCTACGATCAAGGTAAGTCTTTCCTTTCTTCTATTTCTATAATTTGATCATTTTATCTTTTTTGTGGTCCTTATTTCTCTGTATTATGTTGTAGGATTGGAAAACTCCTAGGACTCCATCTGATATTTGCAGTTTTATAGGCCTTGCCGGTTATTATCGGAGATTCATTGAGAATTTTGCTTGGATTTCTACACCTCTCACAGCTTTGACTCATAAGAATGCTAAGTTTATATGGAATGATAAGTGTAAAGATGCATTTTATGAGTTAAAGGGTAAGCTTACTTCCGCACCAGTGCTTACCATTCCAAATGGAAATGAGAGATTAACGGTATACACTGATGCTAGTCATGAGGGTTGGGGAGCTGTTCTGATGCAAGATAGGAAGGTCATTGCTTACGCCAGTCGCCAATTGAAGAACTAGAGGCCAATTATGTAGCTCATAATTTGGAATTGCTTGTTGTGGATTTTGGTTTGAAGCTTTGGAGGCATCATCTTTTGGGTGCTAAGTTTGAGCTCTTTACTGATCATCAATCTTTGAGATATATCTTCGCCCAGAAGGATTTCAATCAGCGGCAGGTTAGGTGGCTTGAGTTTCTTGCTTCTTATGATCTCGACATTAGTTATGCCCCTGGGAAAGCCAATGTTGTAGCCGATGCTTTGATTCGGAAGAAGGCCATGTTGTGTCAACTTGTTGTTTCTTCTTCTCCTCTTTTGGATCGTATCATAGCCAAGCAGGATGAGGATGTGATTATTAGACTGATTAAGGAGAGTGCTCATAGAAGAGTTGGTGGTAGCAGTCTTGATGATAGTGGAGCTCAGATCGATGATAGAGGTATTTTGAGGATTAATAATCGGATTTGTGTCCCGAATTATAATGGATTGAGGCAAAAGTAACTTTGGCAAAATCATCGATCTAGACTTTCTATTCATCCTGATGTGACGAAGATGTATCAGGATATGAAGAAGCTTTATTGGTGGAGAGGTATGAGGCGAGATATCTCTATCTCTATTAGTAGGTGTGCGACTTGTCAGCAAGTCAAGGCAGATCATCAGAAGACCCCTGGTTTGTTGTAGCCCCTTGAGGTTCCCAAATGGAAATGGGAACAGCTTTCTTTGTATTTTATTGATGGTTTACCGAGGACTAGAAGTCGTAATAAGAGTATTTGGGTTACTTGGATAGATTGACCAAGTCAGCTCATTTCATTCCGGTCAAGTCTACCCGTTCTGCTTCTAGTTTCTTTGAGATCTATATGAGGAAGATTGCTCATCTCCATGGTGTTCCTATTAGCATTGTTTGTGATCGAGATCCTATCTTTGCCAGTCTGTTTTGAAAAGCTTTTTAGGAATCTTTGGGTACTCATCTGAATTTGAGCACTACTTACCATATGCAGACCAACGGTCAAAAGGAAAGAGTGAATTAGATTCTTAAGGATCTTCTTCGTGCTTGTGTTTCGGATTATGGAGGATCTTGGGAAGATCATCTCCATCTTGTTGAATTCACCTATAACAAAATTATCAGGTATATATCAGTCTTCTATTTAAATCTTATTTTGGTCTTCTATCTATCTCATTTCGTCTTTGAATTTAGGCTAGTATTGAAATGTCTCCGTTTGCTGCTCTTTACGGAAGACCTTGTAGATCTCCATCTTGCTGGATTGAATTCGGTAATCGTTTGGTTCTTGGTCCTCATATGATTTTGGAGGCTTCTGTGAAGGTTGAGGATATGAAGAGGAAGATGAGGAGTGCTCGGGATAGGCAGAAGAAGTACGCTGATCAGCGTCGGAGGAGTTTGGAGTTTTCTGTTGGTGATCTGGTTTTCCTTAAGGTCTCTCCCTTAAGGAATGTGATTCGGTTTGGTCAGAGAGGGAAGCTTGCCCCTAGGTTTTTTGGTCCTTTCCATATCTCTAAGAGGATTGGTTCTTTAGCTTATCATCTGGATTTGCCTAAGAAGTTTTCTGGAATGCATATGTATTCCATGTTTCGCATCTTCGTCGGTATCTGCATGATCCATCTTTGATTGTCCAGCCTTCTGCTCTTGAGAGTTTGGATATTGATCCCAACCTTACTATCGAGAGGAAGCGGCTTCGTATTATCGATAGAGGTACGAAGCAGCTGAGAAGGAAATCAGTCAACCTGGTCAAAGTGCAATGGAGTATAAATGATCGGGATTGTACCTGGGAAACGGAGGAAAGCATGCGTGCTTCGTATTCATAATTATTTGTTTCAGGTACTATTTTCTTTTCTATCTTGTCTTTCCTTGTTATCGTATCTCGTTGTTTTTCAAGGACAAAAAGTTTTGAGTGGGGGAGAATATAACAACCCATAATTTTTGTAAATATATTTAATTCAATTTATTTAAAAACTTTGGTTTTTAAATCATTTAAATTTGAAATTTTGGAATTTACCAATGTAATTTTGGATTTTGTTTATAATTTATTTTCCAAATATAATAAAATAAAGATTTCCTAAAAATTTTATATTTTGGTCAACTTTAGTCCAACTTTGACTTTCAGTTGAAATTTCTAAATTTGAATTTTAAATTTCCAATCTTTTTCTTTAAAGCTGAATTTGATTCTAATGTTCGTTCTGCTTTTCGTTTTGTCAAATTCTGTTTTATACTTTTAAATCTGATAAATTTCAGCGTTTTACACGTGATTATTTTCATCATTTTTCTGTCTATTTTCTATTCTATATTTTCTACTTTATTTCTATTTTTCATTTTCTATTTTCTATTTTGTTTATACTTTTTATTTAATTTTATTTGGATTTTTGGGCTTGGAAATTCTAAAGGACATAAAGTTTATTTAATGTGAAGAGAAGCCTTTCTATTGCCTAGCTGTTCAAGCATTTACATTTCCTAGCCGTTCACTCCTATTCTCATTCACGTAACAAAACCTTCTCATTCATATCTCTTCTCATTTTCATTTACTGACTACAAACTTTTATAGTAAGTCCTCATGGATTCCTCTTTCTCTTTTCTTTTTCTCTTTTCTTTTGGTTTTGCTTCTCCTCTTCATGCTCGGCCATCTCATGCTCCTTGCCAACCATCATCTCCACTTCACCACCACCTATGACCGGTCATCTCCATCACTATCTCATCTCTACACCCATGCCGTGACCATAGACCCAACCCATCACCAAAACATAATTGCAAACCCAAACCAAGCACTATATTGATCACCCCTTTCTCTTCCCTTAGCCTCGGCCACCACCTATTCCATCACCAACTCCTTCACCTTGCCGTGAGCACACCATGGCCGTACCCCTTTCTGATGTGACCAAATCAGATCCAAGCCATGAATCCAATGGCCGAACCATATGAGCCATAGGCCTAGCCCAAAGCATCAACATACCTTCCCTCTTTGCCTTCCTACTGACTTTGCCTTACCACCACTTTATTTCTAGCCATAGCCATGCCTTTTAGCTTTCTATGGCCGAGCATAGATGCCTCAAAACAATGATGGATGAGCCATGTTGTGATGATGTCAAGCCAAATGTGTTGTGGCCGAGCCACTTGTATTGGTTAAGCAATATTTGTTTCATTTTTGACTTAGATTTGTAAATTGTTTTGATTTATAATCTTGTGTTTAAATATATATTTATGTGTATATATATTTGTTTATTTACAAGACCTGAATATTTTCTCTTCGTCCACTTAACTCTAGTCATGCTTTGTCATGCTTTTCTCATGCTTTTCGGAGTTTGTTTGTGTGTCTTGAATTATTGTCTCCAGCTTTAGAAGGTGAGTTATCACTCTCGACATTTGTACTTATATAATTGTGAAATGATGAAATATGAATTGTAGTTGATAATATGATGTATTGATAGTAATTTGTACATGCCTGTGATATGATATTTCATGATGTTATAATCTGATTGTATGCCTGTTACATCATATGATATGATATGCCATGTTATACTGTTTATTTATTGCTGCTTCTCACACTACAAGTTCCCTATTTGTATAGAATCACTATGGGTCGAAATGATACATAACCGAACGGACATTAGAACAGAGAAAAATCGTTATGAGCTGAAATGATAGGCCCGAGCGATTTTTATTTTATTTGACTTGGGATTGCGGGTTTGAAATGATAGAACCCAGATTTTTTTGTAAATTACGGATTGAAATGATACATATCCCTATCACTTGACCTAGGTTAGAAAATATTATACAGACCCATGGTTAATTTTAAATAATAGTTTTCTAAAAATTATTAAATATTTTGAATTGTAAATATACAAAAATTTTAACTTAAAATTTGATTTAATGATATATTGGAATTTTATAAGTAAATTATGGGTTTAAAACTAAATTAGAGATTTTATCTATGATAAATAACTTAATAATTAAAGTTGAATTAATATTGAATTCTAATTTCAACCTAATAATAATAATAGATTTTATCTATGAAATAGTTATGTTCTGTATAGATAAAACTAAGTTAAAAATTGAAAGAGTAGGTTTAGACATGTTATAGTAGTATTCGTAGCATTTTAAAATGCTATAGTATTTTAGTTATGTTTTTAGAATGCTGTAGTTATAAAAAAGTTAACATTTTAAAATGCTACGTTACTTTAAGATTATGTTTTAAAGGTGCTACTATTTCCAAATTGTAACATTTTCTAAAGTGCTATTATATAATGGTAATAATTCAAAAGTGTTATAGTTCTAACTTATTACATTTTTAAAGTGCTATAATAAGTGAATGGTTTTGAAAGTTTTATGATTTCTAAAAGATAACATTTTTAAAGTGTTATAACTTATATATTTGGATTTGGAAATATTACCAATTTTGAAATGGTTATTATTTTGGAAAGAGTAATAGCATCTGATTTTAAATGGTTTTGGAATAGATATGTTTTGAAATAAATATCCATGGGTTATAATAACATTTAGTTGTTAAAGAGACCGAGATCGGAAGTTGTCATACTCTCTACCAACTCCGAAAACCACTTTAACAACCATATACACAGTGGAGATTCCATAATGAAGTAGGATGGTGGCGACGTTCTATTGAGGTATATATGTGGACCCGACTCCCGTGAGTTGGCATAAGGTGGCTAAAACAGGAGTGATTCCAGGCCAATGATGTAGCTCCTCTTATCGGGCACACTTCTTCGATACCATTCTATTACTTTTTGATTGATTGGATGCACCTTTGATTTTTGGAGTGTGGCTCGAGGTGGGCGGCAGTGGCTGCTATGCGTTACCACCAGTCAGGATGCGTAAGTGGTATATCTACCCTAGCATTGCCTAGTTGTGCAGTGTCAACTACCCTAGTGTGCATTATACGATTTTGTTTTGTACCATACCTATGGAGTGCCCTTTGACAACGCCCAGTAGGGGGAGATTACGGTACTGTATAGACTATGGGAATATAAAATGTGTTAAGGTGGAAAATGTAAAGCCTTAACGCTATTTTTAAAATATATTATACTTTACTTTGGAGATTATTATAATAGCGTATATTACTATATAGTAGATAGTTTAACGGATCCTTAAAGGATGGGCGGTCTCAAGCATCCTTTAAGTTACTTATGCATTTATATTATAGTTCACTTGAGTTGGTTTACATTGTAAAAGTATGAATGTCTTGACTCGAATGTTTGTGTTTCTTTTCTTTACACTCTGGTCAGCCTGAGTATGAGCTTTGGATCTCATCTTCTAGGGCTAAAGGATTTGCTAGAGTTTATCTATCAGTCTAGTTGTTATCTATTTCCATTCAGCATTTTCTATTCAGCTTATGTACTAGTGGACATTTATGTATTATGATTTTCTGTTGTATTTACTTTTCAAACTGTTATTTTGTACTTGTTTTGTGACTGTGTTGTAGTAGCTTCATGAACTACGTTGGTTATTTTATTTTCGCTGTGAATTATTCTGATTTATCTATGTCTGTGATTGGTTTTATTTGTTCCAAATTTTATTACAATCTACTGTTTTGAAGTATTCAAGTCCGACATGTGTGGTTTTTTCGTCGATTTGAATGGTCCAAAATAGTGGGTCGTTATAAAAATACAAGTAACTTAAAGGATGTTGGGATTTCCATCCTCTAAGGATCCATGGAACTATCTACTATGTAGTAATGTACGCTACTATACTATGTCTGTTGTAAAGTAAAAGTATTAAAATAGTGTTAAGGCGTTACCCATATCCCCCTTAACACATTTATATATTCCCGCAGTCTATACAATTCCATAAGCTCCTCTGTAAACTGGATGTTTAGCCAGAAGACACCACATAGGTATGGTACAAAACAAACTCGTAGAAGACGTGATAAGGCATGTGACACGACACTCGAGCCAATGCTAGGGCAGATATAACATTTGCACTCCCAGATTGATGGTAACACATAGCAGCTACTACCACCCACCTCGTGACACACTCCCAAATCAAAGGGTGCTCCCAATCAAATCACAAAAGCAATAGAATAGTACCGAAGAAATGTGTCCGATACGGTAAATGACCTCACTTGGCCCAGTATAGCTCTGTTTTAGCCACATCAAGTTGACTCACAGGAGTTAGAGCTACGTAAATACCATATAGAATCGTCGCCAAACCATCCTACTTCGATCTGGAACCTCCACCACGTACATAGTTGTTAAAGTGGTTTTTGGTATTGGCAGAGAGTACGACAATATCCGATCCCGGTCTCTTTAACAGCCAAATGCTTATTTCACACCATGGTCATTTCATTTCAAATAGTTCATACTTCATATCAAAATACCATATTCATTTCAAAACCATATCAATTCAATATCATTATTCACTTTAAAATAATATTCATTTTCGAAATCGTAACACTTTAAAATTTATAGCACTTTCGAAATCAGAACACCTTTAAAACCAGAACATTTTTGAAACCATAACACTTTTAAAATCACAACACTTTTGAAATCATAACACTTTTGAAATCATAACACTTCCAACTTAAGCAGTTTAGATGTTGCAAATATTCTATATATATTAAATTAGTTATATATTAAATTAGTTTATATATTGAAAATACTTTATATAATAAAATTTGTTTCCTCCAATTTCGTAAGTCGATTCAAATCATCTTAAATTCCAAAATTCAATTTAAATCAATTCCAGTTTAACCATTTCGGTTTAAAGGTCAAAGAATTAATTCAAATTCTCAATAAACCATCTCAATTTATATCGATTTTAAATCCAAGTTTGAATTATCACTTCAATTCCAATAAAATTCAAGTTTAAATATTCAAACATATACAATATAAGTTTCATTTATATTTCATCTTTTAATTTTAATTTTATTCAACTTGGAAAGTATTCACTTAATCATTTTAATAACACTAAAATCTCAATTTATGATTTAAATCAATATTAAATATTCAGTCTCAATTTTAGTTACATTTGAGAATATTCATTCAATCACTTTTTATCAAATCAAGTTGTAAGTCATACATTCCAAATCTATAAATCAATAGGTTTAATTAAATTCTTATTTAAATCCAATTATTAACCAATTTAAATCCCAAGTCAACGTTAATTTATCTTCCCAACCTTTCTTACTAAAGTTAGAAATTCTATTTTAAAATATAAATATAAATATAAATTTAAGTAAATATTTAAATATATTATATACTAGTAAAATCAAAGTTTATTAAATTAAATCTTATTATTAATGTATTTTCTGTTAAATCTTATTACATATGTTTTTAAAACTAAATTTATAAGAAAAATCTTAAAATTCATATTTTTCAAAATTAATTTGTAAATTAAAAATTTCCAAACATATTATTTTTAAAATCTAAATTTAGACATATATAAAAATAAAATTTATACATATTATATTTTAGAAATCAATAAACCCATATATTTCCTTTCAAAACTTTGGAAATCATTTTCTAAAATATAGACCAACGGTGTCCTTATATAATTTTCTATCATATGGTCAAGTGATACAGATATTTATCACTTCAATCCACAATTAAAATATCTACGGGTATATATTATTTCAACCGCGATCCCAAAGTTCAAAATCAATGAAAATCGCTTGGGTTTATCTTTTCAACCCATAACGATTTTCTCCTGTTCTACAATATCGTTCGGGTATGTATCATTTAAACCCGTAAGGAATTCTAAACAAACAGGGAACTTAAGAGTGAGAACATATATGATAATAATATAACATATTAACAATAGGCATATATCATTAGTAATGAATTAAATAAAATATAAACAATAGGATATAGTGTCATATATCATAGGTGGACAATTGCAGATAACGACATGTCATATTTAACAATTTAATAACTAACAATTCAAATTTTAAAGCATATTTAATTGTCTTTTCAAGTGAAATCAAATTTACTAACTATAAGAATGTTAATCGTGAGTGATTGCTCACCTTTCGAGCCTAGAGAGATAACAAGAACAAAATGCAACGAATCCAAGAACAAAATCTAAAGTTCGGCACGATGAAAATGAATTCGACAAATAAAGTAGAGCACTACAAACATGAATTTACGAAACAAAATATATACATAGTTGTATGAACGATACATATCTATATAAATTATATTTTAAAGCCACCGTTCAATTCAATACACGAATTAGAATAAAATCATCATATAATTTTGAAATCGACTTTTAATTTAATTAAAATAACACATCTTTATTTTATATTGAATATCAATATCTATTAAAATACATATATTTATCTTTCAAAATTCTCAAATATAAATTTAACCATAATGTGTGTGTATATATATCTGGTATAACAAAATTTATAATAAAACGTTTTAAACATATTCATATACTTTTAAAACATATAAAATATATATATATATATATATTTCCCAAAGACCAAACTCACAAAATCTGGACAATATATTAAAAAATATAGATGTATAAGGAACCAATATATATAGAGTCAGTAATATATATACATAGATACTTTATAATGAAATTTAAACACACGCCAGAACTTTATAATATAATCTATACATAATACACTCTTCTATATATTCAACCGTAAGTAAAATAAAATATGTGAAACAAAAGAAACTGAAATAAACAGTTTATAAAAGAATAAGAAAACAAGTCTCAGGAAACGAATATAAAGGCAAATAAAATATAAATATAGTAGTACTATCTTTCCCAAAAACCAATATATATATGTATATATATATTCATTTTAAATATTAGCATTACATAATATATATGTATACTTAAGAATACATCAAATATATACCTTTATATTTAACTAATATATAAACTGTAGATGCCGAAGACATATATATTTAACTTATATATAGTATATACGTCTTTTGTACTATAGCAGATCAAATGATATGAAGGAAATATTGAATTTTTTTTATTTAGATAAAACAACGGTGGGTTTGAGGTGGTTAAAGGAACGGTTTGGTCTCAAGATGGAGGAGATGCGGAGGTGGAGAGGTAATCGGATTTCGGATGGTGATGGTCTGGTGAACGTGAAAAGGAGGGAATGGTAGTAGATCTAGGTGGCAGTGGAAAGGGCTGAGCAATGGGAAGCTTCAGTTGTAGGCGAGCATGACCGTGGCTGCTCATGGAGATGGGAGGGTCGGTGAGTCAAGCGGGTTGTTAGAGCAGAGGAACAAGGCCGCGGAGGTATTTGGTCGGTTGGCATGGATTATGAGAGGCTGCTGACGTGGGGTTGCAACGGTCGAAGCAAGGAGGTGTCGGTGGTCAGTGGGTAGAGGTGGATGCATGTTGAGGCATGGAGGAAAGGCATGGCTAGCTTGGTGGGAAGTGCATGGGTTGATGTTGGAGAGAAAGTGGCGGAACAGTTGGAGTCTCGGTTGATAGGCGAAGTAATATGCGACTGTATATATATGTTATGATCCTTACTTTTCACACTGGATTAAACAAAATTGAAAAGGGGAAGAAATAATTTGAGGGGAAGGGAAGAAGATGTCTCAGGCAAAAAGCATAAATTATATATATATATATATATATATTTCAATTGCAAATGAAAGAATGAAGAGCACATGTAAAAGCATGCAGGATTTCCATCCAAATATAGATATAACTTCCAGGTATTATACTATAATATTTTCTCAAAGAGAAAATAAAATAAAAGAGAGTGAACAGAGAAAGAAAATGGAGTGCCTCGGAGATGAAGGAACGAATAGAATAAATATCTATCAATGGAAATAGTGACAATGGATATTCAATTCTAGAAATAATAAAAGTTGGTGATAGGTTGGAATAATAAAAGTCACGCATGCTAATTCAGGAAGTATTAAACGCAGATGACCGTTTGATTTTCAATTGTTGGCAAGTTTGAATGGACACAAGAAATGGATGGCACAAACGAGTTTCGATATGGTTATCTGTTTCATAAATTCCATCATGCACCGGACATCAAAATTGATAGTTGCGTATACAGTGGAGATCAACACGAAGAGACGAATAGAATGGTACACAGATATCAGTGATACGACTATTCTATCAAAAGTCAATATTTTGCTGCAAAACTGCTGCAAATTTGTCGAATATAAGATAAACGAGGCTGGAGAAGTCCAAATTTGATGAAACGAAAGATGATGTCTCACTCAGAAAATTGTAACCATTTTTATTATGTAAAAATATTCAAATTTCAAAAACATTTTATTTTAACAATATTAACTAATTTTAAATTGAAATAGAAAATTACAAAATGGAATTAACTTCCATATTTTTTGATGAAAATCTTACATTTGCTATGTTTAAATAAACGTATCTCAAATATCAAATTTTCATTTTCGAATTCAATTATTTAAAATTTCTTAGAAATTCTGTAACATCCTGATATTTTCAACCATTCGCATCCACTCATGTCGGACTTGAATTGCTCAAAATATCAAATTGTTAATTTTATTTGGCAAAACTCATCATATACAGTAAATAAAATAATCACAGAATCACAGACATAGAGTAATATAACAATAAGCAGCAGAAACAAAAGAATAGTAGTTTACGAAGCTACTATATATAACAGAGTTAAATAAGATACAACAAAAGTCTCAAATACAATAATCAAATACAAGATTAGAATGCATCATTGGAATCAACTGAATTACTAGATGCTGAAAAGATGTAGATGGATCTCCAAGCGAAGCTCCAACTCCAAACGTGAGTCTCAAAAGTTGTACAACTCAGTCTAACCCAAGTGTAAAGCAAAATGCAAAACATTTGAGTCAGAATTAACATTCTTATGTCAATAAATCCAACTTAAGTGAAATAACAACTGAAAAACAAGTAACTCAAAGGATGTTTGGGATAACCATCCTCTAAGGATCCGTTAAACTATCTACTATGTAGTAATATACGCTATTATAATAATGTCTATAGTAAAGTAAACTATTAAAATAGCATTAAGGCGTTACCCATTTCCCCCTTAACACATTTTGTATATTCCTGCAGTCTACACAATACTGTAATCTCCCCCGTACTGGGCATCGTCAGAGGGCACTCCATAGTTATGGTACAAAACAAACTTGTAGTGGTCTTGCTAAGGTAGGTGACACGGCATAAGTAGGCAATGCCAAGGTAGATATACCAATTACACTTCTGGGCTGGTGGTAATGCATAACAACAACTACCGCCCACCTCGAGCCACACTCCCAATTCAAAGATGCGCACCAAATCAATCACAAAGTATTAGAATGGCAATCGAAGAAGTGTGTCCGATCGGAGGAGATACCTCACTTGGCCCGTCGAATGCTCCATTTTTGGCCACCTTATGCCAACTCATAGAAGTCGGGTCCATGTATATACCTCATATAGGATCGTCGCCACCATACTACTTCATTCTGGAATCTCCACTGTGTACACGGTTGTTAAAGTGGTTTTCGGTATTGGCGGAGAGTATGATATTATCCGATCCCGGTCTCTTTAACAACTAATCGTTATTATAATACCGCAGTCATTTCAAAATAGTTTATACTTCAAAACCAAAATATCATTGCCATTTCAAAACTATATCAATAAGATATCATTTCCATTTCAAAACCATATCAATACAATATCATTTCCAAAAGCATAGCACTTCCAAGTAATAATACTTGAAATTATAAGCCTTTGAAAATCATAACACTTTGAAATCATAATATTGTGACGACCCGTCTCCTCGACCCTCAGAAATTGACATTAATACATCCACGGTATTCACGAGCCATAAATCCAAGTGCCGGGGAGGCAGATTATTAGGGGTGTAAAGGAAAATAAAGATAAATGATAACAGAATAATAGAATCTCACATCGCATTCAACATTTATAATTGTAACGATCATAGTCAAATACAAATCTAGCGGGATAGTTATCTGTCTATCCGTACATATGCTAGAAATACATACTACATAACACAGCAGAAAATGGGTAGATAACTACATAAGGTACTTTAACTTCATAGCTCCAAAAGCCTTGTCCAAAATGCTCCCCAACATGCTCCAAAATGCTCCTAAGGTATCCTGACTACACGGCTGCCTGAAAAAAAGGGCACCCAGAGTTTAAAGAGAAAAACAAACTCTGGGTCAGTCGTCGGACTGGCGTGGGAACTCAAAGTACGATATTTGAAAACAAAAAGGTATCTAATAAGACCACACCGCACATAAACACGGAATGGCTTTTTAGCTTATGATAACCAAAACTCTTTATTACCCAAAATTTAGGGATATTATTTTTAATGACATTCTTTGAAAACATTTGCAAATAAACTTACTAATTGTGACGACCCGGAATTTCTAACAATTTAAATTTGAATAATTAATTGATTTTAAATATTTAAAAGTTAATTTTAACTTGAATTCAAGATGACAATAATTTCTTGATAATTAAATCATTGAATTATATAGTTTAAATGCTGAATTTAATAATTGAAATTGTGTAGATTTCTGAACCTGAGATTCTAAGCCTGTTTAAAGTAATTTGAAGGCTTATAAAATTTATAATGATGATATTGGAAATAATAGAATGGCTGAAATAAAATTTTGAAGGTGATTTGTTTGATTTTAATAATATATCGTTTAAATTGGAATTTAAAAATAGCCTTCCGAGGCACAGTCTCGGAATTTAATGAAACTAGTTCCATTGGATCTGTAATAGTTAGTTATTATCGGATTTCAATTTTCGTAGCAATCGGAGTTGTCGTTTGACCTTGGCAGCTCAAAATGCTTAGAACTATTCTAATTGATTTATTTTAAAACGGATCGTTTTCTTCTGTAAATCGTGCATACGATCGACTTAGGTTCTGAAACACGTTTTATTATGTTCGGGACACGTGTAGAATCTTATAATTGCCTAACGACATTTCCTAAAAGGGGTTCGAATTTAAATGGTAGTTTATGTGACGTTTTGAAGCTATAATAAAATTTAAAGAAATAAGGTCATAGATATTTTCCTTTAATCGTACTCAAGAAGCCTCTCGCCCACCTATTTTTATTTCCCCGTCTCCCTCACATTGATAAGCAAAAATCGATCAAAAAAAAGAGATAATGGCCGAAGCCGGCTTCATCAAAATCAAACGTACGAATTAAAAATAAAACTAAATTTTCGAAATGGCCGAAGCCCTTGCGTTCAAAGGGAGGAGAAAGAAAGGGGAGGCCAAAGTCGCGATCGATTGGGAACTAGGGTTTTGCCTTGCGACCGAGTCGCGACGAGGCAGCGGGGTCGAGTAGCGAGGAGCTTCGCAAGTTCGAGGGCAAGCAAAGATAGCAAGGTCCAGGCGTTCGGCAGTGGCGTGGGTTGTCGACTGATGGGAGGAGGAGTTCTATGATTTTGGGAGCGGGTCAACAGCAGGAAGGTAAATAGTATTTGATTTTTTTTAAAAAAAAGAGAAAAAAAAGTTTCTGAAACACCTTACAGATTGTTTAAAATATATTCAGAACTTATACCATTTTGATTGGTTTAAAATACCTTACAAATTGTTTAACATTAGTTTAAAACCTTACAGATTGTTTAAATAAAAAAAGTGAAGATTTTGAGTAAGAACTTATAACTTACAGATTGTTTAAAACACCTTACAGTTCCATTGGTTTCTGAAATTTTATATATTCAGAACTTACAGATTGTTTAAAAAAAATGTTAGAATTTTATATGAAGATAGGATTTTTAAATCTATATATTATTTTATAAGTAAGATTTTGGGAAGAGGAAAAGGGTAGACATGGGAGTTTGGGTATTGGAAATTTTAGAGATTATCTTGTTGAAATAAATTATTTGAGGAAATTGGTTGAAATTAGAATTTATTCGATTAAAACCAATTTGTTAATTTTAAATTTAAGTATTAAATGGTAATTGATTTTCGATTTATTTCAAATGTTAATAAATCATATAAATTATTATTCAAGGTCAACATCTGAAGGGAACCAAGTCGAGATAGGATTTGGATTGCAAAATCAAAGGCGAGTAAACCTCACTCAGTCGGAGCTTTATTTAGATTTAAATGGATTGGTTGAATGATTAAATTTATTGGATGTACACTAATGATGATATGACTTTGGTTTTGGTTGGTCCTCAAGTTAATTGGGTTTGACTCGAGGTATATTGGGTTTTAAGTTGTATTAAACTTAAAACATAAATAAAAAAATGCCTTCATCTTAAAATTTAATAAGGGGTTTGAATTAATTAATTAAGTTAAAGTTAATTAATTAAGTGTAAGTAATTCAGAATAATCATTGGATGGCTGGGTAAATAATTACTTAATGAAATTAATAAAATTGTTTTGAGGAATAAATCAAGAAATTAATTAAGGTTATTAATTTAGGAGAAATTTGAGTAATAAAGTAAATAAATGGATAATTAATTACAGGCTGAAATTAATCGAAAGTGATTGATATTGTGGTTGAATTAAAGTAATTAATTTAGATTAGAACAAATTAAAATATAATTGAAAATAGTTAACATAATTAATGATGTAATTGAAGATTGACTAATTAAGATGAACTAATCAGTAATAAGTGACTTATGGGAAGTTAATTGGTATAAGTAATTAAAGATTAATGTATTTAAATAATTAATTAAATAATGAAGTAATTAAGATTACTTAATGATCATGGTTGAGCCTGATTAATATTGTGAAGTTAATTTAAGATAATTACTTGAATGTAATTGAGAAATAATTAATCCAGGTGATTAATTAAGATGAATAGTGAAAGGTTGACGAATTAATTGATTTGGAGTTAATTAATATTGAATGAAGTAATCTAAATGAATGTAGTTAGGAATTCAATTAGATTCAGTTGATTGTTTGGTATGCGATTTAGCTTTGCTTATGGATGATTGTATGGTATTGGATGCTTGAATGAGTTGATACCTTTAATATGAGATGTTGCGTATCTCGTATGGATAATTTGGAAGAGGCCGGGATCGGGTATTGGAAAATACCCGAAACCACTGAAAATATTTTTATGGGTTGATATGTGGAATCTATATGCTGGAGTGAAGTGATTTTAAAGGGATTGGACTATTTAAACCTAAGCTTTGGTACTTAGGAAATGGATGTGTGAAATTATTTATGTTTTTAACATACTGTGAACTTGTAAAATTTGTTTGAGTAACCCCGGGTTTATTTAGTTGTATGCTGTTATTCCATGTTGGATGAGTTTACTCACGCTGGTTTCCAGCCTGACCCGGGTGTTACTTTGGTGTAATGCTCGGGTCGGACCGACTATTACAGATTTTCAGGTAGGACGTTCTTGAGCTCAGGAGGCGAGCTGGATGGCAATATCGTATAGAGTATTCCACTGTATTTGTATTATTATTAATCTGAGACTTGATAATTGTAAATATTCAGTGACTGTATATAATGTGAAACTCTTATGTATATTAAATGTAATCGATAAATATAGTATTCTTTTGCAAACTGTTATTATTTATTATATTTTATCCGCTGCGAATGTGAGATGTTTGGTGTTTCTGTTCTTCTTCTTCTATCTCTTTCTTCTTTTTCATAACTATCTAGAATTTTCGGCTTCGAAAATTCCGGGTCGTTACAGTTGGTATCAGAGCTGAAAGGTTAAGCGAGAACCTTGGCTCTGGTGGGGATTACTCATTGAATAGAATCCGTAATACTCTAGGATGAGTTATGTGTGTGTGTATGTATATATATATATATATATATATATATATATATATATATATATATATATATATATATATATAAGCGCGTACTTGTTATTTTCTTATAAGATTTTAAATGATTTTATATAAAATATATTTTGATATATTAAGCAATGTTTCCTTCTAATAACTATTAAAGTGATTGGTTGCTAAATTTATTGAAATGAAAACTAAGAAGTAATATAATACAACCAAACTGAAGTCTTGAATTGAAATTAAATTAAATAGAAATAGAAATACAACTAAATTAAAATTTAAGTGATTGAAATGAAATTCTAAATCTGATCCCAGAATTTGAAAATTTTGTTTCAGAATAATGAAAAAATAATAATAATAATAAATAAGTATTATTTGGATAGTTGGGGCTTGTTGCAAACAATGGATTGAGAGAAGTTAAATAAATTGGAATTTAACTTTGGGAAAGTTAAATAAGTGTAGAAAAAGCAAGCTGAATTGAAAATTTCAAGATGAAATTGAGATTTAACTTGGAAAGTTAAATGGTTGATTTGAATTGGGAATTTATGTGATCTCAAAATGGGTTTGGGATTTAAAAATTGAGAATGGATGGACGTTTTAAAAATAAATTGGATGACATCATTCTATTGTTAATGGAAATCTTTAAAATTGCGAATTGGATTTGTTTTAATAAATGAGGAATAAAGTGTGGTAATATATTCATTATTGAGATAAAAAGGGAAATCTAACTTTAATTTGAAATTAAGGACAAGGAATCACTTTAAACTGGAAATTTGAATAATTAAATGGTAAATTAAACTTGTTTAAGAATCGGCTTCAAACTGGAAGATAAAATTGAATAAGAAATTAAATAAAAATTGTATTGAAATCTTATTTGAACCTTGAAATACATAAGTAAAGATAATTTAAAACGGAATTTTGAGAATTGAACTCAGAAATTAAATTGATTAAAAACTTTGAATAAAAGTTAATTTGGTTTAAATAGTTAAACCAATCTTTGAGAATTTAACTCGAATTTATATAATTCGAGATAGTTTAAATTCAAGATCTAAATTGAATTAGTTCAAAATTGAATTTGGTTTGAATTAAGTGGATTGGTGATTGAAGATGTATAAGTTTAAGAATTTAAATGAGAAATTGAATTGGATTATGTTGAAATAATTTGAATTTGAAATAGGTTAAATTGATAATAATTCAAATCGATTGGAATACTTTGAAAATTTAATTAAAGTCGAACAGGATTAAAATCAAATGGAATTTGATTTAAATTGGGAAGAGAATCAAGATTGATTCTCGGGTCAGACCGAGTATTACAAGTTTTCAGGTAAGGACGTTGTGGAGCTTAGGAACGAGCTGGATGGCAGGAACGTTGGAGTATTGCCGCTGGATATATTACTGCATATCTAGGAAGTATTGTTTGTATATGTCCACTGTATGTATATATGTTGTAACTCTGATGTATACAAATAAAAATCGACAGATACAGTTTTCTTTTGTATAACTGTTATTATTATATGATATTATATTTTGATCCGCTGCGAATGTGAGTTTTCTGTGTCTTGTTCTTGTTTCTTCTTCTTTCTTTTTTTCTTCTTTCTAACTATCTGGAATTTTCGGGATCGAAATTTCTGGGTCGTTACATTCGACTTGAATTGGGTTTAAATAAAATTTAATAGAAATTGAAGTTATTCAAGCTGGAATTGAGCCAATTAAAGGGAAATTCGTTGGAAAGTGAACAGTTTGGCTCTTGGCTATTTTTAATATAAATTGTTTTAATATAAACTTATTTTCCTAGCTATTATATATATATATATATATATATATATATATACAAGTCTTCTTTCTTAAAGCCAAATTATTTTATACTTGTTTTACAATTATTTTTGGAGCTATTTAACTGTTTTTCAACTGTTTTATAAACTAATTACTATTTTTCAACTATTTTACAAATAAATTACTATTTTACAACTATTTTGCAATTATCTGAAAATTCTGAAACTATTTAACTATTTTCCAACTATTTTATAATTAGTTAACTATTTTACAACTATTTTGCAAATTATTGATTATTTTTCAACTACTTACCTATTTTATAAAAAAAAATTCAAGCTATTTTCTAACTGGTCAGAGTTCAAACTGTTATTGATTTCAAAAAAAAACCCAACTGGGATAAGAATTGGGATAATAATCCAAATGGGGATTAAGGCAAATGTGAATAAGTGAATGAAAATTTAAGTGAATGTGAATAGAAAGGAAATAGATATTGGAAAGAGTAATCAAATTTGAATATTTGATTTTGGGTAAACAAAGTTATATCTTTGTTATATATTCTCACTTTGTTGAATCTATTATTAGAAGAAAAAGGATTTTGGAAGTGTTTGGAGTATAAAAGGAATTTTATACAAGTTTATAGTGGTCCAAAGTTTTAAAATTTATATATATAGGTATATATATAAAGGATCTTATGAGGATTTTGGAAAAATTGGGAACCTTTGGATTTGGAAAGGCTTTTGATTTTTGGGTAAAATCAATATTGGAATTTGGAAAGCCTATTTTGAGAATTATCGATTTTGGTATAATCGATTTTGTGTAAAGGAGCTTTGTATGAGATCATACTAGGTGTATGATTTGAAAGATACTATATGTGTATAGTATAAAGTGTTTTGACGATGGCTCTGGGGAAAAAGGCGCTTCCTTGAAATGAACTTCTCAGGAGTGCCACCGGGTGGTGCTGCCTTGAGCCCTAGGGAGGTTCTAAAGTTGATCCTGTGAGGAGTCCAGACAAAACTAGTTCCTGAGGATTATGAGTAGTGTATACCATAGTGGAAGTCGTGTGTGCCGCTGAGAGCCAACAGTCTGTGTTTGATTTTATATCGGTAGAATGCGACCTATGGTATAGCATAGCGAAAGTCGTGTGTGCCGCTGAGAGCCAACAGTCTGCGTTTGATTTTATATCGGCAGACTGCGACCTATGTAGGAGTGGAGAAGTTTCATTTCGATGGCGAAATCAGAGGCCGCTGAGAGCCTGCAGCTACATGGACTTTTGCTGCAATGGCAGCGTAACCCTGGGTGTAACTGTGATCTGTTGTGTGGGTTCCATGGCGTAATCGAGAGGCCGCGGAGAGCCTGCAGTTGCATGGACTTTTGCTGCGACGACAACGTAACCTTGGGATGTAACTGTAACCATGGATAGGGGTAATGTTCTCAGAGCATTCTCACCAAAGATATTTCCTCTATATTTTCAAAAACTGATATCTATATTTTCAAAAGTATTTTCACTGGATGTTGAAAATGGGTCGGCTAAATACTTATAGATTTTCAGTCCTACGCCTGATCAACGTATGACTGAATTTCTGTGAGAACAAGGATGGACTGGTAGAGACATCGACTTATAAAAAGTATTTCTTATAAAGAGTTATTTTAATAGTATTGTGTGACTTTAAAAGCTTTTCTAAAATTTCGAAACAAAGGTGTTGGGATTTTGGAATATCAAAGGAAATCCAAACTGAAATTATAAAATTAAAACTCGAGAAAATTTAATGAAGTGATTCTTTATAATTAAAGGAAATCGAATATTAAATTAAAAGTGGGAGTAAACCAATCGACTAAATAAACTATTTAATAGTGTATGTTAATAAAATTTAACTTGGGTAAAACAAATGGTTGTAAATTAATAATGGAATTTAGTAATGAATTCGGATTGTAAATTGAATTCGACTTGGATTTGATAATAAATAAATAAGAAGAGATGTTGTGAAATAAAAATAAAATAGAGTTGGATTGAGAATGAGATAGTTTAAATTACAAACAAAATTCAAGTGTGATTTTTGTAATATTTAACGAAATTTGTAAGTAAATTGGATATAATGCAAGAGAATTGTAATAGAATGGTTTGAGTTGCAAATAAAATCCAGATGAGTAGAAATAGTTCGAGAATGGCTTTGTATTAATGGAATAAATCCGAAAATGAACTAAGTAAGTAAATTTAAAATTTAAAATGGGATTAACCGAATTAAAAATAAAATAAATAGACGAAGTCTGATTAAATAAAAACTAAATCAAAGTTGTAATTTGAATTGGATTATCAAACTAAACTTAAATTCGGTGGCATATGTGCTTGAATGTTATTTTATAAATGGAGAAGGTGTAGTAAAATTAAAATTGAATGGATGGGCTAACTGAATTCAATGGAATTTGATTAAATGAGAATCAAATAGAAGTAAATTTAAGTTTGATGTTGGAATAAATTAAAGTAAATTAAATTAAGTTTAAAACTTATGGAAGCTTGGCTTCGAATAAGGGTGAAAGCCCATTCAATAAAAACTTGGATTGAATTAATTTGGGAAATGGTTATTAATTTATAAGTATTGGATGTGCCAAGCTTAACAAATTGTTTTGAATGGAACAATTGCGGAAATGAAATGAAATGCAATGAATGGTGGGTGAATAAATTAGAAATGAAGTGGTATTAATTACAGAATGAGTTGAAAAGTAATTTGAAGTAGTTATAAACTAAATAAATACTCTATTAAGCGAATATTGACGAATTGGTATAGAATGAATCGTCGTATGACGTAAATAAAAGTAATTAAAATTCTATGGGCTGATAGAGATTAAATAAATTGATTTTGAAATCAAGTAAATTGAATATGAGCTTGTTTGGATTTAAAATCAATAGGATGTAAGAAATTGAGTTGTGAACCATTAAAATCGAATGAAATGGCTTATGAATTGGTGGAAAGCAATTGAATTAGATTTGAAAACATATAAATTGCTCATGGAAGTTATTTCAAATGCATTTCCTTTAGAATTGAAGTGTTATAGTCGTTTAAGTAAGAGAAATGTTGTAAACTTCATATATATAGTGCTTATATGTTTAAATTGAATAAGTACAGGTGCCTGAAGGCCATTTGGCTGGTTTGGATTGCGCTAATTGCTTAAATTAATAAGCTGCTTTCTTAAAATGTTAAATAAGGTACGCCTACGCAATAAAAATAGGAAATATGAACTGTTTTTGCTTTTTCCGACCGGGTGGGTCGATGTATATTTATTTATATCTCTTGTCAAATTGCAAAAGCTCCTCCGTACAAGGGAGACTCTGCCAAAATTTTCCAAAAATTTTGGGAGTTGGAAAAGTTTTGAAAAAATAAAATTGGTTAACGACAAAACGATTTCAAATTGGGAATTAAAGTAAATTAGTAAATGAAACTAATATGAATCAGATATACATGAAGATTAAATTCAACATTCAAAATTTTAAGTAAATTGAATTCGTATAGAAGTGGGGAAAACTAGTTGAATAGAAATGGATATGGAAACCTATATAAGAGAATGTATAAAACGATTTGAAATTACGATTGAATATGGTTGCTAATCAAGATATGCAGGTATTAAAGGGGAAAGGAATTGGATTTGATTCCAAAAGATAAATTTGTATTGCCCGACAAAAAGGTATGTATTTTAAATTTCTAAATGATATTGGATTGGGTTTTTGGATGTAGCCACTTGGCTTTTGTTTTCTTTTGGAAATTTGGGTTCCTGTAAAGGCCTTTTGTAGTAGTACCGAGCGAGCCACGCAAGGGAGACGCTGGCAAAATTTTTTGCAAATTTAGAGAGCTAGAAAAATTTGATAATTCAAAATTTGATTTAAAATTGAAATGTAGATGATTGAGAAAAAAATGATATTGTTTGAAACTATAGATAATTTTAGAAAGTGGTTAAGGTGTTAGTGGGTCTTTAATAAAGGATAGTTGGTAGGAGGTTGATTGTGAGTTTTTGGAAAAAGTAAACGGGTATTGGACCATTCCTCCTAACTAGTAATTTCGGGGACGAAATTCTTTTAAGGGGGGAGGAATGTGACGACCCGGAATTTCTAACAATTTAAATTTGAATAATTAATTGATTTTAAATATTTAAAAGTTAATTTTAACTTGAATTCAAGATGACAATAATTTCTTGATAATTAAATCATTGAATTATATAGTTTAAATGCTGAATTTAATAATTGAAATTGGGTAGATTTCTGAACCTGAGATTCTAAGCCTGTTTAAAATAATTTGAAGGCTTATAAAATTTATAATGATGATATTGGAAATAATAGAATGGCTGAAATAAAATTTAAAGGTGATTTGTTTGATTTTAATATATCATTTAAATTGGAATTTAAAAATAGCCTTCCGAGGCACGGTCTCGGAATTTAACAAAACCAGTTCCATTGGATCCGTAATAGTTAGTTATTATCGGATTTCAATTTTCGTAGCAATCGGAGTTGTCATTTGACCCTGGCAGCTCAAAACGCTTAGAACTATTCTAATCGATTTATTTTAAAACGGATCGTTTTCTTCTGTAAATCGTGCATACGATCGACTTAGGTTCTGAAACACGTTTTATTATGTTCGGGACACGTGTAGAATCTTATAATTGCCTAACGACATTTCTTAAAAGGGGTTCGAATTTAAATTGTAGTTTATGTGACGTTTTGAAGCTATAATAAAATTTAAAGAAATAAGGTCATAGATATTTTCCTTTAATCATACTCAAGAAGCCTCTCGCCCACCTATTTTTATTTCCCCGTCTCCCTCACATTGATAAGCAAAAATCGATCGGAAAAAAAGAGATAATGGCCGAAGCCGGCTTCATCAAAATCAAACGTACGAATTAAAATTAAAATTAAAATTTTGAAATGGGTGAAGCCCTTGCATTCAAAGGGAGGCGAAAGAAAGGGGAGGCCGAAGTCGCGATCGATTGGGAACTAGGGTATTGCCTTGCGACCGAGTCGCGACGAGGCAGCGGGGTCGAGAAGCGATGAGCTTCGCGAGTTCAAGGGAAGCAAAGATGGCAAGGTGGAGGCGTTCGGCAGTGGCATGGGTTGTCGACTGATGGGAGGAGGAGTTCTATGATTTTGGAAGCGGGTCAACAGCTGGAAGGTAAATAGTATTTGATTTTTTTTAAAAAAAAAAGAGAAAAAAAAAAGTTTTTGAAACACCTTACAGATTGTTTAAAATATATTCAGAACTTATAACATTTTGATTGGTTTAAAACACCTTACAAATTGTTTAACATTAGTTTAAAACCTTACAGATTGTTTAAATAAAAAAAGTGAAGATTTTGAGTAAGAACTTATAACTTACAGATTGTTTAAAACACCTTACAGTTCCATTGGTTTTTGAAATTTTATATATTCAGAACTTACAGATTGTTTAAAAAAAACAAAATGTTAGAATTTTATATGAAGATAGGATTTTTAAATCTATATATTATTTTATAAGTAAGATTTTGGGAAGAGGAAAAGGGTAGACATGGGAGTTTGGGTATTGGAAATTTTAGAGATTATCTTGTTGAAACAAATTATTTGAGGAAATTGGTTGAAATTAGAATTTATTCGATTAAAACCAAATTGTTAATTTAAAATTTAAGTATTAAATGTTAATTGATTTTCGATTTATTTCAAATGTTAATAAATCATATAAATTATTATTCAAGGTCAACATCTGAAGGGAACCAAGTCGAGATTGGATTTGGATTGCAAAATCAAAGGTGAGTAAACCTCACTCAGTCGGAGCTTTATTTAGATTTAAATGGATTGGTTGAATGATTAAATTTATTAGATGTACACTAATGATGATATGACTTTGGTTTTGGTTGGTCCTCAAGTTAATTGGGTTTGACTCGAGGTATATTGGGTTTTAAGTTGTATTAAATTAAAACATAAATAAGAAAATGCCTTCATCTTAAAATTTAATAAGGGGTTTGAATTAATTAATTAATTTTAAGTTAATTAATTAAGTGTAAGTAATTCAGAATAATCATTAGATGGCTGGGTAAATAATTACTTAATGAAATTGATAAAATTGTTTTGAGGAATAAATCAAGAGATTAGTTAAGGTTATTTATTTAGGAGAAATTTGAGTAATAAAGTAAATAAATGGATAATTAATTACAGGTTGAAATTAGTCGAAAGTGATTGATATTGTGGTTGAATTAAAGTAATTAATTTAGATTAGAACAAATTAAAATATAATTGAAAATAATTAACATGATTAACGATGTAATTGAAGATTGACTAATTAAGATGAATTAATTAGTAATAAGTGACTTATGGGAAGTTAATTGGTATAAGTAATTAAGGATTAATTTATTTAAATAATTAATTAAATCATGAAGTAATTAAGATTACTTAATGATCTTGGTTGAGCCTGATTAATATTGCAAAGTTAATTTAAGATAGTTACTTGAATGTAATTGAAAAATAATTAATCCAGGTGATTAATTAAGATGAATAGTGAAGAGTTGACTAATTAATTGATTTGGAGTTAATTAATATTGAATGAAGTAATCTAAATGAATGTAGTTAGGAATTCAATTAGATTCAATTGATTGTTTGGTATGCGATTAAGCTTTGCTTATGGATGATTGTATGGTATTGGATGCTTGAATGAGTTGATACCTTAAATATGAAATGTTGTGTATCTCGTATGGATAATTTGGAAGAGGCCGGGATCGGGTATTGGGAAATACCCGAAACCACTGAAAATATTTTTATGGGTTGATATGTGGAATCTATATGCTGGAGTGAAGTGATTTTAAAGGGATTGGACTATTTAAACCTAAGCTTTGGTACTTAGGAAATGGATGTGTGAAATTAGTTATGTTTTTAACATACTTTGAACTAGTAAAATTTGTTTGAGTAACCCCGGGTTTATTTAGTTGTATGATGTTATTCCATGTTGGTTGAGTTTACTCACGCTGGTTTCCAGCCTGACCCGAGTGTTACTTTGGTGTAATGTTCGGGTCAGACCGAGTATTACAGATTTCCAAGTAGGACGTTCTGGAGCTCAGGAGGCGAGCTGGATGGCAATATCGTATAGAGTATTCCGCTGTATTTATATTATTATTAATCTGAGACTTAATAATTGTAAATATTCAATGACTGTATATAATGTGAAACTCTTATGTATATTAAATGTAATTGATAAATATAGTATTCTTTTGCAGACTGTTATTATTTATTATATTTTATCCGCTGCGAATGTGAGATGTTTGGTGTTTCTGTTCTTCTTCTTCTATCTCTTTCTTCCTTTTCATAACTATCTGGAATTTTCAGCTTCGAAAATTCCGGGTCGTTACATTAATCTTAGCCGAAATGGTTACCCATATTGCATTTCGAGGCTATTCATTACGCCAATACAAACAAAACCGCAGGTTCTCATTGGAGAGTGGGTTTCCATACAAATGACCATGTAAAGGGACTGCCTTCCGATGGGTACACCTCCAGATGGATGTCCTAAGGAACAACACAAAGAAATCTCTACCAACACAAGACCGGCCAACCTCTATAACTAGATAGTACCGAATATATCATCCCTGGGTCATTACCGACCTTTATTCGAGAGCTCTCTTCGCATACATCCACATTAACTTACATCCCGAACGTCATAGCGAGAAGAAATATATCTAGAAAGGGATGATCATACCCTACTTGGGAATGACCACTTAGCCTTGCTGCATCTAACCCTGTTTCGGTCATTTCCCGTTGATGAGGCTCGAGCCTACACTTACGTTTTCACATAGCACATCTCCTTTCACTTTGAATGGCACATTACCATTCCACATTCACACGACTGATTTCTATAAAAGTATAAATTCCTGAGCTCGTATGTCTCGGGAAAGGGTGTTAAGCTAAGAGAAGGTGTCTTCTTCACCACCGATTGATATACTTTTATAGAGATCACTCATTGTGATTTGGAATGCAAGGTCAGACATTCATCCATACAAATTCGTTCTGGTACTGAACGAAATGAAGGTACTTTCCTCGGTCATTACCAGGCGACAAGCCCTTGTGGTTTTGAGGTTTTTCATTACAAAGAGACCACTACTAAGATATAGTGAATCAGGAGTTTATCCCCAATTAATCATTAAGTAGTCCCTCGTTATTATTCGTCTCAATGCCTCTGTCTTCAATCATCTTCATTCATCGAACACGAAAACTGGTTCGAAGAGGTTTTCGGATAGGAATCAACCAAATTCGACCCAGGTTCATTCGAAATCCGACCATCGATAAAAATGATTTAATTAGGTGATTGTTTTTCAATTCATTCATTTTTCCTTACCAAAATATCTTCGAGAGATATATATTTTCAAAATATTCTTTTAGTGAATACGGAATCATTTAAACCTTTTTTGAATATTTCTCAAATCATTTTTAAAGTGTATCTTTTGAGAAAATAGGATTATAGAAATCATTCTACTTTCATCCAAAATCAACTTCCGTATTCAACAAGTGCTATGGGTGGAATAACGGTGAGATCACCTTTTAAATTCCACGAATAGGACAAGTTTCCTCTTTGGATTTTAATAATGAGTATAAGAAGACTATTTCTATAAAATCCAAGTTGAGCTTCCGGGCTTTCCTTTCGATATTTTCCGCCCCTCGCCTAAAAAAGAAAACTTAGGCCAGGTAAATTCAGGACACTGGTTGCTCCATCCCTAACCTTAGTTACACACCTCGTTTTCAATTTAGATCTTACAGGCAAGACAAATGTACTAGTCGTTTCCGCATACTCATTTCCCTTTTTAAATCACTTATCTTCTTTTTCAACCATCTTTAAAGTAATGTTAAATTGTTCAAATTTCTTTTGAAATGCTTTATTATAGACTTAAAAACATTTACTAAGGATTTGGGAATGAATTGTTTAGTTTCAAACTTTATTTCAAAGGTTATTGAAAAGCGTTACAAAAAGTGTTGCAAAAAGTGCTTTAAAAGCTATATTCTTCAAAATAACTTTTATATCCATTAGAAATTCATCTTTTCAACTTAAATCACTTCTAAAACATTTTTAAAGAATTTTAGAATTTAAATCATATTTTTAAAACGATTATTTTATCAATTTTCAACTTTGGACATTTAGTGCAAAAAGAGATTTTTCTTGAAAATTGATTTTTTCATATTTCAAAATATACAAGATAATTTCTTGATTTTCTTTTTTTTATGAAAGATATGGATATAAGCATTCGGAAAATTCTTATTTCGAGGAATTATGAACTATATTCCACTTCGTATGTTCATTTGAACTTTTGACGCGAAAATGTGAACTACCATTACGCAGCGCATCAAATTTTTGGCGTATTTTGAGATTCATATCCAAACTTTGTCGAGACAAGTTTAAAAACTTAGGAATCATTTCTAAAGTATTTTCAAACATTTTTCAAAGATATAAATGATTCCATATCACATTTCATTTCTTTTGAAAAGTGATTTCCATGTGATTATACATTGTGTAAATCCGTGACTTGTTTCAACATATATAATCAATATACAACTAATTAACATCCAAACAACGTTTATAACCATTTTAACATGACATATGAACTTGCATATCAATTTATCCACATTTTTATTACAATATCACATAATTCTCATTTATGTACATATTTGCTTACTAACTTTTGCAAATGATGTAAAGGTGGTTGCTTTCTTTTTCAAACACTTAGCAAATATCATTATTAACATCTAAATAACATTTACAACTTGCACAACATCATTTAAATATTTCCTACTTAACAATTTAGAGTTCTCACTTAGTTTGGTTTTGGCGAACGGAAAATCGGCTATAGCTTCGCTACTTAACGTTTTTAGCTTATGATTCCTTGAACGCCTCAACTTAGATGACTCGCCTTCGCTTGGGGAAGGTAAAGAGTGCTCAGCCAAATGGAGGAAGAGGGCGGTGTGAGCAACGTGAGGAAGGAGGAGGAGTTTGAAGTGATTCGGACGAAGTTTTGTCGATATTTTTTCTTCGTTTTATTTTTCAGAATATTTTGGCATAAATTTGTTAAGGTGGAAGCCATTAAAGAAGGTACGAAGAAGCTTGAAATTTCAAGAAGAAAAAGTGTGGAAGGAAGTGAGAAAATGGGTATATGTTTATAGAAAATATTTGAGAATAAAATATAGATTTGTGATTTTACTTAAATAACCTTCCTTAAGAATTAAGTAAACTTATTCAATTCAAAACTTATCATCTACATCACATCACACTTTTAGAATTCAAATACTTTAAAGAATAAGAATGATTACTTTACTTTATGTCACATTTCTTCACTTTATGTCACTTTTCTTTACTTTATGTCACTTTTCTTTACTTTATGTTACATTTGATGTGACATGTGTTTTGTCTTTTTTAGTTTACTTTTGCTAATTACTTTCTAAAATTTTCTAAGTGTGATTACTAAAAGTAACCTTGTTTAGTTAATTGTTAACTATCTTTATATTTTACCATATTTATTAAATTGTCTACACAAAGGTGCAACAACGTTGCGACAACTTTAAATCAACAAACGTTGATTTTTGACAAAATGTTTTACGGTCATATTTTGACGTTTTAGCTAAATTATTTATTTATGTAAACCAAATTTAAAAATAAATTTGTACAATGTCATTTAAAAATATAAACACTCACAAATAAATTAAAATAATTTATTAAACCATTTCAACGTACTTTTCTAAAATAGGATTTTGTCACTTTTGTCGATATAAGCAAATGTTAATATTTTTATGCATATTTCTATTTTCAAATCCTATCGAATATTGTTTGAATCATAAAACCATTTATATTTTATATTTAAAATCATTTTAAATATTATATTTTGAAGTAGTTAAATTTTGGGTCGTTACATTCTCCCATACTTAAAAGAATTTCATCCTCAAAATTAGATAAGAAGAAAATAGCTCAAAAGGAAATATATATTCAATAACATGGAGTATATACAACAAGCGACCACACCACATGCGGTGAGTAACTCAAACGAAAGATAAAGTCTATACATCGATCCTAAACTTAGGATATGCTTTTCTAATTCTATCTTCTGTTTCCCATGTGCAATCATCAGCATCCCCGCTCCATTGAACTTTTACTAACCTTACAACCTACCTTCTTAATCGTTTCTCATCTTGATTCAAGATTCGAACGAGCTTTCTAATAACCGCTAAGTTTGGTTCTATCTCCAAGTCATCCTAAGCAGCTGTTTCCATGATTTGTTCTAGGTCATATATATGCTTCCACAAATGTGATACGTGAAAAACATTATGTACACTAGACAATCTTTCAGGCATTTGTACTCGATAAGCTAGTGGGCCAATTCGTTGGAGTATGAGATAAGTCCAATATATCGAGGTACTAACTTTCCAAATCTTACTAGTTCTCTCATTGGAGGGACTCCCATAAAGAATGAATCTCCAACTGAGAATTCCTGATTTCTACGCCTTCGGTCTGCATAACTCTTTTGTCTATTTTAGGCTTCTTTTAGCTTCTTTCTAATCATATCAACTTTCTCTGAAGCTTCTCTATCATATCCGGGCCAAGCACTAACTGATCTCTGAATTCGATCCAATATGCTGGCGATTTACATGGACGACCATATAAAGCTTCATATGGTGTCATACCGATACTAGCTTGATAGCTATTATTATAGGAGAACTCCATTAAATGTAAATAATTCTCCCACGAGCCTCCAAAGTCTAAAATACAGAAGACCGTTAACTCTTTCCGTCTGTCCATCAGTTTGGGGGTGATATGCAGTACTTATACTCAGCTTGGTTCCCAAAGCTTTCTATAGTGCTTCCCAAAACTGACTAGTGATGATTGGATCACGATCGCTTGCTACACAACTTGGAACTCCATGCAATCGGACAATCTCCTTCATATATATATCTACAAGGCTTGCTGCAGTTCTTGTTGGCTTAATTGGAATAAAGTGTGCACTTTTGGTTAATCGGTCTATGATAAGCCAAATGCCTTCATTTCCTTTCCTTGTTCGGGGTAAACCATCAATGAATCCATGGATATTTGTTCACACTTCCAAGCTGGAATCTCCAAAGGTTGAAGTAATCCCACCATCTTTTGTTGGTCACTTTTTATTCTTTGGCAGTTTCTACACTGGCTGACATTGATAGATATGTCCCTCTTCATACTTTTCCACCAAAATGTACGCTTCATGTTCTTGTACATCTTATGAATCCCTGGATGAATGCTAAGTTTGGCTATGTGGCATTCAGCTAATACTTCTTGCTTAAGATTTCCAACACGCGGAACACAAATTCCTCCATTTAACCACCATACTCCATGGCTGCCTATTTTAAAGCTTGAATTATATACCTGATGTATATTCCTAATGATCTCCTTGAGAAATAGATCCTCCTTTTGTTTTCTGGTGGTCTATTCTAGGAGAGTCGGAGTTACTACCAAATAAGAAATAGTAGCTAACTTCCCACTCAATGCGTCAGCTACTACGTTAGCTTTCCAGGGTGTATATAGAATATCTAGATCATATGACGCAAGAAATTCTAGCCAGCGTTGTTGTCTCATGTTCAAATCCTTCTGGGTGAAAAAATACTTCAAAGATTTGTGGTCGGTGAAGAGTTCGAATTTTTCACCTAAAAGATGGAATATTATTTACTACGGTCAATTCAAAGTTTTATCGAAATAAACTATGAAAGATTCTTACCCAGCAAATAATGTCTCCATATCTTTAGAACGAACACAATGGCTAATAATTCTAAGTCGCGTGTTGCATAATTCTTCTCATGTGTCTTCAGCTGTCTACTTGCGTAAGCAATCACCTTCCCATCTTGCATTAAGACTGCACTAACTCCTTCTCCACAAGCATCTGTATAAACGGTCAATCCACTATTCCCATTTATAATTGCTAAAACTTGATTAATTGTCAATCTCTTCTTTAGTTCTTAGAACATATCTTCACACTTAGGAATCCAGATAAATTTAGCATCCTCCGTTGTCAACTTCGTTAGGTGACCGGCAATTTTGGAGAAGTCTTGAACGAATCTTCTGTAATATCCTGCCAAACCTTAGAAGCTATGAATCTTTTTAGGAGTTTGTGGTGCTTCCAATCTTGAGTAGCCGCAACTTTCCCTGGATCTACTGAAATTCCATCACTTGATATTATATGTCCAAGGAATCTTGCCTCCTTCATCCAAAAATGGCATTTTGAGAATTTGGCTTGAAGCTCATTATTTCTCAATATTTCTGACACACATTCTAGATGCCTTGCGTGTTCTTCTTCTGTCTTAGAGTAGATGAGGGTATCGTCGATAAAGACAAACACAAATTTGTTTAGCACATCTCTAAACACTCTATTCATAAGGTCAACAAAATAAAAGGGTGCATTAGTTAGCCCAAAAGGCACAACCAACCACTCATAGAAAGTATTCGGACCTTTGAATGCAGTTAAATAGATGCAATCTTCTGCGATCCTTAACTGATGGAATCCCGTAGCTAGGTCCATTTTAGAGAAAAGTCAAGCTCCATGTAACTGGTCAAACAAGTCATCTATTTGAGGTAGAGGATACTTGTTCTTAATGGTTTCCTTATTTAGATCTCGATAATCTACACACAATCTCAATGATCCATCTGACTTAGCAACAAAAACTACGGCTTATCCCCAACTTGAATGGCTGGGTCTTATCAGTCCTTTTTTTAATAGCTCTTAGGTTTGGTTATTCAACTCATCCCTTTCTTTCGGAGCCATCTTTCTATCTTGTTGTTTAATTGGCATCGGACCAAGAACTAAACTGATACGGAATTCGATTTCTCGGTGTGGGGGCAAAATTTTACTTCCTTAAAGACATTTGCAAATTCTTTAACAACGGGTATTGTTTCTAATTCTGTCTGGGATGTATCTAAAGCATAAAGAAAACAATCCCTTCTTGGACTAGGATCTTCACAAGGTATTTCTATGATTTTCCCTAACTTTGTTTTCACAGCAACTGTTATTTTCAAACAACCTAGAATAGCTTCATTTTTAGTTAACCAGTCCGTACCAAGTAAAATTTCGAATCCAATAAAATATAAGATGAAAAGATCAAAAGGAAAGTGATGGGGAGGATAGGAAATTGGGGCTTTTTCAGAGTGCATACAAAGATTGGTGGAACCTCCTATAGGATTTGTTACGCAGATATGGTCGTCAACAATTTTAGGTTCAAGTTCTAATTCTTCTACCGTTGTTTTAGAAATAAAACTCTGAGAAGCTCCTGTATCGAATAATACTCTAACTAAAACATCTTTGATAAAAATATTACCTTCCAACACTCCTTTGCCCTTTACATCTTTGGAGGTTGAAGGCTCATCCTTGATCGCATAAACTTTGGCTTGTTCTCCTTTCTTCGTTAGGGGACAATCCTTAATCAAGTGCCCTGGTTTATGACAATTGTAGCAGCTTCTTGGTGCTGATCCTTGAGTTCTGGGTTTTCTACAATGAGTTGATTGATGGCCCTTTTGTTGGCAATTGTAGCAAGTGACATCTTTAAAGCGGTTATCCTGAGATCCTCCTTTGGGTTTTCCCTACCATTGCTTCTTGCCATTGAACTTCCTTTTCTTCTAGTTATTATTGTTGCTTTCTAGTACTACAGGTGGATATACCTTATCCAAAGCTTAATATCTGTATCCCATGTCTATTTAGTCTACAAATGGTTCTTTCACATGCCTAGTCATCCTGACATGTTATTGCTTCTTCATTCTAGAAATAAACTTTTCATTCTTTTTAGGAGCGTATCTATCAATCCAAGCCCAAAACGAGATAATTCGTTAAACTTGTTAGCATACTACTCAAACGACATCTCCTCCTCTTGTTTAAAATCCCTGAAATTTCGATAAAACTGGATTTTCCTGCTTTTAGGATATACTCTTCCTCCAGAACTTCTTTGAATCATTCCCAAGAGAAATCGTCGTCTGACTCATTCTGAGTAATAGATTCCCACCAAACTAGAGCTACATCATGTATTTGCCAAGAAGCTAAGAATCTCTTCTACTCATCTCCAATATTCAGTCCTTTGAAAATTCTTTCACACGTGCGGATCCAAGCTTATACTTCAATGGTGGTTTCTGTTCCTTTGAAAGGTTTACCACCAAGGTTGGTATAGTTCTTGCATAAAGTTGCAAAGTAAATTTGGGGCTGTACCGAAACTACTACTTCCTCGACTATTGTAGCTACGGGAGTTTAACCATTTGGGCATTACTTCCTCCCCTACCTTGTACTCTTCTTCCACTCATTTTCTTCTATCTGTATATAGTAAGAAAAAGATCTTTAGGATATATAGACGAGATATCTTAGGGAATGCTATGCAGTATGAATATACTTATTCAAATTAGAAGTTATAATTATGCGCTCTCTCAGACTAAACTCATTCTAGGGCATTACTAACCCTATCTCTAATGAGTCATACCCCAACAAAGCCAAGGTTCTCACTTAACCTTCAGCTCTGACACCAAATGTGATTACCCGTCTCCTCGACCATCATAAAACGACACTAATACATGCACGGTATTCACATGCCCTAAATTCAAGTGCCGAGGAGGCAGATTATCAGGGGTGTAAAGGAAAATAAAGTTAAATGGTAACTGAATAATAGAATCTCACATCGCATTCAACATTTATAATTTAATGATCAGAGTCAAATATAAATCTAGCGGGATAGTTATAACTGTCTATACATACTACATAACACAGCGGAATATGGGTAGATAAATAATAAGGTACTTTAGCTTCATAGCTCCAAAAGACTTGTCCAAAATGCTCCCCAACATGCTCCAAAATCCTCCTAAGGTATCATGACTACACGGCTGCCCAAAAAATAGGGCACCCAGAGTTTAAAGGGAAAAACAAACTTTGGGTCAGTCATGGGACTGGTGTGAGAACTCAAAGTATGATGTTTGAAAACAAAAAGGTATCCCATAAGACCACGCCGCACATAAACACGGAATAGGTTTTTACCTTATGATAACCAAAACTTTTTATTATGCAAAATTTAGGGATATTATTTTTAATGACATTCTTTGAAAACATTTGCAAATAAAATTATTAATCTTAGCCAAAATGGTTACCCATATAGCATTTCGAGGCTATTCATTATGCCAATACCAACAAAACCGCAGGTTCTTATTGGAGAGTGGGTTTCCATACAAATGACTAGGTAAAGGACTACCTTCCGATGGGTACACCTCTAGATGGATGCCCTAAGGAACATCACAAAGGAACCTCTACCAACACAAGACCGGCCTACCTCTATAACTAGATAGTACCGAATATATCATCCCCCGGTCGTTACCGACCTTTATCCGAGAGCTCTCTTCGCATACATCCACATTAATTTACACCTCGAACGTCATAGCGGGAAGAAATATATCTAGAAGGGGATGATCATACCCTACTTAGGAATGGCCCATTTAGCCTTGCTGCATCTAACCCTGTTTCAGTCATTTCCGGTTGATGAGGCTCGAGTTACGATTACCTTTTCACATAGCACATCTCCCTTCACTTTGAATGGCACATTGTCATTCCACATTCACATGACTGATTTCTACAAACGTATAACTTCCTAAGCTCGTATGTCTCGGGAAAGGGTGTTAAGCTAAGAGATGGTGTCCTCTCCACCACCGACTGATATACTTTTATAAAGATCACTCATTGTGATTTGGAATGCAAGGTCAGACATTCATCCATACAGGTTTTTCTAGAACTAAACGAAACTAAAGGTACTTTCCTCGACCATAACCAGGCGGGAAGCCCTTATGGTTTTAAGGTTTTTCATAATAAGGAGACCACTTCTATAATATAGTGAATCAGAAGTTTATCCCCAATTAATCAACAAGTAGTCCCTCGTTATTATTCGTCTCAATATCTCCATCTTCAAATATCTTCATTTTTCGAACACGTACACTAGTTCGAAGTGGTTTTCAGATAGGAATCAACCAAATCCGACCCTGGTTCCTTCAAAATCCAATCACTGATAAAAATGATATAATTAGGTGATTGTTTTTCGATTCATTCATTTTCCTATACCAAAATATCTTCGAAAGATATATATTTTCAAAATATTCTTTTAGTGAATACGGAATCATTTAAACCACTTTTTGAATATTTATCAAATCATTTTAAAAGAGTATCTTTTGAGAAAATAGGATTAGAGAAATCATTCTACTTTTATCCAAAATCAACTTCCGTATTCAACAAGTGCTATGGGCGGAATAACGGTGAGATCACTTTTAAATTACACGAACAGGACAAGTTCCCTCTTTGGATTTTAATAATGAGTATAAGAAGATTATTTCCATAAAATCCAAGTTGAGCATCCGGGCTTTCCTTTCGATATGTTCCATGCCTCGCCTAAAAGAGAAAACTTAGGCCAGGTAAGTTCAGGGCACTGGTTGCTCCATCCATGGCCTTAGTTACACACCTTGTTTTCAATTTTAGATCTCACAGGCGAGACAAATGTACTAGTCGTTTTCACATACTCATTTTCCCTTTTTAAATCACTTACCTTCTTGTTTAACGATCTTTAAAGTAATTAAATTGTTCAAATTTATTTTGAAATGCTTTATTATTTACTTAAAAACATTTACTAAGGATTTGGGCAAGAATTGTCAAGTTTCAAATTTTATTTCAAATGTTCTTGAAAAGCGTTGCAGTAAGTGTTGCAAAAAGTGCTTTAAAAGCTATATTCCTCAAAAAAAAACTTTTATATCATTTAGAAATTCATATTTTCAACTTAAATCGCTTTTAAAACATTTTGAAAGATTTTTCGAATTTAATTCATATCTTTAAAACGATTATTTTATCAATTTTCAACTTTGGACATTTAATACAAAAAAGGGATTTTTCTTGAAAATTGATTTTTCCATATTTCAAAATATACAAGATGAAATCTTGATTTTCTTTATTTATGAAAGATATGGATATAAGGATTCAAAAAATTCTTATTTCAAAGACTTTCGAACTATATTCCACTTCGTATGTTCATTTGAACTTTTGACACGAAAATGCGAACTACCGTTACTCGACGCGTCAAATTTTTGGCGTATTTTGAGATTCATATCCAAACTTTGTCGAGACAAGTTTAAACGCTAAGGAATCATTTATAAGTATTTTCAAACATTTTTCAAAGGTATAAATGATTGCATATCACATTTTATTTCTTTTGGAAAGTGATTTCCATGTGATTATAGGTCGTGTAAATCCGTGACTTGTTTCAACATATATAATCAATATACAACTAATAAACATCTAAACAATATTTATAAACATTTTAACATGTTATATGAAATTGCATGTCAATTAATAACATTTTTATTATAATATCACATAATTCTTATTTATGTATATATTTGCTTACTAACTTTTGCAAATGACTTAAAGGTGGTAGCTTTCTTCTTCAAACACTTATCAAACATCATTATTAACATCCAAATTACATTTATAACTTGCAAAACATCATATAAATATTTCCTACTTAACAATTTAGAGTTCTCACTTTGTTTGGTTTTGGCGAACGGAAGATCGGCTATAGCTTCGCTACTCGACGTTTTTAGCTTATGATTCCTTGAACGCTTCAACTTAGATGGTTGGCTTGGGGAAGGCCAAGAGTGCTCGGCCAAATGGAGGAAGAAAGGGGCATGAGCAATGTGAGGAAGGAGGAGGAGTTTGAAGTGGCTCGGACGATGTTTTGTCGATATTTTTTCGTTGTTTTATTTTTTGGAATATTTTGGCATGATTTTGTTATGGTTGGAAGCCATTAAAGAATGTAAGAAGAAGCTTGAAATTTTGAGAAGAGGAAGTGTAGAAGGAAGTGAGAAAGTGGTTATATATTTGTAGAAAATATTTGAGAATAAATATAGATTTGCGTTTTTACTTATATAACCTTCCTTAAGAATTAAGTAAACTTATTTAATTCAAAACATATCATCCACATCACATCACACTTTTAGAATTCAAATACTTTAAAGAATAAGAATGATTACTTTACTTTATGTCATATTTCTTTACTTTATGTCACCTTTCTCTACTTTATGTCACTTTTCTTTTCTTTATGTCACATTTGATGTGACATGTTTTGTCTTTTTTAGTTTGCTTTTGCTAATTACTTTCTATAATTTTCTAAGTGTGATTACTAAAAGTAACCTTGTTTAGTTAACTGTTAACTATCTTTATATGTTACCATATTTATTAAATTATATACAGAAAGGTGCAACAACATTGCGACAACTTTAAATCAACAAAACTTTGATTTTTGACAAAATATTTTACAGTCATATTTTGACGTTTTAGTTAAACTATTTATTTATGTAAACCAAATTTAAAAATAAATTTGTATAATGTCATTTAAAAATATAAACACTCATAAATAAATTAGAATAATTTATTAAACCATTTAAACATACTGTTCTAAAATAGGATTTTGTCATTTTTGTCGATATAAGCAAATGTTACTATTTTTATGTATATTTATATTTCCAAATCCTATCTAATATTATTTGAATCACAAAACCATTTATATATTATATTTAAAATCACTTTAAATATTATATTTTGTAGTGGTTAAATTTTGGATCGTTACAAATACTTTGAAATCATAATATTTTGGAAAACCATAACACATTCCTTTAACCAGTTTAGATATTAATAATAGTATATATAATAAAATAGTTATAAAATAAAATAGTTTATATAAAATAGTTATAAGTTAAAATAGTTTATTTTAAAATAATTAATATATTAAAATAGTTTATATTAAAAATAGTTTATATTAAAAATGATTTATAAAGTAAAATATAAAATAATTTTAAATATAATTTAAAAAGACTTTATATAATAAAATAGTTTCCTTAAAATTCACAAATCGATTCAAATCAACTCGGATTCCAAATTTCCAATTTGATGAAACCTCAATTCATCAATTTCAATTCAATTCAGTTTCTAAATAAACCATTTCAAATTATATCAATTTCTAATACAGATTTGAGCCATAAAATAAACCATTTCAATTTCAATATATTTCAAAGGTTTAAATATTCAACATTTCAAAACTAAATTTGACAATTTCATATATACATCAAATTCACTTTACTATTATTTATTTTGAAATATTTACTTAATCATTCAAATAACATTCAAATAAAACTTCCAATTTCAAATTTAAATAATACTAAATATACCATTTCAATTTATGTCAATCAGAAATATTCATTTAAATCATTTTTAATCAAAATCAAGTTATAAAATCATATCTTTAAAATGCCAAATTTAATAAATTTCAAATCAAACTTTTTTGAGTAAAATTATTCAATAAATTAAATTTCGAACTTATTTCTCTTTCCAACCTGAATTTTATTAAAATCATTATAAACTCTATATATGAAATATAAATTTTAAATGAATACTTAAAACATATTATATATTAGTTAAATAAACTTTATTAAATCTAATTAATAAATTAAATCTTATTATTAAACTTATTTTATATATTTTAAAAAAAAGTAAAAATGTAAGCAAAATCTTAAAATTTATAATTCCAAAACCAACTTACAAATTTGAAATTTTCAAAACATAAAATTTAAAAAATCAAAATTTTAAACCTTTATAAAAATAACATATATATATATATATATATCCTAAAATCAATATTTTGTTACATTTTATTCATGAAATGGGTTGGATTGGTATTATTTTGGATACGACAAAATCATTTGATTCGATCTAATAAGTACCTTGTGTCAGAATAGAAAAATTCTATGGCTAGAATCTTAGATTAAAACCAAAATATTCATTTCAAAACCTTAGAAGTAATTTCAAAATATATATATATATATATTGACCAACTTTGTCTGTGTATAATTTTCTATCCTATGCTCAAGTGATACAGATATTTATCATTTCAATCCATAATTTAAATATGTGTACGGGTATATATCATTTCAACCCGCAATTCCAAATTCAATTCAATGAAAATTGCTTGGGTTTATCATTTCAACCCATAACGATTTTCTCCTATTCTACAGATCGTTCGGGTATGTATCATTTCAACCCATATGGAATTTTAAACTAACAGGAAACTTGCAAAGTGGTAACAGATATATAATAATATAACAGGCATATATTATCAATATAAATCTTTAATAATAGTTGTAATACCTTGGTGTCACACTTTTTTGGTGTCAACGTGAACTACCAAAAATGCCCCAAATACTAACTCTTAATTTCACTTGAAAATAGGATCTACCAACTAAATTTCTTTTACAAGTTCAAAACGTTCGTCTATGCATATTATCTAATCTTAATAGCACTAAAATATATGATCTAACAAATAAAATCCTTTTACAAATTTAAAACATCCATCAATAAATACCATCAATCTAAATATCACATACCAATATGATCTAGCAAATAAATTATTAATTAATAATATAAAAAATTCAAACTTAAAAAAATGGATGTTACAACTTAGAAATATAATTTAAACAAATAAAAATGATTTCATGTTAAACATTTACAATTTGTAAAAAAACAACTCACGCGCAAAGCATTTGCCGTAACGCTCATAATAGATAATGATGTCAGATGTCACAGGTGAACAGATACAGATAATGGCATATATATGGCGATGTGAATAACTAATAACGGGATATTTCAATTATCGTTTCAATTGAAATCAAATTTAATAAATATAAGAACGTTAATCGTGAGTGATTGTTCGCCTTTTGAGGCAAGATAGATTTGATAAATGGAACGAGTTATGAATCCAAGCATGAATTCCAAAGCAAACCTAGATTGGCATGAATTCTACGGTCAAGCGGGAATCGATGAGAACATATCAAAATCAGCTTGATATAATTGAAACCAAGAGTATATTATATTATTATATTACTTTCTTTTTTTGAAAACAATGTTTAAATCAAACACGTATTTTAAAATAAAATATATATATTTGAAAAATCAATATAACTTTAAAACGCATACATTTGAAAATCGAATATATATATATATATATATATATATATATATATTAAAATCAAATACATATATATTATAAGAAAAATCTATAGGCATTTTAAAAATAAAAGCATATATATATATATATATATAAAGTATATTAAGTCCCATATATTGGCAGACATACCATAAACTTTCATATGTAACAGCAAATGCCAGAATGCTAATCAACTTATACATATAAACAATTATATTTAACAAAACACCAATGTCTAATAAACTCGCACGTACAATATTAAAACCAATGTTTAATAAAACAAATATATTACTATTTACAACATCGTGTATATATATATAATACTTCATAATATAAAATACGGAAAGTCTGTGCATAGTAAACGTATGTACAATAATTTAAATACAATATCCCCTTTATAAACCGTAACATGAAAATACCTTTCCAACCTATAATATAATATTCCTATATTATGCACGTATATTTTTTTTTCAAAATCTCAACACTTATTAAAATATTTACTATAACATTAATATATAGATATATATATATATATAAACAAGCTTATATAGCTTTATATAAACACATAGGTATAACTTACTTGACAATATACGTGAACAGGTATGTATATATATATATATATGTATAATGCTTACAAACAATGTGCATAAATCGACACATGTTAAAATATATACATAAACCTCAATATATATATACACACTACCGAATATTTTAACTGACATATACTAACATATATATTAATATACAAATAAACAGAATAGCTTAATATATATATATATATATATATATAATTCATAAAAACTAACCTACATATATAAACTTAAAGAAGCAAGAAGGAGCATGGCTGGGCAAGCTTCGGCTGCTATAAGAGAGAAGGCGAACGAAAATGATAGATATGGTGGAGGGTTGATTGATGCTCGGCTATGCAGTAGCCAGGAAGGCTTGGTGACTGGTCAGAAAGTCTTGGCAACAGTGGGAAGGGAAAAACATGGAGATGAGGCGTAGAGGAGGGTGATGAACAGCTAACGCGATGATGTGATGGCCAAGCGGACGACTATGTGGTCGCATGGGTTCTGGAGCTTGCGTGAGGGAGAGGGAAAAGTGGTAGAGGTGGGAATGAGTAGTAGCAAAGTCACGGCCTCCAGTCACCATTCATTTTATTATTATTATTTTTCAAGAATGAACAGAATGAACCACAAAAGAGAAAAGAAAGGAAATTGTTGCGACGGAATTCAATAGGAAATATAAATTTATTATAGGAACAAAAAAGGTTAGAGAAATGAACAGCCCAGGAAGAAGGAAATATGATTTGAAATGGTGGTCATAGCAAAAGGTAGATATATCTTTCTAAGGAAATGAAAACGACACGCACGAATAAATAGACATGTTTAAAGCTAATGACCATTGGGTTTAAATGGTAGAAAATTGAATGGTCACAGGGAAACAAAAGGCAAATCTTGCTGAACCGATACGGAAATTGTTCCATAGATTTGCTATCTCCCGGGCTTCGAAATTGAAAATTGAATATACTGCGGAGATCAGCACGACGAGACGATCAAAACAGTTCATAGATATCAGTGGTACGATCATCCTATCAAAAGTCGTTAATCGGTACCGAAAATGCTGCTAATACGCCGGAAATAAGATAAACGGAGCAACAGCAGTCCAAATTTGAAGAAACAAAATGTGACGTATCACTTAGAAGATTATTTACAAATTTATTACATAAAAATATTCAGGTTTGGAAAATATTTTATTATCATCAAATATTAACCGATTTAAATTGAATAAAATTACACAAGAAAATAAACTTCCATATTATTAGATGAAAAATTACCATTTTCTATGTTTAATTAGACGTATTCCAAATATTAAATTTTTATTTCAAAATTCAATTTTTTAAAATTTCACAAAATTTCAATCAATTAAATTAATAAAGCCACTAAAATTTACAGGTCGTTACAAATTCAATTAATTATGTTATTAAAACTGTTAAAATTTACGGGTCGTTACACTCAACTCACTCAAAACTTTTCGTCCCCGAAAAGGAACGAGGTAGGAGAATGAAGCAACCAGAAAAATAGATTTGAAATATAAAACAATAGATTGCACAATTAAATCCAAAACCATGTAAATTTCATCAGTCTTTGAATTGATTTACATTCAATAACTTTAGTTTCAATCCATTTTATTTATCAATAATATTCATTTCTATTCATATTTTATTGATTTTCAATTCAGGATATTTTCATCCAATTTGATTTTCTCCAATTTATTAATATCCATTACAAAATTTCTTTCAAAACGAAATTTATTTGGTTTAACTCGTTTATTAAATCTATTGATCTCAGTTAAGTTGATTCCACCTAAAATTGAGGTTCACTATTCTTAAGTTCATATTTATCTGTTTAAATAGTCTTCTCTTTTATTTATTTAATTTATTTCACTTAACATATTTACAACATATATTAAGTGTAAAAACATTTTATAACCATATAGCATTCAAAAAATATATTATTCAGTTTATTATTTAATTTTTTTATTATCTGTAAATTCCCTTAACAAAGTATAATTTTTGATATCTTATTTCTTATAACATAGTGCATACTACCCAATTACATTCTAACTACATTAAAAATTTCTAGGTAAGTTATATTAATGATTCTGAATGTAATTAAACACTGTACAAGTTTACCTATTATTTGTAATATTATATTAAGCAAAATTTAGTTTGGACAATTTATTACTTTAAGATTTCTCTTGTATAACCTTCTGTTTAATATTCATCCTGACATTTTAACATTTTGAATATTTTAAGTAAGTTATATATACATATATATATATATGTATATGTTTTTAGAATGCAATCAAGTATTATACAATTAATTTTATCCTAGTTCAACTGTTCCAGGTTGTTTCACTTCAAATTTTCATTTTAAACACTCCAATTGTTTAAAATTTTACTTTATTTTAAAATTTGAAAACCATTGCTTAACGTAGAATTTGAGAGTTAAATTTTCGGCTTCACTTCAGATCATTTTAAACTAATTATATACATACGTACGTACGTACCTACATATATATATATATATATGTATGTATATGTATATTTATAAATTGAATTATACTCAAGAGATTCAAATTAATTCCATTTCCAAAACAAAATTGTTGCAAAACTACTAAGTAGTCTCTCCACTATGAGACTCGAAAATGAATGTCGATGATGCTGCAGTCATCACCAACATTATTTTCCAGCGACAAAATGGCGAGTACCGACTTATTCTTTTCAAAATTATTCTTTTGAAACAATTTCCATTCGAAAAAACTTTAAAATACTTATTTTTTTATTTTTTTGGAAACTAAAATTTTGAAAAGTACCAGAAATTAAATTCTCAACTCCTTAATTTTAAATTCATTTCAATTTTAATTAATTTATAAACCATGTTTTATAATTTCATTTATTTATATCATGTTGCAATAGTCGATGGTGAACAAAACAATAAATGATAATAAAATATTATCATTTCTAACAATCAATTCATTTAACTATTTAATTTTAGAAAATTATACCTTTATGTATAATACAATCATACACAAAATTATTTCATTTACAAATTTTGAAAACAATATTGTGTCAATTTGCATTATTCAAGTGTTTTGGAATTCCTATCAATAGCGTTAGCTAGACAAATCAATCGAAACCCAAAAGTTGAACTTAACAACTCAAACAACACAATATAAAAAAGTTTATATTACAAATACACCCCCTCACACAATGATTCAAGGATGGGTTTTAAAACAAGGATAGAGATTCAAATTTAGAAGGACCTGATCGAAGAGAACTCTAACTAAGGTAGAATGAAGTAGGATGGTTTGGTGATGATTCTATATGGTATTTACGCAGCTCTTACTCCCATTAGCCAGCTTGATGTGGCTAAAACAAGAGCTATACCGGGTCTAGTGGGGTCATTCTCCCAGTCTGGCATATTTCTTCGATACCATTCTATTGCTTTTTTGATTTGATTGGATGCAACCTTTGATTTGGGAGTGTGTCACGAGGTGGGCGGTAGTAGCTGCTATGCGTTACCACCAGTCCGAGAATGCAAATGGTATATCTACCCAGCCATTGCCTCGAGTGACTTATCACATGCCCTATCGTACCTTCTACGAGTTTGTTTTGTGTCATACCTATGAAATGCTCCCTGATAGCCCACCCGCGGATGGAGTTTATAGTATCTGTACAGACTACGACATTATATTAAATGTGTTAAGGGGGATATGCGTAGCACCTTAACTCTATTTTAATACTTTTACTTTACTATAGACATGTTATAATAGCGTAAATTACTACATAGTAGATAGTTCCACGGATCCTTAGAGGTTGGAAATCCCAAACATCCTTTAAGTTACCTGTATTTCAGTTGACATTTCACTTGATTTCAATTTATTATGTAAGAATGTTAATCCCGACTCGAGTGTTTTGTGTTTTTCTTTACGCTCGGGTCAGACTGAGTGTCACATCATTTGTGACTCACCTTTGGAGCTTGGAGCTTTACGTGAAGATCTGCCTTATCTATTTAGTGTTTCTAGTTGATTTTCTCGTATATGTCATCTGTTTTTAATCGAGACTATACTGTATTTGAGATATTCTGTTGTATTTTATTCCAAACTTTGATGTTTATATAGTAGCTTCATGAACTACTATTAATCTTTTCTGCTGTTTATTGTTATATTACTCTTTGTCTATGATTCTGTGATTTATTTATTTACTGTATATGCTGAGTTTTTTCAAATATAAATTAACAATCTGATATTTTAGGCAATCTAAGTCCGACATGTGCGGATGCTAATGGTTTGAAATACCGGGTCATTTCACATACATAATCGTTCGCCAAACCATCCTACTTCAATTCTGGAATCTCCACCACGTACACAGTTGTTAAAGTGGTTTTGGGTATTGGTAGAGAGTATGATAATATCTGATCTCGACCTCTTTAACAACCAAATGCTTGTTTCACACCAGATGGTCCTTTTACATTTTAAAAGTCAATTCATAATTTATATCAAAATATCATATTCTAAAAACCATATCATTTTGAATCATATTCAATTTCAAAATCACATTTACTTCCAAATTCGTATTTACTCAAATATGTCATTTCATAAAAGGTATCAATTCTAAATTCCAACTTAGGTTGTATCATCATTAAGGATTTACATATAAATACTTCAACTTTACACAGTCTGAAATTTTAGAAAATAGTTTAGATAATCATAAATAGTTTTAATAGTTTAAATAGATTAAAATAGTTTAAATAGTAAAATAGTTTAAATAGATTTAAATTTGATTTAATTAGATTTAAAATGATTAAAATAGATTTTATTAGGTTTAAAAAGACTAATTATAGATTAAATTAATTTAAATTATATTAAGTAGATTTTTTTAAATAGATTAAATTTTTTAAAAATAGATTAAATAGATTTAAATTACATTAAATAGATTTAAATTACACTAAATAGATTTAAAATAGATTAAATAAATTTAATTAGTTTAAAATAGGTAAAAGTAGATTAAATTGGGTTAAATAAGTTATAATAGATTAGATAAATTAAAATAGTTTTAAATTTGTAAAAATAGTTTAATTATTTTAAAATAGATTTTAAAGTTATACCCAAACATTTCAATAACTCAATTCTGATAGATTCATTTATTTATGCCACTTCAACTTTGAAATTCCAAGTTAAATCCTTTGAACAAATCATTAATCAATTCCAATTTCAACCTTTACATTTGGATTATAAAAAATAATTCAGCTTATATAAATCAATTTCTATTTCACAATACCAGTTAACTGAATTCAATATTTTTAAGGATTCAAAAATCATTTAATTTAACCAAGTCCGGTGTCCGTATGTAATTTTCTACTCTAAGGTCAAGTGATACGGATATTTATCATTTTAGTTCGCAATATAAAATTTTATGATTATATATCATTTCAAACCACAATCCCAAATTAAATAAAATCCATAAAATCACTCGAGTCTATCATTTCAACCCATAATGATTTTTCCCTGATCTATAGATCGTTCAGGCATGTATCATTTCAACGCATAAGGAACTTGCAGTGTTGTGACATATAAAAACACAACATCGAGGATTCCAATGTCAACAATCAAACAGACATCACAATCATCATCCAAATCAACTAATGAACATCAATAAATAACAGATTATCAATAACAGGTTTTAAATTGATAATTGGATTCAATATTAAATTAAACGATGACTTAATGCAATAAAAGTCAAATTTAACTAGAACGACAATTAAGCATACCAAACATCAATCAATTAATTTCTAATCACATCATAAATTTAATTTAACCAACATATGATAATCTAATAGTTGTGAGTGGGTCAAAAACACTCACCTTTGAATTCAAACTGATTTGAAATTCAAAATAAGGCCTAAAATTCAACGGTCTCATAATTTGTCTAAACAAACCTCAAATTGTTCGAAATTTCGACACAATTCCAAAGGAACAAACACGCCTGAAACGGACCTCGTACGTAAGAATTATGACGATTATAAGATTAAACGATTTGAAATTTAAATAATAAAATAAATATAGGAAAAAGAAATTTACACGTCACCATATTCGATCACATGCAACCCTAGCTGAAGCCAACATGCACGCACTTCTCGTTCAACCCTGAAGCCGCCACCTACATCAATGTTCGCACGCCACCTCAGGCAACTCCGACCAGACCCAGCGATGCGAGAGGCTCCATCATCCAAAACCGCCCCTTTGGTGACCACGCAGCCATCTCCGGCCACTGGTTTCAGCTTCGTCGCCGCTAGCATTCAAACGCCGATTTTAGCGATTTCTGACCACATCACGATGAATGAACATCATCCTTAGGGTCTGCTACACCTCTTCTCTCCAACGCCGCTTTCCGATCGTCGATCGGACGACGATCCACCGTTGGATCGTCAAAACCCTAAAACGGACGGCTGAGGTTCAATCTCGATTTCAGGTCAAATGATAACTTAAATTTAGAAACGAATCATTGCAGTGGATTACGCTCATCAAGAGCTTCGAAATGATATAAATTTGTTAGGATTTGGAGAAGTTTGATTTCTGATTTGAATTTTGAAATAAGATTGTTGGATTTGTAATTGGACATTTGTTTCTGCCATTGGAAGAAAGGAATAGGCAGATAGAATTGTACGTATAGTAATGAGAGATGAAGGGCTGTTAGGGTTTATAAAAATCTATTTATATAACTGAATCCCGATAAGAAAACAAACGTATACCGAATTTGTTCGAATTTGACAATAACGACCCGAGAAGCCCGTTTTGCCTCTAGAACGAAAATGGGTTGTTCCATATATCAAATTAAATGTTTTCGATAATTTTAAACTCAATGGAATAGGTTTCAAGTTTGAATTCCATCATATGAAGAAGTTAGCTTAAAATCGTCTTATTTCAAATTGATTTCAATTGAATTTAATTAAATTAATTTCTGCGTGTTTCGAGTCCGTACAATCAAACGACAAGTCTGATCGCTACGAAACTTGAAATCTTATAATAATTTACCTTACGGATCCAATGAAACTAGTTTCGTCGAAATCCGAGACAGTGGCTAGATGGCTATTTTTACGTTAATTAAATAAATTATTATTAAATTAAATTTATCACTTCTTATATTCAAATTAACTAACTAACTATTTTTATCATTTTTGATTACATAGACATTTACAATGGTGTAAAACAAATTTACATATCAATTCAGTGTTAATTATTTCATAAATTACAATGTTCAAATTCAACTGTAATTAATCCAATTTATTATAATTTAATTCCAATAAATTTGATTTAACTTGATTTAAGTCTTCCATTCAATCAATTATAATTCCATAGACATAGATAATATTGGTTTATATTTTATTACATTAATATTACACTGATATTCTACAATTATCACTTTAGCTTTCATTAATGCAGTGTTCAGTTTCATTTAATTGCAATAAATCTAATTATTATAATTTAAATTCCAATAAATTGATCAAACTTACTTTCGGTTCTTTTTATTAAATCAATTATCATATTATGACTAAAATTTACATTTGTTATGTCTTATTGAATTTCTTTTTTACAATTATCAATTTTGCCTACATTAGCTGCACTAATTAAGCGAATTAATTGCAATTGATTTCCAATTTTATTTTTATAGGCTAAATAAATAGGTAACGTATAATAATTTTCGTCATTAACCTTTAGTCATATTCTATAAGTTTATTATCCACAACAATTGTTATAATTTCTACTACAACACTAATTTTATTCAATTCCAATTTGTTACACATTTTTCATTAATTAATCAACATTTAATTTAGCAATTGATCCTTTAATCCAATTTTCCATTAATACATACATTATCAAAATTTATTTATAATCTATATCAATTATTATTCTTTAATCCTTTTAATCGGTTAGAATTTACATTTAAAGTAGTCATCAATTACCTTAATTTAATAATATTACATTTTATTCCAGTTATATTCTTATTATTAAATCACAATTTTTTTCATTTCTTCCAATACCGAATCACAAAACATTATTAAATTTACTATTTTGAATTGTCGAAAATTACGGGTCATTACACTCCCCTCCACTCAAAACTTTTCGTCCCCGAAAAGGAAAAAGAAGGGAAAAAAGGAATTAAGAAATCAATATATCTTCTTCAAAATATTAAATTTATAAACAATTAATTTACATAGTCAAGAAATTCAAATAAAATGTATTAATTTATAACAAGCAAATCCTTTTATATTCAAGTAATAAAAGTTTGAAAAACAATTCACAAAATTTTCTAAGTCCAAAATTCACGGAAAATTTCAATAGAGCCTCCTTTGTACAGAAAGTTCTGAGAGACAAATTAATATCAATATATATATATATCATATTTTTAAAAATTTACTATCCCAAACCATGGGAAAAACAATATGATACCGCTAGAAAACCGTAATCCGAGAACGTACCTATTTGTCGGGCAAACAATGCTTATTTTAAGAAATGAATAGCAGTAGCAATTGCTTTCATAACCTGTATTTCATTTATATAATCCAAAAGAGTTAATAATTATATATAATAAAGAGAAATAATAAGTTTTTTCAATAAATTACAAACGAATCATCACACTATAGAAATAATCATTTGCAAACAATAGTGCAACATCATTTTCAACAAAGAGCAACCTTCCACCCATAGCAACCGAAGCAAGTGGTTTATTCGAGTTCAGAACTTCTAGTCATATAAAATGATAAATAAACTACGAAGTAAACCATGCACTCAACAGTCATAGATAACTTTATAGATTATTTATACATCCCTATACAAAATAGAAGTATCATTTCCCAACCAATCCATAAGCCAATACAAACAAGATTTCAAATAATATTTAAGTTTTATTTTTATCACTCTTTCTTCTTCACATTATTCACTATTCATTTTTTCTTATTTTTCATTTTTTCTTATAAAATGATTTTCTTTAATTTACGTTCATTACTTACAATATCTTAATTTTCATTCTTTCATGTAAGGCTCATTTCATTAGTTTACATTCTTTACTTACATAATTATATCTATTTCATTTATTTAGATCATAAATAAGTTCATTATTGAAGTACTGTATACAATTTACTTCAGTTTACTTCACATTTACAATTTAGTTTGATTTTCCCTTTTTTCAATCATTTACCTTTCTTTTCTCATTCATAAAATGTTTATTTCCATTAATTTACATTTGTCATTACTTACAAAGGTTAATTTCCCCTTTACTCATACAATGACATTTTCTTCCATTTTATTACTTTACATTCATTGCTTAAGTAAGTTATCTTTTTTTTCAATTATTTGGATTACATTATTAGATAAGTCTCTTAAAAATTCAATTCACCATTTATAGATTATTTCTTTTTCACATTCATTCTTCCATATAAAGTATTATTGAATATTAACTCCAATTCTAACTCATTTCACTGTTTTTGAAGTTATAACAATTAAACTTATATAGTACTCATTTTAATTATAAATGGTTTAAATGTTAATTCAAGTTTATAATTATTTATTAACAGTATTCACCCTTTCCATTAATTCTAATTATAAATAGCTGAAAATGTTGCCTAATTTTATAATCATTTTGCTTACATTATTCACTTTTATTACTTTTAATCGGTAACATTCCAATTATTACTTTAGTTTATAACAATTTATAATATTGGAATTCTTATTTTTGAAAGAAATTCCATCGAACACCTTAATTATACTTAAGCTTTACTTGTGTAATATTCGATTACATAATCTTTTTAGCATTACAACATTTTTATTTTGGTAAGTTATATATATATATGTATGTCTTTTAGAATAAATTGAATATTACCCAAGTTTCTTTTATTTATTTTAATAAAGGTTCAATAGTTACATTTTCTTATTTTCCTTTCCTTTTTGTTTACAGTTTTTAGAATTTTAAGCTTCTTATCTATTTCATTAATCATATTAACATCAAATTTCTTATTTTAATTTTAGAAGTTTCCAATTATTAATATAGTCAAAATTTCATTCATTACAATAAATTTCAATTTCAAATTTACAAAAACTTAAGAACTAAATAAACGGGTTTCATTTCAAATTATTTTAAGATAATGTATATAATCATATCCTTTATATATATCAAATCATATTCAAAATTTAAAATCACGATTAATTTATCAAAACAATTGTGTAGTAAAATTACTACAACGGTCTTCCCACTTTGAAAGCCGAAAATGAACGTCGATGATGCGTGCACTTATCACCGAAATTATTTTCCAATGATAAAGAGGGGAGTACAAAACTTATTTCCTTCCAAAATTCTTTTAAACATTGCTTTCAATCATATTGGGACATTTATATCGAAAAATACTTCCAAATAATACTAATATCATATTAAAAATCCTATGAAAGAAATTTCAAAAATTCTAGAATTTAAGTTCTAAAATTTCCAATTTAAATTTATTTTATTCACAATCTCATTTTTCAGCCAATATTTATAAATTTCCCTACCTAACAAACAAATATATTACAACCAACTATATCATTTATGAAATTTTATTATTTTATATACAAAATATATAATAGGCAAAATTGTTTCATTTACTTATATTTTGAAAAATATTATATCGGTCTTCTATATTAAGTGTTTAGAAATCCTTATCAGTGTCATAGCGTCCTATGTACCGGCCAAAATTTATAAATACAAAACGGAACAAATTAACACAATACAAAAACTTTTTTATAACACTAACAAGTATGCTCTCTTATACATATACACTCAACGACTCATTCTAGGGTATTACTACCCTATCTATATGAGTCAGACCCCACAAAGCTAAGGTTATCGCTAAACCAAAGCCCTGATACCAACTGCAATGACCTGCCTTTTGGACAGTTTAAATTGACGATAAACCACACACGTCAGACTCAAACTATTAAAAAAGAAAGATTGTTATGGGCAAATAAAAAAACCGAGAAAGAAATAACAAATACATAATCTCGTAGTGGAATGACAAAATATAATAATCAAATAAACAGTTCATGAAGCTGTTTTACAAATAACATTTCATTATAGTTATATAGTACAGAACCAAAGTTACAAACAACCAAAATGAAAACGCAACATGATGTAGTGGAATAAATATAATAAATAATAAAAGCACAAATCTTCATCTTCTTCCTCCAGAAATAAGGTCTTCAACCCTGAAATGCTCAGGCTGACTCGAGCGAATTGAAAAGACAGAAAACTCGAGTTAGAACTAAAATATCTTATGTAAGTTAAATCAACAGTAAATATGAGTGTGACGGCGTCAGAGATGTTTACGGGGTTTGACATCTCCTATCTAGGGTCTAACATGAGTGCAATAACTTAAGAGATGATTGGGGTTACCATCGCCTAAGGATCCGTTAAACATCTACTATGTAGTACAATACGCTATTATAATATGTCTACAGCAAAAGCAAAAGTATTAAAATACCGTTAAGGCGTTACCTATATTCCTCTTAACACATTTTATATATTTCCATAGTCTATACAGCATCGTATGATCCTCTGTGAGGTTCACCTAAAGGGCACTCCATAGGTATAGTAAAAAACAAACTCATAGAAGGCGCGATAAGGCAAGCGACAAGGCACTCGAGGCAATGCCAGGGTAGGTATACCAATTGCGGATCCGGACTAGTGGTAATGCATAGTAGCTACTACCGCCCACCTTAGAGCACACTCCCATAATCAATATTAAGGGGTGGCCACCAAATCAATCACAAAGCAAACAGAACGGTATCGAAGAAATATATCCGATAGGAGGAATTACTTCATTTGGCCGGACATAACTCCTATTTTAGCCACATCAAGCTGACTCGCGGGAGTCCGGGTCACGTAAATACCTCATACAGAATCATTCGTCAAACCATCCTACTTCATTTCTGAAATTTCCACCACGTACACAGTTGTTAAAGTGGTTTTCAGTATTGGCAGAGAGTATGATAATATCGGATCCCAGTCTCTTTAACAACCAAAAGCTTATTTTACACCAGATGGTTGTTTTACATTTCAAAAGTCAATTCATAAATTATATCAAAATATCATATCTCAAAACCATATCATTTTCAGTCATATTCACTTTCAAAATCACATTTACTTCCAAAATTGTATTCACTCAAATATATCATTTCACAAAAGGGTATCAATTCCAAATTCGAACTTAGGTTGTGTTATCATCAAGGATTTTAATATAAATACTTCAACTTTACTCAGTCTGAAATTTTAGAAAAATAGTTTAGATAATCATAAATAGTTTTAATAGTTTAAATAGATTAAAATAGTTTAAATAGTAAAATAGTTTAAATAAATTTAAATTTGATTTAACTAGATTTAAAATGGTTTAAATAGATTTAAAATAGATTTGATAGATTTTATTAGGTTTAAATTGGTTTAAATAGATTAATTATAGATTAAATTGATTTAAATTATATAAAGTAGATTTTTTTAAACAAATTGAATAAATTAAATAAATTTAAAAATACATTAAATAGATTAAAATTACATGAAATAGATTTAAAATAGATTAAATAAATTTAGTTAGTTTAAAATAGGTAAAATTAGATTAAATTAGGTTAAGTAGGTTATAATAGATTAAATAAATTAAAATAGTTTTAAATTGATTAGAATAGTTTAAATTATGTTAAAATAGATTTCAAAGTTATACCCAAACATTTCAATAACTCAATTCAGATAGATTCAACTATTTATGCCATTTCAACTTTGAAATTCCAATTTAAATCCTTTGAACAAATCATTAATCAATTCCAATTTCAGCCTTTGCTTTTGGATTATCAAAAATAATTCAGTTTATGTAAATCAATTTCTATTTCATAATACCAGTTAACTGAATTCAATATTTTTAAGGATTCAAAAATCATTTAATTTAACCAAATCCAGTGTCCGTATATAATTTTCTACGCTAGGGTCAAGTGATACAGATATTTATCATTTCAATCCGCAATTTAAAATTTTACAGTTATATATCATTTCAAACCGCAATCCTGAATTAAATAAAATCCACTAAATCGCTCGAGTCTATCATTTTAACCCATAACGATTTTTCCCTAGTCTATAGATCGTTTGGGTATGTATCATTTCAACCCATAAGGAACTTGTAGTGTTGTAGCATATAAAAATACGACATCGAGGATTCCAATATCAACAATCAAATTGATATCAGAATCATCATCCAAATCAACCAATCAACATTAATAAATAACTCATTATCAATAACATGCATTAAATTGATAATTCGATTCAATGTAAAATTAAATGGTGATTTAATGCAATAAAAGTCAAACTTAACTAGAACGACAATTTAAGCATACCAAACATTAATCAATTAATTTCTAATCACATCATAAATTTAATTTAACTAATATAAGATAATATAGTTGTTGTGAGTGCGTCAGAACACCCACTTTTAAATTCAAATTTCTATCCGACCAAATCCAGCGACGCTAGAAGCTCATCCATCCAAAACCACCCATTCGGTGACCACGCAGCCATCTCCAGCCACCGGTTTTAGCTTCGTCGCCGCTAGCATTCAAACGCCAATTTTGGCGGTTTTCGATCACATCTCGATAAACGAACACCATATCTAGGGCCTACTCCACCTCTTCTTCCCAACATCGCTTTCCGATCATCAATAGGACGACGATCCACCGTTGGATCATCAAATGTGATATCCTGGAATTTCAAGTAGTTTAAAATGTGATAATCTCTTAATTAAATTGTTCAAAATTGATAAAATTGTTATTTTCAAATATAAATAACCAATTAATTAGTAATGAGATGCTTTAAAAGTATAATTATAGATTGATTTTTAAATAAGAATAATTATTTAAGTTTGTGTTATTATATAAATAAATTTTAAATTGACTTATTATTTAAATTTTAATAAGTGTTATTTAAATGTGTATATATATGTGTATTTAAATCAATTTTAAATAGGATAATTATTTATAATTAATAATGTGTTTTTTTAGAATTGTTATTTATTTGAATTGATTTTAAATTGGATTTTAAATTGAATTTGAATTTGAATTTGAATTTGGATATAAAAATTGAATTTAAAGGAATATATATATATATATATATATCTTTAAAATAAAAATAATAATATAGTTTGGATTTAAAATATATGGAGAAAGTTTTTATTTAAAAATAGATTTGTTTTTATTATTCTCTTTAAAACTAATTTATTTATAGAAATTTGGAAAAGTATTTATTTAATAGGAATAAATACAAAAGCTTTTTGAACTAGCATTTAAAAATGAGTTTACAATATTATATATGATTTTATTTAAAATATAATTGGTTTTTATTTTATTTTCTTTTAAAAGTTTTATTTATTTAAAATTAGAAAAGCATTTCTTAATTTATAAATGTATTTGTTTATTAGGAATTTAATAAGAAAAAGCTTTTAAAATTCTTTTAAACATAAATATAAATGAAAAAGACAAATGTAATTCAATTAAGAAGTTAAGTAACATGTGTTAACATATTAATCAAGGTAAGAGACAAGTGTCATTACTTGTTTTTATTTTCTTTAAATTTTAATTAAACCAAAAATTTAATTTATATAAAAAGCTTCCACTTTCTTCCTTCAGTGAAATAGAGATTCAAGTCAACGGAGTAGGTGGTATATACTTTGGTTTCTATTACCTAGTAGAAAAGATTTTAAAATCATCACAAACCTTCCTTTTTACTTTACTATTTCAATTTCTCGATTCCTTGTCTTGTACTTTCAATTCAAGCAAAAATCAATGTCCACAAACTTGAAACTTCCACATACTAAAATCAAAAGTTCCTCAAAACCAAAATCAGTAAATCTTCTCAAAATCTGTTAGCATCTTCTCTGAAATAAATCAAAAACCCTGTAATCCTTTTCATCAAACCTGTAAATTTTCTTCAAACCTGTAATTCATTCTCAAGCAGTTTCAAAATCTCTACAACCATCTCAAGCCGAAAATCAGTAATCATTCCTCAAGTTCAAATGCAAATCAAAGAAAAATCATCAAACCTGTAATCTTTACAGGCCTGTAACCTCCTATCAAAACAAAGTTTAATTTCAAATTGCAACTTGGAAAGCTGTTTTCAAAAGCCTGTAATTTCCTTATATCAAGCGTGTAACAACTGCAACTTGGAATCAAGTTGAATCATCATCATGTTCCAACTTCAAACAATCAAGTATCAAAGCATTTTAATCTACAAGCAAGACAGAGTTTTCTAGAATCAAAAAAACAAGAGCATGCAAAATTTCATTACAGTTTCAAAGGCTCTCTGCATTTTAAAAAGGTGAGTAAACTTTTAAATCAAAATTTAAGTAAAAATATATGGTTTCTTGTGAAATTCTGTGATGATGCTCTGCATGAATGTATGAATTTAAGTAGGTCTCTGTGTATATGAATGTGCACATATCTGTTGAATTTAACTCCTCCGTTCTTAGTTTAGAGTCTATGATTTTGTTTAAAGTTCAAAAACTTTACATGTATTCTCTGTTAAATTTTGAAGTTTAAACAAGATAGCTTAGTTTAAGCTTAATACAGAATTCAAAAATCGATTCAGATATTTTAAGATTTAAACTATGTGAAAAACTGGAAAGTACAGTAGAGATACTTAAAACATGAAAAATCAATCATCTTAATTCACCGTTTTAATACTATAGCTTGAATACATTTTGAAAGTTATGATTTTTAAAACAAACATCAGAATTTTTAACGCTGATATGAAATGAGAATTTAGGGATTTACTGGAATTGGAATTTTGGGTAATATCTGATGATCACGAGGTCTATGGTGATCGGGATCTTGGGTGGAGGTGGAGGTAGGATTAGGATTATGGAAAAAATGGTGGAAGCACCGAATGATCGCCGTGGCGACGACGGTGAGGTGATTTGGGTTTTAAACCTAATTTTGGTTGGCCTGGGAAAATGAGATCACTCCCACTTCTCAAGGTGATCGAGTTCAATGAGGTTTTGTAGGTGGTTCATGGATGAACGGAGATGGAGTGGTCGGAGTTTCTCGTCGTCTGGTGGTCGGAGATGCTACTTCGAGGTGGATTCGGCCATGGCAGTTGGTTCCAGTTTTTAACTGGGAAGCTCGATTTTGATTCGAGGCAAGTGAGGGTGTTTTGGTGATCAGGGATGGTTTTCGCGATGATGTTTGATGTGATGGAGGTTTCATCGGAGGTGGTAGGTGATTCCGGTGATATGCATGTGCACATTGGAGGTTTTTGTGTCAGTGGTTGCAGTGTTTTAGGTTGAAGGTTGAACTCGAAGGAGGTATCGAGTTTCAGTGTTTGTTTCTCGAGTAGGAACTCGAAGTGATGGGTCTGTTATCCTGTTAACAGATTTAAATTGTTACAAGTTTTAAAAATTTAAATTTAAACTAAGATTTTGAAAATTTAAGGAATGTAATGGAACTTGAGTGGCTCGAGTTATACTCAGGTCAAATTTAAGCATATTGCTTTAAAAGAGATTTTTATAAGTTTTAAAAAGTTTTATAAAACAAGTTTCAAAATTTAATAAAGACTGATTTAAACTTTTGAAATGAATCTTGTTGTTAAATACTATCCTTTATACAAGTAAATGTTTTCTTAAAAATTTTGATTAAGAAGTTGAAGTTTGTTAAATTTAAATCTTGTTAAGTAAATTTAAAGTGATTTTAAATTTTAGTTAAGAAACAGAATTTTAAAGGTTTATATAAAAGTAAGTTTTTAAATTCAAACTTGAATCTAGCTTTTAAAACTACTAAATGATAAATGTTTAAGTTATTTTTAAAGTTATGTTTTGATAACTTTAATTTATCAAGTTAGAATGGTTATTTTGTTTTAAAAACTTAATTTTTGATTTAAGCAAGTAAAATTAATTATAAAATTATAATGGTTTAAAAATGAAAATGTTAATAAAGGCATTAAAAAGATAATGTTTTATCTTAAGATAATTAAAGTATTTTATCTTGAAATTAATTAAGTCAATTAAGGAAAATTAAGTTTAATTAATTAGTTTAATTAATAATAATTAAGAATTAATTAAGGAATTAAGTAAGGGTAATTAATTGATTTGATTAATTTATTTAAAATTAATAATTAAGGATTATAAGTTAATTAATCAGAGGTTAATTAATTCATAGTTAAGAATTATTAATTAAATAATTAAAGAGTATTAATTAATGATTAGAGATTAATTAATTAAGTAATTAGGTTAATTAATTAGTAATTAGAGATTAATTAAATTGTAATTAAAAAGTAATTAATTTGTAATTAAGTTTTATTAATTAATAATTAAGATTTATTAATTAATAATTAAGAATTAAGAATTTATTAACCTATAATTAAAGTTAATTAAGGATTAATTAACTATTATTTAGGGTTAATTAATTTTTATTAATAATTGATTAAATAACTAATTAGGGATTAATTAATTGGTTATTAAGTTTTATTAATAGATAACTATGGCTTATTAATTAATAATTAAGGATTAATTAATATGTAATTAAAGATTAATTAATTTATTTAAAGGGGGTAATGAAGAGATGAATTACTCAATTGCAATTAATCAAATAAGTGTGATTAATTTGGGTTAATCAAATGGGTTGATTAATTAAAGATAATCATTTGGTGATTGATTAAGTATAATTACTTAATGAGATAGATAAGTATAATTACTTTGGGTAAGTAATTATTGTATAATTACTGGGATGTAATTAATTAAAAGGAGAATTACTTAATGGGAAGTAATTAAAGGATAATTACTTAGTTGAAGAAATTAAGAATTAATTACTTGGTGTAATTAATCAAAGGATTTATTCGTTCCGCTGTTGAGATTCGAATGTTGTTTCTTCTTTCTTCTCTATCTTTTCTCTTTTCTATCCCTTTCTTTCTTCAAAATGATGAGTCTTATTGTGGAGGATAAGGCGGGTCATTACACTTGGTATCAGAGCATAGGTTCAGTGAGTACCTAGCCTCTGGAGTGGTGTCTTTCTTGAGAGAGCGTACTTGTAATTTTTATATATAACTATATATATCTATTCTACCTATTTATTGGGTTACCTATTCAGGTTTTCCAATATGAGTATAAAGGTAGATAGGGTAGTGATGTGTAACACAACTACCAAAGGTTGGAGTTTGAATGTTTGAGGTTGGAAGTGTATTTGTCGAGACTGTAGACCTAATACCGTCTCGAGTGAGCTTTGCAGCTTGGTGTAAGGATTTCATTGATCTTTGAAGGAAACCTGTTAAGATCCGAAGTACATCTTTGAAGTTGGTTGAGTAGAATTTGGATGTGTCGGTTAGGCAGAAGCAAGTGATAGTGTCTTAGCAGCTTCAAGAAGGAGCAACTGTGTGATTAGACGCAGTGACTATGGATGTTCCCAAAAATGTTTTCTTTTAGAGCGAGTTTAAGGAGGTGTGTTTGCTTCAGTGTTGTAGTTATGTTCAGCAGGATGTTTGTGTTTGGTTTGAGGTCCGAGTTTCTCAAGGAGCTTTGGATAAGAAGTCTTTGGCATCTGTGGCAGCAGTGCAGCTCGGAGTGTTTTGTGTGCCAGCAGGAAGATCTTCGGTTTTGAAGTGTCCTAGGGGTGGTGTTTAGAAGCACTAGAGTGGACCCGTTTTTTTCGATGGATTGGTCGAGGATAAGCTTCTCTGGTTAATAAAGAAAGAATAGTATCTATGGATATTGGATTGGATAGGATCGCAAAAGTGACTTGTGACATTTTGAGTGTTCTCTTGAGTTATAAAAGTTGTCAGAGATTTTTCCGGATGTCTTCAGGGAAGTCAGAGATTTTTCTGCATTGAAGATTGAGTTCCATAATGGTAATTCAACTAGGTAGAAGGATGTCCCCTAGAGAGAGTTTAGTAAAGTGGCTCAGTATTTCTTGGAACTTATGAGTTTTCTCTTTATGGATCAGTTGAACCTTATTTTCGAAGTGTGATATCTAGCCTGTGCCTGTGTTCATCAACGGCATTCACATCTGCTCCAGATCAAAGTTGTGCAGCGGAAGCATAGTGGCAGCTATTCTAGAGTGGAAGCAACTGGAAGTTGCAGTGTTTTGGATTAGAGAATTTCTACTGGAGTTTTTCAGGATCTGAGGCAAGTTGGCGAGTGATCATGTTCTGTCTTTTCCGGATAGGAGAAGTTGTTTTCTATTGCTGATAGTAGAGTTTATTCTTTATTTTGGGTTGATCTTGAGAGGATCTTTTTGTTGGATTGTTTTTGATCCAGTTTGTTTCTAGAAGCATCAGTGAAGGTTGAGCTGATCAGGAAGGATCTGTAGGCAGCTCAGGATCATCAGAAGGGTTTTGTGGTTAAGAGATGGACAAATTTGGATTCCAAAGTTGGAGATTTCGTTGTTGTTGAGGTTTTCTATGGTAAAGGGAACAGTAAGATTGGGTAAGACTGGGAAGTTAGCTCCATAGTATATTGGATTCTTTTGAGTTCTTATAGGAGATAAGTGTTTGGCTTATAAGGGTTGAATTACCAGTTTGGAAAACCGGGATTCAAGGTATTTCATGTATTTCTGAGGGAGTACGTGTTTGGTCCATCACAGGTTTTGGAACCAGTAGTTCAAGAGAATTTGGTTGAGTCGGACTTGTTTGTGGTCAGGTATCTTGTGCAGATTATAGAATCTAGATGAGGAGGAGCTCAGTAGCTTAGTAGTGTAGATAGTTTGGATTCAGTAGAGCGAGTATTCCAATGTCTGTACCTGGGAAACTCGGGATAATTTTAGGAAGCTTATCCGGATCTGTGTCCGGATAGCTTGTGTTGATTGTTTGATTGAATTGTTTGTTTAGATGAAATTATTGTTTGGTTGTATATGACTGATATGCAGTTTGAATTGGTTGAAATAAAATAAAACTTTGGATTATCTTTTGTTTTAAATTTCGAGGATGAAATTCTTTTAAGGGGGGAGGAATGTGACATCCCAGAATTTCAAGGAGTTTAAAATGCGATAATCGCTTAACTAAATTTTTTAAAATTGATAAAACTGTTATTTTCAAATATAAATAACCAATTACTTAATAATAAGATGTTTTAAAAGTAATTATAGATTGATTTTTAAATAAGAATAATTATTTAAGTTTGTGTTATTGTATAAATAAATTTTAATTTGACTTATTATTTCAAATTTAATAAGTGTTATTTAAATGTGTATATATATGTGTATTTAAATCAATTTTAAATAGGATAATTATTTACAATTAATAATGTATTTGTTTAAAATTGATATTTATTTGAATTGATTTTAAATTGGATTTTAAATTGAAATTGAAATTTAATTTGGATTTAAAAATTGAATTTAAAGGAATATATGTGTATATATATATCTTTAAAATAAAAATAATAATATAGTTTGGATTTAAAATATATGGAGAAAGTTTTTATTTAAAAATAGATTTGTTTTAGATTATTCTCTTTAAAAGTAATTTATTTATAGAAATTTGGAAAAGTATTTATTTAATAGGAATAAATACAAATGCTTTTTGAATTAGCATTTAAAATTGAGTTTACAATATTATATATGATTTTATTTAAAAGATATTTGGTTTTTATTTTATTTTCTTTTAAAAGTTTTATTTATTTAAAATTAGAAAAGTATTTCTTAATTTCTAAATGTATTTGTTTATTAAGAATTTAATAAGAAAAAGCTTTCAAAATTCTTTTAAAGATAAATATAAATGAAAAAGACAAATGTAATTCAATTAAGAAGTTAAGTAACATGTGTTAACATGCTAATCAAGGTTAGAGACAAGTGTCATTACTTGTTTTTATTTTCTTTAAATTTTAATTAAACCAAAAATGTAATCTATATAAAAAGCTTCCACTTTCTTCCTTCATTCCTTTTCTTGAACTTTTAATTCAAGCAAGAATCAATATCCACATACCTAAAACTTCCTCATACTAAAATCAAAAGTTCCGCAAAACCAAAATCAGTAAATCTTCTCAAAATCTGTTATCATCTTCTCTGAAATAAATCAAAAATCCTGTAATCCTTTTTCATCAAACTTGTAAATTTTCTTCAAAGCTGTAATTCATTCTCAAGCAGTTTTCAAAAAGTCTGCAACCATCTCAAGCCAAAAATCAGTAATCATTCCTCAAGTTCAAATACAAATTAGAGAAAAATCATCAAATCTGTAATCTTTACAAGCCCGTAACCTCCTATCAAAACAAAGTTTAATTTCAAATTGCAACTTGGAAAGCAGTTTTCAAAAAGCCTGTAATTTCATTATATCAAGCCTGTAACAACTGCAACTTGGAATCAAGTTGAATCATCATCATGTTCCAACTTCAAACAATCAAGTATCAAAGCTTTTTAAGCTACAAGCAAGACAGAGTTTTCTGGAATCAAAATAACAAGAGCATGCAAATTTTCATTACAGTTTCAAAGGCTCTCTGCATTTTAAAAAGGTGAGTAAACTTTTAAATCAAAAATTGAAGTAAAAATATATGGTTGCTTATGAAATTCTGCGATGATGCTCTGCATGAATGTATGAATTTAAGTAGGTCTCTATGTATATGAGTGTGTAGATATCTGTTGAATTTAACTCCTCTATTCTTAGTTCAGAGTCTATGATTTTGTTTAAAGTTCAAAATCTTTACATGTGTTCTCTGTTAAACTTTGAAGTGTAAACAAGATAGTTTAGTTTAAGCTTAATATAGAAGTTAAAAATAGATTCAGATGTTTTAAGATTTAAACTATGTGAAAAACTAGAAAGTACAGTAGAGATACTTAAAACATGAAAAATCAATCATCTTAACTCACTGTTTAATACTATAACTTGAACACATTTTGAAAGTTATGATTTTTAAAGCAAACATCAGAATTTTTAAGGCTGATATGAATGAGAATTTGGGGATTTACTGGAATTGGGATTTTGGGTAATATCTGATGTTCATGAGGTCTATGGTGATTGGGATCTTGGGTGGAGGTGGAGGTAGGATCACGAAGTATGGTAAAAATGGTGGAAGCACTGAATGATCGCCGTGGCGATGGCGGTGAGGTGATTTGGGTTTTAAACCTAATTTTGGTCGGCCTGGGAAAATGAGATCACTGCCACTTCTCAGGGCGATCGAGTTCAATGAGGTTTTAGAGGTGGGTTCGTGGATGAACGGAGATGAAGTGGCCGGAGTTTCTCGTCGTCTGGTGGTCGGAGATGCTACTTCGAGGTGGATTCGACCATGGCAGTTGGTTCCAGTTTTTAACTGGGAAGCTCGATTTTGATTCGAGGCAAGTGAGGATGTTTTGGTAATCAGGGATGGTTGCGGTGATGATGTTTGATGTGATGGAGGGTTCGTCGGAGGTGGTAAGTGATTCCGGCGATGTGCATGTGCACATTGGAGGGTTTTTTGTCAGTGGTTGCAGTGTTTTAGGTTGAAGGTTGAACTCGAAGGAGGTATCGAGTTTTGGTGTTTGTTTCTCGAGTAGGAACTCAAAGTGATGGGTCTGTTATCCTGTTTACAGATTTAAATTGTTACAGGTTTTAAAATTTTAAATTTAAACTAAGATTTTGAAAATTTAAGGAAATGTAATGGAACTTGAGTCGCTCGAGTTATACTCGGAGCAAAGTTAAGTAGATTGCTTTAAAAGAGATTTTTATGAGTTTTAAAAAGTTTTATAAAGCAAGTTTTAAATTTAATAAAGATTGATTTAAACATTTGAAATGAATCTTGTTGTTAAATACTATCCTTTATACAAGTAAATGTTTTCTTAAACATTTTGATTATGAAGTTGAAGTTTGTTAAATTTAAATCTTGTTAAGTAAATTTAAAGTGAATTTAAATTTAAGTTAAGAAATGGAATTTTTAAAGGTTTATATGAAAGTAAGTTTTTAAATTCAAATTTGAATCTAGCTTTTAAAACTATTAAATGATAAATGTTTAAGTTATTTTTAAAGTTATATTCTGATAACTCTAATTTATCAAGTTGATTATTTTGTTTTAAAAACTTAATTTTTGATTTAAGTAAGTAAAATTAATTATAAAGTTATAATGGTTTAAAAATGAAAATGTTAATAAAGGCATTAAAAAGATAATGTTTTATCTTAAGATAATTAAAGTATTTTATCTTGAAATTAATTAAGTTAATTAAGGAAAATTAAGTTTAATTTAGTTAATTTAATTAATAATAATTAAGAATTAATTAAGAGTAACTAATTGATTTGATTAATTTATTTAAATTTAATAATTAAGGATTATAGGTTAATTAATCAGAGGTTAATTAATTTATAATTAAGTATTATTAATTAGATAATTAAAGATTATTAATTAATGATTAGAGATTAATTAATTAAGTAATTAAGGTTAATTAATTAGTAATCAGAGATTAGTTAACTTGTAACTAAAAAAGTAACTAATTTGTAATTAAGTTTTATTAATTATTAATTAAGATTTATTAATTAAGAATTTATTAATCTATAATTATAGTTAATTAAGAATTAATTAACTATTATTTAGGGTTAATTAATTGTTATTAAGAATTGATTAACTTATTAATTAATTGGTTATTAAATTTTATTAATTGATAATTAAGGTTTATTAATTAATAATTAAGGATTAATTAGTTTGTAACTAAAGACTAATTAATTTATTTAAAGGGGGAATTAAGGGATGAATTGCCCAATTGTAATTAATCAAATAAGTGTGATTAATTTGGGTAAATTAAATGGGTTGATTAATTAAAGATAATCATTTGGTGATTGATTAAGTATAATTACTTAATGAGATGGATAAGTATAATTACTTCAGGTAAGTAATTATTGTATAATTACTGGGGTGTAATTAATTAAAAGGAGAATTACTTAATGGGAAGTAATTAAAGGGCAATTACTTAGTAGAAGCAATTAAGGATTAACTACTTGGTGTAATTAATCAAAGGATTTATATATTTAAGGAGTTAATTAATTAAGGTAAGTAATTACAGGATGGTAATTACTATTTATGATTAATTAAAGTTGATTAATGGAAGTAATTAATTAAGGGTCGTTAATTAATGCAATTAATGAAAGTAATTAAGGAATGATTAATTAAGATTAATTAATCAATAATAAGTGATTATAAGATAATTAATTAATTGTAATTAATTACAGTTAATAAAGTAACTAAGGTTAATTACTTAATGGTTTGTAGATAATTAATTTGTATAATTAATTAAGGGTTAATTACTTATTGTAATTAAAGATAATTAATCAAGGGTGATTAATTAGAGGATGATTAATTAATTGGTTTATAATTAATCAATGAATAAGCAAGCAAGATTTAAGTGATGAAGTAATTAATCTAAGTTATTTTAAATTAATTAAAGATGAATTAATTAATTTAATTCATTTTAAATTAATTATGGAATGGTGATTAATCATTGCTTATTGATCCTGATTGATATTGGATGCTTTGCATGGTTTGAGATAAGTGATGGTGTGTGATATGGAAGCTTTGGTTGAATTGTGATGATAATATGAATTATCTATTTGCGATGATAATGTAGATTATCTATTATGATATTGTGAATTATCTATCTGTGTGAATATAGATAATAGAATTGGATTGTTTTAACTTTAAAACAACTTGGACCTAAAAGATGGCGTTTTGGATTTCGATGAGACCGGGATCGGGTTTCCAGATTTGGATATCCGAAAACCACATCGATCCAAATTAACGACAGGTCGTGAATCTTAAGTGAAGATGAAGATTCGGAATGCAAGGGTTATTGTCGTTAACTCTGAGGGTGATTCCAAAATGAGTGTAATGAGGTAATGCCTTCGGTTTCCTTCGAACCCGGAATGATCTCGTATGGATTGAATGCTTTCAGAACATCGTCAGGTGGACGATGAGCATTCTAAGATAGATGTGTTCTATAAAGATAATCGTAGCCTCAAGCCTCATCAACCGGGAATGGCTAAAACATGGGAGGTGCAGCAAGGCTAAGAGGGTCATGCCCAAGTAGGACGAGATTTACCCTTATCTAGAGTCCCTGTTTATTTGGCTGTGTGGGCGGTTGCTAGCTACAACCGCGGGGTTGTCTTGTTCGGAACTGTTCAGTAAGGGATGGTTCCGGTTTTATGTTGTAGGGGATTGGGAGTAATCCTCGGTACGGTGATCTAGACCACTCACTGTGATGGGCAGAACCCCAGTAGCCCTGCCATTGTATGGAATCCAATTTCCAATAAGCGCCGTACGTTTTAGATGTGCCCAACTATGTTGGAAAGTGAGATGTAAGCATTCCGGCAATTTTTGTATTTTACTTGAAAACCCTAGACCCTATTATAATGTCACTGGATTTCATATCAAATGTTTTGGTTAGCGTAAGGTAAAATTTTACCATATTTATGTGTGGCGAGTCTTACGTGATACTTTTTGTTTTCAAAAGGTTTTTAAAGGTTCTTAAAATCTTGGTTACTCAAATTTTTACGAGTAGCCAAGGGATTCAGGTTAGGTTTGATGAATTCTGGAGGAGCAATGGAGCAGGAGGCTTCAGCGTGTAGATATATAATATTCCGCTGTGTGTTCTCTGAGTCATTTATATGTATTGTATATTGAGTTGTATAACTAGACAGGTGTTTATAACTATCTAACATGTGTTGTATAAGCTCTGTAACTCTGATGTATATGATACCATGTAATATTTATGTGATTAATATAATTTATTCGTTCCACTGTTGAGATTCGGATGTTGTTTCTTCTTTCTTATCTATCTTTTCTATCCCTTTCTTTCTTCAAAATGATGCATCTTATTGTGGAGGATTGGCGGGCCATTACATCAAATCCCTAAAATGGACGGTCGAGGTTCAACCTCGATTTTAGGTCAAACGATAATTCAAATTGAAAAACAAATCATTACAGTGGATTTCATTCATCGAGAGCTACAAAATGATATAAATTTGTTAGGGTTTGGAGGAGTTTGATTTTTGATTTGAATTTTTAAATAGGATTGTAGGGTTTGTAATTGGACATTTGTTTCTTCCCTTGGAAGAAAGGAGTAAGCAGATAGCATTGTATGGACAGTAATGAGAAATGAAAAGCTGCTAGGGTTTACAAGAATCTATTTATATAACTGAAGCCTAATAAAAAAAACAATATATGCCGAATTTGTTCGAATTTGACAATAACGACCCGAGAAGCCCGTTTTGCCTCTGGAACGAAAATGGGTCATTCCATATATCAAAATAGATGTTTTTGATAATTTTAAACTCAATGGAACAGGTTTGAAGACCTAATTCCATCGTATAAAGAAGTTAGATTAAAATCAACTTATTTCAAATTGATTTCAATTGAATTTAATTAAACTGATTTCTATGCGTTTCAAGTCCGTACGATCAAACGACAAAGTCCAATCGCTACGAAACTTGAAATCTTATAGTGATTCACTATTACGGATCCGATGAAACTGGTTTCGTCCAAATCCAAGACAGTGGCCAAAATGGCTATTTTCACGTTAATTAAATAAATTATTATTAAATTTATCACTTTTTATACTCAAATTAATTAACTAACCATTTTTATCATTTTTGATTACGTAGACATTTACAACAATTTAAAACAAATTTACATATCAATTCAGTGTTAATTATTTCAAAAATTACAGTGTTTAATTTCAACTGCAATTAATCCAATTTATTATAATTTAACTCCAATAAATTTGATTTAACTTGATTTCAATCTTTCATTCAATCAATTAAATTCCATAGACATAGTTAACATTGATTTATATTTATTAGATTAATATTACACTGATATTCTACAATTATCACCTTAGTTTTCATTAATGTAGTATTCAATTTCATTTAATTGCAATAAATCCAATTGTTATAATTTAAATTCCAATAAATTAATCAAACTTACTTTCAATTCTTTTTATTAAACCAAATTATCATATTATGACTAAAATTTACATTGTTTATGTCATATTGAATTTCTATTTTACAACTATCAATTTTACCTACATTAACTTCACTAATTGCGCGAATTAATTGCAACTGATTTCCAGTTTTACTTTTACATGCTAAATAAATATGTAACATGTAATAATTGTCATCGTTAACATTTAGTCAGGTTTTATAAGTTTATTATCCATAACAATTGTTATAATTTCTACCACAACACTAATTTTATTCAATTTCAATTTATTACACATTTTTCATCAATTAATCAACATTTAATTTATCGATTGCTCCTTTAATCCAATTTCCCATTAGTACATACATTATCAAAATTTATTTACAATCTATATCAATTATAATCTTTAATCCTTTTAATTAGTTAGAATTTTCATTTAAAGCAGTCACCAATTACCTTAATTTAATAATATTACATTTTATTCTAGGTATATTATTATTATTAAATCACAAAGATTTTTTATTTCTTTCAACATTGAATCACAAAACCTTTATTAAATTAACTATTTTAAATTATCGAAAATTACGGGTTGTCACATGATTAATATCTGGTGGCTGAATTGCTGAATTTTTGAGTTACTATATAAACTATTGGAAGTAGTTTATATAGTAAGTATATATTATTTTACTGTCACTTTGTAAGCCCTGTTGAACATGATTATTGCATAGAATCCATGTCAATTTTTCTCCATATTATTTTCCATATGTTGATCTATCTACATGCTAAAATTTGGGTTCGAATTCCATCTGTAATTGTGTGAAAAATCATTGCAAAAATCAGCTCAAAGCTGCCTGAAGCTGGCGGAAAAAAAACATGACCAAGCGTTAACCAAAGACCCTTATAGGTCGACCATGAAGGTCGAACTTAGGCATGTGATGGTCGACCTTGAAGGTCGACCTTCACCTTGCATAGGTCGACGCATGTGCATTTGCCTGAGTGCCTTTACCTTTGTATTTTCCTGACATTTATTCTACTATTTTGCACTATTTTCTTCTGTATTCAGAGATGAATTATAATGTTTTCAAAAGTCTTTTTCTATACATTAGAAAGCTAACATTCCATGATGATTTTAAGTTGCAATGTTGTTGATTTACTTGAGTTTCATATCGAGAAACTATGTTGAATTTGCTGTGATTTCGATGATTTCGTTCACGGATTTTATAATCGACTTCAAAGTGAATTTTCGATTAAACCGGATTTGAAGTAAATATTTTTCCAAATCGATTTTATAAGCATGAATTTATTTCTGAGCCTATTTTAATATTAAGTAAAATAATTAGCTATTTTTAAATGGATTTTAAATGGAAATAATTTCCAAATATTTTCAGAAATTCGTTTTTAACTTGTTTTCTCGAAGTAAATTATTTTCTATAAAATTACACGTTTTTGCAATCTTCAAGATAATGAGGAAGTGACTTAAATGATTTAGTAAAACATGCTGTATGGGGTATATCTGTTTACTTTTTTGGTTAATTCCGGACTTGTTCGATTGAGGCCATACATGAGAGGGAAATTAACTACCTTATAGTAAATGGTTAAGTGAGAACGCGTGGTATGAGACGCACTATTGTCACTGATTTGGTTACTCCCTGGAAGTTGGTGACATTTTATGTTGGACCTTTGGGTCATTTATTGGGCTTTCGGGCCATTTGTTGTTGTTTACTAGATTTCATTATTTTTAATTTCTAGAATTTGTTGTTTTTCAAATGTTTTCACCATTTTGTTGGATTTTGGCATTATACATAGCCTTTGTGTTATTTGATGATGATGACATGGTGATTACATTTTTGTTGTTTTGAACTCATTAGTGATTTTCATATGCTGAGATTTATGTTGTTTTTGTGGCATGGCGTATACACCTCAAGTTGTTTGATGCATTGGCATTTATGCCTTACGTTGTTTGGTGATTTGCTCACAAGACTTACGTTGTATGTTGATTTGGCTGATATGCCTTATGTTGTTGCATGATTTGGCTTATATACCATATGTTGATTTGAGAACATGGAGTTCATCTCCATGGTGAATTATTATCCTCTATGTGTATCTTATCTTCACCTATCATGTACTAACCCTCTTGTTTAGGCTAGACCGACCTTTGTGCTTATATTTTTATATGATGCTCGGGTCAGACCGAGTCATTATAGGTCAGTAGATTGTAGTATGACCTTGTGACGCCCCACCTCTATACCCACGCTAGCCAAGAACATTACGGTGAATGCTGTCAACTAGCACGGAGGATAAGGCTGTTAAGGAGCGACCGTCCTTGTAATTGCTTTGCGCGAGCATTGATATGTCAGATAGTATAACATGCATTTCTTTATCAAGAGGGAAATCCGATATACCGACACAAACTCAAAGCTACTACACAGTGGCTATAATATCTTCAGAAACGAATATAGAAATAAACATAGCATAAATCAGTCACAGACAATTCATATCACAAAGGTGGAAATAGATATGAATATTACACTAGGAAGTGTACATCAGAGTAGCGGTCTAAAAAGATCCACCATATCACAAAAGAATAGTTACACGAACTACACAAAGAATAAGTATACATCATGGAGTCTATATCTCAAATGTATACAACAAAAACTACTAATCTAAGTAGTTAGCCAAAAGTCAGAGTAATAAATCCCTGGGGAGAAGTCAAGCAGAAGCACCTGTAACATCTCGGTCTGACCCGAGAATTATTTAATAAGAAAATAATAAACGGATCAGTCTAGCTATAAATATCAGACGACATGATATAGAATAAGAGACATAGCATAAACATATGATAACCATAATGGCATACTACTATAAGTATGCAATTGAAACTCAACATGAGATTAATCAATATCACAAAGATCCAAAAGTAGTTTCATACCCAAAACCTGTATTCACAACAAGTCAATGACACACGAATTCACCAATGCACAAAAATTGATAAATCATATTAATAGAAATCACAAAAATAGGTGAAGCATAAATTCCAGAATTCAACACACAAAATCCAGAAATCACAAGAAAGGGGGGAGGCCTATCACACGAACGGGAGCATTAAAACTCACCAACATATGTATCACACGAACGAGAAGCTATCTCATGGTAGCTAGCCATTAATTTTTGACACATGAATGGCCCGAAGACCATGGGGAGCTACCCCACATGTGTGAGTCGAAATCACACCAAACAAAGAGACATCACACAATTGCTAGTCTAAATCTTAAAATGATCGTCATGATCAAAGAGAAGTGTCAATTACAGTAAGCTAGTAAATATATGAGCTTAGCTTCATGTCCCATAACCACTAGCTTAACTTAAATATTTACGAACAAATTGTAGATCTCCACTAGAAAATTGTCACAAGAGTTTCAATCGAACAAGTCCAAGAATTAACCGACGAAGTAAACGCAAGCTTTTCATACCACTCGTTTTACTAAGTCGTTTAATTAGATTTCTCATACGAGTGAGGTAAAGGCTTGTATATACTAATAGATTGGAAAACTGTTTAGGAAAACGATCTTTGTAATAAAATAGTGTTGAAATCATTTGAAAAAAGAGTTTTAATATTTACTACTAGTATAGAAAACCTTTATATTTTTAAAGTGACAAATCACAAAGAAGATTGTAGGAACAATCAATCTCTAAAATTCATATACGAAGACGTGAATAAAAATCCAAAGAAATCGATAAAGGATCCATCGAAATGGATATTCAAAAATCCCTAAAAAGGAGTCATCAAGGTCATAATAAATGATAACAACAAATAGGAAACAACACAAATCGATTAAAGTTGGAAATTCAAACAATTAGGCGAAGTAGGCAAAATTGCAACAGGTCGGTCGGCCGGCTACAGAGCTCGGTCGACCGGACTCTATTCTCAAAATTCCTCGGGAAGCAGGTCGGTCGGCCGAACCCTGTAGTTGGTCGACCGGACCATAAACAGAGAAGTGCTTATGCACTTGGAAGTAGGTCGGTCGGCCGGCAGCAGGGCTCGGTCGACCGGACCTGTTACCAGTCTCTTCCCAGCCCATCCAAATGAGGTCCAACCTCGACCAAATTGCATTCGCTCGAGCAACGACGCTAAGGGTTTATGCCAATCGACTATCCGGCCCTATAAGCTCTTCGATGCATAACCAAAACACATTCAAAAATCAAAGTTAGGATTTTCAAAGATTTGAACCCAAAACACTAAAAATAGGAATATTCACCAATTCAATCCAAACCAAAAGCAATTGCACAAGAATAAGTGTTAGGAATTCATCCCTAACAATCGGACATAAACATAGACTAAGATGTGAGATAAAAATCTCACCTTTGAACCCAAACGATTAAAAAAGAAGCTTGAAAGCAAAGGAGAATCAACCACTCTTCAAATCCAACTCAAGAAGCTTGATTCTAAGCTTTAAAAGAAGAACATTCCCAAAGTTAGGTTTAGGAATTTCTGAAATTGATAAGAGAATGAGTTGGAGAAGAAGAAGAGAAGCTTACCAATGGGTTCTCCTATTAGTTTGGAGCTAGAGTTCGATTTGCAAAAGAAAACTAGGGCTTGGAGTTTTAATTTCCTCTTCCACTCTCCATTGTTATGAAAGCTTGAATATTAGGAATTAGAAATGAATTAATGAAGAGGATAAGGGGTTGGGACTGAATACATAAGTGGGGTTATTGGGCTCAGCCCAAACCAAACCCCTAAGTGAAAAAGTAGCAAAAATCAACTTACTCCAAACATATCGAAGCTTATACTCAAAAAGGTCGCAAACGGTATTTTAAACTCAATGGGAGTGGTCCCGAGTCCTAATTCGACCGTATGCAAAAAGTAGCTTTTTGGACTAAATTCCGAGTATCAATAAAATATTTAAATATAAAAATCGATAAATATGCGGGTTGTTACAGACTCCCCTCCTAAAAGAAATTGCGTCCTCGCAATATTTAAGAAGAAAATATAAAGTAACAACCATAAAAGCATATTTAACACAAAAGAAATTTGAAATAAAAGGTTTACCTTGAAGAGTACGGGAAAGTAAGTCCGGATGTGATCGCTCGATGAACTCTCTAGACTCCCAAGAACAATCCTTAGGATTTGAAGACCATTGAACTTTCACAAGCGGAACATCCTTATTTCGAAGTCGTTTGACTTCCGAAGCAATAATACGAACAGGATGCTGCTCATAAGTTAAATTAGGCGAAACTTCAATCTCTTCCACAACACCGGGCTCAAGAATAGAATCGGAATCTCGAAGGCACTTCCGTAATTGAGAAACGTGAAACACGTCATGCATGGCAGAAAACTGAGCCGGTAATGATAGGCGATAAGCCATGGAACCTATACGTTCAGTGATAGGAAATGGCCCAATATATCGAGGCGCTAACTTTCCCGATCGACTGAAACGTACAACACCTTTCATAGGTGACACACGAATGAACACAAGATCTCCCACAGAAAACTCTAACTTCGTTCTCCGGTTATCTGCATAGGATTTTTGTCTACTCTGGGCTTCTTTCATCCTATGTCGAATAAGTTCAATCTTTTCTGTGGAATCACGAATAAAATCTGGACCTAAAACCAGCTTCTCACCGGCCTCAAGCCAACAAGAAGGAGATCGGCATGGCTTTCCATAGAGTGCCTCGAAAGGTGCCATACCAATACTAGATTGGAAGCTATTATTATATGAAAACTCAACAAGAGAAATATGATCTTCCCAACTTCCACCAAAATCAAGCACACAAGCACGGAGAAGATCTTCAAGAGTTTGATTCACACGCTCGGTTTGTCCATCAGACTGGGGATGATAAGCGGTGCTAAAATTAAGCTTCGTTCCTAAAGCTTTTTGAAGACTCTTCCAAAATCCACTAGTAAACAATGGATCACGATCACTAACTATAGAAGTAGGAACTCCATGTAATTTAACAATCTCTTTAATAAAAAGTTTGGCCAAAAGAGGTACGGTATGGTTAGACCGAACGGGAATAAAATGGGCAGATTTAGTAAGTCTATCAACGATCACCCATAAGCTATCATGACCCGAACGAGAACGGGGAAGGCCATCTATAAAATCCATGGAAATTTGGTCCCACTTCCAAATTGGAATTTCCAAAGTTTGCAATAACCCACCGGGCCTTTGATGTTCGGCCTTAACGAGTTGGCAAGACATGCAACGCTTAACAAAGTTAGCAATATCAAGTTTCATTCCCTCCCAATAATAAAGTCGCCTCATATCCGCGTACATTTTACTACTACCGGGATGAATGGTAAATTTAGAATGATGAGAATCTTCTAAAATATCTTTACGAAGACCACTAATATTAGGCACGATAAGTCTACCAAATTTCCGAATGCCGCCACGAGAATCAATATCAAAGTCTTTCAAACCTTCAATATCAATTTTATCCTTAATATTTTGGCCAAGAAGAGCCAATTTAGGATCTAGCCTTTGAGCTTCAAGAATGCGGTCTAAAAGAGAAGGGTGAGCCTCAAGGCTACATAAAACAAGAGATGAACATAAATCGGAAGCACGGTCTCGAATTTTGCAAGTGGATAAAATCTCGAGATCGTTCCATTCGGATATCATCATAGAAACAACTGCTTGTTGTTTACGGTTAAGAGCATCGGCGACACGATTACCCTTACCAGGGGTATAAAGAATATCAAGATCATAATTTGAGCAAGGAACTCGAGCCATCATTGTTGACGCAAATTAAGTTCCTTTTGAGAGAATAAATACTTCAAAGAATTAAGATCGGTATAAAGAATAAATTTCTCTCCCAAAAGATAATGACGCCAAATCCGAAGAGCAAAAACAATAGCCGCGAGCTCTAAATCATGAGTGGCATATCTAGCCTCAGCAGGCTTCAATTGCCTAGAAGCATAAGCAATAACATGTTCTCTTTGCGTAAGAACGGCACCCAAACCAACGCGACTAGCATCGGTAAAAACAACGAAATCTTGATTCCCCTCAGGAATAACAAGAATAGGAGCATTAGAAAGAAGTTCCCTAAGTTTTTGAAAAGAAGTTTCACATTTGTCTGACCAAATGTATTTAACACCTTTCTTCGTTAAGCCGGTGAGAGGCACGACAATCTTAGAAAAGTCTTTGATAAAGCGGCGGTAATAACCTGCCAATCCAAGGAAACTACGAATCTCTGTCACACTCTCCGGTCTCTTCCAATCTTGAATCGCTTCAATCTTTGAAGGATCCACGAAAATTCCGGATTCGGAAATAATATGACCGAGAAACTTCACACGAGATTGCCAAAAGTGGCACTGAGAAAACTTTGCCTTTAAATGATTACTCCTAAGAGTTTCCAACACAATCCGAAGATGCTTCTCATGTTCCTCCTCGGTTTTTGAATACACAAGAATATCATCAATAAAGATGAGAACAAATCGATCGAGAAAATCTTTGAAAACTCGATTCATAAGGTCAACGAAATAAGATGGAGCATTCGTTAAATCAAATGGCATAACAAGCCATTCATAAGATCCATAACGCATACGGAACGATGTCAAAGGAATGCTATCCTCTGCGATACGAAGCTGGTGAAAACCGATAGCCAAGTACAATTGCGAAAAGACTCTAGCACCACTAAGTTGATCGAATAGATCATCAATCCGAGGTAAAGGGTATTTATTCTTGATAGTATGATCATTAAGCTTGCGGTAGTAAACGCAAAGCCTAAGTGTACCATCGGATTTCTTCACGAAAGTAGCCGAAGCTCCCCAAGGCGAGGAACTAGAGCGAATAAATTGCTTCGTCTCCAAATCGGATAATTGTTTACGCATCTCCTCATTTTCTTTATTGGACATACGATAAGGAGGACGAGTAATAGGTTGAGCTTCAGGGATAAGATTAATTCTGACTCAATTGCTCGCTTAGGCGGTAATCCTAAAACGGGCTCAAATATGTCAGAAAATTCACGAACAACGTGAATAAGAGAAATTATATCTTCCTCATCATAATTATCGTCATCACGAGGATTTAAAGAATATAAAGATGCAACCAAGCTGGAATCCGAATCTTTAAGATTAATAGAAATCTGCTTAACAGATTGAGGGTGTCGGAGATAAATAGTCCGCTCGGGACATAGGATGTGAGCTTCATAATGGTTAAGCCAATCCATTCCCAAAATCATTCCAAAGCCTAAATAACGCATGACATGCAAATCGGCTAGGAAAGGAAAATCACATAAAATAATCTCCACATCTCTACAAAGCAAACTAAGAGTTGCGGATCCACCAACCGGATTCGCAATTCTCAAAGAAGTCATTAAAGCAACAATACTTAGAGAAAAAGTGTCAACAAGCTCTTTTGATATAAAAGAATGGGATGCTCCCGTATCAAAAAGAACTCGAATAGTTTGATCACAAAATATAATAATGCCATCAAGGATAGAATGGAAATACCTTGACCACAAGATGTGTTGCCAGAGGCTTGAGCAACATTAAGCTTTCCCTCCTTCCTGCCCTGAAGCTTGGGGCAAGAAGATAAATAATGATCCAGGCTTTTGCAATAGCGACAAGTACGAGGCTTTGAACACTTCTTCGCAAAATGGTCTCTGGAACCACAGTTAAAGCATTTCCCTTCAGTAGAGGAAAAGGTCTTTGCAGCAGGAGTTGCTTGCCTCCCTTTCTTATTGGGATAAGGACCTTTACATTTGTTTGGCCTCTTCTTGTTGTTGAAGTTTGGTTTGGAAGCCACCACTTCAACATCACTCTCCCTATCAGCCTCTTCAAGATGAAGAGCGATATCAATGAGTTGGTCGAAAGGAACTTCTAATTTTAGAAGTAATGACTTCTTGAGATTTTTTTTAAGCCATAGACGAACCTCTGGTTCTTCTTCAATGGGGTGTTGATGTATTCAACCCCATATTTGGAAAGCGACTCGAAGGAGGCGACATAATTAGTCATGGAAGAATAACCTTGAGCAAGGTCTATAAATCGTCGAGCCAATGTCACTTTCTCTGCTTCTGGTACAAATTTCAACTCGAAGCGTTCCCGGAATTGCTCCCAGGTGAGATTCGCTTCATTAATCTCAGAAATAAGAAGTTCGTACCAGTCCAATGCTCTTTCTTGGAGCATACTAGAAGCCACCTGAACTCGGTGAAGATCAATGAGGTTCATGCGAGAAAAGATTCGATCGCATGTCCTTAACCAAGCCTGGACCTCAATAATAGTTTCAGAGCCTTTAAATGGCTTCCCGCCCAGGTTGGTGTAATCATTGCACAAACGTGCAAACCCAGATTTAGGGTGAGTAGGTTCCGGATTAGAACCAGCTGCTTGAGCATTCGTGACAAGGTCAAGAAGTTGCTGGGTAGTCATAAAAACTCCATCTTGGGGTGTAGCACTAGATGGTCCAGCTCTGGGACGACCAGGTCTAACCATTTCTCTTCTTTAAGAAAGAAATAAAGAAGAAGAAAAAGTTATTCTCAAGATAAATATCAAGCAATTCTTGATAGATAAAACAAGGAATCATAAAGAAAATAGGATGAATCGGTACGAAGACTCGAATTAAATCCTAAAGCACGACTCCTAAGAAAGACTTAGGACGATGATCCTTGTTATAATATTCCATATTGTTCCGAAGTTTGGCTCTGATACCAAGCTGTGACGCCCCACCTCTATACCCACGCTAGCCAAGAACATTACGGTGAATGCTGTCAACTAGCACGGAGGATAAGGCTGTTGAGGAGCGACCGTCCGTGTAATTGCTTTGCGCGAGCATTGATATGTCAGATAGTATAACATGCATTTCGTTATCAAGAGGAAAATCCGATATACCGACACAAACTCAAAGCTACAACACAGTGGCTATAATATCTTCAGAAACGAATATAGAAATAAACATAACATAAATCAGTCACAGACAATTCATATCACAAAGGCGGAAATAGATATGAATATTACACTAGGAAGTGTACATCAGAGTAGCGGTCTAAAAGGATCCACAATATCACAAAAGAATAGTTACACGAACTACACAAAAGAATAAGTATACATCATGGAGTCTATATCTCAAATGTATACAACAAAAACTACTAATCTAAGTAGTTAGCCAAAAGTCAGAGTAATAAATCCTTGGGGAGAAGTCAAGCAGAAGCACCTGTAACATCTCGGTCTGACCCGAGAATTATTTAATAAGAAAATATTAAACGGATCAGTCTAGCTATAAATATCAGACGATATGATATAGAATAAGAGATATGGCATAAACATATGATAACCATAATGGCATACTACTATAAGTATGCAATTGAAACTCAACATGAGATTAATCAATATCACAAAAATCTTCACAAAGATCCAAAAGGGGTTTCATACCCAAAACTTGTATTCACAATAAGTCAATGACACAAGAATTCACCAATGCACAAAAATTGATAAATCATATCAATAGACATCACAAAAATAGTTGAAGCATAAATTCTAGAATTCAACACACGAAATCCAGAAATCACAAGAAAGAGGGGGAGACCTATCACACGAACGGGAGCATTAAAACTCACCAACATATGTATCACACGAACGAGAAGCTATCTCATGGTAGCTAGCCATTAATTTTTGACACACGAATGGCCCGAAGACCATGGGGAGCTACCCCACATGTGTGAGTCGAAATCACACCGAAACAAAGAGACATCGCACAATTGCTAGTCTAAATCTTAAAATGATCGTCATGATCAAAGAGAAGTGTCAATTAAAGTAAGCTAGTAAATATATGAGCTTAGCTTCATGTCCCATAACCACTAGCTTAACTTAAATATTTACGAACAAATTGTAGATCTCCACTAGAAAATTGTCACAAGAGTTTCAATCGAACAAGTCCAAGAATTAACCGACGAAGTAAACGCAAGTGTTTCATACCACTCGTTTTACTAAGTCGTTTAATTAGATTTCTCATACGAGTGAGGTAAAGGCTTGTATATACTAATAGATTGGAAAACGGTTTAGGAAAACGAGCTTTGTAATAAAATAGTGTTGAAATCATTTGAAGAAAGAGTTTTGATATTTACTACTAATATAGAAAACCTTTATATTTTTAAAGTGACAAATCACAAAGAAGATTGTAGGAACAATCAATCACTAAAATTCACATACGAAGACGTGAATAAAAATCCAAAGAAATCGATAAAGGATCCATCGAAATGGATATTCAAAAATCCCTATAAAGGAGTCATCAAGGTCATAATAAATGATAACAACAAATAGGAAACAACACAAATCGATTAAAGTTGGAAATTCAAACAATTAGGCGAAGTAGGCAAAATTGCAACAGGTCGGTCGGCCGGCTACAGAGCTCGGTCGACCGGACTCTGTTCTCAAAATTCCTCAGGAAGCAGGTCGGTTGGCCGAACCCTGTAGTTGGTCGACCGGACCATAAACAGAGAAGTGCTTATGCACTTGGAAGCAGGTCGGTCGGCCGGCGGTAGGGCTCGGTCGACCGGACCTGTTGCCAGTCTCTTCCCAGCCCATCCAAATGAGGTCCAACCTCGACCAAATTGCATTCCCTCGAGCAACGACGCTAAGGATTTATGCCAATCGTCTACCCGGCCCTATAAGTTCTTCGATGCATAACCAAAACACATTCAAACATCAAAGTTAGGATTTTTAAAGATTTGAACCCAAAACACTAAAAATTGGAATATTCACCAATTCAATCCAAACCAAAAGCAATTGCACAAGAATAAGTGTTAGGAATTCATACCTAACAATCGTAGATAAACATAGACTAAGATGTGAGATAAAAATCTCACCTTTGAACCAAAACGATTGGAAAAAGAAGCTTGGAAGTAAAGGAGAATCAACCACTCTTCAAATCCAACTCAAGAAGCTTGAATCTAAGCTTTAAAAGAACATTCCCAAAGTTAGGTTTAGGAATTTCTGAAATTGATAAGAGAATGAGTTGGAGAAGAAGAAGAGAAGCTTACCAATGGGTTCTTCTATTAGTTTGGAGCTAGAGTTTGATTTGCAAAAGAAAACTAGGGCTTGGAGTTTTAATTTCCTCTTCCACTCTCCATTGTTATGAAAGCTTGAATATTAGGAATTAGAAATGAAGTAATGAAGAGGATAAGGGGTTGGGACTGAATACATAAGTGGGGTTATTGGGCTCAGCCCAAACCAAAGCCTTAAATGAAAAAGTAGCAAAAAACAACTTACTCCAAACATATTGAAGCTTATACTCAAAAATGTCGCAAACGGTATTTTAAACTCAATGGAAGTGGTCCCGAGTCCTAATTTGACCGTATGCAAAAAGTAGCTTTTCGGACTAAATTCCAAGTATCGATAAAGTATTTAAATAAAATATTTAAATATAAAAATCGATAAATATGCTGGTTGTTACAGACCTCCACCTTAATTTGCTCCACTATGAACTTTCCTCTTTATTGCTTAGTGTAGGTTTTGATGTAGCCCTTTTTTATTGTAGTACTCTGATGTATATATTCTTTCGTGACTCTGATGTATATGTGGTTCATAAGAACCAAACTCATATAGCATGCTATGTTGTACTTATGCTGACTCTGTATATGTGTATATAAATGTGTAAGTTCATGTTGATATAAGGTGTTTGATGTTATTATATTTGTTCTGAATACGAACCTTAGCAACCGTAGTTTTATGTTAAACCTAAATCGGATATGTCAATCCACTTAAGAAAGGAAGAAAGGAAAAAAATAGGCATTCAATCGACATATTCAATACTCGTTTAAGACAAAGGTCACAGATGGTCGCTCCTAACCAACCATATTCTCTACACTAGCAGACAGTATTATCTAGTAATGCTCTTTGTTAGTGTAGATCTTGGGGTGGGGCGTCACAGCTTGGTATCATAGCTGAGCTTAGAACAAGTATGATAAATACAGCATAGAACTAGAATAGCACATTTGTTACAGAGCATCTAAAGGACAATATTCATGCTATCCCAATCTTCCCTTGTCGTTGTCCTTCAATCTAAGTCTTTGGGGGTAGATAATGGTTTGGGAATACGTCTAGAAATGCATTTTTAATTCCGTAGTATTCCATATATTGAAATTTTCTATCAATGGTAAGCCCCTATGCATAATCTTTATCTTATCTTATTACTTTAAGCATTATGGCTGGAAGATGCAAAGCTAGGCATTCGGGTGCTGGGCAGTCTAGCATCCTACATCCAGATGGAGTCTATATGTCTATCGATCATTTATTGAGCTATTTCATAATACTCAACCTCTAGCTCCTACTCCTACACCTCCATTGTAACGTCCCACCTTTTTGTATGCTTTAAATCAACGATAAACCACACACGTCAGACTTAAACCACACAGAATGGTGGATTGTTATCGGGGTAAATAAGAAAATGGAAGAAAGAAATAAAGCAAACAGAATCTTGCAGCAAAACAATAAAATATAATAATCAAATAAACAGTTAATGAAGCTATTTTTACAAATATTTGATTTCACTTGTACAATACATATCAGAGTTACACATACCAGAGAATATTATTAATGCAGCAGAATACAATAGTGTAGTGGAATAATATAACAGATGATAGTAATACACTCTTTGTCTTCGCCCTCCAGAACTAAAGTCTTCGAATCCTGAAATGCTCATACTGACCCGAGCGAATTGGAAAGACAAAACACTCGAGTCAGAACTAAAAGATCTTATGTAAGTTAAATCAACAATAACCAATATGAGTGGAGTGGCGTTAGTGATGTTTACGGGATTTGACATCTCCTATCCAGTGTCTAACGTGAGTGTAGTAACTCAAGAGATGCTCGGGATTCACATCTCCTAAGGATCTGTTAAACTATTTACTATGTAGTAATATTTCGCTATTATAATAATGTCTATTAGTAAAATAAACTTACTTTTAAATAGATTTAAGGCTTTACATTTTCCACCTTAACACATAATAGTGCCAATAGTCTATACAGTACCGTAATACCTCCTGATCGGGAGGCTACCAGAGGATACTCCATAGGTACGACACAAATAGAAAATCGTATAAGACGCGCTAGGGTAGGTGACACGGCACAACTAGGCAATGCCATGGTAGATATACTAAATACGCTTCCGGGCCGGTGGTAACGCGTAGCGCGCAGCTACCGCCCACCTCGAGCCACACCCCCAAAAAGAAAACAAAAAATGGCCACCAAATCTATCCAAAAGATAGAGTAAAATATCGAAGGGATGTGTCCGATCAAAGGAGCTACCTCATTAGCCCGTCAATTGCTCATGTTTTAGCCACCTTATGCAAACTCACGGGAGTCGGGTCCACGTATTTACCTCAAAGGAAACGCCGCCACCATCCTACTTCATTCTGGAATCCCCACCGCGTACACGGTTGTTAAAGTGGTTTACGGAGTTGGCAGAGAGTATGACAACTTCCGATCCCAGTCTCTTTAACAACCAAACGTTATTATAACACCGCGGTCATTTTAGAATAATTATACTTCAAACCAGAATATAATATTCATTTCAAAACCATATAAATACGACATCATTTCTATTTTAAATCCCAAATCAATATGATATCATTTTTATTTCAAATATATCCTTTTTCCAAAATCATGGCACTTTCAAGTCTATATACCTTGAAACCAATAGCTTTGAAAACATAACTTCTTCTCTGAATTTGGAATTAAAGCTTGGATTTTGCAAATGGAACTAGGTTTAGGATTTCCTAATTCATTTTCTCCTCCAACATTTTTATATAGAGCTTGAGAGTGTTAGGAAAATGAAGTGAATGAAGATAAGTGGGGTGGAGCAAGGGCTTCTGTTAGGATATAGGGCTGAAACCCAAACCAAAGCCCAAAGTGATAAAATAGCAAAATTCTACTAACCCCAAACATATCGATATTTATACTCAAAAAGGTCACAAACGTCATTATGAACTCAATGGGGGTGGTCTTGAGTCCTAATTCGGCCGTTTGCAAAAAGTAGCTTTTCGGACAATAATCCGATTAACGATGAAATATTTAAATAAAATATTTAAATATTCAATCGTAAAATATGCGGGTTGTTACATCCTGCTTCATTCTGGAATCTCCACCGCGTACACGGTTGTTAAAGTGGTTTTCGGAGTTGGCAGAGAGTATGACAACATCTGATCCCGGTCTCTTTAACAACCAAACGTTATTATAACACCGCGGTCATTTTAAAATAATTATACTTCAAACCAGAATATAATATACATTTCAAACAATATAAATACGATATCATTTCTATTTTAAAACCCAAATCAATATGATATCATTTTTATTTCAAATGAATCATTTTTCCAAAATCATAGTACTTTCAAATCTATATATCTTGAAACCAATAGCTTTGAAAACATAACTTCTAATACTTAAATGGTTTAAATATTAAATTTCTTTACATAATAAAATAGCTCCTTTAATTTAACAAATAAATTCCAAATACCGATTTGAACCTCCAAATAAATCATTTCATTTCATATATTTCAAAGCTTTAGATATTCCACAATTTCAAAACTAATTCTTTGATAATTTCATTTCTATCAAATTCAATTACTATTATTTTGATTTGAAACGTTTACTTAATAAATCAAATATCATTTAAGTAAAATCTTTAACTTCGAATAACGGAATATTCTTAAATTTTGGTTAACTTGATATATTCATTTAAATCAACTCGATATTTATTTAAATCACTTTACACCAAATTAAGTTATAAGAATCATACCCTTTAAAATCTCAATTTTATTTAAGTTTCAAATCAAATTTATTCGACTATAATTCCTAAACAATTCAATTCAAACCAATTTCCTATTTATCTTCCAACTTAATTTTTATTTAAGTCATTAAACTCCATATATACAATATCTTAAACAGGTACGTAACCATATAATATAAAACAATCAAATTCCATTATTCAACTTATTTTTATGAAACAAATTTATACATAGCTTAAAATCAAGAACTTAACTATATATATATATATAATAATATTTATATAATATCAAAAATTAATATTTATTAAACCGTATATTTCTTTCCAAAACCACAGAAAAATCATTTCAAAATAATTTTTTATATAGACCACGGTGTTTGTAGAAAATTTTCTACCCTATGGTCAAGTGATACGGATATTTATCATTTCAATTCGTAAATTAAAACAAAAATATGGTAATATAATCATTTCAAACCGCAATCCCGAATCAAAAAGAACTTGCAGATTATAACGATAAAAATAAACATCCATTCATCCATCATAAAATCATACATCCATCACAATCATCATCGAAAACAAACAATCAATATCAATATATAACTGGTAATTAACTAGCAGTTATATTCAAAAATAAATTAAATAACGATTTAATTTAAATAAATGCAATTAACTTAGATGATGATTAAAATATACTAAACAGTCATAAATAAATGCATAATCACAACAAAAACTACATTTAACAAACATAAGAAATTCTAGAAGTTGTGAGTGGGTTAAAACACTCACCTTTTGAATTTAAATTGAATTTAAATCCAATTTAAACCCAAAAATTGCACGGTCTCCAAATTCGTCCAAACCAGCGCCAAAATGTCCGGCATACCAATACGAATCTAGCGGAGAAAACTGCGCGTGAATTGGATATCGTATGTAAAAGTTATTGCATTAAAACGAGTTAAAATCGAATTAAAATAAAATAAAACAAATAACTATTCCCTGCCACGTCATCACTTCTCCTTCCAGAACCCTACGCACGCAGACCATGTGAAAACGCAATGAACACACATGGCTACTCGCCCTTTGACCAAAGTCCAGCGCTACCATCGGCCACCGATCGTCAAACCGTCGCCACCAATGCCCTGCTCACGATGATCCGCAACTCCACACGGCCACGACCCACCCTCCGGCCGCCCTAAATTGCGTGCGCCGCCGCCCTTTGTTTTAGGGTTCCGAAACCCTAATCGCGATTTTCGGCCACCACATTTCGATACAGGCCAAGAGGCTACCACCAAACGACTCTCCTTGCCGAGCTCTTCAAAACCCATGTCCCAATTTCATCGATTGATGTCGAAATTAAAAACACCCAAATTGACTTTTGACCGCGATTTCTGATCGATTCGGTCACTGTTCTCGTAAAAAGAACAGCAGATGTAGGTTCGTATCATTGAGATCTTCAATATATATTTTTTTCAAATTTTTCTGAGGAGTTTGAGATTTTTGCTTTGGATTTGAATTTGATTTATGTTTGGATCTAGAATTTGTTTGTCTGCCATTGAGGAGGAGAGATAGTTGAATTGTGCATACAAATGAGAAATAGAGGTATGCTAGGGTTTATAACAGGGTATATATAGGCAAGATTGAAATAGAATAGATGGACACGATTTGAATATACGCGCTAACGACCAAGTGGCCCAAAAAGCCCGTTCTGACTACGGAACGAAATTGGATCAACCCGTATATCAAAATAGATGTTTTAAAATATTTTAAAATCGATGGAACAAGTTTCAAATCCAAATTCCATCTTATGAAGAAGTTACGCTAACATCAACATTTTCCATATTGATTTCAATTGATTTCAATTTAATTTATTTCAAGGCATTTCGAGTCCGTACGATCAAACGACAAGTTCGATCGCCAAGAAACTTGAAATCCTACAATAATTCACCATTACGGACCAATGAAACTGGTTTCGTCAAAATCCGAGTCAGGGGCCCAAATGACTATTTTTCCATAAATAAAATAAATTTATAAATTAATTAATTAAATCAAATCTTAAATTTCAATTCTAAAATTGACAAATTTTACCCCTTTAAATTTCTTAATCATTTACACTAATTTAAACAAATTTATATGTCAATTTAGAGTTGATAAATTTATCAATTCCTGTATTAACCGCAATCCATTAAATCTAGGCTTTATAAATATAATTCCCAAAATTCCATTTAATTAAATGAATTAATAATTATTCCATTCATTATTGTCAAACGGATAAATTTACCTTGGATTCAAAATCTATAACCTTAATATTCTCAGAATTCATCTAAATTTCTATTAACGTAATGATTAAATGTTAAATTTCATTTATTTGCAATAAATTAAATTATTGAATTTTATACTTCAATTAAATTGGTAAATCTTGGTTTCTATCTTTAAATCAACCAATTGTTATATTATAATAGAATTGACATTATCTCCAATTCCATCTAAATTCCCATTTGCCGTAGTATTTATTTCAATTTCTAACAGTAAACGCATTCATTATAAATGAATATCAATTAATTAGTCCCAAATAAATTGATTGATTTCCTGTTTTGATTTAGTAAACAAATTTATTATAATAGACGTTACCATTAACTTTACAATACACTAAGGTTTATTATTTCCAACTAACTATCATAGTTGCCTACATAATATTGACTTCACTCTTTACATACAAAACGTTACTATTTTCTTATGCCAAATCTTTATACCATGGCCGTTTTTTTTTATTATAACATTTATAACTTTAAATGTTTATCTTCATTTTGTTACATTAATAAGCTTTTATTACTTATAATTAATGTTGTCATTTATTCTCATCCTATTAATTTCATTCACTTACGTTCAGTTTATAACCAAACATACAATTTAGATTTATTGCAATAGATTCCAAATTCAATTTCTATTTCTTAATATATTCTAATTTAACAACTTCCAAACATTGTATTACGTCTCACATTCGTGTAACTTATTTTTATATTTAATAAAATTTGATTTCTCATTCCAATTAATAGACTAAATAAATGGGCAACACATAATTGTCGTCACCATTTACTTATAACTGCATTTATAAGATTATTGTTTACAGACCCAAGTTACACATTTGTATAATTTACATTTATCGTAATCACATTCAATCTATCTAAAATTCAGCTTTGATTACATCCTTACCATTCATTTATTATTGACTTTAATTAGCAATGCTTACCTTGCATTAACATTGTTACTTTAAATCTACATCCAATTACAATTAATATTCTCAATAAATTTATTTACTTGGTCTCATGCTTTTTATTACACCAATTACTACCTTATAAGTAAATGTATGTTACTATTTTAAATTTACATTTACCCTTTCCATTACTATATTAATTATCATTTTAAGCACATTTAATTATCTTGTATGTTCATTCTTCCCAACTAATTGCCATTCTATTATATTATAACTTTACAATTTTAAATAATCTCAATAATTGTTGTTTCATTCACCCTATTAATTATTAATGTTAATTAGCATTGTTATGTTTTAATTCACTTATTATTTCATTGAATAAGTTACAAAGATTTATTTCTCCAAATATTAAATCACAAAGTCTTATTTAATTTGCCATTGCTACATTTCCTTTTTATCGTTTTCTTCATTATTAATTATAATTTTTTTATTTATTTCTCAATTTAATTACAAAAATTAAATTAAATTAACTAATTATATCTATTAAAATTTCTGGGTCGTTACACTCTCTTCCACTCAAAACTTTTCGTCCCCGAAAAGGAAAAGAAGGGAAAGAAGAATTAAGAAATCAATATATCTTACTTAAAATATTAAATTTGTAAACAAATAAATTTACAAAATTAATTAATTTAGATAAAATATACCAATTTATAACCTATAAATCTATTTTACTTAAATTAATAAAGTTTGGAAAAACATTTTCAAAATATTTTCTAAGTCCAAAATTTACGTGAAATTTTGGCAGAGTCTCCTTTGTTCGGGGAGGCTCGAGAGAAAATATAATATCAGAAATAACAATATACAACATATATTTTTCAAAATAATAAATATCCCAACCTGGAAAAAATAATATAATAACGCTATAAAACCGTATTTCGAAGACGTACCTATTTGTCGGGCAATTTACGCTTATATTATGAAACCAAAAGCAGAAGCAATTGCTTCCATGACCTGTATTTCACTTATATAATCTAAAAGAGTTAATAATTATATACAATGAAATGTTAAGTTTTTTCAATCAATAACAAACAAATCAATACAAACAACAATCACTTGCATCCAGGCATCCAACCATCACATAGAATCATCACAAATTAATCATTCATTCATATTAACAAAACAAATAGTTGTTCGGGTTCAAAACTTGAAATTGTACAGAATGAAAAATAAACTTCTAAGCACACCATTTACTCAACAGTCTCTGATGAAGCTAAATACATTATTCATACAGCCAAACAATTTTAAAGTATCCTTATCCAAACAACCATAAACCAAAACAAACAACAACAATTTCAAACAACAGATTTAGTTTATCCTTATTGATTCCATTCATATATTTGTTGTTTGATTTCTCTTTTTCATTCATATAATGGTTTATCTTTTTAATTTACATTTATTTCTTACAAATTTCATTTCATTTATTTATAATACTTACATCTCTATTAAACAAGTAGCATTTCAATTATACTTAAGTTTATAACACTACAACATCACATTCTTATTTATTAAGGTGATTCATTGAACCTTTTCATTATATAAATTTCTCTTGTACAATTTTCCATTATATTTTCTTATTAAACATTTCAATTCTTAATATTTGTTAAGTTATATATATGCTTTTTAAGAATGTAATTGAAAGTTATACAAGTCTCTATTCTTTCCTTTAATTAGTTAAACGTTCAATAATCATATCTTTGGTTTTTAGGTTACAAATTTCAGCTTTCTTCTAATTTTTTTTATAACCTAGGATTAAATCCTTTATTTCCTTTAGAGGTTCCAATTATTAATTACTTCCATTCCATTTCACTACAATAATTGAAACTATTAATTAACGGAAACTTAAGAACTAAATACCGGGTTAAATTCCAAATCATTTTAAAATAATAGATAAATGCATATACTTACAATTTATATTTCTAATTATATTTAAAACAATTTAAAATTTATATTTGTTTATCAAAATAAATCTGCAGTAAAACTGCAACAATAGCCTTCCCACTTCGAAACTCGAAAATATCGATGATGCATGCACTTATCATCGAAATTATTTTCCAGTGACGGAGAGGGAAGTACAAAACTTATTTCTTTCCAAAATTTCTTTTAACATTTCTTTCAAATTATATTGAAACATTTATATCAGAAAATACTTCTAAAATATTGTTATTATATTCCAAAATCATTGGAAAGAAATTTTCAAAAACCCGGAACTTAAGTTCTAAATTCCCAATTTTCATTTATTCTTTTTATTTTCAAATCCTACTTTACTAATATTTATAGAGTACACTACCTAACAACCAATGTATTACAACCAAATATAACCATTATAAAATTTTATTTTATATATAGAAAATATAATAGGAAAAATTATTTCATTCACCTATATTAAAACAAATATTATGTCGGTATGTCCTATTAAGTGTTTAGAAACCCCTATTGATGTCATTTCGTCCCATGCATCAACCAGAATTTATAAATACAAAACGGAACAGGTTAACACAATATTAAAACCCTTTTATAACACTAACAAATACGCTCTCTCATATATACACTCAGCGACCCATCACAGGGTAGTACTACCCTATTATTAAAGAGTCAAACCCCACAAACCTAAGGTTTATCGCTAAACCAAAGCTCTGATACCAGATGTAACGTCCCACCTTTTTGTATGCTTTAAATCGACGATAAACCACACACGTCAGACTTAAACCATACAGAAGGACGGATTGTTATTGGGATAAATAAGAAAAAGAAAGAAATAAATAAAACAAACAGAATCTTGCAACAGAACGATAAAATATAATAATCAAATAAACAGTTAATGAAGCTGTGTTTACAAATATTTGATTTTACTTATAGAATACATATCAGAATTACGCATTCCAGAGAATATTGTTAATGCGGCGGAATACAATAGTGTAGTGGAATAATATAATAGATAATAGTAATACACTCTTCGTCTTCGTCCTCCAGAAATAAAGTCTTCGAATCCTGAAATGCTCAGACTGACCCTAGTGAATTGGAAAGACAAAACACTCGAGTCAAAACTAAAAGATCTTGTGTAAGTTAAATTAACAATAAACAATATGAGTGGAACGGCGTCAGAGATGTTTACGGGATTTGACATCTCCTATCCAGTGTCTAACGTGAGTGCAGTAACTCAAGAGATGCTCGGGATTCACATCTCCTAAGGATCTGTTAAACTATTTACTATGTAGTAATATTTCGCTATTATAATAATGTCTATTAGTAATATAAACTTACTTTTAAATAGCGTTAAGGCTTTACATTTTCCACCTTAACACATAATAGTGCCAATAGTCTATACAGTACCATAATACCTCCTGATCGGGAGGCTACCAGCGGATACTTCATAGGTACGATACAAATAGAAACTCGTAGAAGGCACGCTAGGGTAGGTGACACGGCACAACTAGGCAATGCAAGGGTAGATATACCATTTACGCTTCCGGGCCGGTGGTAACGCGTAGCGCGCAGCTACTTTCCACCTCGAGCCACACCCCCAAAAAGAAAATCAAAAGTGGCCACCGAATCAATCAAAAAGCCAGAGTATAATATCGAAAGGATGTGTCCGATCAAAGTAGCTACCTCATTAGCTCGTCAATCGCTCCTGTTTTAGCTACCTTATGCCATCTAACGGGAGTCGGTTCCACGTATTTACCTCAAAAGAAACGCCGCCACCATCCTATGTATCGCCCCACCTCTATACCCACGCTAGCCAAGGACACTACGGAGTAATGCCATCAACTAGCACGAAGAATAAGGCTGTTGAGGAGCGACCATCCGTGTAATGGTTTTGCGCGAGCATCGATGTGTTAGATAGAATAACATGCATTTCATCTCGAGTGAAAATCTGACATACCGATACAAACTCAAAACTACTACATAGTGGCTGTAATATCTTCGGATACAAATTTAGAAATAAGCATAACACAAATCAGTCACAAATTTCCATATCATAAAGGCGGAAAAAGATATGAATATAACACATAGTAGTGTATATCAGAGTAGTGGTCAAACAAGATCCACAATATCACAAAAGATTAGTTACAAGTGCTACACAAAAGAATAAGTATACATCAATGAGTTTATATCTCAAATGTATACAACGAAAAACAACTAATCTAAGTAGTTAGCCAAAAGTCAGGATAATAATCCCAGATGAGGAGTCAAGTAGAAGCACCTGTAACATCTCGGTCTGATCCGAGTATTATTAAACAAGAAAATAATAAATGGATCAATCTAGCTATAAATATCAGATAAAATGATATAGAATAAGAGATACGACAAAAAAGTATGATAACCAAAAAGCCATACTGTAATAAGTATGCAATTGAAAATCAACCTAAGATTAACTATATCACAAGAATCTTCTCAAAGAACAAAAGAATGTCATACTCCTTATTTTTATTCACCAAACCATAAATATTGGCAAACATCACAATGACATTCGTAAAAGTTGATGGAACACAAATTCACAAAAGTTAGTGAAACACAAATTCACCAATGCACAAATATTGATAGAACTTATCAATGTAGTCACAAAAATTGGTGAAACACAAATTCTAGAAATCATCAATGGAAATCCAGAAATCACGAAAAAGGGGGAGGCCTATCACAAAATGGGAGCATGAAAACTCACCAACACGTGTATCACAAACGGGATACTATCCCATGGTCGCTAACCATAGAGCCGGTGCAACAACGTAGTACAATATCGGTACGCCCGAGGAACCTGAAACTCGAATAATTCGGAACAACGACGTAGTACAACGGTACGCCCGATGATCCTGATAAGCTGGTGCAACAACGTAGTACAAAGGTACGTCCGATGGACCAAACTCCATAAAAGAACATGGGTCAGTAGCGCATAAAAATTGAGTCGAAACTCCAAACAATACATAGGTCGTTAGCCTATAAAAGAAATAAGACGAAACTCAATAAAACGAGGTACCATCCCCTATGTGGACAAAGAAACACAGCATACCGCTAGTCTAAATCGCATAAATGATCATCAATGATCATCAAGAAGTGTCAACTACACCAAGCTAGTAAATAAATGAGTTTAGCCTCATGTCCCATAACCACTTTCTTAACTTAAGTATTTATGAACAAATTGTAGATCTCCAATCGAAAATTATCACAAGAGGTTCAATCGAACAAGTCCAAGAATTAACCGACGAGGTAAATGCAAGCATTTCATACCACTTGTTTTACTAAGCCGTTTAATTAGATTTCTCACACGAGTGAGGTAAAGGTTTGTATATGCCAGTAGATTGGAAAATGGTTTAAGAAACGAGCTTTATAGTAAAATAGTGTTGAAATCGTTTTGATAAAAGAGTTTTGATATTTACTACTAGTATAGAAAACCTTTATGTTTTTAAATTGACAAATCACATAAATAATTGTAGAAAAAATCAATCACCAAAATTTACATTCAAAGCCATGAATCAAATCCATATAAATCGATATCGAATCCGTCAAATGGATACTCTCTAATATCCCAAAAAAGAAAAGTTATCAAAGTCAATAATAAATGATAACCATAAGTCAGATAAACACGAATCGATTTAAAACGGGAAACCCAAACACATAGGGCAAATTGGGCAAAGACAACAGATTCAGACGTCTGAAATAAATGGTTCAGGCGTTCGAATCTGGAAAATGAATATTTTCCAAAGCCCTATTCAGACGTCTGGGTCACTGAATTCAGAGGTCTGAAAATGGCTAATTTTAGCCTATTTATCTCGGGTTGGATTTGAGAAAATTCAGACGTCTGAAATTATAATTCAAACGTCTAACCTGGGGAATGAAATTTTGCCCAGATCAGATTCAGACGTCTGAATCTATAGTTTCAGACGTCTGAAACTTGAGCTTTGGGAATTTCCTCCCCAAGGCCAATGATGGCCAAATAATATCGGAAGCGATCGGATGAGTGACGATTACGAGGGGTTTACGACAAACGACTACCCAACCTCAAAGACTCACCAACACACTCTGATCAACATGTCCAACATCCATATAAGGATTTTCATAGATTTTGTTTTCAAACACCAAAAATTGGAATATTCACCAAATCAATCCAAATCAAAATCAAATGAACGTGTAATGATGTTAGGAATTCATACCTAACACTCAAATATAATTATAGACTTAGACGTGAGATAAAAATCTCACTTTTAAACCCTAAACAAATAAAGAAGAAGCTATAGAGCAATGGCAAGGACAATCACTCTTCAATTCCAACCCAACAAGCTTGAATCTAAGCTTAAAATAGAAACATTTCCTAAATTAGGTTTAGGAATTTATGAGATTGAAAAGAGAAAGAGTTGGAGAAGATGAAGAGAAGGCTTACCAAAGCTTCTTCTCTGAATTTGGAATTAAAGCTTGGATTTTGCAAATGGAACTAGGTTTAGGATTTCCTAATTCATTTTCTCCTCCACCATTTTTATACAGAGCTTGAGAGTGTTAGGAAAATGAAGTGAATCAAGATAAGTGGGGTAGAGCAAGGGCTTGTGTTAGGATATAGGGCTATAACCCAAACCAAAGCCCAAAGTGATAAAGTAGAAAAATTCTACTAATTCCAAACATATCGATGTTTATACTCAAAAAGGTCGTAAACGTCATTATGAACTCAATGGGGGTGGTCTTGAGTCCTAATTCGGCCGTTTGCAAAATGTAGTTTTTCGGACAATAATCCAACTAATGATGAAATATTTAAATAAAATATTTAAATATTCAATCGTAAAATATGCGGGTTGTTACATCCTACTTCATTCTGGAATCTCCACCGCGTACATGGTTGTTAAAGTGGTTTTCAGAGGTGGAAGAGAGTATGACAACATCTGATCCCGGTCTCTTTAACAACCAAACGTTATTATAACACCGCGGTCATTTTAAAATAATTATACTTCAAACCAGAATATAATACCCATTTCAAACCATATAAATACGATATCATTTCTATTTTAAAACCCAAATCAATATGATATCATTTTTATTTCAAATAAATCCTTTTTCCAAAATCGTAGCACTTTCAAATCTATATACCTTGAAACCAATAGCTTTGAAAACATAACTTCTAATACTTAAATGGTTTAAATACTAAATTTATTTACATAATAAAGTAGCTCCTTTAATTTCACAAATAAATTCCAAATACCGGTTTGAACCTCCAAATAAACCATTTCAATTCATATATTTCAAAGCTTCAGATATTCCACCATTTCAAAAATAATTCTTTGATAATTCCATTTCTATCAAATTCAATTACTATTATTTCGATTTGTAACGTTTACTTAATAAATCAAATATCATTTAAGTAAAACCTTTAACTTCAAATAACGGAATATTCTTAAATTTTGGTTAACTTGATATATTCATTTAAATCAACTCGATATTTGTTTAAGTCACTCTACACCAAATTAAGTTATAAGTTTCATACCCTTTAAAATCTCAATTTCATTTAAGTTTCAAATCAAATTTATTCGAGTATAATTCTTAAATAATTCAATTCAAAACAATTTCCTATTTATCTTCCAACTTAATTTTTATTTAAGTCATTAAACTCCATATATACAATATCTTAAACAGGTACGTAACCATATAATATAAAACAATCAAATTCCATTATTCAACTTATTTTATGAAACAAATTTATATATAGCTTAAATTCAAGAACTTAACTATATATATATATAATAATATTTATATAATATCAAAAATTAATATTTATTAAACCGTATATTTCTTTCCAAAACCATAGAAAAATCATTTCAAATAATTTTATAATAGACCACGGTGTCTGTATAAAATTTTCTATCCTATGGTCAAGTGATACAGATATTTATCATTTCAATTCGTAAGTTAAAATAAAATTACGGTTATATATCATTTCAAGCCGCAATCTCGAATCATAAAGAACTTGCAGATTATAATGATATAAATAAACATCCATTCATCCATCATAAAATCATACATCCATCACAATCATCATCCAAAACAAACAATCAATATCAATATATAACTGATAATATTTAACAGGTAATTAACTGGTAGTTATATTCCAAAATAAATTAAATAACGATTTAATTTAAATAAATGCAATTAACTAAGATGATGATTAAAATATACTAAACAGTCATAAATAAATGCATAATCACAACAAATATTAAATTTAACAAACATAAGAAATTCTAGAGTTGTAAGTGGGTTAAAACACTCACCTTTTGAATTTAAATTGAATTTTAATCCAATTTAAACCCAAAGATTGCATAGTCTCCAAATTCGTCCAAACCAGCGCCACAATGTCTGGAATACCAATACCAACCTAGCGGAGAAAACCGCGCATGAATTGGATATCGTATGTAGACGTTATTGCATTAAAACGAGTTAAAATTCCTTCCAGAACCCTACGCACGCAGACCACGTGAAAACGCAATGAACGCGCACGGCCACTTCCCCTTTGACCAAAGTCCAGCGCCACCATTGGCCACCGATCGCCAAACCGTCGCCACCAACGCCCTTCTCACGGCGATCCGCACCTCCCCACAGCCACGACCCACCCTTCGGCCGCCCTAAATTGCGTGCGCCGCCACCCTTTTTTTAGGTTTTCGAAACCCTAATCGCGATTTTCGGCCACCACACTTCGATACAAGCCAAGAGGCTACCACCAAACGACTCCCCTTGCCGAGCTCTTCAAAACCCATGTCCCAATTTCATCGATTGATGTCGAAATTAAAAACGCCCAATTGAATTTTGCCTGCGATTTTTGATCGATCCGGTCAGTGTCTCGAAAAACGAACAGCAGACGTAGGTTCGTATCATTGAGATGTTCAATATATATTTTTTTTCAAATTTTTCTGAGGAGTTTGAGATTTTTGCTTTGGATTTGAATTTGATTTGTGTTTGGATCTAGAATTCGTTTGTCTGCCATTGAGGAGGAGAGATAGTTGAATTGTACGTACAAATAAGAAATAGAGGTAGGCTAGGGTTTATAACAGGGTATATATAGGCAAGGTAGAAATAATAGATGGACACGATTTGAATATAAGGGCTAACGACAAAGTGGCCCAAAAAGCCCATTCTGACTCCGGAACGAAATTGGGTCAACCCGTATCTCAAAATAGATGTTTTAAAATATTTTAAACTCGATGGAAAAAGTTTCAAATCCAAATTCCATCATATGAAGAAGTTACGCTAACATCAATATTTTTCAAATTGATTTCAATTGATTTCAATTTAATTTATTTCAAGGCGTTTCGAGTCCGTATGATCAAACGGCAAGTCCAATCGCTATAAAACTTAAAATCCAACAATAATTAACCGTTACGGATCCCATGAAACTGGTTTCGTCGAAATCCAAGTTAGTGGCCAAAATGGCTATTTTTCCATAAATAAAATAAATTTATAAATTAATTAATTAAATCAAATCTTAAATTTCAATTCTAAAATTGACAAATATTACCCCCTTAAATTTTCTTAATCATTTACACTAATTTAAACAAATTTATATGTCAATTTGGAGTTGATAAACTTATCAATTCCTGTATTAACCCCAACCCATTAAATCTAGGCTTTATAAATATAATTCCCAAAATTCCATTTAATTTAATGAATTAATAATTATTCCATTCATTATTGTCAAATGGATAAATTTACCTTGGATTCAAAATCTATAACCTTAATATTCTTAGAATTCATCTAAATTTTTATTAAGGTAATATCTAAATGTTAAATTTCATTTATTTGCAATAAATTAAATTATTGAATTTTTACTTTAATTAAATTAGTAAATCTTGGTTTCCATCTTTAAATCAACCAATTATCATATAATAGAATTGACATTATCTCCAATTCCATCTAAATTCCCGTTTGCCGTAGTATCTAATTTCAATTTCTAACCGTAAACCCATTCATTATAAATGAATATCAATTAATTAGTCCCAAATAAATTGATTGATTTCCTATTTTGATTTAGTAAAAAAATTTATTATAACATACGTTACCATTAACTTTACAATACACTAAGGTTTATTATTTCCAACTAACTATCGTAGTTGCCAACATAATATTGACTTCACTCTTTACACACAAAACGTTACCATTTTCTTAAATCTTTATACCATGACCATTTTATTTTTTTTATTATAATATTTATAACTTTAAATGTTTGTCTTCGTTTTCTTACATTAATAAGCTATTATTACTTATAATTAATGTTGTCTTTTATTCTCATCCTATTAATTTCATTCACTTATGTTCAATTTATAACCAAACATACCACTTAGATTTATTGCAATAGATTCCAAATTCAATTTCTATTTCTTAATATATTCTAATTATCAACTTCCAAACATTGTATTACTTCTCACATTCATGTAACTTTTGTTTATATTTAATAAAATTTGATTTCTCATTCCAATTAATAGACTAAATAAATGGGCAACACATAATTGTCGTCATCGTTTACTTTTAATTACATTTATAAGTTTATTGTTTACAGACCCAAGTTACACATTTATATAATTTCAATTTATCGTAATCACATTCAATCTATCTAAAATTTAGCTTAGATTACATCCTTACCATTCATTTGTTATTGACTTTAATTAGCATTGCTTACCTTGCATTAACATTATTGTGATGCCCCACCTCTATACCCATGCTAGCAAAGAGTATTAATAGATAATACCGTCTGCTAACACGGAGAATAAGGCTAGATAGGAGCGACCATCTATAGTCTTGCTTTAACTATCTATTAAATACGTTGACAATAATCACACCAAACCGATCGACATATCCAATTAATACTTAAAAAAAAACCATAGGTGGCTGGAGGATCTATCAGAACAGAATATAACAACTCAAACGTAGGAAACATCACAGAACAGTAAACCATCACATGCACATATACTGATACATAACATAGTATACAAAACGATACATGGCAAGTGGTATAGAAAACCACAATATACAGACGAGTCAATAAAACATATCAGAGTTACAACAGATGAGGACTGCACAAAAGCTATGACAAACAAGAAACTAGCGAAATAGTCCATGCGGAAGCAAAAGAGGCTAAGTCCAAAAGCACCTAAACTGAAACATCTCGGTCTGACCCGAGTATAAAATACACGGGTCGGTCTAGCTATACAAATCAGTTAGACAAACTGAACAACAATAAACCTGCAAGGTTACAAAGTATAACAAATATCTCTAAGGGAGATAACACAATCATCTAACAAAAGATGAACATAATAAAACAAGCCTCATATCATCGGCAACATAGATAATCAAAGGATATAAATATCCCAAAGCAAGCCAAAAAGGCAAATAACAAATACCCATAAGGTATACAAGTTCCACAAGGTAACCGCTACACATCATGCGGCTCAAAAAGACCAACACCGATGGGCGATACCAAGGGAATATAATCATATCAGTGAAACATCAGAAAATTCCAATTGCAACAAACCTAAATATCTCATGAGCGGTGGTGAAGAAACCACTCCGATATCTCTGAGAGGTGGTGAAGAAACCACTACGAAAGCGCTACTAAAAGCAACAAGCCAGAAGGAGACAGTCCGAAGACACTATCCCAAAGGCAACAGACAATCCCAAATATCTCTCGAGCTGGGGCAAAGGACCAACTCCAAAAGCGATACTAAAGGCAACAAGCCAGAAGGAGACAGTACGAAGACACTATCCCAAAGGCGGCATGTGTCACAAACTCCCAGAAAGGAACCCGAGAAGTGTTAGGGTGAGTCCCATAACCACCCGTTCACACTAAACGGTTTACTATCCGTTAGTCAATTTCAAACTCAAAGCAGTACAAAGTTTACCTCATCTCATCGGTAAACCAAACCCAAAGGTCAAAAAGTTCAAACGAATAGATTGGGAATTAACTGAAAAGATGAACGCACGTGTTCATTGCACGTGTTTTATCTAATCATTTAATTCTCCTCCCACTTCGCTCGGAGTGCGAAATTGTGTGTGTATGTTTTAAATAGAATTTATAATTTGGAGAAGCGAGCTTTTAATACGATTTAAAGAGATCATTTACAAAACCCGTGAATGAAGTCAAAAACAAGTCATAAAAGTCAAATATGCAATAACAACAAATTGGAATCAACACGAATCGATAAAAGTTGAAAATTAACTCAAAATTAGCCAAAATAGGTAAAACTGCACATTCCAGACGTCTGAAATTACCTTCCAGACGTCTGAATCACTACCAGACGTCTGAATGGATTTCCAGAAGTCTGGATTTTGTCTCTGCCTTTTTGCGTCTTCCAGGGACCAATTCCAGACGTCTGAGTTTCCAAACCAGACGTCTGAATTTGAAACCAGACGTCTAAAATTAGAGTTCAGACATCTGAAATCCCCCTGTAGGCAAAAATCAGCCAAGCCCATAAAGGCAAAAATCCAAATGAATTGCAAACGAACGAGCGATGGATGCTATGGGTTTATGCCATACGACAACCCAACAGTATTGGCTCTTTTATACACCTCCAAAAACATGATCAAATATCAAAGTTAGGATCTTTAAAGAATTGAACCCAAACACTAAAAATTTGGATATTCACCAATTCAATCCAAACCAAAAGCAAGTGCATATGAACAAGGTGTTAGGAATTCATACCCAACATCAATGAAATCAAGAGAAGTAGTTGTGAGTTCAAAACTCACCTTTTTAACTCAAGAACAAGAAGAAGAAGCTCAAATGCAAAGGAACAAGGCCAACCACTCTCTACTTCAACTCTACTAGCTTCAATCTAAGATCAAGCAAATATTTCCTAAGTTTAGGTTTAGAAATTTCTGAGATTGAAGAGAGAAAGAGATAGAGAAGATGAAGAAGAGGCTTACCAATTGCTTCTCTTTGATTTTGGAGCAAGAATATGAGCTAGCAAGAAGAACTAGGGTTTGCAATTTCTATTTCCCTTTCCCTTCCACCATTTTCAGTTGGAGCTTGAGTTTAGAAGAGTGGAATGAGAGAATGGAGAGGAGAGGACTGAGTTAGGGTATTAGTTAAGCTAGTGGGCTGAACCCAAACCCTAAACCCAATAGAAAAGGTAGCAAAATTCAAATTACTCCAAACATATCAAAGATTATACTCAAAAAGATCGCAAACGACATTTTAAACTCAATGGAAGTGGTCTTGAGTCCCAATTCGACCGTTTGCAGAAAGTAACTTTTCAGACCATAATCCGACAAACGACGTCATATTTAAATAAAATATTTAAATATACAACCGATAAATATGCGGGTTTTTACAGACTTCCCTCCTTAAAGAAATTGCGTCCTCGCAATTCTTAAGAGGAAACTAAAGAGTAAAAACCAAAACATATCAACACATAAGAACAACAGAATAAAAAGTTCACCATAAAGTGCACGTAAAGATAAGCCTGAACTTGCTTGCTCAGAGAATTCTATGGATTCCTAAGCTGAAAATAATTCGAAACACTGACGTGGTACAAACAATACGTCAAATGATCCAAAGCTCAACAAAAGAAGTGCAACAAAACGTCCGATGAACTTGGTAAAAAGATCATTCCATTCGGACATCAACAAAGAAACAATCACTTGTTGCTTACAACTAAATGCATTGGCAACACGATCCCCCTTTTCGGGAATAAAAAGAATATCAAGATTATAAGATGCAAGGAACTCGAACCAACACTAAGTTCCTTACGAGAAATTAAACATTCAAAAATTATGATTGGTGAGGAGAACAAAATTCCTTACCTAAAAATAATGATGCCAAATATAAAGAGCGAAAACAATAGCCGTAAGCACTAGATCATGAGTGGCATACCTAGTCTCTATCGGCTTTAATGATTTAGAAGCACAAGTAATAGCACGTTTTCTTTTGCAAGAGAACGACATTCAAACCAACACAACTAGTATTGGTAAAAAGATAAAATCTTGGTTCCCTTCGGGAATCCCAAGATAAGAGTACCGGAAAAGAGTCCTTTCAAATAATCTACTTTCTTAAAAGCTAAAACTTTCAAATAAAATTCTTTATCAAAAAGCTAAAGCTTCAAAATTTCAATTACCTTCATGAAATCATATTTCGAGAAAAAATTTCTTATTTCAAATCAATTTATTGTGTCAAATTGTCTCATCAAAGCGTTTAGGAGATTCCTATCGGTAACGTTGATCAAGCGCATCAACCAGAATTCTTAAAGCACTCAATGGGCAATACAATCACAAAACCATCTTTTATAAGATAAACAAGTTTCTAAAAACTTTTTAAAAAAATTCACTTTGTTCGTTTTAAGAACAAAAATCCCATTTATACTTATAAATAAATCTTATGAAAAAGATTTGCAAAAATTTTAAATTGCTAATTTCCATCCAAAACCAATAAAATACTAAAAATGGAATCATCGAGATATTCGCAGAATACTCGATTCATAAAATAGATGAAATGAGCTAGACAACTGAATGACATAACAAATCATTCATAAGAATCACAACGAGTGCGGAATGTGGTAAGTGGAATCCTAACTTCCGCAACTCGTAGCCAAATGAAAACCAGTGGTAAGGTCGAGCAAAAAAGGCCTTAACACTACTCAAAAGATTGCTTAGGTAATGATCCTAAGACAAGACCAAAAATACCGAAAAATTCTCAAACTACAAGAATTAGAGAAACAACACTTTCCTCATCATGATGGCTTAAAGAATGAAATGATGCTATCAAATTGGAAATCAAGATCACAAAGAAAAATAGAGACTTTCCAAAATAGATGGAGACGTACCTTATCCCTTAGAAGAACCTCCAGAAGCATCTGTTACATTTGACTTGCCAGATGGAGAATTATTCGGAGCAATGGGACAAGTGAAACTACGATGACCTTCCTTCTTGCAATAATGGCAGAAGAGAGGCTTAGGACAAGCTCGAATCATATGATCAGGAGAACCACAATTGAAACACTTCCGAATGGAAGGTGTTCCAGCAGACTGAGACTGAGAATCAGATTCATCGGGCTTTTTCTTCTTGGAAGGGAAAAATTCCGGCTCATCCAATGGAGACTGCTTTTTGTCGGGGTTCTTGCGAACCTCAATATTATCATCACTATCACACTCCCTCTTGATGGTTTCGAGATGCAGTGCAAAATCAACTAACTCCTCAAAAGAAAGCTTAAGCTCAAGCATCAAAGATTTATTAAGATATTTCTTAAAACCAGAAACAAACTTCAAATTCTTCTTATAAGAAGTGCTAATGAATTCAAGACCATACTTAGATAAGGCCTCGAAAGATGCAACATATTCAGAAATGGAAGACTTCCCTTGCTTCAACTCAAGGAAGCGATGGGTCAATAAAACTTTTTCAGATTTAGGAACGAACTTGAGTTCAAATCGCTCCCGAAACTGAGTCCAAGAAAGAGTAACTCGTCAATTTCGGCTACAAGAAGCTCGTACCAATCAAAGGCACGCTCTTGCAATAAGCTAGAAGTTACAAGAACTCCATCATGATTAGAAACATCCATTCTAGAGAAGATACGTTCGCACGTGCGAATCCAAGCTTGGACTTCAAGAACAGACTCGGTGCCCTTAAACGGCTTTCCTCCAAGATGAGAAAAATCGCTGCACAGGCGTGCAAAGGTAGACTTGCGATGTGGAGATACATGAGTAGGAGCTGGAGGCTGAATGCTCCTAAACAACTCCATAAACTGATCGGCTGACATATAAACGCCATCCGGATGTGAGCCACTGGATTGCCCAACATCCGAACTTCGTCCTCTGCCTCTTCCAGCCATAAGCTGAAAGTTAAAGAAGATAAGGATTAACCACAAGGTAGATATTCAATACGAAATACTATGGAATAAAAATACATTCCTGGACGTATTCCCAAATTCTATCTACCCAAAAACACGGAAGGAATTGAGACGCGAAGATTCAAGGATTTGTAACACTTGTTACACTCTAATGTATCCTAATATGTGCTTCTATTCTGTGTTTATCATATTTTGTTCTGAACCTCGCTCTGATACCAAGCTGTGACGCCCCACCTCTATACCCATGCTAGCAAAGAGTATTAATAGATAATACCGTCTACTAACACGGAGAATAAGGCTAGATAGGAGCGACCATCTATAGTCTTGCTTTAACTATCTATTAAATACGTCGACAATAATCACACCAAACCGATCGACATATCCAATGAATACTTAAAACAAAACCATAGGTGGCTGGAGGATCTATCAGAACAGAATATAACAACTCAAACGTAGGAAACATCACAGAACAGTAAACCATCACATGCACATATACTGGTACATAACAGAGTATACAAAACGATACATGGCAAGTGGTATAGCAAACCACTATATACAGACGAGTCAATAAAACATATCAGAGTTACAATAGATGAGGACTACACAAAAGCTATGACAAACAAGAAACTAGCGGAATAGTCCATGTGGAAGCAGAAGAGGCTAAGTCCAAAAGCACCTAAACTGAAACATCTCGGTCTGACCCGAGTATAAAATACACGGGTCAGTCTAGCTAAACAAATCAGTTAGACAAACTGAACAACAATAAACCTGCAAGGTTACAAAGTATAACAAATATCTCTAAGGGAGATAACACAATCATCTAACAAAAGATGAACATAATAAAACAAGCCTCATATCATCGGCAACATAGATAATCAAAGGATATAAATATCCCAAAGCAAGCCAAAAAGGCAAATAACAAATACCCATAATGTATACAAGTTCCACAAGGTAACCGCGACACATCATGCGGCTCAAAAAGACCAACACCGATGGGCGATACCAAGGGAATATAATCATATCAGTGAAACATCAGAAAATTCCAATTGCAACAAACCTAAATATCTCATGAGCGGTGGTGAAAAAACCACTCCAATATCTCTCGAGCGGTGGTGAAGAAACCACTACGAAAGTGCTACTAAAAGCAACAAGCCAGAAGGAGACAGTACGAAGACACTATCCCAAAGGCAACAGACAATCCCAAATATCTCTCGAGCTGGGGCAAAGGACCAACTCCAAAAGCGATACTAAAGGCAACAAGCCAGAAGGAGACAGTACGAAGACACTATCCCAAAGGCGGCATGTGTCACAAACTCCCAGAAAGGAACCCGAGAAGTGTTAGCGTGAGTCCCATAACCACCCGTTCGCACTAAATGGTTTAATATCCGTTAGTCAATTTCACACTCAAAGCAGTACAAAGTTTACCTCATCTCATCGGTAAACCAAACCCAAAGGTCAAAACGTTCAAACGAATAGATTGGGAATTAACTGAAAAGATAAATGCACGTGTTCATTGCACGTGTTTTATCTAATCATTTAATTCTCCCCCCACTTCGCTCGGAGTGCGAAATTGTGTGTGTATGTTTTAAATAGAATTTATAATTTGGAGAAGCGAGCTTTTAATACGATTTAAAGAGATCATTTATAAAACCCGTGAATGAAGTCGAAAACAAGTCATCAAAGTCAAATATGCAATAACAACAAATTGGAATCAACACGAATCGATAAAAGTTGGAAATTAACTCAAAATTAGCCAAAATAGGTAAATCTGCGCATTTCAGACGTCTGAAATTACCTTCCAGATGTCTGAATCACTACCAGACGTCTGAATGGATTTCCAGACGTCTGGATTTTGTCTCTGCCTTTTTCCGTCTTCTAGGGACCAATTCCAAACGTTTGAATTTCCAAACCAGACGTCTGAATTTGAAACCAGACGTCTGAAATTAGAGTTCAGACGTCTGAAATCCCCCTGTAGGCAAAAATCAGCCAAGCCCATAAAGGCAAAAATCCAAATGAATTGCAAAAGAACGAGCGATGGATGCTATGGGTTTATGCCATACGACAACCCAACAGTATTGGCTCTTTTATACACCTCCAAAAACATGATCAAATATCAAAGTTAGGATCTTTAAAGAATTGAACCCAAACACTAAAAATTTGGATATTCACCAATTCAATCCAAACCAAAAGCAAGTGCATATGAACAAGGTGTTAGGAATTCATACCCAACATCAGTGAAATCAAGAGAAGTAGATGTGAGTTCAAAATTCACCTTTTTAACTCAAGAACAAGAAGAAGAAGCTCAAATGCAAAGGAACAAGGCCAACCACTCTCTACTTCAACTCTACTAGCTTCAATCTAAGATCAAACAAATACTTCCTAAGTTTAGGATTAGGAATTTCTAAGATTGAAGAGAGAAAGAGATAGAGAAGATGAAGAAGAGGCTTACCAATTGCTTCTCTTTGATTTTGGAGCAAGAATATGAGCTAGCAAGAAGAACTAGGGTTTGCAATTTCTATTTCCCTTTGCCTTCCACCATTTTCAGTTGGAGCTTGAGTTTAGAAGAGTGGAATGAGAGAATGGTGAGGAGAGGGCTGAGTTAGGGTATTAGTTAAGCTAGTGGGCTGAACCCAAACCTTAAACCCAATAGAAAAGGTAGCAAAATTCAACTTACTCCAAACATATCAAAGATTATACTCAAAAAGATCGCAAACGACATTTTGAACTCAATGGAAGTGGTCTTGAGTCCCAATTCGACCGTTTGCAGAAAGTAATTTTTCGGACCATAATCCGACAAACGATGTCATATTTAAATAAAATATTTAAATATACAACCGATAAATATGTGGGTTATTACAATTATTACTTTAAATCTACATACAATTACAATTAATATTCTCTATAAATTTATCTACTTGGTCTCATGCTTTTTATTACACCAATTACTACCTTATAAGTAAATGTACGTTGCTATTTTAAATTTACATTTACCCTTTTCATTACTATATTAATTATCATTTTAAGTACATTTAATTATCTTGTATGTTCATTCTTCCCAACTAATTACCATTCTATTATATTATAACTTTACAATTTTAAATAAATTCAATAATTGTCATTTCATTCACCCTATTAATTATTAACCATAATTAGCATTGTTACGTTTTAATTCACTTATTATTTCATTGAATAAGTTACAAAGACTTATTTCTCCAAATATTAAATCACAAAGTCTTATTTAATTTACTATTGCTACATTTCCTTTTTAACGTTTTCTTCATTATAAATTATAAAAAAATTATTTATTTCTCAATTTAATTACAAAGATCCAATTAAATTAACCAATTATATCTATTAAAATTTCTAGGTCGTTACATCCACCTCATAAGTCACCATTTGCACGCATGTGTAGTGACTTTTCGCACCATGGAGGCAAGCCTTTCAAGAGTTTGGAAAGTTTATTAGAGTTTCAGGCTTGGTTTCGTACTTGTGATCGTATATTTTCTCATGTAACGACCCAAGTTTTTGGCGCCCGAAAATCGACATCAATACGCCCACGGTATTAAATGTCGAACAATCGAATGTCAAAAAAATGGACTGTTAGGGTTAAAGAAGAAGGATGTAGAAGACGAGAAAATAAAATAACAACGGAATCTTACCATTGCAGCGGAATAAAATATAATAGATAATAACTGATCTTTACACAAAAGAAACTATATATGTTTTGTACATTACATCATCAGCGTACACCAAAATCTATAGCATACAACTAGATAGTTATATTAACTTGTCCTCACAAAACTGATTATACATCTTACAACATAGCGGACTATACATCAAGTACGTGTGCTACGTCTTGCCCTCCAGCTCGTCTCCTGAGTTCCATAGCCGTCCAACCAGAATCTGTAATCTATAATACTCAGCCCGACCCGAGCATTATAGTGAAATAACACCCGAGTCAGTCTGGAAAACTAGAGTGAGAAAAACACACTCGATTGGATTTTTTTTATAGTTTTCAAAGTCCTTTTGAAATCAAAGGTATCTCGTAAGACCACGCCACAAATAAACATGCCGGGTTTTTACCTTACGATAGCCAAAACATTTTTATAAAATTCGTCTGATACTATTATAGTGTCTATAGAATGCAAAAAAGAATCTAGCTGAAATGCTTGCATCTCACATTTCAGCATAGTTGGGCACAACCAAACCCGTACAGGCGCTTATTGGAGATTGGATTCCATACAATGGCAAGGCTACTGGGGTACCGCCCATCACAGTACGTGGTCTAGATCATCGTACCGAGGATCCACCCTGATCCCCTGCATCACAAGACCGGAGCTACCCTATACTGGATAGTCTGAATAAGATCACCACATGGTTGGGATCAGCAACCGCCCACGCAGCCGAAATAAAGGGACCTCTAGACTGGGATGACCTTTACCATAATTAGTCGCTGGCCACTTAGCCTTGTGTGAACCTCCCCTGTTTTTGCCATTCCTGGTTTATGAGGCTCGAGGTTAAGCGTAACCTTTTTAGCACATATTCACTTAGAATGCTCATCGTCTTCCTGACGATGTTTTGAAAGCATTCGTCCATACAAGTCTGTTCTGGGTCCAAACAGAACCGAAGGCACTATTCGTACTACATCCATTTTGGAATCACCCTTAGGATTAGTAGCAATTAGCCCTTGCACTTCACTGCTCCATCTTCGACGCGAAGCTTTTGTCTTCCTCACGAAACATTCAAACCAGATTGAAGTGATTTTCGGGAAATTAATCCCGATCCCGATCTCTTCAAAACTGTAACAACCTGCATATTTTACGGTTGAATATTTAAATATTTTATTTAAATATTTCATCGTTAGTCGGATCATTGTCCGAAAAGATACTTTTTATAAACGGTCGAATTAGGACTCGAGACCACCCCCATCGAGTTCAAAATGACGTTTGCGACCTTTTTGAGTATAAACTTCGATATATTTGGAGATAGTAGAATTTTGCTACTTTTCACTTAGGGCTTTGGGTTGGGTTCAGCCCATTAACCCCATTTATTACTCTAGCTCAGTCCACCTCTCCTCTTCACTTCATTCCTATTTTCCTAATACTCAAGCTTTAGCAATAATGGAGAGAGGAATGAAAAATTAAAACTCCAAGCCCTAATCATCTTTGCAAATTCAAGTTCTAGCTCCAAATTCATAGAAGAAGCTTTGGTAAGCCTTCTCTTCTCCTTCTCCAAATCATTCTCCTTTCAATTTCAGAAATTCCTAAACCTAACTTAGGAAATGTTTTTCTTTTAAGCTTAGATTCAAGCTTGTTGGGTTGGAATTGAAGAGTGATTGTTCTTGCCATTGCTATATAGCTTCTTCTTCATTTGTTTTGTGCAAAAAGGTGATATTTTTATCTCACATCTATGTCTATATCTATCCTTGTTGTTAGGTATGAATTCCTAACACTTATTCATGTGTATTTGATTTTGGTTTGGAGTGATTTGGTGTAAATTCCAATTTTTGGTGTTTTGGTCTAATTTTATGAAAATCCTATTATGGATATTTGGACGTTGATATTCAAGGCGTATCGAAGAGCCTTTAAGGCTAGGTTATCGCCTGGCATAAATCCTTAGTCGTTGTTGCTTGTCTGATTGCTTTCGATATTCGTTTTGGCCATTTTTTTCGCCTAGGTTCAAGAAAGGCCTGAGAAACATGTTTCAGACGTCTAAATGCTCCTTTTCAGACGTCTGAATATTATATTGGAAAAATTTCTATTCCCAGATTCAGACGTCTGAATCAGTATTTCCAGACGTCTGAATTCGATCGAATTGAATCAGAAAGAAAATAGGCTAAATTAGCTATTTTCAGACGTCTGAAATATAAGATTCAGACATCTGAATTATGTTCTGGAAAATATTTTATTTTCCTGATTCAGACGTCTAAATCTTACCTTTCAGGCGTCTGAATCTGCTTGATTTTGCCTGTTTTGCCTATTTTTTCTGTGTTTCCAAATTTAATCGATTCGTGTTGTTTCTCTTTTGATGTGATCATTTATTAACAACTTTGATGACATTTTCTTGGGGGTTTTCAGAACATCCACCTTGATGGATTCGGTAATCGATTTCTTTGGATTCTATTCACGTCTTCGAATGTGAATTTTGGTGATTGATTGTTTCTACAATCATTTTTGTGATTTGTCACTTTAAAATATAAAGGTTGCAATACAGTAGTAAAATATCAAAACTCTTTCATCAAAACGATTTCAATACTATTTTATTATAAAGCTCGGTTTTTAAAACTTTTTCCAATCTACTAGCATATACAGACCTTTACCTCACTCGTATGAGAAATCTAATTAAACGACTTAGTAAAACAAGTGGTATGAAATGCTTGCGTTTACTTCGTCGGTTAATTCTTGGACTTGTTCGATTGATTCTTTTGTGACAATTTTCGAGTGGAGATCTACAATTTGTTCGTAAATATTTGAGTTAACCTAGTGGTTATGGGACATGAAGCTAAGCTCATATATTTGCTAGCTTAGTGTAATTGACACTTCTTGATGATCGATGATGATCATTTTGTGATTTAGACTAGCAATGTGTGATGTCTCTTTGTCTGCGAGGGAGACTAAACCCCATTTCCGTGGAGCTTCGGCTCAATTTAGTGGGGTTGCGACCCATGGTCTTCGGACCGTTCTGTGGATCTTCGGCTCAAAGTTAACGGTTAGCAACCATGGAACATCGTTCCGTTTTGTGATACACGTGTTGGTGAGTTTTCATGCTCCCGTTTTATGATAGGCCTCCCCCTTTTTGTGATTTTTGAAATTCTATTGATGATTTCTAGAATTTGTGTTTCACCAATTTTTGTGACTTCATTGACAAGTTCTATCAATATTCGTGCATCGATGAATTTGTGTATCATTAACTTTTGTGATTGGCATTGATATAATTGTCAATATTTATGGTTTGGTGAATAAAAATAAAGAGTATGACATTCTTTTTGATCTTTGAGAAGATTCTTGTGATATTGATTAATCTCTAGTTGATTTTCAATTACATACTTATCACAGTATGGCTTTATGATTATCATACATTTTGTCATATCTCTTATTTTACATCATTTTATCTGATATTTATAGTTAGACTGATCCGTTTATTATTTTCTTACTAAATAATACTCGGGTCAGACCGAGATGTTACAGATGCTTCTACTTGACTCCTCATTTGGGATTTTTATTCTGACTTTTTTGCCAACTACTTAGATTAGTAGTTGATTTTGTTGTATACATTTGAGATATAGACTCTATAATGTATACTTATTCTTTTAGGTAGCACTTGTTACTATTCTTTTGTGATATTGTGGATCTTGTTTGACCACTACTCTGATGTACACTTTTATGTGTTATATTCATATCTTTTTCCGCCTTTGTGATATGGATGTCTGTGACTGATTTGCGTTACGCTTATTTCTATATTTGTTTCCGAAGATATTATAGCCACTGTGTAGTAGCCTTGAGTTTGCATCGGTATGTCAGATTTCCTCTTGTGATGAAAAGTTATATTTTTAATTTGGCATATCGATACCCACACAAAGCAATTATACAGATGGTTGCTCCTCAACAGCCTTATTCTTCGCGCTAGTCAACGACATCACTCCGTAGTGTCCTTGGCTAGCGTGAGTATAGAGGAGGGGCGTCACAGAAACGATCAGTGTATTGGCCAATATTGGTAGTCGGTTATTTAACTATCGAATAACATCCACAAACGACCATCAGCCTTAATAATTCCCCAAATTATTTGATTATTTCAAAATATATTCACGAGATATTCTCTACACTTTAATTCCTTCGAAGATATTTTTCAAATCACTTTTTATCACATGGAAATAAATTTCCACCTAATTGTTTTATTTTCACTGAAAACCACCAAGTCTTAATACATTACATTTTAAAATAATTTAAATCACTTTATCCAAATATATACTTTAAAATACTTAAAATAAAACTACTTAAACACTTTATTTAAATACTAGTTGTGAAATTTATAATAATTTCTTATATAAAGCTTAAGCCAAAACTAATTTTAAAATAAAGTTAGTTTATAAGGTATAAATATTAAATAATTAACTTTTAAATTGTAAAACTAGCTAGACCTTTAAAATAATTACTACTACGTTTAGTTTAAATAAATATTTACTTAAAATTTTTAAAACAATATAAAATATTAAAATTTCTCTAAAACATCTTTTTTTAAAAACACTTTAGAACCTCTGACTTATTTTTTGAAAATATTAATTTGGAAATATACTTGGCCTTTCAGGATATACACTTCCCTTTCCACACTTTTAAAAACAAATCACTATTTATTTTTAGAACAAATTACCCATTCCTTTATAAATTCCAATTTTGAATTTATATTTCCAAATTATCCTTTGACAAATATTTCATTTTATAAACTCAGTTTATAAATTCCATAGTCTCATCTTCTTTTTAAAACCCAGTTTTAAAACATGTAATCAATTTCCAAATCGATTTTCGTATTTATTCCATTTAAAAAAAATTCCTTTACTTACTCAATTTGTTTCAAACACATAAATTTCATATTTAACTTCTTTACTACGATTTAAAAATCTTATTTAAACTGAATACAAATTTCATACTTTTCTAAATTTCTTCTTTATCTTTTCCAAATTTAAACCTTGAATTCGAAAATAAATTCTTTATTCCTTTAAATAATATCTCTTAAGTGTAAAAATTCATTTATTTCTATTTATTCAAAATCTCCTTTCCCATGCTTCGAATTATTTATTTGAATTTAAAAAATCAACTTTTTTCTTTTTTTCTTTTTCATTCATTCTTTGATTATCCAAATTCCTTATAATTATTTTACTTAAAATTTCCCTTCTATCTACTTTAAAAATCCAAACTTTATATTCATTTCTCAAAATACCAATATATATATATATATATATAACCAAGCCATAGCATTCAATAAATTTCAATTCCGATATGATCAATATAATCCATCACAGATTTATCAGATAAAACATAGACTATAAAAATAAATTCCACTACTTTGAGGAATCCAGTGGGATCCCTCCAACCTGTTTCTTGCATCCATGGATGTTAGCACAATATTTAAATACCAATCTCGCTTCAAGGCGGGATGTCGCGGTATAAAAGGTCATTCGCTATTATGCGGGACGCATAGGGTCTCATCCGCTATATAATGCGGAAAATCAATCACTCCAAAATATATAAACTAATATATATAATATCACATCTAGATAGATAATAAATTATCAACTCAAGCAATTCATCCAATAATTTAAATTTCAACTGTTTAAATTATGGTAATCCAAATGAGTGAGATTAACTCACCTTTGACCTTAGCTTTTTTGTGTTTGCAACCCATTTCCATCTCGACTATATCTTCACGATTTTGGACCTTGTATAAACAATTCACGATTTATTAAAATTTGAATTAACCACACAATTTATTACCATTTAACAAATTAATTTCCCTAATACTTTGGTTTTAACTAATAATTTGATTTAAATTAATTTTCCTTTTAAAACCACATGTGTTATATGAAATAAACTATATAACTTCCAAAATCTAAATTTTATATAACTTTCCAATTCAAAACATTTAAAACTACTGCCTTCATAATTCATATATATATTTTCCAGTTTAAACATGATAAAAACGAAATATAACTTGATTATTTAAAATATAATTTTTTTTATTAACGAAATAAAATAATTTAATAAACCAATTAAACAAATTAACCACCTTAATACATTATTTTAAAATTTAACAGTAAAGTAAAAACAAGTATACATATATTTATTTCAGTAAATGACAAAAATAGAAATTTATTTTACTGTAAACATTTTTTCCTTTTGAAACTACATACATATACTTATAATATATATATATATATATATAGATAAAAATATGATTTTTATACAAACTAAACATTTTAAAATTTTCATTTCAAAAAACTTATCTCCATATATATCTTTACTGTTTTTTTAAATCAAAATATGTATACATTATTTGTTTTTTACAGTTAAAAAAAAATTGTTTTTAAAACAAACGACGAGGAAGAAGAAATCATACCCAAAAATCGAGCTCGGCCATCATCAAAGCCTCGCGCTCGCCACTATTGGCCAACCCTCGAACGATTATGAAGACGTTGCACCGCCCCTCCTCGAATTCGAGCGCCTTGCCGCCGCTGCCACTTGGTTCGAAGGCAATTTACATCGCGCCTCTATTCTTTGTCTTCGATTCCACCGTGCTCGAGTATGCCTCGCAAGAACCTAGAATTTTCGTGCCTCCGTGCCCCACAAAGCCCTAGTCGAGCTCGAAACCCTCGCTGTTGCCTCCCTCGATTGATTTGGTTTTGCGGAGAAAAGGTGGCCGTGATTTTGGAACGAGACTTCGATTTCGTTCTACCACCATTTTTTTTGATTTCTTTGAGAAAAGGGCATTCGATTCTCTTTTTATTTATTTGGGTTTAAAATACTCAGTTGCTAAAAAAAGAAGACATCTGTATGCAAATTTGGAAAGGAAGGGGAACACGTGTTGTTAAGGGGACTCATGTTAAATCTGTCTATTGCATATGAATACATATATATTCAATTTAAATTCAAATTCAAATCGCCCAGAAAAATGCAATGCAAAATCTTGATCTCCAATCGAGGCATGCCGCTCGCGTTTATAATGTTAAACCCCTATTCCAAACGCAATGGAAAAGGTTTTGAGGCCTAACTTGATCGTATGGAGAAGATAGATTTTTGGATTCAGTTATTATATTAAATTTTCGATAAAAATTTCAGCGCGTTTATCTACCGTATGGCAAAACGATCACTCCAAATACTATGAAAATCGAAATCCGATGATAATAATACACTATTACGGATCCAATGAAAATAGTTTCATCAAATTCCAAGACTATGCCTCGCAAGGCTATTTTTTTAAATATCAATTTAAACGGTATATTTTCAAAACTGAACACACCATCCTTAAGTTCAATTTAAAAGTTCTATTATCTTCAGTATTGTTAATACAAATTTTATAAGCCATTAAGTTATTGTTAATAAGCCTGGAACTCCAGATTCAACAATTTTCCCCAATTTCCAATTATTAATTCATTATTTGAATTATTCAATAAATAGCGATATTTGAATTTCAAATTAGAAACTAACTTTCAAAAATTTAAAATCAACTAAATATTCCAATTTCAAATATCCAAAAATTCCGGGTCGTCACATTCCTCCCCCCCCCCTCTAAAAAAAATTCGTCCCCAAAATTACTAGTTAAGAAGAACGAACCAATACCCATTTACTATTTTTCCAAAACCAAACAGTTTTATTAACTTGCCAAAACATATCTTTTTATTAAAGACCCACTATCACTTTAACTAACTTTCCAAAATCTTCCATAGTTTCCAAACAACATTATTTACTTCACAATTCAAATTTAAAACAAAATTTTAAATTATCAAATTTTTCTCAAAATTTTTCTAACTCCCTAAATTTCCGAAAAATTTCGCCAGCGTCTCCTTTGCTCGGCTAGCTCGGTACAACTACAAAATGCCTCTACGGGCCCCATATTTCAAAAGAAAACAAAACGCCAAGTGGGTAGACCAGAAAACCATCAAATTTCATACAGAAATTTAAATACATGCCTTTTTGTCGAGCAATTCAATTTATCTTCAGAAATCAAAACACAAATTTTCCTTTTCCTTATAATACCTGTATATATCCTACTTGCAATAATGTCCAATTACAACATTCAGAATCATTTTATACATTTCTTTACAAAATTTTCAATATCTATTTCATTTATGCCTATACGATGCACATATATCATCCGTACATAATACCAAATTCGATCGCTCACCCGATCGCACAATTTCACTTCCGAACTAGTATCGTCCAACCGATTTCCTTGTGCGGACTCAGACCTGGTTTCTTGATCAAAAACCGTCATTCTCCTTGCATAGTCAAAACCTACGATAGAGAATTTCATAACCAATCAAAAATCCATTTCAAGAGTTCGCCAAAGAAAATCGGGTGAGAAATCCAATCTTGGATCGATATAACTATCTCAAAATTCTGTGCTCGAATCTGGACCAAATCGCTATGCAAATAAAATGATATATGTATATCCTACGTATTTATCTCAATTGATTGTTAACTAAATTAAATTTATCCTTATTCACTTTCATTTTGATTTCTATCCACTTATTTACAATTTCCTATTTCACAACTTCTCGTTAAATCTTCATTCAATCATTAACTTAGAATATTTTCCCAATACAAATTTTTACTTGATATATTTCTCAATTCCGATTTTACTTAAGAATTTACCATCCATTTCTTAAGTTTAAGATAAATATTTTACACTTAAATATTCATTTCCGCTTCATTACTGAAGTTGTATATCTATTTCCATTCAACTTTAATTTTCAGTTCCATTTGAATTCAATTTAACCTTCAACTTTAAATATTGAATTCTATTCATCTTATCCCAATCTATATTTAACTAACCGTTCCAAACTTTTCTTATCTTAGTTCACTTTGAATCAATTTTACAACTTTACTTTACTTTACATAATTTTTAAAGTAATATTACCTCAATATCCAATTTCAATTCATTTTCTTACCTATTTGAATAAATTTGTTTACTTACAAATTTTATTTTCAATCCTTTTTTTATTTAGTCCAACTCGACAAATTTTCCATTTCACTTTATTTAACACAATTCAAATATTCAGTTTCAATCTAAATTTTAAGTTTCGATAAATTTTTCAACTTATTTACATTTGATTCACAGTCTCTTGAATTTACTTTATTTTATTCACTTGCTTTACTAACTTATTTTATTGTCACATTTACTTAAAATTGTAAATTCATTTGTTTATTCATTCACAAATTTATTTCCACCTAAAAAAATTTTGTTTAAGCAACCATTCATTTTTCCTTATCTAGATTTAAGTACACTCTGATTTAATTCAAAATTTTAAACTTCTATGAGTTTTTCAAATTTAGTTACATCTTATTTACTGATCTTTTTACTTTATTTATTTGGTTTACTTCACCAGCTTATTTTGTTTTCATACTTATTTTAATTTAACTCTTCTTCAAGTTAAATTTTCTATTCTAGAAAATCTCAAATTTTATTAGTTATCAAATCCATTTATATTTCCATAATATTTTAATTAAACTTTCAAAGTTTAAACCATTCAAAATCAAATTTGAAAACATATATATCCAAATCAACTATTCTTTGAATCTCAAATCCAAACCCAGTTTTGCAAACCACTCCAATTTAAAACAATTTGGCAGCAATTCCTCTCCTGTAAATTCGAAAATGAATCTCGATGATGCTGCAATCACCACCGAAATTATTTTCCTACGACCGAAGTGAGTTCAGTGTTTTATCCTTTCCAAAAACCCTTTCCAAATATGTTTAAATTCCAAATCTCACCAGATTTCGAATCTAATTCAAAAATATTTCAAAAATAATATCACTATTATTTCCCCAAACCTTTGTAATCCATTTTCAAACCAAAAGGAATTTAAACTTTTCCCAAAAATTCCAAATTCCAATTCCTTTCACAAATATTTCTCTGGAATTCTATTTCAAATTATAAATCACATTTACAATTTACATTTACAAATCCCATTTTTATATGAATTTATTTCTTAGCTTTTAATTATGATTTCAATTTCTTATTCAATTTTTACATAATAATGATAATAATTTAATATTATCACTTCCTAACAACCAAGCAACCATATATAACTAAAATAATTTACGGAAAATTAATTCTTTTATACACAAAAATAATTTGGGTAAAATTATTTCATTTACCCTATTTTAAAACAATACTGTGTCGGTTTATCTTGTTTAAGAGTTTAGGAATCCCTATCGATACAGTTGGCCAGACTGCACCAACCAGAATCTATAAACACTCAACCGATAAGTCAACACAATATAAAAACAATTTTTATATTCACTAACAAATATGCATTCATATCTATTAATACACTCAAACTCATTCTAGAGTACTACAGACTCTATTTCAATGAGTAATCCCCACCAAATGTGACGACCCGTAAATCCATACTCCTCGAATATACACTAATCTCCGTAGATTAATTCAACATGAACAGAAATACGAATTCTCAATGTTTAAGAAAAAAGAAAAGAGAGAAGAAGAGAGAAAAAGATAGAAAATAGAGAGAAAAGAAAATACAACAGAACAACAACAGAATCTCATAATTCGCAGCGGAACAACATATAATAAATAAATGAATAATCTTTGAACAAAGAACTATATCAGTTATTACATTTTATACATTACATTTCATTACATCATATCATCAGAGTGTACAACAACAACAACAACAAACAGTGCAGCGGAAAAAGAAATACTATATACTAGTAATACGCCATGCCATCCATCTTGCCTCCAGCAACTCCAGAATATTCAGAAAATCCTGATAAACCTTTACTCTTGACTGCCCGTGTGAAAATTGGTGGGCACCCATAGTTTAGGAAGGAAAACAATAAACTCCGAGTCAGTCATGTGACTGGTGTGAGAACTCAAAATAGTTTATTTGTCTTTGAAAACAAAATAGAGGAATATTTTTAAAATCAATTCGCAATGCTTTTTAAAAATGAGACTACCATAAGGCCTCCCGCACACACACACAATGCAAACGCAGAATCGGAGGAGATTTCTCCTTATGATAGTCAAAGATGCTTGATACGTATTAAAAAGAACATTTGATATTATTATTAGTGCATAGTGTAGGAAAAATTCATTTCGAAAGTAGAATATAAATCTTAGCCAACATACGACCATTATCGTATGCCTACTATAGCTAACTATGTTCAATAGCAGGTTACCGCCACATTCCATAGCAGGTTATACAACTAAAACCGTACAAGTCTCGTATTGTTTCTTTGGATTTCCAACGAATGGTCAGGCCAAGGAACTTCCCATTGCAACATGAGAATGCCTCTGGATGGACATCCCCTAGAACCAAACCGGATCTCTACCAACACAAGGCCGGGTTACTCCTAACTGAGTAACAACTGACCGAATATGCCATCCCCCGGTCCTTTGGGACCTTTCACCGAGCGCTCGTAATCAATTCACACAATCATAAAGTGTTTCCAACATGAGTAAGTATCTGGGCTCCATACCATGATACCACCCTTTTCCAGAAGGAAATGCACATATCCTAAAGGGCGCTACCCCTCATAACCTTGCTGCATCTTTCCTGTTTTGACCATTCCCGAGGTGTGAGGCTCGACGAAGTCACGTCCACAAAAACATACTTTATACAAAAGCCATGCTTTGGGTCAACAAATGATCATAGAAATGATCACCAAGATAGACGATCAAATAAATGATCCTATCACAAATAATCAACACAATGATCATTTACAGCAACACTCAGCATGTCACATTACCAATTGGGAATATATCGCTGATAACCTTCAACTACATAACCTCTGAGCTCGTACGTCTCAGAGAAGGGTGTTAAGCTAAAAGAATAAATTCTCCGCCACCAACAGAAATATATTTGAAAGAAATCTGCTTTATATCTCAATTTGTAATGTCAGACATACAATCCATACAAGTCTGTTCCGGGCTCGAACAAAACCGAAGGCACGTACAAAGAAGTCCTTGCAATCCGGATATCCACAATCCTGATCGGATTTCCCATCACATATGGAGAACTCAATACCGGAGCAACTCGGTGCAGAGTCAATCGACAGGTCATCCTATCGCTCTCGTAAATACCGGGTCTTCAACACCGATCTTCAAATGCAATTCATAACGACGTATCACATATTCGGAATGGGTTATACGACCCCATGGTCTTTTCCCGGTTAACCCGAATAGTGAGCGCTTATTCAAAAATAAGTGTGGCATTCAAATTCAAGCAAATCACAATAAATACCCATTCAAAGGGAAATATTGATAGTCGGTTATTGAACTATCAATGGATATGCACAACATCACCAGATTCCAAATAATTTTCCAAATTATTTATTTTCCAAAATATCTTTACAAGATATATTATTTTCAATACTTCAAAAATAAATCAATATTTATTTTTAAACAACTTCCCTTTTCATTCTTAAATTCCGTAGTGAATTTATATTTCAAAATATCCATGCATATACGATTTCAATTATTCATTTCAATTTATCTTCAAAAAGATAATTTTTTAAGATATTCACTTTATATTGGAAAACATTTCCATACTTACCTATTCATAAGTAATTCACAAATTTTATTTATTTTCAACACTTGAAAAATATTCAATATACTTCAATCGAGATTAAGTATATATTTCATTCTTTAAGGAAATCATTCTCTTAAACATATTTATTTGGGCCAAAACGAATGTTGCGTAAAACATCGTTACGACAACCCAAAATCACTAGTATAGGGATTCAAAATTAAAATAGATATATAAATCCCAATACTATACAAAACATTTCCTTTCGGAAATCATTTACTATAACAACAGTGTTATAGTCCACCATTTCCTTCTATTTCTCGAAAACTTCTATTTCAACAATAAATGTTGAAATCTATGATTTCGAATCTCAACACATTTTAAAACATCGTTAGATCGTTTTAATTCTATTTAAAATATCACCTTCTAAACATTTTCTTTAACATATTATTCACTATTCAAAAACGTGAATATACTTCGTTAACCAATTTCATCCTTTTATTCATTTTATTTCAAAGGATTATTCACAGTCAAAACGTGAATATAACTCCATTAATAAGTTTCAACAATTTACTTATCAAAATAAGTCGTTTGCGAATCTATAAAACAACGTTTATAAATTCCATTTTTATTTATTTTACCACAACTTCCTTTATAAATTCCTTTATTAACCTATCTCAATTCATATCTCAATGATATACTAAAAGTTCATATTATAAGTTAAATGCTTATAAAACGATTATTTTACAAAATCGTTCTTTTAAACTTCATAATTATAAATCTTATAACTTATAAGATTCAATTATTTATCCAAATATATTCTTTAATAACTTCACAAATTTTATAAATCTTACTATTTATAAATTTCATTTATAACTTCACCATTTATAATTTTATAAATTCCATTCACTTATGCAATCCATTTTCACTTCATTCAAACACTTATAAAAACTCATTTTATAATTCAAATGTTTTAATTTATAAATATCAGTTTATAAATCCTTTATAAAAATCAATTTATACTATTATTTTAAAACATATTTAATCTCCTTTATAATTTCACCATTTTGATTTATAAAATAATCAAATTTTATAAATCCTATATTTAAACTTTTTATAATAAATTCAAAAATCCCAGTTTAAACTCTTTTTATAAAGTTATTAACCCATATTTTCAAAAATCAACTTTTAACTATATTTCTCAAAAAAATCAATCTTTAACCGTATTTCTCAAAATCATAATTTTTGTAACTTTAAAAATTATAACGTTTATTTATTTAAAATGGATCAGTTCCAAAAATATTTTATAAACGTATACTTTCAAAAATCACTTTAAAAATCATTTTAAAATCCCAAAATTTGGTTCAATGATGCTACACACCAAATAGTCAATCACGACTACAACGACATCATATATCGATATGATAGTCCATCAAATATCAAAATATCTGAAATCAAATAAAAACTGTTGAGGAATACAGTTGGATCCCTCCAACCTGTTTTCCTGCATCCACAAACATTAGCACAATACCAATTCCGTTCCAGTACGGAATTATCGCGGTATATGGGATTTAAAATATTATCCGCTTAATAGACGGCACAATAGGGTCTCATCCGCTATACAAATTGCGGGAAATCAATAACTCCAATATATACATATGCCAATATATATATATATTGCTATTATATATAATACCAATTTCACTGTTTATGAAATATTCGCGGTATATGTTTTTAATAAATAACATCCGCTTACTAACGGTGCATAATGTCTATTTTAACAATCAATAGATAACAATCATCATTCAAACATGCATTCAAATATTTTAAATCTAACTATTTAAAATAAAATCGAAACTGATTCGATTGAGTTAGAAGTTCTCACCTTGATTTCAATTTCGTTTTAGCGATTTATTTCGAATAAAATTAAACGGACGTTTAATTTTACCCAAAATTCTCACTAACTCCAAACGACTCCAATCCAATTCCATAGCGTAATGCTCGTCCATACGATTCCAACGCAACTAGTTTCGCGCGTTTTCGACCTCGTATGAAAAAGTTATGTATTTTACAAGTTTTATACGTATTTATATAAACAAATTCACAACAATTCTTTATAATTTTTAACATACCCTCATCATCACCGTCCACACCAGATCCAACGCCCCCCCCTTCTTCTTCCCAAATGCATGCAACATCTTCAGACAATAAAACACGCACACTCAAACCCAACACATAAACTAGGGTTTCAATTTGCTCCGCCAATACTCGACTAAACTTCATCAAACCACCTCCATGCGACTCGCCTTGCCAAGAGCCACCTTCACCATCCATGGCATGAAGCTCGACCACCCATGGCACGAGAAAACACGTGCGCAACACGCCACTGACGGCCCCCCCTAGCTCCCCCTCCGACGCTCCAAACACGATCAACTCCGTATGAAATCAAAGCTCTCTCTATCCTCTACAACTTCTTAGTTGGTGATTTCGCGTGAATGTTTGTAGATTGAGAGATTATAGAGGAAGAAGGTCGTTAATTTCTGGCCATTGGTATAAGAGATGGCGGCTAGGGTTTTAGGTTTAGGTTTTTTTTTTTAAATTTACAAAGGAAGGGGGGCTATTTATAGGAATTTATCGAACACTATTCATCCCGAAAATTCCAAACTCCGATTTACGCGCCGCGACCAGCGTTTCTAGGGTTTACCCCGCGTTCCGGACACAATGGAACTGGTTTCGAAAGCTAATTCGGAAATCTGTGCGAGTTATGGCAATAAACGTTCAATTTAAATTAAACCGATTTAAACGATTTTCTAGGCGTTTTAATTTGTACCGGACAAACGGTAAATCCAATTGACACGAAATTTGAAACCTTACAATAATATCACATTACGGATCCGATGAAACTAGTTTCGTCGAAATCCGAGACTTTTTGAAAAATGGCTATTTTAACTCGCCAAATTAATATTAAAAATAATTCGATGCGTTTCGAGCTACCACGGTCAAACGATAACTCCGATTGCTACGACAATTGAAATCCGATAATAACTAACTATTACGGTTCCAATGGAACTAGTTTCGTCCAATTCTGAGACTGTTCAAAAATTGACTATTTTCACTAGTCGATTTAATATTAAAATATTCAATTTTCACAAATAAACTTTTAATTCGATTTTAAAAGTTCTAAAATATCATTCTAACTTCAATATGATAAAATAAAATTTTACAAATCATTTTCAATCATATTTAACTCGATTTTCAATTATTTCCACAATTTAACATATTAAATTATCGATTTAATTATCCAATTAAATCCAATTATTCGAAATAAAATTTATTCGACTTATAAATTCACTTATTAATAATTAAAATAAATTAAATATTCAAATTTTAATTAATTAAAATTCTGGGTCGTTACAATCTTCCCCCTTTAAAAGAATTTCGTCCTTGAAATTAACAAGTAAGAAAAGTTATAGAATTTATTAACTTTCCAAAATCCATAGTCAAACTTCTTACAATACTTTACTAAGTTTTCAAATCATACTTAGTTATCTTTTCAAAAACAACTATTATTGTTTAACTTTCAATTCCAAATCAAAGTTAAAATTTTCAAAAAATTTCCAATTTTCTCAAATTTTTTCTAACGCCTTAAATTTCCGGAAAAAATCGCCATAGTCTCCTTGCGCTGCTCGATCCGAAAAAAAATGACAGTATATATATCACAAATATACATCTCATCAAGTAATGAGGCATCCCGCAGGGAAAAAAATGTAAAAGTACGATATTTAATCCGAGATATGTACCTTATATTTTATTAGCAAGCATATACGGCTAATATAGCGCGAAAGTGAGCTCCAAATGTGAAGCAAACGCGAAGCAAACGCGATCCGCACCTACTAAACACTCAACAAACAACATGAGAACATGTATATAGACAATAGTATCGATATACAACATATAGCAACATAATAACTATATATGCCAACATAGCAAATGCAGTAAAAGCAATAAATTCAACCATCAACCAACTATCATCCATAACCAAATCAATATTCATTTACATTCTCATTAATATTTAATGAAATAGGTTTTCAATTTAATCACATTTGATTTATTAACAGTGGATGTTCTTACTAACATTCTTTTTCAATTAGTTTATATTCACTAATTCATATTCAAGTTGGTTCACTTCCGAATCAAATTCAATTCTATTTAAGATTCACTTAACTTCCAATTGAATTCTAATTACTTTAGCTTCCAATTTCATTAACACTTAATGAATTATATACAATCAACTAACAATCATATATCAACCAATGTATATTAATTACAACCAAGTTTCTTTGCTTATATTCATTCAATTTGGTTTAATTAAATTGATTTTCATTCAACTATTCAACTTCTCATAACATTAGATTTTAATGAATTAACACTTATATTCATTATTTCTTATCAACTTAATTCACATTTAATTGATTAACATTCAATCCATTAATTTAATTCAATTACAAAAGTTGAATTTCATTTAAATACTTAAGTTCATATCTATCACTTCACTTTATTAATTTACTTTGATACCAATATCAACTTCATTCAACATCTCTTAAGTTATACTTCATTTACAAACATCACTTGTTTTTACATAACTTAAATTCTAACTTATAAATCAATTCAGATTCTAAATTCTAAGTAAATTTCCATTTAACTTTAAATTCATTTTTATTTACAACTCATATTCATACATATATTCGTATAGTTTCACTTCTTATATATATAAGTTTATTTCACAATTGTAAATCACTTTAATTATAATTCAATTATTATAATTCTTTTGCTTATATAATTATTCTTTTATTTAGATTATTCAAACGACTAAACAATCAACTTATATACACTTTAATAATTCTGAAAAATTATTTCTTTATATATAAAATATAATCAAGGTAAAATTATTTCATTTACCCAATTTAAAACAATACTGTGTCGAATTGTTCTGTACAAGTGTTTAGAGATCCCTATCAACAACGTTAATTACTCGTATTAACCAGAATCGATATACCACTCAACGAACCAATCATCACAATATAAAACAATTTTATATATTCACTAACAAATACGCTCTCATAGCTATTATTACACTCAAACTCATTCTAGAGTACTACTGACTCTATCTCTAATGAGTAATACCCAACAGAACCATGGTTGTCGCTTAACCATAAGCTCTGATACCACCTGTGACGACCCGTAAATCCATACTCCTCGAATATACACTAATCTCCGTAGATTAATTCAAGATGAACAGAAATACGAATTCTCAATGTTTAAGAAAAAAGAAAAGAGAGAAGAAGAGAGAGAAAGATAGAAAATAGAGAGAAAAGAAAATACAACAAAACAACAACAGAATCTCACAATTCGCAGCGGAACAACATATAATAAATAAATGAATAATCTTCAAACAAAGAACTATATCAGTTATTACATTTTATACATTACATTTCATTACATCATATCATCAGAGTGTACAACAACAACAACAACAAACAGTGCAGCGGAAAAAGAAATACTATATACTAGTAATACGCCATGCCATCCATCTTGCCTCCAGCAACTCCAGAATATTCAGAAAATCCTGATAAACCTTTACTCTTGACTGCCCGTGTGAAAATTGGTGGGCACCCATAGTTTAGGAAGGAAAACAATAAACTCCGAGTCAGTCATGTGACTGGTGTGAGAACTCAAAACAGTTTATTTATCTTTGAAAACAAAATAGAGGAATATTTTTAAAATCAATTCGCAATGCTTTTTAAAAATGAGACTACCATAAGGCCTCCCGCACACACACACAATGCAAACGCAGAATCGGAGGAGATTTCTCCTTATGATAGTCAAAGATGCTTGATACGTATTAAAAAGAACATTTGATATTATTATTAGTGCATAGTGTAGGAAAAATTCATTTCGAAAGTAGAATATAAATCTTAGCCAACATACGACCATTATCGTATGCCTACTATAGCTAACTATGTTCAATAGCAGGTTACCGCCACATTCCATAGCAGGTTATACAACTAAAACCGTACAAGTCTCGTATTGTTTCTTTGGATTTCCAACGAATGGTCAGGCCAAGGAACTTCTCATTGCCACATGAGAATGCCTCTGGATGGACATCCCCTAGAACCAAACCGGATCTCTACCAACACAAGGCCGGGTTACTCCTAACTGAGTTACAACTGACCGAATATGCCATCCCCCGGTCCTTTGGGACCTTTCACCGAGCGCTCGTAATCAATTCACACAATCATAAAGTGTTTTCAACATGAGTAAGTATCTGGGCTCCATACCATGATACCACCCTTTTCCAGAAGGAAATGCACATATCCTAAAGGGCGCTACCCCTCATAACCTTGCTGCATCTTTCCTGTTTTGACCATTCCCAAGGTGTGAGGCTCGACGAAGTCACGTCCACAAAAACATACTTTATACAAAAGCCATGCTTTGGGTCAACAAATGATCATAGAAATGATCACCAAGATAGACGATCAAATAAATGATCCTATCACAAATAATCAACACAATGATCATTTACAGCAACACTCAGCATGTCACATTACCAAATTGGGAATATATCGCTGGTAACCTTCAACTACATAACCTCTGAGCTCGTACGTCTCAGAGAAGGGTGTTAAGCTAAAAGAATAAATTCTCCGCCACCAACAGAAATATATTTGAAAGAAATCTGCTTTATATCTCAATTTGTAATGTCAGACATACAATCCATACAAGTCTGTTCCGGGCTCGAACAAAACCGAAGGCACTTACAAAGAAGTCCTTGCAATCCGGATATCCACAATCCTGATCGGATTTCCCATCACATATGGAGAACTCAATACCGGAGCAACTCGGTGCAGAGTCAATCGACAGGTCATCCTATCGCTCTCGTAAATACCGGGTCTTCAACACCGATCTTCAAATGCAATTCATAACGACGTATCACATATTCGAAATGGGTTATACGACCCCATGGTCTTTTCCCGGTTAACCCGAATAGTGAGCGCTTATTCAAAAATAAGTGTGGCATTCAAATTCAAGCAAATCACAATAAATACCCATTCAAAGGGAAATATTGATAGTCGGTTATTGAACTATCAATGGATATGCACAACATCACCAGATTCCAAATAATTTTCCAAATTATTTATTTTCCAAAATATCTTTACAAGATATATTATTTTCAATACTTCAAAAATAAATCAATATTTATTTTTAAACAACTTCCCTTTTCATTCATAAATTCCATAGTGAATTTATATTTCAAAATATCCATGCATATACGATTTCAATTATCCATTTCAATTTATCTTCAAAAAGATAAATTTTTAAGATATTCACTTTATATTGGAAAACATTTCCATACTTACTTATTCATAAGTAATTCACAAATTTTATTTATTTTCAACACTTGGAAAATATTCAATATACTTCAATCGAGATTAAGTATATATTTCATTCTTTAAGGAAATCATTCTCTTAAACATATTTATTTGGGCCAAAACGAATGTTGCGTAAAACATCGTTACGACAACCCAAAATCACTAGTATAGGGATTCAAAATTAAAATAGATATATAAATCCCAATACTATACAAAACATTTCCTTTCGGAAATCATTTACTATAACAACAGTGTTATAGTCCACCATTTCCTTCTATTTCTCGAAAACTTCTATTTCAACAATAAATGTTGAAATCTATGATTTCGAATCTCAACACATTTTAAAACATCGTTAGATCGTTTTAATTCTATTTAAAATATCACCTTCTAAACATTTTCTTTAACATATTATTCACTATTCAAAAACGTGAATATACTTCGTTAACCAATTTCATCCTTTTATTCATTTTATTTCAAAGGATTATTCACAGTCAAAACGTGAATATAACTCCATTAATAAGTTTCAACAATTTACTTATCAAAATAAGTCGTTTGCGAATCTATAAAACAACGTTTATAAATTCCATTTTTATTTATTTTACCACAACTTCCTTTATAAATTCCTTTATTAACCTATCTCAATTCATATCTCAATGATATACTAAAAGTTCATATTATAAGTTAAATGCTTATAAAACGATTATTTTACAAAATCGTTCTTTTAAACTTCATAATTATAAATCTTATAACTTATAAGATTCAATTATTTATTCAAATATATTCTTTAATAACTTCACAAATTTTATAAATCTTACTATTTATAAATTTCATTTATAACTTCATCATTTATAATTTTATAAATTCCATTCACTTATGCAATCCATTTTCACTTCATTCAAACACTTATAAAAACTCGTTTTATAATTCAAATGTTTTAATTTATAAATATCAGTTTATAAATCCTTTATAAAAATCAATTTATACTATTATTTTAAAACATATTTAATCTCCTTTATAATTTCACCATTTTGATTTATAAAATAATCAAATTTTATAAATCCTATATTTAAACTTTTTATAATAAATTCAAAAATCCCAGTTTAAACTCTTTTTATAAAGTTATTAACCCATATTTTCAAAAATCAACTTTTAACTATATTTCTCAAAAAAATCAATCTTTAACCATATTTCTCAAAATCATAATTTTTATAACTTTAAAAATTATAACGTTTATTTATTTAAAATGGATCAGTTCCAAAAATATTTTATAAACGTATACTTTCAAAAATCACTTTAAAAATCATTTTAAAATCCCAAAATTTGGTTCAATGATGCTACACACCAAATAGTCAATCACGACTACAACGACATCATATATCGATATGATAGTCCATCAAATATCAAAATATCTGAAATCAAATAAAAACTGTTGAGGAATACAGTTGGATCCCTCCAACCTGTTTTCCTGCATCCACAAACATTAGCACAATACCAATTCCGTTCCAGTACGGAATTATCGCGGTATATGGGATTTAAAATATTATCCGCTTAATAGACGGCACAATAGGGTCTCATCCGCTATACAAATTGCGGGAAATCAATAACTCCAATATATACATATGCCAATATATATATATATTGCTATTATATATAATACCAATTTCACTGTTTATGAAATATTCGCGGTATATGTTTTTAATAAATAACATCCGCTTACTAACGGCGCATAATGTCTATTTTAACAATCAATAGATAACAATTATCATTCAAACATGCATTCAAATATTTTAAATCTAACTATTTAAAATAAAATCGAAACTGATTCGATTGAGTGAGAAGTTCTCACCTCGATTTCAATTTCGTTTTAGCGATTTATTTCGAATAAAATTAAACGGACGTTTAATTTTACCCAAAATTCTCACTAACTCCAAACGACTCCAATCAAATTCCATAGCGTAGTGCTCGTCCATACGATTCCAACGCAACAGGTTTCGCGCGTTTTTGACCTCGTATGAAAAAGTTATGTATTTTACAAGTTTTACACGTATTTATATAAACAAATTCACAACAATTCTTTATAATTTTTAACATACCCTCATCATCACCGTCCACACCAGATCCAACGCCCCCCCTTCTTCTTCCCAAATGCGCGCAACATCTTCAGACAATAAAACACGCACACTCAAACCCAACACATAAACTAGCGTTTCAATTTGCTCCGCCAATACTCGACTAAACTTCATCAAACCACCTCCATGCGACTCGCCTTGCCAAGAGCCACCTTCACCATCCATGGCATGAAGCTCGGCCACCTATGGCATGAGAAAACACGTGCGCAACATGCCACTGACGGCCCCCCTAGCTCCCCCTCCGACGCTCCAAACACGATCAACTCCGTATGAAATCAAAGCTCTCTCTATCCTCTACAACTTCTTAGTTGGTGATTTCGCATGAATGTTTGTAGATTGAGAGATTATAGAGGAAGAAGGTCGTTAATTTCTGGCCATTGGTATAAGAGATGGCGGCTAGGGTTTTAGGTTTAGGGTTTTTTTTTTAATTTACAAAGGAAGGGGGGCTATTTATAGGAATTTATCGAACACTATTCATCCCGGAAATTCTAAACTCCGATTTACGCTCCGCGACCAGCGTTTCTAGGGTTTACCCCGCGTTCCAGACACAATGGAACAGGTTTCGAAAGCTAATTCAGACATTTGTGCGAGTTATGGCAATAAACGTTCGATTTAAATTAAACCGATTTAAACGATTTTCTAGGCGTTTTAATTTGTACCGGACAAACGGTAAATCCAATTGACACGAAATTTGAAACCTTACAATAATATCACATTACGGATCCGATGAAACTGGTTTCGTCGAAATCCGAGACTTTTTGAAAAATGGCTATTTTAACTCGCCAAATTAATATTAAAAATAATTCGATGCGTTTCGAGCTACCACGGTCAAATGATAACTGCGATTGCTATGAAAATTGAAATCCAATAATAACTAACTATTACGGATCCAATGGAACTGGTTTCGTCCAATTCTGAGACTGTTCAAAAATTGACTATTTTCACTAGTCGATTTAATATTAAAATATTCAATTTTCACAAATAAACTTTTAATTCGATTTTAAAAGTTCTAAAATATCATTCTAACTTCAATATGATAAAATAAAATTTTACAAATCATTTTCAATCATATTTAACTCGATTTTCAATTATTTCCACAATTTAACATATTAAATTATCGATTTAATTATCCAATTAAATCCAATTATTCGAAATAAAATTTATTCGACTTATAAATTCACTTATTAATAATTAAAATAAATTAAATATTCAAATTTTAATTAATTAAAATTCTGGGTCGTTACACCAAAGTTCACGCTTAACCTTCAGCTCTGATACCAATCTGTAATGACCCGAGTTTTCGATGCCTGAAAATCGACATCAATACATCCACGGTATTAAATGCCGACAATCGAATGCCAGAGAAACGGACCATTAGGGTTAATGAAGAAGGTGGTAGAAGAAGAGAAACTTACCATCGCGGCGAAATAAAATGTAACAGATAATAACTGATCTTTATACAAAAGAAACTATATCGGTTTTATACATTACATCATCAGAGTTCATTAATATCTATAGCATAAAACTGGACAGTTATACTAACTTGTCCTCACAAAAATGACTACACAGCTTACAACATAGCGAACTATACATCAAGTATGTGTGCTACGTCTCGCCATCTAGCTCGTCTTCTGAGTTCCATAAGAGTACACTCAGAATCTATATTCTATAGTACTCGGTCTGACCCAAGCATTATAGCGAAATAATACCCTAGTCGGTCTGAAAAACCAGAGTGAGAAAAACTTACCCGTTGGATTTTTTAAAGTTTTCAAAATCCTTTTGAAATCAAATGTATCTCATAAGGCCACGCCACAAATAAACAAGCTGGGTTTTTACCTTACGATAACCAAAACATTTTTATCAAATTCGTCTAATATTATTATAGTATCTATAGAAAGTAAAATAGAATCTAGCTGAAATGCTTACATCTCACGTTTCAGCATAGTTAGGCACAATCAAATCCATATAAGCGCTTATTGGAGATCGGATTCCATATGATGGCAGGGCAACTACGGTACTGCCCATCACAGTACGTGGTCTAAATCAATGTACCAAGGATCCACCCTGACCCCAGCATCACAAGACCAGAGCTACCCCTTACTGGATATTCCGAATAAGATCATCCCACGGTTGGGATCAGCAACCGCTAATACAGCCGAAATAAAGGGACCTCTAGACAGGGATGATCTCACCCTAATTGGTTGCTAGCCACTTAGCCTTGTGTGCACCTCCCCTGTTTTAGCCATTCCCGGTTGATGAGGCTCGAGGTTAAGCGTTACCTTTTTAACACATATTCACTTAGAATGCGCATCGTCCTCTTGATGATGTTCTGAAAGCATTCGTCCATACAAGTTTGTTCCGCGTCCGAACGGAACCAAAGGCACTATTCCTACTATATCCATTTTTGAATCACCCTCAAGATTAGTAGCAATTAGTCGTTGCACTTCACTGCTCCATCTTCGATTCCAAGCGTTTGTCTTCCTCACGAAATGTTCAACCCGGATTGAAGTGGTTTTCGAGAAATTAATCCTGATCCCGGTCTCTTCGAAACGATCAATGCATTGGTCAATATTTTTAGTTGGTTATTTAACTATCGAATAACATCCACAAACAACCATCGGCCTTAATAATTACCCAAATTATTTAATTATTTCAAAATATCTTCACGAGATATTCTCTACATTTTAATTCCTTTGGAAATATTTTTAAAATCACTTCTTATCTCGTGGAAATAAATTTCCACCCAATTGTTTTATTTTCACTGAAAACCACAAAGTCTTAATGCTTTAGATTTTAAAATAATTGAAATCACTTTATCCAAAAATATATACATTAAAATACTTAAAATAAAACTATTTAAACACTTTAAAATACTAGTTATGAAATTTATAATAATTTCTTATGTAAAGCTTAATCCAAAACTAATATTAAAATAAAGTTATTTTATAAGGTATAAATATTAAATAATTAACTTTTAAATCATAAAACTAGTTAAACCTTTAAAATAATTACTACCATATTTAATTTAAATAAATATTTACTTAAAAATTTAAAACAATTTAAAATAATACATTTCTCTAAAATATCTGTTTTTTAAAATACTTTAGAACCTCTGACTTATTTTTTGAAAAACTTACTTTGGAAATATACTTGGCATTTCAGGATATACACTTCCCTTTCCACACTTTTAAAAATAAATCACTATTTATTTTTAAAACAAGTTACCCATTCCTTTATAAATTCCCATTATGAATTTATATTTTCAGATTATCCTCTGATAAACATTTCATTTTATAAACCAAGTTTATAAATTCCATAGCCTCATCTCCTTTTTAAAACCCGGTTTTAAACATGCAATCTATTTCCAAATCGATTTCCAAATTTACTCCATTTAAAAAAAATTCCTTTACTTACTCAATTTATTTCAAACCCATAAATTTCAGATTTAGCTTCTTTATTATGATTTAAAAATCTTATTTAAACTAAATACAAATTTCATACTTCTCCAAATTTCGTCTTTATCTTTTCCAAATTTAAACCTTGAATTTGAAAATAAATTCTTTATTCCTTTAAATAATATCACTTTAAGTTAAAAATTCATTTATTTCTATTTATTCAAAATCTCCTTTCCAATGCTTGGAATTATTTATTTGATTTAAAAAATCAACTTTTTTTTTTTTCTTTTTCATTCATTCTTTGAATATCCATATCCTTATAATTATTTTACTTAAAATTTCCCTTTTTATTTACTTTAAAAATCCAAACTTTGTCAAAATACCAATATATATATATATATATATATATATATATATATATATATTACTAAGCCATAGCATTCAATAAATTTCAATTACAATATAATCAATATAATCCATCACAGATTTATCAGATAAAACATAGACTATAAAAATAGATTCCACTACTTCGAGGAATCCAGTTGGATCCCTCCAACCTGTTCCCTACATCCACAGATGTTAGCACAATATTTAAATGTAATCCCGCTTCAAGGCGGCATATCGTGGTATAAAGGGTCATCTGCTATTATGCGTAGAGCATAGGGTCTCATCCGCTGTATAATGCGGGAAATAAATCACTCCAATATATATATATATATATACACACTATTATATATAATATCACATCCAGATAGATAATAAATTATCAACTGAAGCAAATTAATCTAATAGTTTAAATTTAAACTGTTTAAATTAAGGTAATCCAAATGAGTGAGATTAACTCACCTTTGACCTTAGTTTTTGATGTTTGCAATCCATTTCCATCTCGACTATATCTTCACAATTTTGCACTTTGTATAAACAATTCACGATTTATTAACATTTGAATTAACCACATAATTTATTACCATTTAACAAATTAATTTCCCTAATACTTTGGTTTTACCTAATAATTTGATTTTAAATTAATTTTCCTCTTAAAACCACATGTGTTATATAAAATAAACTGTATAACTTCCAAAATCTAAATTTTATATAACTTTCCAATTCAAATCATTTAAAACTGCTGCCTTCATAAATCTTATATATTTTAGAGTTTAAACATGATAAAAACAGTATATAGCTTGATTATCAAATATAAATTTTTATTAACGAAATAAAATAATATAATTAACCAATTAAACAAATTAACCACCTTAATACATTATTTTAAAATTTAACAGTAAAGTAAAAACAGGTATACATACATACATACATACATATATATATATATATATATATATATTAGTAAATGACAAAAATAGATATTTATTTTACTGTAAACATTTATTTTCTTTTGAAACTACATATATATACACTTATATAATATATATATATGTAGATAAAAATATGAGTTTTATATAAACCTAACATTTTAAAATTTTCATTTTCAAAAAACTTATCTCCATATATAGCTTTACTTTTTTTCTAAAATTAAAATATGTATACATTATTTCTATTTTACTGTTAAAATAAATTCTTTTTAATACAAATGACGAGGAAGAAGAAATCATACCCAAAAATCGAGCTCGGCCACCATCAAATCCTCGTGCACGCCACTGTCGGCTAGCTCCTCGAATGATTACGAAGACGTCGCGCCGGCCCTCCTCGAATTCGAGCTCCTTGCCGCCGCTGCCACTTGGTTCGAAGGCAATTTACATCGCGCCTCTAATTTTCATCTTCGATTCCACCATGCTCGATTATGCCTCGCGAGCTCCTAGAATTTTCATGCCTTCCTGCCTCACAACGCCCTAGTCGAGCTCGAAACCCTTGCCGTTGCCTCCCTCAGTTGATTTGGTTTTGTGGAGAAAAGGCGATCGCGATTTGGAACGAGACTTCGATTTCGTTCTGCCACCATTTTTTATTTTAGATTTTGTTGAGAAAAAGGCATTCGATTCTTCTTTTTTTATTTAGGTATTAAAAAACTCGGTTGCTAAAAAAAAGTATCCGTATGCAGATTTGGAAAGGAAGTGTGTAAAGACTATGATTTTCGACCCACGAAAGTCGACCTCAATACGTCCACTGTATCAACTGCCGAGCAATCGAAGGCCGGAAAACCGAATTGTTAGGGTTTAAGGAGAAGAGGTAGAAGAAGAAAGAAAGATGAAGCAACAGAAAAATATCAGAATCTCACAATCGCAGCGAAACAACATATAATAGATAAATGAATATTCTTTAAATCAAAAGAACAGTATCAGTTATTATATTACATCACATTACATTACATTATCAGAGTTTATAACAACAAACAGCGGAAAAAGAAATACTATATACTAGTTGATACGCTACGCCATCCAGCTTGCTCCTAGAGTTCCACAGCATCTCCTGAATTCCGGAATGACCTGATAACCTGACTCTAGACTGCCCGTGTAGAAATTGGTGGGCACCCAGAGTTTAGGAAGGAAACAATAAACTCCAGGTCAGTCATGGAACTGGTGTGAGAACTTAAAATAATTTATCTTAAAAAAACAAACAAAAAAATATTTTAAAATAGATTCGCAATGCTTTTTGAAAAAGTAACTACCATAAGGCCTTCCGCACACACACACAATGCAAATGCAAAATCGGAGGAGATTTCTCCTTATGATAGTCAAACATGCTTGATACGCAGAAAAATTTCTTTGATATTATTACTGTAAGTGCAAAACATGGAAAACCATTTTGAAAGTATAATATATATCTTAGCCAGCATAAGTACCATTATATTATGCCTGCTATACCTACCTCCTGAGGAAGGAGGTTATACAATTTGCAATCGTAAAGGGTTCGTATTGTTTCTTTGGATTTTCAACAAATGGTCAGGCCAAGGAACTTTCCATTGCCACATGGGTACGTCTCTGGAAGGACGCCCCAAGAACCTAACCGGATCTCTGCCAACATAAGGCCGGGTTACCCTTAGCTGGGTAACAACTGACACGAGTATGCCAACCCCAGGTCGTAACCGACCTAAATCCCGGGATTCACCAACAACCACAAAATAATAAGTTTGCAGCAACAACATAGGTTAAGTATCTGGGCTCCATACCATGATACAACCTCTATCCAGAAGGAAATGACATACACTAAGGGAGCGCTATCCCCTAATAACCTTGTCGCATCTTTCCTGTTTTGACCCTTACCGGGGTGTGAGGTCCGACGAAGTTTCTTCCACAAAGCTAAGCTTTTCATAAAAGCCATGCTTTGATCAACAAATGATCAGCAACACTCAGCATGCCACGTCACCAAATTGGGAATATATCACTAGTAACCATCAACTACATAACCTTTGAGCTCGTACGATTAGAGAAGGGTGTTAAGCTAAGAGAATAAATTCTCCATCATCAACAGAAATGTATTTGATAGAAACCAGCTTTACATATCAAATTGTAATGTCAGACACACAACCATTCAAGTCCGTTCCGAGATCGAACGGAACCGAAGGCACTTTCAAAGAAGCCCTTGCAATCCGGATATTCACTATCACGTCCGGACTTCCCATAACAAAGGGTGATAAAATCTCTATATCGGAGATCAGCCGATGCAGAGATATTCGATGGTAATCCTTCCATTTTCGAAAATACCCGATCTTCAACACCGGTCTTCAAATGCTATCCATTGCGACATATCACTATTCGGAATGGGATTTATGACCCAAAGGTCCTCTCCCGGCTAAACTGAATAACGAGCTCTTATTTTTAAAACAAGTATAGCATTTAAATTCAAGCAAATCACAACAAATACCCATTTAAAGGTAAATATTGATAGTTGGCTATTTAACTATCAAGGAAAACCAACAAATATTCAGCACCATAACAATCACTAGGCCCTTTTTATTAATCTTCAATAAATTAAATAACTTGCCAAATATTCACTTCAATTTATCTTTAAAATGATATATTCTCTAAACCAGATCAATTTCTACATTGGAAAACATTTCCAAATACTTATGTAACAATAAGTAATTCACAAATCTATTAATTTTCAACATTTGAAAAATATTCAATATACTTAAATCACAATTAAGTATATAATTTATTCTTTAAGGAAAACATTCTCTTAAACACATTTATTTGAGTCAAAAACGAATGTTGCGTAAAACAACGTTACGACAATCCAAAATCACTAGTATAGGGATTCGAAATTAAGATAGATATATAAATCCCAATATTATATAAAACATTTCCTTTCGAAAATCATTTACTATAAAAACAGTGTTATGGTCCATCTTTTCCTTATTTCTCGAAAATGTCTATTTCAACAATGAATGTTGAAATCTACGGTTTTGATCCTTAATACATTTTAAAATAATTTCAAATCGTTTTAATTCTATTTAAAAGATCCTTCCTAAACCATTTATTTAATATATTATTCACTGTCCAAAATCGTGAATGTTAATTGTTTACCAAATTCAACACTTCTACATATTTAATTTAAAGGATTATCCACTGTTCCAAAATCGTGGATATATCTCCTTTAATAAGCTTTCATATTTACTTATCAAAATCGATTGGTTTTGGATTTATAAAACAACGTTTACAAATTCACATTTATATAAATTTTATAAAAACTTCAACTTATAAAATCCCTTAATTAACAAATTTTATTTAAATCTCATTTAAATTCCAAAATCCAATTTATAAGTTAATTACTTATAAATCTTTTATTTTACAAAATCTATTCATTTTTATAACTTCACAATTTATAAATCTCTAAATTTCATTCACTTATGAAATCCATTATACTTCGTTTTAACACTTATAAAAACTCGTTTTTATAATTCCAATATTTTAATTTATAAATATTAATTTTATAAACCTTTTATATAAACCGTTTATAATAATTCAAAAATCCCAATTTAAACCATTTTACAAATTAGTCAACTACTTATTTCAAAAATCACATTTCGATCATATTTCACAAAAATCAAAATTTTTATAACATAAAAATTATAACGTCTATTTATTTAAAAAGAATCAATTCCAAAATTCAATAAAATGTATATACTTTCAAAAATTACTTGAAAATCCTTTTAAATTCAAAATCGTTATTTTAGCATTTTTAAAACTCCAAAAATAGGCCCAATGCTGCAACAGCACTAAATATAACAATCACGGCATCCAAAACATCATATATCATATGATAACAGAATATATATCGCACATATCTGTAAATAAATCAATATTGTTGAGGAATCCAGTTGGATCCCTTCAACCTATTTTCCTACATCCACAGATGTTAGCACAATACCAATCCCGTTTCAAGACGGAATATCGCGGTACACGGGTTCACATAAAATATTATCCGTTATTATGCGGCACAATAGGGTCTCATCCGCTATATAATGCGGGAAAATCAACTCCAAGTACATATATAATACCAATTCCACTTCAAGGTGAAATATCGCGGTATATGTGTTTAATAAATAACATCCGCTTAGTATACGACGTATATGGTCTATTTCAAAACAATAGATAATAATTTATCATCCAGTCATACAATCAAGCAATTTAAATCTAACTATTTAAAATTTAAAATCGAAACAGATTCGATTGAGTGAGAAGTTCTCACATTGGTTTCAATAACAGTCACAGTGTTTTATTTCGAATAAAATTAAACGTGCGTTTAATTTTACCTAAAATTTTCACTAGCTCTAATCAACTCCAATCCAGCTCCATCGCGTAGTATTCGTCAACACGAAGCCAACGCAATTCGTTTCGTCAAATTCTAACCTCGTATGAACAAGTTATAAAGTTACAAAGTTTATACGATTTAATATAATTCAATTTACAATTTCTTTTATTTTTAAAACCTTTAAACAATTCTGCACCGTTGATTTCATTCCTACTAGTTCTTGGCTGCAAGATGATGCTTCTTCCCCAACACATATTCACGTTCAAAACCGTGCAACCCATAACCGCCGTCTCCATCCAATTATCGTGACCAAACTACTCGACTTCACGATGATCAGCGACCACGGTTTTGAAGCCCATCGTAAGTGCTACCATCGACCAGAGGCCGGCCATGCTCGGCTGCCTCCTTGCCTAGAAAAACGTGCGTGAACCAAGGAAGAACGCGGCTGCTTTTTGCCTCCAAACGACGATGATAACGAAAACTGACCGTTGGATGTGAAGATCTCTCGATGCTCTACAATGTTCATGTTGGAAGTTTTTGCTAAAGAAGAGAGAATGTGAAGAAAAACGAGGGAGAAGAAAGAAGTATTCTCGGCCATTAAAATTGAAAGTGGCGGCCAGAAGCTTTAGGGTTAGGGTTTAGCGTAAATAATAAAGGTTGAGGTCCTAATATAGAAAATTACGCGACACTATTCACCCGAAAATTTTTGGAACTCCAAACGAAGCGTGTCGCCTGGTGTTTATAATGTTTTACCCCTATTCCAAATGCAATGGAATATATCGGGAGCCAATTCGATCAAATTTGAAGGATAAGTTTTCTAATCGAATATTTAAATTTAAAAATTCACTCAAACTAATTTCAGTGCGTTTTAGCTTACCCCAGACAAACAGTAAATCCGATTGACACGAAATTTGAAATCTTACAATATATAACATTATGGATCCGATGAAAATGGTTTCATTGAAATTCGAGACTGTTTGAAAAATGACTATTTTTACTCGTCAATTAAATATCAAAATATTCAATTTCTATAAATTAACTTTTAGTTCAATTTTAAAAGTTCTGAAACATCACTCTAACTCCAATATGATTTAATACAACTTTACAAATCAAATTGAATCACATTAAACCCAATTTCCAATTATTTCTGTAATTTCAAATATAAAATTACCGATTTAATTATCCTTTATAAATCTAGATATTCGAAATAAATTTTATTCGACATACAAATTTTTACTTGTTAATATTGAAAATCAATTAAATACACGAATTTCAAATGACAAAAATTCTGGGCCGTTACAAACTTCCCCCCTTAAAAGAATTTCATCGTCGAAATTACCAAGTAAGAAAAAGAGTTACAGAATCCATTAACTTTTCAAATTCATTTAAACATTTTAACTTTACCAAAATTCATAGTTAAATTTCTTACAATAACTTTACTAAATTTTCAAATCATACTTAGTTATCTTTTCAGAACCAACTATATCGTTTAACTTTTCACTCCAAAATCAAGGTTATAGTTTTCAAATTTTTTCCAGTTTTCTCAAAAATATTCTAACGCCTTAAATTTTCGAAAAATTTCGCCAGCGTCTCCTTTTCGCGGCTCGATCCGAAAAAAATAGTATATATATATCACAAATATACATCTCATCAAAGTAATGAGGCATACCGCAAGGAAAAAAGTGTAAAAGTACGATATGTAATCCGAGGTATGTACCTTATATATTATTAGCAAGCATATACGGCTAATATAGCGCGAAAGCGAGCTCCAAATGCGAAGCAAGCGCAATTCGCACCTACTAAACACTCAACAATAATGAGAAACATGCATATATGAAAGTAATATCAATATACAACATATACCACTACAACAACTACATATGCCAATATAGCAAATGCAACAAAAGTAACAAATCCAACCATCAACCAACTAGCATTCAACCAACATCCATAACCAAATCAATACACTTTCACTGCTCATTAATATTTAATGAATTGATTTTCCAATTTAAATCACATTTGATTCATTAACATTGGACTTTACTAACATTCATTTTTAATTAGTTTCTATTCACTAATTCACATTCAAGTTAGTTCACTTCCACATTCAAATCAAATTTCATAGCTTCCAACTTTATCAATTCAACTTCATTAATACTTAATGAATTATGTACAATCAACTAACAATCGTATAACAACCAAATCACAACCAAATTATTAAATTCACATTCATTTTGGTTTAACACTTTTAATTCCAATTGGGTGATATTAAGTTGACTTCCATTCAATTATTCAATTTTTTCTTCAACTTCATTAGCTTCTAATGAATTAACACTTACATTCATTATTCTATATCAATTCTTTTACATTCGATTGATTAATATTCAATTCATTAGTTCACTTGAATTACTAATTCATTTAACCACAAAAGTTGAATTTCATTACATAACTAAAGTTCATATTCATTTAATTCACTTTATTAGTTTACTTCGATACCAAAATCAACCTCATTCAACATTAATTAAGTTATATTCTATTTCAAACATGATTTGTTTAACTTAACTTAAATTTCCACTTATAAATTGAATTCAGATTCCAATTCTAAAGTAAATTCTATCTAACATTTACCGAAGTCAAATCTCATCACTTATTCAAATTCATATGTGACGCCCCACCTCTATACCCACGCTAGCCAAGAACACTACGGTGTAATGTTATCAACTAGCACGGAGAATAAGGCTGTTGAGGAGCGACCATACGTGTAATTTCTTTACGCGAGCACCGATATGTCAGATAGTATAACAAGCATTTTATTTCAATAGGAAATCCGACATACCGATACAAACTCAAAGCTACTACGCAGTGGCTATAATAATCTTCGGAAACAAAAATAGAAATAAACATAACACAAATCAGTCACAGATAATTCATATCACAAAGGCGGAAGAAGATATGAATACACATATAACACATAAAAGTGTTCATCAGAGTAGTAGTCAAGAAGATCCACAATAATACAAAAGAATAGCAACACGTGCTATACAAAAGAATACAACTATGAGTCTATATCTCAAGTGTATACAACAAAATAAACTACTAATCTAAGTAGTTAGCCAAAAGTCAGAGGAACCAATCCCCAGTGAGAAGTCAAGCAGAAGCACCTGTAACATCTCGGTCTGACTCGAGTATTATTTAATAAGAAAATAATAAACGGATCAGTCTAACTATAAATATCATATGAAACGATATAGAGTAAGAGATATGACTAAACACATAATAATCACAATGCCAAGCTGTGATATATATATATATATATATATATATATAAGTAATTGAAAATCAACAAGGGATTAATCAATATCACCAAATCTACACAAGAATCAAAGAAATGTCATACTCCTTATTTCGTTCACCAAACCATAAATATTGACGATTATATCAATGTCAATCACAAAAGTCGATGGCACACAAATTCACCAATGCACAAATATTGATAAAACTTACCAATGAAAATCACGAAAATTGGTGAAACACAAATTCTAGAAATCATCCCAAGAAATCCAGAAATCACAAAAAGGGGGAAGGCCTATCACAAACGGGAGCATAAAGCTCACCAACACGTGTATCACAAATGGAACGCTAATTCCATGGTTGCTAACCATCACAAATTGAGCCGAAGCTCCACAAACGGCCTGAAGACCATGGGTTGCTACCCCACCAATTTGAGTCGAAACTCCACAAAACGGGGTTTAGTCTCCCTCGCAGACAAAGAGACATCGCACATTGCTAGTCTAAATCACAAAGATGATCGTCATGATCAACGAGAAGTGTCATTACACTAAGCTAGTAAATATATGAGTTTAGCTTCATGTCCCATAACCACTTGCTTAACTTAAATATTTACGAAAAACTGTAGATATCCACTAGAAAATTGTCACAAGAGTTTCAATCGAACAAGTCCAAGAATTAACCGACGAAGTAAATGCAAGCGTTTCATACCACTAGTTTTACTAAGCCGTTTAATTTGATTTCTCATACGAGTGAGGTAAAGGTTTGTATATACTAATAGATTAGAAGTCGGTTTGAGAAAACGAGCTTTGTAATAAAATAGTGTTGAAATCATTTGAAGAAAGAGTTTTGATATTTACTACTAGTATAGAAAACCTTTATATTTTTAAAGTGACAAATCACAAAGAAGATTGTAGGAACAATCAATCACTAAAATTCACATACGAAGATGTGAATAAAATCCAAAGAAACCGATAAAGAATCCATCGAAATGGATATTCAAAAATCCCTAATAAGGAGTCATCAAAGGCATAATAAATGATAACAACAAATAGGATCATCACGAATCGATTTAAATTGGAATTCTCAAGCGAATAGGCAAATAAGTAAAAAGAGTGCAGATTCAGACGTCTGAAATCAAGGATTCAGATGTCTGAATCTGGAAAATAAATATTTTCCAATGACAGAATTCAGACGTCTGAATCCTTGAATCCAGATGTTTGAAATAGGCACTTTTTAGCCTATTTCCTTTCTGGTTCAAAATGAACCAACTCAGACGTCTGAAATCATATATTCAGACGTCTGAATCTGGAAATAGAAATCTTCCTAGAACAATATTCAGACGTCTGAATATTACGTTTCAGACGTCTGAATGAAGGGTTCAGGGCATTCCCTGAACCTAGGCCAAAAATGGCCAAAGGGATACCGAAAGCGATCGATCGAGCGACAACGACTAAGGAATTACGTTGAGCGTCAACCCAGCCTTAACGGCTCTTCGATACGCCTCAAATATCAATGTCCAAATATCCATAATAATATTTTCATAGATTTTGATTTCAAAACACCAAAAATTGGAATATACACCAAATCAATCCAAACCAAAATCAATTGCACAAAAATAAGTGTTAGGAATTCATACCCAGCAATCGAAGATAATTATAGACTAAGATGTGAGATAAAAATCTCACCTTTGAAGCCAAACAATTGAAGAAGAAGCTATAGAGCAATGGTAAGAACAATCACTCTTCAATTCCAACCCAACAAGCTTGAATCTAAGCTTAAAGGAGAAACATTTCCTAAATTAGGTTTAGGAAATTTCTGAAATTGAATGGAGAAAGAGTTGGAGAAGATGAAGGAGGTGCTTACCAATGGGTTCTCTTGAATTTGGAGCTAGAAGTTGGATTTGCTAAGGAAGACTAGGGTTTTGGAGTTTTAATTTCCCATCTCTCCCACCATTGATGCCTTAGAACTGAAAAGAGGAGGAAGTGAGAGTGAATGGGGGGAAAGTGGTTCAGATTTGAGTATAAGTTAAACATAGGGCTGAATCCAAACCCAAACCCAAAGTGAAAAAGTAGCAAAACTTGACTAACTCCAAACATATCAAAGTTTACACTTAAAAAGGTCGCAAATGGCGTTTTGAACTCAATGGGAGTGGTCCCGAATCCTATTCGACTGTATGCAAAAAGTAGCTTTTCGGACTAACTTCTGAGTATCGACAAAATATTTAAATATAAAATCGACAAATATGTGGGTTGTTACAGACTCCCCTCCTTAAAGAAATTGCGTCCCCGCAATCCTTAAGAAGAAGATATATAGTAATAACCATAAAAACATATTCAACACAAAAGAAGTTTGAAACAAGAAGTTCACCTCAAAGAGCATGAGAAAGTAAGTCCGGATGTGTTCGCTCGATGAACTCTCTAGATTCCCAAGAACAATCCTTAGGATTTGAAGACCATTGGACTTTAACAAGCGGAACATCTTTATTTCGATGGCGCTTGACCTCCGAAGGAATAATACGAATAGGATGTTGCTCATAAGTTAAATTAGGTGAACTTCAATTTCTTCCACAACACCGGACTCAAGAATAGAATCGGAATCTCGAAGGCACTTCCGTAATTGAGAAACATGAAACACGTCATGCATAGCAGAAAACTGAGCCGGTAATAAAAGGCGATAAGCCACGGAACCAATACGTTCGGTGATAGGAAATGGCCCAATGTATCGAGGCGCCAACTTTCCCGATCGACTGAAACGTACAACACCTTTCATAGGTGAAACACGAATGAACACAAGATCTCCCACAGAAAATTCTAACTTCCTTCTCCGGTTATCGGCATAGGATTTTTGTCTACTCTGGGCTTCTTTCATCCTATGTCGAATAAGTTCAATCTTCTCTGTGGAATCACGAATTAAGTCTGGACCTAAAACCAGCTTCTCACCGGCCTCAAGCCAACAAGAAGGAGACCGGCATGGCCTTCCATAGAGTGCCTCGAAAGGTGCCATACCAATATTAGATTGGAAGCTATTATTATAGGAAAATTCAACAAGTGAAATATGATCTTCCCAACTTCCACCAAAATCAAGAACACATGCACGAAGAAGATCTTCAAGAGTTTGATTCACACGCTCAGTTTGTCCATCGGACTGAGGATGATAAGCGGTGCTAAAATTAAGCTTCGTTCCTAAAGCTTTTTGAAGACTCTTCCAAAATTGGATCACGATCACTAACAATAGAAGTAGGAACCCCATGTAATTTAACAATCTCTTTAACAAAGAGCTTGGCCAAAAAAGGAACGGTTCGGTGGGAATAAAATGGGCGAATTTAGTAAGTCTATCAACAATTACCCATAAGCTATCATGACCCGAACGAGAACGGGGAAGGCCATCTATAAAATCCATGGAAATTTGGTCCCACTTCCAAATTGGAATTTCTAAAGGTTGCAGTAACCCACCGGGCCTTTGATGTTCGGCCTTAACGAGTTGGCAAGTCATGCAACACTTAACGAAGTTAGCGATGTCAAGTTTCATTCCCTCCCAATAATAAAGTCGTTTCATATCCGCGTACATTTTACTACTACCAGGATGAATGGTAAATTTAGAGCGATGGGAATCTTCTAAATTATCTTTACGAAGATCACTAATATTTGGTACGATAAGTCTACCAAATTTCCAAATGCCGCCACGAGAATCGATATCAAAGTCTTTCAAACCTTCAATATCACCTCTATTCTTAATATTTTGGCCAAGAAGAGCCAAGTCGGGATCTAGCCTTTAAGCTTCAAGAATGCGGTCTAAAAGAGAAGGATGAGCCTCAAGGCTACATAAAACAAATGATGAGCATAAATCGGATACGCGGTCTCGAATCTCACAAATGGATAAGATCTCGAGATCGTTCCATTCGGATATCATCATAGAAACAACCGCTTGTTGCTTTCGACTAAGTGCATCCGCAACGCGATTCCCCTTTCCGGGAGTATAAAGGATATCAAGATCATATGGTGCAAGAAATTCGAGCCAACGCTGTTGATGAAAATTAAGTTCCTTTCGAGAGAATAAATACTTCAAGGACTTATGATCGGTATAAAGAACAAATTTCTCTCCTAAGAGATAATGACGCCAAATCCGAAGAGCAAAAACAATAGCCGCGAGTTCTAAATCATGTGTGGCATATCTAGTCTCGGTCGGTTTTAATTGCCGTGAAGCATAAGCAATAACACGTTCTTTTTGCATAAGAACGGCACCCAGACCAACGCGACTAGCATCGGTATAAACAAAAAAATCTTGATTCCCCTCGGGAATAACAAGAATAGGAGCATCAGAAAGAAGTTCCTTTAGTTTCTGAAAAGAAGTTTCACATTTGTCCGACCAAATGTATTTAACACCTTTCTTCGTTAAGCTAGTGAGAGGCATGGCAATCTTAGAAAAGTCTTTGATAAAATGGCGGTAATAACCCGCCAATCCAAGGAAACTACGAATCTCCGTCACACTCTCCGGTCTCTTCCAATCTTGAATCGCTTCAACCTTTGAAGGATCCACGGAATTCCGGATTCGGAAATAATACGACCGAGAAACTTCACACGAGATTGCCAAAAATGGCATTTAGAAAATTTTGCTTTCAGTTGATTACTCTTAAGAGTTTCCAACACAATCCGAAGATGCTTCTCATGTTCCTCTTCGGTTTTTGAATACACAAGAATATCATCAATAAAGATGAGAACAAACCGGTCGAGGAAGTCCTTGAAAACCCTATTCATAAGGTCAACGAAATAAGCCGGAGCATTTGTTAGACCAAATGGCATAACAAGCCATTCATAAGATCCATATCGAGTTCGGAACGATGTCAAAGGAATGCTATCCTCTGCAATACGAAGCTGATGGAATCCTGTAGCTAAGTCTAATTGTGAAAAGACTCTAGCACCACTAAGCTGATCGAATAGATCATCAATCCGAGGTAAAGGATATTTATTTTTGATAGTAAGATCATTAAGCTTGCGGTAGTCAACGCAAAGCCTAAGTGTTCCATCGGATTTCTTCACAAAAATAGCTGAAGCTCCCCAAGGCGAGGAACTAGAGCGAATAAATTGTTTCGTCTCCAATTCAGATAATTGTTTACGCATCTCCTCGTTTTCTTTATTGGACATACGATAAGGAGGACGGGTGATAGGTTGAGCTCCAGGGATAAGATTAATTCTGAACTCAATTGCTTGCTTAGGTGGTAATCCTAAAACGGGCTCGAATATGTCGGAAAATTCACGAATGAGGTGAATAAGAGAAATAATATCACCCTCATCATCATCATCGTCATCACGAGGATTTAAAGAATATAAAGATGCAACCAAGCTGGAATCTGAATCTTTAAGATTAATAGAAATCTGCTTAGCAGATTGAGGATGTCGAAGATGAATAGTCCGCTCAGGACATAGGATATGAGCTTCATAACGGTTAATCCAATCCATTCCCAAAATCATTCCAAAGCCTAAATAACACATGACATGCAAATCGGCTCGGAAAGAAAAATCACACAAAATAATCTCGACATCTTTACATAATAAACCGATTGTCGCGGATCCACCAACTGGACTCGCAATTCTCAAAGAAGTCATTAAACACAAAACATCCAAAGAAAAGTATCAATAAGTTCTTTTGATATAAAAGAATGGGATGCACCCGTATCAAAAAGAACTCGAATAGGATGATCACGAAATAAAATAATTCCATCCAGAATAGAATAAGAAATACCTTGGCCACGAGATGTGTTGCCAGGGGCTTGAGCAACATTAAGCTTTCCCTCCTTCTTGCCCTGAAGCTTGGGGCAAGAAGATATAACATGACCGGGACCTTTGCAGTAGCGATAAGAGAGAGACTTTGGACACTTCTTCGCGTAATGGTCCTTTGAACCACAATTATAGCATTCCCCACGACCAAAGGAAGAAGTCTTTGCCATAGAGATTGCTTGCTTTCCTTTCTTATTGGGATAAGAACCTTTGAATTTATTAGGCCTTTTCTTGTTGTTGTTGAAGCTTGGCTTGGAACCCACCACTTCAACATCATTCTCCTTATCCGCCTCTTCAAGACGAAGAGCGATATCTATGAGTTGGTCGAAAGAAACTTCTAACTTTAGAAGTAATGGCTTCTTGAGATTTTTGTTTAAGCCATAGACGAACCTCTGGTTCTTCTTTAAGGGGTGTTGATGTATTCAACCTCATATTTGGAAAGAGATTCAAAAGACGCGACATAATCTGCCATGGAAGATTCACCTTGAACAAGGTCTATAAAACGGCGAGCCAAAGTCACCTTCTCAGCTTCTGGTACAAATTTCAACTCGAAGCGTTCCCGGAATTGCTCCCAGGTGAGATCCGCTTCATTAATCTCAGAAATAAGAAGCTCGTACCAGTCCAATGCTCTTTCTTGGAGCACACTAGAAGCCACCTGAACTCGGTGAAGATCAACGAGGTTCATGCGAGAAAAGATTCGATCGCATGACCTTAGCCAAGCCTGTACTTCAATAATAGTTTCAGAACCTTTAAATGGCTTCCCGCCCAGGTTGGCGTAATCATTGCACAAACGTGCAAACCCATATTTAGGGTGAGTAGGTTCCGGATTAGAACCAACTGCTTGAGCATTCGCGACAAGGTCAAGAAGTTGTTGGGCAGTCATAAAAACTCCATCTTGGGGAGTAGCACTAGATGGTCCAGCTCTGGGATGACCAGGTCTAACCATTTCTCTTCTTTTAGAAAGAAATAAAGAAGAAGAAAAAAGGTTATTCACAAAATGAATATCAAGCAATCTTGATAGACAAAATAAGGAATCATAAAAGAAAATAGGATAGGACGGTACGTAGACCCGAATAAAATCCTAAAGCACGACTCCTAAGATGGACTTAGGATGATGATCCTTGTTAAATTGTTCTACATTATTCCGAAGTTTGGCTCTGATATCAAGCTGTGACGCCCCACCTCTATACCCACGCTAGCCAAGAACACTACGGTGTAATGTTGTCAACTAGCACGGAGAATAAGACTGTTGAGGAGTGACCATCCGTGTAATTTCTTTGCGCGAGCACCGATATGTCAGATAGTATAACAAGCATTTTATTTCAAGAGGAAATCCGACATACCGATACAAACTCAAAGCTACTACACAGTGGCTATAATAATCTTTGGAAACAAAAATAGAAATAAACATAACACAAATCAATCACTGATAATTCATATCACAAGGGCGGAAGAAGATATGAATATATATATAACACATAAAAGTGTTCATCAGAGTAGTAGTCAAGAAGATCCACAATAATACAAAATAATAGCAACACGTGCTATACAAAAGAATACAACTATGAGTCTATATCTCAAGTGTATACAACAAAATAAACTACTAATCTAAGTAGTTAGCCAAAAGTCAGAGGAACCAATCCCCAGTGAGAAGTCAAGCAGAAGCACCTGTAACATCTCGGTCTGACTCGAGTATTATTTAATAAGAAAATAATAAATGGATCAGTCTAACTATAAATATCAGATGAAACGATATAGAGTAAGAGATATGACTAAACACATAATAATCACAATGCCAAGCTATGATATATATATATATATATATATATATATATATATATAAGTAATTGAAAATCAACAAGTGATTAATCAATATCACCAAATCTACACAAGAATCAAAGAAATGTCATACTCCTTATTTCGTTCACAAAACCATAAACATTGACGATTATATCAATGTCAATCACAAAAGTCGATGGCACACAAATTCACCAATGCACAAATATTGATAAAACCTATCAATGAAAATCACGAAAATTGGTGAAACACAAATTCTAGAAATCATCTCAAGAAATCCATAAATCACAAAAAGGGGGAAGGCCTATCACAAACGGGAGCATAAAGCTCACCAACACGTGTATCACAAATGGAACGCTAATTCCATGGTTGCTAACCAACACAAATTGAGCCGAAGCTCCACAAACGGCCCGAAGACCATGGGTTGCTACCCCACCAATTTGAGTCGAAACTCCACAAGACGGGGTTTAGTCTCCTTCGCAGACAAAGAGACATCGCACATTGCTAGTCTAAATCACAAAGATGATCGTCATGTTCAACGAGAAGTGTCAATTACATTAAGCTAGTAAATATATGAGTTTAGCTTCATGTCCCATAACCACTTGCTTAACTTAAATATTTACGAACAAACTGTAGATCTCCACTAGAAAATTGTCACAAGAGTTTCAATCGAATAAGTCCAAGAATTAACCGACGAAGTAAACGCAAGAGTTTCATACCACTAGTTTTACTAAGCCGTTTAATTTGATTTCTCATACGAGTTAGGTAAAGGTTTGTATATACTAATAGATTAGAAGTCGGTTTGAGAAAACGAGCTTTGTAATAAAATAGTGTTGAAATCATTTGAAGAAAGAGTTTTGATATTTACTACTAGTATAGAAAACCTTTATATTTTTAAAGTGACAAATCACAAAGAAGATTGTAGGAACAATCAATCACTAAAATTCACATACGAAGATGTTAATAAAATCCAAAGAAACCGATAAAGAATCCATCGAAATGGATATTCAAAAATCCCTAAAAAGTAGTCATCAAAGGCATAATAAATGATAACAAAAAATAGGATCATCACGAATCGATTCAAATTGGAATTCTCAAGCGAATAGGCAAAAAGATTGCAGATTCAGACGTCTGAAATCAAGGATTCAGACGTCTGAATCTGGAAAATAAATATTTTCCAAAGACAGAATTCAGACGTCTGAATCCTCGAATCCAGACATCTGAAATAGGCACTTTTTAGCCAATTTCCTGTCTGGTTCAAAATGAACCAACTCAGACATCTGAAATCATATATTCAGACATCTGAATTTGGGAATAGAAATCTTCCCAGAACAATATTCAGACGTCTGAATCTTACGTTTCAGACTTCTGAATGAAGGGTTCAAGGCATTCCCTGAACCTAGGCCAAAAATGGCCAAAGGGATACCGAAAGTGATCGATCGAGCGACAACGACTAAGGAATTACGTCTAGCGTCAACCCAGCCTTAACGTCTCTTCGATACGCCTCAAATATCAATGTCCAAATATCCATAATAGGATTTTCATAGATTTTGATTTTAAAACACCAAAAATTAGAATATACAACAAATCAATCCAAACCAAAATCAATTGCACAAAAATAAGTGTTAGGAATTCATACCCAACAATCGAAGATAATTATAGACTAAGATGTGAGATAAAAATCTCACCTTTGAACCCAAACGATTGAAGAAGAAGCTATAGTGCCATGGTAAGAACAATCACTCTTCAATTCCAACCCAACAAGCTTGAATCTAAGCCTAAAGGAGAAACATTTCCTAAATTAAGTTTAGGAAATTTCTGAAATTGAATGGAGAATGAGTTGGAGAAGATGAAGGAGGTGCTTACCAATGGGTTCTCTTGAATTTGGAGCTAGAAGTTGGATTTGCTAAGGAAGACTAGGGTTTTGGAGTTTTAATTTCCCATCTCTCCCACCATTGATGCCTTAGAACTGAAAAGAGGAGGAAGTGAGAGTGAATGGGGGTAAAGTGGTTCAGATTTGAGTATAAGTTAAACATAGGGCTGAACCCAAACCCAAAGTGAAAAAGTAGCAAAACTTGACTAACTCCAAACATATCAAAGTTTACACTTAAGTCGCAAACGGCGTTTTGAACTCAATGGGAGTAGTCCGGAGTCCTAATTCGACCGTATGCAAAAAGTAGCTTTTCGGACTAACTTCCGAGTATCGATAAAATATTTAAATAAAATATTTAAATATAAAATCGACAAATATGCGGGTTGTTACATCATATCTCGTTTTGCTTAACAAATTTGTTTAACCATTTTATTATTTGGTTTCACTTACATTCAACAATTACAACTTGGATTTTAATTTCAAATTTGTTTATCACAACCAAACTTCAATTTTCAATTTACTATGGTAGCAAACCCAACACACAGAAACTTGAAAATGATACTGTGATGCTGCAGTCATCACCCTTATTATTTCCCAGTAACAGTAGTGAATTCAGTGCTTAATATTCTTTCAAAAAAAATTCCTTTTATTTATAAATCACATTTATAAGTCTTTTTCTTATCTAATTTCACTATTTAACTTCTAATTTTGGAAAATAATTTCCAAAATAAACACGATTCAACATTTTCAATTCATAGTTCAAATTCATTTTTATTTACAGCTCATATTTATAAATATATCCATATAGTTTCATTTCTTATATATAAGATTATTTCATAATTGTAAATCACATTAATTATAATTCCATCTTAATAATTCAGTTGCTTATACAATTTATTCTTTTAATTGACTTATGTATATTCTTACATTTTCAACAACCAAACAATCAATTCATACACACTTTAATAATTTCTGAAAAATTATTTCTTTATATATAAAACATAATTAAGGTAAAATTATTTCATTTACCCAATTTAAAATGATACTATGTTGACTTGCCTCGTTTAAGTGTTTAGAAACCCCTATCGATACGGTTGTACTTCCCGCACCGACCATAATTCATAAACAGCTCAACGGATAAGCAAACACAATATAAAACATTTTTATGTTCACTAACAAATATGTGCTCATATCTATTATTACACTCACACTCATTCTAGAGTACTGCTAACTCTATCTCTAATGAGTAATTCCCAACAGTGCCAAGGTTGTCACTTGACCAAATGCTCTGATACCAAATGTAAAGACTACGATTTTCGACTCACGAAAGTCAACATCAATACCTCCACTATATCAACTGCCGAGCAATCGAAGGCCGGAAAACCGAATTGTTAGGGTTTAAGAAGAAGAGGTAGAAGAAGAAAGAAATAAGAAGCAACAGAACAATATCAGAATCTCATTATTGCAGCGGAACAACATATAATAGATAAATGAATATTCTTTAAATCAAAAGAACAGTATCAGCTATTACATTACATTACATTATCAGAGTTTACAACAACAAACAGTGGAAAAAGAAATACTATATACTAGTTGATACACCACGCCATCTAGCTTGCTCCTAGAGCTCCACAGCATCTCCTGAATTCCAGAATGACCTGATAACCTGACTCTAGACTTCCCGTGTAGAAATTGGTAGGCACCTAGAGTTTAGGAAGGAAACGATAAACTCTAGGTCAGTCATGGGACTGGTGTGAGAACTTAAAACAGTTTCTCTTAAAAAAACAGACAAAGAAATATTTAAAACAGATTCGCAATGCTTTTTGAAAATGTAACTACCATAAGGCCTCCCGCACACACACACAATGCAAACGCAGAATCGGAGGAGATTTCTCCTTATGATAGTCAAACATGCTTGATACGCAGAAAAATTTCTTTGATATTATTACTATAAGTGCAAAATACGGAAAACCATTTCGAAAGTATAATATATATCTTAGCAAGCATAAGGACCATTATATTATGCCTGCTATAGCTACCTCATGAGGAGGCAGGTTATACAATTTGCAATCGTAAAGGGTTCGTACTGTTTCTTTGGATTTCCAACAAATGGTCAGGCCAAGAAACTTCCCATTTCCACATGGGTGCGCCTATGGAAGGTTGCCCCGAGAACTTAACCGGATCTCTGCCAACACAAGGCCGGGTTACCCCTAGCTGGGTAACAACTGACACGAGTATGCCATCCCCCGATCGTAACCGACCTAAATCCCGGGATTCACCAAAAACCACAAAATAATAAGTTTGCGGCAATAACATAGGTTAAGTATCTGGGCTCCATACCATGATACCACCTCTATCCAGAAGGAAATGACATATACTAAGGGGCGCCATCCCCTAATAACCTTGTCGCGTCTTTCCTGTTTTGACCATTACCAGGGTGTGAGGTCCGACGAAGTCTCATCCACAAAGCTATGCTTTTCATAAAAGCCACGCTTTGATCAACAAATGTTCAGCAACACTCAGCATGCCACGTCACCAAATTGGGAATATATCACTAGTAACCATCAACTACATAACCTCTGAGCTCGTACGTCTCAAAGAAGGGTGTTAAGCTAAGAGAATAAATTCTCCACCACCAACAGAAATGTATTTGATAGAAACCAGCTTTACATCTCAAATTGTAACGTCAGACATACAACCATACAAGTCCGTTCCGGAATCGAACGGAACCGAAGGCACTTCCAAAGAAGCCCTTGCAATCCGGACATTCACTAATCACGTCCGAACTTCCCATCACAAAGGGTGATAAAATCTCTATATCGGAGATCAGCCGATGCAGAGATATTCGACAGTAATCCTTCCGTTTTCGAGAATACCCGGTCTTCAACACCGGTCTTCAAATGCTATCCATTACGACATATCACTATTCGGAATGTGAGTTTTGACCCAAAGGTCCTCTCCCGGCTAAACCGAATAACGAGCGCTTATTTTTAAAGTAAGTGTAGCATTCAAATTCAAGCAAATCACAACAAATATTCATTTTAAGGAAAGTTATTTAACTATCAAGGAAAACCAACAAATATTCAGCACCATAACAATCACTAGGCCCTTTTTATTAATCTTCCAAAAATTAAATAACTTGCCAAATATTCACTTAAATTTATCTTTAAAAAGATATATTCTCTAAACCATTTCAATTTCTACATTGAAAAACATTTCCAAATACTTATTTAACAATAAGTAATTCACAAATTTATTAATTTTCAACATTTGGAAAATATTCAATATACTTAAATCACAATTAAGTATATAATTTATTCTTTAAGAAAAACATTCTCTTAAACACATTTATTTGAGTCAAAAACGAATGTCGCGTAAAACATCGTTACGACAACCCAAAATCACTAGTATAAGGATTCGAAATTAAGATAGATATATAAATCCCAATACTATATAAATCATTTCCTTTCGAAAATCATTTACTATAACAACAGTGTTATTGTCCATCTTTTCCTTATTTCTCGAAAACGTCTGTTTTAACAATGAATGTTGAAACCTATGGTTTCGATCCTTAACATGTTTTAAAACAACTTCAAATCGTTTTAATTCTATTTAAAAGATCCTTCCTAAAACATTTCTTTAATATATTATTCACTGTCCAAAATCGTGAATATAAATCATTTACCAAATTCAACACTTCTACATATTTAATTTAAAGGATTATCCACTGTCCCAAAATCGTGGATGTATCTCCTTTAATAAGCTTTCATATTTACTAATCAAATTCGATTTGTTTTGGATTTATAAAACAACGTTTATAAATTCACATTTATATAAATTTAATAAAAACTTCAACTTATAAAATCCCTTAATTAACAAATTCTATTTAAATCTCATTTAAATGCCAAAATCCAATTTATATGTTATATAAATCTTTTATTTTACAAAATCTATTCATTTTTATAACTTCACAATTTATAAACCTCTAAATTTCATTCACTAATGAAATCCATTTATACTTCATTCTAACACTTATAAAAACTCGTTTTTATAATTCCAATATTTTAATTTATAAATATCAATTTTATAAACCTTTTATATAAACCGTTTATAATAGTTCCAAAATCCCAATTTAAACCATTTTACAAATTAATCAACTACTTATTTCAAAAATCACATTTTGGTTATATTTCACAAAAATCAAAATTTTTATAACATAAAAATTATAACGTTTATTTATTTAAAAAGAATCAATTCCAAAATTCAATAAAATGTATACTTTCAACAATCACTTGAAAATCCTTTTAAATTAAAAATCGTTATTTTACTTTTTTAAAACTCCAAAAATAGGCCCAATGCTGCAACGACACTAAATATAACAATCACGACATCCAAAACATCATATATCATATGATAAGATAATATATATCGCAAATATCTGTAAATAAATCAATACTGTTGAGGAATCCAGTTGGATCCCTCCAACCTGTTTTCCTGTATCCACAGATGTTAGCACAATACCAATCCCGTTTCAAGACGGAATATCGTGGCACATGGGTTCACATAAAATATTATCCGCTGTTATGCGGCGCAATAGGATCTCATCCGCTATATAATGTGGGAAAATCAACTCCAAGTACATATATAATACCAATTCCACTTCAAAGTGAAATATCGCGGCATATGTGTTTAATAAATAACATCCGCTTAGTATACGGCGTATAGGGATAATAATATATCATCTAAGCATACAATCAAGAAATTTTAAATCTAACTATTTAAAATTTTAAATCGAAACAGATTCGATTGAGTGAGAAGTTCTCACCTTGATTTCAATAATAGTCATAGTGTTTTGTTTCAAATAAAATTAAACGTGCGTTTAATTTTACTTAAAATTTTCACTAGCTCCAATCAACTCCAATCCAGCTCCATCGCGTAGTATTCGTCAACACGAAGCCAACGCAATTTGTTTCATCAAATTCCGACCTCGTATGAACAAGTTATGAAGTTACAAAGTTTATACGATTTAATATAATTCAATTTACAATTTCTTTTTATTTTTAAAACCTTTAAACATCTGGACCGTTGATTTCGTTCCCACCAGATCTTGGCCGCAAGATGATGCTTCTTCCCTAACACAGATTCATGTTCAAAACCATGCAACCCATAGCCGCCGTCTCCATCCAATTATCGCGACCAAACTACTCGACTTCACGATGATCAGCGACCACGGTTTTGAAGCCCATCGCGAGTGCTACCTTCAGCCAGAGGCCGGCCATGCTTGGCTGCCTCCTTGCCTAGAAAAACATGCGAGAACCAAGGAAGAACACGGCTGCTTTTTGCCTCCAAACGACGACGATAATGAAAACTGACTGTTGGATGTGAAGATTTCTCGATGCTCTACAATGTTCATGTTGCAAGTTTTTGCTAAAGAAGAGAGGATGTGAAGAAAAACGAGGGAGAAGAAAGAAGTATTCTCGGCCACTAAAATTGAAAGTGGTGGCCTGAAGCTTTAGGGTTAGGGTTTAGTGTAAATAATGAAGGTTGAGGTCCTTATATAGAAAATTACGCGACACTATTCACCCGAAAATTTTTCGAACTCCAAACGAAGCGTGCCGCCTGGCGTTTATAATATTTTACCCCTATTTCGAACGCAATGGAATATATATCAGAAGCCAATTCGGTCAAATTTGAAAGATAAGTTTTTGAATCGAATATTTAAATTTAAAAATTCACTTAAACGATTTCAGTGCGTTTTAGCTTGCCCCGGACAAACCGTAAATCCGATTGACACGAAATTTGAAATCTTACAATAATATAACATTACGAATTCGATGAAACTAGTTTCGTCGAAATCCGAGACTGTTTGAAAAATGACTATTTTTACTCGTCAATTAAATATCAAAATATTCAATTTCTATAAATTAACTTTTAATTCAATTTTAAAAGTTCTAAAACATCATTCTAACTCCAATATGATTTAATACAACTTTACAAATCAAATTTAATCACATTAAACACAATTTCCAATTATTTCTGTAATTTCAAATATTAAATTATCGATTTAATTATCCTTCATAAATCTAGATATACGAAATAAATTTTATTCGAGTTACAAATTTTTACTTGTTAATATTTAAAATCAATTAAATATACGAATTTCAAATGACAGAAATTCTGGGTCGTTACAAAGTGGAACACGTGTTGTTAAGGGGCCAAGTGTTAAATCTGTCTATTGTATATGAATATATATATATTCAATTTAAATTCAAATTCAAATCGTTCAGAAAAATGCAACTCAAAATTTTGATCTCCAAGCGAGGCCTGCCGCTAGGCATTTATAATGTTAAACCCCTATTCTGAACGTAATGGAAAAGGTTTCGAGGCCTAACTCGACCGTATGGAGAAGATAGCTTTTTGGATTCAGTTATTATATTGAATTTTCGATAATGATTTCAGCGCGTTTATCTACCGTACAGCCAAACAATCACTCCAAACACTACGAAAATTTAAATCTGATAATAATACACTATTACGGATCCAATGGAACTGGTTTCATCGAATTCCAGGACTGTGCCTCGAAAGGCTATTTTTTTAAATATCAATTTAAAAGATATATTTTCAAAACTGAACACACCATCCTTAAAATCAGTTTAAAAGTTCTATTATCATCAGTATTGTTAATAAAATTTCCTAAACCATCAAATTATTTTTAACAAGCCTGGAACTCCAGATTCAACACTTTTCTCCAATTTCCAGTTATTAATTCAATATTTAATTTATCCAATAAATAGCGATGTTTGAAATTCAAATTAGAAACTAACTTTCAAATATTTAAAATCAATTAAATATTCCAATTTCAATATCCGAAAATTCTGGGTCGTCACATCTCACGTCGATCTTTCTGACCACCATCACATACTCGTAGCACTAGTATGTTGCAAGAATGTGCTATGCATTAGTATGAGCTTCTGATTGCAGAAGTTGATGAGTCCTCTCTTTCTTTGGATCATTTCAATGAATGATTCGAGTTGAAGTTCATTCCCGAATCATAGAAAGCCCTCCTTGCTCAATGTTTCCTTGAGTTGAAGCAAGGGAAATCTTCTGTCTCTGAGTATGTTTCCTCATTTGAAGCCTTATCCAAGTACGATGTTGAGCATATTAATAAATTGTAAAAGAAGAATCAGGAGTTTGTGAATGGTTTAAAGAAGGCCTTAACGCTTCAGCTTAGGGTCACTTTTGAGGAGCTTGTTGACTCGGCACATCGCCTTGAAGCTGTCGAGAAGGATAAGGATAATAGTGATGAGATTAGGGTTCATTCGAAGCTCAATAAGAAGAAGCGGTTTCTTTTCCATAAGTCCAAATCTTTTCATCATAATAATAAGAAGAAGCGGGTTGGTTCTAACTCTCATTCCGAGGCAGCACACCTACAAAAGGAATGCTACAATTGCGATTCTCATGATCATTTGGTTAGAGAATGTCCTAAGCCTCGCATTTGCCGCTATTGCAAGCAAGAGGGACATTGGTCTTCATCATGCCCTAAAGCTCCCAAAGGTCCTAATTTTGGGAAGTTGAATGTTGTAGATGCTTCTGGTAGTTCTTCTTAGCCTAGAGGTACTTTTTCTTCTATTTTGGAAGGTTCAATTTTATTCCATGGTCGTTCTATTGAATTCTTTTCGATACAGGTGCGTCACACTCATTCCTATCGAAGGAACTTATTGATGTTATTTGTGACGACCCACATTTCGGAAGGTTTAAATTGAAAATAATCCACACATGTCCAGCTTAAGCAATCTGGAACATAGATAATCATTAGGGTCAATTAAGAAAATTAAGAAAAGAAGAATAAAACAAACATAGAATCTTGTAGTGGAACGATAAAATATAATAATCAAATAAACAGTTCATGAATCTGTTTATATTATACACTTGACTATAGTTTATACAACGTTTATTAGAGTTATATATACATCAAGAATAAATAAATATTTATTTAGTAGAACAACACGATGCAGAGAAATAATAATAGTAATAATATATCAAATCTTCATCTTCATCCTCAAGAAAATGATCTTCAATGCCCTGAAAACCCAGGGCTGACCCGAGCATAATGAAAAGACAAAACACTCAAGTCAGGATTAAAATATTCTTATGTGAGTCAAATCAATATCGCATAACATGAGTGTAATAGCAACAGAGATGTCTATAGGATTTCACAACTCATATCCAGTGTGTAACGTGCGTGCAATAACTCAAGAGACGTTATGGGATTTTCCATCTATCCGTCAAAAAAAATTTGTATGCAGTAGAATACGCTCTATATAATGTCCAATCAGTAAAATAAATATTTTTCTTAACGTTAAGGCCTTACATTAATCCCCTTTAACGCTTTTTTAAACATTGTCGTACAGTTTGCATTTGACACCACAAGTAGCACGTCGGCAGTTAGTGATGCGCCGTGATACAACAACACTAAACCAAAATCGTAAGGGTCTCGTATAAGGATAAAAATATGACAAGGCATGTGAGGCGATGCTCAATGTAAGATACTACCAGTTTACCCTTCCCGGCTGGTGGTAAGGCATCACAGCCATGACCACCCACCATGTCCAACACACCCATAATCCGAGTGTGCGCACCAATCAATCACGATGTAAATGATCGTAATAAGAAGAAGTGCTTCTGCTAGAGGTAGCTATTCTCATTGGCCGATACGACTTCCGTTTTAATGATTTCAAATTGACACAAATGTTAGGCCAATCCATCATCATTCATTTTCTTCAAATCTAGCAAACGACGCCAAATCTAACCACATCGTTCTTGAGTCTCCTCCGCATACAAAGTTGTTAAAGTGGTTTCGATATTGACAGAGAGTACGCCAATAGGAGGCCTCGGTCTCTTTAATAACTAAACGCTATTTTACACACCGGTTAGTACTTTTACATTTCGAAAACATTTGTACTTGATATCAAAAAATCATATTCGCTTCAAAAACAAATCCATTTCGAAATTATCATATTTACTCAAAATATACCATTTCATTTCGAAATCATTTTCGCCTTAATATACCGATTTCGCTTCCTAAATTGTCTAGAATTTCAATTTAGGTTATAACTTCATTTTAACCCAACTTGAATTTAAATCCAAAATTTAAATATAAATATTCTACCCTTTTGACTAGTTTGAATTTTAGAAAATAGTTTAAATACTTTTATAATAGTTAAAAATAGTTTAAATTGTTAAAATAGTTTAATATAAATAGTTTAAGTATTAAAATGATTTATATAGTAAAATAGTTTGGAAAATCAAAATAATTTGAATATTTAGAAGATAGATTTTTAAATAGTGTATAAAATAATTAGTTTTGAAAATAGTTTCAAAGTCCAATCATTCAATTCCAAAATTTTCAATTCAAATCAATTCCATTTTCCATTTTGTTTAATCGATTCAATTCCGATCTCAAGTCGAATTTCACTTGGATTCCAAATTAATTTCACTTCCAATTAACGCAATTTCAATTCCAAATTAATTTCAACTCCAATTCCAAATTAATTTCAAACCATTTCGATTTATATCAATTCTAAGTTTGATTTTCAAAATATCCATTCAAAACACTTAATCAAAGTTACCTTCAACACCCAATTTAAAATCCAAGTTTTCAAATTTAATTCAATTCCGAGCTTAATTTTGAAATATCGTTTTATATCACTTTTACTTAGTAATATTAAGAGTTCGAATAGAAGTCCAATCCTTTAAAACAAATCAAATTCTGAAATTCAAATCATATTTCGATTATAACTTAAAAACCTCAACTTCAATTATTTGAAACATTACAATTACCAAATTTAAATTTCAACATTTCGAGCTCAAGTTCGAAAATAGTTCGATTTCCATAAATTGTATCAAAACGTTTAAGAAAAATTCAAATCAAAAATGGATAAGTGTATAGTTATTTCGATTTAATTTCAGAGATGGATATATATCATTTCAATCCAGAATAAATGTTATAGGTATATATCATTTCAATCTATTTCTTATTTATTCCAAATAATTCAATTTACAGTTTTATATACAGTAAATAATTTACCAAGTGATAACAAGATATATCAAAACAAATAAACATCCAAATCATCCAAAATATCAACCAATAGCATCCACCACAATCAATCATCCAAACAATCAATGAATCAGATCAATTAACTAATTACCAATAATCGGTGATTTTACTGGCAGTTTACTTCCCACTCAATTTAACAGCCAATTAAGATATCTATCAGTTAATTTAGATGTCCATTTAAATGTCAATTAAAATTATCAAACAACAATCGAAAACTTTGAATCACTTCAAAATTTTAAATTTAACTAACATAAAAATACTCTAATATGTCATGACCGTTATAAAACACTCACCTTGAGTTTTCAATTTTAAATCAAATTGAACGATGTTGGATTTAACCTAAAATTTTAATTAGCTCCAATCGTCTCCAAATCAGTTCTAAAATATAGTGTTTGTCGCCACGATTCTATAGTTGTTTGTTTCGTCCAATTCCGAGCTCGCATGACAAAGATATATATTTTTAAAGTTTGAATACAGTTTATATAAATCAATTTCATTTTTTTATTTAACCTATAGAAATTCGTGATCGTTGGCAAAAAGATGATGCAATTAGGGCCACATCCATCTTCTTCATTCCATCATGTTTCCTTGAGGCGAAGATGATGCTCGAACCCATGCTTCCAACCCTGAACGTCGCTCCCTCTATACTCGACCGGAAGATGATCGAGCGCCATCATCTCGAAGCTCATCACGCCATGCCCTCAAGTCTTGAATCTTGTCGAACTCGTCCTCTCCAGCGCCTCGCATTTCGCATTCGAACGCCTTGACTTTATGGCAAGAATTCTAGGAATCCACTACATCATTTCCGATCATAGCCATTGGATTTACTCGTCTCGATGAGCTCCACAAGTTTCTAGTTGGAAGCGTTTGATGAAAGTGGTTGGATTTGAAGAAAATGAGGAAAATGATGTGATTTTCGACCATTGAAAATAAAGGAGGCGCAGCTGTATATTAGGGTTAGGGTTGAGAAGGTTGAGCGCATATATATACGTGCAACTAAGTTATTTTAATATTATTTCGACCATTCACGTGAAATTTGGACGAACTCCAATAGAGGCGTGCTGCCTGACATTTATAATATCTTACCCCTATTTCGAACGCAATGGAAAAAGTCTCGAACCCCAATTCGATCATATGTGGAAGATAGTTTTTTACATCAACTATTTAAATTAAATTAAATTAAATTATTTCTAGGCACTTTCAAATCACATGACTGAATGGTAAATCCAAACGCTACAAATTTGAAATCCGATAATAATACACTATTGCGGATCCAATGGAACTAGTTCTATCGAAATCCGACATTGTGGCCCGAAAGGCTATTTTAACGCGTCGATTAAATCGACGATTTTAAAAATTGGCAAATTTACTTGAAATTTTCAGTTTTAAAATTTAATAACCCAATTCTGATTCAAAATGAATTTATACCAACATTAGAAATTGTTTCGATTCCTGTTCAGCTCAAATATCAAATATTATCCCTTTCTGTATTGCGATAAATCGTTATATTTGAAATTTAAATTCATTCTATAATTTCAACCAACATCTTCATATTCAATAACTACATTAATAATTCATTAAATTTCATTTTTAACCATTTTTATTCAGAAAACATATTAAATTTAGTAATTTAAAATAGTTAAAAATACAGGCCGTTACATTCGCACCCACTAAAAACTTTTCGTCCTCGAAAAAGCATTGAGAATTTAACACTTGATGTATTTTATTCAAATTACCAACTTATAAAACATAAACATATTATTTACAAGACCATTACTACGCTCTTGCTATGCCATTTCAATATCGGTTATACCGAGATTATAATTTATTTTACAAAACAAGCTATAAAATTTTTAAAACCTCAAAAATTTTCTATCTTTCGAATTTACGAAAAATTTCGGTAGAGTCTCATTTGCACGGGAATTTTTTTACAATACAATATATAACCCAAATATATCTAACATATATAATATACATCTCATCTCAATAATGAGGCATCCTGTAGGGAAAAATATAAGAGCGCAGTACGTAATCTGAGATATGTACCTTATTATTATTAATACGAGCGAGTTCGCTCGTATTAAGCAAGCAAAAGCATATAAAATCCGCGTATAGGTCCAGACTGTCTTCGTATATACCTACCTCAACTCAAATTAGAATACTAAATGCATATAATGATATAGAAAGCATATATGTGTTTTATAGAAGCATATAACATGAATTTTAAATCCAAATATTAAACATTAGCACCAATACATGACAAAACACCAATTATATGCAATCAAAATAGTTAAAAAAATTATTTACAACAAAAGAAACTATTCGATTATTAGTATTCATCTAATTAAATCATAATGATATGAATTTACATTGTCCGATGTCAATATTTCCATTTATACATTTCATTTCTTACTAACATCCACATTTCATCAACATTTAATTGATTTACTTCCAATTTTTTCAAATCTATTTCATTTGCATTCAATTTTATCCAATTCAATTTGTTAAATTCCAATTGTTTCATTTTACGTTTACTAACATCCATATTTCATCAACATTTAATTGATTTACTTCCAATTTTTTCAAATCTATTTCATTTGCATTCAATTTTATCTAATTCAATTTGTTAAATTCCAATTGTTTCATTTTACGTTTAGTAACATCTTATATCAATTCATTTATTCACATTCATTCTACACTCTAGTTCATTTTCATTTTAAATCAGTGTTATTTCGTTTACTCATTTTACTAATGGAATTCACTAACTTCTTCCGTTTATTCATTTCAGTTAGCTTTTCATAAGTTAAAGTTCATTTCATAATCAATATAAGCTTACTTCCTTTAACATCCATATTCAATTAATTTAACATCTTGTTTAACTAATATTTATCAAAGTTATAAACTATAAACTTTACTTTACATTTTCGTGAAACATTTGAATTATAATTTTCATATCTCCATTTTTAGCATCAACGTCGTTAATGGATTATTTCTTGTATGCTTACTTAAGTTTCTTTACAACTTAATTCACATTCATTTTCACAATTTCATTTAATAAAAAATTTGTTTGTGAAACATTTTATGAATCACCACTTTAGTTTATAACCATTATGTAAAAGTCTAACTTCTAATATATAAATTTATAATTATCTCAAAAGTTACAAATTCAATTTCAAGATTTCTTTGCAAATTTATATTTAATTTTATAACCAATTTCAAAGATATTATTTATTTCGTTTGTTTACTTTCTTAAGTTCCACTTACTTATTCCATTTAGTCATTAATCATTTCATAATATACTAATTAAGTGTATAACATTTACTATTACAACTAAATTTCCATTTATATACATTTTAATTACTTTAAGGTTTTGTTTACTTATATAGTACCCCATTACATATCCAAATCAGCATTTGAACTTTCAACATTTGGAAATCTTGTTTTTTGTTAGTAGAATGCAATTTTGTATTATACAAATTAATCTTATTCATTTTACTTAATTAGAATGTTCGCTATTTTAACTTGTTTAAATTTTCGTTACTTTCAATTTTAGAGTTGCAAATTTCAACTCTAAAGTTTCTCATAACATTTAGTTTAGATTTCTTAATTCTTCGATTTTATAAGTTCTGGTTATTCAAATATTTCATTTCATTCAAATAATTTGAAGATTACTAATTAACAGAACTTAAAAAATTTAATATTGGGTTCATTTCAAATCATTTGAAATTAGTACATATATACTCATATTTTTGTATATCAAATCATACTTTTGGAGTTTAAACCAAAATCCGTTTATCAAAAAAAAAATCGTAGCAAAGCTTCTCGGAAGTCTCCTTCATTTTGAGACTCGAAAATGAACGTCGATGATGTTGAGCAGTCATCACCGAAATTATTTTCCAACGGTCGAAGAGGGGAGTACTGAATTCATTCCTTTTAAAATTTATTTGAGAACCATTTGTATTTGTATATACTTTTAAACAATATAGATATTATATCTCAATCCTTGAAATACTTTTTCAGAAATACCGGAATTTAAATTTCTCAAATTCTCGATTTTATATATTTATTTTACATGCAAATTATATTTTATAAATCATATTTATACAGTTTAATTTTCTTATAATCGTATAATCGTATAATCGCTAATAGTTTGGGAATATCGACTAATCAAACAATAAACAATAATGATTAATATTATCATTTCTAACAAACAATTCATTTAACTATCTAAATTACAGAAAATTATTATTTTATATATAAAATATAATCATAGGTAAAATTATTTCATTTACCAAATTTAAAAAAAAACATTGTATTTGTTTGCTTCGTTCAAGTGTTATGGAATTCTGTCGACATAGTGGCGTCCCACGTACCGATCAGAACCAAAAATTCAAACTTAACAATTCAAACAACACAACATAAAACATTTTATACAATACTAACAAATACGCTCTCTCACATATATACACTCAAACAGGCTCATTATAGGGCTACCCTATCTCTAATGAGTCAAACCCCACAAAGCTACGGTTATCGCTAAACTAAATCTCTGATACTAACTATGATGACCCACATTTCGAAAGGTTTAAATTGACGACAATCCACACATGTCCAATGTAAGTAATCCAGAACATAGATAATCATTAGGGTTAATTAAAAAAATTAAGAAAAGATGATGAAAACAAACACAAAATCTCGCAGCGGAACGATAAAATATAGTAATCAAATAAATGGTTCATGAAGCTGTTTATACTATGCATTTGATTATAATTTATAAAAATTTAATCAGAGTTATATATACATCAATAATAAATAAATAATGTGGCAGAATAGCATGATGCAGAGAAATAATAATAGTAATAATATACCAAATCTTCGTCTTCGTCCTTCATAAAATGATCTTCAATGCGCTGAAAACTCAAGGCTGGCCCGAGCGTAATGAAAAGACAAAACACTCGAGTCAGGACTAAAGTATTCTTATGTGAGTCAAATTAATTTTGTATAACATAAGTGTAATAGCGTCAGAGATGTTTAAGGGATTTCACATCTCCTACTAATGTATAACGCGTGTGCAATAACTCAAGAGATGTTATAGGATTTTCCATGTATTAAGGATCCGTCAAAAATATTTATATGTAGTAGAATACACAATATATATAATTTCTAATAGATAAAATAAATATTTTTCTTAGCGTTAAGGCTTTACATTAATCCCCCTTAACGTGCTTTTAAGCATTGTTGTACAGTTTGCATTTGACACCAGCAGTAGCACGTCGGTAGTCAGTGATGCACCGTGATACGACAACATCAAACCAAAATCGTAGGGGTCTCGTATAAGGAAACAATACAACAAAAAGGTCATTTCGCCATGGCTTTGGGCCGTGGCTAAATGATTTTTCCACAGTTTTTGGCCGTGACAAAATAGGTAGTGGCAAAATTTTTGCCACGGTGCAGAGTGGTGGCTGTTTTCTATTTTTCCACGGCTTAAGGCCGTGGCAATATTACGTTCAGCCATGGCTTAGCGCCGTGGCAGGCTTAGAGCCATGGAAAATACAAATGTTGCCATGGCTTAAAGCCGTTGCAAATACATATGTTGCCAGGGCTTAAGGCCATTCCAATTACATGTATAGCCACGCCTTAAGGCCATGGCTAATTTTTGTATGTTTTCAAATTAATCAAAAGCCTTAATTGTTCTTACTTCAGTTCAATTCGACAAAATAGTGATCTCCGTTGAAAATTAAAGCATAGAGTAAATGTCTCGGTTCACAATAACGTTCATTGTTACAAATAGTTTATCGATTAAGATAAATAGTTCATCAAGTACAATACAATGATACATGAAGACAAAAGTTTCAGATAGTTCATCAAGTACAATAAAATGATACATGAAGACAAAAGGTTTAGATTGTTTATCAAGTACAGTACAATGATACATGAAAAAAAAAGTTCAATAATAATACATAATACACATTGCAAAGTGTAACTCCTTCTAATGCACTTACCGAACTGCAAGTTTTTGATTTCGCACTATAAGGCATGTATTTCAACTTCATACTTCACATCATCCACTCCAATAGCATGGGTCATCTGTCAAAGATAAACAAATCAAATATTAGACTCTAGCTTTTTGCTGATACAATTATACGATCAACCAATATAATGCTACCCACGAACGGTTTTCACTGGTATACCCATTATGGTAACAAATTATTACCTCATTTGTTTACCTGTGCCCAAGATTAAGATGTAATACATAGTAAAGTATTTAAGGTCTAACTAAAGACTGACGGTACCTAAGCGGACACGCTATCGTCTAAAATTATTATATCTAGGTTTACTCTGTTCAATACCTTCAATGCTATAATTATAATCAACTACGACCTATTACACTTGATTTACAGAAATAAATAATTAGATTGACAACTTGATTTTATGGCAGAAGAATAGAAGGTTAGCTACATTGGTATTTTTTGCAGTACTCGGCATATTTACGAGCTAATGACTGAGAAAATTTGGAGGAAATAAGAGGAGACAAATACACCACTTTAGTTACCGTATGGCATTGGCTTCGGTGTGGGTTTATTTCTACTTGTCGTTTGGAGACTTTCATATATTTGGTATTCTTGTCATCTGAAATTAGAGATTATAGGAAGAAACCAAAGGAAGGGATAAAGTTTACTGGAGGATCATGTCAAATAAAGCTAAACTGGTGTAGAAAACTCTCCATTTGCTTACAAAGAATATATTATGTACTGTGGCTATCTAGTGACAAGTAATAACAGACTGACATTGCACTTTATTTATACTGACATGTTTATGCCTCATCACTAATTATCTTGGTACTCTTTGGAATTTTTTAATCCAAACTTCCTAACATGCATTCCACATTCCTGTAGCATCATTTTAAAGCCTTGGGAATGTATATTCCCAAAAATGTATCATAAAATATAGATATAGAAAAAATTTCACATTTTGTAAACTTATAAGTTCTTTATAGATCATAACTTACTATGAGTATACATCATTTTAATTCTTAGCTATTATCAGACTTAGTATATTCATAGTGCTTTATTATGTAGGCAGGCATGCTCTTCGATTTTGGTAGTTAGAACAATTTATAGCTACCATGGTTATTGTTTGTTACTATTTCACATCTTCTAACATTGAAAATTTCACAATATAGATTGTGCTATGTAGGTATCCATGTTTTAGGAGTCATTGTAATAGAAGGAATGCATGGCCATGGTTTTAGCGAATCTGGTTATTACCATTCCATTCAATTATTGACAGAACACACACTAGCATTTCAAATTTTGTTTTGAAAGCTCGGGAATTTCTAATTAAAAACCAGAAGTATCTAAAATGAAATCAGGATTTTGGAAATTTCCGAAGCAAGGGATTTTTGTTAAGCCGTTAAAGCAACATTTTAAAGTAAAAAACAAGATATGTCTGGTTGATGTTTTAGTTTTGAGTTCTGCATTTTGAGTTTTTGAAATCTTTGTAAATAATCTCTTTTTATAATGTTGTGGATTTTCTTTAAAAATGTTTGCTTCAAGTTTATTTTGGGGTTTGAATCTTTTTTTTTTTTGCTTTGAAACTATATGAACATACTGAAAATAGTTGAACCATTTAGTTTTGCAAAATTGATTCAGAAAAGTTTGTTTTTTTTAAAGAATAAATTAACACTTTCCTTTTTTTGAAATTTCATGCAAATTTGCATTTTTATTTTTTGAAAAATTGAGTTTTATTAATTTCTACATTTTTTAATATTTTCTTTATTTTTCAGTTAAAACATTTTTCATAATATATTATAATATTCAGATCTGACAAAAGGTAACGAGTTATGAAATTTAAAATTTTATTTCAAAAGAGATATCATAGGAAAATTTTAATTTAAATAGAAATGTTTAAAAATCCAATTTTGTTTCTACAATGATCAAAAGAAATTCTATTTTGGAAAATTATATTTTCGGACAGAAATCCCCAAAACTGTTGGAAATCGGAAGTCTCCCAACACACCAGACTAAATCCTAGAAATATGGATTAGTCTCTTATAATTAAAAGGGAATAAAACTCAATGTTAAAACTCATTTGCAGTGTTATTAACAAAAGTTCCTTTTTTCCCTCCTACATATGCATGCATAATAGAAAATTTTAAGTGGAACATGCATGCATAAATTGAATTTTATTTTTTGAATGCTTTAAATGGGTATTGCAAATTTTACCAGGCATTTATATAAATGCTTGGACAAACGGATGTAAACCAAATGGATCTAGAACAATTTTTATACCACAAGGCCATCACCAGTAAAATTTTAAGGACCATGCAATGCAATTCCAAAGTGCATTTTGAGGTACTATCATGTGATATTTTTTCATTTTTTTCATGGCAGAATAACATAAGATTAATTTCCTTTTGTTGATTAATAAAGTACTATATCCCTTTAGGTGAATATTATTTGATAATTTGATATTTTTATTTTGGTTTAATGGAAAAGAATTTGTAATCATGAAAAGTTGTTGCTATATTAATGATTAATGAAAAAATAAGCTCTATGAAAAATAGTTTGATTTTACTGTATTAAAAATATGAAATCTTAATGAATATAACATAATATTTAGTTTTACAAATTATTTTGGTGATTAAAAATGATTATGATAAGTTATTTAATATATTAATAAGTATTTAAAGCTTATTTATGTTAAAGATTTGGAAATTAACTAAATATTCCAAAAATGGTTTAAAACTACTTATCTTAATCAGGATAAGTAATTTAATATATTAATAAGTATTTAATACTTGTTTATGTTAAAGATTTAGAAATTAACTAAATATTCCAAAAATGGTTTAAAACTACATAGAGGCAACATAACATTACACCTACCAAAGTGTAATATTACATACATATCTGCTTATGCGTCTACAAATATCGAATATTACTTTTTGGATGGCTCACATAACCACCAATCCAACTTCACCAAAGGTCATAGCAAGATGATGATTTTGTTTGCTTGTTTTCTTTTCTGGTAGTAGTATACTATCCACAACTAACTTCTCATGTATTAGAGGTACATGTTTTCCGTGTATAATGGATATTGTCGAATCTCTACATACAGAGGCTGTTGCAATGACCTCTAGTTCAATGTTCAGGATTTCACATTTTTGATTAGGAAAATTGAACGAATTCAATGAATTGGCAAAGTCGTTACTACGCAATCTTCCAACACTCACCTGAGGTGTACCACTTCCTCCTTCGTTTGAAAAAATCTCCGGTATATGATTTCCTTTACCTACATGTTGTCCCTTCAATAAGCCCACCAACAACTTCGATGTATCCTTCATATTTTCCATCCTAGATTTTAAATCTTCCAAGCCTCCTTGAGCCTTTAGTTGTTTGCGCTCAATCTTAGAAGCATTAACTTGGGTCCTTGCTATTTTGGCTCCAATACTTCGAGTCCGACCTCTTTTGTCCTTGCCAAACACTTGTGATATGATATCTTCATCTAATGGCAAATCTTCTTCGTCGCTATCATTGATCAATTCCTTTGCTTTTGCAACTTTATCCTAAAATACATTAGTGCTTGAGATGATATTTGTTACATAAACTTTGTAGAATAGCTGAATTATTATTTGTTTAACTTACAAAATATATGGAAGCCGAATCTGACATGCTACCATCCTTTTTCGTATGAGTCTTCTCCCATACTTCACGATGTGTGATTTCTTTGATTGGATTTGCACTTGCCTAAAACAAAAAAGATGATATGTCACATGATAGATTTTGGTACAACTTTCAAAATATTCGAAATCATGAATATCACAACACCTGTATTGCACGTATTCATACACTAAAGCATGCTTTTAATAGTAAATTAGTAAACTTCTATTTTACTGAGATATAGCCAAACATGCTTTCACCGATTAGCAATCTGTCACCCAACAAAAGATGAGAAAAACTGTATATCTAAAGATATTGTTTGCGCCAAAATTGGTCAAAAACACCCAATTGTCGATGAAAGCACCCGTTTACAATCACAAATCACAGATAGCAAGTATGTAGAGTATATAAATGTAAAGAACACTCAAAATTAAAGGGGAAAGCAATAAAGGACATAAGGTTTATAGTGGTTTGGCATTGTAACCTACGTCCACTTTGAAGAATTGATGTCTTGTTGATTATCACTCGCTAGTTACAAGAGTACAAATGATAATAATCAAGTCACAACGGAGTTCTGCAGAGTATCCGCGTAGAAGAACAAAAAAAGATCCCTTTTCTAAAGCTTTTGGACTGCTATTTATAGGTACATGCTGCAAATATCTCGCTCAGATCTCGGTAGACTCCTTCTCTCACGTTGATGGGCCTACATGATCGATCCCTGGTCGTTTTGACTTGATCCATGATCGATACGAACGAGATTCGTATCGATCCAAATCTTGCCCAATTGAGTCGAGACTGATCATGAACATTCCTGAGGTTGTACGCAAGCTCCTGTGAAAATTTGGAAGCATTTAGGCTTGTAGATTTTGAGATATGATGATGCAAGTTTGTGTTTGTAGCATGTTCCGAATTCGTATCGCTTCCATTGAAATCGCATTACTTCGTATGGACGAAAGGCACATGCTAACCAGATGACATGGCGCTATCTTCTCGGATCGATCCACTTTTCATGCCGAACGACCGAGTCTTTCTCTTGGACGTGCCTCGTTCGTATCTACCAATTTAGCCTCGTTGGCATCCACCAGTTTGTCCTCATACGTATCCACTGGTTTAGCCCCGTTCGTATCCACCAGTTTAGCCTCGTTCGTTTCCACACATTACAACCCATTTCGTATCGATCCATGCGTATTCTTTTCACATCGATGGTTTCAATTTTGTTTCGTATAGACATTTGAGACTACTTTGTATCAATATTTCTATTTTAAATTTTATCGATATGAACATAGGCTCTTTGTGTCGATTTCGACTTCATATCAATGTTCTTAAATGTTGTTTCGTATCGATCGTTTCCATTCCTCCTTCATATTGATCGTTGTCGCCCTAACTCGTATTGATGCTTTCTAGGCAGTGCTTCGTATTTAGAGTTTGTAGTCGATATGAATTGGGTAAGCAATACGAAGGATTCTCATGCAATTGATACGAAACAAGGTTTCTCCATGGGTACGAACCGGCTGCATTTTACTTGAAACTTAGTGGATACGAACAAGATTGTTATGCGGCTATGGTTATGAATTACATGGATACGAATGTGATGCTTCTATCCATGGATACGAGCTAGCCACATTTTTCTTGAGACTTGATGGTTGCAAACGAGATGGATATGGCAGTGGTTGGTGTGATGGATACAACCGAGGCTTTCTTGATGGATTCGAATGAAGTGGATACGAAGGAGGCGGTTGTTGAAATGATGGATACGAATGAGAGCATCGATTAGCCATGGACACGAATGAGTTTTACCCCTTCCATTGATGCGAATTTTAGCTGTCTCCCTTGATTTGCATCGATCATATCTTGAGCACACAAACTTCAATTGACTTGAAATTTGAAACGTTGACTATTATAGCTTTTCTTGTCATACTACATCAATTGCAGCTCGATTCAGACTTGGAAAAAGTCTGTTATTATCCATAGCGAACGAGTGTATAACCGATATTCAGGGACGATCTGTCTTTGCTTTCCAGTTAGTTTCTTGGTGCCACGGCCTTGCTAAAGGGTGGGATAACACTTGCCCCTCAAAATATGCCTTGTGATAGGAAGGTGTGTTTTGTGATGCCATAAGCTGGATGTTCATATCCTATTAATGACCTGTAAAATGATTGATAATCTTACATGACTGTGAATAGTGATCATTCGCGATCGTATGTCATTCGTGGCTGTATGTAACCGTTCGAGGTCGAATGCCGTTCAAGGCGAATTTTGACCATTTGCGGTAGGGTGCCGTTCGAGGCGAATTGTGACCTTTCACGATCGGGTGCCGTCCGAGGTGAATTGTGACCGTTCGTGGTCGGGTGCCGTTCGAGGCGAATTGTGATCCTTCACGGTTGGGTGTCGTTCGAAGCAAATTGTGACTGTTCACAGTCGGGTGCCGTTTGAGGCGAATTATGTGTGTCCGTGGATGACTTAGTATCATTAATGTCAGATTTCACGTTCTAGTGATTTTCTGAATTGTTTATCATGACAGTTTTCACCATCTCAGAGCATGCCTGAGGACCGTTCGCGATCATGTACATGTGTAAGTGACGTAGCCGTTATGAAATTACAAATACCAGATTTACATTCAAAATGAGTCTTACAACCAAAATGTTCAACGAAATCAAGTCCAGATGCAAAGAATAGAAAATAAAAGCAAAAAAGAAACGTCAAAGTGCAGACACCCACACTAATGCGGTTGATATTCATCTCAAAGCACGCTTAAGGACTGTACATGATCCGGTACATGTGTAAGGGACTTAACCGCACTAGTATGGAGTTTGCGACTTATTCGTCATTACGTTAATCAGTTGATGACAAGCAGATGCCTCGATCCTGAGCCATCCCCCGTTGATGCAGATGGTGCTCGTTCTTGCTCCACCGCTGCTGCTCGCCTCCTCACGTATTGTAATAGCATGACATTCCAGATAGCCGTTTTATCTCGTCCCTCAAGTGCCCACAATCATTTGTGCTATGGCCGCTTAGTTCATAGAATAAGCAGTAATTTCTGATTTCCTCTCATCGTTGGTCGGATCCCTTCTCATTGGCCTCCGGCAGGGAATCTGCCCCCTAATATCATGGTAGATTCGTTCCAAAGTCTCGTTCAACTCTGAATAAGAGGTGAATCTTGGCTACTTTTCGCGGCCGCTTTGACTCACCACAGCTATCTTCTGCTTTCCATTTCCCTCTATCCTTGCTCGAATCCTTTTCGGGCGGATCTCCGCTTTGGACTACATAAACATCAACTCCATCTCCTTCCTCTCTCTCAGCATTTGCATCCTCTTGTCGTTGAAACCTTTCCGTAGAATTCTCTGTGATCTATAGGTGGGTCCCTTGTCAACGAATTCTTGAACTTTGTTCCATTAGCTATGCCAGATACAGCTGCCATCAAGACCATGGATGGATCTAGGCGATCCATCAATGTTGCTGCCACATTGAACCACGTTAAAAATTTCCTCAAAGACTCTTCGGTCTTCTGCTTCAGTGTCCTCAGACTCATCACATTCTGAGGTCTCAAAATATGAACCCTGAGCTGCCTCAGAAACTTCGCAGTCAACTAGGTCCATGTTCCAACGGAGCCATTCTCCAATTACCTGAACCATAGTGCTGCTATGTCTGTCAAATACAATAGAAAACACCAAGCCATGACCTCTTCCAATGCCTCCAGTACCTCCATGTGCCTCATATACCTTGTCAGATGAACAACATGATCGGATCTTCCATCGTACGTCTCCAGCGTTGGTAGCTTAAATTCTGGTGGATTCTCGGCCTGCCTAATTATGGGAGCGAAGGGGCTCCTATTAACATCTTCCAAATTTTTATTCACTAATCTGCCTCTCATGGATCGTCTGACCATCTCTGCCGATTTGTCACTGTCGTCAAGCTGTAGTCTTTGTCCATTGCCTCCGATCTGCCCCTCGAGTTCAGGAGGGAATCTTGGAATCTGTTCTCCTGGATGGGCATCCATTCCTCTATCCACGCCGTGTTGAACAGCTCCGCCTGGGGTCTTGCCTGAGGTTGGATCAACATGCTCCTGGGGAGTGCCCGTAGCTCTAGGGCTGCTCCTGATTGTCCCGCTCTATTCTGGGTTCTGATTGCTCCATGCTACCGACTTCCATCTCTAGCACTTCCAACCGTAGTTTTCCCTTGATTCTGCATTCTAGCTTGTCCAATTTGCAAGAATAGGTTCTGCATCATCTCTTTTTGCCTATCAGCATTCCCTTCTACATGGCTTCCATCATCATCTCGTTTCGGGTGATGAAGACTGAGGCCTGATTTGCTCCTGAGGAAGCCTCCTGACTTCCTTCATGCTGGCTCCTTTCTGCTCTTGATCTCCTTACTGATTGCTTCACCATTGCTTTCCAGATCGAAGTCCTTAAGCCTTTAGATCCAAAATCCAAGCTATAGATTCCCTGAGTGCTTGCCTTCTCAGTGAAAACACCAAAATGTTCGTGCCAAAATTGGTCACAAACACCCAATTATCGATGCAAACACCTGTTTATATTCACAAATCACAGATAGCAAGTATGTAGAGAATATAAATGTGAAGAACACTCAAAATTAAAAAGGAAAGCAGTAAAGGACACAAGGTTTATAGTGGTTCGTCATTCTAGCCTACGTCCACTTTGAAGAAATACTGTCTTATTGATTATCGCTTGCTGCTTACAAGAGTATAGATGATAATAATCAAGTCACAACGGAATTCTGCAGAGTACCGGCGGAGAAGAATTAAAAAAAGATCCCTTTTTTGAAGCTCTTGGACTTCTATTTATAGGTGTAGGCTGCAAATGTCTCACTCAGATCTCGATGGACTCCTTCTCTCACATGAGTGGGCCCACGTGATCGATCCCTGGTCTTTTCGACTCAACCCATGATCGATATGAACGAGATTCATATCGATCCAAATCTTGCCCAATTGAGCCGAGATCGTTCATGTACATTCCTGAGGTTGTATGCAAGCTTCTATGAAAATTTGGTAGCATTTGGACTTGTAGATTTTGAGATATGATCGACGCAAATTTGTGTTTGTAGCATGTTGCCGAATGCACATCGCTTCCATTCAAATCGCTTTACTTCGTATCGATGAAATGCACGTGCTAACCAGATGACGTGGCACTATCTTCTAGGATCCATCCACTTTCATACCGAGCGACCGAGTCTTTCTCTTGGACGTGCCTCGTTCATATCCACCGGTTTAGCCTCGTTCGTATCCATCCATTACACCCTATTTCGTATCGATCCATGTGTATTCTTTTCGCATCGATGGTTTCAATTTTATTTCGTATTGACGTTTGAGACTACTTCGTATCGAAAATTTCTACCAGAATTTGTATCGATATGAACATAGGCTCTTCGTGTCAATTTCGACTTCGTATCGATGTTCTTAAATGTTATTTTGTATCGATCATTTCCATTCCTCCTTCGTATCGATAGTTGTCACCCCAACTCGTATCGATGCTTTCTAGGTAGTGTTTCGTATCGATTGTTTGTAGCCGATACGAATTGGGTAAGTGATACGAAGGATTCTCATGCAATGAATACGAAACAAGGTTTCTCCATAGATATGAACTGGCTGCATTTTACTTGAAACTTAGTGATGCGAACGAGATTGTTATGCGGCTATAATTATGAATTAGATGGATACGAATATGATGTTTCTATCCATGGACACGAACTAGCCGCATTTTGCTTGAGACTTGATGGTTACGAACTAGATGGATATGGCAGTGGTTGGTGTGATGGATACGACCGAGGCTTTCTAGATGGATTCAAATGAAGTGGATACGAAGGAGGTGGTTGTTGAACTGATGGATACGAATGAGAGCATTGATTGGCCATGGACACGAATGAGTTTTACGCCTTCGATGGATGCGAATTGTAGTTGTCTCTCTTGATTTGCATCGATCATGTTTTGAGCATACGAACTCCGATTGACTTGAAATTTGAAATGTTGACTATTATAACTTTGCTTGTCGTACCATATCAATTGTAGCTCAATTTGGACTCGGACAAAATTAGTTAGTATCCATAGAGAACAAGTGTATAACCGATCTTCGGGGACGATCTGCCTTTGCTTTCTAGTTAGTTTCTTGGTGTCATGACCTTACTAAAAGGCGGGATAACATATATAGCCAAACAATATATGAAATACCAGTAGTCAAGATGCAAAGATTTTTAAGTTTTTTAACAAAACAAGTATCCAACTGAGCATGAAAAAAAAAACAAAACGGAGGAATGTCCCGTGGACATATCGAATTTTTGATTGTATATCTAAAGATCCTCATAATTTGTATATAATTACTGATTTACTCTATTAAAGTTAAACATGTCAATTTTAATGTTTTTGTTTTAACAATGTTAATAATGATACTTGCAAACTGAAAAATAAGAAACAATTGATACTTGCGGACTGGTCCATATCATAACATATTAGTAAGAAACATCCAAAATTATTGATCTCCATAGAAACATCAAATATACGATGCTATGGATAAAACAAATAAAACTAAGGCATCTGGTGGTTTCAATGGTAACATCTGGCTTCTGCTGATTTTAATTGGATTGGATAAAACTAGAATAACATATTTAAAACCTATGCAAATAAATTCCTTGCACATTGGAATTAAAATGTTGGATAACTAGAAGATTTTATATAGGTTTGATTCCTATAACTAGAAGATTTTATATTTTGAGCTCTATGCTGTATACGGTTAAAGGAGAAACATAGCAACATAACAAGAGAAAGTAATCCAGCAAAAAGAAGACACCAGATGACAAAACAAATATATAAATAAATAAATAAATGGAATAAAACAAGCGTCCTGATGTTGTATCGCGCAGCAGAGAAGCATTCTGCCATCTAAAGGCCAAACTAATGGGCTAGTAATTAGGGTTAGTGGATTTTAACACTAACAGAAACATAGTATGAACCAAAGCTAAAAATACAACATTATCATGCAAATTACTAATGGTATACAAATTTACTTGTGCAGTTGCATAGAGACGTCAATTATAACATGGAAGGAACATCAAGTTGAAAATGAAAAGGTAGTTATAGACTGGCCTGATGCACCACAAACCTCCGGAAAACTCTCTGGTATAACAGCTATTAAAGTTCATAAACACAACATTCCTGCAACACCACCATGTACTAATATCGGGATCATCCCATGTGAACCTATATTCTTTGAGACCATGAATAAATAAAATGAAACAAACATATTGGGTACGATGACCATAGTTGTACTATACGCTGATGATTAACTTACAGTTACTGGTATTTAATAAATAAAACGAAAAAAAAGTACAATTTCATGATCTACTACAGCGTGACTTGGACGTCCAATATGACGAGAATAGTTGTGCAATGCTTCTATTTTTTTTCCTATACCTATTCTTTCACTTACACCGAGTCTTGCTTCTTTTTTCACAAACTCATTACAATCTTCTTGGACGATTGTTGGTGGATAATTTTTCAACATTTCTTCGTCATTACCGAATTTGTCATAAAAGTTTTTCCTCAATTCGCTCTTATATCTCCTAAATGCCTCGACCATTTCTTTAAAAGACAAGCCTTTTGTATTTGGCTCTAGCTCGTAAAATGTCTGTGAAATTAAGAGTTGTATCGAAGAAGACATGAATATGCAGTAAAAGTGGGCATCTTGATAGTAAGAAGCCAAAACAAATAGTAAAAGTATATAAAATTACAGGCATTAATCTAATTATCATTATTATACATGGTACAGAAATAGCAATCTTAATTAGTTGATAATGCTGTTATCAACTAGTTGCCTGAGATTATGTGATGTCATTCACATATTGAGTACACATAGAACTTGATCCAGTATGCCTATAATGCTCATTACTAGAGAAGGACGATAAAAAGATAAAAGATAAAAGATAAAAAATAAAAAAAAGAGGGACGGTCTTTGGTTACCTTTACCAAAATTATTGCATTTAATGAATGTAACTTTTCAGTACAGCTGAATATATTTTGACAAATCACTTACACAAAAATGCATAAAAACGATGTGCTTCCTGTGTTGTATGCACTTGGATGAAATCTATAGCATTGGGGTTTAAATATTTTTTAATGAAACTCAAATGTGAAGCCAATTCCATTTATCATATAGAGGATTCCATTGCATCTTTGATATATTTAGTCAGAATAGTATGAATATAATGTTTTACATTAAAAATGGTTCCATATATATAATTACAGGGACTGGTTGCTACGAACTAATTAATAAATTCAACAAGTCAATGTTAACTCAAGGTGAACGATAAATCAAGCAGGTATATGCTTTTCATCTTCATGGAATTCACCATTTTTCTTAATAACTATACTTAAGCGAAAACAAATGAAACTATATACAGGTCCGGGTCAATTATAAGGCTAACCATCCTGATGCAATTACCCAACATTAGGAGGAGAAAAATTGTTAGTGGATGGAAGACTTAACAAAATAATTTATCAGATATTGACTCACTATCATCTTACACAGAATTGGGATAGTCCATGTATGCCCTCAATCTTAGCCTACACGAATACTCGGTTATGTATCTGGTGTTTTGATATGTACTCTATATGAAAAAATGACATATTTTTGCAGTTTTTATTATGTTAGACCAATTTTGTATTTGATTGTACTATCTAAGCTTTTCCCATGCTCTACGAAAATCAAATAACCCCTATCACACCATTCACAATAATCTAAAATATTGTTAGGATGGATTTTAACTTGTTGCACAGAGGGTCTGTCTTTCTACATGCCCCTTAAAGGTAGGGATTTAAGAGACCATTTTCAACTATTTAAGACATTTTCAGGATTGATAAACCAATAATATGATACCTTTCATACCCTTATGAATCCATTAAGCATATGGTGGCCCAAGTGCTACAGTAATTCAAATATGCATGGTGAACATATGAACTATTTGTATATACCATCGTAGCAATTTGATTAATACCATATACTGTTGTAAAAAATAATTATCTTCGGCTGAGTCGTGCACTGCGTCATTTTCTTGAAGACGTTTCGGTGATCTGCTCTATGGTGCATGCAGTTCGTATCTATCACTGCCGCCTCCAGGATAAAACAGTCTCTTAAAGATTTATGATATCGATTCGTTTGCACGGACGAAGCGACTCGGTGTGCACTCAAAAACTATTGCTCGATTTTTTTTTCTGTTTCGAAAATGAAAATTGAGATGTTGTTCTTTCTGTTTCGTCTTCTTATCAGTGAAGAAAGCAGAATGAAAAAAGAACGTTACTGGTTGGAGGAAATGTGGTCAAGAAAAACGGATCTGACAAATAACGGGTCAAATAATGAACGTTATAGATTTTACCGTTCCAGCCCGGTCAAAAACGGTTAAGAAATTTATACCAAAAATATAAGTGTTACACCACTACAAGCCCGAATCCGGCCCGGGTCGGTCGGCGCGCGCGTACAAGCCCGAACCCGAGCCCGTGTCGGGCAGGGTCGAGTCGGCGCGCGCGTGTGTGGTGGTCAAGCATGATCTCCCTCCTCACAAAAGACACCACTACAAGCCCGAATCCGAACCCGGTCCGGGCGGGTAGGTTCGAGTCGGTCGGTCGGCGCACGTGTGTGGTGGTCAATCATGATCTCCCTCCTCACAAAAACGCATCATTGGATGCCCAAAGGACCCAACTTAGCTTCTAAGAATCAAGTATAAATACTTGATTCTTGCATATAATCCTACAATTGGGATTATTCACATATAGGAGATAATATACACACTTAGTCAATTTTTTAATAATTCACTTACTTACAAAATAATTTACAACAATCCCTCACTTGAATTTTAAAAAATATTTTCGAGCAATTCCAAAAAAAACATAAGATTGTGCATAAACGAAGGTGCCGTACAACTTGAACCTTTGCATAGTGAATAAGATTCAGTTTTTACTAGAGTGACACGTAGTCTTGAACTCTATTCCTGACATCAGACCACACACAATCTTTCTAGAGTGCAATCAAATAAGCCCGTACATTTATGGCCATGCACGTCTATCCCAGTTTAGTGAATGCTCTGTAAGATCGATTTCACCCTAGAGGGGGGTGAATAGGGTGATGTTATTAATTATAAAAATTAATTGCGGAACCTTATAAAATTATTTCAACACAGATCACAGATTAATAGAAGCACAGAAAAATAGCAGAATAATAAAATGCAGAGATAGAACGACACAGAATTTACCCAGCTTCGGCAAAACCCTGCCTACGTGCTGCCCCAAAGGTTTCTACTAGAAATTAGATAGTCACACGCTTACACACGTAAACTCGCGACACCCGCTTCTGACTAACCTAACTCTACGCTCAAAACTCTACCACAACTCAGCCACCGAGTTGCGAATTCTCAAGCTACGCCACGTAGCTTGTCCCCTAGTCACACGACTAGCAAATACAATGGTTTGACAAGAGTTTTAAAATTAAAAACAAATTTAAAAAACAAAAGACAATTAAAAACCCTAATTAAAAAATAAAACCCCTTATACTAAGCAAAGAAAACACCGGCCCTTTTTCTTTCTTTTATAATATTTGCGGCTCGTTTCCTTTGAGATAGTGGCGGCTTCTTCGATCCCAATTAGGGCTTTCATCCTTTGATCAAAATTAGGGTTTTCGGATGCCAATTTATTTCGTTGCTCTTGTCGATTGATATTGATGCTCTATTGATCAGCTCACTGCAATTCAATTGAATTGAGTTCGTATGCGATTTCGGTATGTACTTTTCTCCTTTAGTTTTCAGGTTTGATGCTTATTTGAACTCTGATGCCTATGATGATAATTGGGTTTGATATTTATATGAATTCGAATCACTTGAATTTGCTCGTATTCATTTGATACTTTCCTAAATTGTTAATTGCCTGATGCGCATGACTTTCCTGATATACCTTCGACTTGTTACTCACGGCTTTGATTTTCAAACGTTCGATTTATTCTTGAATAATACGGCAAAGACTTTCCTGTTTTACTTTGCTTGACTTTCCTATTTTCGGCAATTTCCATTTTTATACTGCGTTGATTTCTGACTTGGTCAATTTGTTGCCTTGATCATCACGGCACTGTTTTGATTCGAAACACAGTATTGAATTCTCTGTTGACATCGGCTTTGACTTGAATTTGCAAATTTACTTCGGCACTGGATATTGCGTATGTGACTCCATGACTCTGTACTAACTTCTACCATCACCATTTCTTTGATATTGTTTCTGCTATTCACTTCACTGTTGACACACTTGAACTTGATTGTTACAGTATTCATATGAATTGTGCATTGCATCACTGTGTCACTGGTGTACTACTGTTGCAAGTGTATGGTTACATTCGACTTCTTTCAGTCATGTTGAACTGTGTACATTTTCCTGAGTTTGTTTACTTGTTGTATACTTGGTTCATGAATTTGTAGCTTTCATTGTTGGTTGAAGTTCTGATGCCTTTAAGTCTCGGCCTCGAGTTCATTGCTGTATTGTTTCACTTGATGTTGTTTATGTCTGCATCTGTATCACTGATGCATGTAGTTGTGCACTGATTCTTGATAGCTTGGATGATGCATTTCTTTGTTTCACTTGACTTGACTTTGTGATAATTACATTTGTATTGATAGCATCAAACTTGAGTCATTTGTTGTAGCATGCATTCTTGTGTATTTCCACTGGTTCATTGCCTCTCTCCATTTGCCTCTGGTTACTTGTAATTTCTGCTACACATTGTGTTTGGTCTGACCTATGATATCTTGTAGCCTGGTCATTGCTTGCATGAGTTACTTGCATTGGTGCATTGTCTTACTAAACTTGATTCTGTAGTTTGCTTCATTTTGACCTGATCATTTGTATACATTGTTTCTCGGCATTGACTTCTGTATATTTGGGCTTCACTATGTTGAGGCTGGTGTATGTATTGTTTGGGTCTGCTCATGTAACTTGTATCACTGGTCCTATGCACATGGTTTCTTCACTGTGTTGCATTGAGCATAACATTTTCATCATTATGGTTTCACTTGTGTACACTTTCGAGTTGCACACTGCTTGTTAACTTCTGCTTCAACTTGTCACTGCATTTGGTCTGCACTTGTGAACTTTTGCTTTGGCCATCTTTGTTTAAGTGCTTGTGTACTTCATTCTGGTTTGCACTTGCATGCATTGCTGGTTGCTTTGGGATTGAACTTGAGCTTTGCACATCCACTTCAATGCTGAGTTATTTGACTTGTGAACTGCCCTGTGTTGAATCTAGTTTCAAAAACTCGGGTTTGACCTTGTGCTCGTGTCGTGATTTAAATATATTGCACGTGAGTTGAACCCGGCTTTTCATTTGGGTTTGACTTGTGCTCACCTGTCCCTGTAGCATTATCAAGTGTATATTGATGTGCACGGCCTTATGGCATGTACAGTGATACACTGTGCATGTCACACTGTTCGTGTGTAATGAATTCAAATGTGAATGATGACGAACAACCCAAATAACTGAGGCAAATAATATTTTCAAAAATCATATTTCATTTTATCTTGCAAAAATATTTCTTTTTCAATTTTACTGCGTTAGTGAATATTTTTGCAGATTGCTCAGATGCTGGATTCAAACTGGAATGCAGTTGAAGACAAAATACGAGTGTGAGTCATATGTAGTGAGGAAATTATGTAAACAGAATTGTGATGTAATTAGAATCAAAATTGTATATGTATAGTGAGAGCTTGAATTTGTACTATTCAAGATTGTAATAAATATTTGTTTGAATAAAATTTCTGTTTGAATTCAAATTCTTTGTAACTCATTCTGTTTGAATTCAAATTCTGTGTAATTTATTTTATTCAAAAAATATTTATTTAATCTATCAAAAACAAAATAGTACATTACCAAATACATTTAAATGAATATATATATATATATATATATATATATATATATATGTTTATTATCATCAAACAAAAATCATATAAGCGCATATTCTTACAATCTCCCCCTTTTGATGATAACAAAATATATTTAAGATTTTGACCGTGTTAAATGTATTTGATCAATGATATACTCTAATTGCTCCCCTTATTTGAATGCTTCCTCTCTACGTGATGCTCCCCCTACATATATGCATATAAATAGAAATATACAAATGAGCCTAGATGCAAATGGAAAATTATTTGACCTTTGCTTGATTCTATTTGACAAAATCTTAACTTTTCTCTCTCCTTTTTGTTATCGGCAAAAGAATAATAGTGTTAGAGAAAAATAGAGATAAAGTGATCAATATTAATCCAACATTAAACTCAAATTGAATATAAATATTAAACTTCAATAAAAATCAAACAAAAATCATAACTACCCTTGTTAGGCGCATTTCCACTTTTAGAAAGAATGGAAATGATGTTCTAATATAAAATCATACAATTGTATCAACTTGTGGTACATTTATATCAGGAATTTGAATATCTACTAATCATGCATAACCGTTAGGACTTTTAAATGAGATTAGTAGTATTCCAATTTAATTTTTAAAAATGAAATCAAGTATCTTCTAACCACGCATGACCCTGAGGACTTTTAAATGGGATTAGAATCAACTTGTCTATTTAATCAATTAATTTTGATATGCGTTCCATACATGCATAACCGTAAGGACTTTTAAATGAGCATGGAAGCACATAATCAAACATCCAAGTAATTCACCCATGCATAACCGTGAGGACTTTTAAATGAGAGTGAATACTTTGGATATTTATTTATTTTTACAAAAAAAATATGAAATGAAAAACAAATGATCCCTGATTATAGTACCACATATCGACCAACTATATTTAAGTTTTGATAAACAATGGTCGATAGAAATATGATAGATATAGAAATGGTCATGGAATCTTTACCCAACAAAAAGTTTTATAACACTTGTTTGAATTCCTAAAGAAATTTTCCAAATATACTCTCTTGAATAATGCATGTTAAATATCAACACTTATCACCTTTTCAATCACTATTTATCTTTTTAATAATTAGTAGGGAATCAGATTAGTCAAAAATTTATCATTTAAAATCAAATAAAAATGACTAATCTGAAAATATGGTCAAAAAAATGATTTTCTTGAAGGGGTTATATGAGCAAAATTTCTGCTATTTGAAAATTATTTGTAATGGAAAATATGCAGATATTTTCTTTGAAAAACGATGCAGTTACTAAATGCCTCAAAAATCACGTTCAACTAGTAATTTTTCTATCAACTAGATTACCAGTGTAATCTGCATCTGAAATTCTTTTTCACTCAAAAACATCACTAATTAAATTTGATAGACCAGACCATGAAGTGTGCATAAAAAATTTCAAACTCAATTTCAACAACAATTTAAATGACATTCTTTGAATTTGAATTGAAGCCATGTAAATAATCAAAAACTGTGAATATAGAGTTAGTCGAATTATAATCAAATGCATTATCATCCAACAAAACACAATGTTTAATCCAAACAAATATGTATGAAGTAATTCAAAGATTAGTGTTTTTGGCATAAATGTAATTGGCCAACTATGTTGAACAAGTCAGAATCAAAAAAACATCATCTTTACAATCATCTCAATATTGGCTGATTTCATTTAGAATATGGTGCAGATTATCACATTTAATATATCGATAAAATATACTTTCACCTGTTTTACCTTTACGATAATTTTTTGTGGTTGCCCACTGTGATTCTGTCACCTTTGTACTAGGCTAAAGAAATTTGCTTTGTTGCCCGTTGTGTTTCTGGAACTGCCAAAATCCAGAGAACACTGTTGTTGTTCCTTAGCCTGCCACCACACCTACGCGGGAAAAGATTTATGTGACCTATTTATTTTTATAGGCCCATGGTTGTTAGTGGCAGAAGATTTAGAAAAATAATTTTGTGGAGTCCCAAAACGGTTTATATATGTTCCTTTTGGCACCCAAATTTGTTTAACTTTGAGAGATTTTATATTTGTGCCTTTTGGAACCCAAATTGATATGGTTTTCACATGTTTGGGTCTATACCAACAATTATTGTGATCGTGCCCATATTTTCTACAAATTGTGCACATTGAATTTTCTTGATTAATATCGCTTTCAACATTTTCAGATGGATTATATCCAAGTCCTTGTCTAGCTGTATTAACAGTTTGCTTCCCTAATAGCAGATTCAATGATTTCTCACTTTTTGAAAATTTATCTAAAGTTATTGACAATTGTTGGACTTGTATTTTGAGAGATTCATTTTCGTTCAATAATTGTATGCACTTGTTGATAGAATTTTCTCTCCTAGTATTTTCGTTCTCTTTCAAAATCAGAATTTCATTTTCAAGTGATTTTATATTAATTTCTGATTTTTTAATTTCTTCTTCGAATGTTGGACACTTATCACACTTAGGGATCCTACTTTGATAGGTTTTAACTAATTGGTCAAGTTGTTTATTTAAATCTATCAAAGTATCTTTTTGTGATTCAAGTTTGGCATACTTCTCCCTAAGTCGTTCAAAACAACCATTCACTTCGTGGAAATATATAAATAATTCCGAATGAGAAAGTTTTGATACCTCGCTTGGCTCGTCATCATCACTGTCGGTTATTTCACCATGAAGACACAAGTCTGCTTTTTCATTCTCACCGTTAGCACTTTGATTATCTTCATCACTTGTATTCCACGTGGCAGCAAAACTTCTCCTTTTTGATTTCTTTTCAAAGTCGCGTCGATTTTGAGGACAATTGGACTTGATGTGTCCGGGTTGGTTGCACTTATGACAGATGATCTTTTGTTCTTCTGGATTGTCCTATATTTTATTTATTCTGCTTTTCAATTTTCGATTTAGAGCTGAATTTCCGTATTTGTAATTCCACCTTTTGACTTTCTTTATTATCAGCTCCAATTTTGCTGCTCCATCATCATTATCATCACTATCACTTTCTGTTGTTCCTTTAAGAGCTATTGATTTCTTTCGAGTATCACCTCCTTCACGTTCTTCCTTGAATTTCATTTCTAGCTCATAAGCGGTGAGATTTTCTATGAGTTCTTCGACTTTCATTTGTTTCAAATCTTTTGATTCTTGAATGGCAGTCACTTTGGCTTCAAAACTTCGTGGAAGGACTCTGAGGATTTTTCGGACTATCTCCAACTCTGTATATGGTTTTCCAAGGTCTTTTGATTTGTATACGATATTGGAAAGTCGTCCATGCATCTCTTTGACATTTTCTTCTTTTGCCATTGTGAAATTCTCATATTTGCTGCTTAGCATGGCAAGGTGAGATTCTTTGACTTGAGATGTTCCTTAGTGAGTCACTTCTAGTGTGTGCCATATTCCTATGCAGTTAGACAATATGAGACACGATTAAATTCAAATTGATCCAATGAACAGATAATAGAATTCATAGCTCTAGCATTAGCATTTTGTAATTTATTTTCTAGTTCTGTCCATTGATCCATCGGTTTATCTATTTCCTGATTATCTACTATTATAGTTGGTGCTCTATAACCTGTCTCAACAATGTTTCAAGCGTCAATGGTTTTCAGAAAAAATTTCATTCTATTTTTCCAATAAGCATATTCACCATTGAACATTGGTGGTCTAACTATAGACTGACCCTCAGCAAAAGCATTATTAAAAGAAGCCATTTTAAAAATTCAAACTTTTAAACAAAAACTGATTTTTGAAAAATGAATTTTTAAAACAAAAATTGACTTCTATTCCTAGCTCTGATACCACTTGTAGGATCGATTTCACCCTAGAGGAGGGTGAATAGGGTGATGGTATTAATTATAAAAATTAATTGCGGAAGCTTATAAAATTATTTCAACACGGATCACAGATTAATAGCAGCACAGAAAAATAGCAGAATAATAAAATGCAGAGACAGAACGATACAGAATTTACCCAGCTTCGACAAAACCCTGCCTCGTGCTGCCCCAAAGGATTCTACTAGAAATTAGATAGTCACACGCTTACACACGTAAACTCGCGACACCCGCTTCTGACTAACCTAACTCTACGCTCAAAACCCTACCATAACTCAGCCACTGAGTTGCGAATTCTCAAGCTACGCCATGTAGCTTGTCCCCTAGTCACACGACTAGCAAATACAACGGTTTGAAAAGAGTCTTAAAATTAAAAACAAATTTAAAAAACAAAAGACAATTAAAATCCCTAATTAAAAAATAAAACCCCTTATACTAAGCAAAGAAAACACCGGCCCCTTTTCTTTCTTTTAGAATATTTGCGGCTCGTTTCCTTTGAGATAGTGGCGGCTTCTTCGATCCCAATTAGGGCTTTCGTCCTTTGATCAAAATTAGGGTTTTCGTATGCCAATTTATTTCGTTGCTCTTGTCGATTGATATTGATGCTCTATTGATCAGCTCACGGCACTTCAATTGAATTGTGTTCGTATACGATTTCGGTATGTACTTTTCTCTATTTGTTTTCTGGTTTGATGCTTGTTTGAAATCTGATGCCTATGATGATAATTGGGTTTGATATTTATATGAATTCGAATCACTTGAATTTGCTCGTATTCATTTGATACTTTCCTGAATTGTTAATTGCCTGATGCGCACGACTTTCCTGATATATCTTCGACTTGTTACTCACGGCTTTGATTTTCAAACGTTCGATTTATTCTTGAATAATACGGCAAAGACTTTCCTGTTTTACTTTGCTTGACTTTCCTATTTTCGACAATTTCCATTTTTGTACTGCGTTGATTTCTGACTTGGTTAATTTGTTGCCTTGATCATCACGGCACTGTTTTGATTCGAAACACAGTATTGAATTCTCTGTTGACATCGGCTTTGACTTGAATTTGCAAATTTACTTCGGCACTGGATATTGTATATGTGACTCCATGACTCTATACTAACTTCGACCATCACCATTTCTTTGATATTGTTTTCTGCTGTTCACTTCACTGTTGATACACTTGAACTTGATTGTTACAGTATTCATATGAATTGTGCATTGCATCACAGTATCACTGGTGTACTACTGTTGCAAGTGTATGGTTACATTCGACTTCTTTCAGTCATGTTGAACTGTGTACATTTGCCTGAGTTTGTTTACTTGTTGTATACTTGGTTCATGAATTTGTAGCTTTCATTTTTGGTTGAAGTTCTGATGCCTTTAAGTCTCGGCCTCGAGTTCATTGCTGTATTGTTTCACTTGATGTTGTTTATGTCTGCATCTGTATCACTGATGCATGTAGTTGTGCACTGATTCTTGATAGCTTGCATGATGCATTTCTTTGTTTCACTTGATTTGATTTTGTGATAATTACATTTGTATTGATAGCATCAAACTTGAGTCATTTGTTGTAGCATGCATTCTTGTTTATTTCCACTGGTTCATTGCCTCTCTCCATTTGCCTCTGGTTACTTGTAATTTCTGCTACACATTATGTTTGGTCTGACCTATGATATCTTGTAGCCTGGTCATTGCTTGCATGAGTTACTTGCATTGGTGCATTGTCTTACTGAACTTGATTCTGTAGTTTGCTTCATTTTGACCTGATCATTTGTATGCATTGTTTCTCGGCATTGACTTCTGTATATTTGGGCTTCACTTTGTTGAGGCTGGTGTATGTATTGTTTGGGTCTGCTCATGTTACTTGTATCACTGGTCCTCTGCACATGGTTTCTTCACTGTGTTGCATTGAGCATAACAATTTCATCATTATGGTTTCACTTGTGCACACTTTCGAGTTGCACACTGCCTGTTAACTACTGCTTCAACTTATCACTACATTTGGTCTGCACTTGTGAACTTTTGCTCTGGCCATCTTTGTTTAAGTGCTTGTGTACTTCATTCTGGTTTGCGCTTGCATGCATTGCTGGTTGCTTGGGGATTGAACTTGAGCTTTGTACATCCACTTCAATGCTGAGTTATTTGACTTGTGAACTGCCCTGTGTTGAATCTATTTTCAAAAACTCGGGTTTGACCTTGTGCTCGTGTTGTGATTTAAATATATTGCATGTGAGTTGAACCCGGCGTTTCATTTGGGTTTGACCTGTGCTCACCTGTCCCTATAGCATTATCAAGTGTATATTGATGTGCACGGCCTTGTGGCATGTACAGTGATACACTGTGCATGTCACACTGTTCGTGTGTGATGAATTCAAATGTGAATGATGACGAACAACCCAAATAACTGAGGCAAATAATATTTTCAAAAATCATATTTCATTTTATATTGCAAAAATATTTCTTTTTCAATTTTACTGCGTTAGTGAATATTTTTGCAGATTGCTCAGATGCTGGATTCAAACTGGAATGCAGTTGAAGACAAAATACGAGTGTGACTGATATGTAGTGAGGAAATTATGTAAACAGAATTGTGATGTAATTAGAATCAAAATTGTATATGTATAGTGAGAGCTTGAATTTGTGCTATTCAAGATTGTAATAAATATTTGTTTGAATAAAATTTCTGTTTGAATTCAAATTCTGTGTAACTTATTCTGTTTGAATTCAAATTCTGTGTAATTTATTTTATTCAACAAATATTTGTTTAATCTATGAAAAACAAAATAGTACATTACCAAATACATTTAAATGAATATATATATATATATATGTTTATTATCATCAAACAAAAATCATATAAGCGCATATTCATACATGCTCTAGGAGTTTTGCCCAAAACTCCATAGGAAAGGGACAAATTTCCACATTCACACAGGTGAGTCTATCAAGAGTACTCCTGAGGGTAGGCACTCCATTCTAAATGGAGTATAGATCTCATTAAGAGTTTCTATTAACTCATCCTCTAATCACTTCAGGAATACATGCTTCTATATAGATGAAAAAATACCATGTTCAACTCATATCACTTCACAACTTGTTCTTACCCATTGAACCTAGTTCTTGGGATCTCCAATCATTATGTTGGGTTACCATTGTGCGTGACTCAACAATCTAAGGGCAATAGTCCCATTTTCTAGAATTCGTAAGGAATTTCTCTCTGGCCAATCCTTTCGTCAAAGGATCTTCCAAATTCTCGTCACTGCGTATGTGATCCACTTTAGCAGCTCCTGAAGAGAGTAGTTCTCTAACAGTGCTGTGCTTACAACGTATCTGTCGTCTCTTACTGTTGTAATAACGGTTCTGAACTTTTGCGATAGCCGCGGTACTATCGCAATGGATCAACACAGCTGGTATCGGTTTTTCCCATAAAGGAATCTCAGCTAGCAGATTTCTCGAGTACTCTGCTTCCTCACTAGCTATGGCTAGTGCTATCATCTCAGACTCCATAGCAGACTGAGCTAAAATAATCTGTTTCTTGGATTTCTAAGAAACGATTCATCCAGCAATGCTAAAGATATAGCCACTGGATGCCTTTGAGTCATCAGATAAATTATTCCAGTCTGCATCGGTGTAACCTTCAAGAACAGCTCGAAACTTTTCATAGTATAATCCAAGGTTCATGGTTCGTTTTAGGTATCTCATGACCCTCTCAATAGCGTGCCAATGCTCTATACTAGGTCTACTGGTAAACCTGCATAATAATCCCACGACATAGGAAATGTCGGGTCTAGTACAATTAGTGCCATATTGAAGGCTGCCAATGATGCTCGCATAATCAGACTGTCTTATACCTTCACCAGTGTTCTTGAAAAGTTTTACACTAGGATCATATGGTGTACATGCAGGTTTACAGTCAAAGTAATTGTATTTCTTTAAGATCTTCTCAATATAATGAGATTGATCCAAAGAAAGTCCCTTTTCGGACCTAGTAATCTTAATACCAAGGATTACACTCGCTTCACCTAGACCTTTCATATCAAAATTGGCATTTAACAAAAATTTAACAGTGTTTATGGCATGAATGTTTGATCCAAAAATAAGTAGACCATCTACATACAAACATATTATAGTGCAAATGTCATTTTTAGATTTATAATAAATGCATTTTTCACTTTCATTAACTTTGAAACCGTTTGAGATTATTAAATTATCAAATTTTTCATGCCGTTGTTTAGGTGCTTGTTTTAAACCATATAATGATTTATCTAATTTGCAAACCTTATGTTCTTGACCAGGAATTATAAAGCCTTCAGGTTGGTCCATATAAATTTCCTCTTCTAATTCACCATTTAAAAAAGCAGTTTTAACATCCATTTGATGTATAATTAAATTATAAATAGATGCTAATGAAATTAGTACTCGAATGGATTTGATTCTAGTTACAGGTGAAAAGGTATAAAAAAAAGTCTATATTTTCTCTTTACCTAAAACTTTTAGCTACCAAACGGGCTTTATATTTTTCAACTGTTCCATCAGGTTTTAATTTCTTTTTAAGTACCCATTTACAACCTATAGACTTACAACCGGGTGGTAAATCTACTAAGTGCCAAGTCTTATTGGATTCCGAGGAATCCATCTCATCATTTATAGCCTCTTGCCAAAAATCGGCATCTAATGAAGATAAGGCTCCTTGGAGGTTTGTTGGATCCTCCTCTATAGTAAAGTGCAAAAATCCGAGCCAAAGTCTTTATCAACTCTTGCTCTTTTACTCCTTCTAGGTTCAATTTCAGAAAATTCATTAAGTTCTGTTCTAATAGGCATGGTGTTATTTGACGTGCCCCCGCTATTCCTCAATTTAAAAGGAAATTTACTTGCATAAAAATCAACATCAATATATTCTACTATATTATGTGTATTTAGGTCATAAAATCTATATGCTTTTCTATTAATAGCATAACCAATAAATACACATTCGTATGTTCTACTTGCTAATTTTATTATCTTAGGGCCGGGTATACGAATATATGCCAAACATCACCAAGTTCTAAAGTAAGATACATTCGGTTTATAATTTCTTAAAATTTCAAAATGTGAAATCTTACTTTTTGATTTAGCGATTCTATTCAATACATAGCATACAGTCAATAAAATATCCCCCCACCAATGTTTTGCTGCACCCGAATTTAATAAAAGCTACAACTAATTCAGTAAAGGTCCTATTCTTTCTTTCAGCTTTACCGTTCATTTCAGGTGAATAAGGTGCAGTTCTCTCATGAATTATACCATGCAATTTATAGAAATCAAGAAATTGACTAGATCCATATTCTGTTCCTCTATCACTACGAAGTCTCTTAATTTTCTTATTTGATTGATTCTCAATTTCAGTTTAAATAATTTAAACATATCAAGTGCATCACTTTTATTTCTCATAAGACATACATAAGTGAAATCAGAGGTATCATATATGAAAATGATGAAATAACGGTGTCCATGTCTAGTCAAAGTACCATCTAGCTCACATATGTCAGAATGAATCAAGTCTAAGGGTTCAGAAAATCTATCAACTGATTTATGGGGTTTCTTAGTGATTTTTGCTTGACTACAGAATTCACATTTATCAAAATCAGTTTGTGACATTGTAGGTTAGGAATCAAATCTAATGTGATCATGTTATGAATTATACGCTTATTTACATGACATAATATAGAATGCCAAATATTAAAGTTACACAACATATAAGCAGAACTGGTTACTTTATTAGATTCAGCAATAAGTTTAAACATACCCTCACAAGCATAACCCTTCCCTACAAACATCCCCTTATAAGTCAAAGTGTACAAATCAGCTCCTATAACTTGAGTAAAACTAGCCTTATTAAGGAGAAAACCAGAAACCAAATTCTTTCTCATCTCTGGAGTATGCACGACATCTTTCAAAATAACTGTCTTTCCAGAGGTAAACTTTATTTCCACATTTCCAATGCCAGCAACTGTAGTGGTGTGAGAATCTCCCAGCAGCATCTTCTGATCATCAGAGTATGTACTGAACGTAGCACGGTCATAGCAGACATGGCGGGATGCACTAGTATCTACCCACCAACCCTCTGAGCCACCAACAAGGTGAATCTCAGAAATCATAGCCGTAAGAGGATCCTCAGCCAGGTTAGCCTACGGTGCAGGGCTTGGTCTGTTCCTACACTTGCGTGCCATATGACCTGGTTTTCCACAATTGTAACACAGAAACAACTGTCCAGAGTCATTCTTATGGGTCGGTTTCTGCTGTCCTTTTTGGTTCCCTTGCGGGTTCCAATTCTGTTTGTTGCGATTCTGATTCTTAAAGTTTTTCGGATTTGGTTTTAGAACTGCGGACTTGGACTTTTTAGTGTTGTTGTTGGTAACAACAAGCACTTCCTCCTTCAGGTCCTGCTTACGAGCCTCCTCCTCAATATGGAGGCGAGTGATCAAGCTCTCTAAGGAGAATTCCTTAGTCTTGTGCTTAAACACATTGTTAAAGTCTTTCCAACCTGGGGGCAATTTATCAATAATAACAACAATCTGAAACTGTTCATCCAAACTCATACCTTCGAAGATGATCTCATGGGCAATTTTCTGTAGCTCATGAGATTGCATCTATACTAACCTGTCATCTGTCATCTGTCATCTGGTATTTCAGGTAGCGGCCGACTGCATATTTCTTCGCTCAAGCCTCTTCAGTGTCATACTTCTTTTGCAGCGCTTCCCAGATCTCTTTGGCTAAATTGTCAGAGTTATAGTAGTCGTAGAGGTCATCACTGAGGCCGTTGAGTATGAAGTTCCGGCACAAGTAATCATGCTCTGTCCAGTTCTGCACCTCCTTCGATTTTTCTGTCCAGGTTCGCAACTGATTTGCGTCCGCTTCGTCTGGCCTATCCGGCAACTATGGTTTGTCAGTTGTCAGCACAGCCACAACCTTTCTCATGGTCAGGAAGAACTCCATCTTCTGTTTCCAGCGTTTGAAATGGAGGCCCTTGAATCTAAAAGCCGCAGCAGAGACCATTGGGACTTGGAAGAGGGAAGCGGGAGCAGCGGCATCGAGATCTGCAGCAGAAGTCATAGTCGGTGGCGTTAACTTTAATTTATTGTAAACAATAATTATCTTCGGCTGAGTCGTGGACTACGTCATTTTCTTGAAGACGTTTCGGCGATTTTCTCTATGGTGCAAGCAGTTTGTATCTATCACCGCTGCCTCCAGGATAAAACAGCCTCTCAAAGTTTTGTGGTATCGATTCATTTGCACGGACGAAGCGACTCGGTGTGGACTCAAAAAAATATTGCTCGATTTTTTTCTGTTTCGAAAATGGAAATTGGGATGTTCTTTCTGTTTCGTCTCCTTATCAGTTAAGAAGGCGGAATGTAAAAAGAACGTTGCTGGTTGGGGGAAACATGATCAAGAAAAACGGATCTGAGAAATAACGGGTCAAATAATGAACGTTGTATAACGCTCTTCAATATGCGTCTGGCTAGATTTACCATTCCAGCCTGGTGAAAAACGGTTAAGAAATTTGTACCAAAAATATAAGTGTTATAACACTACAAGCCTGAACCCGAACCCGATCCCGGCCCGGGTCGGGTCGAGTCGGTGGGTCGGCGTGCGCGTATGTGTGGTGGTTAAGCATGATCTCCCTCCTTACAAAAGAGCATCATTGGGTGCCCAAAGGGCCTAACTTAGCTTCTAAGAATCAAGTATAAATACTTGATTCTTGCATATAATCCTACAATGTGGGACTATTCACATATTGGAGATAATTTACACACTTAGTCAATTTTTTAATAATTCACTTACTTTCAAAATAATTTCCAACATGTACAGTAGAGTGATAGCTATTTATAAAAAATAATTCAAATGGTTTTAAAGTTAGAATATTTTTTTGAAAGAGAAAAGTGCTTACATTAAACATGAGTTCATAACAGTTAGTTAGTTTGCATTATTTGAATTCTAGAGGGGAAGTATTTAGCTTAATAAAATATTGCCAGTGAACAATTTTCTGTTGTCAATGCATGGGAGGATATTTAAAAAAACAATTCGATTTTAAGTTACCAACAATTCTTTTCAAAAGTCGGTCTTGTATTTTGAAGGTACTTTATCCCAACTTTCATATGAGATTGGCATATGAATTCGTACTAATTTACCAATTCGACTGCTTAGTTTTCCAGCATTTTTTGAAATGGGAGCACCTAATGTGTTTATCTCAACCTTTTCGGATTGTGAAGGGGATGACTGCGTAATTGAATGGGTTGATGTTTTGTAGGTTTTGACATTCTTACTTTCTTCTGAGTTGTAATCAAAACAACAAAGGTCACCTACTCCCAATATAAAAAACGAGAAATTTCATGAAGTTTTTTCTCTGTAGAAAAGTGAGACAATAGAAAAAAAGCATATTACATAATTGAAGACCATAATACATATTTTATCTATTAACAAAATCTTAACTATTCATAAGGATAAATTCTGGCAAAGTAACTGAAATGCATCATATATATTAGAAGGTTAACCTTTTCCATGATGAAATCCATAACAATCAGTAATATATAACGCATTTTCCATGATGAAATCCATAACAATCAACAATCTTCAATTTGAAAAAGCACTATTGTCATTTTAATAATATTTTATCATTAATTAAGATGAAGTTGCCAACGTAAAATCATAGCTAGATATCGTATTTATTTGATCGAAATGCTCCCATGTATCTCATCTTTCTGACTTCTATCACAGAAAAAGGTAGTTTGAAACTCTACAAAATGGGAAATGGAAACAATTATAAATAATCCGACATTGTAGTATCAGAAAGCACAAAGTGCAAATCATGCACATTTCCATTAGAATATTCAATAGTCGTTTCATGCGTTATTAAATACAAGATGTGTAAGCCTGTCTTTTTAGAGTTTTTACCATTAGTTCTAAATGTGGAGGGCTCTATTGCTAACCTTTGCATACAGGTTATTTCTATCATCATCTAGTAGAGTACAGTGAATAAAATATAACTGTGCATTCAAGCTATCCAAAATATGAAAGTTCAAGAGATATGTTCCACGAAAAAGAAATCAATAGCTGTTACTAAAGGGAAATTCAAACCATATACTACAAAATAAAAGGATGTTAACAAGCAAATACTGGGGTCAAAAGTTGTAAGAAACTAGAATTGTGAGAAACTAAGCAAAAAGGTTTTATATCATCTTTTTGGGTGCCTTGTTTCATCTAACATGGCTTCAGTTTTATCTAACAAAAATTGCATCAACATCAAAAAACATTGATTCATATTTCACAGTATCATTTGGTTCAAGCAAAAAATGAGAGGCATCAAACGAAAAACGAGAAATACTTGAAATTAGCAAAAATAATGTCCATACACAACAAACATTATGAACGTTGAGTACCCATGGTGAAGAAATTCTAAATTTAGTCATACTTGAAATTCAACTCAATTCAACTAAGAAACACATTTTATATTAACATATGCATTTAGTAAGGTCTTCTAATTTTTTGTTGTCTTCAAAAGCAGATTGATAAATAGTAGAAAAGTTGATGTCATCCACATTTATAGTCAACGGTTTTGGTGTGTGCAAAACCACAAGCCATCCATTATTTTTCAAATCTTTTGAATAGAACACTTGACTCGCTTCTAATGCCAGAACAAATGGCTCATCATTCACTCTATCTTTCGTATTTAATATCTATAAATTAACTGTAATCAAATTTGAAACAGGATCTAACTTACAACCATTGACCTTATCTTCGACCTTTATCCAATAACAATAAAAAATAATTTGCTTTAAGTTAATGTAATCCAACGCAATTATCTTTTGAATAATTGCATAATACATTTTTTATGCTTCCTTGTAATTTTTATCCTTCCCGCTTACTCTAAATTTTGTATTCGCTCTCATACAAACACCACTATCTTGTGTTACCATCAGTTCTTCGTAAGTTTTCGGAGAAAATGTAAATCCATTCGCTTGGTACTTCTATAACTACACGCCTCAAACTTTGACATGTTCACCAATCGCCAAAGACTAGAATCAACATCATTGGTTTTCACAAACTAAAAAACATAATAAGCGAAAAGCATGATCATGACAGTGTATGATCCATTTAAATACACATGAATACATAAGAAAATGTAATATCTCATCACGTAACGAGTAAAACTTTGACAAGTTTCCATGAAATTTACCCTACTTTGAGATTGAGATTTAGTATTTTTCACATATATGTTATACCTCCTTTGATAAACACGTTTCAAAACTTTTATATATGAGTTACTTTACAATAATGAGATTTTGGGATAAGCTAGTGAACTTACTTCTCCCATTCATCCAATCCATCGTACTTATTAAGGACCCATCTACGAAACCTATTCAAACTGCACTTGGGTTAAGGTTATATTTTTACCACTATCTAGAGGTATCTCACTAGAAAACTCATCATCCTCATCTAAAAATGCTTCACGAGTATTTTTATAGGTGCCATCACCTCCTTTTGGCTTATACTCCATGTATTAATAACTAGCTTCTTGTATAATATATCCTTCTGCAATAAACCCTTCAATATATCTTTTGTTGCGTGCATATCCTTTATATGTTTTCATCAACCTATGTAGGTAATCAATTGTAAATAACCAATTACTATTTAGATCGATCAATGATGAACAAAATTGAAATAAATAATTTACCGTTCAAAAGGATACATCCACCTATATCTAATAGGGCCACAAATCAATGCTTCATCGGCTAAATGAACCATAAGGTGGATACCGATATCAAAAAATGCAGGTGGAAGTTTTTTTCAAACACACACATTGCTTCTACTAGACAAGCCTTTGCTTTTAAAAGATGTTCCCTGTTGATCACCTTTGAGCACAAAATATTAAAGAATAGACTTATACGGTGTATAGTATTACGCAGATCCTAATGTTGTGAATAAGAATGTTGAAGCAATACTGGAAGTAATTATTGCATTATGACATGATAATCATGCAACTTCATATTTGTTAGTTCAGAAGGATTGATATTCACGTTGTTGTGGAAGTTAGAAGAGAATCTGCTAGGTACTTTATGGTTTTTCAAAACGGTGCAAAACCGTGTATTTTCTTCTTTGCTCAAAGTGAAAGTTGCCTCTGGTATAGTTATCTTATTTATTTCATGATCTTGCCTTACCCATAATTTTTGTTTCATACCCATGATTTTCAAATCCTTGCATGCATTGATACCGTTTTTTGACTTGTCTTATGACCCATAGTTGTGCTAATGAGATGCTCAATGACATTCTTTTCCATATGCACAACATCAACATTATATCGAACCAAATTTTCTTTTCAATATGGCAAATCAAAGAGGATGGACCTCCTTGAGGAATTACTAGTTTTGGTTCATGACAAGATCATACATGACAAAAAGAAGACAACGGAGGATCTCTAGGCTTAAAGTAACTATTATAGATGTTGATTCTTAGACATATGTAAAATCAATTTTCAAGTTTTCAATTTTTAATTTTTTCTTTACAAACGGAGTTCACTGTGCAATATATGCACAGCCAGTCGACTGACTATTTTTGCCAGTCGACTGACTGTGCATATGCACAACAGTGAACACTGTTTATATTTATGAAATGGAAAATATTTTTAAATATTAAAACACCAGTCGACTGACCCAATATACTAGTCGAATGAACCGGCTTCAACTGCAAAATTTCTGAATGGACATCTTCTTCCATGAAGAGTTGCAATTCATCACCAGTCGTCTCTCTTGGTTGAAACTGTTCACTAAGAGTTGTATCTCTCTGATAACTATATATAGGAGTTATCTCATACTTCATAAAGACCAATTTCTGATTCTAATTCTTTCTATTCTCTCTTGTGATTACTCAAGTGCTCTCATACTCTTCGTTGCTTTGAATCTTTAAGTTATACTCTATATGCTTTGATTCATAGCAATATTCTTCCTTTTTCAACTCTTCACATACTCTTTATACTCTTGAGGAATTGATTATAGGAAGTTTGTAATTTTAATAGACAAATCAGTGTTATCAAGAACACATTAAGTCAACTACATTTATACTTTGTTAAAGTCCTGTTCTGCTGCTCAGGAAAGGGAAAGTCCTCTTCTGCTGCTGAGGCAAAAATCCTGTTCTTCTGCTCAGGTGTTGTTTACCTGTTCCTCCGAGTTAAGTAAGGGTATTGTTAGTTAAAGCCAGAAGTTAGTCTGGGACTGGACGTAGGATGGTTCTCCGAACCAGTATAAAATCTCTGGTGTCATTTTATTTACTGCATTTATATTCCACATTATTTACTGTTTATACTCTGCATTACTGTTTATCCATATTATACGGTCCTATATACACTTTCATTTGGTATCAGAGCAAGGCATCTTATAACCGTTACAAAGTTATCTGATATCTTACTAATATGAAAAGTAACACCAGCACTAACACTAGTTTTATTGAAGGTCAATCCACTGCACGACCTCCATTCTTTAGTGGTTTAAACTATAATTATTGGTCTACTCATATGAGAATCTAAAATGCAATCAAATAGTTTTGAATCATGGAATATCACACAAAATGAATACACTCTTCCTACTGGATAATATTCCACTTGGTCAAACACACAAAAACTAGATGCTACTGCCAATGCTAAAGCTATGAACATGTTATTATGTGCACTAGATAGAAATGAATTTAATCGTGTTAGCATGTGTCAAACTGCTTATGAAATATGGAAAACGCTTAAAATCACTCATGAAGGAACTAACAAGGTCAAACAAAGCAAAATCTCCATGCTCAAAAATCAGTTTCAAAACTTTAGAATGAAACAAGATGAATCCATCAATGATATGTACTCTAGATTTAAGGATATCTATCATTCACTATTAGGATTAGGAGAAAAGTACACTGATTTTGATATTGTATCAAAAATCCTAAACTCTTTAATGGATGAATGGGAAAGAAAAGTCCTGGCTATTGAAGAAGCTAATGACCTCTTTACCATAAAACCTAAAGAGTTAATAGGAAATCTAATGTCTTATGAAGTGAATTTGCAGGAAAAACGAGTACAAGCATAAGATAAAAAGAACATAGCTTTTCATGCTGAAGAAGAAAAAGATGAAGACTCGGATGAAGAAGATCTAGCATTTATTGCCAAAAATTTCAAAAAGTTCTTGAAATTCCGTAAAAATAACAAAAATAATGGAAAAAGGAATTTTCCAAACAAATCATCATCCTTAGTTCTAGAATGTTTCAATTGTCATAAGAATCATATTCAGAAGGAATGCCCAGAATTAAAGAAGAAATATTTCAAAAGCAGAAAAGACAAGAAAAAGAAAGCATTCTCAGTAAATAGGATGATTCAAACACTTCTTCATTAGAAAATAGTAGTGACAGTGAAAACGAGCAAGCAAATGTCTGCTTCATGGCTACTGAAAATGAGGTTAGTGATTTTACTTTTGATGATATGATTGAGATAAATTCGGAGCTAGTTGACACTCTGAAAAATCTCAATAGAAAATATAAGGAGACTCGTGAATATCAGAACATAGCAGAATTCGAAAGAGATATGCTTAAAGATGAGAAGAAAATATTAAAGGAAGAACTTAAAAAATTACAAGAATCATTCTCTAATATCAATTCTCAACTCACTCTTTTGAGTCAAGAAATTGAAACTCAAAAAGAGAAAAATGATGCTCTTGTTTCTGAAAATCATGAACTAAAAACAAAAGTGAAATTGATAGAATTGGATAATACTAGTCTCAAAACTAAGTTAGAAAGCATCACCAAAAATGTTTCAAACTTTAATAAAGGAAGAGAAACATTATCAAAAATTATTGATAACTCTCAATCTGTGTCAAGTAAGAAAGGGTTAGGATATGTTAAGAAAACAACAGCTCCATCTAGAAAGAAAATTAGGAGAAATATTAATCCTACTAAAGTTCAGACAAAAAGGAATTCTTACTCGAAAAGCATAAAAGTTTGGGTTCCTAAAACAAACAACAGTTTGATTAGAAAGAAATATATAAACACATTTTTACAAACTGTTCATAAAAATAAAGATTATATTTTTAAATGGGATACTGAGCCCTCTTGTGTTTGGTTTCCTAAGATTTAACTCTTAGGACCCTATTAAAAAGGTAGGTACCAATATTATATTATATTTTTTGTAGGTCCCACTCAAGAAAAGAGGAAAATGGATACTCGACAGTGGTTGCTAAAAACATATGACAGGAGACAAAGATATCCTATCAAATATTATTTACACAGATGGAGGCTCCGTCACATTTAGAGACAACTCCAAAGGATATATCATCAGCGAAGGCGATGTAAGCAACAATTGTATTTCAAATTTACCTCTTATTTCAAATGTTTTACTTGTCAAAAATTTAAAACATAATTTACTTAGTATAGCCAATTGTGTGACAAAGGATTCAAAAACTTTTTTTGAAAAAAATGTATTATTTTTGATCAAAATCAAAATCTTATCTTTGAAGGAAATAGAGACAGAAATATCTATGTTCTGAATATGAAAATAAAACATAATTCAAGTATGTGTTTAATAGCCAAAGAAAATGATCCTTGGTTATGGCACAAACAACTTTTTCATATTAATTTCCAAACTATAAATAAGCTTTCTAAAAATGATTTAGTAAAAGGTTTACCAAAAATGAATTTTAAAGTAGATCATATTTGTGATGCATGTTAGTTAGGAAAATTAACTAAATCATCTTTTAAATCTAAAAAGGTTATTTCAACCTTACAACCACTTGAATTACTGCATATGGATTTATTTGGACCAACACAAGTACAATCCATTAATCACAGTAGATATGTGTTTGTAATTATTGATGATTTTTCTAGATATACTTGGACTATTTTTATGAAAAATAAAAGTGATACTTTTGATAATTTCAAATCATTGTCAAAAGAATTCAAAATTTTAAAGGTTTGAAAATTAAAAACATAAGAAGTGATCATGGAGGTGAATTCGAAAACGAAGCCTTTGAAAATTTCTGTAAGAAAAAAGGAATATTCCATAATTTTTCATTTCCTAGAACTCCACAAGAAAATGGGGTTGTAGAGTAAAAATAGAACCTTACAAGAATGTGCAAGGACTTTGTTAAATGGAAGTACATTACCAAAACATTTTTGGCTTGAAGCAGTTGCAACAGCTTGTTATGTTTTGAATCGTGTTTCTATTTGACCACTAACAAGAATACTCCTTATGAACTTCTTAATGGACGAAAACCAAATATTTCCTATTTTAAAGTTTTTGGTTCGAAATGTTTTATGTTAAACACAAAAGATCAGCTTGGTAAATTTGATCCAAAATCCAATGAAGGAATCTTTTTAGGATATTCGGATCGTAGCAAAGCTTATCGAATTTATAATAAAAGAACAAATATCATCGAAAAAACTCTTCATGTATCTTTTGATGAGAATTTTAAACCAACTCCGTGTATAATAGATGATGAAGATTTCCTTGATAATTCCACAAATACAAAAACTACAACTTTTGAAATTAATGAAAACATTGCTCACAATAACAATGAATTAAGATCTCTACCTAGAGTATTAAGAGATCGTCCTTCTATTAATGTTATTGGAGAACGAAATTCATCTGTTAGGACAAGAAGTCAATTAAATCAAATGGGTCATGTAGCTTTTCTTTCTCATATTGAACCTAACAATATTAAAGAACCATCTACTGATGAAAACTAGTTAATCTCTATGCAAGAAGAACTAAACCAATTCGAAAGAAATGACGTTTGGGATTTAGTTACACGACCTAGTGATCAATCAGTTATTGGTACAAAATGGGTTTTCAAAAATAAAGCAGATGAACAAGGAAATATTACTAGAAATAAAGCTAGATTAGTTGCTCAAGGTTATAATCAAGAGGAAGGAATTGACTATGAAGAAACGTTTGCTCCAGTCGCTAGACTAGAAGCAATACGAATCTTACTAGCCTTTGCATGTTTTCATAACTTTAAATTATATCAAATGGATATCAAAAGTGCTTTTTTAAATGGTTGTATAAAAGAAAATATTTATTTTGAACAACCTTCATTATTTATACACGAACAATTTCCTGACCATGTCTATAAATTCAAAAAGGCTTTATACGGTTTGAAACAAGCACCCCGTGCTTGGTATGACGTCTTAAAAGTTATTTAATAAATTCTGGTTTTGAAATTGGAAAGGTTGATCAAACTCTTTTTATTAAAAGAAATAAGCATGATATCTTAATTATCCAAATATATGTTGATGATATAATTTTTGGCTCTACAAATGAAAAGCTTTGTCAAGAATTTTCTAAGATAATGACAAATGAATTTGAAATGTCACGTATGGGTGAGTTAAATTATTTTCTTGGTTTACAAATAAAACAACTAGAAAATGGTATTTTTATTAATCAAGAAAAATATTGTAACAATCTAATTAAACGCTTTGGTATGGAAAATACTTCTACCAAACCAACTCCTATGAGTACAACCATACATCTTGATAAAGATGAAAATGGAAAAAGCATTGACCAAAAATTATATCGAAGTATGATTGGATCGTTACTATATTTAACAGCTAGTAGACTTGACATAATGATGAGTGTTTGTTTGTGTGCACGACAAGCAGATCCCAAAGAATCACATTTACGAGCAGTGAAATGCATATTACGATATCTTAATAAAACCAAGGACTTTGGACTATTCTATCCAAAGGAATGTCCTTTTGAATTGGTATCATATAGTGATGCTGATTTTGGAGGAAGCCGGACAGATAGAAAAAGTACAAGTGGGACTTATCATTTTATTGGACGATCTCTTATATCGTAGTCTAGTAAGAAACAAAACTGTGTTTCATTATCGACATGTGAAGCAGAATATATTTCTGCCGCTCTGGTATGTGCTCAAGTTATATACATGCAACAAACACTACAAGATTTTAGTTTTAATTTAACTAAATCAACTATTTACTGTGATAATTCTAGTGCTATTAATTTATCTAAAAATCCTGTTAATCACTCACGAACAAAACACATTGACATTCGCCATCATTTTCTTCGTGATAATATTGAGAAGGATTTGATAAATCTAGAATTTGTTTCCTATGATAAACAATTGGCAGATATATTTACAAAACCTTTAAACGAAAATACTTTCGTTAATTTAAGATGAGAGTTTGGTATTATTTCTTTTAAAAAATTATAAAATTATATATATATATATATATATTCGTTGCTTCTAATAACACATCTTGGCAAAATATATATACATATATATACACATACATACATACATACATACATACATATATATAACTTTCACTCAAATTTTATCAAAACAAAAATAAAAAATTTATGACTCTAGCAAGACTTGAACTCATAACCACTGCTATGTTGTCAAATACTTCTTACCGTTTGAGCTATGATTGTTTCTTATTTCACGTAGAAGATTGGTTCTATTTATTCTGAATATTTCCGTTCAAAAACAAAATGACATAGCCACCGGGACTTGAACTTGGGTCTCCTAGCTGGTAGCTCCATAGCTTACCAGTTATGCTATGATTGCATTTCCTGCTGAGTCATATGTTTCATACGTTCTTAACCATATATCCTTCAATTATTCTCACCCACTATTTTTTTATTTATCTCTGGTTATTAACTATTGAAGGTCTATAACCATTCATTCTAAGCTCATATTCAACTATATAAACTGCACTCTTCTCATTTATTAATCATCATTACAAATTTTTTAAACAATCTTTACAAATTAAATCTTCTCATCAATGGCCTCTCAAAACTCTCATGATTCCTCAAACTCAAAATTATCCTTTGCTACTCCAACCTCCTCGAGTAACTATAATTCATCCAGTAGCTCGACACCATCATTGCTAACTCCTACCCCTATTCATGAACCAGGAAGATTTCACACCGGATTTTCACCAAAACCAAAGAAGTCTCAAAGATCGTTGTTTCTTTCTCCAAAAACAAAAACAAAAATTGATGAAATCCATCACTACCAACAGGAACAAGTCAATTTACAGAGAGAAATGTTTTACGAACAGTGGATGAATTCAAATCGTCTTAGCCTTATAGAATCTATTGCACTTAAATTTTGTGGCAAATCATCTAAGCATGATGTTGTTCAACCTTCAACATCCCGTCAACCAAATTCATCCGGCTGGAATAACCGGGAACAATCTCCACCTCAACCTCCGGCATCTCCAAACTCAAGGGAATGCCAAAATTATTGGTCTCCTTTGCAACCTTATGTTGAGAATACGAAGGTTGAACCACAAGAATCCTCTCCAAAAACTCCAAAATAATTATCATTTCTTGTATATTATTGTTCCTGATTATTTGTATTCCAATTATATATTTGCTTGTTTATAAAATTTTGTTTTCTCAGCTTCACTGCATTTTTTAATTCCAGTCAGTCGATTGAAATTGCAAGCCAGTCGACTGAATGTAGGTGATCAAAACTCTCGAAAAACCAGTCAGTCGACTGACCTAACACGTTCAGTCGACTGGTTGTTCAAAATTTTGGCAAATTTCAGTACACCAGTCAACTGAATGCTTTTACCAGTCGACTGGTTGTGTGAAAACTGCCTCTACCTTCCCTATTTACTTACCTTTTTTCCAAATTTCACTTTACTCTTCTCAGTTTTCACCCAAATCTATTTCGCCCACAAACCCTAAATTCCCAATTACACTCAATTTTTTCACTAAAAACTCAATCAAGTGGCTCCTCCAAAACGTCAAAGACAAGGCTCTTCTTTCGTCGATCCTACCGATGCCCAAATTGCACAATGGTTATACAATGAGGTAGCAGTAACAAGATGGCATAAAATGAAAAACTCAAGGATCTTTAAAGGTTCATTCATGGTCTACAGCGATTTCGTGGCATATGGTTTATAAGAACTTATGCGTCGATCCGGATTGGAATCTCTACTTGACTTGAGTGCCAATTCTCACAAGATCAACCACCTCATGGTAAAATTATTCTATGCTAATTTAAATCTTCCTCATCAACGTCCATCGAATAGGGTTGATTGTGTTTGGTGTTTAGTGTGTGGTCAACAAATATTCTTCTCCTTAGATCGAATGGCACACATACTTCAAACTCCCAATCATGGCATTCCACTAGATGATGTCGAATGTAATATTCGACAAAGGGATCAGATTTGCCATACGTTTATGGGGGATAATATGATGGAACAAAAATCTATTCTCCTTCGACCAAAAGCTAGAATTCTTCACAAAGCTTTAATGCGGAGTATACTTCCAAGAACAGGGTCATATGAACTTATCTACCTAGAAAATTTCAAAGCTTTATATGCGGTATGGGGAGGAATTAAAGTAATTGGCTACGAAGAATTTTGGATGAGTTTCTCTCCTTCAACAACGGTAACATGAGAACAATTTATTTCGGTGAATATATAATGTGATTGCTTTTAAATGTGGGAACACCTCAACCAGAATCCAAAACTTCTTCCGTTGGAGTTATCAACATTCGCACAATAAGCCTTATGAAACTACCGTTAGCTCCTCCGTCATTTACCTCCTATGAAGAATGGCTTCAGCAACATCAACGTCAATCAGGTGGACCAATTATACAAGAACGAACATCTCATCCCGAAGAAGACGACGATATTCGTCTTGCACAATCAGCAAGTTTGCGAGAATCCGTCGAGATCCTTTCTAGAAATCAGCAAATACTAGGATCTAGTTTAAAGAAAGTAGATAAAAAATTAGACAAAGTAAAAGGATTCTTTTCTATCCTATGGGATGCAATTTCATGTTCGTCTTCCACAACTGCTTCTTCAATAGCACACAGTAAACGTCCAGAACCAAGATTTACATGGTCAACTTCCGAAGAGCATACTAGTAGTGATACTAGTGGCACAGGAAGTGGTGCTCATGGAACTTCTAGACCCAAAAAGGAGCCTGCACCAGAGGGAGATGAGTAGGTTCTTTTGGTAAGTAAGTTAGATATGAATTATTTATAACTCTATTGACAATTTAAACATATTAAATCTTGCAACTTATTTATTTATTGAGACTTGTACTAAATAGTCTCTTTTATATTTATTTATTCTGCACTTTTCTTTTATATTTTTGTTTGCTGTATCTCCTTTTGTCGATGACAAAGGGGGAGAAAAAGTATGTGCACTAACATATTAGATGCAGGAAAAAGATATCATACATTCAGGGGGAGAAATATTTTCTCTCTAACATATATACAGGCTTTCATTAATCAAAAAGGGGGGAGAATATTGAATTACTAGTTTTGATTCATGACAAGATCATACATGACAAAAAGAAGACAACAGAGGATCTCTAGGCTTAAAGTAACTATTATAGATGTTGAGTCATAGACATATGTTAAAATCAATCCTGAATTTTCAATTTTTTATTTTTTTAAAAACAGAGTTCACTGTGCAATATATGCATAGCCAGTCAACTGACTGTTTTTGTCAGTCGACTGACTATGCATATGCACAGTAGTGAACACTATTTATATTTTTGAAACGGAAAATATTTTTAAATATTCAAACACCAGTCGACTGACCCAATATACCAGTCGACTGAATCGGCTTCAACTGCAAAATTTCTGAATGGACAACTTCTTCCATGAAGAGTTGCAATTCATCAACAGCCGTATCTCTTGGCTGAAACTCTTCACTAAGAGTTGCATCTCTCTGATAACTATATATAGGAGTTATCTCATACTTCATAAACACTAATTTCTGATTCTAGTTATTTCTATTCTCTCTTGTGATTACTCAAGTGCTCTCATACTCTTCATTGCTTTGAATCTTTAAGTTATACTCTATATACTTTGATTTATAGCAAAATTCTTCCTTTTTCAACTCTTCACATACTCTTTATACTCTTGAGGAATTGATTATAGGAAGTTTGTAATCTTAATAGACAAATCAGTATTATCAAGAACACATTAAGTCAACTACATTTATACTTTGTTAAAGTCCTGTTTTGCTGCTCGGGCAAGGGAAAGTCCTCTTCTGCTGCTGAGGCAAAAATCCTATTATGCTGCTCAGGTGTTGTTTACCTATTCCTCCAGGTTAAGTGAGGGGATTGTTAGTTAAAGCCAGAAGTTAGTCTGGGACTGGACGTAGGATGGTGCTCCGCACCAGTATAAAATCTCTGGTGTCATTTTATTTACTGTATTTATATTCCGCATTATTTATTGTTTATACTCTGCATTACTGTTTATCCATATTATACGGTCCTATATACACTTTCACTCCTATACCATGTAGGAACATTGTTAAGGTCTTCATAATCAGTTTTCTTTTCTAATTTTTGATTAATTTCTTGTTTGTTTTTACCAACTTTCATCTTGATATTAGCTACATTTTCTCAACTTGATAACCATTCAATGGCCATGAAGGATGACGATATTCTTGTACGTAATTGAAGTTTGATTTATCGTCTCAAAACTTATGTTTGGAAGGAAGAAATCTTCGACGTCCTATGTAACGCATCTTCTTACTTTCAAAAAGATAATAAGAACAAGTATCTTCCCCACAAATAAGAAATGCAAAATAGCCATGAGTTGTGCACCCCAATAAATACCAGAGTGCAGGATGATCATGAATTGTCCATAACATCCTAGCTCTCATTGTGAACTTAGAATTATTAATTGAGTCAAATTTAATGAATCCTTTCCATAACTGCTTTAACTCGTCTATCAGCAGTTGCAAATAAACATCAATATCCTTCCCTGGTTGTTTTGGTCCGTAAATCAACAATGTCAACATTGAGAACTCCCATTTCATATACATGGATGGAGGAAGATTGTATGGTACTATAATTACTGGCCAAAAACTATAATGTTTAGCTAGAGATGCATGTGGATTGAAACCATTCGTTGTTATTCCAAGCTTCACATTTCATGGTTTAGCAGCAAATGTTTGATCAAAAGAATCTACAGCTCACCATTGAGAAGTGTCACGTGGATGACGCATTACAACCGAGTCAGACATGGTATAAGCATGCCAAGTCATAGCATCTGTTATCCATGGTATGGTATACAGTCTCCTCAATATAGAAATTAAAGGGTAATGTCTCAACGTCATTTGAGGTACTTTGGTAGCTCTTCTCTCTTCATTGAATGTTGTCTTATACCTTGGTTCGTTGCAAATTGTACAAGAAACCCTATTTGCATCATCTTTCTAGTAAAAAATGCAATCACTGATATATGCATCATAAGTTTTGTAATCCATCTCAACTTGTTTAATCATCTTCTTTATGTCGGGATACTTTGTAGGTAGCGTGTTACCTTAAGGGAGTAACTTCTTTATAAATTCAAGGAGTACAGTCACACCATTGTCAGAAAAGCCATACCGAGTTTTCAAGTTATTCAGCTTCACAATGGCATATAAATTTGTTATCCCTTTTGGACATGAAGGATACAGTGGCTTTTTTGTAGGATCAATTTCACCCTAGAGGGGGGGTGAATAGGGTGATACTATTAATTATAAAAATTTAATGTGGAAGTATATAAAAAATAATTTCAACATAGATGTAATAGAATAATAGCAGCACAGATAATAGCAGAATAGTAAATGCAGAAAATAGAACACATAGATTTACCTAGTTTCGGCAAAACTCTGTCTACGTCCTTCCCCTAAAGGTTTCTACTAGAAATTAAGCAGTCAGACGCTTATATAAGTAAATTCGCGACACCCGCTATCGACTAGCCATAACTCTACGCTCAAAACCCTACAACAACTCAGCCACTGAGTTGCGAATTCTCGAACAACACCACCGTAGTTCGTCCTTAGTCACACGACTAGAAATTACAATTGTTCAAAAGAGAAAAATACAAATTTAAACACAACTTAAAATCAAAACCCTAATTTTAAAATTATAAGGCCAAAACCGCATATAATAACTAGCCATAAATAATACGTCCCTCTTCTCCTTTTTATTTTATTGGCCTGCTTCCTTGTTCTTCGATGACTTTGGCCTCCTTTCGTTTACTCGAAAATTAGGGCTTTGAATATATTGAAGATGCCGAATTTAGTAGCTCGATCGAATGATTTACGTCCTTACTTTATCGATCGATTCTCTCTTCTCTTAGCATATGGCTCCTTCAAATTCGATCGAGTTCGAACTTGCTTCGGTATGTAATTTGTTACTTTTGCTTTACTGTTTTTGCATACTTGAACTCGATCGATGATTCGAGTTGAATGATTGTTATTTGTTGCTTGAAATCGAATGATTTAGGCCGATGATGTATTAGGGTTTATATAGGATTTGAATTCCCATTTCTTAGTTCGTATGATAAATTGTTCGGTCGTTTGACTTTATTGGATGTTTATGATGATTTCTGACTTTGTCAATTTCGCATATTTTTTACTTGATTCCTATAGTATTGATTTCTGACTTGGTATGATTTCTTGGCCACCACGATTTGTGGGCCTTTGACTATGGTCAATTGCTCACGGCTTCGACTTGAATTTTGATATTTTGATAAATTTGATTCTACGTCGATTTTATGAAGCTGTTGCTCTTACAGATATTCCACCTTGACTTCGGCATGACTTTATATTTTTGAAATTTCCTGGTTGTATGTGTAGTAGCCTTGCTTGTGCATATTGATGTTGTTGAGCCACCGAGTCAGTTTGCATTATTAACTTGGTTACTCTCCAGTTCCATGTTGCTACCTCTGTTTCACTTTTGTTCAAACTGTACACTAGTTTTGTACTGGTGCATTTTGTTGTTCAGTCTGGACGTGTGGTTCTGGTTTTCTCTACATTATGTTTAGTTGCTTTTTGTAGTGTGATTTTGATACCTGCCCTTATACATATGTATATTGCACCATTGTTGTCACACTGGTAGTTTGAAACTGTTACATGTAGTGTGCACTGCTTTTGATGTCTGGTGTTGTTTGGAACATGTGACTTGTTTGCATCGGAGTACATTCATATTGTATTGATTTGGTATTTGCTTTTTGAGATGTGCCTCGAGCCGCTGTCTTCACTGCAACCATATTGTGATTGTATGTTGTATTTGCATGGATGTGTATGTTAAGAATTTCATTATCTCCACATTTGCCTTTTCATGTGTGGTTTGGACTTGATCGAGTTGGTAGCTGGACATGATTCACTTGTTCCATATGAGTCTATTTCATTGCACTGTCATATGGTCATTTTGTTCATGTTGCATAAAATATTGTACTGGTGTATGCTTCGTTTGTACTGAATCACTATTTGTATCAATCCAAATGATTATGCATATGTATGTTGCATCAATGTTCTTGTTTGCTGCCTAGTCGATGCTTTTGAGATATAGCCTCTATTTTCATGTGCACGACCTGAACTTTGGTCGAGGCTTGATTTATGTGTCTTTACCATTTCAATTGAATTTGCACTTGTGTTGAATCCAGTTTTAAAGCTCGGGTTTGACCTTGTGCTCGTGTCGTGACTTTATTTGTATTGCACTGGAGTCGAACCTTGCTTTTCATTTGGGTTTGACCTGTGCTCACCTGTCCCTGTAGTTTTATCAAGTGTATATATCAATATGCACGGCCTTGTGGCATGTATAGTGATCACTTTGCATGTCACAAGTTGTTCGTATATGATGAATTCAAAAATGAAATGATGATGAACAACCTAAATAACAAAGGAAAATAATATTTTCAAAATACATTTTATTTTATACTGCAAAAATATTTTATTTTCAATTTTACTGCGCTAGTGTACTTTTTTGCAAATTGCTCAGATGCTAGATTCAAGTTGAAGATTAAATACGAGTGAATGAGCAATATGTAGTGAGGACAATTATGTAAATTGAAATGTGATGTAATCGAAATTGTATACATATAGTGAGAGCTTAAATGTGTACTATTCAAAACTATAATAAATATTTTTTTGAATAAAATATCTATTTGAATTTAAACTTTGTGTTATTTATTTTATTCAGCAAAATTTATTTAATTATGTGAAAAATAAAATAATACATTAAAAAATATATTTAAATGAATATATGTATATATATATATGTTTATTATCATCAAACAAAAATCATATACTCTCATATTCAACAATCTCTCTCTTTTGATGATAACAAACATACATTTAAGATTTTGAATTTATTAAATGTATTTGATTATTCGATTTTCTTCCCCTATTTGAATGCTCCCTCTCTACACAAAGCTCCCCTTCATATATGCATGAATAAAAATATGCAAATGATCTTGGACGCAAAGAGAAAATATTTGACCTTTATTTGTTAAAATCTTAACTTTTCTCTCTCCCTTTTGTTATCAGCAAAAGAGTAGTAGTGTTGGAAGAATAGAGATAAAGTGATAGTCATCGATACAGTATTAAAACTCAATCAAATGTAAATATTAAATTTCAATAAAAAATCAAACAAAAATCATAAATACATTGTTAGGAGCATGTTCCACTTTAGAATGATAGAAATGGTGTCATCATATAAAACCATGCAGTTGTGTCTATTTGTGTTATATTTATTTTAGGAATTTGAATATCTACTAACCATGTATAACCGTTAGGACTTTTAAATGAGATTAGTAGTATTCCAATTTTTTTAATAAAAAAATGAATTCAAGTATCTTCTAACCACGCATAACCATGAGGGCTTTTAAATGGGATTAGAATCGACTTGTCTATTTAATAAATCAATTTTGATATGCGTTCCATACAGGAATAACCGTGAGGACTTTTAAATGAGTATGGAAGCACGTAATAAAAAATTCCAAGTAGTTCACCCATGCATAACCGTGAGGACTTTTAAATGAGAGTGAATACTTTGGATCTTCTTTTTTAAAAAAGAACATATATAAAGTGAAAATCGAATGATTTCTTGTTTAAAATACAATATATGAACAAATTATATTGAATTTTGATGAGTCATGGTCGTTAGAAATATGATAGAAATAGAGATGGTTATGGAATTTTTACCAACAAAAAGTTTTTATAACTCTTGTTCAAATTTCTAAAGAAATTTGCTAAATATACTGTCTCAAGTTATAATATATGATTAATATCAACACTCATCACTTTTTTAGTTACTATTTATCTTTTTGATAATTAGTAGGGAGTCAGATTAGTGAATGTAATCATCTAAGATCAAATCCAAAAATATTATAAAATAAAATATTTTAAAATGACTAATCTAAAAACAAGGTCAAAAATGATTATCTAGAAGGGGTTTTATAAGAAAATGTCTGCAATTTGAAAATTGTTTGAAGTGAAAAATATGCAGATATTTTCTTTGAAAAACAATGCAGTTGCTGAATATCTCAAAATAAATCGCGTTCCACTAGTAGTTTTTCTATCAACTAGATTACCAGTATAATCTACATTTGAATTTCTTTTCACTCAAAATTATTATTTGTTTGATGTCATAGACCAGACCGTGAGGTATGCAACAAAATATCTCAAAATTATTTTTAACAGCTTTTAATGAAACTGAATTGAAGCCGCGCAAGTTTAACTATGGTGACCATAGTGTCAGCAATAAAGTAACTAATATATCCACGTGTATTACGAGTAATCATCAATCATTAAAACATTATCAGTAGTCCATACAAATAGTTCAAAGATGATTGGTTAACATTTTTGCTCAAATCAGAAAAAAATAAGAATAAGTCAAACAAGAGTAAATCAAAATCAAAATCATCATTTATTTTATTGGCTGATTCAAATCAAATTATAGTGCATATTATCACATTAATATATCGTTCAAGATGAATATACCATTACCTCTCTTACCATTACGATAATTATTCATTGTTGCCCATTGTGATTCTGTCACCTTTGTACTAGACTAAGGAACTTTGATTTGTCGCCCATTTTGTTTCTGGAACAGCCAAAATCCAGATAACACTGTTGTTGTTGCTTAGCCTGCCACCACATCTATAGGAGAGAATATTTTTGTGACCTATTTGTTTTTATAGGTCCTTGGTTGTTAGTGGAAAAAGATTTTAAACAATTTTGTGGAGACCCAGAGCTATTTATATATGTTCCTTTTGGCATCCAGATTTGTTTAACATTTAGGGATTTTATATTTGTGCCTTTTGGAACCCAAATTGGAATGGTTTTCACAATTTTAGGTCTATACCAACAAATATTTCGATTGTGTCCAATTTTTCTACAAATAGTGCACTCGGATTTAACTTGATTAATTTTGCTTCTAACATATTCAAAGTCAGTATACTCATGTCTTTGTCTATCAGTATTAATAGTTTGTTTTCCTATTAGCATATTCAATGATCTTTCACTTTTGAAAAATTTTCCTAAGGTTATTGACAGTTGTTGGACTTGTGTTTTGAGGGATATATTTTCATTCAATAATTGTGTGCACTTTTTAATAGAATTATCTCTTCGAGTATTTTTGCTTTCTTTGAAAATCAAAATTTCATTTTTCAAGCGATTTAATTTTAATTTCTGATTTTTTAATTTCTTCTTCAAATGTTGGACACTTATCACACTTAGGATCCTACTTTGATAGTTTTTAACTAAACGGTCAAGTTGTTTATTTGATTCTATTAAAGTATCTATTTGTGATTCAATTTTAGTGTATTTCTCCGTAAGTCTTTCAAAACAGCCATTTACTTCATGGAAATACATAAATAATTCTGAGTGAGTGAGTTTTGATACCTCGCATGGCTCATCCTCATCGTTATCGATCATATCACCTCTAATGCATAGATATGCTTTCTCACCCTCACTTCTAGTGCCTTTATAATCATTATCGCTTTATTCCACGTGGTGCAAAATTTCTCCTTTTTGATTTCTTTTCTAGGCCGTGTCGACTTTAAGGACAATTGGGCTTAATGTTTTCGGGTTTATTGCACTTATGACAGATGATCTACCGTTCTTCTGGGTTATCTAGTGCTTTGAATATTTTTCTTTTCAATTTTTGATTTAGAGCTGGATTTCTGTATTTGCGGTTCCACTTTTTGAATCTCTTCATTAGCAGTGCCAGCTCAACTGCTCCATCATCATCCTCATCACTACTGCTTTTTACCAATTCTATTAAGCTTGTTTCTTTAACTGAGTCGATTGAGGAGGATTTCTCATTGCTATTGACTTTTGCACCATATATTGCATCAAAAATATTCCATACTTCCTGTGCACTTTAACAATGAGGGATAAAGCTAAAATTTTCTTGATTAATATGAGAATATAATATATGCATAGCAAGAGCATTAATCGGGATAATTTTCTCGCATGTTATATCACACCCATTTTCAATAATATCCCAACATTTAACATTAACGGATTTTAAATAAAATTCCACTTTTAATTTCCAATTCAAAAAATTTGTTCCATTAAAAATAGAGGGATAATACTACGCCAACCCTCAGCAAAAGAAGCCATTTTAAAATTTAAATTTGTAAAGAATTGGTCTTTGAAAAATCAAACTTTTTTTAAACAAAAATGGCTTTTGAACCTCGCTTTGATACCACTTGTAGGATCGATTTCACCCTAGAGGGAGGGTCAATACGGTGATACTATTAATTATAAAATTTAATTCGGAAGTATATATAAATAATTTCAATATAGATTTAACAGAATAATAGCAGCACGGATAATAGCAGGATAGTAAATGCAACAAATAGAACACATAGGTTTACCCTACTTTGGCAAAACCCTGCCTATGTGCTGCCCCAAGGTTTCTACAAGAAATTAAGCAGTCGGACGCTTACACACATAAACTCGCGACACCCGCTATCGACTAGCCTTAACTTTACGCTCAAAACCTTGCCACAACTCAACCACTGAGTTGTGAATTCTCAAACTACACCATCGTAGTTCGTCCTCTAGTCACACGACTAGAAATTACAATTGTTTAAAAGAGAAAAATACAAATTTAAACACAAACTAAAATCAAAACCCTAATTTTAAAATTATTGGCCCAAAATCGTATATAATAACCTGCCCATAAATAATACGCCCCACTTATCCTTTTTATTTTATTGGGCCGCTTCCTTGCTCTTCGATGGCTTAGGCCTCCTTTCGTTTACTCAAAAATTAGGGCTTTGAATATATTGAAGACGCAGACTTTAGTAGCCCGATCAATGATGATTTATGTCCTTACTTTGTCGATCGATGCTCTCTTCTCTTAGCACACGGCTCCTTCAATTACGATCGATTTCGAACTTGGTTCGGTATGTAATTTGTTGCTTTTTCTTTATTGTTTTTGCTTACTTGAACTCAATCGATGATTCGACTGAATGATTGCTCTTTGTTGCTTAAACTAGAATGGTTTAGGCCGATGATGTATTAGGGTTTATATAGGTTTTGAATTCCTATTTCTTCATTCGTTTGATAAATTGCTCGGCCGTTTGACTTTGTTTGGATGTTTATGATGATTTTTGACTTTGTCAATTTCGTACATTTGTTACTTGATTCCCACGGTGTTGATTTCTGACTTGGTTTGATTTCTTGGCCACCATGATTTGTTGGCTTTTGACTACGGTCAATTTCTCACGGCTTCGACTTGAGTTTTGATATTTTTGATTAATCTGATTCTGCCTCGATTATTTTAAAACTGCTGCTGTTACAAATATTCCACCTTGACTTCGGCCTGACTTTTGAAAGTTTGTGTTGTATTATGTAGTAGCCTTGCTTGTGCATATTGATGTTGTTGAGCCACCGAGTCAGTTTGCATTATTAACTTGGTTAGTCTCTAGTTCCTTGTTGCCACCTATGTTTCACTTTTGTTTGAACTGTACACTGGTTTTGTACTAGTGCATTTTGTTGTTCAGTCTAGACATGTGGTTCGGGTTTTCTCTGCATTGTGTTGAGTTGCTTTTCATAATGTGGTTTTGATACATGCCCTTATAAATATGTATATTGCACCACTGTTATCACACTGGTAGGTTGAAACTGTTACATATAGTGTGCATTGCTTCTGATGTCTGGTGTTGTTTAGAACATGTGACTTGTTTGCATCTGAGTACATTCATGTTGTATTGATTTGTATTTGCCTTTTGAGTTTTAGCCTCGAGCTGCTGTCTTCACTGCAACCATATTATGACTGTATGTTGTATTTGCATTGATATGTATGTTGAGATTTTCATTGTCTTCACATTTGCCTTTGCATGTATGGTCTGGACTTGCTCGAGTTAGTAGTTGGACTTGATTCACTTGTTCCACATGAGTCCATTTGCATTGCACTGTCACATGGTCATTTGTTCATGTTGCATAAAATATTGAACTGGTGCATGCTTTGTTTATACTAAATCACACTTGTATCAATCCATATCATTGTGCATATGCATGTTGCATTAATGTTCTTGTTTGTTGCCTGGTCGATGCTTTTGAGATATAGCCTCTATTTTTATGTGTACAACTTGAACTTTGGTCGAGGCTTGATTTATGTGTCTTAACCATTTCAATTGAATTTGCACTTGTGTTGAATCCAGTTTTAAAGCTCGAGTTTGACTGTATACTCGTGTCGTGACTTTACTTGTCTTGCACTTAAGTTGAACCTGGCTTTTCATTTTGATTTGACCTGTGCTCACCTGTCCCTGTAATTTTGTCAAGTGTATATATCGATGTGCACGTCCTTGTGGCATGTACAATGATACACTATGTATGTCACAAGTTGTTCGTGTATGATGAATTCAAAAATTAAATGATGCCGAACAACCCAAATAAGTGAGGCAAATAATTTTTTCAAATACATTTTATTTTATACTGAAAAAATATTTTATTTTTAAATTTTACCGTGCCAGTGTATATTTTTGCAGGTTGCTCAGATGTTGGATTCAAGTTGAAGATAAAATACGAGTGAATGAGAGATATGTATTGAGGACAATTATGTAAATTGGAATGTGATGTAACCGAAATTGTGTATATATATAGTGAGAGCTTAAATTTGTACTATTCAAAACTGTAATAAATATTTGTTTGAATGAAATATCTATTTGAATTTAAACTCTATGTTATTTTGTAACAACCCGCATATTTATCGATTTTATATTTAAATATTTTATCGATACTCGGAATTTAGTCCGAAAAGCTACTTTTTGCGTACGGTCGAATTAGGACTCGGGACCACCTCCATTGAGTTCAAAATGCCGTTTGCGACCTTTTGAGTATAAACTTTGATATATTTGGAGTTAGTCAAAAATTTGACCTTTTTCACTTTGGGTTTGAATTTGGGTTCAGCCCACTAGCCAACTTATACTCAAAACTGAACCACTCTTCCCCATTCACCCTCACTTCTTCCTCTTTTCAGTTCTAAGGCAACAATGGTGGGAGAGATTGGAAATTAGAACTCCAAAACCCTAGTTCCTCTTGCAACCTCAAATTCCTAGCTCCAAATTCAAGAGAACCCATTGGTAAGCATTCTCTTCTTCTTCTCCAACTTAATCTCTTACCAATTTCAGAAATTCCTAAACCTAATTTTGGGAATGTTCTTGTTTTGAGCATAGATTCAAGCTCATTTGGGTTGTGTTGAAGAGAGGTTGAATCTCCATTTGCTTTCAAGCTTCTTCTTGTTTGATTTTGTAAAAAGGTGAGATTTTTATCTCACATCTTTGTCTATAATTATCTTCAATTGTTAGGTATGAATTCCTAACGTTTATTCGTGTGCAATTGATTTTGGTTTGGATCGATTTCGTGTATATTCCAATTTTTGGTGTTTTGGTCTAATTTATGAAAATCCTATTATGGATATTTGGACATTGATATTTGAGGCGTATCGAAGAGCCGTTTAGGCTGGGTTGTCGTTCGACGTAATTCCTTAGTCATCGCCATTTCCTCGTTCGATCGTTTTCGATATTCGTTTGGCCATTTTTGGCCTAGGTTCAGGGAATGCCCTGAACCCCAAATTCAGACGTCTGAAACGTAATATTTAGACGTCTGAATATTGTTCTGGGAAGATTTATATTCCCAGATTCAGACGTCTGAATATATGGTTTCAGACGTCTGAATTGGTTCATTTGAAACCAGAAAGGAAATAGGCTAAAAAGTGCCTATTTCAGACGTCTGAAACACATGATTCAGACGTCTGAATTATGTTCTGGAAATCTTTATATTTCCAGATTCAGACGTCTGAACCACTTGTTTCAGACGTCTGAAACTGCAGTGTTTTGCCTGCTTGCCTATTCGCTTGAGAATTCCAATTTAAATCGATTCGTGATGACCCTATTTGTTGTTATCATTTATTATGCCTTTGATGACTCCTATTTAGGGATTTTTGAATGTCCATTTCGATGGATTCTTTATCGGTTTCTTTGGATTTTATTCACGTCTTCGAATGTGAATTTTAGTGATTGATTGTTCTTACAATCTTCTTTGTGATTTGTCACTTTAAAAATATAAAGGTTTTCTATACTAGTAGTAAACATCAAAACTCTTTCCTCAAACGATTTCAATACTATTTTAATACCAAACTCGTTTATAAAACCGTTTTCCAATCTATTAGTATATACAAACCTTTACCTCACTCGTATGAGAAATCTAATTAAACGACTTAGTAAAACAAGTGGTATGAAACGCTTGCGTTCACTTTGTTGGTTAATTCTTGGACTTGTTCAATTGAAACTCTTGTGACAATTTTCTAGTGGAGATCTACAATTTGTTCGTAAATATTTAAGTTAAGCTAGTGGTTATGGGACATGATGCTAAGCTCATATATTTACTAGCTTACTGTAATCGACACTTCTCGTTGATCATGCCGATCATCTTTGTGATTTAGACTAGCAATGTGCGATGTCTCTTTGTCTAGGAGGGAGACTAAGCCCCATTTTGTGGAGTTTCGACTCAATTTGGTGGGGTAGCAACGCATGGTCTTCGGGCCGTTTGTGGAGCTTCGGCTCAATTTGTGATGGTTAGCAACCATGGAATTAGCGTTCCGTTTGTGATACACGTGTTGGTGGGCTTTATGCTCCCGTTTGTGATAGGCCTTCCCCCTTTTTGTGATTTCTGGATTTCTTGAGATGATTTCTAGAATTTGTGCTTCACCAATTTTCGTGATTTCCATTGATAAGTTTTATCAGTATTTGTGCATTAGTGAATTTGTGTGTCACTGACTTTTGTGATTGGCATTGATATAATTGTCAATATTTATGCTTTGGTGAACGAAATGAGGAGTATGACATTTCTTTGATTCTTGTGTAGATTTGGTGATATTGATTAATCTCTCGTTGATTTTCAATTACTTATATATACCACAGCTTGGCATTGTGATTATTATGTGTTTAGTCAGATCTCTTATTCTATATCGTTTCATCTGATATTTATAGTTAGACTGATCCGTTTATTATTTTCTTATTAAATAATACTCGAGTCAGACCGAGATGTTACAAATGCTTCTGCTTGACTTCTCCCCTAGGATTCATTACTCTGACTTTTGGCAAACTACTTAGATTAGTAGTTTATTTTGTTGTATACACTTGAGATATAGACTCATAGATGTATTCTTTTGTATAGCACATGTTGCTATTTTTTTGTGTTATGGTGGATCTTTCTGACCACTACCCTGATGTACACTTTTATGTGTAATATTCATATCTTATTCCGCCTTTGTGATATGAATGATCCGTGACTGATTTATGTTATGTTTATTTCTATATTTGTTTCTGAAGATATTACAGCCACTGTGTAGTAGCTTTGAGTTTGTGTCGGTATGTCGGATTGTTATACTATCTGACATATCAATGCTTGCGCAAAGCAATTACACGGATGGTCGCTCCTCAACAGCCTTATTCTCCATGCTAGTTGACAGCATTCACCGTAATGTTCTTGGCTAGCATGGGTATAGAGGTGGGGCGTCACAGCTTGGTATCGGAGCCAAGCTTTGGAACAATATGGAATAATATAACAAGGATCATCGTCCTAAGTCTACCTTAGGATTCGTGCTTTAGGATTTTATTCGGGTCTACGTACCGTCCTATCCTATTTTCTTTTATGATTCCTTGTTTTATCTATCAAGAATTGCTTGATATTGAATTTGGTGAATAACCTTTTTCTTCTTCTTCTTTCTTTCTAAGGAAAAAAAATGTCTAGACCAGGCCGCCCCAGAGCCGTTCCATCTAGTACTCCACCCCAGGATGGAGTTTGTATGACTGCTCAACAGATTCTTGATTTAGTGATGAATGCTCATGCAGTTGGAGCTAACCCGGAACCTACTCACCCAAAGTCGGGATTTGCACGCTTGTGCAGCGATTACACTAATTTGGGTGGGGAGCCATTCAAAGGTTTCGAAACTGTTATTGAAGTACAGGCTTGGCTAAGGTCATGCGATCGAATCTTTTCTCGCATGAATCTTATTGACCTTCACCGAGTTCAGGTGGCCTCTAGTATGCTCCGAGAAAGAGCATTGGACTGGTACGAGCTTCTTATTTCTGAGATTAATGAAGCGGATCTCACCTGGGGGAAATTCCGAGAACGCTTCGAGTTGAAATTTGTACCAGAAGCAGAGAAAGTGACATTGGCTCGACGATTTATAGACCTTGTTCAAGGTGAGTCCTCCGTGACTGATTACGTCGCCTCCTTCGAGTCGCTTTCCAAATATGGGGTTGAATACATCAACACCCCTTTAAAGAAGAACCAGAGGTTCGCCTATGGCTTAAACAAAAATCTCAAGAAGCCATTACTTCTAAAATTAGAAGTTTCTTTCGACCAACTCGTTGATATCGCTCTTCGTCTTGAAGAGGCGGATAGGGAGAATGATGTTGAAGTGGTGGGTTCCAAACCAAGCTTCAACAACAATAAGAAGAGGCCAAACAAATTCAAAGGCCCCTATCCTAATAAGAAAGGGAAGCAAGCAACCTCCGTGGCAAAGACTTCTTCCTTTGGTCGTGGGGAATGCTATAATTGTGGTTCGAAGGACCATTACGCGAACAAGTGTCCAAAGTCTCTCTCTTTTCGCTACTGCAAATGTCCCGGTCATGTTATATCCTCATGCCCCAAGCTTCAGGGCAGGAAGGAGGGAAAGCTTAATGTTGCTCAAGCCCCTGGCAACACATCTCGTGGCCAAGGTATTTCTCATTCTATTCTGGATGGAATTATTTTATTTCGTGATCATCCTATTTGAGTTCTTTTTGATACGGGTGCGTCCCATTCTTTTATATCAAAAGAACTTGTTGATACTTTTTATTTGGATGTTTTGTGTTTAATGACTTCTTTGAGAATTGCGAATCCGGTTGGTGGATCCGCGACAATCAGTTTATTGTGTAAAGATGTTGAGATTATTTTGTGTGATTTTTCTTTCCGAGCCGATTTGCATGTCATGCGTTATTTAGGCTTTGGAATGATTTTGGGAATGGATTGGCTTAACCGTTATGAAGTTCATATCCTATGTCCTGATCGGACTATTCATCTTCGACATCCTCAATCTGTTAAGCAGATTTCTATTAATCTTCAAGATTCAGTTTCCAGCTTGGTTGCATCTTTATATTCTTTAAATCCTCGTGATGACGATGATGATGATGAGGGTGATATTATTTCTCTTATTCACGTCGTTTGTGAATTTTCCGACATATTCGAGCCCGTTTTAGGATTACCACCTAAGCAAGCAATTGAGTTCAGAATTAATCTTATTCCTGGAGCTCAACCTATCACTCGTCCTCCGTATCGTATGTCCAATAAAGAAAACGAGGAGATGCATAAACAATTATCCGAATTGGAGACGAAGCAATTTATTCGCTCTAGTTCCTCGCCTTGGGGAGCTTCAGCTATTTTTGTGAAGAAATCCGATGGAACACTTAGGCTTTGCGTTGACTACCGCAAGCTTAATGATCTTACTATCAAAAATAAATATTCTTTACCTCGGATTGATGATCTATTCGATCAACTTAGTGGTGCTAGAGTCTTTTCACAATTAGACTTAGCTACTGGATTTCATCAGCTTCGTATTGCAGAGGATAGTATTCCTTTGACATCGTTCCGTACTCGTTATGGATCTTATGAATGGCTTGTTATGCCATTTGGTCTAACGAATGCTCTGGCCTACTTCGTTGACCTTATGAATAGAGTTTTCAAAGACTTCCTCGACCGGTTTGTTCTCATCTTTATCGATGATATTCTTGTGTATTCTAAAACCGAGGAGGAGCATGAAAAACATCTTCGGATTGTGTTGGAAACTCTTAGGAGTAATCAATTAAAGGCAAAATTTTCTAAATGCCACTTGTGGCAATCTCGTGTGAAGTTTCTCGGTCATATTATTTGCGAATCCGGAATTTCCGTGGATCCTTCAAAGATTGAAGCAATTCAAGATTGGAAGAGACCGGAGAGTGTGACAGAGATTCATAGTTTTCTCGGATTGGCGGGCTATTACCGTCGTTTTATCAGAGACTTTTCTAAGATTGCCGTGCCTCTCACTAGCTTGACGAAGAAAGGTGTTAAATACATTTGGTCGGACAAATGTGAAGCTTCTTTTCAGAAATTAAAAGAGCTTCTTTCTGATGCTCCTATTCTTGTTATTCCCGAGGGGAACCAGGATTTCGTTGTTTATACCGATGCTAGTCGCGTTGGTTTGGGTGTCGTTCTTATGCAAAAAGAACGTGTTATTGCTTATGCTTCAAGGCAATTAAAACCGGTCGAGACTAGATATGCCACACATGATTTAGAACTCGCGGCTATTGTTTTTGCTCTTCGGATTTGGCATCATTATCTTTTAGGAGAGAAATTTTTTCTTTATACCGATCATAAGTCCTTGAAGTATTTATTCTCTCAAAAGGAACTTAATTTGCGTCAACAGCGTTGGCTCGAATTTCTTGCACCATATGATCTTGATATCCTTTATACTCCCGGAAAGGGAAATCGTGTTGCCGATGCACTTAGTCGCAAGCAACAAGCGGTTGTTTCTATGATGATATCCGAATGGAATGATCTCGAGATATTATCCTCCTGTGAGATTCGAGACCGTGTCTCCAATTTATGTTCATCACTTGTGTTATGTAGCCTTGAGGCTCATCCTTCTCTTTTAGACCGCATTCTTGAAGCTCAAAGGCTAGATCCCGAAATGGCTCTTCTTGGCCAAAATATTAGGGATAAAATTGATATTGAAGGATTGAAAGAATTTGATATCGATTCTCGTGGCGGCATTCGAAAATTGGGTAGACTTATCGTACCAAATATTATTGATCTTCGTAAGGATATTTTAGAAGATTGTCATCGTTCTAAATTCACCATTCATCCCGGTAGTAGTAAAATGTACGCGGATATGAAGCGACTATATTATTGGAGGGGATGAAATTTGATATTGCTAACTTTATTAAGTGTTGCATGACTTGCCAGCTTGTTAAAGCCGAACATCAAAGGCCCGGTGGGTTATTGCAACCTTTAGAAATTCCAATTTGGAAGTGGGACCAAATTTCCATGGATTTTATAAATGGCCTTCCCCGAATCGTTCGGGTCATGATAGCTTATGGGTGATCGTTGATAGACTTACTAAATCCGCCCATTTTATTCCCGTTCAGTCTAACCGAACCGTTCCTCTTTTGGCCAAGCTCTTTATCAAAGAGATTGTTAAATTGCATTGAGTTCCTACTTCTATTGTTAGTGATCGTGATCCATTATTTACTAGTGGGTTTTGGAAGAGTCTTCAAAAAGCTTTGGGAACAAAGCTCAATTTTAGCACCGCTTATCATCCTCAGTCCGATGGACAAACCGAGCGTGTGAATCAAACACTTGAAGATCTTCTTCGTGCTTGTGTGCTTGATTTTGGGGGAAGTTGGGAAGATCATATTTCCCTTGTTGAATTCTCCTATAATAATAGCTTCCAATCTACTATTGGTATGGCACCTTTTGAGGCACTCTACGGAAGGCCATGCCGATCTCCTTCTTGTTGGCTTGAGACCGGTGAGAAGCTGGTTTTAGGTCCAGATTTTATTCGTGATTCCACAGAAAAGATTGATCTTATTCGTCATAGGATGAAAGAAGTCCAGAGTAGACAAAAATCCTATGCCGATAATCGAAGAAGGAAATTAGAATTTTCTGTTGGAGATTCTGTTTTTATTCGTGTTTCACCAATGAAAGGTGTTGTACGTTTCAGTCGATCGGGAAAATTGGCGCCTCGATATATTGGGCCATTTCCTATCACTGAACGTATTGGTTCCATGGCTTATCGCCTTTTATTACCGGCTCAATTTTCTGCTATCCATGACGTGTTTCACGTTTCTCAACTTGGAAATGTCTTCGAGATTCCGATTCAATTCTTGAGCCCGGTGTTGTGGAAGAGATTGAAGTTTCGCCTAATTTAACTTATGAGCAGCATCCTATTCGAATTGTTGCTTCAGAGGTCAAACGCCTTCGAAATAAAGATGTCCCACTTGTTAAAGTCCAATGGTCTTCAAATCCTAAGGATTGTTCTTGGGAATATAAAGAGTTCATCGACCGAACATATCCGGACTTGCTTTCTCGTGCTCTTTGAGGTGAACCTTTTATTTCAAATTTCTTTTGTGTTGAATATGCTTTTATGGTTGTTACTATATATCTTCTTTTTAAATATTGCGAGGACGCAATTTCTTCAAGGAGGGGAGTCTGTAACAACCCGCATATTTATCGATTTTATATTTAAATATTTTATTTAAATATTTTATCGATACTCGGAATTTAGTCCGAAAAGCAACTTTTTGCATACGGTCGAATTAGGACTCGGGACCACCTCCATTGAGTTCAAAATGCCGTTTGCGACCTTTTTGAGTATAAACTTTGATATATTTGGAGTTAGTCAAAAATTTGACCTTTTTCACTTTGGATTTGAATTTGGGTTCAGCCCACTAGCCAACTTATACTCAAAACTGAACCACTCTTCCCCATTCACCCTCACTTCTTCCTCTTTTCAGTTCTAAGGCAATAATGGTGGGAGAGATTGGAAATTAAAACTCCAAAACCCTAGTTCCTCTTGCAACCTCAAATTCCTAGCTCCAAATTCAAGAGAAGCCATTGGTAAGCATTCTCTTCTTCTTCTCCAACTTATTCTCTTACCAATTTCAGAAATTCCTAAACCTAATTTTGGGAATGTTCTTGTTTTGAGCATAGATTCAAGCTCATTTGGGTTGTGTTGAAGAGAGGTTGATTCTCCATTTGCTTTCAAGCTTCTTCTTGTTTGATTTTGTAAAAAGGTGAGATTTTTATCTCACATCTTTGTCTATAATTATCTTCAATTGTTAGGTATGAATTCCTAACGTTTATTCGTGTGCAATTGATTTTGGTTTGGATCGATTTCGTGTATATTCCAATTTTTGGTGTTTTGGTCTAATTTATGAAAATCCTATTATGGATATTTGGACATTGATATTTGAGGCGTATCGAAGAGCCGTTTAGGCTGGGTTGTCGTTCGACGTAATTCCTTAGTCATCGCCATTTCCTCGTACGATCGTTTTCGATATTCGTTTGGCCATTTTTGGCCTAGGTTCAGGGAATGCCTTGAACCCCAGATTCAGACGGCTGAAACGTAATATTCAGACGTCTGAATATTGTTCTGGGAAGATTTCTATTACCAGATTCAGACGTCTGAATATATGGTTTCAGACGTCTGAATTGGTTCATTTGGAACCAGAAAGGAAATAGGCTAAAAAGTGCCTATTTCAAACGTCTGAAACACTTGATTCAGACGTCTGAATTGTGTTCTGGAAATCTTTATATTTCCAGATTCAGACGTCTGAACCACTTGTTTCAGACGTCTGAAACTGCAGTGTTTTGCCTGCTTGCCTATTCGCTTGAGAATTCCAATTTAAATCGATTCGTGATGATCCTATTTGTTGTTATCATTTATTATGCCTTTGATGACTCCTATTTAGGGATTTTTGAATGTCCATTTCGATGGATTCTTTATCGGTTTCTTTGGATTTTATTCACGTCTTCGAATGTGAATTTTAGTGATTGATTGTTCTTACAATCTTCTATGTGATTTGTCACTTTAAAAATATAAAGGTTTTCTATACTAGTAGTAAATATCAAAACTCTTTCCTCAAACGATTTCAATACTATTTTAATACCAAATTCGTTTATAAAACCGTTTTCCAATCTATTAGTATATACAAACCTTTACCTCACTCGTATGAGAAATCTAATTAAACGACTTAGTAAAACAAGTGGTATGAAACGCTTGCGTTCACTTTGTTGGTTAATTCTTGGACTTGTTCGATTGAAACTCTTGTGACAATTTTCTAGTGGAGATCTACAATTTGTTCGTAAATATTTTAGTTAAGCTAGTGGTTATGGGACATGATGCTAAGCTCATATATTTACTAGCTTACTGTAATCGACACTTCTCGTTGATCATGGCGATCATCTTTGTGATTTAGACTAGCAATGTGCGATGTCTCTTTGTCTACGAGGGAGACTAAACCCCGTTTTGTGGAGTTTCGACTCAATTTGGTGGGGTAGCAACCCATGGTCTTCGGGCTGTTTTTGGAGCTTCGGCTCAATTTGTGATGGTTAGCAACCATGGAATTAGCGTTCCATTTGTGATACACGTGTTGGTGGGCTTTATGCTCCCGTTTGTGATAGGCCTTCCCCCTTTTTGTGATTTCTGGATTTCTTGAGATGATTTCTAGAATTTGTGCTTCACCAATTTTTGTGATTTCCATTGAAAGTTTTATCAGTATTTGTGCATTGGTGAATTTGTGTGTCACTGACTTTTGTGATTGGCATTGATATAATTGTCAATATTTATAGTTTGGTGAACGAAATGAGGAGTATGACATTTCTTTGATTCTTGTGTAGATTTGGTGATATTGATTAATCTCTCGTTGATTTTCAATTACTTATATATATCACAGCTTGGCATTGTGATTATTATGTGTTTAGTCATATCTCTTATTCTATATCGTTTCATCTGATATTTATAGTTAGACTGATCCGTTTATTATTTTCTTATTAAATAATACTCGAGTCAGACCGAGATGTTACAAGTGCTTCTGCTTGACTTCTCCCCTAGGATTCATTACTCTGACTTTTGGCAAACTACTTAGATTAGTAGTTTATTTTGTTGTATACACTTGAGATATAGACTCATAGATGTATTCTTTTGTATAGCACATGTTGCTATTTTTTTGTGTTATGGTGGATCTTTCTGACCACTACCCTGATGTACACTTTTATGTGTAATATTCATATCTTATTCCGCCTTTGTGATATGAATGATCTGTGACTGATTTATGTTATGTTTATTTCTATATTTGTTTCTGAAGATATTACAGCCACTGTGTAGTAGCTTTGAGTTTGTGTCGGTATGTCGGATTGTTATACTATCTGACATATCAATGCTCGCGCAAAGCAATTACACGGATGGTCGCTCCTCAACAGCCTTATTCTCCATGCTAGTTGGCAGCATTCACCGTAATGTTCTTGGCTAGCATGGGTATAGAGGTGGGGCGTCACATATTTATTTAATTATGTGAAAAATAAAATAGTACATTAAAAATACATTTAAATGAATATATATATATATAAATATGTTTATTATCCTCAAACAAAGATCAGATACTAGCATATTCAACATTTTTTGCACTACTAAAAAGTGATTTTTACGTTTTAATTTAATTGGCCTACCAATCGACATCAACCGCTGATGACTCCCCAATATTATTGGGCAACGAAATTGTAGGTTGAAAATGATGAAATCTATCAGCATCATTGACTAGATCTTCCATCCTAGGATGTTCGGACTTATTGGTGCTTACGGTTTGACTATCAGATTGTTTTTGCTTCACTGCTAACTCTTCCCCATGAAAATGCCAATCAATATATGATTGGACAATTCCCTATGTAAGAAGATGATAATGAATTTCATCTAATTTCATTTTCATTTTCATATTTTTGCATTGTGGTCAAGGACAAGAATAGATTTCCTTATTACCTCCATTTTGTACAACAAATTCAATAAAACTTCCACACCCCTTCCACCTATCATGCAGTTCTTTGATCAGATTCTTTCACCCATTGTTTGTTTATTCAAGAAGACATACTGCCCTACTATATTATATATGATATGTCGTCAGTTATTTCTCTAACACCTCTTTATGAAAACATAGGTTATAGTTAGGATACTATAAAACCATTTTTAAACATTAATCATACATAAGTCATTTAATAAATTCATTAGGTATACTCGATTTTTATATATAAAACTTAAAACATACATATATAATGTCATTTGTAATGTTTTGCATGAGAATTATTGAATTCTTTGAAAGTGCGGTGTGTATAAGATTATATGTGCTAATATAGTACACACGGATCGTGTAATATGGACTATAATATAAATGCGGAAATAGATGATAATAGCATAGTAAATAAAAATAGAAAAATCACACCAGAGATTTTTATACTGGTTCGGAGCACCGTCCTACGTCCAGTCCCAGACTTCTATCTGGATTTTCACTATTAACTACCTCGCTTCACCCGGAGGAACAGGTTTACAACACCCGAGCAACCGAACGGGATTTCACGCCTCTAATACACTGAGGACTTCAACACTTGCCTCTTACAACACAGAGGACTTCAACGAAAGAACAAATACAATTGTTGTTGACAACTTGTGCTCTTGAAAACACGGATTTGTCACTAGTAGTACACTCTTCCTATAATCTTATCCTCAAAGTATGCGAATGATGTTTTGAAAAGATTAAGGAAAGTATATTACTTATTGAATCAAAAGATATGAAATAGTTTCAATATTCAATAAATAATCGAGAGCTTTTAGAATGCAGGAGTATATATAAAGTAAGATCAGAGATTAGAGTAAAAAGCATATAAAATCATGTTATTTTAATCAACGAATTAGATGAGTTTATATAGATAAGAATGGTTGTAACTCTTTGTGAGCAGTTGCCATTAAGAGATATGATCTTTGATGAAAGGTAAGAGATGCAACCTTTGGAGAAAAGAAGTGTCTTTTGGAAAAATTGCTTTCTGTTTAAAAACGGTCGACAGGTTAAAAAGTGACCAGTAGACAGGAATTCAAATATATATACGTTATGTGCATGTGTGCACGTTCAGTGTGCAAATTTTGCAGGAACGGTCGACCGCATATATTGTGACCGGTCGACCGGTCCCTGTAAAGTTGCACACTGAATGTGCAACTACATTCTAATCGTATATATATTGATTTTCTTGAAAATGCATGATTATTTGAGGATAGATTTTAACAAGTTTATCACTATTATAATATCAAATAATCAACCTACAATCTAGAGTACCATATGTAGCTCTTTATAGCCATAATGACCTTGTTTTGTCGATCGCCTTTAGTTATTTGTCAGAAATCAAAACCTTCATAAAACTTGTGACTCAACATTCTCCCCCTTTTTGATTGATGACAATATATATCTACAAATCTGAATCTCCCCCTGAGTATGTGATCTCTCTCTTTGAATTCTTATATATGTACGTTCCTGCAAACAATTGTTAGCCCTTTCTCCCCCTTTGTCATCGACAAAAAGGAGTAACAGATACTAGAATAGTAGAGAAGTGTAATTAATATGAAATGCATAGAAAAATAAAACATTAACACATCCAAAACATAACAGAGTATAATACAGACCCTAATGTCAAACGAAAAATAAGAATAACGACACTATTTAGTACAAGTGTCAATGAATGTTTGTTAAAGTGCTAAACCATAATAGAATCTAAGATGAAGCAGATCGTATTTCCTCTTCATCATCATCGTCGTCGTCGTCGTCATCTTCTTCTTCTTCCTCATCATTGTTCCCTCTAGATGATTCTCCATGTCCATGACCACTCATACCAGTAGACTCGTCAGATGATGTCCAGGTGAAAACAGGAGCAGCAGGACGTTTTCCTGGGTCTTGTGCTTGAACAGAGGTGGATGTGGAACATGATATAGCATCCCATAGCATACCAAAGAATGACTTGACCTTATTGAAGCGCTTATCAATTTTAGAGTCCATGCGCTTGAGACGTGATTCAAGCAAAAATTGGTTACGCGCAATAGTTTCAAGTGATTCTTTTGTGGATGATTTTGATTTTAATAGTTTTACTTCATCGGAACGAGGACGAGAGGAAGTTGCTTTTTGTTTTCTTGGTCCTCTTTGTTGCCATTCTTCAAAAGGCATAATCTCAAGATAAGGTAGAGGAAGCTTCATTCGTTTGATGGTTATGGAATCAATGCATTTTGGTTTTGAGGTTGCAGAATCAGGAGGATTTACCCTACAAGCTTGAGAATTTCATCAAAAAGCATGTGTACCCAATTGATTTGGATTTCACCATAAATAGCATAGAGAGCTTTGAAGTTTTCTTTATATACTGCATCATAATTTCCAAGTCTAGGAAAAAGAGAATGCATCAAAACACGATGAAGTAGTCTGGCTGTCGGTCGAAGTCCAATAGACTTTGTGCCATCACTGTTGTCTTCTATGAACTGATGACTGGTACTATTGCGAGTGAAGACTTCGCAGAAAGTAGATGAAAACTCATCGCCTCGATTTGGTATACCAAGTATAGAGGCAATTCTAGCATGAGTAAGAAAAATTTGCTTGCCACAGACCACAGACCAGATGACTCTGTTTGGATTATCAGGTTGATACTCGTCGAGATTCATGTTGGCGTAAAACAATTTGATCATCAAATGATTTATCTCCACATTATTTTCTGAAAAATCTATCAATGGAGTAATGTTGGAATTATTGGCTAACCTCCGAACTCCATAAGCCGTGAAATCATCAAATTTGATGAAAGAGCCTGGATGAAACTTGTAATTTGTCATCTGATTCCATCTTGTTACAGCAATTGGACTTTGAAGCCACTTTTTGGTGGAGATGCTCAGAGATGAAGTTTCAGAGGTTGTTCCTTTCTTAGATTTCTTTTGAGGAGGAGCCATTGTTGGAAGATTTGAGATTTGGGAATTGAAAATAGGAAACTAGGGTTTGTGATTTTGGGAAGAAATAACAGCTTGAGTCAAAAGAGAAGGAGGGTTGAAAGAAAATGACGCATAGATATATATATAAAAACTGAAAATACGTCAACCGGTCGACCAAAGAATTATGGCCGGTCGACCGTTTTCAACCAGGGAGCAAACGGTCAACTGGCTATAACCGGGGCGGTCGACCGGTTTTACATGCTGTGCAATAACATTTTATTTTGCAAGTTTTTATAATATATCAACCAATATATATTATATTTCATTCTTAATACAAAATATAACCGTTATTACACAAGTGATAGATAAAGATATAATAACTATATATAAATCTAATGAGAAGTGGAAGGTTCGTCATTAGAATTATCATTGTTTCCCTCAATACGTTTTGACCATGGACTCCAGTGTTTCTGAGCACCTTCATTCTTCTCATAGTTCCGATCCCAAGAGTTAGGACTTTTAGATGTTGATGGTCTAGACGGCATTGGTTCATGCACGTCATGCTTGTTGGAACCGCAGAAAAATGTTGCCAACTTTTCTAAAACGGATAATCGTGCCGATGTCCGTTGTTGCTCATGATAAAGTTGACTTTGCCCATAATGGAGCTGTCTCTGAAGGTCTATCTGATGTTTCTGATAGTGGTGTATCTCATCGATTTGTGCTTTGGTACGAGGAGAACAGAACAGTGTCATCTTCACTCGTTTTGAATTTGGAGTATTATCAGACATACAAGAGCATTGATGATGACAACTTGGTTTTTGTTTTGGTGTTGTAGGAGAATAATATTCCTCCGACTCAGAACTCGTAATAGAAATGTATGATTCTTGAGCACATTTATCACAAATGTGAGCCATAGGGAATGTTGTATAGAATATTATGGTTAGATTAAAAAAGATGAACAAAATATGAAATTTTTGCAAGCTTATATACAAGTTTCTTATGTATAAACCTATGGATGTGAGTTAATAGAAAATTTTAACCAAGAAAACATAAGCAGAAACTTTATGTTAACTCTAAAAATAGCTTTCCTTTTAAAACTGAAATTATAAAATAAGAAAGGAAAGATGATCACTAAAAGAAAAGAATGAAAAAATGAGTAAAGAGAATTAACCATTAAATCAAGCAGTGGCTTATATTTAATGTAAAAAATAGTTTATGCAAAAGTTATGGTTAAAGAATAACTAAAAAAAACGTTCTTTAGAAATTACTTAGTCAAGATTTTTTCTTGAAATTAAACCAAGCTCTCTTCGTAATCTAATAAAATTAGATTCGAGCAGAGGCTTAGTAAAAATGTCCGCTAATTGATTGTCAGTATGGACATATTCAAGACATATATTTCCTTTGTCAATATTATCTCGAAGGAAATGATGACGGATATCAATGTGTTTGGTTCTAGAGTGATTTACTGGATTTTTAGAGAGATTTATAGCACTAGTGTTATCACAGTATATAATAGAATTTGATAAATGAATATCAAAATCTTGAAGTGCTTGTTGCATATATAGTACTTGAGTACAAGCGAGAGCTGCTGATATATATTCAGCTTCACATGTTGATAGTGAAACACAATTCTGTTTCTTACTGAACCAAGAGACAAGTGATTTTCCAATAAAATGGCACGTACCACTTGTACTTTTTCTATCCGTTCGTGAGCCACCGAAATCAGCATCACTATATGATACTAATTCAAATGGACATTCTTTTGGATAAAAAAGACCGAAATCTTTGGTATTATTAAGATAACGAATTATACGTTTCACTGCTCGTAGATGTGATTCCTTTGGATCGGCTTGAAAACGAGCACATAAACAAACACTCATTATTATATCTGGACGACTAGCTCTAAGATAAAGAAGAGAACCTATCATACTTCGATATAATTTCTGGTCAACATTTTTACCACTTTCATCTTTTTCGAGATGTGTAGTTGTACTCATAGGAGTTGGTTTACCAGATGTATTTTCTAATCCGAAGCGTTTGATAAGGTTTTCACAGTATTTTTCTTGATTGATAAATATACCGTTTGAAAGTTGCTTTATTTGAAGTCCAAGAAAATAAGATAGTTCTCCCATATGAGACATTTCGAATTCTTTGGTCATAATACTTGCAAATTCCTTGCAGAGTTTATCGTTTGTTGAACCGAAGATGATATCGTCTACATATATCTGGATAACTAGAATATCTTTTCGAGAATGTTTAATAAACAAAGTTTGATCGACTTTGCCTATTTGAAATCCTGAGTTAATAAGATAGCTACGTAGTCGTTCATACCAAGCACGAGGTGCTTGTTTTAAACCATACAGAGCTTTCTTAAGTTTGAACACATGGTCAGGATATTTTTCATGTACGAACAAAGGAGGTTGTTCGACATAGACATTCTCTTTGATAAATCCATTGAGAAAAGCACTTTTGACATCCATCTGATAAAGTTTGAAATTATGGTGACAAGCAAAAGATAATAGGATTCTAATAGCTTCTAGTCGAGCAACTGGTGCAAAAGTTTCTTCATAATCGATACCTTCTTCCTGATTATATCCTTGTGCTACTAATCTTGCTTTATTTTTGGTGATATATCCTTGTTCGTCAGCCTTATTTTTATAGACCCATTTAGTACCAATTACTGACTGATCAGTTGGTCTTGGAACAAGTTCCCAAACATCATTGCGCTCAAACTGATTTAGTTCTTCCTGCATGGCAATGATCCAGTAATCATCTGTAGCAGCTTCTTTTGGATTCTTAGGTTCGATATTTGAGAGAAAAGCGACATGACCCATTTGATTGAGTTGACTCCTTGTTCTGACATGTGATGTTATTTCACCGATTATATTTTGAGCCGGATGGTCTCTTAATATTCTTGGTGGTGATTGTAACTCACATATTTGAGGAATATTCTCAATAATTATTTCCGAGTCAGAATCAATATTTGTGATGATTGGATTGTCAGTGACTATTGATTCGTCATCATCTGATATAGTGTGAGGATGCTGATAGATTTCATCAAAAGAGACATGAAGTGATTCTTCAATAGTTTTGGTTCGTTTATTAAATATCCGATAGGCCTTACTTCGTTCCGAATAACCGACAAATATTCCTTCATCGGCTTTTGGATCGAATTTGCCAAGCTGGTCTTTCGTATTTAAAATAAAGCACTTGGAACCAAAAACTTTGAAGTATGAGATTTTAGGCTTCCTTTTGTTAAATAATTCATAAGGAGTATTCTTGGTAAGAGGTCTTATGGACACACGATTTAAAACATAACAGGCAGTTGCGACAGCTTCCGCCCAAAAATGTTTTGGTAAGGTGGTTCCATTTAATAATGTTCTTGCACATTCTTGTAAAGTTCGGTTCTTCCGTTCTACAACTCCGTTCTGTTGTGGAGTTCTGGGAAACGCAAAATTATGATATATACCTTTCTTTGTACAAAAATGTTCAAATTCATTATTTTCAAACTCTCCGCCATGATAACTTCTTATATTTTTAACTTTAATCCCTTTTGATTTTTGAATTCTTTTGACGAAAGATTTGAAATGATCGAAAGTGTCACTTTTATTTTTTAAGAAAATTGTCCATGTATAACGAGAGAAATCATCAACAATTACAAGCACATATTGACTGTGATTTATTGATTGAACCCTAGTAGGTCCAAATAAATCCATATGTAGTAACTCAAGTGGTCGTAATGTTGATATGACTTTCTTGGATTTAAAAGATGATTTGGTCAATTTTCCTAATTGACATGCATCACAAATGTTGTTAACTTTAAAACTCATTTTGGGTAGTCCTCTAACTAGATTGTTTTTGGCTAGCTTGTCAATAGTTCTGAAGTTTATATGACAGAAGCGTTTGTGCCATAGCCATGGATCATTGTCATTAGCCACAAGACACATATCTAAATTATGATTAATATTCATATTCAGAATATATATATTTCTGTCTCTATAACCTTCGAAAGCCAAATTATGGTCTTTATCTAAAATACTACACTTATTATTTGAAAATGAAATTATAAAACCCTTGTCACATAACTGACTAATACTAAGCAAATTGTGTTTTAAATTTCTAACTAGCATGACATTAGTAATAAGAGGTAAGTTAGATGTACCGCAATTGCTCACATCGCCTTTGCCGATGATATAGCCTTTTGAATTGTCTCCAAAAGTGACGGAGCCACCATCTGAGTATGTAATATTTGTTAATAAGCTCTTGTCTCCCGTCATGTGCTTTGAGCAACCACTGTCCAATATCCACTTTCCTCTTTTCTTAAGTGGGACCTGCAAAAAATAGAATTAAGTCCATGGTACCCACTTTTTATAGGGTCCTAAGAGTTAGGTCTTAGGAGTCCAAACCCATATGGGTCCGGTATCCCCTTTATATATAATTATTATTAAAATGCACAGTATTCATGAATTGCTGAATGTATTTGTTCCTAATCAAATTGTTATTTGTTTTAGGAACCCATATTTTGATAGTCTTGACATTTTTCTTTTGAAATTTCACAACTGGTTTTGGTTTGGAATATAATAAACTAAGATTTTTCTTAGCTTCAGTTTTTTGTACTTTCTTCTTCCTTTTATTTCCAAGATGTTTCTTGATTTCTTGTTTGTTATATCCCAATCCTTGTTTGTCTGAAATAGATTGTGAACTTTCAATGATTTTTGTCAAATTTTCTCGACCTTTGTTAAAGTTAGAAACATTTTGAGTAATGTCATCAAACTTTGTTTGTAAGCTAGCTTTTTCTAGGTCTAGAATTTTGACTTTTGCTTTAAGCTCATGATTTTCAGTAGTGAGAGCATTATTTTTCTCTTTTTGAGCTTCTATTTCTTGACTCAAAAGAGATATTTGAGAGTCAACATTAGATGATGATTCTTGAATATTTTCAAGTTCCTCTTCTAATATTTTCTTCTCATCTTTTAACATATCTCGTTCAAACTCTGCTCTACTTAAATCTGCTTTGACTACTTTTAATTGACGTTTTATGTCTTTATATTTGACTATTAATTCAGCATTAATATCAAGTAATTCATCAAATGTAGAAATTTGTACCTCGTCTTCCGTTGCCATAAAACAAACATTAGCTTGTTCATTCTCTGAATCACTTTCACTTTTTGATGAAGATGACTCTGAATCGTCCCATGTTACTGAGAAGGCTCGTTTCTTAGATTTGTCCTTCTTATGTTTGAATTTGTCATTTTCTGACTTCTTCTTTTGTTCTGGACAATCCTTCTGCATGTGTCCCTTTTTGTGGCAGTTGAAACATTCTATAGCAGATGAAGATGGTTTATTTGATCCAGGTTTCCTTTTATTGTAACTACTGGCTTTTCGATATTTTAGGAATTTTTTGAATCCTTTCGCAATGAATGCCAAATCTTCGTCTTCAGAATCTGATTCATTTTCATCTTTCTCGACATGAAATGCTACATTTTTCTTTTCTTCTTTCTGTTATTTTCTAGCCTGCAAATTTGCTTCATAGGACATTAAATTTCCTATCAATTCATCTGGCTTCATGACGGAAAGGTCATTAGCTTCTTCAATTGCTAATACTTTTCCTTCCCATTCACTAGTCAGAGAATGTAGGACTGTTGAAACAACATCGAAATCAGAATACTTTTGTCCTAAGCCAATAAGTCATGGTGAATAGTTTGAAACCGTGAATACATGTCATTGATTGTCTCATTTGGTTTCATTTTGAAATTTTGAAATTGACTTTTCAGCATGGCTATTTTGGCTTGTTTAACCTTGTTAGTACCTTCATGAGTGATTTTTAGTGTTTGCCAAATTTGATATGCAGTAGTGCAGATACTAACACGGTTATATTCATTTTGATCTAATGCACAGAATAACATATTTATTGCTCTTGCATTTACGGCTGCTGCCGTTTTCTCAGCTGCAGTCCATTCTGAATAATCAGTTGTTGGATTCACTATTTCTCTTTGAGTGGCATTCCAAGCATCATAGCTATTTGATTGCATAAAGAATGACATACGTGTTGCCCAATAACTATAGTTAAGACCATTGAAAAATAGAGGTCTTTGTGTCGATTGACCCTCCGTGTAAGTGGTGTTTTGAGTGCTAGTACTTACGTTATTTGCCATATTACTATAATATATCAAATAACTGTGCTACGGTTATATGATGACCTGGCTCTGATACCAAATGAAAGTGCAGTGTGTATACGATTATATGTGCTAATATAGTACACACGGATCGTGTAATATGGACTATAATATAAATGCGGAAATAGATGATAATAGCATAGTAAATAAAAATAGAAAAATCACACCAGAGATTTTTATACTGGTTCGGAGCACCGTCCTACGTCCATTCCCAGACTTCTATCTGGATTTTCACTATTAACTACCTCGCTTCACCCGGAGGAACAGGTTTACAACACCCGAGCAACCGAACAGGATTTCACGCCTCTAATACACTGAGGACTTCAACACTTGCCTCTTACAACACAGAGGACTTCAACGAAAGAACAAATACAATTGTTGTTGACAACTTGTGCTCTTGAAAACACGGATTTGTCACTAGTAGTACACTCTTCCTATAATCTTATCCTCAAAGTATGCGAATGATGTTTTGAAAAGATTAAGGAAAGTATATTGCTTATTGAATCAAAAGATATGAAATAGTTTCAATGATTCAATAAATAATCGAGAGCTTTTAGAATGCAGGGGTATATATAAAGTAAAATCAGAGATTAGAGTAAAAAGCATATAAAATCATGTTATTTTAATCAACGAATTAGATGAGTTTATATAGATAAGAATGGTTGTAACTCTTTGTGAGCAGTTGCCATTAAGAGATATGATCTTTGATGAAAGGTAAGAGATGCAACCTTTGGAGAAAAGAAGTGTCTTTTGGAAAAATTGCTTTCTGTTTAAAAACGGTCGACAGGTTAAAAAGTGACCAGTAGACAGGAATTCAAATATATATACGTTATGTGCATGTGTGCATGTTCAGTGTGCAAATTATGCAGGAACGGTCGACCGCATATATTGTGACCGGTCGACCGGTCCCTGTAAAGTTGCACACTGAATGTGCAACTACATTCTAATCGTATATATATTGATTTTCTTGAAAATGCATGATTATTTGAGGATAGATTTTAACAAGTTTATCACTATTATAATATCAAATAATCAACCTACAATCTAGAGTACCATATGTAGCTCTTTATAGCCATAATGACCTTGTTTTGTCGATCGCCTTTAGTTATTTGTCAGAAATCAAAACCTTCATAAAACTTGTGACTCAACATTCTTTCCCTAAGTAAAATTTACCATAAATATATCATGATTGTTCAAATTCCATCTGTTTATTCAGTGCTTCATCTATGCTCACCACCCAGAGGCTTCTTAAATGAATGTTAATGTGTATTCCTACAAGTTATTTGAAACTACTAATCAAATGCGACTCATCAAATACATCATTTTCAATTCCAGGCGGAATCAAACAAGTGTTGGATATTATAATCAACAACTTTCAAGCTAGGTGCAGCCAAATAAAATTCTTTATTGTTTATAACCTTTAACTACATGGAGTTGGTCTTCATGACTAATGATGTGCATTGATCAACTTTTTACAACCGGTGTTATTCCTTTAATTAATAAAAATATAATACAACTGCAGTTAAAATCCATGTTGAAAAATGGATACATGACTGGTCTCCTAATATGTACAAAATTAGACGATACATAAAATGGTGCAAGTAAACAAAAAGTAAAAAAGAAGTAATGAATAAACGTTGTCTGATGTTATAAATATTTATGATTAATCATTATTCATTCCTTATTACCTTATTTTTCAATCAAAAATATAGATATATATTTCATTAGAGTGAACATATTAAACAACTATAAGTACAATATTTCAAAACCGCAACTGAAACATTGCTATTGAATAAACTGCGTTAATGAAGCATTATTATAAATTATCTTTCTATTCAAGTGGACTTGTGGAGATAACTTTAAAAAAGGTTCTTGAAGTTGATATGTACTAATTGTTAATGCATATATAAGTTATAGTCCAAAAATTATAATAGTTTTATTTTAAAGATATTTCAGAACGGCCAAATTGAGTTTAAGTGTAAAAGTAGAACTGTTTAATAAGATATGTTTCATTAGGATATTGGATAAAAAATTTAAAAATGGTACTCAGCATAGAACGGTTAGATCATCCAGTGTAGATTATGGATGAAAATAGGCGGTACTTATAAATAAAAAGCAGAAAGCAAACTCAAGATCGCAGTTAATGTAATATATCATACTCCAAATTGATAGTTGAGACATATTTTTGCAAGACCAGCAATAGGAAAAATTGGATATATGTTTGTATATGATGTTTATTACTGTTCTGTGATGTGCTTTACATTTTGTTATTGTATTTTGTTCTGATAGATCCGTTAGCCACCTATAGTTTTGGATTAAGCATTTACTGTGTATGTCAATCCATTGACATAGAAAAGAAAAATCGTATTGCATTTATCGACGTGTTCAGTAGATGTTTAAGACAAAGTTATAGATGGTCGCCCTTAACCAGCCCTATTCTCCGCTTTAGTAGACGGAATTACTCGTTAATTCTCTTTACTAAGGTGGGTCTCGGGGTGGGGCGTCACATCTATGTGGATGTACTTCAAACAGTAGACAAATTCAATAGCACATAGCCCAAGAATTTTATGTATTTTAGAGCAAAAAAGCATCAGACAAAACACTGATAATGAAAAAGTATTCGGTGGATAGTGGGAAAAATATTAAACAAAATGCAATCTAATTAAAGGACTGCAAATAAGAAAGCATTAAAATAAATAGAAGCAGATTATGTTTATTGGGAAAATGGAGTGCATGTAGCCTTACATATAACCTGTGTCCATAGGAATGTCGATTACCTAAAAATTCTTATATTTCAAATTAAAGTGCATAGTCCACTTGGACCATAGGTTTGAGCTTCAACATCCAATCAAAATGTTGATTTTCATTTTTTGTACTTTCATTAGAAAGTAATAAATTTCAAATCTGTAAACTCAAATAAGTATCTTGATATTATTTATTTCAATGTAGATTTAATGATTCTTATCAACAACAATTTTAATTGAGTTTTAGATAGGCATTTGAGAATTGAATCATAACTGGAGAGATTTTTAAAATCATGCTACTTTAAGATTTTTGGTAATAAGTTGAAAACTACATGCAAATGGAGGCATGTAATTGTATTAATACGTGAATCAACGGATAGAACAATTCACCATTCAATAATTGAAAATAATTGCCATCTGTGTAAGCGCATATGGGCATATGTAACATCAAAACTAAGAAATTATGGTAAATTATTCCTTGATTAAATAATTGAACAATGAGATAAAAATACAATTATAGAGAAAATTCAAGTCCTGGTAATTATGTTACACAAAAAGTGTCTCTGACAATATATAGCCATGAAAAGTTCATAAAAATCACATATAATGTATGATCCATAACATAAAGTGCAAGGATAATGACTAATATGACACACATTCAAATACTTTTTAGCTTAATGATGCCTTGAATTATTAAACTTAATGTGTTTCATTTAAGAGACAAATATTGATCCCCACAAAGAAGTTTTCGCTAGAATCATTAAAAAATATATAATTAGAGCATATGTAATGGCGTTGTAACAGAAAAAGAGTTGCTATAAAACAAAAATCTGGATCAATCAAAAAGAAATAATGTTACCATTTTTTTGAATAAATTAACAAACAAACTACAAAAGCAACTTACAACATATAAGGGCCAAAAAAAAGCACATGAAGTGCCAAAAATATAATTCTATTTTACCAAGGGTCACTTAAACCTAGCCAAAACAGGCCAACCAAACCAGGATGAGCTTCAAAATTAACTCATACAAAACATAACTTGTTTACATGATATAAAGCCTACATTAAACAAACATACGATCTTTCATGAATTACCTTGTTTGTTTGGTACATCATATATATCCTCAAATTTTTATTTTATAGTCTACAAAAACATTTTAGCTTTTTATCAATTATTTTTCCCACTTATTTTGAAATAATTGTATCAACATTTTTAATTGTTTAAGCATGGGTTTACCTTTATAACCAAGTGATAGCATAGAACTCGTGCAAAAATGATAAATCAATGGTTATCAGCCTAATATGACTGAAAGGAAAAAAGAATTTTTATTTGTTTCTTAACTACTTGAGCCGATTGAAGAATTAGCCTACAGTAGCTAAGTTCCACAGTTTTGGATTTATTATACCAAGGCCACCATTTCTAAGAGGGAATTGAATTTTTTTTGAAAGGTATTGGGAACCACTTAGCTGAAAAGGGATTTCCATGCCATATACAGTGATTAAATGCTCTACTTAACATTAATCACATAAACCTTATTTTTTATAGTGTATATATATTATTATATATGTGTGTGTGTATGTGTGTATTGGATAACACACATGTTTATAGAGAGGCTAACAAGTCCATTGTGGTATAAATCCCAACACTTACACGTAGACATGTTAAACCATATATACAATTATGTTGCACATGCACGTACAAACCTTTGTATACATGGTACACATGCATATATATATATATATATACATATACATATACATATATATATATATTATAATACAAATTAAACAATAAATAAAATCTTATTTATAAAATAAATAATATATTGGTATTATTTAATATAAGATCTAAATAAATTTAAACTTCATAGGCCTAATAAATATTTAATGGAATAAATTTTTTGAAATTTACTCATTTACTTTGTTGTGTACTTGTCTAGTTACAGCATAAATGATACATACTGTTATTGCTTTAGTGTAACAAATAAATCATAATTAAATTGTATCCAAATTAGATTGGATAGTAATGAAATTGTATTTAGTTCTAGTAGTAATCATGTTGGATAGGATATGTACATGAGTAGATAAACCTAAACATGTACGTGTATTATCAAAGTGAGCGAGTTTTGATGAAATTTGTACTAGTGACATGCGTAAATGTGGCTTACATGATATGACAATCATGCGCTATCACAAAATTTCAATTTCTTTTAGTGAATGTATTTCTTATTATTTATCATCAAATAAATTAGTTAACACACGCCATCCAAATTTTTTGGCTTATTCGATGTATTTGAAATGCTACTACAATGCGTGGCATTTGTAGTTTGCAATAGTAAGGATTAAAATGAAGATCAATTTGATATTAAGAAGATCGAAAAGGCACCATTGCTTATAATCAGATCAAAAATAAAATTATTTGTTCCTAATATACATCATTTTCACATTTCCCATATTCTTTAAATCTTCTCCATACATTTTCCATTTACTTCTAAAATCAATAAATCCAGTTTATCAATTAAATAACCATGACGATGTTGGCACATGACACACTATGGTTTAGTTACAAAATATTTGAATTCATGTATGCATTCCATATTTTTGAAAAAGGAACTGCAGCTCGAACCGTGATCGTTGAAGGTCCAGAGTTTTAAAGGTCCAATCGGTTGGACCGTCAAAACCATAATTTGTTTTTCAGAATTATAACTTACAACCCACTCAAAAACTTACAAACAATGTGCATTAGTACAAAATGCATCATACATAAAAAACATTCCTCGCAAATCCATAGAAAAATTAATTCGATGTTAATCATTTATACAATTATGTAATGAATCATAATACCTCTTACTATGTAATGCAGTAATGACAAATTGGAGATTCAAACAACACAAAATATTATTGTAACACATGCTGAGTTGAAAACTCACCTAAAATTTGCAAAGTCGAATAAGAAGGCTGAGATGAAAGTTAATCTAATCTTCTGACTATTGAAATGCTATTACTGCTTCTTCTTCAGAATTCAACTTCAATTTAAGCAACCCCTATTTAAAATTTAAATATTATTTACTAACACAAAACCCTCTACAATGATACTTAAAATATAGATCTTAATATGTTGCACCAATTTAATAATAAAATTATGATTATTATACTACTTTAAAATATCATAACAACTACATCAAGCAGTGGCATAGATCTAAAAAGTATAAACAAAATACATACAAAATTAATACCTGACTTCAGAATTGACGGTAATATCACCATCAAGTGAAAACACACAGATCTTTATAGCAGCACCAACCGCAGCAAAGAAAGTGTTGGAAATAAAAGAACATTTGTGACATCTTGATTCTTCAAAGTAGTTGATATATGAAAATGCAACTGCTATTGATCTTCATTTTATTCTCTTCAATCATTAGATGAAGATGTAACAGATTATTGATAATGACCAATTCAAAGGATATTCTCCATATGCTTGTGTGTTTTGTTGTAAACGTAATCAAAAGTAACAATATATGTGTCTCTCTTATTTGTAAGAAATCTTTGCCATCTGCCATTTATTCCTTAACTAAAAGAACCATAGAAAATATTCTACGATTTATTCAGTAAATTCTTTCCATTGCTAAACTCAACTCAAGAATCTATAGGAAGTACAGGATATAACTTGCAATGGCTGTAAGACAGAATAATCCAATATCTAAAGAACACTGACTTTTATTTTATTTATTCTTCATTTTACAGAAAGAATACATTTCAGTATAACTAAAAAAATAAATCTTCACAAACAAATTAAGAAAATATATCACAAAAGCAACATTTAATTATTCCAAATTAGCAGGTTGTAGGTTCTCCATGTATGTTATCAAGAATTGCAAGAACAGCCATAATAAATGCTTGATCTCACCAAAAAACAAAACGAACGCTGATAATAAAAATAAAGGAACATCCAAAATCTTAATTAAAAATAAAATATCTCATAAAAAGATATCGAGGAGGAGATATCGAGGAGGAGACAAAAAGATACCGGATTACAACTACATGCTCAAATCGAAGTTATGGAGGAGATGCTCGAATCGATATTGAGGTCGACCGATTCAGGTGCGATACTAAGGCATATGTGTGATATCCCGGAGATTTCTAGGTAAATAAATAATGTAATAATCATTTATAACAATATAAGATTTATTCTTTTTCCTATATAAATAAAATTGGTATTAATTCGAACATATATATATAAGTAGTTTTTAAAAGAGAATTTGAATTTGAAATTCGAATATAAACATTTTAAAAATAAATTAAGTTTAAAATAATATGTATATATGATTTCTTTTATAACATTCTCTTTAAAAGATTTTATAAAAGATATATTAAACTAGTATAATTATTTCTAAATCTATATTATCTTTTTCTTTTAAACTATATATTAATTAATAAAGAGATAGTTTAAATATTTTTACAATTAAGATATATTTTTTAATATAATACTAAATTAAAATATAATATTAATATAATATTAATATATATTAAAAACCTCTTAATAAAATTAAATTACAAGTGTTAAAAATATATCTACATAATTACAAATGTAAGTAAAAGAATAATGTTTAAGGACAAGTGTAATTAATTTATCTATAATTTAACAAGTGTCATATTTTCTTTTTATTTTAAAAAATAGAATAAGTTATATATACCTATCTATCTACTCCTATCTTTCATTTTGCCTTCACTTAAAATTTTATTCAAATCCAACACTTGAGAAACTACAAACAAAGTACATAAACAATTCTTTCAATCCAAATTTTGAATCAAGCAAAAACAAAAAAATTGAAAACCTGAAACAGTAAATAGATTATTTCAAAACAAAAGCAAACCTGGAGAAAACAAATTCAAGACAGGTTTTAGATCAGTACAAAGATCGTCAAGAAATCTAAGCATCATCATCTCAGTTTTCAAAGCCTTGATTATCTCAACATCAAAGTTTCCAGTTAAACCGATTTCAAAATTTCACAACCTGTTCCCTATTTTTTAACACAGGTGAGTAAAACAGCCTTAAGTATGATCTTTACCTGATGCATGTGAATAGGATATGAAGAATGTTTGTATGAATGTGTGAATATGATTGTATGTGTTTCAGTTCATAATTTCTGTGTGTGTATATATTTGTGTGTGTGTTTATATGCATGTATATATTTTTAAACTTCTGTTTGATTGACAGACCCAAATAATCACACAAAAATCTATTCCTCTTCACTCAGGAAATAATAGGTTATTATGTCAAAATAAAATATGCTTGTGTTGATGAAATATTATTTTTAAAAATAGTCTCAAGTGAAATTATTAAGATGTTATCAGGAAAATAATGAATTTTACACTGAATTTTAAAACATATCAAAATTTCAACCAAAATAATTTGTGGTTTCAAGTATAAAGACTGATCTGTTATCGAAAACTATGACTTTTAAAAATCAATCATGATTTTTAGGTATTTAATTCTAGAGGAATTGCATGTTGATCGGAAATTGGATTTAGGGCATTTTCTGATGATCGGGAAATTTTGGGGTCTCGTGTTCATGGCTAAAGCTTGCCTAGAGGTAGGCGATATCGGGAAAAATGCTGATTGGAATTCTTGATGGCCTTGGTGGTTGGAAAAGGTGAAAGTAGGGTTTTAGGTGTTCACTTGGTCGATGTCGAGGTTGGGGCTTTTTGCATCGACGTAGTTGATCTGGAGACTATCGGTGGTTGGGGAAAAGGAAAAGGTGAGCGAGGCGTAGGTCTGGATGGGGCTGTATGTTCTCTGGTGGTCGGAGGGGGTGGAGCGAAGAGTTTTGGGTGATTGGGTTCAGTTCTAGCCTGAGCTGATGTGTTTGATTTCAATAGGGTGGTAATAGGCTTCTGGTTGGTGGAAACTGACGATGATGATGTCATCGACGTGATGGTGGCGGCGACGATGACCAGTAGTTCGTCGTCAATTTGTGCATGTGCACGTAGCTGTGCTGTGTATTGGTGGTTGTTGTCGAGATGAAGGAGAGAAGTCTGGGGGGTCTCGGGGAGGGAGAGTCGTGGCTTGGGTGGGTCTTCGATATTTTCTTGTGAGTAATGTTCCAGATTTATACTTTGAACTTAACTAAGTTTTGGAGAGGAAAAAAAAGAGTAAGGTGTTTTCTAGGGTCAAGACTCGAGTACTATACGGGTTGGACCCAAAGTTTAATTTAAATAGTTTTTAAGTGAAATATGAATAAGCTTTAAAAACTAAATGAATTTCGTCTAAAACTGTTATATGATAAATGTTTAAAAATATTCGATTAAAGAAGTTATATGATTTGTTAATTTAAGTTTGTTAAATACTTAAGTTCTATGAAACTCAAATAAATTAATATGATTAAGTAAGTTAATTTAAAAGATAAATGTTTTAAATATGATTATGATAATTAAGTAAATAAATAAAGATAAATAGTTTACGTTAAGGTTAATTAAGACCGTGGATGATTAAGGATTAATTGATTTAATAAAGTAATTAAAAATAATTTACTTATTTATTTAATGATTAAAGGGTTGTTAATTAACTAAATGAGTTAATTAATTAAAGATTAATTAATTCATAATTAAGGATAAATTATGTCTACACCAAAATTGGTCACAACACTCTTCGGAAGTTTTTGAAGAGATAATAATGAAGAATACAAAATTAAAAATGAGGATTATCTAACAAAACTCCAATGAACAGAAAAGTTAATGCGTATACAAGCAATTTAGAGTGGTTCGGCGTGTTGCCTGCGTCCACTATGAAGTTTTTTGTAGTTTTATTGATTCTCTTTCAATGATTACAAGTGGTTACAGCAATCAACAGCAAGTTACAACTGGAAATTTGAAACTGACATCAAGAATATGGTGTAGGATGATGGAGATCTCGATCCGCCAGAGTCTCGGCGCTTGAGAGTCAAAAGATCCTTTTTCTGTAGGCTCTGGGACTCCATTTATAGGCGTAGGAGGCTGATAATTCGCTCAAATCTCGAGAGACTTTTTCTGGCACGTGAGTGGGCCCACGCGACCAATCTAAGAAATTTTTGAGTCGATCTGTGATCGATACGAATTCATTTCGTATCGATCAAGATGATGTCCAATCAAGCTGAAATTTGGTGGGAACACTCCTTGGCATGTAGGAAATCTCTTATGAAAATTTCATTGCATTGGGATAAGTGGATCGAGAGATATAATCGATATGAAATGGACTTTTTCGATGGCTGCTTGGTTCGAATCGATTGCTTCGAATCGATGGTGGCACGCACCTTCGTGATGACGTGCAGTGCAATCTTCGTCTCGATCAGGTCTTTACTCCGAGTTGACCACATCGACTCCATATATCTCGCCTTGTTCGTATCAAGGGATGACACGTCACCCAAGTTTGTTGACTTGATGGATTCGAATATATTATTATGTATGGATTCGAATGCAGAGTCTTGTTTGTATCGATCATGACGTGCTCCAGTCAATCGATACGAACTCGTTGTTGCAGGATGGATTCAAAGCGAGGCATTTTGATGGATACGGAGCAGGGTATTTGGATGGATACGAATCAAGGCACCTTGATGGGTTCGAAGGGCTCAAGCCCACGGGTTCGAATCAGAGGGGAGCGAGGTCACTGCCACTTTGATTGATGTGAAGTCGATGGATTCGAACTAAGTTTAACTTAGGGGTTCGAACGTGACGTGGTCTATCTGCTGATGGATTCGAAATAGGAGGTGGTGATCGATTCGAAATGGACAAATGTTGATGGATACGAACAAGAAGTCGCCTGATGGTTTCGAACATGGGTTTAACCTACGGATTCGAATAGCAGTCATTGATGGACACGAACCACTGATGGTCGATGGATACGAACAAGCTTTTCTTTGATGGATACGGACAGTAGCTACCTGATGGATACGAAGAGAGGCTTCCATGATGGATGCGAAGTAGTATCCATTGCCTTAGTTAATGGATGCGAAGTAGGCTTTGTACCGATGGATACAAAGTTGGGAGATGCCAATGGGTTCGAATAAGGAGGAGCCGATGGGTTCGAATGAGATCAAGTCAAACCGATGTACTTCGATGGATTCGAACTCGATCGGCACGAACCGAGGCACTTCAATGGATACGAAGTTGATCCATACGAACTCGATCGATTCGAACCGAAGTTCGATGATGGATACGAAGACAGAGCTTTTCCCTTCAGATTATACTAGCCATAACTTGAGCATACGAACTCGGATCGACTCGAAATTTGGAACGTCGGCCTTCATGGCTTTGCTTGTCGTGTCATATCAATTGTAGCTTAATCTGGACTCGGACAAAATTCGTCGATATCCATAGCGAACCTGTGTAGGCTTGATATCCAGGAAGAGTGATCCTTGGTTTTCAATTCAATTCCTTGGTATCTTGGCCTTGCCAAAAGGCGGGATAACATTTTCCCCCCAAAGTACGTCTTGTGGAAACATGGCGTGCTTTGAAAAGCTGCAGTTTCTCTTCGAACAATCATCGAAATTTTTCGTTGAAAGTTGTATCTTGTATTGTTGTAACCGGCTGCTGTGTTATAGTGATTAGCCGTTTGTCGCCGTAATCGTAACGAGATGAGTAGTCGATCCCTGTGAATGTTAAAAATCGAATATTAGTCTGACATATATGCATATATGTCAATTTGACTCTTGTTAACGTTGCGTGTTCACGAGTCATTGTTAGTTTAGTTTGTGATCGAATTTTGTATCGATTCTCTCCTGAACCAATTTGAAATTCGAGTTGAAACAATGTGATGGTTGTTTTGGATTATCCTCTTGTATCGATCCTCTCCTGAATCGATGTAAAAGGTTGAACGGCAATTTTTACATTGGCGCGGTTTTTGTTGATGGATACGAAATGACCGTTCGTATCGATGAGTTTTGATGGATACGAAATATTCGTTCGTATCGATGAGTTTTGGTGCACTGTCGTATAGATGGACCTGCACTATCGTGAGTTGATGGTTGCAACATAGATACTTCGAATCGATGGAGTTCGATGCTTTTAGTGCAGCGTTCGTTGTGTACTTCGAATCAATGAAGTCCAATGGTAACTTCGTCTCGATGAAGACAAAGTCCGATGGATTCGAAAGCAGCATTCGCGTCGATCCATTATTTGACCGTTTTTGATCGGTCACGTTGACTGAGAGGCGAAACGACCCAGTCACCCTTAAGGCTCCATATAAATACTTTGGACTTAGCCATTTTTTCACTTTTTCACTTTTTGTTGGCTTATACTTTCTGCACTTTTGTATGGATAGAGAGCCCGAGAGAACGAACTGTTCTAGCCTTCGAATCGATTCAATCCTTCAGTCCTTCAAATTTAAACATTAAAATAAGGTAATCTAATAGATTAAACCATGCAAAGAACGATGAAACTCGACACATCCGCCATCCTTTTTCGTTTCTTCGATCAATTTTGATGGGTTTAAGATCTAGACGAGTCAGAGTAAGATTGGGGATGGAGCGTGGCCATGGAGTTGAGGCCTTTTTGGAGAAGAAGGAGTTGTGGAGGAACGACTGTGCCTTTGTTTTGGGTCGATCTGTAATAGGAGTTTTCGAATCGATCCAGATTATATGATTTTGTATCGATACGAATACGAGAGCGATGATTGATGTGAAGCCAGTGTTTTCAGATCGATGCGAAATGGTGTTCCCTCGATCGATATGAAACGTATCGTTTCGAACTCGATCGATATGAAACGTATCAAGTCGAACCTGATCGATACGAATGTATCGATTCGAACATGGTCGATACGAAAAATGGTGCATCTCTGACTCATTACGAATTTGAACTGCAGCGACCGATTCCAAGTTGAAATTAGACGAATTTAGAGAATTTTTTACGCATTAAAATATTTGACTCCGACGAGCTTCTACCTTGCATAACTGAACTTGACCACAGAACTACATGTTGGACTACCTTTTGAAGCTCGCCGATGGAACCGTAACTTAACAAAAATATAACGAACTTTAACTTGGATCGATCGTTTGCATCTGGATGGCACGGTTGTGACGGTCAGCGATAACGGTCATTTCCGGTCTGATTTTTAGAGTTTTGTCGTTCATACATTTTAGTTTATTCAGTAGAATTTGCTTGAGTAATGCACAGCACTGCACGACACATTCATGCACTTTACACTGGAGAATGCACAGGCTCTTTAGCATCTAACGATGATTTCTCATGAGTTAGCTAGTTATGGAAACTTCAAGTTCGCAGCCGCAAGAAACTCAGAGTTCAGGCCCACCCGTGCTTGAAGTACGGGAGATTAAGATTGAAGTTATCGGTCCAGCTCCGGACGAGTTACCTGACACATCCTTCATTAGTAACCCATCAGACTCTGTTCCGTCCAACATTTCGGAAGACATGCTAGGAAGAATATGCTTAAGGCATGGTTTGTCGATGGACGGCGTATTATTGCCGGGACCAAATGATAGACCGCATAATCCACCAGAGGGATATACCACATTCAATCGCCACGCGTGCGCAGCTGGGACACTCCCTCCGTTTAACCAGTATATGAGAGAAGTATTGTCGTTTTTGGGGATTGCCCCGTCTCAGCTACATCCAAACGGATATGCGTCACTCAATAGCTTGTTCATTGCATTTATGGAGTATCTCTATTGACCATCTCTCCCGATTGAGATCGGATACTTATTTATCTTCAAGAATCGGGCTGATAGTCCATCTTTCACATTCCTGGAGGCGGTAAGAAATTGCCAAGTGGTTACAGGGGCTTGGACTAGATTGAGCTACTTCAAGACGGAGTGGTTTTATGTTAGATGTCGCTCAGGGTTTGCTAGGCGATGGCTATTTAGACGTGAGTATTGCTATCTTCTTGGGAAGTTGATAAAACTGATGTAGATGAAGTCGAACTCATATCTCTTTTTCTTTTCAGCCATAATCCAACGACCCGAAGGTGAACGTTTCAAGGAGATAGTTCGGGTTTTCCAAGAAATCCCAAGCAAAGAAAGGAATATCGAGTTGCTCTTGACAAATAGGAATCTTAGGATTCTTGGGCTGATTGAACGTAGACAAAGTATAATGCTCGACGGTTCCTTAAGGACTGCCATGAAAGAACGAGTTAAACGAAGAAAACCTAAAGTTGTTATAATTGAGGAGGTTGACTCCGAGAGAACTCACACCGATGAAGAACCATTGGGCGAATCTACGGATGTAGCCCAAGACACCGAAGAGCAAAGAAAAGGCAAGGCAGCCGTTGTTAAGCCACCTAAAAAGGGAAGATGGAAATCGGTTGTCACGGACCGACCCGCCTCCGGAATTAGAATTTCGAAGATGTCTCCCCCGACAACCGAGAATCTCTATGAAGGGCTCGCTGATCTTCCAATTCCGGATGATATGTCCTTGCAGCAGGATGTCGGATGGGATGAACTTTCAGAAGCCTTAGTTTTAAGCGAGTCTCTTCCCACTAGCGCGGTTGACACAACCGGTTGGTCGGGGGGTTGCACCAACATTCACACTTCACGACACTAAATGATTTCTATGTGTAATACGCTCACTGTGAGAGATCGCTAACTTCGTTTTATGTTTTTCTTGCAGATACCATGTCTGGTCGAAGCTCGATGCTTGGCAGTCTTCGTAGTAAATGCAAGTCTTCATCATATTATGAATCATATAGGAGAGAAGGAGACAGAGACTATAACCATGGGTACTCGAGTCATGAGTTCTCTAATAGAGACAAAAATTATAGGCGTCGGTCTCGATCTCGCACGCCACCTCCTAGAGCTCCCCACCGCCTCCGGTTCACGTTTCAAGGCCTCTAGAAACTTCACGGCACAAGCCATCTTCCCAATCATCAAGGTCCGACACTCATCGTAGAATGAAGATCACGGCCCCGACAACAACAGAGCAGACACTGACTGAGCCATCGGGGGAAGGAGCAGCGAGGCTTGCTCAGCTAAAGAAAGATTTCCCTGAGATCTGCTTCGACGGGTTTGTCTTCCCCCCGCATCTAAAAAGGATACCGACGTCAGTTGCACCATGATGCATGATTATCTCTCAGATATATTTTTTCAGTATCAGGAATGGTCAAAAACCGCGAAGAAAGTGTCAAAGGTGGCCTTCGACCGGGCGGTGGTGATTAAGAAGTTGGAGAAGGAACTTGGTCAAAAGGACCGAATTATTCAGGTGCTCGGCAGTGAAGCCGAGTCCTCTCGCAAATCAGAGATTGAGGCTCTTAAAAAAGCCGATGAAGCCCAGGCGGCAATGGATAGGATGAAGCGCGAGCATTATGCCACGGTGGAGGACATGGGCCACCGAAACACCATTGTAACCGCCGAGCGGGATGCGGCCTTGAAAGAGCTGAACGAGCTTAAGGCCAAATTTCGGAGATCTTGAAGGAGAGGGACACCGCTAACGTTTCCACACAGGAAGCATGCGATCAGACGGTGGAGTTTCGGAAGGAAAGAGATGCGGCCTTGGAAAAGGTCCACGAGATGGAAGCCGGAGTCGATGAAAAAGTTCGGCAGGCAGAGATCAAGCTCGAGACGGAGATAGAAGAGCTTCTCACCACCTATAACGCCAATGTGCCGAGGCACAGAAACTTGGCGTGGCTCGATGACTACCCGACACACTTATTCAATGCCTGGAATTTGTTAGTTGAAGAAGAGAAGGCAGCACAGCTGGGTGAAGCTTTTGATGAGTTTGAGTTGGAGAACCGTATATTGAAAGATGATGAGAAGAAGGTTCTCTACGATTTTATGATCTCCCATGCTAGAGAGAGACTGGGTACCCAACACTTAGAAGTTGGTGAGGGGTCTGACGTCGCACACCCAGCTACAAGTTCTGAGATGATTACTTCATCTGGTTCCCAGCCGACGCCAGTGATTGAGCCGCAGTCGGTCCCAGGTTATGACCCTGAGTAGCCACGCTTATCTCCCATAAGGGAGCATTCTTCAAAAGCTGTTCAGTCAGCCATGAGTCAAGTTGAGGAAGGTACTCTGCACAAATCTACTGTGTGTCTAAACTCAAGTATTTGTATCGAAGCATGTTATGACACCTTCTTTTCTTTCTTGTCCAGTGAGTGAAGTTATAACGACAGCGCCTCCTGCAATCCAAGAGTTGCATCAAGTGCCGGAGGCCATCATTACTGAGGCGGTTATCACGACTACGGTCGCGCCGACGGAGACGGCACAAGGGAGCTCACTGTCTTTGGACGAGCAGATGATGAACAGGCTTTTATGTCAAAGCGGCGATCCTTTTGCGAACATGCCATTCGTTCTTGGTGCGTTTCCATCTATTTCTATTGTTTCGTCACAGTCCACCACTGCCTACCGTGAATCTCGTGCTGCTCGTGAGGCTGAGATACTGGCTCAAATCAACGCAGAGATGGAAGCGACAGCACACGGTGGTAATTCTGAGAGTGTTACGACGGCGGTCGGCCCTACTCCTCTTGAGGCGATATCTTCTGGGGACACGCTTGTCGGAACCAGCGTGCCCATTCCGCCCCCGGTTGTGGATCTGACTCCTCCCGAAGAGAATATTCCTTTAAGTCCAAGTTCGGAGGAATATATCGATATCATGCCTTCATCAGAGGAAGATCCGCCAAAGGGTACGGGGTTGAAGCGGAAGACTATTAGTGGTTCTAGTGGTTCCGCGTTGAAGAAAAAACCGAAGAAGAAAATGTAGACGATCCTCCTCTGGCGCATTTTTGGCAGTTAGGAAGTCACTTTTATTTTTCTTTCGTAGGCTATGTATAGATGCAGGTTCGGACCCCTGCTAGCAGGAATTTTTTGGAACAACCTGTACATGAATCTTCACATACAGTTAGTTGAAATGACATTTAGTTTCTTTTCTTCAACTCTCATTTCTATTGTGCTTAAGTATTTGCAGTATTTGGCTTTCAGTCCAGTGTACTTGTGGTGTTTTTACCGTCAAGTAGAGTTCGTTTTATTCGCCAAATCTGAAAATCTTGATCACATGTCGTGATCGATGAATGAGGTGAATCTAGAACATTGTATTGCTTCGGTTAGTGATTAACGGTTAAGGTTTTGCCCCCAGCTCTGGGGAACAGCATTTGTATTTCTATGGTCGATCGCATCTTTCACAAATCTTGGCACATGTCCACACTCCGGGGACTTAGGATAATTTGTGATCGATAATCTGGTTCGTGCTCTGGAAATTCGAGAGTTATTGATGTTTGTAACACAGTTCGTACTCCAGGAACTCTGACTTCGAATTTGTACTCTAATTCACACTCTGGGAATTCGGAGTCGACATTTATATTTTGGTTTGCGCTCCAGGAACCTGGAATTGATGTTTATTCTCCAATTCACGCTCTGGGAACTTGGAGTCTGCATTGATGTTTCGGTTCGCACTGCGGGAACCTGGAATTGATGTTTATACTCCGGTTCACGCTCTGGGAATTTAGAGTTAGCATTGATGTGTCGGTTTGCACTCCGGGAACCTTGAATTGATGTTTATACTCCAATTCACGCTTTGGGAATTTAGAGTTAACATTGATGTGTCGGTTCGCACTCCAGGAACCTGGAATTGATGTTTATACTCCAATTCACACTCTTGGAATTTAGAGTTAGCTGACAGATGGTCAGTCACATCTGTTTGGGCTTTTTAGGAATTCGTTCACACTCTGGGAACTGCATTTATCGGGATCGTGGATGGTCGGATCACATCCACCTCAAGTTAACAAGTGAGGTCGTTAGACGGACGGGTCCATCCTCCTCAAACTTGGTTAGGATACAGCCGAAGTCGTTAGGCAGACGGGTCCACCCTCTACGGAACTGCATTTGTATGTTTATACTCCAACTCGTGCTCTGGGAGTTTGGAGTTGGTGTTTATGCTTCGATTCGCACTCTGGGAACCTAGAGTTGATGTTTATACTCCAATTGGCACTCTGGGAAAGTGGAGTTAGGATTTTATACTCCGGTTTGCACTCTGGAAACCTAGAATTGATGTTTATACTCCAATTCGCACTCTGGGAATCTGGAGTTGGGATTTATACTCCGGTTCGCACTCTGGGAACCTAAAGTTGATGTTTATACTCCAATTCGCACTCTGGGAATGTGGAGTTAGTTGTAGGACTGTCGCATGTCAATCCAGTTCAACCTTTGATGTGATGGCATGCCCCCGAGCTTAGGTTTCACTTAGTGAGTGACCGGTCGTATCACAGTCACTCGCTATCTGAATAAATTCCATTGTGCGATAGAACTTAGCTCTTCGTGCGTCGTGATTGTTGAATGTTGCATTCGGTGAATCACAGCTCTAGCTTGAAGAGATAGTAATTTATTGCTGGAATGGAAAACACATGGCAAAGCCAGTGCCTTATTACAAGTTCAAACTTAATAATGCAAAGAAAGTTGCAAAGTATTCATAGAATGAATAAAGCATGTCATGTGTAACAGTGACGAAGATCCTCGTCATTCCAGGCTCCTGACAAAGTGGGTCTGCCACTGATAGCGTTTATCACTAATCTCCCACGGGGACAGGTAGAGTCCTCCTGTCTCAGTCGATCGGGTTCAGCATTTTGATTTGATGGGCCCGCTCCTCCAGGTTGCGGCGCCCGAACAAACTGTTCCAGATTTCTTTCTCTAATTAATTTTTCTACGAGATCTTACAAGTGACGACATTCGTTCGTATTGTGCCCGTATCTTTCATGAAATCTGCAAAATTTTCCCATTTGGATTTGCCTCTCTAACGATGGTTTTGGAGCAGGTTTTTTGTATTGAACTGTATTACAGGTTTATAAATACAAGTTCTCCAGTGATGTATTCAAAGGAGTGTAACTGTCAAACATAGGATTCTTGCGCGGTGGGCCACGATTTTGATCTCGATTTCTAGTTTCATTCACGTTCTCTCTTCGCTGAGTTTGTTTGTTTTGAAGGTTCAACTGAACTTTTCCGGAGCTATCACCAGACTGTTTGATCGCGACATTGCTTTGGATCCCTTCCGTGCTTGGCCCTGCATCAATATGCTTCCTAGACTGTTTCTCATCTTCCCTTCTCAGGAATTGAGCCGCCTTGGTGTGGAAACGGTCCAATGATGCAGGTGGTTTTCCAGCCAACCAGTTGCCAAACTCAGAATCGGGGTCGATCCCCTTAGTCAACGTCATAAGGATGGAGTTATCGTTCGGATTGCTGATTTCCGCACATGCAGTATGGAATCTCTCTAAGTAGTGTCTGAGCGTCTCTCTAGGAGCTTGGGTGACGCTAGATAGAGTGTTGACATCTTTTGGCCTTGCGACGTGCATGCGGAATTGCTCAACAAATTTTTTGGCCAATTGGTCAAAGGAGGAAATGGATGGAGGTGGTAGTCGAGTGTACCACATGGTAGAGATGCCCTCCAAGGAGATGGGGAAACTACGACACTTCACTGCATCGTCAGCTCTGGAAGCGCTCATCGACCATTCATTTTTTAGAATATGTTGGTTGGGGTCGGAGTTTCCCTCGTACATGGGTAGAGTCGGCATCCAGAATCGCTGTGGGGGTTCAGCAGTAAGAATATCGTCCGTAAAAGGAGCGTGACTTCGAGAAATTCCCCAATCGTCATTTGTGAGACCCTGGCTCTCACGGATTATCTTACGTATCATGGTCAGGAGATCCGGCATTTGTACGTTCTGTGCGGCTTGCGCCGGAGTGTGATTGAATCCCACATTCTAGTGTTGGACTGGATGCTGTCGACGGTCCACATCATGCCTTCTTGGCTAATAGACTTCCAGGACGTATGGTTTAGGAGTACGTCCATGATGATGATGGTCCAGGTTCGACTGATCTTGGGAAACGACTCCTGGTTCAACCGCGATGTTCGTGGCATAGTATTATGTGGTGTAGTGAGGAACGACACCCCTCGGGAGGAGGGTCCCATTTGGAAACTGGCCGATGGACCAAGTCTCAGCTGTCCAACGGTCGGTTGATATCCAACAGCTTGCATGTGACTCCCATCTAGCCGAGGTCGCGGAGATCGATGATGATAATCAGAAGATGAAGAACTTTCACTGAAGGAGTGAGAAGCATGGTCTCTCCTAGATCTCCTTCGCTTCTGGCGATTCAGCTGGTTGGTCAGCTCGGTGTTAGCATGTAGCTGTTCTATTAGTTGTTGCCGACTCTGGGTCAGCTCTTGAAGCCGCAGCTGAAACTCTTGTCGGGTAACCAGACCTGATGGTTCCGAGTTTCCGGTAGCGTCCTGATTAGAAGGTGTAGTGGCACAGGATTCTGTCTATCCTGGTCTTCTGGATTGACAGCGTTGGAGGTGGTCCTTGTGCTAACCATCTTAAGGGTTGAATTCCTTTCCTAGACTTTATGCAAATTTGAATAGAATGGGAGGAATCTGGACTTGAGATCTGGATCTTTCTCTTAGATTTATGCAATCCGGTATCGATGACTGATCCAAAGAGCAGAAGAAAATCTGAATTTTCTCAGTGAAAGCACCAAAGTGTTTGCACCAAAATTGATCACAACACTCTTCAGAAGTTTTTGAAGAGATAACAATGAAGAATACAAAATTAAAAATGAGGATTATCTAACAAAAACTCCAATGAACAGAAAAGTAAATGCGTAGACAAGCAATTTAGAGTGGTCAGCGTGTTGCCTACGTCCACTATGAAGTTTTTTGCAGTTTTATTGATTCTCTTTCAATGATTACAAGTGGTTACAGCACAACAGCAAGTTACAACTGGAAATTCGAAATTGACAGCAAGAATATGGTGTAGGATGATGGAGATCTCGATCCGGCAGAGTCTCGGCGCTTGTGATCAAAAGATCCTTTTTTTGTAGGCTTTGGGGCTCTATTTATCGGCGTAGGAGGCTGATGTTTCTCTCAAATCTCGGGAGACTTTTTGTAGCACGTGTGTGGGCCCACGCGACCAATCTCAGAAAGTTTTGAGTCGATCTGTGATCGATACGAATTCATTTCGTATCGATCAAGATGATGTCCAATCAAGCTGAAATTTGGTAGGAACACTCCATGGCATGTAGGCAATCTCCTGTGAAAATTTCATTACATTTGGATAAGTGGATCGGAAGATATAATCGATAGGAAATGGACTTTTTCGGTGGCTTCTTGGTTCGAATCGATTTGTTCGAATCGATTGCTTCGAATCGATGGTGGCATGCGCCTTCGTGATGACGTGGAGTATAATCTTTGCCTCGATCCGGTCTTTACTCCGACTTGACCGCATCGACTCCATATATCTCGCCTTGTTCCTATCGAGGATGAAACGTCACCCAGGTTTGTTGACTTGATGGATTCGAATATATTATTATGTATGGATTCGAATGCAGAGCCTTGTTTGAATCGATCATGACGTGCTCCAGTCAATCGATACGAACTCATTGTTGCAGGATGGATTCGAAGCGAGGCATTCTGATGGATACGGAGCAGGGTATCTGGATGGATACGAATCAAGGCACCTTGATGGGTTCGAAGGGCTCAATCCTACGGGTTCGAATCAGAGGGGAGTGAGGTCACTGCCACTTTGATTGATGTGAAGTCGATGGATTCGAACTAAGTTTAACTTAGGGGTTCGAACGTGATGTGGTCTATCCGCTGATTATTCGGACTAGGAGGCGGTGACCGATTCGAAATGGACAAGTGTTGATGGATACGAACAAAAAGTCGCCTGATGGTTTCGAACATGGGTTTCACCTATGGATTCGAATAGCGGTCATTGATGGACACGAACCACTGATGGTCGATGGATACGAACAACCCTTTCTTTGATGGAAACGGACAGCAGCTTCCTGATGGATACGAAGAGATGCTTCTATGATGGATGAAGCAGTATCTGTTGACTTAGTTAATGGATGCGAAGTGGGCTTTCTGCCGATGGATATGAAGTTGGGAGATGCCAATGGGTTCGAATAAGGAGGAGCCGATGGGTTCGAATGAGATCGAGTCGAACCGATGCACTTCGATGGATTCGAACTCGATCGGCACGAACTGAGGCACATCAATGGATACTAAGTTGATCGATATGAACTCGATCGATTCGAACCGGAGTTCGATGATGGATACGAAGACGAAGCTTTTCCCTTCAGATTATACTGGCCATAACTTGAGCATACAAACTCGGATCGACCCGAAATTTGGAACGCCGGCCTTCATGGCTTTGCTTGTCGTGTCATATCAATTGTAGCTCAATCTAGACTCGGACAAAATTCGTCGATATCCATAGCGAACCTGTGTATGCTTGATATTCAAGAAGAGTGATCCTTGGTTTTCAATTCAATTCCTTGGTATCTCGGCCTTTCCAAAAGGCGGGATAACAAATTAATTAATTAATTAGAGATTAATTACTTAAATGATAATTACTTAATGTAAGTAATTAAGAATCAACTATTAAGGGTTAATTAATTTAATTAGCAATTAAAGGTTAAATAAATTAATAATCAAGGTTAATTAATTGAGGATAATTCACAAATGGGATAATTACTTGATGAAAGTAATTAAAGGTAAATTACTTAAGGGAAGTTGTTAAGAATTAATTATTTAGTGTAATTAATTAAAGGATTGATTAATTAAGAAAATTAATTAAGGGTTAGTTAATTAATGAGAGTGATCAATTAAAGGATAATTGATCAATGTAAGTGATTATAGGATAATTAATTTGAGTAATTAATTAAGGATAAATGTAATTAGTGTGAATGGGTGAAGGTTAATTAATTTGTGTTATTAATTAAAGGCTAATTACATAATGTAATTAAAGAGGATGATTAAGGGATGATTAATTAATGTTTTGTAATTAATTACTGTTAAGTAAGCCGGATTAAAAATAATTAAAGTAATTAATTTAATTTATTTAAATTAATTAGAAATGGTGTGACCAATTAATTTGTTTATGAATAATTGGTTGATATTTCTGATATGAAATGTTTTGTGATATGAAATGTTTGGTTTGAACGGTAATAATGTGGTTATCTATCGATGATGAATTACTTTGTAAAGGTTGGCATCCTGTATTTAAAATTGATTTATATTCACTTGAATAACTTAGGTTAAGGTGACATGCGATTCGAAGAGACCAGAGTCGGGTATCAGTAAATACCCGAAACCACTTCGTTTTGTAATCTAAATGATACTTTATAGATTGATATGTGAAATCAATATGTTGAAATGGAATAATTTAAATGATTGGACCATTTAAAACTAAGTAAAGGTACTTAGGGATAGATTTTTGAATATAAGTGTTGACTATAACAAGTTTTGAGCTTGTAGTGATGACGAGTTACCCGGTTTTAAAATAATTTTTATGTTCAGATTTTTGTTAGATGAGTTTACTCACGCTAGTTTCTTGCCTGACCAGGTGTTACTTTGATGTAATGCTCGGGTCAGATTGAGTATTACAGATTTTCAGGTGAGGACGTTCTGGAGCTCAGAAGATAAGCTGGGTGGCAGGAACGTTTGGAGTTTTCCGCTGTAATAGAGTTGTATTGTTAGTAGTCTGGGCATGTTGCATAATTGTCCAATTTATTTGTAATGGTTGTATTTCTATAACTCTAATGAAATGTATGTAATCTAAAAATTATAGTTTCCTTTGTAAATGCTATTATTTGTTATTGTATTTAATCCGCTACGAAATGTGAGATTCTGTGATTTGTTTTCTATTCTTCTTCTACCTTCTTTTTTCTTTTCACTAACAATCTGGGATTTTCTGAGTCGAAAATTTTGGGTCATTACATTTGGTATTAGAGCACAAGTTTAAGCAAGAACCTTGGCTCTGGTGGGCGTACTCATTAAGGATAAGGTCAGTGGTACCCTAGAATGAGTTGAGTACGTATGTATATATATAAGGTTTTAAAAATGGTTTTAATGAATGATTTTTATAAAAAGCTTATATTTTATATATAAAGAAATAATTAGTTGTTGTATATTGAAATTGAATAAGAATTAAGTGATATATATATATATATCAAAATGGGAATTGAATAAAATGAACTACATAAATAAAATGAAATTGAATTGGTTTCAAACCAGAATATGGAATGGTTGTATTTAATAATGGGATGTTTGTTTTCTAGTAAGCATTGATAAAGCGAAATGAAATGTGTTAAGGGAGTAAACATTTAGGTAATAATGACTTGTAACGGGGAAGGGATTTAAATTTTGAAGTTTTGAATTTTAAGTTAAAAACATTTGAAATTGTTTTCAAAATGTTAAAAGAAATGATATTATTCAGAATATTTTTGAAAATATGATTTTTTTTTTAAATAAGAAGTTGTTTGGAAACTTCAAAGAAAGCTGTTTTAAATTAAAACCAAAGGTGGTTTAAATTATAAAGCATGACTTGGTGGGCTAAGGAATAAATATGTGTGTGTGTGTGTGTGTGTGTGTGTGTGTGTGGATACACATAATATCAAGGATGATTTGGAATAAACTCTAAAGTGTGGAATCTTGATTTTTTTTCTAGGGTGTGATCTAATGACCCAAAGTGATATAAGTTTTGAACTTATAAGTAAGAAAGAATACTGATAGAAATGTGAAATTTGAAAGTGGGGATTCAAATTTGAGTAAGGATAACGGGATTAAATAGAATTTAACTTAGAGGAAGTTAAATAAGTTTGAAATGAACAACCTGAATTGGAAATTTCAAGATGAAATTGAGATTTAACTTAGGGAAGTTAAATGGGTTGTTTGGAAGGGAGTTATATATGATCTCAAACAGGTTCAAGATCTAGGAAGGGGTAGTGAATGCTGTTGATGGATGTTTTTAAATAAATTGGATGTTTATTTATCCTAATATCATCATGTTATCATCAATAATTTTGAAATTGTGAATTGTGTAGTTTAAAATGAATTAAGAAGTGGATTGTGATATTTTATATCCATTGTAGAAATTAAATGGAAATAAAACTTTAAATTTGAAATTATTTAAGTAATCTTGATTTTTGAAGATAAAATTTGAATTTGTGAAAGTGAAATCACTTTGAACTTAAGTTTTGAATGTTTAAGATAAAATTGCAACTGAAATTTGGTTTCAGAATTGAATTTGGGTAATAAATTGGTTTTTGAAGGATTAAATTATTTAAAAAGGATTTAAACTATGATTTGAACTTAGAAATATGTTTATGAAGAAGTATAGGTGAATTTAGATGGTATTTTGAAATGTGGACTCAGAATTATATTGTTTAAAGATTTCGATTGTTGATTTAAAAATAAAGGTTAATTTGATTTAAGGGATTAAATCAACATTTACAATTTAACTCGAATTTATATAATTCAAGATGGTTTAAAGTTGAGATTTAAATTAAATCAGTTCAAATTGAATTTGATTTGAATTAATTAGAATTGTGATTGAAGATGGATAAGTTTAAAATTCAAATGGAAAATTTGAATTGGATTAATTTGAAATGAAATTAAAGTTGAATTAGTTCAAATTCAAATGGTAAGTTGATTTGAATTTGGGATGGGAATGGAAGTTAATTTGAATTGAACTGAAATTAAAAATTGATTGGAAATGGAGAATGGGAATTGAACTGTTTGGCTCTGAACTATTTTCAAATAAATTATTTTAATGTAAACTGTTTTTAAATCTATTTTTCCTAGCTATTTACTATACAACTTTTCCTTTTAATCCTAAAACTACCTTATACTTGTTTTACAACTACTTTTGGAACTATTTAACTATTTTATAACAATTTTACAATTGTTTCATAAACTAATTACTATTTTACAACTATTTTATAATTACTTTACTATTTTGCAACTAAGAACTATTTTACAGCTACTTATCTATTTTAAAAAGATTCAAGCTATTTTCCAATCACAAATTGGTCAGAGTGCAAACTGTCTATAATTAAATACCAATTGGGATAAGAATTAAAGTGATAATCCTAATGAAAATTAGGAGCAGTTTTGAATAAGTGAATGAAATACAAATGAAGATGAATAGAAAAGAGAATTGAATTAGCTCATGACCAATAAAGATTAATATGCAGGATGTACGTATATTATTCTATTGGTATAATGATTTGTTCTAGATTCGAGCATAGAATTTCGTGATAGTATATTGATCCGAGTTGGAATTTTTCACTCAATTTTCGACGGTGAACCCTGGATATGGATTTTTTGATTGATTCTGGGAATTCTCTATCATTGTTATGACTATGCAAGGAGAATGATGGTTTCTGATCAAGAAACCAGATCTGAGTCTGCACTAGGAAGTCGGGTGAACGATACTAGTTCGAAAGTGAAATTGTGTGATCGAGTGAGCGATCAGATTTGATATTGCGTATGGATGGTATATATACATCGTATGGGTTTGAATGAAATTGATATTGAAAATTTATGGATGAGAACTGTAAAATGATTTTTGAAATGGAAAGATATATATTTTGGAAAAAGGAATGATGAAATAAAAATGGGAGTTGGATATTTCTATGACTAGAACTCGTTTTATAGAATAGTAATATGGTTAATAACTTTATAAAAGAGTAATCAAATTTGAATATTTGATTTGGAATAATCAAAGTTATATATCTTTGTTATATATGATAAAACTCCCCTTGTTGAATCTATAGCCAGTTGAAATTATTCATAGTATAAAAAGGGACATTATACATGTATGAAATGATCCAAAGATTTTTCAAGGTTATATACGTACATACATATATATGTGTGTATATATATATAAAGGATCTTATGAGAATGATTTTGGAGAAAAGTTTTTTAGAACCTATGGATTTTGGAAAGGCTTTTGATTTTTGGGTAAAATCAATTTTGGAAATTTGGAAAGCCTAGTTTGAGAATTATCGATTTTGGAATAATCGATTTTGAGAAAAGGAGATTTATATGGGATTCATACTAGGTCTATGATTTGGAACATACTATATGTGTATAGTATAAAATGTTTTGAAAATGGCTCTAGAGAAAAAGGCGCTTCCTTGAAATGAACTTCTCTGGAGTACCATAGGTTGGTACTACCCTGGGCCCTAAGGGGGAGGCTCTAAAGTGGATCCTGTGAGGAAGTCTGGACAAACTGATGTTCCTGAGGATTATTGGGTAGCGAAAGCCAAGGGCACTGATGCCTATAGAGGCATTTGGGTTATGTTGTGACGATAGTGTAACTCGATGTCGCTGCGATCTACTGTGGACCATAGCGGAAATCGTGTGGAGGTGAGTGTCAATAGTCTACATTTGATTTTGTCGGGAAGGCAGCGTATCATTGGTAGACTGAAATCTACGGTCGAGTGGAGAAGTTTCATTTTTGGTAGCGAAACTCGAGCGCGCAGATGCCTATAGTTACATGAACTTTTGCTGTGATGGAAACGTAACCTAGGATGTAGCTGCAATCTATAGCGGATTCCATGGCGTAATCGAGGGACGCGGAGTGCCTATAGTTATCTATGGATTTTGCCGGGATGGCAATGTAACCATGGGGTTAACTACGACCATGGATGGGGGGATGATTTCTAGAGCATTCTCACCAAAGATGTTTCCTCAATTTCAAAAATGTTTTCTATATTTTTACCAAAATATTTTCCTAATATTTTCACTGGGTGTTACCAAGTACTTATAGATTTTCAGTCTTGCACTTGATCAAAGTGTGACCGAATTTCTGCGAGAACAAGGATGGACTGGCTAAGACATCGAGTCATAAAAAATATTTTTATAAAACTATTTTGGTAATATTATATAAATTATAAAGTATTTTGAAATTCTTAATAAAAGAGTTTATAGTTGAAAATGATTAAAGAGTAATTTAACTGACATAGCAGAATAATTAAATATCTGGCTTCGTTCCTTTTCAAGGACAAAAAGATTCTAAGGGGGAGGATGTGATATCCTGGAGATTTCTAGGTAAATAAATAATGTAATAATCATTTACAACAATATAAGATTTATTCTTTTTCCTATATAAATAAAATTGGTATTAATTTGAACATCTATATAAGTAGTTTTTAAAAGAGAATTTGAATTTGAAATTCAAATACAAACATTTTAAAATAATTTGAGTTTAAATTAATATGTATATATGATTTGTTATATAACATTCTCTTTAATAGATTTTATAAAAGATATATTAAACTAGTATAATTATTTATAAATGTATATTATCTTTTTCTTCTAAATTATATACTAATTAATAAAGAGATAATTTAAATATTTATACACTTAAGATATATATTTTTAATATAAAAATAAATTAAAATATAATATTAATATAATATAAATATATATGAAAAACCTCTTAATAAAATTAAATTACAAATGTTAAAAATATATTTACATAATTACAAATGTAAGTAAAAGAATAATGTTTAAGGACAAGTGTAATTAATTCACTCTACAATTTAACAAGTGTCCTATTTTATTTCTATTTTAAAAAAGAAAAAATAGAATAAGTTATATATACCTATCTATCTACTGTCTTTCATTTTGCCTTCGTTTAAAAGTTTATTCAAATCTAACACCTGAGAAACTACAAACAAAATACATAAACAACTCTTTCAATCCAAACATTTGAATCAAGCAAAAACAAAAGAAATCAAAACCTGAAACGGTAAAAAGATCATTTCAAAACAAAAGTAAACCTGGAGCAAACAAATTCAAGATGGGTTTTAGATCAGTACAAAGATCATCAAGAAATCAAAGCATCATCTTCTCGGTTTTCAAAGCCTTGATTATCTCAACATCAAAGTTTCCAGTTAAACAGATTTCAAAATTTCAAAGCGTGTTCCCTGTCTTTTTAACACAGGTGAGTAAAACAACCTTAAATCTGATCTTTAACCTGATGCATGTGAATAGGATATAAAGAATGTTTATATGAATGTGTGAATATGATTGTACGTGTTTCGGCTCATAATTAATGTATATATATGTTTATGTGCATGTCTATATTTTTAAACCTCTTTTTGATTGACAAACCAAATAATCACACAAAAATCTATTCCTCTTCACTCAAGCAATTACAGGTTATTATGTCAAAAGGAAATATGTTTGTGCTAATTAAATCTTATTTTTAAAAATAATCTCAAGTGAAATTACAAAGTTGTTGTGTGGAAAATAATGAACTTACATTGAATTTTAAAACATATCAAAATTTCAACCAAAATAATTTTTGGCTTCAAGTATATAGACTGATCTGTTATCAAAAACTATGACTTAAAAATAAAATCATGATGTTTAGACACTTAATTCTAGAGGAAGTTCATGTTGATCGGAATTGTATTTTGGGCATTTTCTGATGATGAGGAAATTTTGGGGTCTCATATTCACAGCTGAAGCTCGCCTGGAGGTAGATGATATCGGGGAAATTGCTAACTGGAATTCTCGATGGCCGTGGTGGTTGGAAAAGGTGAAAGTAGGTTTTAGGTGTTCACTTGGTCGATATCGAGGTTGGAGCTTTTTATGTCAACGTAGTTTATATAGAGACTATGGGTGGTTAGGGAAAAGGAAGAGGTGAGCAAGGCATAGGCATGGACAGGGCTGTGTGTTCTCCGGTGGTCGGAGGGGGGTAGAACGAAGAGTTTAGGGTGACTAGGTTGAGTTCTTGCTTGGGCTAAAGTGTTCTCTTTCAATAGAGCGATATTTTCAGGCTTCTAGGTGGTGGGAACTGATGATAATGATGTCATCGACGTGATGGTGGTGGCAACGATGACCAGAAGGTCGTCGTCGATATGTGCGCATGCACGTAGCTGTGCTGTATATTGGTGGTTGTTGTCGAGATGAAGGAGAGAAGTCTTAGGGGGTCACGGGGAGGAAGAGTTGTGGCTCGGGTGGGTCTTCGAGATTTTCTTGTGAGTATTGTTCCAGGTGTAAACTTTAAACGTAGTAAAGTTTTGAAGAGAAAAAAAGAGTAAGGTGTTTACTCCGGTCAAGACTCGAGTACTATACGAGTTGGACCCAAAGTTTAATTTAAACAGTTTTTAAGTCAAATATAAACAGGTTTTAAAAATTAAATGAATTTATTTAAAACTATTATATGATAAATGTTTTAAAATATTCGATTAAAGAAGTTATATGATTTGTTAATTTAACTTTGTTAGATACTTAAGTTATTTTAAACTTAAATTAAATGATATGATTAAGTAAGTTAATTTGAAAGATAAATGTTTTAAATATGATTATGATAATTAAGTAAATAAATAAAGATAAATGGTTTATCTTAAGGTTAATTAAGACCTTGAATGATTAAGGATTAACTGATTTAATAAAGTAACTAAAGAATAATTAATTTATTAAATTAATTAATGATTAAAGGGTATTTAATTAATTATATGCGTTAACTAATTAGAGATTAATTAATTCGTAATTAAGGATAAATTAATTAAGTAATTAAGAATTAACTGTTAAGGGTTAATTAATTTAGTTAGCAATTAAAGGTTAAATACATTAATAATATGGTTAATTAATTGAGGATAATTAACAAATGGGATAATTACTTGATGGAAGTAATTAAAGGTAAATTACTTAAAGGAAGTAATTAAGAATTAATTACTTGTGTAATTAATTAAAGGATTGATTAATTAAGGAAATTAATTAAGGGTTAGTTAATTAATGAGAGTGATTAATTAAAGGATAATTGATCAATGTAAGTGATTATAGATAATTAATTTGAGTAATTAATTAAGGATAAATGTAATTAATGTGAATGGGTGAAGTTTAATTAATTTGTGTTAGTTCACTCTACAATTTAGCAAGTGTCCTATTTTATTTTTATTTTAAAAAAAGAAAAAAAAATAGAATAAGTTATATATACCTATCTATCTACTATCTTTCATTTTTCCTTCATTTAAAATTTTATTCATATCCAACACCTGAGAAACTACAAACAAAATACATAAACAACTCTTTTTATCCAAAAATTTGAATCAAGCAAAAACAAAAGAAATCAAAACCTAAAGCGGTAAAAAGATCATTTCAAAACAAAAGTATACCTAGAGCAAACAAATTCAAGACAGGTTTTAGATCAGTACAAGGATCACCAAGAAACCAAAGCATCATCATCTCAGTTTTCAAAGCCTTGATTATCTCAACATCAAACTTTCCAGTTAAACAAATTTCAAAATTTCAAAGCTTGTTCCCTGTCTTTCTAACACAGGTGAGTAAAACAACCTTAAATCTGATCTTTAACCTGATGCATGTGAATAGGATATGAAGAATGTTTGTATGAATGTGTGAATATGATTGTATGTGTTTCAGTTCATAATTGATGTATATATATGTTTATGTGCATGTCTATATTTTTAAACCTTTGTTTGATTGACATACTTCAATAGTCACACAAAAATCTATTCCTCTTCACTCAAGCAATTATAGGTTATTATGTCAAAAAGAAATATGTTTGTGTTGATGAAATATTATTTTAAAAAATAGTCTCAAGTGAAATTATTAAGTTGTTATCAGGAAATAATGAATTTACATTGAATTTTAAAACATATCAAAATTTCAACCAAAATAATTTGTGGCTTCAAGTATATAGATTGATCTGTTATCGAAAACTATGACTTTTAAAAATAAAATCATTATTTTTAGGCATTTAATTCTAGAGGAATTTAATGTTGATCAAGATTGGAATTTGGGCATTTTATGATGATCGGGAAATTTTAGGGTCTCGTATTCACAGCTGAAGCTCGCCTGGAGGTAGACGATATCGGGAAAAATGCTGACTAGAATTCTCGATGGCCGTGGTGGTTGGAAAAGGTGAAAGTAGGGTTTTAGGTGTTCACTTGGTCGATGTCGAGGTTGGGGCTTTTTGTGTCAACGTAGTTTATCTGGAGACTATCGGTGGTTAGGAAAAATGAAGAGTTGAGCGAGGTGTAGGTCCAGACAGGGCTGTGTGTTCTCCGGTGGTTGAAGGGGAGCGAAGCAAAGAGTTTAGGGTGATAGGGTTGAGTTCTAGCATGAGCTAAAGTGTTTGATTTCAACAGAGTGATATTTTCAGGCTTCTAGGTGGTGGGAACTAACGACAATGATATCGTCGACGCGATGGTGGCAGCAACGATGACCAGAAGGTCACCGTCGATCTGTGCACATGCACGTAGCTGTGCTGTGTATTGGTGGTTGTTGTTGAGATGAAGGAGAGAAGCCTTGGGGGTCTAGGGAAGGAAGAGTTGTGGCTCGGGTAGGTCTTCGAGATTTCTTATGAGTATTGTTCCAGGTTTAAACTTTAAACTTAGCTAAGTTTAAAGAGAAAAAAAAGAGTAAGGTGTTTACTCAGGTCAAGACTCGAGTACTATACAGGTTGGATCCAAAGTTTAATTTAAACAGTTTTTAGGTCAAATATAAACAAGTTTTAAAAATTAAATGAATTTAGTTTAAAACTTTTATATGATAAATGTTTTAAAATATTCGATTAAAGAAGTTATATGATTTGTTAATTTAAGTTTGTTAGATGCTTAAGTTATTTTATACTTAAATTAAATGATATGATTAAGTAAGTTAATTTGAAAGATAAACATTTTAAATATGATTATGATAATTAAGTTAATAAATAAAGATAAATGGTTTATCTTAAGGATAATTAAGACCTTGGATAATTAAGGATTAATTGATTTAGTAATGTAACTAAAGAATAATTATTTTATTTAATTAATTATCGATTAAAGGGTAGTTAATTAATTATATTAGTTAATTAATTAGAGATTAATTAATTCGTAGTTAAGGATAAATTAATTAAGTAATTAGAGATTAATTACTTAACTTATTATTACTTAGTAAGTAATTAAGAATTAACTGTTAAGGGTTAATTAATTCAATAAGCAATTAAAGGTTAAATAAATTAATAATCAAGGTTAATTAATAGAGGATAATTAAAAAATGGGATAATTACTTGATGAAAGTAATTAAAGGTAAATTATTTAAGGGAAGTAATTAAGAATTAATTGCTAATGTAATTAATTAAAGTATTGATTAATTAAGGAAATTAATTAAGGGTTAGTAAATTAAGGAGAGTGGTTAATTAAAGGATAATTGATCAATGTAAGTGATTATAGATAATTAATTTGAGTGATTAATTAAGGATAAATGTAATTAATGTAAATGGGTGAAGGTTAATTAATTTGTGTTATTAATTAAAAGCTAATTACTTAATGTAATTAAAGAGGATAATTAAGGGATGATTAATTAATGGTTTGCAATTAATTACTGTTAAGTAAACCAGATTAAAAATGATTAAATTAACTAATTTAATTTATTTAAATTAATTAGAAATGGTGTGACTAATTAATCTTGTTTATGAATAATTGGTTGATATTTCTAATATGAAATGTTTTGTGATATGAAATGTTTGGTTTGAATGGTAATTATGTGGTTATCTATCGATGATGATTACTGTGTAAAGGTTGGCATCCTGTATTTAAAATTGATTTGCACTCACTTGAATAACTTGGGTTAAGGTGACATGGGATTCGAAGAGACCGGAGTCGGGTATCAGTAAATACCCGAGACCACTTCGATTTGTAACCTACAATGATTCTATAGATTGATATGTGAAATCAACATGCTGAAATGGAATAATTTAAATGACTAGACCATTTAAAACTAAGTAAAGGTACTTAGGGATTGATTTGTGAATATAAGTGTTGACTATAACAAGATGTGAACTTGTAGTGATGACGAGTTACCTGGGTATAAAATAAGTATTATGTTTAGATTTTTTTTTAGATGTGTTTACTCATGCTGGTTTCCAACCTGACCCAAGTGTTACTTTGATGTAATGCTTGGGACAGACCTAATATTACAGATTTTCAGGTGAGGATGTTCTAGAGCTCATGAGGCGGGCTGGGTGGCAGAAACGTATAGAGTTTTCCGCTGTAATAGAGTTGTATTATAGTAGATTTCAAATCGAAGTGGTTTTGGGTATTTACTGATACCCGACCCCGGTCTCTTCGAATCCCAAGTCATTTTAACCCAAGTTATTCAAGTGAAATACAATTCAAACTTTAAATACAGGGTGTCACCTTTACACAGTAATTCATCATCGATATATAACCACATTTTCATAGTTTAAACCAAACATATCATATCACATAGCATCACAAGTCACATATCAGAGATACCAACTAATCTAAGGCATACAATATCATTCAATCATTCATAAGCAAGATTAATTTGTCGTACCATTTCTAATTAATTTAAAATAAATTAAATTAATTACCTCAATTACTTTTAATCCTGCTTACTTAACGTTAATTAGTTACAAACCATTAATTAATCATCCTTTAATTATCCTCTTTAATTACATTAAGTAATTAGCCTTTAATTAATAACAAAAATTTATTAATCTTTACCCATTCACATTTACCACATTTATCCTTAATTAATTACTCAAATGAATTATCCTATAATTATTTACATTGATTAATCATCCTTTAATTAATCATACTCATTAATTAACTAACCCTTGATTAATTTCCTTAGTTAATCAATCATTTATTTAATTACACTAAGTAATTAATTCTTAATTACTTATCTTAAGTAATTTACCTATAATTACTTCCATCAAATAATCATCCCATTGGTTAATTATCCTCAATTAATTAACCTTGATCATTAATTTATTTAACCTTTAATTGCTAATTTAATTAATTAACCTTAATAGATTGATCCTTTAATTACTTCATTAAGTAATTATCATTTTAGGAATTAATCTCTACTTACCTACATTAACTAATCCCTAATTATAAATTAATTAATCTTAATTACTTAATTAATTATTCCTTAATTTAAACTTAGTTACCTAATTAATTAATCTCTAATCATTAATTAACTTTCTCTAATTATCTAATTAACAATTCTTATTTATAAATTAATTAATCTCTAATTAATTAACTTATAACTCTTAATTACTTCGTTAATTATCAAAACCTTAGTTAAGATAAATCATTACCTTAATTAATTAACTAATCACAAATTTAAAACATTTACCCTTTTAATTAACACTTAATTATATTTATAAATTAAGTATTAAAATAACCTAAAAATTAATTTAAAAAATTTAAGTTAAGCAAAATATATAACTTTCTAATCAATTCATTAAGGAAAACATTTATTATATGTAAAAGAATTTATTTAAGAAAGTTTAAAACCAAATTCATTTTTAAATTTCAAAACCTTTGTTTTTAAAAACTTTAAAAACTTGTTTATCTTAAAATTTTAAAACTGCCAAATTTTACTTTGGTTACAGACCCGAGTCTAAACTCCAGAATCTCGAGACAAACCCGAATCCTTCCCAAAGGCCAAAACTCAAGCAATACATCGACCACACTAGAGAACGACCCAAGCAATCTTCCGTCTTCCCCGAAGCATTCCCGAACCTATCTTCCTGCCAAAACCTCTGACACCACTGATCCATCGTGCACGTGCACAGCCGCACGCGTCTACTCCGACCATCGATACCCTTACCGATCAGTCAACCCCGACCTTATTGCTCGACAGCGATCACCTGTGCTTCATATCCAACTCGATAACAAAATCGAGCCTGCATAAACCCAAAACTGGAAGAACCCTCACGCAAGATTCCCCTTATGCTGCCATCTTCGACCCCCCGGCATATTGATACTCCCACTAACTCTTCTTCACAGGCCTACGCACCTATCCCCCTACTCACGATCAAGCCCGAAGCTCTATCGACATCGTAGCAACCAAATCCCCCGACATCGACCCAAAACAAAACCTTAACTCTATTTCGCAGTAGCTATGCCACCGCATTGTTCGAGAATTACTCCGGCCATTTTTGCCGATAACACCTACCTCTAGACATACTTCACCCAAGAACTCGCGACCCTACATTTTTCTGATCATCAGAAATCTCTCGAGAACCTAATTCCGATCAACATGCAATATCTCACAATTTACAAACCTAAAATTCATGATTTCAATTTAAAATTCCAAGTTTTCGCGAAATTGATTTTGTAAATGAAACAATGAATTTTTGAAATCGAGATTTTGGTATGTGTGAATTTCTACTGTAATTCTTACTTTATGTTAAAACTACCCTTAAAATCTTATCTGAAAATATTTTTATATCAAGCACCTTGTCATTACAAACAAATTTTGTTTATAAAACTAAGTCTAAAAAGAATCAAATGAAGAGAAGTTAATTTTTAAGTTTCATTTGCAACATGGAAATGAAGAACAAAGTAGAAAAGGATAATGAACCACAGACATGCATACAATATTTTCATGCATATATATAAGTAATCATACAATCAATCATGCAAGAAAATATCAACAATTAAATTCAGGTTTTATTTTGTGAAGTCAGGATTTTTAACAGAGTTAACGCTTGTTTACTCACAACGGGTTTAAGCAGAGAAGCTTTATTCTGAAACCTGGAAGTTGCTAAATCCTTTGAAACTTGAAATTGGAATTGATCTTCAATTACGTTGAACTGCTACTAGATTTTGATTCCAATTTGAAACTGAGTTGAATTGATTCTAGCTTAGCCTGCTTCAAGTTGTATTTAAAAAGAGGTTGCTTTGAATTCTTTTTTGAGTTGAAGTAGTTTAGATAGAATTCTTTCTGGTTTTTGATACAGATTCATTTTTTTCTTTGATTTGATAATGAAGATCGGAGAAAAAATGAAAGAGAGAGGAAGAAATATATTTATATACCTTAGTTTGATTTATAAAAAGAAAAAAAAGAAAATAAAGGACACTTGTTTAATTTATTTACGCATGTAAATTTCGTGTTAATTACATTTGTTTAATTTTTATCATAAAACCATTACACTTGTAAATCTAAGTGTTAATATCTTAACACTTGTTATTCTACATGAAAATGTATTTTGATAAATATTTATATTCGTACTTTCCCTTAATAAAATATTGATAAAATTTTAAAGAAAATAATTTTGAAGCAAACTATACATTAATAAAAGTCTAATATATTATTTTAAGTCCAATTTATTTTTAAGAGATTTTAATTTTGCATTTCAAATTCAATTTGAATTACATAGGAATGGCTCAGCTAAACAATAGCTTCCTATATATATATATATATATATATATATATATATATATATATATATATGAATACACCAAAAAATTTCAATAAGGTTTGCATATGTCTATTAACATTTTTTTTAATTTACCATAAGGTTTATCATTTCCAGATATTTTTAAATTATCAAAATTCCACTTATTTATTCAAATAAAATCAATGAACCGTTCAATTACCAAATGCCCTAAAATCAGGGTTATCACATTCCTTTCCCCTTAGAACCTTTTCGTCCTAAAAAAGAAACGAAGCCAAAATTATTAAAATGTTTAAAATTTGATAAATTTTCTTTGATCATTTCTAAAACACTTTAAAATCTATATAATATTGCCAAAATAGTTTTCATAAAAATACTTTTAAAACTCGATGTTTCAACAAGTCCGTCCTCGTTCTCACAGAAATTCGGTCATACATTGATCAGGCGTAGAACTAATAATGTATAAGTACTTGGTAAACCCATTTCAACACCCACTGAAAACACTTGGAAAATAATTTTATTGAAAATATAAAAAACATTTTAAAAAAAAATAGAGGAAACATCGTTGGTGAGAATGCTTCGAAAATCATCACCCCCATCCATTGTCGCAGTTAACCCGATGGTTATGTTGTCATCACAGAAAAATCTATAGATAACTGTAGGCACTCCACACCCCTCGCTTACGCCATGGAACCCGCTACAGATCGTAGTTACATCCTGGGTTACGTTGCCATCACAGCAAAAGTCCAAGTAACTATAGGCATCAGCGCCCTTGAATTTCGCTGCAAAAAGAATGAAACTTCTCCCTTCGACCATAGATCGTAGTCTACCGATGTTACGTTGTCATCTCGGCAAAATCAAGCGTAGACCGTTGACACTCACCTCCACACGATTTTTGCTATGATTCACAGTAGATCGCAGCGACAACGAGTTAGACTATCGTCACAGCATAACCCAATGCCTCTGTAGGCATCAGCGCCCTCGACTTTCGCTACCCAATAATCCTCAGGAACTTTAGTTTGTCCATACTTCCTGACATGATCCACTTTCGAGCCTCCCCCTTTGAGGCTCAAGGCAATACCAACATATGGTACTCCTAAGAAGTTCATTGCAAGGGAGTGCCGTTTTCTCCAGAGCCATTTTCAAAACACTTTATACTACACACATATAGTATCTTTCAAATTATGCACCTAGTATGAATCTCATATAAATCTCCTTTCTCTAAATCGATTATCCCAAAATCGATAATTCTCAAACAAGGCTTTTCAAATTTCCTAAATTGATTTTTCCCAAAAATCAAAAGCTTTCAATGTCCATTGGTTCCAAAAACCATTTCCTAAAATCATTCTCACAAAATCCTTTATATATACAGATATATATAACCATGAAAAATCTTAGAATCACTTCATACTTGTATCAATTCCCTTTTTATACTTCAAATGCTTTCAAAAACCCTTAGTTTATCAATTATATATACATAATTTTGTTTATGCCAAATCAATATTCAAAATGGATTACTCTATAAAGTCACTTGCCATATTACTTACTTCCATAAAGTAAATTTCTACCATAGAAATATCCAATTTCCACTTTACTTCATCATATATTTCACAAAATATATTTTTCATTTCAAAAACCATTATATAGTTCTTATCCACAAATTTCAATATCAATTTCATTCAAACCCGTACAATGTACACATATCATCTGTATGCTATATCAATCTGATCGCTCACTCGATCACACAATTTCTCTTCCGAACTAGTATCGTCCACCCGACTTTCTAATGCAGACTCAGATTTGGTTTCTTGATCAGAAACCATCATTCTCCCTGCATAGTCATAACTATGATAGAGAATATCCAAAACCAATCAAAAATCCATATCAATGTTCGTCGTCGAAAATCGAGTGAAAAATCCCAACTCGGATCGATATGCTATCTCAAAATTCTGTGTTCGAATCTGGATCAAATCACTATGCGGATAGAATAATATACGTCACCATACGTATTTATCTCTATTGATTATTAGCCAAATCAATCTCCTTTCTATTCACATTCACTTTAATTTCTATCTTCTTGTTCACAATTGTTTCAATTCCATTTGGATTATCATTTTAATCCTTATCTCAATTGGTAATAATCATAAACATTTTGCACTCTGAACAGCTTATATTTAGAAAATAGCTTAAAATGCTAAAAATAGATAAGTAGTCGAAAAATAATTATTAGTTTGTAAAATACTGTAAAATAGTCAAGTAGTTGTAGAATAGTTATAAAAATAGTCAAATGGTTATAAAATAGTTAGAAAATTGCAAAATAGTTTAAACTAGTAATTAGCTATAAATAGTTGAAAAATAATAATTATTTTATAAAACAGTTGCAAAATAGTTAAACAGTTCCAAAAATAATTGTAAAAGAAGTATAAAATAATTTTGCTTTAAAAAGAAAGGTTGTATATAGTAAATAGCTTGGAAAATAGATTTAAAACAGTTTATATTAAAATAATTTATTTGAAAATAGTCCAGAGCCAAACTGTTCAATTCCCAATCTCCATTTCCAATCAATTGCCAATTTCTAATTAACCTTCAAAATTCAAATTAAGTTAACTTCCATTCCCATCCCAAATTCAAATCAACTTCCCATTTGAATTTGAACTCATTCAACTTCAATGTCTTTTGAAATTAATCCAATTCAAATTTTCCATTTGAGTTTTAAACTTATCCATCTTTAAACAAAATTCAAATGAATTCAAATCAAATTCAATTTGAACTTATTCAATTTAAATCTCAACTTTAAACCATCTCGAATTGTAAAAAATCGAGTCAAATTTTAAATGTTGATTTAATTCCTTAAATAAAATTAACCTTTATTTTTAAATCAACAATCTAAATCTTTAAACCATTTAATTCTAAGCCAAAATTTCAAAATTCCATTTTAAATTCTTTACTTGACTTATTTCAAAGTTCAAATAAGAGTTCAAAACAATTTTATCTTTAAAATTCAATTTATTACCCAATTTTATCTTCCAACTTTGAAACCGATTCTTAAACAATTTTAATTTACAAATTCAATTCTTAACATTCAAATCTTAAGTTCAAAGTAATTCCATATCCTATTGAGTTATCTCTTCATATATAAATAGTTTAAAGATTATTGATAACAATAGGATAATATTATCCAAATTATTTTAAAACATCCATCTGTTCCCAATTTACAGATTTCAAACCCTTTTTGAGATCACACAAACTCCCAATTCAAATCCACCATTTAACTTCGCAAGTTAAATTTCAATTTCATCTTGAAATTTCCAAATCAGGTTGTTTGTTCTAAATTTATTTAATTTCCCCAAAATTTAAATTCACTTCAATTTAATCCAGACAACTTTACCCATTTTGAATTCCCATTTCAAATTTTAAACTTCATATTAATAATCTTCCCACTTAAGTTTAAAAACTTATTTCACTTTAGGTTTTCACATCACATTCCAAGGAAAATTCAAAACTCAACCTTATAGTTTATTTCAAATATACATATTTATTTCCTATACACACCAAGTTACTTCAAATTTTAAACCACCTTTGGTTTTAAATTCAAAACAAATTCCTTTAAATTTTCAAACAACTCTTGTTTGAAATAGGACCCTTAATTCAAATACATTAAATAATATTATTTATTATTTCTTTATCACTTTGAAACAATTTTCAAATTCTGGGCCTAGATTTAAAACTTCACAACTTAGATCATTTTCAATTCCAATTTATAAGTCATAGTCACCTAAATGTTTTACTTCCCTAAAACATTTCATTTTGCTTACTCGGTAATACACATTTTATTATTAAATACAACAATCATTTATGATGATAACCAAGATTATCATATCTGGAAAGTAATTCATTATTATCTTATTCTGAAAATACTTCTACAAATTCGGGATTTTAGTTTCAGCTTGGATCCATTTCAAACTTATTTTTATTCAACTTAAATTTGGTTGAATTACTATTACCCTTATTTCTCATTATTTTATTTAATTCCAATAATCAACAACCAATTTCATTTATATATTTATAATTGGAATACTTATATAAAAATCATTCAATTTTAAAACCAATTTAAACATCTTCATATAAGAAAATAATAAGTACGCACTCATATAATATACACTCAACTCATTCTAGGGCACAACTAACCCTATCCTTAATGAGTAAACCTACCAAAGCCAAAGTTTTTGCTTAACCTTCGGCTTTGATACCAAATGTAACGACCCAGAATTTTCGACTCCGAAAATCCTAGATTGTTAAAGAAAGAAGAAGAAGAATGAAGAAAGAAGAAAAACAGAAACAACAACATCTCACATTCGCAGGGATAAAATATAATAACAAATAATAGCATTTTTAAAGAAAGTGGCAATTGTAACTTACATACACTTCATCAGTGTACAATCATTTATACATAAACTGGACAGTTATACAACTTGTTTCAGACTATAATCCATACAGACTACACAATCTCAAATACACAGCAGAAAACTCCATATGTTCCGACCATCTAGTTCGTCTTTTGGTCTTCAGAACATCCTTACCTGAAAAGCTGTAATACTCAGTCTGACCCGAGCATTACATCAAAGTAACACCCGGGTCAGGCTGGAAACCAACGTGAGTAAACCCATATACTTGAAAACACTAAGTTATAACATACTTAAATTCTGGGGTAACTCGTTCTTCACTACGAGTTCTTAACTTGTTATGGTCAACACTTATTTCACAAATCAATCTCTAAGTACCCTTACTTAGTATCAATGGTCCAGTTCACTTAAATAATTTCACTCCGGCCTATTGATTATACATATCAAGTCTATAAAGAATTATAGCAGATTTCAAATCGAAGTGGTTTTGTGTATTTACAGATACCCAACCTCGGTCTCTTCGTGTCCCAAGTCATTTTAACCCAAGTTATTCAAGTAAAATACAAATCAAACTTTAAATATAGGGTGTCACCTTTACACAGTAATTCATCATCGATATATAACCACATTTTCACAGTTTAAACCAAACATATCATATCACATAGCATCACAAGTCACATATCAGAGATACCAACTAATATAAGGCATACAATATCATTCAATCATTCATAAGCAAGATTAATTTGTCACACCATTTCTACTTAATTTAAAATAAATTAAATTAACTACCTCAATTACTTTTAATCCTGCCTACTTAACATTAATTAATTAAAAACCATTAATTAATCAACCCTTAATTATCCTTTTTAATTACATTAAGTAATTAGCCATTAATTAATAATAAAAATTTATTAATCTTCACCCATTCACATTTATCACATTTATCCTTAATTAATTGTTCAAATGAATTATCCTATAATCATTTACATTGATTGATTATCCTGTAATTAATCATACTCATTAATTAACTAACCCTTAATTAATTTCCTCAATTAATAAATCCTTTAATTAATTACACTAAGTAATTAATTCTTAATTACTTCTCTTAAGTAATTTACCTATAATTACTTCGATCAAGTAATCATCCCATTGGTTAATTATCCTCAATTAATTAACCTTGATCATCAATTAATTTAACCTTTAATTACTATCTAAATTAACTAACCCTCAACAGATTAATCCTTTAATTACTTACATCAAGTAATTAACATTTTAGGAATTAGTCTCTAATTACTTACACTGGTTAATCCCTAATTATAAATTAATTAATCTTAATCCCTTAATTAATTATTCCCTAATTACACCTTAATTATCTAATTAATTAATCTCTAGTCATTAATTAACAATCTCTAATTAACTAATTAACAATCCTTAATTACAAATTAATTAATCTCTAATTAATTAACTTATAACTCTTAATTACTTCATTAATTATCAAAACCTTAATTAAGATAAATCATTACCTTAATTAATTAACTAATAACATATTTTAAAACATTTAACCATTTAATTAACTTAATTATATTTATAAATTAAGTTTTTAAAATAACCTAAAAATTTACTTAACAAATTTAAGTTAAACAAAAAATAACTCTTCGTAATCAATTCATTAAGGGAAACGTTTATTACATGTAAAAGAATTTATTTAAGAAAGTTTTATACCAAATTCATTTTTAATTTTCAAAACCTTTGCTTTCAAAAACTTTAAAAACTTGTTTATCTTGGAATTTTAAAACTGCCAACTTTTACTTTGGCTATAGACCCAAGCCTAAACTCTAAAATCCCGAGACAAACCCGAATCCTTCTCCATGGCCAAAACTCAAACACTACATCGATCACACTAGAGAACGACCCGAGCAATCTTCCATCTTCCCCCAAGCATTCCCCGAACCTATCTTCCTCCCAATACCTCTGATACAACTGATCCATCGTGCACATGCATAGTCGCACACGTCCACTCCGATTATCGATATCATCACCGATCAGTCAACCCCGACATTAATACTCGAAAACGATCACCTATGCTTCAAATCCAACTCGATAACAAAATCGAGCCTGCGTGAACCCAAAACTGGAAGAACCATCACCCTAGATTCCCCCTATGCTGCCATCTCCGGCCATCCGGCATATCGATACTCCCACCAACTCTTCTTCACATGCCCACGCACCTATCCCCCTACTCGCGATCAAGCCAGAAGCTCTGAATCGACGTCGCAGCAAACAAATCCCCAACATCAACCCAAAACAAAATCTAAACCCTATTTTGCAGTCGCTACGCCACCACATTGTTCGAGAATTACTCTGACCATTTTTGCCAATAACACTACCTCTAGACTTACTTCACCCAAGAACTCGTGACCCAAAAATTTTCCGATCATCAGAAATCGCTTGAGAACCCAATTCCGATCAATATGCAATATCTCACAATTTACAAACCTAAAATTCATGATTTCAATCTTAAAAATACTAGTTTGCGAAAAAAAATTTGATTTTATACCTGAAATAATGAATTTTTGAAATTGAGATATTGGTATATGTGAATTTCTTTTGTAATTCTTACTTTATGCTAAAACTACCCTTAAAATCTTATCTGAAAATATTTTTATATCAATCACCTTGTCATTACAAACAAGTTTTGTTTATAAACCTAATTCTAAAAAGAATTAGATGAAGAGCAGTTAATTTTTAAGTTTCATTTGCAACCTCGAAATGAAGAACAGAGTAGAAAAGGATACAGAATCGCAGACATGCATACAATATTTTCATATGCATATATAAGTAATCATACAATCAATCATGCAAGAAAATATCATTAATTAAATTCAGGTTTTATTTCATGAAGTCAGGATTTTTAACAGAGTTAATGCTTGTTTACTCACAGTGGGTTTAAACAGAGAAGCTTTATTCTAAAATCTGGAAGTTGCTAAATCCTTTGAAACTTGAAACTGGAATTGATCTTGAATTATGTTGAACTGCTACTAGATTTTGATTCCAATTTGAAACTGAGTTGAATTGATTCTAGCTTAGCTTGCTTCAGGTTGTATTTAAAAAGAGGTTGATTTGAATTCTTTGTTGAGTCGAAGTAGTTTAGATAGAATTCTTTCTGGTTTTTGCTACAGATTCATTTTTTCTTTGATTTGTTAATGAAGATCAGAGAAAAAATGAAAGAGAGAGGAAGAAATATATTTATATAACTTAGCTTGATTTAAAAAATAAAATAAAATAAAATAAAGGAAACTTGTTCAATTTATTTACACTTGTAAATTTCATGTTAAATTAACTAACACTTGTTTAATTTTTATCATAAAACCATTACACTTGTAAATTTGAGTGTTAATGCCTTAACACCTGTTATTCTACAGGAGAATATATTTTGATAAATATTTATATTCATACTTTCCTTTAGCAAAATATTGATAAAATTTTAAAGAAAATAATTTGAAACTAACTATACATTAATAAAAATATAATATATTATTTTAAGTCCAGTTTATTTTTATGACATTTTATTTTTGAATTTCAAATTCAATTTAAATTACATAGGAATGTGTAACAACCATGTATTTTGCGATTATTTTAACTGTATATTTTAATTATTTTAATTGGATTTTTGATTTAAAAATTTATTTTTATTTATTTTATTGAATAATTTTTTTATTTTAAATATAAATTTTGATTTCTATGTGAATTAGAATTCCAAACATGACTAAATAGAATATTTTTCCAGAAAAGTGAATTTTGGTCAATATGGTCAAACTTTGACTTTTAAATTTAAAATTTTAAAATTTAAAATTTAAAATTATCTTTTATTATGAAAGTAATAAAATTTTAAGAACACTGCTCTTCGTTTTTTTGAAATCTGATTTATATTGTGAAAGTTATGCCTTTTTAAGTATCGTGTGAAACTTGCTGTATTTAACAAAATCGTTTATTTTAATTTTATATAGATAATATTTTTGGTTGTCATGTTCTAATTTATATTTACATGTGTAACATGATGTTATGTATATATATTAGTTTTAAAACATTTTAAAGAGTGTAATTGAAATTTTCTAATGTCAGTCGTCTTTTGTTTACAATTTCTAGTTTCAATAATTAAAGTAATTCTTTATTTATTTTTCTATTTTCTTAAGATCTTATTTTATTCTCATTCCCTCTTTATTTTGTTCCTCATTTATTTTATTTATTTGACATTTTATTTGTTTTAAGTGAAATAGAAATTTTTCTAGAACCAATGGTATTTTATTTGTAATTTTCATGTCTTGTTTCCAATTTTTAAACAATTTCTTTAATTTTTTTCAATTTCTCTAAATTTAATTATTTATTTCACTTTGAATATGTTTAAAAAATTATTTTATTTCAAAAAATTTCTTTAAAATATTTTTAAAATGAAGTAGATATTTTTCCAAGGCCAATGATGGTTTAATCGTAATTTTTTAAACCTGTTTTGAATTTTAAGCGATTTCTTTAATTCTTTTTCCATTTTCTTTAAAATTTATTATTTATTTTTATTATATATTACTTTGTTTCGGTTTTTAAAGTCAAATTAGTGATTTTATTTTGTTTTAATTGAATTAAAGAAAAGAAAACGTGAAGAGTTTAAAAAGCTTTTAACATGAGACCTTTCATTAGCCAAAATCTCTTTACTTTCTCTTGCTTTTCATTGCCTTATGATGGCCGTGCCTTTCTTGATTGTAGCCGTGAGTTTCTCAACTTATATTCACGTGTGAAACTATCCTCCAATCTCATTTTTCACGCCTAAGAAAGAAAATGGTAATGGCCTCCTTCATTTTTCTACTTTTTCTTCTTCTTCTTTTTATTAGTTTTGCCCTGTTTTCTCCCCTATTTTGCTCGGCCACCCCTTGCTTGCCACAGCCACAACCTCCACCACCTCCTCCTCTAACTTGACCAGGCCTGTAATGCCCCACTCCGAGACCCACATTAGCAAAGAGTATTACAAGGTAATACCGTCGGCTAATATGGAGAATAGAGCTGTATAGGAGCGACCATCTATAGCCTTGTCTTAACTATCTACTGAATACGTCGATAAATGTACCATATTTTTTCAGGTGCATCGACATATCCAACAGATATTTAATACAAAACTATAATGGCTATAAGATCTAACAGAACAAAATATAACAACTCAAATGTAAAATACATCACAGAACAGTAGACCATCACACACATGTACACATATACAGATACATCACGTAGTATACAAAATGATACATGTCAAGTGGTGGAGCAACCATAATATACAAGCGAGTTAAAAGAATATACATATCATAGTTACAACAAAAAAGGACTTCACAAAAAGCTATGACAAAAGGAGCTACCAGAATAGTCCATGCGGAAGAAGAATAGGCTAAGTCCAAATGTACCTAACCTGAAACACCTCGGTTTGACCCGAATATAAAATACACGGGTCATTCTAGCTAAACAAATCAGTTAGATAAACTAAATGATAATGAACATGCAAGGTCATAAAGTACCACAATAATCTCTAAAAGATATAACATTATCATCTAACTAAAAATGAATCATAACAAGCCTCATGTCATTGACAACTCAGATAAACAAAGGATATGAATATCCCACATCAAGCCAAAAAGGCAAATAACAAATACCAATGAAGGTAACACAAGTTTCCACAAGGTAACCGCTATGTATCGAGTGGTTCAAAAGACTACTCCGAAAGGCGATACTCTAGGGAAATATAAATATCAATGAAACAAAATATGCACGTGCTCAGTACTGTATAAACAAGGATCCACAAGCCCGAAGGAGACAAACCCAAGTATCTCTCGAGCGATGACGGAGGACCAACTCCAAAAGCGATACTATAGGGCAACAAACACGAAGGCGACAAATCCAAGTATCTCTCGAGCGATGACGATGGACCAACTCCAAAAGTGATGCTATAGGACAACAAACCCCAAGGCAACAAACCCGAAGGCACAAACCCAAAGGCAATAAACCGTAGTGGCGAAAGTCCGGAGGCCCAGTACTGGACACCACTAACTGCAATATGTGTCACAAACTCTCGGAAAGGAAGCCGAAAAGTGTTAACTTATGTCCCGTACCACACGTTCACACTAAATGGCTTACTAACCGTTAGTCAATTCCACACTCAAAGCAGCATAAAGTTTACCACATCTCATCGGTAAACCAGACCCGAAGGTCAAAATGATCAAACGAATAGATTAGGAATTAAATGAAAAGATAAACGCACGTGTTCATAGCACGCGTTTTATCTAATTATTTAATTCTCCTTCCTCTTCGCTCGAAGTGCAAAATTGTGTGTTTTATATAGAAATTAAGTTGAAGAAAACGAGTTTTAGGAACGCTTCGAAATCGCTTTAGAAATTGCCCTTAAATTCTCTTATTGTAGAGTATATAATTTTTATACTTAAAAAATAATATAACAATTATTTAAAAAGCCCATTTATTTGAAAAACATTTTTAAAACACATTAAAATCCGTGTATGAATCCAGAAAGAAATATCAAGAGAATATCGAAATAACGGAAATTCCACCATGTATTATCCGTTTAAAACAAGTTGCGACTCAATATTCGACAGCAGGTTTGAACAAGTTAACTGTGTCAAAATGACATGAAATTTTATATTAAAGTATTCCAATATTCCTACTTCAATCTGAAAAAATAATCATTCAAATCCGATTTGAAACGAAGAATCTGCGTCGTTTCAAAGTTGGACAAAAACAAGGTTTTAAACACTGAATTACAACAAGCTGCAAGTACAAGTTCGAAGTAGTTTCGAAATAACAAACAAGACCAGATTGTCATGAAACTTTAAAGAAATGTAATTCAACATTCCTACTTCAATCTGAAAAAAGATTCATTCAAATCCGACTAGAAACGATAAGTTATGTACTGGAAAGAGGAAGAAGAAGGCGAGTAAAAGAAATGTACGTACAGAAAATTATTTTCTCACTTTATCAATAACAGCTGAGTACTAATGGGCCAAATGGATTAAAAGATTGAATGAAAAACAAATAGGCTAAGGTTTGTATTTAACTCGCACCTATATCAAAATGTGTTCATATATACACTATACACAAAACAAAATGTTATTTCCTTTCAAATTTTCACATAACAAAGTATGTAAATTTACATACTTATGAAATAACATATTTTATACTACATAAAAAGATTATTTTTTATTTTTTAACCATTTTAATTAATAAAATCCTTTATTATACAAAAATACACAATTTCCACAAATAAATGCACAAAACCTTCTTTTTAACTTCTAAAATTCCACAAAAATACTTTTCTTGCTTAGAAAAATATAACTAACGATTCTAAACTAAAATTTATAATTAAAACTCTTTTTTACAACAACTTCCAACTTTTTATTTAAATAAACAGACTATAAAAATAAAATACTTCCTTTAAAAATTATTAAAAGAAGTAATTGGCAATAATTAATAAAATTATTGCATTTTCTCTAAAAAAAAACTATTTTCCATTTACTTTTAACCCAAAAGAATAAAATAAAGTTTCAAATTTTATTTCTCATTTTATTCCAAAATTCATTGTTTATTCTCAATAAACAATTTAATTTCTTCAATTTTATTTTAGTTCACAATATTAAATTATAACTACCATTACAATTTAATATTTATAGGTAATCTTTGTTACAGACTCTACCCCTTAAAAAAATTGCGTCTACGCAATTTCTATAATGGAAGTTATCTATAACACGAATTTCATCACAACAAGATTCAAATCAAAAGATAGGATCATTGATATTCACCCTCAACAGAGGATGAAAGGATTAGGACAAGTTTGCTCAGCAAATCATGTGGTTTCCCAAGTACAATACTTAGGGTTAGCGGACCGTAGAATTTCATAAGCCGAACATTCTTATTTCGAAGGTGTTTAATCTTCGAAACAACTACACGAATAGAATTCGGCACAATACACAAGTCGGTGAGACTCGTGATTATGCAATACAAGAGAATTAACAATCGAGATTAAATCTCGAAGATACAACGAAATTGGGTTGTTGGAACATATCATGAATACCCAAAACTGAACAGAAGTCGGTGCATGAAAGCAATCGAACCAAGGCGTTCAGTAATAGTAGATGGTCCTATATAACTAGGAGCCAACTTTTCGAATATACTGAAATGCACTTTACTCCTTTAAAGGAGTGATAATAATAAGAACAATCATCAAAAGAGGTTTAAACAAAAGATAGGTGGGATTTCAAGCTACCACCAATACATGATTGCATGAATGAAAGTCATCACAAGAATCGCGCTAAGGCAAGACATACAAGAATGGATTACAAAAAAAATTCTCAAAAATTTGTTATAAGAGTTTTCACTCAATTCCATTTTCTTTTATACATAAAACTCAAACTTCAATACTTCAAAAAATTTAAAGCCACTTACTTCAATTTTCAATTCAATCATCTTTACATTAAATTTAAAGTAAACTAAATTAGAGTTGTTCCATACTCTAATTCCAAAAATAAATATACTACAATAAGTGATATATTTGTTTTTCCATTAAATTTATCAAATTTTAAACCATTTTACTTTATGATTTAAAAAGGACTCTTATTAGACTCTTCATCGATGGCTCTAAATATTCACTATTTAAATTTCTTGAACAATTTTCTAGGTGTTTAATTATTCAAAAAATTCGACGGAGTTTCCTTTGCATGGAGAGCCCATTACAATTTCATAAATATGAATTATGTATATACATCGACCAAATGGTCGGAACACAATATATATATATATATATATATATATATATATAATTGTTAACACATAAACACTTAGCAATTCATTCTTTCATTTTTAGCTTTTAAAATGCAAGCATGCTTACTTTTATACTTACTATTTGCTAATTAATGATTCAAATATCCTCTTGCACCTTCACTTAACTTATTGAAACATATTAGCATGCACTTATAAACATATGTAGCACTAAATCATAATTTAACTAAGACAACAACTCAAAACTTCAAAAAAAATTCAGGCCTGCTACAAAGACTCAGGCTTTTGACATAGTAAAACTCATTATCTAAAAATACCCATAAAATAAAAGTTATTCTTCTCGGTCCAAGCTTTCCAGTGATATAAAGATCATCAAAATCGGATTTACATTTCGAAAGTTATGCCCAATTTACTGTCAGCTTTAAAATCAGATTTTATAAAAGAGGACAAAGATGTTCATCAGCTTTCAAACTCATTTTTGAATAAACAAACTGCATAATTTTAAAAAATGATATAAATATTATTTCTAGATTATTGAAAGCACTCTCTTTTGCAAAAATAATGGACTCATTTAGATTTGTAAATCACAAGTTATTTCTGTTTTAAAGCAGCACTTCTCAATCAAAATTTTCCAACACAAGACCTTTTATTGTCAAAATTAAATCCAAACTACATAATTTTTAGATGAAAAATATTTTCTTTAAAACATTTATTACATGATCCTTTTCTCCGAAAAGCCAAGACATCTAGAATTACACTATAACACATACAACAAACTTTCAAAATGGTTTACAAGGAAAACTTTTTCCCAATTAACAAACAAGTCTTTGAAAAGAAGACTCATATTTTAGTTAAGATAATTACTTTCTTATATTAGTAAGAAACAATTATCTATCCAAACTAGACTTTGGAATTATGTATTTATTTTTCTTAAATTGCATTCACAATTAAAAAAAATCTTATCTTGTTACTCTACTTATTATTATTTCTAGCTTTTCGAAAAAAATTCATTTTATAATAAATGAATCTTTTATATTCAATTTTCTCTTCATCCACAAAGCTAAACATTTATTTTATTATCACTTAGAACTAGCCAAGGTTGATACTTAATTTAAACTTGTTTTCAGTTGAACTTTACAAATACATATTTAATAAGTTTTCAACACTATTTAAATTCATAACCAAACTTACTCTAATGGTTTTGCTCCTTATTAAATTCATGCTAATTCAAAAGCACCAAATTAGCATTTTCTTAAATTTTTCCCAAAGGCATACTTCTCTTTTTTTCGCTTATTATTAATCAAATGATTAAATGTTTAAACTAATCTTCATAACTATCCTTTTACTTTTTACTAAACCTCATTCCAATCAATATTTTTGTTTTCTAAAAAATTCATTTTCTTAATTTGAATACCTTGTTTTATTAATCATTATAACATGATAGTTTCATCCAATTAAGGTATTTCCTCAATTAAAATTATTTGCCATATAAATGAATTAGCATAAGGTAATATTTTTCAAAATACTTTACCCAAAAGCTTACTTAAACATTTTAAAATTTTCATGTATGTAAACCTTCACAAACATGTAATATAACCAATAATGAATACAATTTATTTAAATGAAACCATATTCAAATTTTCCAATTATCAATTTATAAAATGATAACATCTAACTAATACATTTATAGTGAATGACATTATCAAGGACTGCAAAGTTGACCAAGATCAACATTGCCTCTCCATTGCCCTCTATGTCACACTATTTTCATAAGGCCTTAAGTATATATAAAATACTTATCTCAAATGGCAATTTAGAATTATCAAAATCTTTGCAATATCTATATATTTTTGCATTCAACATCCATACTAGTAAATATTATTTATTGCCATTTCAAAAGCATGTATCACATTGCCCCGTAAGCGTTTAGGAATCCCTATCGATAACGCTGATCAGACGCATCGACCAGAATTCTTAAAATACTTATTGGCAAATTGACACAAGAAAATATAAAATCTTTTTTGATTTCTTAAGGAATCTTAAACTTGGTTGTAACGATGTTTATTTTCAAAACTTAAAACATTTTCTAATTATACAACCATACAATCAATTCATAAAACAATCGAGTTATATACACAAGTATATCTCTTGTTAGAAAGATTTTCCATTCACATGGATACTTTCTTTCCCAAAAATTCTTTTAGTAATTTTACTTGTGTAAAATACATCCATGAAATTCTTAACAATAAATTTTAATTTCAATTTAACCTTTGGTTAAATACCACTTATGAATTAAATTTCATTTTCAAAATTTAATCTTTCTAATAATTCTTGCGGCAGCTACAACTTGAAGACACCGCAAGTTCATATCATTTGCATTGAGTATGTTTCTAACTCTCAATTATATCACCTACTCAATATTATTTCAACAATTACTATGCTAACACACATTCACGCAATTATCAACCAAACAAGCATTTATTAAAAACAAAACATTAAATGTGCCCAGCGAAAACGGTCACACCATTTCCGCTGCGCAACTCTAATCATTAGGATCAAAACACATAAATTAAATCTAAGACTTCTGAGGTCTGATTTCTACTATTTTAAAAATAGTGATATTTAAAACCCTTATAATGTTTTCAAACTTATTATCAGTCTAAGAAAATGAAAAGACTAAAGGCGCGACTGAGGAATACGATAGTGGGAAACTATGTTCTCACTTGCATTATACTTGGATGTACTGCAATATGGGTTTCTATTATGTGTTTACCATATTTTGTTCTGAGCTCAGCTCTGATACAAAGCTGTAACGCCCCACTCCGAGACCCATATTAGCAAAGAGCATTACAAGGTAATACCGTCTGCTAATATGGAGAATAGAGCTGTATAGGAGCGACCATCTATAGCCTTGTCTTAACTATTTACTGAATACGTCGAAAAATGTAGCATATTTTTTTTCCAGGTGTATCGACTTATCCAATACATATTTAATACAAAACTATAATGGCTATAAGATTTAACAGAACAAAATATAACAACTCAAATGTGAAATACATCACAGAACAGTAGATCATCACACACATGTACACATATACAGATACATCACGTAGTATACAAAATGATACATGTCAAGTGGTATAGAAACAACAATATACAGGCGAGTCAAAAGAATATACATATCAGAGTTACAACCAAAAAGGACTACACAAAAAGTTATAACAAAATGAGCTAGCAGAATAGTCCATGCGGACGCAGAATAGGCTAAGTCCAAATGTACCTAACCTGAAACACCACGGTCTAACCTAAGTATAAAATATACAGGTCAGTCTAGTTAAACAAATCAGTTAGATAAGCTAAATGATAATGAACATGCAAGGTCATAAAGTACCACAATAATCTCTAAAAGATATAACATAATCATCTAACCAAAGATGAATCATAACAAGCCTCATGTCATCGGCAAGTCAGATAAACAAAGGATATGAATATCCCACATCAAGCCAAAAAGGCAAATAACAAATACCAATGAAGGTAACACAAGTTTCCACAAGGTAATCGCTATGTATCGAGTGGTTCAAAAGACCTACTCCGAAAGGGATGCTCTAGTAAATATAAATATCAATGAAACAAAATATGCACATGCTTAGTACTGTATAAACAAGGATCCACAAGCCCGTAGGAGACAAACCCAAGTATCTCTCGAGCGGTGATGAAGGACCAACTCCAAAAGCGATACTATATGGTAACAAACCCGAAGGCGAAAAACCTAAGTATCTCTCGAGCGGTGATGACGGTCCAACTCCAAATGCGATACTATAGGGCAACAAACCCGAAGCAACAAACCCAAAGGCACAAACCTGAAGGCAACAAACCGTAGTGGCGAAGGTCCGGAGGCCCAGTACTAGACACTGCTAACTAGCAATATGTGTCAAAACTCTCGGAAAGGAACCCGAAAAGTGTTAACATATGTCCCATACCACACGTTCGCACTAAACGGTTTACTAGCCGTTAGTCAATTCCATACTCAAAGCACTACAAAGTTTACCTCATCTCATCGGTAAACCAGACCCGAAGGTCAAAACGATCAAAGGAATAGATTAGGAATTAAATGAAGAGATAAACGCACGTGTTCATAGTACGCGTTTTATCTAATCATTTAATTCTCCTCCCTCTTCACTCGAAGTGCAAAATTATGTGTTTTATATAGAAATTAAGTTGAAGAAAACGAGTTTTAGAAATGCTTCGAACTCGCTTTAGAAATTGCCTTTTAAATTCTCTTATTATAGAGTATATACTTTTTATACTTAAAAAATAATATAATAATTATTCAAAAAGCCCATTTATTTGAAAAACATTTTAAAACACATCATCAAACCCGTGTATGAAATCAAGAAAGAAATATCAAGAGCATCGAAATAATGGAAATTCCACAAGTATTATCCGTTTAAAACAAGCTGCAACTCAATATTCGATAGCAGGTTTGAACAAGTTAGCAGTGTCAAAATGACATGAAATTTTATAGGAATGTAGTCCAAATTCCTACTTCAATCTGCAAAAAGAATCACTCAAATCTGATTTGAAATGAAGAATCTGCGTCGTTTCGAAGTTGGACCAAAACAAGGTTTTAAACACTGAATTATAGCAAGCTATGAGTACAAGTTCGACGGTAGTTTCAAAATTACAAACAAACCCAGATTGTCATGAAATTTTACACGAATGTAAATCAACATTCCTACTTTAATCTGCAAGGAGATTCATTCAATTCCAATTAGAAACGAATTAGTTATGCTGTCTCAAATATGGACTCGGGCCATGTTTGCACCAGTTCAAAAACCAAATGTACAGGCCTGAAACCATCTTGGGTTCAACTTCCAGGCATGAAATAGAGAATCAAAAGGCATCTATTTGAGCTCAAAATTGGTTTACTTGTGGCAGAAATTTTTATCTTTCTAAAAAAAGAATGATGCAATTTGGATAAAACATGAGAAAGTTAAGATATTTCAAAGTTGAACCCAGACAGCGTGTTCACTGTAAAACTCTAGGCAAAAACATGGTCCAGGTCAAAGTTTGGCAACGTATGTATAGAAGCTATCAATGTCAAAATGACCTAAAATTTGGTATACGTCAACTTCATCTTTCTGCAAAAAAAAAAAGAATCATGCAAGTCGAGTAAGAAATGAAAGAGATATGCTATCTCAAACATGGACTTATGTCATGTTTGCGGCAACTAAAAAAACAATGTGCACAGAAATTTTTCTGGCTGTGCATTGATTTTGCAGTGCAGTTTTCAGGCATCAAACGAATATGTTTTGCAACGAAATTTGACAGCATATACTACAACATACAGGCTATCAACTGAAGAAACTCCGGTGCATTTCGTTGCCGGCTTTGGGAGAAAATGATGTGCAAAGTGACATACTACTCAGATTTCACTACAAACAAAATATGAACATAATATCAATGTATTGAAGCTATTATCGGTTAGATTTTGGCATTTTGAAGCTTTTGCTTCAGCTATAAATTGTGAGCAATAACTCACCTTTGGTTTCTCATAGCAAATATCCGAATTAATGGAGAAAGATTGAAGCTTGGGTTGAATTTGAGCTTCTACAACCTGTAAAACTATGAAACAAGAGCATGCAAGAAAGAAGAAAACAATTAACAAACAATCATTCACAAATTGGACTTTTGATGAAATATTAGGTTTTAGGTTTTTGATTACCCATAGATTTAGCTTCAAACTGAACATTAAAACACCTAATTTGAGTCTAATCTGATGGATTTTGGTTAGGGTTTTGAAGTTTATGAAGTGGTTTTTTTTCCTTTTTATCTTATGTACTGGAAAGAAAGAAGAAGGTGAGTAAAAGAAATGTACATATAGAAAATTGTTTTCTCACTTTCTCAATAACAGCTAAGCACTAATGGGCCAAATGGACTAAAAGATTGAAAGAAAAACGAATAGGCTAAGATTTCTATTTAATTCACACCTATATCAAAATGTGTTCATATATACACTATACACAAAACAAAATGTTGTTTCCTTTCAAATTTTCCCACAACAAAATATGTAAATTTACATACTTATGAAATAACATATTTTATACTATATAAAAAGATTAATTTTAATTTTTTAACCATTTTTATTATTAAAATCCTTTATTTTACAAAAATACACAATTTCCACAAATAAATGCACAAAACCTTATTTTTAACACCTAAAATTCCAAAAAAATATTTTTCTTGCTTAGAAAAATATAACTAACCATTCTAAACTCAAATTTATAATTAAAACTCATTTTTACAACAATTTCCACCTTTTTATTTAAATAAACAGCCTTTAAAAATCAAATACTTCCTTTAAAACTTAATAAAAGAAGTAATTGGCAATAATTCATAAAATTATTGCATTTTCTCTAAATAAAAACTATTTTCCATTTATTTTTAAACCAAACAAATAAAATAAAGTTTCAAACTTTATTTCTCATTTTATTCCAAAATTCATTGTTTATTCCCAATAAACAATTTAATTTCTCCAATTTTATTTTAGTTCACAATATTAAATTATAACTACCATTATAATTTAATATTCACAGGTAATCTCCAAAACCAGGGTTGTTACAAGCTCGCACCCTTCCCCTTGCGAAAACTCCATACAAAAGCCTTGAAAATTCCTTAAAAAGATGTTAGCCTAGCCTAATTGCTTCACCACCTTCATACATCACCTTGACCATCACCTAGAGCTGCCGCCACCACCATGATATGGCCATTTACCTTCAGCTTTACCTCTGTCTATATCTGTACCACACATAGCTGAGCCCATAGACCCATGTAGCCAAGCCAAATATTGCACCAAACCCTCCTATTTTGCCTTGCCTCTTTGTGTTCTTGTGTTGTAACTTATCTACCACTTTCTAGTCCATGTAGCCCTGATTTTTAGGTCCAAACCTGAACCAAAACCATGTTATGGTCGAGCCTACATGAACCCTAGGCCGAGCATTTGAAGATTGTGTAACGACCCGCAAATCCGTACCCCTTGAGTCAACACTATTCTACATCAATCAACTCAAGATGTACAGAAATACGAACCATTTGGGTTAAAGAGGAAGAGTAGAAGAAGAAAATAGAAAACAACATCAGAATCTAACCATCAAAGCGGAATAAAATATAACAGATATTCAATGATCTTTACACAAAAGAAAACTACACCTGTTTATACATACACATCAGAGTATATAATCAGAGTTCAACAACATCAATAACATACAACTGGATACACAGTGGAACAAATATCAAATACGGAAGCACGTATCGTAATCCAGCTCGTCTGCTGAGCTCCACAGCATCCTTATCCTGTACACTATAACACTCGGTCTGACCTGAGCATTACAGTTAAATAACGCCCGAGTCAGTCTGGAATACCAGCGTGAGAAAACCACACTCAATTGGATTATTAAAGTTTCAAAATTGTTTAGAAAACAAAGCAGACCACACCACAAATAAACCTGTCGGGTTTTTACCTTACGATAGCTAAAACACTTTTCATTAAAATTATCTGATATTATAATAGTGTCTATAGAAAGTAAAAATAGAATCTAGCTGAAATGGTTACATCTCACATTTCAGCAATAGTTCGGCACAATCAAAACCGTACTGGCGTGCAGGGAACATGGATTACCAACTAATGACTGGTCACTGGAGAACTACCTGTCTCAGTACCTGGTCTAGATCAGCATACCAAGAACACTCTCGACCCCCTGCAACACAAGACCCGGACTATCCCTTACTGGATAATCCTGAGTAAGATCACCCCACGGTTGGGATTAGCAAACGCACCACTAAGCCGAAATAAAAAGAGACATATAGACAGGGATGACCTTACCCGAAAATGGGTGCTGCCCACCAAGCCTTGCTGCATAACCCCTGATTTTCAGTCATTCCCGGTTGATGAGGCTTGAAGCTAAGCATTACCTTTTAGATCGTTTCACTTAGAATGCTCATCGTCCACCTGACGATATTCTGAAAGCATTCATCCATACAAGTCCATCCCGAGTTCAAACGGAAATGAAGGCACTATTCCTACTACATCCATTTTGAAAATATCCTCAGGATTAGTAGCGACTAGGCCTTGCACTTCACTGCTCCATCTTCGAATCCGAACTCGTTTTTCACATGAAAACATACAAACATGATCAAAGTGGTTTTCGAGAAATTAATCCTGATCCCGGTCTCTTCGAAACGATCAGCGCATTTGGCCAATATTGATAGTCGGTTATTTAACTATCAATTAACATTCACAACAACCATCCAACATAAATAATTTCACCAAATTATTTACTAAACGCAAATTATCTTCACAAGATATATTTTCACTTTTCAACCCTTGAAAAATAGTTTCAAACCATACCCTTCTCATGGAATGAATTTCCAAATAATTATTTCCACTGAAAACACCAAGTACAAAACTTTAGATTTTTAAAATAATTTAAAACACTTAATAAATAAAATATATATTTTAACATTTAGATTGAGAATTACTTTAATACTTTATTAAAAATATGCACTTTAGGAATATTTAAAATGAGGTTACTTTTATAAAATAAAAAAACTAGATTTTCTCTTTTAAAACAAATACCAAGTCACTTTTAAATAATTACTGCTATAATAGATTAAAAAATATTTACTTTAGAATTTAAATATTTTAGAAATAATAAATTTTCCAAAACTTGCTTTTTAAACAACTTTAAAACTTTTAACTTATATTTAAAAATTTACTTTGAAAACGTACTTGGTTATCCAGGGAGAATTTCCAATTTCAATCACTTAAATCAATTTTCCAAATTTATTTCCAATTTACTCCATTTAAAATAAATTTCTTTACATACTCAATTCATTTCAAAATTCATTAATTATGGACTTTACCAATATTATTATTATTTTCCATTTGATTTTAAATCTTTTAACTGAAATATACAAACTTCATATTTTTTTCCCAATTTCTTCTTTTTCTTTTCAAAATTTAAATCTTAAATTTAAAATAAATGCATGTCCTTTTAAATAATAACATTGAAGTTTAAAATTCATTAACTTTCTGTTTATTCAAAGTTCCCGTTTCATATACGGAATTTATATATTAGAATTTTAAAATTACATTTATTCTTTCCCAATTCATTCTTAAATTTATTTAAATTTTCTACAATTATTTTCTTACAAATTCTCTCCCATTTATTTTATTTTCAGAAATCCAATTCTATATATTTTGATAACCCGGTGTGCCAAAATATATTCAAGTAAACCATAGCATTCAATATTCCAATTATCAATAATGTTCATCACAGAATATCGCATATTCAAAACAGAGAATATTAAACAATATAAATAATGTTAAGGAATCCATTTGGATCCCTCCAACCTGTTTTCCTGCATCCACAGATGTTAGCATAATATAAAATATCAATTCCACTTCGAGGTGGAATATCCCGGTATATAGGTTTTAAATAAAATCATCCACAATTATGCAGCACATAGGGTCTCATCCGCTATAAAATGCGGGAAATCAATCATTCCAAGATATATTATATAACACTATATATAATATTGCACATCCGATCAAAACAATCAGTCAACCAATTATCTAAATTTAACCATTTAAATTAAAATTACAACCAGATGAGTGAAATTCACTCACCTTTGATTTTTGTTTTGCAATCCACTTCAATATTTCCTTGGATTTCCTAATGTTTGACCTTTATCTTTGATTGCAATCCCTTCTAATTCCCAAATCTATTCCATAGTGTTTTTCCACTCTATCCCACGTGACTCGAGGTTGTAAATTTGAACCTCGCACGAATAAATTTATGAATTATGTAAGTATTTTTTTTAAAATACTCACTGATTTATTTCCATTAAATTTTATTAAAATTAATTATAATACCTCCTTCCAAAATATCTCAGGCATAAATCGCAACTCCTCTCTGAATCAACTTCGCACTCAGACATCCCAAAAGCCTCTGAACCCTAGAAAATGCGACTGAGCCCATCCCTTATCTACCGAACGTCATCATCATGACTCCTTACACCCCTAGCCCACCGTCGCTCTAGAGCACACCACCAACACGACCTCGCCTAGTTGTCGAAATCAACTTCGCCTCGTCACGCCTTACCCACACCTCAAACATAATGTCGTTGTCCTAGTTGAAGATGCCACAGCTTCGAGCCAAAACGCTACTCGACTTGCTCGATGACCTACCCCGAGACCCTCGACTATCGCCACGACAACCGCCTTCGTGGATGTCGCCTCCTCCTTCACAACATTTGTCGATGTGGATTCTACCTATAGGCTCAAGCGCGACTCATGATATCGACTTCATTCGCCCCTTCTTCTTTTAAAAAAAACAAATTGATTCGTTTCGAACTGAAAGGAGGAAAGAATAAAAACAATCAAGTCGCGATTTTCTTTCTCTAATGTCGGCCACCCTTTTTTTTTATTTTACAGAGCTTTGATTTTCTGATTGAAGAAAAATGGGAAAAGATTTTTGTGATTTAAAAGAATGAAGGCTCGGCTTTAAAAATAAGAAAGGAGGTATATAGAAGAAGGGATAGGGTAGCGTATAGGGCTGCTGGCTACAGAGTAGGAAAAACGTTGATGGTAAAAGAATTTCGGCTGAACAAAAATTTGACAAATAAGAATATATATGTTTGAATTTAAATTTAAATCGTTCCGATTTACGTAGCCTAAAATCACAAACTCCTATCGAGGGGTGCCGCTAGAAGCTTATAACGTTGAACCCTTATTTCGAACGCAATGGAAAAGGTTTCGAGTCCTAATTCGATCGTATGGAGAAGATAGCTTTTTGAACCGAATTAAAGTATTAAATTTTCGATATTAATTCTAGCGCGTTTATATATCATACGCTCACACAAAAAATCCAATCAATATAAAATTTAAAATCCGATAATAATATAATATTACGGATCCAATGGAACTGTTTTCGTCGAATTTCGAGACTGTGCCTAGGAAGGCTATTTTTAAATATCAATTTAAACGTTATTTTCAAAACTGAACCAATCTCTATTAGATTCAAATTTAACACTTCTATTATCTTCAGTGTTATCAATATAAATTTTACAAGCCTTCGGTTTATTTTTAATAGGCTTAAAACTCTAGATTCAACATTTTACCCAACTTCAAATTATTTAATTCAATAATTTAATTATCAAATAAATAGTGATATTTGAATTAAAGTTAAAATTAACTTTTAAATATTTAAAATCAATTAAATATTCCAATTTCAAACGCTCAAAATTTTCGGGTTGCCACATTCCTCCCCCTTAAAAGAATTTCGTCCCTGAAATTACTAGTTAGGAAGAATGATTCAATACCCATTACTATTTTCCAAAACCAAACAGTTTTATCAACTTGCCATAACATATCTTTTATTAAAGGCCCACTATTACTTCAATCAACTTCCCTAAACCTTTCATAGTTTTCAAAAATTTTTACTTATTCAACCATTCAAATTTAAATCCAAATTTAAATTATCAAAATTTTCTCAAAAATTTTCTGACTCTCTAGATTTTCGAAAAATTCCACCAGCGTCTCCTTTGCGCGGCTAGCTCAGTACAACTACAAAATGCCTCTACGGGCACTCAAATTCCAAAAGAAAACAAAATGCCAAGTGGCTAGATCCAAAAACCCAATCAAATTTCATATAGAAATTTAAACACATACCTTTTTGTCGAGCAATTCAAATTTATCTTCTGAAATCAAAACCAATTTTCCTTTTCCTTTATAATACCTGCAAATCCTATTTAGCAATAATATCCAATCACAACATTCCAAAAACATTTTATTGACTTCCTTACAAAATGTCAATATTTATTCATTCAAATATTAACTTAGAATGTATTTACAGTATCAATTTCCAATTAAAAATTCACCATTCCTTTCTTAAGTTTAGTATAAGCGTTTTATATGCTTCTTTATTTATTTTCACTTTACCACCATAGTTTATATCTATTTTTTTATTCAAATTGTTTCCCAATTTCCATGTGAATTCAATTTTATCTTCAACACTGAATACTGAATTTTTATCTTCCATTTATTACTGATTCATGATATTACTTTAAACCTCACTACTGCTTTCACTGGAAGCGGCTAGTTTCATCCTTTAACTTATTATAATTTCCAATTTGAAATCGTTTTATCGTTAACAAAAAAATTCTCAAAAATTTTTAAAAAATTTTCTAGCTCCCAAAATTTTTGGCAGAGTCTCCTTTGTACGGAGGAGCTTTTGCAATTTGACAAAAGATATAAATATATATACATCGACCCACCGGTCGGAAAAACAAAAACAGTTCATATTTCCTATTTTTATTGCGTAGGCGTACCTTATTTAGCATTTTTAAGTAAGCGGCTTATTTAATTAGCATTTTGCGCAATCAAATCTAGCCCAGCAACTTTCCTGTACCTGTACTTACTCAATTCAAACATGTAAGTACCACATATATGAAGTATAACAACATTTCACTTATTTGCAATAGTGTACCACATATATGAAGTATAACAACATTTCACTTATTTGCAATAGTTAAACACATGAATTCTAATAGCAATGCACCCTAAACACTTTCCGTAAGCAATGTAATACTAATTCAACTGTTTTCAACTAATTCATATACCATTTTCATTCAACTTGCACAGTTAACAACCCACTTGCTTATATTCAATTCATTTTTAAGTTTAAACAAACACATATTATTCCAGTTGATTTAGAAATCAATTCTATCCACCTTTGTTAATACATTTACTTTCTTTTACAATAAAATGAGTAATTTTCTGTGCAAATTTGATGTTATTCATGCAAATAACAATTACTTAAGCTTAAAACCATTTTAAATTGATTCCAACTCAATTTATTATTTAATATATATATATATATATATATATATATATTCTATCTTATTTCATTCATAAACATTTATTTAGCTCGACACATTCCATTTCAATTTTATTCATGCTCCACTCATTTGTGTTTCATTTCTTATCCGCATTCATTTAAAACCATTCTATTAAACTTGAAAACATTCTATTTTTCTTATTGTCTGTAAGTTATTACAATTCTTTAACAATTTAAATGGTTTACAATTATTTATTTAAAAATTTCATTCCATTAAATATTAATTGTAGCTCGCCGAATTTTATTTCGATTAAAATTTATTTTCACTTGATTTAAATTCAACCCAATATCATTAAACTTAGTTTAAGTTGACTTCAATTCAACTTTCCTCCATCTATTTAGCTGAAGTTAATTTACTTCAATTTATTCAAATTTTATACTTAAGCTCATTTTCATTTTACAAGTAAAATTTTCTTTTCTATTCAACTTAATTCTATCTCAATCAAATCTCATTTGCAACCCAAAACAATCCCTACTTTAATCTATTTCCAATCATATTTACTCCACTAACAATTCAAGTCGAATATAATTTATGACTTGAGTTTTATTTCCAAATTACATTATTAACTCACAAATCCAGCTTTTATTTTACTACATTAGGTTCCATTTACACATTTTATTAACTAATTTATTATCTAATTGGTTCTCCCCCTTTTTAAATTCAATACTAATTTTTAATTCCAAAAATCACTTCATTTAATTTTCTTAAGTTTAATTTATTTTATAATTCAAGTTTGGATTTTTGTTTTATTTTCCAATTCATCAAAAATATTAATTTTGGTTTTCTATTCCACTTCTCAATTTTATAAGTCACAACTTATTATTTTATACATTTTCATTCATTCTAGGCTTGAATATATTCTTCTTTTATTTTTAACTCGAGCCTTATGCTTATTTATAACCCAAGCATATTTTTATTTCCATGGATTTTTAATTCTTTTATATGTTATTCTAATTCATTTATTCTAATCCAATTCTTATCCAACTTACTTACATTTATTAAAGTAAGAATCTAATTCCATTCAATATCACTCATAACTCGACTGAATTTCATCCCAATTCAATTCTATTTCAACTCAGGTTTATATAATTCAATTCGATTCAATTTTCTTCATCAATCCAAGTTAAACTTATTTTTAACTTTTCACTCTAAATTTAAATTTCACATTCAAAGCTCATATTTCCTTCCTGATTTGAAAATCATCTCAATTTATAAGCTTACAACCTATCTCATCAGGATTTTTAAACACCCGGCTTTAGGTTTCAAATCATTTTGAAATCTCTAACATCTAATCACACTTCTCAAAAATTTAAACCAATCCTGGTTTTTATCCCCAACAAATTTCCTTTGAAATTTTCAAAAACAACTAGCTTTTCTGGACAAATCAATTTGGCAGCAATCCGTCACTTAGAAATTCAAAAATGAATACTGATGATGCGGCCGTCATCATCAGAATTATTTCCCAATAATCCAAGTGATTTCAATGCTACATCACTTTCAAAATCCATTTAAAACAAATTTACTATCAGAAATACGTCTAAAACAATAATGCTATTATTTGTCTTCAAAACACTTCGACAAACACTTCCAAAATCTCCGTGATTTTAAATTTCCAAATCCTGTTTAAATCAATTTCAATTGTAATTCATTTGTATAAATTACCATTTGATCCTATTTCAATTTATAAATCACGTTGTTAATTTATATTTATAAATTTCTTTTTATAAATGAATTTATTTTCCTTAACTTTGGTTACTTTTTCGATTTCTAATTAAATTTCCACTCAACAATGATAATAATTTAATATTATTCTTCCTAACATCCAAGCAACCATATATTAGCTAAAATAGTTTACAAAAAACTTTTTCTTTATATCAAAATATATTTTTGGGTAAAATTATTTCATTCACCCACCTTCAAAACAATACCGCGTCAATTGTTCTATCTAAGTGTTTAGAAACCCTTTCGATACAGTTGTCTAGACTGTGCCGACGAAGGTTCATATGACACTCAATAAACCAATCAACACAATATAAAACCATTTTTATATCCACTAACAAATACGTGCTCATGTCTATTAATACGCTCAAACTCATTCTAGAGTACTACGGACTCTAATTTAAATGAGTAATTCCCATTGGAGCCAATATTATCACCAACCTAAGCTCTGATACCAACTGTAACGACCCGCAAATCCATGCCCCATGAGTCAACACTATTCTACATCAATCAACTCAAGATGTATAGAAATACGAACCATTTGGGTTAAAGAAGAAGAGGTAGAAGAAGAAAATAGAAAACAACATCAGAATCTAACCATCGCAGTGGAATAAAATATAATAGATATTTAGTGATCTTTACACAAAAGAAAACTATATCTGTTTATACATACATCATCGGAGTACATCATCAGAGTTCAATAGCATCAATAACATACAACTGGATACATAGCGGAACAAATATCAAATACGGAAGTACGTATCATCATCCAGCTTGTCTCTTGAGCTCCACGGCATCCTTATCCTGTAAACTATAACACTAGGTCTGACACGAGCATTACAGTTAAATAACACCCGAGTCAGTTTGGAATACCAGCGTGAGAAAACCACACTCAATTGGATTATTAAAGTTTCAAAATTGTTTAGAAAACAAAGCATCTCGTAAGATCACGCCACAAATAAACATGTCGGGTTTTTACCTCACGATAGCTAAAACACTTCTTATTAAAATTCTCTGATATTATAATAGTTTCTATAGAAAGTAAAATAGAATCTAGCAGAAATGCTTACATCTTACGTTTCAGCAACAGTTGGACACAATCAAAAACGTATGTGCACGTAAGGAACATGGATTTCCAACTAATAACTAGGCACTGGGTTACCACCTGCCACGGTACCTGGTCTAGATCAGCATACCGAGGAACACTCTCGACCCCCTGCAACACAAGACCCGGACTATCCCTTACTAGATAATCCCGAGTAAGATCACCCCACGGTTGGGATCAGCAACCGCACCACTAAGCCGAAATAAAAAGGGACATCTAGACAGGGATGACCTTGCCCGAAAATGGGTGCTGCCCACCAAGCCTTGCCGCATAACCCCTAATTTTCAGTCATTCCCGGTTGATGAGGCTTGAGGCTAAGCATTAACTTTTAGATCGTTTCACTTAGAATGCTCATCGTCCACCTGATGATATTCTGAAAGCATTCATGCATACAAGTCCATCCCGGGTTCAAACGGAAATGAAGGCACTATTCCTACTACATCCATTTTGAAAATATCCTCAGGATTAGTAGCGACTAGCCCTTGCACTTCACTGCTCCATCTTCGAATCCAAACTCGTTTTTCCCATGAAAACGTACAAACCGGATAGAAGTGGTTTTCGAGAAATTAATCCCGATCCCGGTCTCTTCGAAACGATCAACGCATTTGGCCAATATTGATAGTCGGTTATTTAACTATCAATTAATATCCACAACAACCATCCAACATAAATAATTTCACCAAATTATTTATTGAACTCAAATTATCTTCACAAGATATATTTCCACTTTTGAACCCTTGAAAAATAGTTTCAAACCATACCCTTCTCATGGAATGAATTTCCAAATAATTATTTCCACTGAAAACACCAAGTACAAAGCTTTAGATTTTTAAAATAATTTAAAACACTTTATAAATAAAATATATATTTTAACATTTAGATTGAGAACTACTTCAATACTTTATTAAAAATATACACTTTAGGAATATTTAAAATGAGGTTACTTTTATAAAATAAAAAAACTAGATTTTCTCTTTTAAAACAAATACCTAGTCACTTTTAAATAATTATTGCTATAATAGAATAAAATATACTTACTTTAGAATTTAAATATTTTAGAAATAATAAATTTTCCAAAACTTGCTTTTTAGACAACTCTAAAACTTTTAACTTATATTTAAAAACTTACTTCGAAAATGTACTTGGTTATCCAAGGAGAATTTCCAATTTCAATCACATAAATCAATTTTCCAAATCGATTTCCAATTTACTCCATTTGAAATAATTTTCTTTACTTACTCAATTTATTTCAAAATTCGTTAATTATGGACTTTATCAATATTGTAATTATTTTTCGTTTGATTTTAAATCTTTTAACTGAAATAAACAAATTTCAGATTTTTTTTCCCAATTTCTTCTTTATTCTTTTCAAAATTTAAATCTTAAATTTAAAATAAATGCTTGTTCTTTTAAATAATAACACTGAAGTTTAAAATTCATTAACTTTCTGTTTATTCAAAATTCCCATTTCATATACGGAATTTATTTATTAGAATTTTAAAATTACATTTATTCTTTCCCAATTCATTCTTAAATTTATTTAAATTTTCTAGAATTATTTTCTTACAAATTATCTCCCTTTTATTTTCTTGTCAGAAATCTAATTCTATATATTTTGATAACCCGGTGTGCCAAAATATATTCAAGTAAAGCATAGCATTCAATATTCCAATTATCAATAATATTCATCATAGAATATCGCATATTCAAAACAGAGAATATTAAGCAATATAAATAATTTTGCGGAATCCAGTTGGATCCCTCCAACCTGTTTCCCTGCATCCACAGATTTTAGCATAATATAAATATCAATTCTACTTCGAGATGGAATATCATGGTATAGGGGTTTTGAACATAAACATCCGCTATTATGCGGTGCATAGGGTCTCATCCGCTAGAAAATGCAGAAAATCAATCATTCTAAGATATATTATATACCACTATATATAATATTGCACATCCAATCAAAACAATCAATCAACCAATTATTTAAATTTAACCATTTAAATTAAAATTATAACCAGATGAGTGAGATTAGCTCACCTTTGATTTTTGCTTTGCAATCCACTTTAATATTGCCTTGGATTTCCTGATGTTTGACCTTTATCTTTAATTGCAATCCCTTCTAATTCCCAAATATATTCCATAGCGTTTTGCCACTCTATCCCACGTGACTCGAGGTTGTAAATTTGAACCTCACACGAATAAATTTACGAATTACGCAAGTATTTTTTTAAATTACTCACTAATTTATTTCCATTAAATTTTATTAAAATTATTTATAATACCTCCTTCCATAATATCTCAGGCATAAATCGCAACTCCTCTCTGAATCAACTTCGCACTAAGACATCCCAAAAGCCTCTAAACCTTAGAAAATGCGACTGAGCCCATCCCTTATCTACCGAACGTCATCATCATGACTCCTTACACCCCTGGCCTCGCTCTAGAGCACGCCACCAACACGACCTCGCCTAGTTGTCGAAATCACCTTCGCCAAGTCACTCCTTACCCGGACCTCAAACATAAGGTCGCTGTCCTAGTTGAAGATGCCAAAGCTTCGAGCCAAAACACTACTCAACTTGCTCGATGACCTACCCCGAGACCCTCCACTATCGTCGCATCAACCGCCTTCGTGGATGTCGCCTCCTCCTTCACAACATTTGTCGATGTGGATTCCACCCCTAGGCTCAAGCGCGACTCACTATATGGACTTCGTTCTCCCCTTCTTCTTTTTAAAAAAAAAACAAATTGATTCGTTTCGAACTGAAAGGAGGAAAGAAAAAACAATCAAGTCACGACTTTCTTTCTCTGATGTCGGCCACCCCCTTTTTTTATTTACAGAGCTTTGATTTTATGATTGCAGAGAAAGGGGAAAAGATTTTTGTGATTTAAAAGAACGAAGGCTCCGCTTTAAAAATAAGAAAGGAGGCATATAGAAGAAGGGATAGGGTAGCGTACAGGGCTGCTGGCTACAGAGTAGGAAAAACTTTGATGGTAAAAGAATTTCGGCTGAAGAAAAATTTGACAAATAAGAATATATTATATTTGAATTTAAATTAAAATCGTTTCGATTTACGTAGCCTAAAATCACGAACTCCTATTGGGGAATGCCGCTAGGCATTTATAACATTATACCCTAATTCCGAACGCAATGGAAAAGTTTTCGAGTCCTAATTCGATCGTATGGAGAAGATAGCCTTTTGAATCGAATTAAATATTAAATTTTCGATATTAATTCTAGCGCGTTTATATATCGTACGCTCACACAACAAATCCGATCAATACAAAATTTAAAATCCGATAATAATATAATATTACGGATCTAATGGAACTGGTTTCGTCGAATTCCGAGACTGTGCCTCGGAAGGCTATTTTTAAATATCAATTTAAATGTTATTTTAAAAACTAAACAAATCTCTATTAGATTCAAATTTAAGACTTCTATTATCTTCGGTGTTATCAATATAAATTTTACAAGCCTTTAATTTATTTTTAACACGCTTAAAACTCTAGATTCAACATTTTACCCAACTTCAAATTATTTAATTCAATAATTTAATTATCAAGTAAATAATGATATTTGAATTCAAGTTAAAATTAACATTTAAATATTTAAAATCAATTAAATATTCTAATTTCAAACGCTCAAAATTTTCGGGACGTCACAGGTTGAAAGCATGGCAAAAGCATTCTATTTCATTGTTGCATCTTATTTCAAAGTTTGTTTCAATATATTTTGTATTGTATTTATGTTTATACTTGTCTTACTCTATGGGTTGTGACAAGATCATCAGCTTGGTTCTCATCCACTTGAATCTATCGTTGTGTCATTGTGCTTTTTGGAATCCATTTGTGTCATTTGTATTGCCAACTCCAGCATAAAAAAGTGAGTAATTCTCACCAGGCATTTTATACTTATATAACTAGTAACTGATAGCATTTGAATCTGTAAACCATATCATCATGTTATAACTGCATATGCTATGATCATATGATGCTCACCCCTGTTTATACACCTATTATATCATCTATTACTGTTTATTATGCTATTCTGTTTATTTATATCAGTTTATCACACTGCAAGTTCCCTGTAGAATAGAATCACTATGGGTTGAAATGATACATACCCGAACGGAATTTAGAATAGGAAAAAACGTTATGGGCTGAAATGATTGGCTTGAATGGTTTTTATTTCATTTTATTTTACTTGGAACTGCGGGTTTGAAATGATAGAACCTGGATTTTCTTTGTAAATTGCGGATTGAAATGATATATATCTGTATCACTTGACCTAGGTTAGAAAACTATATACAGGTTCGTGGTTATTTTATAAAGTATTTTGAATATTTTTTTAAGTATTCTTTAAAGTGTAAATTTATGAAAATTTGATTTAAATTAGATTTCAAATGTTTAAATAAAGAAATTTTTGATTTTCTATAAGTTAAAAATGTTGAATAATTAAATGATTAAATTAAATTTTTGGAATATAATTTAAATCTGGAAATTTGGACATTGGCTTTTAAAATGACATTTAAGTTATATAAATAAAATTTTAAGTGGTTTAAATTGTAAATTTATGATAATTGGATTTAAGTAGATTTTAAAGTTTTTTAAATAAAGGATTTATGATTTTTCTATAAGTGGAAAATGTTAAATAAATAAAATGGTTAAACTGAAATTTTGAAAATATAACTTAAGTCTGAAAATTTGGGTTTTTGGTTTAAAAAGGAAATTTGAGTTATATAAATAAATAAAAATGGAAATTAAGTTATATTCGTAAAAATGGTAAACAAATTTAAGTGTTAAGTTTATTTGTTAAAAATGTGAAGGCTAGAAAATTTACGCTTGAATTTATTAAGTAAATTATTGAAATTTGATTTAATTATGAAATGTTACTTTATAAAAATCTTAAGTTGAAAGAGTATTTTTAAATGAACATTTTGAATGTTAAAAATGTGATCTTATAATCTTTAAAGAGTTTAAATTGAAGTTTATTATTTGCTGGAAATACAAAATACTTTTAATAGCATTAAGAAATGCTATGGTTTCTGTAATTGAACTAAAACTGAGTAAAAGAGGCCATTACAGCAATTCTGAAATGTTGTAGTTGCTGAAGTAAATTTAAATGGCTAAAACTTGATAAAGGCCTATTACAGCAGTTTTATAAATGTTGTAGTGGTTTGCTTTCTTTGCTGAAATTAATAAAAACCTTTAATTTGAAACCTAAGCTATTACATCATTTTTGGAAATGTTGTCTTTGCTATTTTAAACTAAATTTCAACTACAACTGAGTTTTAATAGCAGTTTATAAATGCTGTCTTTATTGAATTAAAATGTTTTAAAGTATAACTTACAACAGTTTTTTCTAAATGCTGTGTAAGGCTGGAATTTTCAATGTTTATGGTTATTAACTAAGTAAATGAGCTCGGAACGGTTTGAAACTTTGGAAATAGAATACTTGATTTGAAAGTATAATAACTTCACTTTTAAATGGTTTAAGTAAATTAATTTGATGGAATATAAACTATTTAAAAGGTGATTTGAAATGATAATAAATGAATGATATCTTGGAATTTAAAAAGGAATTTTAAATTCGATATTTGGATTTGAATTCAGGTAATGATTTGATAATAAAGTTTTGAAAGGATATGATATTTTGATATATTGAAATGTTTTAAAAAGGAAACTTTGAAACGAGATTATATTTTGATATATTGAAATGATTTAAAAAGGAAACTTTGAAAGGATATGATATTTTGATACTGAAATGTTGATCTTTATTTTGATAAAGATTTAGATTTGAAATGATATTTTATTTTGAAGTATAAAATATTATTATTTTAAAATTAAAACCACGGGTTATAATAACGATTGGTTGGCAAAGAGACTGGGATCGGATATGGGCATACTCTCTGTCGATACCGAAAACCACTTTGACAATCGTGTACGCAGTGGAGATTCCAGAATAAAGTAGGATAGTGGCGACGTTCTTGAGGTATATTACGTGGACCCGACTCCTGTGATTTGGCTTAAGGTTGCTAAAACAAGAGCGATCTCGGGCCAAAAGGGGAAGCTCCTCCAGTTGGACGCATTGCTTCGATACCATTCTATTACTTTTGTGATTGATTGGATGCACCCCTCCGATTTGGTAATGTGTTCCAAGGTAGGCGTATGTGGATGCTGCGTTACCACCAGCCCGTGTGCGTAATTGGTATATCTACCCTGGCAATGCCTCATTGTGCCGTGTCACCTACTATATCGAGCCTTTACTACGAGTTTCTATTTGTGTCGTACCTATGCGGTATCTTCTCATAGTCTTCCGATCAGAAGGTGTGCAGGTACTGTATAGACTATTGGAATTATTTGTGTTAAGGGGAATATTGGGTCACTCCTTAACGCTATTTTAAAGTAAGTTTATTTTACTATAGACATTATTATAATAGCGCAATATTACTACAGAGCAAATAGTTTAACGGATCCTTAGAGGATGGGTGGTCCGAAGCATCCTTCAAGTTACTTGTACCTTTACTACAGTTCACTTGAGTTGGTTTACGTTTTACAAGTATGTATGTCCTGACTCAAGTGTTTGTATTTTTATTTACGCTCGGGTCAGCCTGAGTATTCACAAATTTGGATTCCACATTTTGGAGATTGGAATCGTTAGAGATTATCAGCTTGTCTAGTTTTATCTATTTCACTTCATGTTATCTTGTTGATCCCAGTGTTGTACTCAGCTTGTACTTAGTTATCATATTGAGACTTCTGTTGTATCTTATTTAACTCTGATATATTTATATAGTAGCTTCATATGATACTATTTCTTTTACTTCCGCTGCATTATTATTACTCTGTGTCTGTGATCTGTGATTATTTATTTACTGCATATTCTGAGGTTTGCCAAATTTTATTTACAACGCGGTATTTTGAGCGATTCAAGTCCGACATGTGCGGATGTAAATGGTTGAAAGTATCTGGCCGTTACATTTGGTATCAGAGCTTTGGCTTTGAGGCAAAACTTAGAATATAAGGTAAACTTATTGATAGAATCACTTTCGTTCGAGTCTGAATCTTTTCCTCTTTGCTTCGAATTTCCTTTGAATTTTGGAACGTTCCCTGCAGTTCCAAAATCCATTCTTGTCCCTCACTATTCATCTTCTTTTGATTCTGGAGTATCCCATAACTCCACTTCGAATGATATTTACAGTGAGTCGGCAGTCTCGCCTATCTCATATTTGCTTGTAAAGGGGTGAAACTCATTCACAATTAGCATCAATTCACCAGAGATTTATATCTATCCTTGGTTTAGATGTTAATATCTTTTGTTATTCCAAACTCTGTCTCTTGAGATCAAATGTAGATTCATCCAAAAAATCCACATCAATCTTATTGTTTAAGTCACAGTTGACCCGGTTAAGGTTGCCCGCGATTTAAGGTTTCCCGCGATTTATTTAAGCTTACCCATCTCTCTATTTTGTTAATTAATCATCTTATCTTTTGTTTCCAAACTATCTTCAAACATTTTGAATTGTACTTGTAAATCTACATGTAACGACCCGTATTTTACGTGTCGATTAAATCACAAAATAGTTGCATTAAGTCGTTGGTGTTGTTTATGTTGTCTCTAGCATGAGTCATAGAGGGCCGACTCATAGGGGTGACTGGGTCAAGAAGTTTACGACCTAAGAGCTAAAGAGTTAGTATGATTGGCCGAGTTAACGAGTCACAGGTTAGGTCGTTAGACGACTTATAAAATGACCGACTTAAAGGTTATCGGCCTAAGGTGATAAGCCGTGTGGAGTTAGCTCGTGTCAACGACTCATAGGTGTTGCCGAGTTACAAGAGTTGCCGAGTTAGAGTGTTAGCAAGTTAAGAGAGAAGAGCGGCTAAGTGCTAAGTCGGTCTGTATGATAAGTCGGCAAGTGGTATAAGTCGGTAGGACTTGAGTCGTTAGGACCTTAGTACGACTTAAGAAGATAGGTTGAGTCGTTGCGTCTTAGTTAAGTCGCATACGAGTTGGGATGGCTTTACTGTGTTGAGTCATATGCAGTAGGTCGGCTAGGGGTTAGGTCGGCCATAGGAATGAGTGTTGGGTCGGCCATGTCTTTAGGTCGACTGTATGATTGTGTTGGTTAGGTCGTAGGACGAAGGGGTCTGATGAGTCGGCAACGACTCATGGATAGGTCGTGACCGACCTATAGGGCGACGACCTAAGGGTGATTCAGCCTATAAATAGAGGGGTTCGGCTCACTTTTTGGTACCGGTTTTTGAAGCGACGAAGTGCTGCCATTTTGGGAACTCGACTACGACATTTCTTCATCTTCTTTTCTCTATTCCAATCTAATTCTAACATCCATCCAAGATCGAAGATTGAGATTGAAGATCTAAGAGACAAAGTTGAAGATCTTCATCCAACGAAGCTAGATTTCATCGTTTTAAGCGAGATTTCGCCGGATCAAGCCTTGATCTTCGCTGTCCAGATCTGAAGTGTTTAGTTTTTGAGGTGTTTAGGTGATTTGGTGAGTGGTAGTTATTTCTCACGCGGACCCAAAGGAGTATATTGGATTGGTGGTTTGTTGGAGTGTTGTAGATAGTGATTTTGTGCATTTTCCTTAGATCCAAGTATAGATCCATTGTTGTGAAGATGTTTATCTATGCAAGTTCATTTATTAAGTTATAGAAACAAAACCCATGTTTTATATTTGATAGATCTATGCTTAAAACTATGATTTCATGTATGTTAGACTTATGCTCATTTATTTACGAAATTGCCACTATAGTTAATATTGCTTATTAGATCTTGTTTGAATGCTTGAATGTTTGGATGTATGATTGATTAGATTGTTTCAAGTTAGCAAATGGTTGATTTGGAACAAGATGGTTGGAGATGATTCGAAAGCTAAGTGGAAAGGCTCTTGAATGGTGAAAGCTGCTTATGGCATATGAAGCGGATGTTGAAGCTCATATGTATGGATTGAATGATGTTGAGATGGGACTTTGCCATGATGCGAGGAGGCAAACCATGATGTTGAGTTGGGACGGGTTATGATGACGTTCCAAGCACGGGCTACGACGACGTGCAAAGTTATGTTGATAACTCGGTAATGCGATCCGGGTAGGTGATAATGGTTAGCTTGAGAGGCGCTTGAGCTAGTATGGAAATAGTCGTCGAAGAGGATGACTAGGAGGCTAAGATCTTATCGTTGTTGAAGGTTCTAGCATGCTCAAAGCAAGAGTACGTTGGAACGGGCTGCGACGACGTTCCAAGCACGGGCTGCGACGACGTGCTAGTACTCTGGGTAGTTGCGAAAATTCCTAGGCACGGGCTGCGACGACGTGCGGAGTTATGTCTAGAACCGGGGTTACCATTAGCCCTTGACAGGTGGTCATTCAATTAACGGTGGAATCATGGCAATGATAACAGTGATAGCCAGAGTCATGGATGTTTGGTTGTATTATCATTCGGTCTCAAGAACGGTATTTTCTGGGTGCTTATCTGATCTTGGTTTAGGCCTTGGGGGTTTGTATTTGGAAAGCATCGCCCTTGACTCGAGTGATTATTGCTTTACTTTAATTATCTGCTATATTATGCTTGCTTTTCCTTAGTGTGTGTCTGGGGGCTATCACTGTAGAAAGAGGTGGAGTGGGACGGTTTGGTCCCTATTCCTTTTATTCCTTATGCTCTTTTGGTATGTTTGATAGTTGATTTACTACTCACTAAGACTTTGTCTGACTCAAGGTTTTATGTCTCCTCTTATTACCTTGGGCTGTTCATCCATATTGGGATGGGCAGACTAGGTAGCAGGTGACAGGTGCTGTTCTTGGAGATCTACGCTGATGATGACGAAGACGAGCAGGTGGCTTTGCATATTAGTTTTCTTACTATTTGTACTGGGTGTTCCGCTGCTTGTATATATTCTGAGTGCTATGTAGTGAGGCTTTGATGTATGGATTTGCCTGGATGATTGTATCAAACTACTGTGATGCTTATATGATGATTTCCTGTTATGAAGCTTCACTATATATATATATATATATATATTTCTCTATTGTATCTTATCCATGCGCTGTGAGTTATGCGATAGAGTTTCTGCGATGCTTATTTTACCCTGACTACTGTCCATGGCTACCTGGCACGCCCTTCAGCGCTCTTTTCTCTTGTTTTGGTGCGGGAGTCATGGGCGGTCGTCACATTTGGTATCAGAGCTTTGGTTAATCGATTTTAGCCAACGCTCGCTGACGTAGCTACGTATGAGAGACGTAATTGTATTTTGATGGATGATTACTATATATAATATAGTAGCCTAGAAGGATTTGAACTCCTTATGCAGTTGTTTCTCAAGGTGTTCTAATCATTCTTATTACAGATATTAAGGATGAGTCGAAGAGGGAGACCAGCTGCAAGGGAAAGCCGTGCTACTGAAGGAGCTGTTGATTATGGAACTATGTTCGAAGCGATGATGACTTCGATCATGAGAAGGATACCAGCTCCAGGGCCATCTGTAGATGTTGGAGTTCAAGTCCAAGCTCCAAGACCGGTGGATTTTGCTAAGCTTTGCAAGGATTATACTTCTCTTGGAGGAAAAGCTTTCTTGGGGACGGAGTCGACTATTGAGGTGCAGAGATGGATTGATGCATGTCGAAGGATCTTTGGTGATTTAGGGATTGAGGATGCAACTAAGAGGAAGCTTGCACCGAGACAGCTTCAAGGGAGAGCTGCGGATTGGTGGAATTCTATCACCATAGATACACCAGAAGAAGAGATTACTTGGGAGCAATTCCAAGTTAGATTTGAAGCTAAGCTCATCTCTACGGCTCAGAAGTCTGTCTTGTTTAAGAGGTTTGTGGATCTCAAACAAGGTGGAAGGCCTGTTCTTAAGTATATTTCTGAGTTCGAAGCTTTGCCCAAGTATGCCAGATCGTATATTGATTCTCCCTATCAGAAGAACGAGAAGTTTGTGACCGGTTTGGATGCTTATCTTGGGAGGCAGTTGGTGGATCACTTGGATGATCCGTTTGAGAAGCTTGTGGAGAAAGCTCTCAGGCATGAGAGTTTGTTTCCTAAGGAAAGTTCTGTTGTTGCTGTAACCAGGGAAGGATCTAAACCACAGCGGGGTGAAAATAGGAAGAGGAAGCAGCAGCAACAGAAGGGTAGGGATGGCCAGAAGAAGCCGAAGGGCGAAGTGACTTGTTATAATTGCCAGCAGAAGGGCCATCTCTCCAAGGATTGTAGGAATCCAAAGGCGCCGGCGAAATGCCACAACTGTGATAAACTAGGGCATTTCAAGAAGGACTGTCCAGAACCGAGGAAGGACAGGCAGGTTGTGCAAGCTTATGCTTTGGGAGCTGTGCCGTCATCTTCAAAAGCTCCTACTGCTGAAGAGAAGGGGAAAAGTGTGGTGGTTCAAGGTACTCTTTCTATCTTTGGTGTTCCAGTTAGAGTGTTGTTTGATACTGGAGCGTCGCATTCTTTTGTTTGTAATGATTTGGTAGACCGGTTAGGTTTGAGACCGGATATTGTTGATAGGCCATTGGTTGTGACTAATCCAGTTGGGGGTTCGTCATGTTTGTGTATGATATGCCGTGGTCTAGTTGTGTCGAGTCATGATTGCTCGTTTGTTTGTGATTGCTTTGTTCTGAACTTTGCGGGGTTCGGAATTATTTTGGGTATGGACTGGCTTAGGAAATATGCGGCAAGGATTGATTGTGAAAGGCTTGAGGTGGCAGTCGGGAATGTGGAAGGGCGAAAGGTTGTGATACGATGTAAGCATGAGGAAGACGTCTTCATGAGCTTCATGTATTCGCTGGTTGTTCCACGGGATGGACTGTCATCGGTGCCTATTGTGAATGGATTTGAGGATGTCTTTGACGAAGTCAAAGGGTTGCCGCCGCATAGGGAGATCGAGTTTCGTATCGATCTAGTCGAGGGAGCCAGACCTGTTGTGATGCCTCTTAGGCGGATGGCGCCTAGGGAGCAGCTAGAGTTGAGGGTGCAGGTTGATGACCTTTTGCGGAAAGGATTCATTCGGAGAAGTGTGTCCGAATGGAGTGCACCAGTTGTGTTCGCAACCAAAGCGGATGGATCGTTGAGGTTGTGTGTGGATTATCGTGAGCTGAATAAGTTGACTAAGAAGAACAAGTATCCATTGCCGAGAATAGATGACTTGTTTGATCAGCTTCACGAGGCCAAGGTGTTTTCTCAGATGGATTTGGCAACGGGATTTCACCAGTTGAGAGTGGCTAAGGATAGTGTGCCGAAGACTGCTTTCAGGACACCATCCGGTTTTTATGAGTGGCTGGTAATGCCGTTTGGGTTGACTAACGCACCAGCATATTTTGTGGATCTTATGAATAGAGTGTTCAGAGATCAGTTGAATAAGTTCGTGCTTGTGTTCGTGGATGATATTTTGGTTTATTCCAGAACTGAGGAAGAGCACAAGACACACTTGCGGATTGTTTTGGAAATCTTACGGAAACATCAGCTGAAGGCTAAGTTTTCGAAGTGTCACTTCTGGAAGAGTGAAGTGAGGTTCTTAGGTCATGTTATCTCTGGAAATGGAATAGCGGTTGATCCCGCTAAGGTGGCAGCAATCCAGGATTGGGTTAGACCTAAGAATACATCTGAGGTGAGGAGTTTTCTTGGACTAGCAGGATATTATCGTCGGTTTATCAAAGACTTTTCCAAGATAGCTGCACCGTTAACTGGATTGACGAAAAAGAACCAAGTGTTCAGATGGGATGATAAGTGTGAGCAAGCTTTCGTAATCCTGAAAGAGCGACTGACGAGTGCTCCTGTTTGACTATTCCTAGTGGGAATGATGAGATGGTGGTTTACACCGATGCATGTGGCACTGGACTTGGAGCAGTGCTAATGCAGAGGGATAAAGTTGTTTCGTATGCAAGTCGACAACTGAAGCCGCATGAAAGGAATTATCCGACTCATGATTTGGAGTTAGCGGCAATTGTGTTTGCTTTGAAGATGTGGAGACATTATCTATTGGGAGTTAGATTCGAGTTGTTTACAGATCATAAGTCGTTGAAGTATCTGTTCTCCCAAAAGGATTTGAATCTTCGACAGCAACGGTGGTTGGAGTTTCTAGCATCATATGATTTTGGTATAGCCTATACTCCGGGAAAAGGAAACGCAGTGGCAGATGCGTTAAGTCGAAGACATGCAGGATTGGGAGCCATGTTTTCGGAGTGGAAGAGTCTCAAGTATTTGGCTGAGTTTGACTTCAGGCCTAGATGTGAATTGGAACCTGAGATGTTGGCAAACTTATCGATAAGACCTACTCTTGTGGAAAGGATTGGCGAGAGCCAAAAGCAAGATGATAAGCTTGTCAAGATTATCTGTGATTTGGAATCCGGATTGGACCCGGAGAAGGATAAGGGATTCGAGGTAGATCGAGAGGGTTGGCTTCGAAAGAAAGGACGATTAGTTGTTCCCAATATAGATGGATTGAGAGATGAAGTTCTGAGGGAAAGTCATCACTCGAAGTTGACGATTCATCCAGGTGGTAATAAGATGTATCGGGATATGAGGAGAGCTTACTACTGGGATGGTATGAAAAAGGATATTGGAAATTTTATTTCCAAGTGTATGAACTGCCAGTTGGTGAAAGCTGAGCAGAAGAAGCCTAGTGGATTACTTCAGCCATTGGAGGTTCCTACATGGAAGTGGGAGCAAGTGTCGATGGATTTTATCGATGGTCTGCCTAGAACTAGGGCAGGGAATGAAGGAATTTGGGTTATCGTAGATCGTTTGACCAAGAGTGCAAGATTCATTCCTATTCGATCAACTAGAACTGCAACGAAATTGGCTGAGCTTTATGTGAAGTGGATTGTTCGATTCCATGGTATTCCGAAGAGTATAGTGAGCGATCGAGACCCATTGTTCACAAGTGGATTTTGGAAGAGCTTCCAGGAAGTTTTGGGAACTGAGTTGTGTTTGAGTACAGCTTATCACCCTCAAACAGATGGTCAGACTGAGAGAGTTAACCGAGTTTTGGAAGATCTTCTCAGAGCTTGTGTTTTGGACTTCGGAGGATCATGGGAAGATCACCTTCATTTGGTGGAATTTGCGTATAACAACAGTTATCAGTCGAGCATTGGTATGGCACCATATGAGGCATTATATGGAAGACCGTGTAACTCTCCGACATGTTGGTTGGAAACTGGAGAAAAGCTGATACTTGGGCCAGAGATGATTCGACAGACTTCGGATTGTATAGAGATCATTCGGCAACGAATGAAAGCAGCCCAAGATCGTCAGAAAAGTTATGCAGATAATCGTCGTAAGGATTTGGAATTCGACGTAGGTGAGATGGTTTTTGTGAAGATTTTTCCATTAAAGAGTGCTATTAGATTCGGAAAGAAAGGAAAGTTAACTCCGAGATTTGTTGGACCATTCCCAATTATAGAGCGAATTGGAAAGCTCGCTTATAGATTAAAGTTACCGGAAAAGATGGCGGGTGTGCACAATGTTTTTCATGTATCTTATCTACGGAAGTATGTGCATGATCCAACTGCAGTGGTTTCTGCTGATAGCTGTGAAAACTTAGAAGTTGATCCAGTGGTTACGAGACATCGTAAGCCGCTTCGTATTGTTGAAACCGATACGAAACAGCTTAGGAGAAAGACGATTACGTTGCTCAAGGTACAATGGAGTGATGATGTTAACGACTGTACGTGGGAGGAGGAAGAGAGGATGAAGGCAGCTCATCCCGAACTCTTCAAGGTATGGCCCTAAGGTGTCGTGACATCTCATGAATTTGTAGCTTGTACTAAGTCTTAGAATTCTGCATGCTAGGCTAGAATTGGATGCATGGTTTGTTGATTGCTATGGATGATAGGCATGCGGAAAATTTTTGATTGCTGTTGTTTGTTTGGAATTTCGGGGGCGAAATTCCTAAGGGGGAGAGAATGTAACGACCCGTATTTTACGTGTCGATTAAATCGCAAAATAGTTGCATTAAGTCGTTGGTGTTGTTTATGTTGTCTCTAGCATGAGTCATAGAGGGCCGACTCATAGGGGTGACCGGGTCAAGAAGTTTACGACCTAAGAGCTAAAGAGTTAGTATGATTGGCCGAGTTAACGAGTCACAGGTTAGGTCGTTAGACGACTTATAAAATGACCGACTTAAAGGTTATCGGCCTAAGGTGATAAGCCGTGTGGAGTTAGCTCGTGTCAACGACTCATAGGTGTTGCCGAGTTACAAGAGTTGCCGAGTTAGAGTGTTAGCAAGTTAAGAGAGAAGAGCGGCTAAGTGCTAAGTCGGTCTGTATGTTAAGTCGGCAAGTGGTATAAGTCGGTAGGACTTGAGTCGTTAGGACCTTAGTACGACTTAAGAAGATAGGTTGAGTCGTTGCGTCTTAGTTAAGTCGCATACGAGTTGGGATGGCTTTACTATGTTGAGTCATATGCAGTAGGTCGGCTAGGGGTTAGGTCGGCCATAGGAATGAGTGTTGGGTCGGCCATGTCTTTAGGTCGACTGTATGATTGTGTTGGTTAGGTCGTAGGACGAAGGGGTCTGATGAGTCGGCAACGACTCATGGATAGGTCGTGACCGACCTATAGGGCGACGACCTAAGGGTGATTCAGCCTATAAATAGAGGGGTTCGGCTCACTTTTTGGTACCGGTTTTTGAAGCGACGAAGTGCTGCCATTTTGGGAACTCGACTACGACATTTCTTCATCTTCTTTTCTCTATTCCAATCTAATTCTAACATCCATCCAAGATCGAAGATTGAGATTGAAGATCTAAGAGACAAAGTTGAAGATCTTCATCCAACGAAGCTAGATTTCATCGTTTTAAGCGAGATTTCGCCGGATCAAGCCTTGATCTTCGCTGTCCAGATCTGAAGTGTTTAGTTTTTGAGGTGTTTAGGTGATTTGGTGAGTGGTAGTTATTTCTCACGCGGACCCAAAGGAGTATATTGGATTGGTGGTTTGTTGGAGTGTTGTAGATAGTGATTTTGTGCATTTTCCTTAGATCCAAGTATAGATCCATTGTTGTGAAGATGTTTATCTATGCAAGTTCATTTATTAAGTTATAGAAACCAAACCCATGTTTTATATTTGATAGATCTATGCTTAAAACTATGATTTCATGTATGTTAGACTTATGCTCATTTATTTACGAAATTGCCACTATAGTTAATATTGCTTATTAGATCTTGTTTGAATGCTTGAATGTTTGGATGTATGATTGATTAGATTGTTTCAAGTTAGCAAATGGTTGATTTGGAACAAGATGGTTGGAGATGATTCGAAAGCTAAGTGGAAAGGCTCTTGAATGGTGAAAGCTGCTTATGGCATATGAAGCGGATGTTGAAGCTCATATGTATGGATTGAATGATGTTGAGATGGGACTTTGCCATGATGCGAGGAGGCAAACCATGATGTTGAGTTGGGACGGGTTATGATGACGTTCCAAGCACGGGCTACGACGACGTGCAAAGTTATGTTGGTAACTCGGTAATGCGATCCGGGTAGGTGATAATGGTTAGCTTGAGAGGCGCTTGAGCTAGTATGGAAATAGTCGTCGAAGAGGATGACTAGGAGGCTAAGATCTTATCGTTGTTGAAGGTTCTAGCATGCTCAAAGCAAGAGTACGTTGGAACGGGCTGCGACGACGTTCCAAGCACGGGCTGCGACGACGTGCTAGTACTCTGGGTAGTTGCGAAAATTCCTAGGCACGGGCTGCGACGGCGTGCGGAGTTATGTCTAGAACCGGGGTTACCATTAGCCCTTGACAGGTGGTCATTCAATTAACGGTGGAATCATGGCAATGATAACAGTGATAGCCAGAGTCATGGATGTTTGGTTGTATTATCATTCGGTCTCAAGAGCGGTATTTTCTGGGTGCTTATCTGATCTTGGTTTAGGCCTTGGGGGTTTGTATTTGGAAAGCATCGCCCTTGACTCGAGTGATTATTGCTTTACTTTAATTATCTGCTATATTATGCTTGCTTTTCCTTAGTGTGTGTCTGGGGGCTATCACTGTAGAAAGAGGTGGAGTGGGACGGTTTGGTCCCTGTTCCTTTTATTCCTTATGCTCTTTTGGTATGTTTGATAGTTGATTTACTACTCACTAAGACTTTGTCTGACTCAAGGTTTTATGTCTCCTCTTATTACCTTGGGCTGTTCATCCATGTTGGGATGGGCAGACTAGGTAGCAGGTGACAGGTGCTGTTCTTGGAGATCTACGCTGATGATGACGAAGACGAGCAGGAGGCTTTGCATATTAGTTTTCTTACTATTTGTACTGGGTGTTCCGCTGCTTGTATATATTCTGAGTGCTATGTAGTGAGGCTTTGATGTATGGATTTGCCTGGATGATTGTATCAAACTACCGTGATGCTTATATGATGATTTCCTGTTATGAAGCTTCACTATATATATATATATATATATTTCTCTATTGTATCTTATCCATGCGCTGTGAGTTATGCGATAGAGTTTCTGCGATGCTTATTTTACCCTGACTACTGTCCATGGCTACCTGGCACGCCCTTCAGCGCTCTTTTCTCTTGTTTTGGTGCGGGAGTCATGGGCGGTCGTCACACTACAATTAATATTTTGTTTTATATTGTGTTGTTTGAGTTGTTGATGTTGATTTGGGTTTCTGATCGATTCATCTGACCACGCTATCGATAAGATTTCCAAAACACTTGAACAGAGCAAAATGACACAATATGTTTTTTTTCAAATTACTAATGAAACAAATTTTGTAACTATATTATAAATTTTTCTGGATCTTTATTGAATTGGTTGTTAAGAAATAATATTTGATTTTGATTTTATATATCATTATCTCTTGTTTCATATATAAATAATTGAACTATAAAACATGTTTATAAGTTTACTTGGAAATTTAAAATGAATTTAAAACAAGAATTTGAGAATTTAATTTTTGATGGTTTCAAACCTTGTATTTAAAGTTTTAAAAGGATATATTATTTAAAGTATTTTCAAATAGAAATTTGTTTCCAAAGAATTTTAAAGTTTAAAAATTTGTGCTCTTATCTTTATCGCTGGAAAATAACTTCGATGATGACCGCAGCATAATCGACATCTATTTTCGAGTTCTGAAGTGAAGAGACCATTCTGTAGTCTTGCTACAGCTTTGTTTTGGGGAATTTAATAGATTTGAATTTCTAAATAAGACTGGATTTATAACTTATGCTGATATATGATATAAATTTGAATGGATATATATAGTATATGTGCATTTATTTATCTTTAAATAGTTTGGAATTTATCTAAAATTTAAATTCCTAAATTTTATTTTGAAAGATAATTTCAATTATAATTTCAAGATTTGGATAAATATTCAAGCTTTAAATGATTGAATTTGGAAAGTTTGATTTGTATAATACACCATTTCATTTCAATATAACTTACCTTAATTTTAGAAGTTGAATATGTAATTGGATAATATACAATATAAAAGATTTTATAAATAAAATTTGAATGGTTATGATAAATGTTATACACTAAAATTTTAGTTATAAAAAGATTAGTAGAGGTAAATATAATAAAGGGTAATTGAATAACTTACAATAAAATAATGTTAAAAGAAATAAAAATAAAATTAAAGCAGTTGTAAGAAGTGTAAATATACTTAAATTAGGTGATAAAATATATTGAGAGGAATAAAATTTAATTTGAAGAACTAATTTATTGAATACATTATGAGCATAATAAATGATTTTTTTCAAATTCATGATCTTAGGGATTGTTAAATTAAGAAAATTGGATGATAAGATAATGAAATTAGAGATAGTTAAGATTTATTTAACTTGTGTAAAATTAACTATCAATTTAAATTTAAATTTCCATGGTTTCAAACTTGTTATCTTATTTTGTTTTTCAAACTATCTTTTGGATGTCCTTATTTTCCTTATCTTGCTACAGAATGCGAAGGCTGTTGCTTATACCAGTCTGTTTAGAAATCTTTCTATAATCTTTGATTATCTTTGGTACTCATTTTGAATCTGATCACTACTTGTCATCCACAGACTGTCGGTCAAGCGGGAAGGGTGAATCAGATTCTAGGGTATCTTTTTAGTGCTTGTGTTCTTGATTCTGGAGGATCTGGGGAAGATCATCTCAATCTTGTTAAACTTACCTATAACAATAGTTATCAGGTATAATTTCAATCTTTTGATCATCTTATCTTAATCTTATTTCATTTTATCTTTTCTGTGCTTTCCCGTACCTCATTCCTTTTCGAGGACGAAAAGTTTTGAGTGGGGGAGAATGCAATAAGCCTGTATTTTGTTATTATTTTAATTGTATATTTTAATTATTTTAATTGAATTTTTGATTTAAAAACTTATTTTTATTTATTTAATTAAATAATTTTGTTATTTTAAATATAAATTTTGATTTCCATGTGAATTAGAATTCCAAACATGACTAAATAGAATATTTTTCCAAAAAAGTGAATTTTGATCAATATGGTCAAACTTTGACTTTTAAATTTAAAAATTTAAAATTTTGAAATTTATCTTTTATTATGAAAGTAAATAAAATTTTAAAAATACTTCTTTTCGTTTCATTGAAATCTGATTTATATTGTGAAAGTTATTCCTTTTTAACTATTATGTGAAATTTGTTGTATTTAACAAAATTATTTATTTAATTTTATATAGACAATATTTTTCGTTGTCATGTTCTAATTTATATTTGCATGTGTAACATGATGTTATGTGCATATTTTAGTTTTAAAACATTTTTAAAAGTGTAATTGAAATTTTCTAATGTCAGTTGTCTTTTGTTTACCATTTCTAATTTCTAGTTTCAATTAATTAAAGTAATTCTTTATTTACTTTTCTATTTTCTCAAGATCTTATTTTATTCTCATTCCCACTTTATTTTGTTCCTCATTTATTTGACATTTTATTTGTTATAAAGTGAAATAGAAATTTTTCTAGAATCAATGGTATATTATTTGTAATTTTCATGTCCTGCTTCCAATTTTTAAACAATTTCTTTAAAAAAATTCTATTTTCTCTAAATTTAATTATTTATTTCACTATGAATATGTTTAAAAAATTATTTTGTTTCAAAATTTTGCTTTAGAATATTTTTAAAGTGAAGTAGATATTTTTCCAAAGCCAATGATGATTTAATTGTCACTTTTGAACCCTATCTTGAATTTTAAGCAATTTCTTTAATTCTTTTTCCATTTTCTTTAAATTTTATTATTAATTTTTATTTTATATTACTTTGTTTCGGTTTTTAAAGTCAAATTACTAATTTTATTTTGTTTTAATTGAATTAAAGAAAAGGAAACGTGAAGAGTTTAAAAAGCTTTTAACATGAGACGTTTCATTAGCCAAAAACTCTTCATTTTCTCTTGACTATTCATTGCCTTATATTGGCTGCACCTTTCTTGATTGTAACTGTGAGTTTCTCAACGCATATTCACGGCTAAGAAAAAAAAGGGTAATGGCCTCCTTCATTTTTCTACTTTTTCTTCTTCTTCTTTTTCATTTGTATTGCCCTGTTCTCTCCCCTATTTTGCTCGGCCACCCCTTGCTTGCCATGGCCACCACCTCCAGCACCTCCTCCTCTTCACCATTCACCACCTAACATCATCTCCTGCTCTGACTTGACCAGGCCGCACCCTTCTCCTTGACAAAAGTCCACACGAAAGCCTTGAAAACTCCTTAAAAACACGTTAGCCTAGCCTAATTGCATCACCACCTCCATACATCACCTTGACCATCACCTAGAGCCGCCGCCACCACCATGATATACGCTCAGATTTACCTCTGTCCAGATCTGTACCACACATAGCCGAGCCCATTGACCCATGTAGCCGAGCCAAATATTGCACCAAACCCTCCTATTTTGCCTTGCCTCTTTGTATTCTTGTGTTGTAACTTCTCTACCACTTTCTAGTCCATGTAGCCATGACTTTTAGGTCAAAACCTGAACCAAAACCATGTTATGGCCGAGCCTAACATGAACCCTAGGCCGAGCACTTGAAGGTTGAAAGCATGAAAAAAGCATTCTATTTCATTGTTGCTTCTTATTTCAAAGTTTGTTTCAATATATTTTATATTGTATTTATGTTTATACTTGTCTTGTTCTATGGATTATGATAAGATCATCAGCTTGGTTCTCATCCAATCGAATCTATCATTGTGTCGTCGTACTTTTTGGAATCCATTTGTGTCTATTGAATTGCCAACTCCAGCATAAAAAAGTGAATAATTCTCACCAGACATTTTGTACTTATATAACTAGTAAACTGATAGCATTTGAATCTGTAAACCATATCGTCATGTTATAACTGCTTATGCTATCACCATATGATGTTCATCTCTGTTTATACTCTTGTTATATCATCTGTTACTGTTTGTTATGTTATTCTGTTTATTTATATCAGTTCATCACACTGCAAGTCCCATGTAGAATAGAATCACTATGGGTTGAAATGATACATACCCGAACGGACTTTAGAATAGGGAAAAATCGTTATGGGCTGAAATGATAGGCCAAAACGTTTTTTATTTATTTTATTTTATTTGGAACTACGGGTTTGAAATGATAGAACCCGGATTGTCGTTTTAAATTGCGGATTGAAATAATATATATCTGTATCACTTACCCTAGGTTAGAAAACTATGTACAGACCCATAGTTATTTTATAAAGTATTTTGAATATTTTTTTAAGTATTCTTAAAAGTGTAAATTTATGAAAATTTGATTTAAATTGGATTTTAAATGTTTAAATAAAGAAATTTTTGATTTTCTATAAGTTAAAAATGTTGAATAATTAAATTGAATTTTTGAAATATAACTTAAATCTGGAAATTTGGACTTTGGCTTTTAAAATGACATTTAAGTTATATAAATAAAATTTTAAGTGGTTTAAATTGTAAATTTATGATAATTGGATTTAAATAGATTTTAAAGTGTTTTAAATAAAGGATTTATGATTTTTCTATAAGTGAAAAATGTTAAATAAATAAAATGGTTAAATTGAAATTTTGGAAATATAAGTTAAGTCTGGAAATTTGGGTTTTTGGTTTAAAAAGGAAATTTGAGTTATATAAATAAATAAAAATGGAAATTAAGTTCTATTTTTAAAAATGGTAATAAAATTTAAGTGTAAAGTTTATTTATTAAAAATGTGAAGGCTAGAAAATTTACACTTGAATTTATTAAGTAAATTATTGAAATTTGATTTAATTATAAAATGTTACTTTATAAAAATCATAAGTTGAAAGAGTATTTTTAAATGAACACTTTGAATGTTAGAAATGTGATTTTATAATGTTTAAAGGGTTTAAATTGAAGTTTATTATTTGTTGGAAATACACTAAAATCTGGAAAATACTTTTAATAGCATTCAGAAATGCTATGATTTCTATAAATGAACTAAAACCGAATAAAAGAGGCTATTACAGCAGTTCTAAAATGCTGTAGTTGCTGATGTAAATTTAAACGGCTAAAACTTAATAAAGGCCTATTATAGCAGTTCTGTAAATGTTGTAGTGGTTTGCTGTCTTTGCTGAAGTTAATAAAAACCTTTAATTTGAAACCTGAGCTATTACAGCATTTCTGGAAAAGCTGTCTTTGCTGTTTTAAACTAAATTTCAACTGAGGCTGAGTTTCAACGGCGGTTTTTAAATGCCGTCTTTGATGGATTAAAATGTTTTCAAGTATAACTTATAACAGTTTTTTCTAAATGCCGCGTAAGGCTGGAATTTTCAATGTTTATGGTTATTAACTAAGTAAATGAGCTTAGAACGGTTTGAAACTTTGGAAAGAATACTTGATTTGAAAGTATAATAACTTCACTTTTAAATGGTTTAAGTAAATTAATTTGATGGAATATAAACTATTTAAAAGGTGATTTGAAATGATAATAAATGAATGATATCTTGGAATTTAAAAAGGCATTTTAAATTTGATATTTGGATTTGAATTCAGTTAATGATTTGATAATGAAGTTTTGAAAGGATATGATATTTTCATACATTGAAATGTTTTAAAAAGGAAACTTTGAAAGGAGATGATATTTTGATATATTGAAATGATTTAAAAAGGAAACTTTGAAAGGATATGATTTTTAATATTGAAATGTTGATCTTTATTTTGATAAAGATTTGGGTTTGAAATGATATTTTATTTTGAAGTATAAAATATTATTTCTTAAAAATGATAACCACGGGTTATAATAACTGGTTGGCAAAGAGATCGGGATCGGATATGGGCATACTCTCTGTCGATACTGAAAACCACTTTGATAACGGTGTACGCGGTGGAAATTCCAGAATGAAGTAGGATGGTGGCGACGTTCTTAAGATATATTACATGGACCCGACTCCCGTGAGTTGGCTTAAGGTGGTAAAAACAGGAGCGATCTCGAGCCAAAAGGGGTAGCTCCTCTGGCTGGACGCATTTCTTCGATACCATTCTATTACTTTGTGATTGATTGGGTGCACCTGTCCGATTTGGGAATGTGTTCCGAGGTGGGCATATGTGGTTTCTTCGTTACCATCAGCCCGCGTTTGTAACTGGTATATCTACCCTAGCATGCCTCGTTGTGCTGTGTCACTTACCATTCGATCCTTTACTACGAGTTTCTATTTGTGTCATACCTATGCAGTATCTTGTCATAGTCTCCCGATCAGGAGATATGCATGTACTTAGACTATTGGCATTATTTGTGTTAAGGGAAATATTGGGTCACTCCTTAATGCTATTTTAAAGTAAGTTTATTTTACTGTAGACATTATTATAATAGCGCAATATTACAACATAGTAGATAGTTTAACGGATCCTTGGAGGATGGGCAGTCCTAAGCATCCTTTAAGTTACTTGTACCTTTACTACAGTTCACTTGAGTTGGTTTACATTGTATAAGTTTGTATGCCCTGACTCGAGTGTTTGTATTTTTATTTACGCTCGGGTCAGCCTGAGTATTCACAGATTTGGATTCTACTTTGTAGAGATTGGAATCGGTGGAGATTATCTACTTGTCTAGTTTTATCTATTTCACTTCCTGTTATCCTATTGATCCCGGTGTTGTATTCAACTTGTACTTGGTTATCATTTTGAGACTTCTGTTGTATCTTATTTAACTCTGATATATTTGCATAGTAGCTTCATGAACTACTATTTCTTTTACTTCCACTGCATTATTATTACTCTATGATCTGTGATTATTTACTTACTGTATATACTGAGATTTGTCAAATTTTATTTACAACGCAGTATTTTGAGCAATTCAAGTCTGACATGTGCGGATGCAAATAGTTGAAAATATCTGGCCATTACAGAATGGCTCAATTTAAACAATAGCTTCATATGTGTATGTATATATATATATATATGAACACACTTAAAATTTTCAATAAGGTTTGCATATGTCTATTAACATATTTTTCTTAAATTTACCATATGGTTTATCATTTCCAGGTATTTTTAAATTATCAGAATTCCACTTATTTATTCAAATAAAATCAATAAATTGTCCAATTAATAGATGTCCCAAAATCCGGGTTATCACAACAGTCTGGTATAGTGATAAAAGTATGACAAGGACGTGAGGCAATGCCCAAGGTATGATACTACCAGTTTACCCTTCCCGACCGGTGGTAACGCATCATAGCCATGACCGCTCACCGTGTCCCACACTCCATAATCTGGAGGTGTGCACCAATAAATCATGATGTAAATTATGGAAATACGAAGAAGTGCTGTCAGAGGTAGCTAACCTCATTGGCCGGTACGGCTCCTATTTTAGTAATTTCAAATTGACCCAAGTGTCAAATCAATCCATCACCATTCTGTTTTTTCAAATCCAGCAAACGATGCCAAATCCAATCACTTCATTTTGGAGTCTCCTCCACGTACACAGTTTTAAAGTGGTTCCAATATTGACAGAGAGTATGCCAATAAGAGGCTCCGGTCTCTTTAACAACCAAACGTCATTTTACACAACAGTTGGTACTTTTACATTTTGGAAACAGTTCGTACTTGATATCAAAATATCAAATTCGCTTCAAAACAAAATCCATTTTAAAATTATCATATTTACTCAAAACATCTCATTTCGTTCCGAAATCATTTTCGCCTTAGTATCCCGATTTCACTTCCAAAATTATTTCGAATTTCAAAAACTTCATTTTAACCTAACTCGTATTTAAATCCAAGATTTAAACATAAACATTCTACTCTTTTGACCAATTTGAATTTTTATAAAATTGTTTAAATAGTTTTAAAATAGGTAAATAGTTAAAAAATAGTTTAAATGGTTAAAATAGCTTAAGTATTAAAATGGTTTATATAGTAAAATAGTAAGAAAATCAAAATAATTTGAATATTTAGAAGATAGATTTTTAAACATTGTATAAAAATAATTTATTTTGAACATAGTTTCATAGTCAAACCGATTCAATTCTAAATTTCCCAATTCAAATCAATTCCAGTTTCCATTTCGATTTAATCGATTCAATTCCGATCTCAAGTTGAATTTTACTTCCATTCCAAATTAATTTCACTCCCAATTAATTGCAATTTCACTACCGAATTAATTTCAATTCCAAATTAATTTCAAAGCATTTCGATTTAAATCAATTCCAAGTTTGATTTTCAAAATATCGATTTAAAACACTTAAATTAAATTTACATTCAACACCCAATTTAAAATCAAAATTTTCAAATATATTTCAATTCCGAGCTCAATTTTGAAATATCGTTACATATCACTTTTACTTAGTAATATTCAGAGTTTGAATAAAAGTCCAATCCTTTAAAACAAATCAATTTCTGAAATTCAAATCATATTTTGATTATAACTTAAAAATCACGACTTCAATTGTTAAAATATTCCGTTTACCAAATTTAAATTTGAACATTTCGAGCTCAAGTTCAAAAATAGTTGATTTCCATAAATTTGATCATATCATTTTAAAAAATTCAAATAATTTTTTTTAAATCACTTAATTTAACCAATCTGGTCCGTATATAATTTTCTATCTTATAGCCAATTGAATAGTTATTTCGATTTAATTTCAGGGATGGATATATATCTTTTCAATCCAAAATAAATGACATAGGTATATATATCATTTCAATCTATTTCTTAATTTATTCAAAATAATTCAATTTACAGTTTTATATACTGTAAATAATTTACCAGGTGATAATGGGATATATCAAAACAAACAGACATCCAAATCATCCAAAATATCAACTTATAATATCCATCGCAATCAATCATCCAAACAGTCAATAAATCGCATCAATTAACCAATTATCAATAGTCAAGAATTTTACTAGCAGTTTGCTTCCCATTCAATTTAACCGTCAATTAAGATTTCTATCAGTTAATTCAGATGTCCATTTGAATGTTAATTGAAATTATCAACCAACAATCAACAAATATAAATCACTTCAAAAATTTAAATTTAACTAACATAAAAATATTATAGTACGTCATGAGCATTATAAAACACTCACCTTGAGTTTTCAATTTTAAATCAAATCGAACGACATTTGATTTAACCCAAAATTTTAGTTAGCTCCGATCGTCTCTAAATCAGTTCTAGAATGTAGTGCTCATCGTCATGATTCCATCGTTATTTGCTTCGTCTAATTTCAACCACGTATGTAAAAGATATATTTTTCAAAGTTTGAATACAATTTATATAAACAAATTTTTTTATCTAACCTACAGAAAATCGTGTCTGTTGGTTACAAGTTGATGCAATCACAGCTACATCCATCTTCTTCCTTCCATTGCATTTCCTTCAAGCGTAGACGATGCTCGAACATATGCTTCCAACCCTAGTTCGAATGCCACTCCCTCTATACTTGACTGAAAGACGATCGAGCGCCATCACCTCGAAGCTCATCACGCAACACCCTCAAGTCTTGAATCTTATCTAACTCGGCCTCTCCAACGCCTCCTATTTTGCGCTCAAATGCTAGGACTTCACGGCGAGAATTCTGGCAATCCACTACACCAACTCTGATCACAGCCGTTGGATTTACTCATCTCGGTGAGCTCTACAAGTTTCAAGTTGGAAGCTTTTGATGAAAGTGGTTGGATTTGAAGAAAAATAGGGAAAATGATGGTGATTTTCGTCCATTGAAAATAAAGGAGGCGCAGCTGTATATTTAGGTTAGGGTTGAGAGGGTTAAGCGCTTATATACGTGCAACTACATTATTTTAATATTATTTTGACTATTTACGCGAAATTTGGTCGAATTCCAGTCGAGACATGTTGCTTGGCATTTATAATCTTTTAACCCTATTCCGAACGCAAAGGAATAAGTCTCGAGCCCCATCGATCGAATGTAGAAGATAGGATTTTACATCGCCTATTTAAATTAAATTCAATTAAATTATTTCTAGGCATTTTCAGATCGCATGACTAAATGGTAAATCCAAATGCTACAAAATTTATAATCGGTAATAATACACTATTACGGATCCAATGGAACTTGTTTCGTTAATATCCGAGATTGTGCTGCGGAAGGCTATTTCAACGCATCGATTAAATCGAGATTTCAAAAATGGGCAAATTTACTTGAAATTTTCAGTTTTAAAATTTATCAACCCAATTCTAATTCAAATAGAATTTATATCAACATTAGAAATCATTTTGATTCCTATTCGACTCAAATTTCAATTGTTCTCCATTTCTGTATTATGATAAATTTTTATAATTGAAATTTAAATTCATTCTAAAATTTCAACCAACATCTTCATATTCGATAACTACACTAACAGTTTGTTAAATTTTATTTTTAACCATTTTTATTCACTAATCATATTAAATTTAATAATTTAAAATACTTAAGAATTCAGACCGTACACTAACAGTTTGTTAAATTTTATTTTTAACCATTTTTATTCACTAATCATATTAAATTTAATAATTTAAAATACTTAAGAATTCAGATCGTTACATTATTCCAATGGATGTGTCTTGCTTATGACTTCTTTTAGGATTGCGAATACTATTGGGTAATCCGCAACACTTAATCTATTTTGTGAAGATGCTGAGATTGTTCTTTCTGATTATTCTTTCCGTGCGAATTTGCATGTTATTTAGTATTTTGATTTTGACATAATTTTGGGGATGGATTGGCTTGTCCGTTATGAAGTCCAAATCATATGTCCTGAAAGGATTCTATATCTCAAGCATCCTGATTTTGTTGATCAGTTATCAATTATTCTTCGAGATGTTGATAATAGTTCCAAAGCTTCATTTTTTTCTCTCGAATCTCCAGATGACGACGACATATCTCGAATTCCTGTTGTTTGTGAGTTCTTTGATGTTTTGAGCCTATTTTGAGTTTTCCACTTAAGCGGGCAAATTGAGTACCGCATTGATCTTATTTCTGGTGCTCAGCCTGTCAATCGTCCTCCTACGAGGATGTCTGTCAAGGAAAATAAGGAACTCTACAAGCAGTTGTTGGAACTAGAAGCTAAACAGCTTATCCAGTCTAGTTCATCTCCTTAGGGCACCGCTATTATATTCATTGACAAGTCTGATGGTACTCTTAGGCTTTGCATTGACTACCGCAAGCTATGACTATCAAGAAAAGTATCCCTTGCCTAGGGTTGATGATATGTTTGATCAATTATCAGGTGCCAAAGTTTTCCCTCAGCTTGATCTTGCTACCGAGTTTCATCAGTTACGAGTTGCGGGGAATAACATTCCTCTTTCCATATTCCGCACTCGTTTTGGATCTTATGAGTGGCCTGTGATGTCGTTCGGTTAAATGAACGCTCCTACTTAATTTGTTGATCTAATGAATCGAGTATTGTGGGAATATCTCAAAATGTTCATCTTGGTTTTCATTGATGATATCCTTATTTATTCCAAATCTAAAGCTGTTCATGCCCAACATTTGAGGAATGTCTTAAGTACCCTCCGCCAAAATCAACTTAAGGAAAAATTCTCTAAGTACCATTTTTGGGAGAAGAAGGTGAAGTTTCTCGGCCATGTTTTTTCTTCTGATGGCATCTCTATCAATCCTTTAAAGATCGAATCTATTCGAAAATGGAAGAGGCCCGAGAACGTTTCTAAGATACATAGTTTTCTTGGATTGACGGGTTATTACCATCGGTTCATTAAAGATTTCTCTTCCATCGTCCTAACTCTTACTAGACTCATGAGGAAAGGAGTTCTTTCGTTTGCTTTCTTTTCAGAAATTGAAAGAACTTCTTACTCATGCTCCAATCTTAGTGGTTCCTTAAGAGAATCAAGATCTTGTTGTTAATATCGATGCCAGTCATTGTGGTCTCAGTGCTGTGCTTATATAGAGAGATTAGGTGGTTGCCTACACTTCTAGATAATTGAGGCTGAACTAGATTGGTACGCTACCATGATTCGGAATTAGCCGCCATGGTCTTTGCCTTAAATATTTGGCGAAATTATCTTTTGGGCGAGCAATTTTTTCTTTTCACTGATCACAAATCTTTGAAATATCTACTTGCTCAGAAAGAGCTTAATATGCGGCAACAGCATTGGCTCGAGTTCCTTGCTTCTTATGATTTTGATATCCAATATACACCTTGAAAGGGGAACCGATTATTGATGCGTTTAGTCACAAAAAACAAGCCGTCATTTATATGATGTTAGCTGCGTGGAATACGTTGCAAGCTTTATCTTCTTGCGATATTTGTGATCGTTCGTCTACATCTGATTCTCCTGTTCCATTATTTCCAGTAGTAGTAAGATGTATGCCGATATGAAATGTCTATACTATTGGGAAGGTATGAAGCGAGATGTGGCAAGTTATGTGAGCAATTGCATGACTTGTTAACTTATCAAAGCTGAGCATCAGCATCCTAGTGGTCTTTTGCAGCCTCTTGAAGTCTTGTTGTGGAAATGGGATCAGGTCTCGATGGATTTCATTGATGGTTTACCTCGATCAAAGTCTAGCCATAATGATATGTAGGTGGTTGTTGATCATTTGACTAAATTAGCCTACTTTATTCCTATTAATCCAATCAGACTGCTTCTCATCTAGCTGAACTCTATATTTAGGAAATCGTGAGACTTCATGGTGTTCCTAGTTCTATTATTTGTGATAGAGATCTGATTTTCGCTAGTGGAGTATGGCAAAGTCTCCAGAAAGCTTTGTGTACAAAGCTTAATTTCAGCATAGCTTATCATCCACAGTCTAACGGATAGACTGAATGGGTGAATCATATTATGAAAGATATCCTTCGTGCTTGTATTCTTAATTTTGGTGGTAGTTGGGAAGACCACCTACCTCTTGTTGAGTTCACCTACAATAACAGTTTTCAGTCTAGTTTCGGTATGGCTCCTTTCGAAGCCTTATATGGAAGGCCATATCAATCACCATCTTGTTAGTTGGAGTCCTAGGAGAAGTTGGTTTTAGGCCCTGACTCTATTCATGAAGCTTCTAAAAAGACTAATCTCATCGGACCAAGAATGAAAGAGGCTCGGAACAGGCAAAAATCCTACACAGACAACCATTTGAAACCATTAAAGCTCTCCGTTGGCGATATGTATTCATTCGATTTTGTCCTTTGAAGGGGTAATGCATTTCAGTCGGATCGAGGAATTAGATCCTCGATATATAGGATTGTTTCCAGTTACTGAACGCATCAGGCCAGTTGCATATCGTGTATTACTTCCATCTTAGTTTTGTGGTATTCATGATGTATTCCATATATCTCAACTCCGGAAGTGTCCTCGTGATTTTGATTGAGTTGTGGATCCCTGTGTTTTGCAAGAGCTTGAGATCTCACCCTATTTATCTACTGTGCAAAATCTTATTCATATGCTTGCTTCGGAGGTTAAGCGCCTTCGAAATAAAGATGTTCCACTTGTGAAAATTCAATGGTCCGCTGACCCCAAGGGTTATACTTGGGAAACCAGATAATTTATCGGGTGAAAATATCCTGGTTTTCTTTCTTCTACTGTTTGAGGGTGAATATTCTTGACTCAAGCTTATCTTATTCCTAATTGATGATGAAATAAATTTGTTATAGATGGCTCTTTTATAGAAATTGCGAGGACGCAATTTTTATAAGAGGAGTTTGTAACAATCCTGGTTTTGTGATTACCTGTGAAAATAAATTATAATGATGGATATAATTTAAAATGGGGAAATAAAATAAATTTGGAGATGGGATATTTGTTGAAAATTGTCTATTTTAAATAAACAATGGGTCTTGAATAAATAAAATGGAGTTAAGTTATTCTGGTTGTGAACTAAATGAGAATAAAAGAATTTAATTCAACATTAATTTGTTGTAAATATATATAAAATTTAGAAATAAAGTTTTAGAAACTTTATTATGTTAGTTTGGGGTAAAAATGAGCGTTAAATGGTTTTAATTTGACAAAATTCAATAATTGTGGAAATAATGATCAAATAGTAATTTTTGTTAATTTTAATGATGTGTTAAAAATAAAATATGGTTAATATTTTAAATAAAAATGTGGAATATTGGTCAAAAAAATAATTGGGTTAATATATATTTTTAATACGGTTTATTATGATTATTTAAACAAGAAAGTGAAGTTTGTGGAATTTTGTTGTTAAAATGTTAATCTATTTAAATAAATAGTGTAAATTAAAGCATTTAATTAAAAATTGCATTTAAATGATGGAAATTGATTTTAATAGCTAAAATTAATTAAATATGTTGATTAACATTTTATAAAGTGTAAACTTTAAAGTTATGTGAATTAGTTGGTTAAAAAGTGAAAGTGTAAAAAAATTAATAATTAAAATAGGGTATATGTGAAATATATTTGTTAATAACTTAAGTAAAAATGTTAGTTGATCATACCTTAGTTTCATAGCCTTAATTGGTAGATTTGGGTCCAAATCCAAACATAATACCCAAAGTTAGAAGCGGCTGAAGAGGTATGTTCTGTACGTACCTATTCAATATCTTCTTTCTCCTTTTCTTTTGCCTGAGAAAAAGAAACATAAATGGATGCTCACTGTAATTGCTAAATCCCTCTCCAAAACAAATAAAAATCATAAGAAAACTAGTGAATTAGAGAATTAACAGGTAATCCTCTCAAACCAGTGAGCTATTTCATCTCCTTTCTAAGATTTGAATTCTGATGCTTATTGTATCTTTGTTTTCTTCCTTTGCATGTCTGTGTATTTATCAATTACGAGTTCCTAAAGCCAAATCCAATCCAAAGTCGTGACCATGCTAAAGCTTTGCTTAATTTTGGGGCTAAGGTGAGTTTTAAACTCACTCTTCTAATCTAAACAAGATCTAATTGTTATCTAGTGGTTGAATTGCTGAATTTTTGAGTAACTGTATAAACTATTGGAAGTAGTTTATACAGTAAGTATATATAGTTTTACTGTCACTTTGTAAAGCCTGTTGATCATAATTCTTACATTGAATCCATGTCAATTTTTCTCCATACTATTGTGCATATGTTGATCTATCTACCTGCTAAAATTTTGGTTCGAATTCCATCTATAAACGTATGAAAAATCATTGCAAAAATTAGCTCGAAGCTGCCTGAAGCAGGCACAAAAGAAAACGCAAGGGCCGACCAAAGACTCTTATACGTCGACCTTGAAGGTCGACCTTAGGCATGTGATGGTCGACCTTGAAGGTTGACCTTCACCTTGCATGGGTCGACCCATGTGCACTTGCCAGAGTGCGTTTACCTATGTGTTTTCCTGACCTTTATTCTGCTGTATTGTACTATTTTCTTCTGTTTTCTCAGAGATGAATTGTGATGTTTTCAAAAGGCTATTTCTATACATTAGAAAGCCGACATTCCGTGATGATTTTAAGTTGCAATGTTATTGATTTGCCTGAGTTTTGAATTGAGAAGCTATGTTGAATTTGCTGTGATTTCGATGATTTAATGCACAGATTTTATAATCGATTTCAAAGTTACTTTTCTGTTTAAAAACCGGATCTGAAGTAATTATTTTTCCAAATTAATTTTATAAGTATGAATTTATTTTCGAGCCTATTTTAAAATTTTAGTAATACAATTAACTATTTTTAAAGGGATTTTAAAAGGAAATAATTTCCAAATATTTTCAGAAAATCATTCTTAACTCGTTTTCTCGATGTGAATTATTTTATGTAATATTACACGTTTTTGCACCTTCGAGAGAACGAGGAAGTGACTTAAATGATTTAAGAAAACATGTGGTATGGGACACATGTGTTTACTTTTTCGGCTAATTCCGGACTTGTTCGATTGAGGTTATATACAAGAGTGAAATTAACTACCTTATAGTAAACGGTTAAGTGAGAACATATGTTATGAGACGCACTATTGTCACTGATTTGGTTACTCCCTAGAAGTTGGTGAAACTTTATGTTGGTCCTTCGGGTATGTTGATTGCCAGTACTAGACATTCGGGTCATTTGTTAAGATTTCGAACCACTTGTTAGATCTTCGGGTCATTTGTTGGGCTTTCAGGCCATTTGTTGGACCTTTGGGTCATTTATTGAACGCCAAATTTGTTTTAGTAGTACTTGGCAGGCTTCGACCACATGTTGTTGATGCACGTGCGGCGTAGCTTAGACTCGCCATGTGTTGGGATCCACCTTTTGTGTAACGACTTGCCTTTTAAGACAGTTTAAATCGACGATAAACCACACACGTCGGACTCAAACCATTTAGAAGGGTAGACTATTATGGGGTAAATAAGAAAAATAAGAGAAAGAAAAAATACATAATCTCACAACGGAATGACAAAATATAATAATCAAATAACAGTTCATGAAGATGTTTAATAAATACATTTGATTATTCTTTTACAACACAAAATCAGAGTTACATAAAACAGGAATAAATAAATAAATGCAGTGGAACAACATGGTGTAGTGGAATACATATAAAAAGTAAGAATAGTACAAATTCTTGGTCTTCATCCTCCAGAAAGCAGTCTTCAATAAAATGAAAAACTCAGACTGACTCGAGCGAATTGAACAGATAAAACACTCAAGTCTGAACTAAAAAATCTTATACAAGTTAAATCAATGATAAATATGAGTGTGATGGCATCAGAGATGTTTATGGGGTTTGACATCTCCTATCCAGTGTCTAACGTAGTGCAAAAACTTAAGAGGTGTTTGGGATTTCCATCTCCTAAGGATCCATTAAGCTATGTACTATATAGTACATTACGCTATTATAATACGTCCACAATAAAGTAAAGTATTAAAATAGCGTTAAGGCGTTATTCATATCCCCTTTGACACATTTTATATAACTCCGTAGGTTATATAGATATTGTAAACTCCACCCGTAAGTGGGCCATCAGGGAGCAATCCATAGGTATGACACAAAACAAACTCGTAGATGGCGCGATAAGGCATGCAACAAGGCACTTGAGTACAGGGTAGATATACCGATTGTAGATCCAGACTAGTGGTAACGCTAGCAGCTACTACCGTCCACCTCGAAACACACTCCCAGATTAAAATCAAAGGGTGGCCACCAAATCAATCACAAAGTAATAGAACGGTATCGAAGAAATATGCCCGATAGGAGGAATGACCTCACTTGGCCCGGCATAGCTCCTGTTTTAGCCATATCAAGCTAACTCACGGGAGTCAGATCTCGTAAATACCTCATACAGAATCATTCACCAAACGATCCTACTTCATTTCTTTAAGCTCCATCACATACACAGCTGTTAAAGTGGTTTTGGGTATTGCCAGAGTGTATGACAATATCCGATCTCGATCTATGTAAGAACCAAATTCTTATTTCACAACGGATGGTTCTTTTGCAATTTCAAAACCATTTCATAATTGATATCAAAATATCATATTCGATTTCAAACCATGTCTCTTTTGAAATCATATTCACTTTCAAAATAATATTCACTTTCAAAATCATATTCTCTTTCAAAACTATATTCATTCTTGAAATCATATTTACTTTAGAATTTATCGATAAGATTGGTTAATTAGATCCTCGTTCCAAATCATCATATTTACTCAAGTATGTCAGTTTATAATATGGTATCAATTCCAAATTCCAACTTAGGTTGTATCATCATCAAGGATTTAGACATAAATACTTCAACTTTACAATGTCTGAAATTTTAGAACATAGTTTAGATAGTCATAAATAGTTTTAATAGTTTGAAAATAGTTTAAAATGGATTAAAATTGTTTTAAAATAGTAAAATAGTTTAAAAATAGATTTAAATTTGATTTAATTAGATTATAAAAGGATTTAAATAGGTTTTAAATAGATTAAATAAATTTAAAATAGATTAATTAGATTTAAATTATATTAAGTAGATTTACAATAGATTAAATAATTTTAGTCGGTTTAAAATAGGTAAAATAGATGAACTTGGATTAAATAGGTTATAGTAGATTTAAAATAAATTAAATAGTTCAACTTGATTAAAATAGTGAATTAATTAAAATAGTTTAAATTAGTTTAAAATAGATTCCAAAGTTATATCCAAACATTTCAATAGCTCAATTCCGTTAAATTCATTTATATTTGACAATTTAACTCTGAAATTCCAATTTAAATCCTTTGGACAATTCACTAAATCCAATTTCAGCATTAACGCTTAGATTATCGAAAGTAATTCAGTTTATATAAATCAATTTCTATTTCAAAATACCAGTTAATTGAGTATAAAATTTAAAGAATCAAAAATCATTTAATTTAACTAATCTTGTGTCCGTATATAATTTTCAACCCTATGGTCAAGTGATACAGATATTTATCATTTCAATCCGCAATTTTAAAATTTTATGGTTATATATCATTTCAAACTGCAATCTCGAATTAAATAAAATACATAAAATCACTCGAGTCTATCATTTCAACCCATAACAATTTTCCTTAATCTATAGCTCGTTCGGTTATGTATCATTTCAACCCATAGGAAACTTGTAGTGTTATAACAATATAAAAATACAATATCTAGTCATCCAATATCAACGATCAAACATCCATCACAATCATCATCCAAATAAACTCATAAACATCAACAGATAACTGATTATTATTAACAGGTATTAAATTGATAATTAAATTCAATATTAAAATATGATGATTAAATGCAATAAAGTCAAATTTAACTAAAATGACGATTTAAACATACCAAATGTCTTCTGATTAACTAATCACGCCATAAATTTAATTTAACTAACATAAGATAATTTAGTAGTTGTGAGTGGGTTAAAACACTTACCTTTGATTTCAAATCGAATTGAAATCCAAAATAGGGCACAAAATCAAACGGTCTCATAATTCGACCAAACCAGTTCCATGTTGTCCAAAATTCCGATACGATCCCAACACAACAAATCGCGCGTGAATTGGACCTCGTATGTAAAAATTAGTAGCATAAGAACGATTTGAAAATTTTAAATATAATAATTAATTAAATAGAGAAAATATACCACCTTATCAACAAAACCCTAACGCACACAGAACCTAAATACGAGCTCGCCGCCATCTCGTTCATGCAAAGCCACCGCCGCTTGGAAGCCCAAACCACCGATCCAACATCGCTAATGCCCTGCCCACGTCTCGCCGCCCCTCCGGTGAAGCCGCTGCCATGAACGGAACCTCCAATGACTGTCATGACTGTCCCCATTCAAAGCCAAATTCTGGCGATTCTCCAACCATCTACGACGAATGATTGATATCCCTTGGACCTACCTTTCATTCTCGTCTCAACGCCTCCTCCCGATCGTCGGTCGGGCGACGATCCATCGTTGGATCGTCAAAACCAAATATGGATGGCCGAAACTACTTATACGATTTCTGGACAAATGGTGATCTGATTCATGGAATGAATAATTGCAATAGATTGCGCTCGTCGAGAGCTTCGAATCGATATATAATATGATTGGGTTTGGAGGGATTTGATTTTGAAATTGAATTTTGAAATTTGATTTAGGATTTTTTGGTTTTGGCAATTTGTTATCAGCCATTGACTTTCTTTTGAGAAAGAGGAGGTAGAGAAAACGTATGTATAGATAATAAGAAACGGCTGCTAGGGTTTGAGAAACAAAGCTATTCATATGGACATGGCTAGATAAGAAACGAATGGACAGACCGAAACAATTACGCAACCCAAAGCCCCATTCTGCCCCTCGAAACCAAAGTGGGTCATCCAATATATCAAAATAGATGTTTTAATATTTTTAAACTCAATGGAACATGTTTCAAGTCCAATTCCATTGTATGAAGAAGTTAGCTTAAAATTAGCTTATTTTAATTGATTTCAATTGAATTTACTTAAATTGATTTCTACGTGTTTCGAGTCCGTACAATCAAACGACAAGTCTGATCGCTATGAAATCTAAAACCTTACAATAATACACCATTATGGATCCGATAAAACTGGTTTCGTCGAAATTCGAGACAGTGGCCAAAATGGCTATTTTTACATATTTAAATAAATTAATGTTAAATTAATATAGTCACTTTTTAATTTCAAATCCTATAATTAACAGGTCTTTATCATTTTTGATTACCCAGACATATATAATAATTTAAAACAAATTTACATGTCAATTCAATGTTATATTATTCTACTAGTTACAATGTTTGATTCCAATTGAAATAAATACAGTGATTATTACTTTAAATTCCAATAAATCCATTTATTCGCTTTTCCATCTTATTATTCAATCAATTGGCATCTCATGGTTGTAACTAACATTTGTTATATCTTATTACACTAATACTTTCATCTTTGTTTTATTTAACGTAGTATTTAATTACATTTACTTGCAATAAATCAATTTATTATAATTTAAATCCCAATAAATTGATCAAACTTGATTTCAGTTCTTCTTATTCAATCAATTGTTATATTATGAATAAAATTTACAGTTGGTTACATTTTATTGAATCAATATTCTACAATTATCAATTTAATCTGCATTAACTGCACTAATTAAGTGAATTAGTTTCAATTGATTTCCAATTTAATTTAACAAACTACATAAATAGGTAACATATAATAATTGTCACCATTTACTTTTAATCACATATTATAAGTTTATTATCCACAACAAGTGTTATAATTTCTACCACAACACCGACTTTATTCAATTATAGTTTATTACACATTATTTTCTTAATAAGTCAGCATTTAAATTATCAATTGCTCTTTTAATCCAATTATCTCTTAATACATACATTATTATAATTTATTTACAATCTATATCAGTTATACTCTTTAATCATTTTAATTAATTGAAAATACATTTAAAGCAGTTATCAGTTTCCTTAAATTAATACTATTACATTTTTTCTTGTTATATTCTTATTATTAAATCACAAATTTTTATTTCTTCCAACATTGAATCACCAAATCTTATTGAATTAACTATTTTTAATTATCGAAAATTACTGTTCGATACACTCTCCCACACTCAAAACTTTTTGTTCTCGAAAAGGAAAAAGAAGGAAAGAAAAGAAATTAATATATCTTATTCAAAATATTAAATTTATAAACAATTAATTTACATACTTACATAATTTAAATAAAATATATAAATTTATAAACAATTAAATCCTTTTATATTCAAGTTAGAAAAAGTTTGGAAAACATTTTATAAATTTTTTTGAATCCCAAAATTCACAGAAAATTTTGATAGAGTCTTCTTTGTACGGAGAGGTCTGGGAGAAATAATAATATAAATAAGAACCGTATATATATCATATTTTAAAATAATATATCCCAAAACCACGGGAAAAATAATATAATACCGCTAGAAAACCGTATCTGAGAACGTACCTATTTGTAGGGCAAACGCTTAATTTATGAAACCAAAAGCAGTAGTAATTGCTTCCATGGTCTGTATTTCGCTTATCTAATCCAAAAGAGTTTAATAATTAAGTAAAAGAAAATATTAAGCTGTTTCAACTAATAATAGTAAAGTAATCACAACTTAACAAAAGTCACTTTGCAATCAAACATACTATCATCACTTGCAATTAATGCAATCAGCCATCCATCCGTAGCAATCCAGACAAATGGTTTGTTCGGGTTCAGAACTTCTAATCATATAAAATGATAAATAAAATGTGAAGTAAACCATGCACTCAACGGTCGTAGATAAAACTTATAGATTATTTATACATCTTTATATAAATTAGAAGTATCCTTTCCCAACCAATCCATAAGCCAATACAAACAATGAATCCAAAACATTTTTAAGTTTACTTAATTTACCTTTTTCACACCATTTATTGTTCATTTTTTTCATACAATGATTTTCTTTAATTCACGTCCATTACTTACAAAAATTAAATTTTCATCCATTCATGTAAGGCTTATTTCATTAATTTGCATTCTTTACTTACATAAGTTATATCCATTCCAATTATTTGGATCATAAATGAATTCATTATTGAAGTATTGTATACATTCTATTTCAGTTTACTTCACATTTACTATTTAGTTTTATTTCCTTTTTTCTCTTCATCCTTTACTTTTCTTTCTCATTCATATAATGTTTATTTTCATTAATTCACATTCGTTGTTACTTACAAAACTTCATTTCTTATTTATTTATATAATGCCATTTCTTTCATTTTATTACCTTACATTCATTGCTTAAATAAGTTATTGTTTTTCAATTATTGGATTATGCATTATTAGGTAAGTTTCTTTACAATTAATTTACCATTTATAGGTTATTTCTTTTCCACATTCGTTCTTCCATATATAGTGTTATTGAATATTAGCTCCATTTCAAAATCGTTTCAATGGTTTCTGAAGTTATAACCATTCAATTTATAAGGTACTCATTTTAGTTATAAATGGCTTCAACATTAATTTAAATTTATAAGTATTTACTTACAGTATTCACCTTTACTATTAAATATAATTATAAATAGCTTAAATTGCTAACCTAAGTTTATAATCATTTTTCTTACATTATTTACTTTTATTACAGTTAAGTAGTAGCATTTCAAACTATTAACTTTAGTTTGTCAAAATTTATAACATTAAAATTTCTTATTTATAGAAGTAATTCTATTGAACAATTTCATTTTTATTTCAATTTTTACTTGTATAATATTCTATTGCATATTCTTTTTAACACTTCAGCTTTTAATAATTTGGTAAGCTATATATAGGTCTTTTAGAATGCAATTGAATATTACCTAAGTTTCTCTTATATATTTAGTTAACAAAATGTTCAATAGTTACCATTTCTTATTTTCATTTAATTTTTATTTACTATTTACAAATTTTAAATTTTCTTATCTATTTCATTAATCATTTTAACATCAAATTTATTATTTTCATTTTAAAGGTTTTCGATTACTAATATAGTCAAGATTCCACTCATTACAATAATTTCAATTTCTGATTTATAGAAACTTAAGAACTAGACAACCGGGTTTCATATCAATTATTTTAAATAATATATATAATTATATCTTATATATGTATTAATATCAAATACAACTCTAGAAATAAAAATTAAGTTTTGTTTATCGAAATGGATATGCAGTCAAACTACTACAGCAGTCTTCCCACTTTGAAACTCAAAAATGAACGTCGATGATGTATGCACTCATCACCGAAATTATTTTCCAACGACTAAGAGGGGAGTACAAACTTATTTCATTCCAAAATTCCTTTAAAACATTTCTTTCAAATCATATTGAAATATTCATATCAAAAAATACTTCTAAATACTACTAATACTATATTCCAAAATCTTTCGAAAGAAATTTCAAAAATCCTAGAACTTCAGTTCTAAAATTTTCAGTTTATATTCATTTTATTTATAAATTTTATGTTTTAGTCAATATTTATAAAATTTCTCTACCTGACAAACAACGTATTACATCCAACTATATCATTTATAAAATTTATTATTTTATATACAAAATATATATTAGGAAAAATTATTTCATTTACCTATATTTCCACACAATATTGTGTCGGTCTATCCTATTAAGTGTTTAAAAATTCCTATCGATGCCATAGCATCCTATGTACCGAACAAAATTTATAAATACAAAATGGAACAAATCAACACAATACAAAAAAAACTTTAATAACACTAACAAATACGCTCTTTCATATATATACACTCAACGACTCATCCTATGGTACTACTGCCCTATTTCTAAAGATTCGGACCCCACAAAACTAAGGTTATCGCTAAACCAAAGCTCTAATAGCAACTATAATGACCTGCCGTTTTGGACAGTTTAAATCAACGATAAACTGCATATGTAAGACTCAAACCATTCAAAAGGGTAGATTGTTATGGGGTAAATAAGAAAAAGAAGAGAAAGAAAAAAAACAAATACAGAATCTTGCAGCGAAATGACAAAATATAATAATCAAATAACAATTCATGAAGCTATTTTATAAATACATTTGATGATTTTTTACAACACATAATCAGAGTTACATAAAACAGGAATAAATAAATAAATGCAGCAGAACAACATAATGCAGTGGAATACATATAATAAGTAATAATAGTATAAATTTTTTGTCTTCATCCTATAGAAACCAGTCTTCGGTAAACTGAAACGCTCAGACTAACCCGAGCGAATTGAACATACAAAACACTCGAATTAGAACTAAAAGATCTTATGTAAGCTAAATCAACAGTAAATATGAGTATGTCGGCGTCAGAGGTGTTTACGAGGTTTGACATCTCCTATCCAGTGTCTAACTTAAGTGCAATAATTTAAGAGATGTTTGGGATTTTCATCACCTAAGGATCCATTAAACTATCTACTATGTAATATAATACACTATTATAATATGTCTACAGTAAAGTAAAGTATTAAAATAGCATTAAGGCACTACACATATCCCCCTAACTCATTTTATATAATGTCGTAGTATAAAGAAATACTGTAAACTCCACATGCATGTGGGCTATCAGGAAGCGCTCTAAAGGTACGACACAAAAAAATCATAGAAGGTGCAACAAGGCACTCAAGGTAATGCCTATGGTAGATATACCAATTGTAGATCAGGACTGGTGGTAATGCTTAGCAGCTACTATCATCCACCTCGGAACACACTCCCAAATCAAAATCTAGGGGTGGCCACCAAATCAATCACAAAGCAATAGAATGGTATCAAAGAAATGTTCTTGATAGGAGGAATAACCTCACTTGGCCCGGCATAGCTCCTGATTTAGTCAGGGTCACGTAAATACCTCATATGGAATCATTTGCCTAACCATCCTACTTCGTTTTTGGAATCTCCACCATATACACATTTGTTAAAGTGGTTTTCAATATTGATAGAGAGTATAACAATGTCCGATCCCGGTTTTTTAACACCTAAACGCTTGTTTCACACCGGATGGTTCTTTTACAATTTCAAAACCATTTCATAATTGATATCAAAATATCATATTCGATTTATCTCATTTGAAATCATATTCGCTTTCAAAACTATATTCACTTTCAAAATCATATTCTCTTTCAAAACTATATTCACTCTTGAAATCATATTCACTTTTGAATTTATCGATAAGATTAGTTAATTAAATCCTCCTTCCAAATCATCGTGTTTACTCAAATATGTCAGTTCACGATAAGGTATCAATCCCAAATTCCAACTTTGGTTGTGTCATCATCAAGGATTTAGATATAAATACTTCAACTTTACACGTTCTCAAACTTTAGAAAATAGTTTAGATAGTCATAAATAGTTTTAATAGTTTGAAAATAATTATATTCAAATAGTTTTAAAATAGTAAAATAGTTTAAATAGATTTAAATTTGATTTAGTTAGATTTTAAAAGGATTTAAATAGGTTTTTAAATAGATTATTTTAAAATAGACTAAATAAGTTTAAAATATATTAAATAGATTTAAATTATATTAAATAGATTTAAAATAGATTAAATAATTTAAATAGATTAAATAAATTTAATTGGTTAAAATAGGTAAAATAGACTAAATTGGATTATATAGGTTATAGTATATTTAAAAATAAATTAAAGAGTTTAAATTGATTAAAATAATTAATTTAATTAAAATAGTTTAAATTAGTTTAAAATAGATTTCAAAGTTATATCCAAGCATTTCAATAGCTCAATTCCGATAAATTCATTTATATTTGACACTTCAACTTTGAAATTCCACGCTTGGATTACCGAAAATAATTTTGTTTATATAAATCAATTTCTATTTCAAAATGCCAGTTAACTGAGTTCAAAATTTAAAGAATCAAAAATCATTTAATTTAACTAACCCGATGTTCGTATTTAATTTTCTACACTACGGTCAAGTGATATGGAAATTTATCATTTCAATCCACAATTTAAAATTTCATAGTTATACATCATTTCAAACCGCAATCCCGAATTAAATAAAATCCATAAAATCACTCGAGTCTATCATTTCAACGTATAACGATTTTCCCTAATCTATAGCTCATTCGAGTATGTATCATTTCAACCCATAGGAAACTTGAAGCATTATAACAATATAAAAATACAACATCTAGTCATCCAATATCAACAATCAAACATCCATCACAATCATCATCGAAATTAATTCATAAACATCAATAGATAAGTGGTTATCATTCGCAGGTATTAAACTGAAAATTAAATTCAATACTAAAATAAATGATGATCAAATGCACCAAAACTCAAATTTAACTAAAATGACTATTTAAACATACCAAATGTCAATTAATTAATCCCTAATCACATCATAAATTTAATTTAACTAACATAAGATAATTTAGTAGTTGCGAGTGGGTTAAAACACTCGCATTTGGTTTCATATCGAATTGAAATCCAAAATAGGGCTCAAAGTCAAACGGTCTCAGAATATGAGCAAACTAGTTCCACGTTGTCTGAAATTTCGATACGATCCCAGCAAAATAAACTGCGCATGAATCGGATCTCATACGTAAAAGTTATTAACCGAAGAACGATTTGAAAATTTTAAATATAATAATTAATTAATTATAGAAAATAGGCCATTTCATCAACGAAACCCTATCACACACAAAATCCAAATGCGAGCCCGCCGCCATCTCCTTCGTGCAAAGCCACCGCTGCTTGGAAGCCTAAACCCCTGATCCAACACTGCTAAGGCCTTGCCCAGGTCTCGCCACCCTCTGGTGAAGCTACGGCCACGAACTGCACCTCCAATGGCTGCTATCACCGTCCCCATTCAAAGCCAAATTTTGGCGATTCTTCGACCATCTACAACGAACGAATGGCATCCCCCGGACCTACCCTTCATTCACTTCCCAACGTCGCCTCTCGATCGTCGATCGGGCGACGATCAACCGTTGGATCGTCAAGAACAAAAATGGATGGCCGAAACTTCTTCAACGATTTCTGGACAAATGGTGATCCGACTAGAGAAACGAATCATTGTAGTAGATTGCACTTGTTGAGAGCTTCGAACCGATATATAATATTTTAGGGTTGGGAAGGATTTGAGTTTAAAGTTGAATTTTGAAATTTGATTTAGTGTTTTTTATTTTGGAAATTTGTTATCTGTTATTGACTGTCGTTTGAGAAAGAGAAGGTAGATAAAATGTACATACAAATAATAAGAAAAGGCTGCTAGAGTTTGAGAAATAAAGCTATTTATATGGACAAGGCTAGATAAGAAACGAATGGACAGATCGAAACGATTACGCGACCCAAAAAAACCCGTTCTGCTCCCTAAGCCAAAGTGGGTCATCCAATATATCAAAATAGATGTTAAAAAATTTAAACTCAATGGAACATGTTTCAAGTCCTAATTACATTGTATGAAGAAGTTAGCATATAATCAGCTAATTTTAAATTGATTTCAATTGAATTTACTTAAATTGATTTCTATGCGTTTCTAGTCCATACGATCAAGCGACATGTCCGATCGCTATGAAACTTGAAACCTTACAATAATTCATCGTTATGGATCCGATGAAACTAGTTTCATCGAAATCCGAGACAGTGGCCAAAATGGCTATTTTTACATTAGTTAAATAAATTAATATTAAATTAATTAAGTTACTTTTTGATTTCAAATCCTATATCCAACAGGTTTTCATCATTTTTGATTACTAAGATATTTATAATAATTTTAAAAAAAACTACATGTCAATTCAATGTTAAATTATTCTACTACTTACGGTGTTTAATTCGAATTGAAATAAATACAATGATTACTACTTTAAATTCCAATAAATCCATTTATTTGCTTTTCTATCCTATAATTCAATCAATTGACATCCCATGGTTGTAACTAACATTCGTTTATATCTTATTACAATAACACTTTACCATTATCATCTTTGTTTTTTGTAACATCCCCGTTTTTAAAATCAAAATTTAAATTGGTAATTTATTTAAATTTAGAATTTAATTGTGAATTAATTTGAAATTTCCAAATTAAGTGAAAACATTTGTTTGTTTAACGTTTATGAATTGATTTTAAATAGAATTTAAATTTTAAAATCAAAGAATATTTATTTAAAAAATTTGAAAACATTATATTTCCAATTGTAGATATTTTAAATTTGGATTTAAAACTCTATATTTTAAATTTATGGAAAATTTGTTTTATAATTATGATTTGAAAGTTATATTTGAATTTAATATATTCAAAAGCTATCTGAAAGTTGTTTAAAGTAGAATTTTATATCTTTAACATATATAAGGGAATGCATAAATTAATTCTAGCAAAATACAAATGCATATTATAAAATAAAAAAGGGCAAAATATATAAAAAATAAATTAGAGACAAGGAACTAAAACATAATTTATAAATAAATTTAAGTTAAGGGTTTAAAACAAATTCTATAAACTAATTAAAGGTAAAGGATTTAAACATAAATGTTTACATTTTTAACATTTGTAAAATGATAATGCAAGTAAATAACAAGTGTAATATAAGGATAAAAGACTATTACAAGTGTAAACTTATGATACAAGTGGAAAAATCATTATTTCTCTTGAAACTAAAATGTATACAGAAGTATTTTGTAAACCAGGCTATACTCAGATTAAAATTTCTCAAACCAAACTACAAAACAAAGAAAGAAAACCAAAACAAAGATTTGATCCTGAAAACCAAAAATCAGAACAAAAACTAGAAAATAAAAATTAACAACTCAAAGATGCAAACAAAGTCATCTCAGCAATCCAAACAAGATCAGAACTCCAACCTGTAAGCTTAAATCAGAGAAGAACAAATCAACTTCCAGCTTTAATTTCAACTGAGCTAAAGGTCATTTAAAAGACTGAAGCATGCAATTCAACTTGGTCTTAATAACAAGCAAAACAAAGATCAGTTCAAAAGCAAGTCAAAAAAAATGCAAATAAAAAATATCTGGTTCCAGGCTTTTGCTTCTTCTTTGTCAACATGTCTGGTGAGCAAACTTTTATTTTAACCTTGAATTTGTTTATATAACTTGATATTGTGATTAGTATTATAGGAAAGTGATGAAAGACGTTTAAATGGGTGCAAATATGTTTATATATACATCTAAATATGCAAATGTTGTATGTATTTGTCTGTGAGCAGGTATACTGTTATCTATTCTTGGTTTACAGGTCTATAAATTCAAGAAAAAAAATCTAAATCTTCTTGTTTAAACAAATTCAAGTCATCAATCTTGAAGGGAAAAATATTTATAACAATATAGAGTTATTTTTAGAAATAATCTTTAGTAAAAATATTTGGTAAATAGTTCAAAAATTTTGGAATTACAGAGAAAACTTTTAAACCGGAAAAATTCAAGTAACTTAATTCCACATTCTGATCATTGGATCAGATTCGTTTTATTATATGATGATTTTCAAATGTAATTTCTTGATTTTTCAGTTCGTAAATGTCGAGAATGTTTGAGTTGAAAAAATTTCGAGTTTTTGCCAAATTCCGACGATCGGCGTGGAAAGGATGGTCGGGGCTCACGCTGGAGTAAGGTGGAGGTTAGAAGATCTATGGAAAAATAGTAGGTGGATTTATTATTCACCGTATTGGCGATTGATTAATCGTTTAATTACAGGATAATCATTTAATGATTAAAGATTGATTAATTAATAATTAAAGGTTAATTAATTTATTATTAATGGTTAAATAATAAATGATTAAAGGTTAACTAATTAAGATGTTTGGTAATTAATTAATATTAATTAACCAGCATTAATAATTTATTCATAAGTGATTAATTTGATTTAAATTAATCAGATGTTAATTGATCTTACTTATGGATATTCGGATTGTATGGAATGCTTTGGATTGTTCGATATCCCTGATATGTTATGCTTGTGCTATGGATTGTTTTGGTGTGATCTTTGATGAATGTAATTTATTTATCTGTGATAAATTTACATTATTTAGTTGTAAATCTGTGAATGAAGATAAGCGTTATAGGATTATCCCGCTTATCGATATTGATGTGCTTGATTCTGTGATGATTGATGATTTTGCATTATTGTGTAAAACTCCTGGATTACACCATACAATCACAAATATGGATTGCACGAGGAAATTGGTTAAGTCATAGATTTTTGGAATGATTTTAAAGTTGAATTTTGAATCCAAATGGTTTTGGAAATAGAATTGGGTTAAATATGAAAAGCTTTTGAAAAGGAATTTAAAGATCAAAGTTATTTTGAATAACTTGATAAAGTTTTGAAATTTAAATAATTTGATTTGAATTTAAATTCAAGATTTGAATTTGAATTCTATGTTTGGAAATTATGGTTTAAAAAGGTTATATAAGTTATAAATGTGTTTATATGGGTTTTAAACCATTTTAAAAGTAGTTTTTTGGGAATTTGAGATTAACTCAAGTTTTATACTTGAAGGGCTTTAACTTGTGCAAATGTAACCGGATTTTTCCAAAACGAAAACTATTTTTTTTCAAATAATAATAGCTTTCATATAAAGGTTTTCCAATTTGTATTGAAAAGATTTCAAGTTTTGAAATGAAATTGTTTTGAAAGCTATAAATGAATCTTTGTGAAAGATTGTTGAACCTCGTTTTGAAATTAAAGAGCATCTGAGAGGTGTATCTTTTATATAAAAGATTTGAAATGAAAATTGTTTCTGAAAGCTATGTATCTTTGGAAATGGTTTTGAAAGCTATAAATTGAATCTTTGATTTAAAGATTGGACGAGTTAATCCAATTTGAAAGGGAATTTGTTTAAAAAGGCTATGAATTAATCTTTGTGAAAGGTGGGTAAATTTTGTGAGGTGAATCTTTTTTTTAAACGATTAAAAAGGTAATTTGTTTAAACCATTTAAAGAAAGATTTTGGGTTTTAAGTTGTGACTATGTTAAGATCCCAATATCCATATGTTTTAAAACTAAGTGCTCATTATTCGGTATAGCCGGGAGATGACCATGTGTCGTAAAACCCATTCCGAATAATGATGCGACGTTATGGATAGCATTTGAAGACCAGTGATGAAGACCGGATGTTTCCAAAAGTGAAAGGATAACTCGTCAAATATCTTTACACCGGCTGATCCTCGGTATAGAGATTTGATCACCCTTTGTGATGTGAAGTTCGGACGTAATTAGGGATTATCCAGATTTGCAAGGGCTTCTTTGTGAAGTGCCTTCGGTTCTGTTCAAACTTGGAATAGACTTGTATGGATGTGTGTTTGACATTATACTTTGAGATGTAAATCTGGTTTCTATCAAATACGTTTCTGTTTGGTGGCGGAGAATTTATTCCCTTAGCTTAACACCCTTCTCTGAGACGTACGAGCTCAGAGGCTATGTAGTTGATGGTTACTAGTAATACATTCCCAATTTGGTAATGTGGCATACGAAATGTTGTTAATCATTTGTTGATCAAAGCATGGCTTTGTGAAAAGTGTAGCTTTGTGGATGAGACTGCATCAGGACCTCACAACTCGGAAATGGTCGAAATAGAAAAGACGCGGCAAGGATATTTAGGGGTCGTACCCCTAGGGTTTGTCCATTTCTTCTAGAAAAGGATGGTATCATGGTATGGAGCCCAGATACTTAACTCATGTGGTCACTGCAAATTTATTAATTTGTGGTTGAGGATCCTCGGATAAAGGTCATAAACGACCAGGGATGGCATACTTATAGGTGTTACTTTCGGGCTGGGGTAACTCGGCCTTGTGTTGGCAGAGAGCTGGGTAAGTTCTCAGGGCATCCCTCTAGAGCCGTACCCATGTGGAAATAGAAAGTTCCTTATCCTGACCATTTGTTGGAAATTCAAAGAAACAATACGTGCCCTGTACGGTTTTAGTTGTATAACTTGCCATGGAATGTGGCGGTAACCTGCTATTGAACATGGTAGCTATAGTTGGCATACAATAATGGTTGTATGCTGGCTAAGATTAACATTATAATTTCGAAATGTTTTCCACTATGAAATAATAATAATGTCAAAATGTTTTTGCATATCAAGCATGATTGACTATCATAAGGAGAAATCTCCTCCAATTTTGCATTTTCATTGTGTGTGCAGTGGGAGGCCTTATGGTAGTTTCATTTTCCATAAAGCATTGCGGATTTCAATTTTAACTTCTTTTGTTTTTTTTAAAAGATAAGCTGTTTTTGTTTTCTTACACCAGTCCCATGGATGACCCGGAGTTTATTGTTCCCTTCCTAAACTCTGGGTGCCCATATTTTTCCGCACGGGCAGTCTAGAGTTAGGTTTTTTAGATAATCAAATAGTAGGAGTATATTTGATAGCATCCATCATTTGGTTTTGGCGACAGAATTTGTTTCTCTTCAACATTCCACACTGACCTTGCTTAATACATCGATGATGGTGGTTCGAGATTTTGGTTCAAACTATTTTTGGTGTTGGATTCTTTTGGAGATTTTATTGCAGATATCTTTCCGTTGTTAGTGTCATTCTTCTGCTGTTGTCTTGTATCTCTGATGGATGTTGATATTCAGTTGTATCTCTGTTGTATCGAATGTTGTATGTCAATGATAACTTAATGTGTTATAACCTCCAGCGAATCGGATTCGAACATTTGAACCTGCGGCATTCGAATACGAGTGAAGTATGGATGTCGATTTTCAAACGCGAAAATCCGAGCCGTCACATTTTCATTAACGTAGTATTTAATTATATTTACTTTCAATAAATCCATTTATTGTAATTTAAATCCCAAAAAATTGATCAAACTTGAATTCAATTCTTTTTATTCGATCAATTGTCATATTATGAGTAAAATTTACATTGGGTTACATCTTATTGAATCAATATTCTACAATTATCAATTTAATCTACATTAACTGCACTATATAAGTGAATTAATTTCATTTGATTTCCAATTAATTTAATAGACTAAATAAATAGGTAACATATAATAATTGTCACCATTAACTTTTAATCACATCTTATAAGTTTATTATCCATAACAAGTATTATAATTTCTACCACAATACTAATTTTATTCAGTTACAATTTATTACACATTATTTCATTCATAAATCAACATTTAAGTTATCAATTTCTCTTTTAATCTAATTATCCCGTAATACATACATTACTATAATTTATTTACAATCTATATCAATTATACTCTTTAATCATTTTAATTAATTGGAATTACATTTAAAGCAATTATCAATTTTATTAAATTAATTCTATTACATTTTTTTCTAGTTATATTCTTATTATTAGATCATAAATTTTTATTTCTTCCAACATTAAATCTCAAATCTTATTGAATTAACTATTTTAATTATCGAAAATTACGGGTCATTACATTTTGTTGTTGTTTTCTAGATTTCATTATTTTTTATTTCAAATTTTCGTTGATTTCAAATGTTTTATCATTTTGTTGGATGTTAGCATTATACATAACCTTTGTGCTATTTTATGATGATGACATGGTGATTACATTTTTTGTCATTTTGAACTTCTTAGTGAGTTCGACATGTTGAGATTTATGTAATTTTTTGACATGGCTTATACGCCTTATGCTTTTTGATGTTTTCGCATTCACGCCTTATGTTGTTTGGTGATTTGGCTCACAAGCCTTATGTTGTATGTTGATTTAGCTCATATGCCTTATGTTGTTGCATGATTTGGCTTATATACTGTATGTTGATTTGAGAACATGGAGTGCATCTCCATGGCGAGTTATTATCCTCCTCCTGTATCTTATCTTCACCTATCATGTACTAACCCTCTTGTTTAGGATAGACTGACCCGCTTGTTTATATTTTTATATGATGCTCGGATCAGACCGAGTCATTATGGGTCAGTAGATTGTAGTTTGACCTCCACATTGGTTTGCTCCACTGTGATCCTTCCTCTTTATTGCTTAGTGTAGGTTTTGATGTAGCCCCTTTTTGTTATAGTACTCTGATGTACGTATTCTTTTGTGACTCTGATGTACATTTGGTTCATAAGAACCAAACTCATGTAGCATGTTATGTTGTACTTCTATGGACTCTGTATGTGTGTGTGTGCGCGTATGTTCTTGTTCTGTGATATGAGGTATTTGATGTTATTATATTTGTTCTGAATACGATCCATAGCCCCCTTAGTTTTGTGTTAAACCTGAATTGGATATATCGATCCACTTATGAAAGAAAGAAAGGAAAAAAATGGACACTCAATCGACGTATTTGATACTCGTTTAACACAGAGTTCATGGATGGTCACCCCTAACCTTCCCTATTCTTTGCACTAGCAGATAGTAATACCTAGTAATGCCCTTTGTTAGTGTGGGTCTCGGGGTGGGGCATCACATATTCGGTCACATATAAATATTATATAGTGAACAATCAAGATTTGTAATGTGTGAAGCCTAGGTGAAAATTAGATTATTCAAAATGAGCAAGTAAACTATAGTGCAAGATGATGTGTTCAATGTGATAGAATGCAATGAATATCTTGTTATGTCAGAAGAAATATAAACCAAGAAATACTAGACATGCTTAAGAAATCGATTACTAAAATGTCAATGTGATCAATTTTGGTAGAATGTAACTTTTTCGATTTTCTTAAATGTTAAGGATGACCAAATGTACTTTTGTAAGGAGTTCGGTAGAAATATTGTAGTAAGGATTTCCTTTAAATGGTTCGACCATTTGGAAAGGAAAGGTAATGTATGAATGTGGATGTAACATAATACAGTTGGGATAAAGAGAGTGAATGGTCACCTCTGCTTCATGAAGTGACAAACAAAACTTATATAAAAAGTGGATATTTAACATGGAATAAGGAATGTGATTTCTATTTCAAATGTAATTTCTATATAAAATTGTTTTTTATGAGAATTATTTCTGCAAGTTCAAGATATTTGATATGAAACTCTCAAATGTAAACTAGTTACAGTGGATGAAATAATATCTCATAACAAGTGACTGAATGGAGCCTTGTATTCCATGAGCTATTATTATAATGGCGAAAATAGTGGGAGCATACCATATGATACTATTAATGAATGCATCAAATTATGAAAGATTATATTTATACACACACACAATGATGGAATCGGTTAGGCTTGCAATGGAGAAATGGGTAAATTTCAAAATAATTTTTTTATTGGATCTTTAATTTGCCTATGTAGCCTAAATATAGTTATAAATGTTCTAATTTTGTTTTAATTAATACCAAAATTTTATTTAAATTTAAAATAATGTTTCAATTTATATTATTTAGGAGTATGTCTGTATATTTCTGTGTGTGTAAGTATCGTGTACGCATATATGTGTACGTGCATGTGCAACCGGATAATATATACATGGTTTTACTTGCCCATATATAAATATTGGGATTTACACCCTCAACAACATGTTACGCCCTTTGTATATAAATGTGTTGTCCAAATATAAGTATATGTGCATCAAATTATTTTATAAATAAACGTGTATCTATGTATGAATTTAATATATAATTATTATAAAATATTGGTTATAAAATTATTTATATAAGCAATTATATATATAATTAAATTACAAAATTATATCAAATAATACTTTGAAAAAAATAATACAGTATTTATCATATAATAAGAAATCTAAGTGTGTGTGTATATATATATATATTACAAACATATAACTGGTTATAAATTAATTAACACACAGATATATATGTGTGTGTGTGTGTGTGTATATATATATATATTACAAGTAAAATTTTTGTTGCACTCCACCATAAACAAATTTTTTATTTTGTTTTTCAGTTTAATAATATTTTAACAAAATACTTACTAAATAATTAAAAAAACATACGGATTAAATAAAAAAATTAAAAGACTATTTTCGAAATCATAAATTATATTTTATGTTATATAATATTTTTTTAGAATTTTATAATATTTATAATTATGTATAAACGGATTTTATTTATTTAACTGATTTTAAATATACCAAATAATCAAAGTATTAATATATGTACATAATAAATAAATAAAATTTCTTTTTACTACCGATACTTTTAAGTATAAACAAAATTTAAAAAAAAATAAAAATATATATTATGATTTAATATTTTATATCTAGATCCGATCGATGAAATCATGTTTACCAAATATAACATAAAAATTATTTTTATTATATTTCTATTATGTACATATAAGTATAACCATCCAATGTGTGATGAACCACCTTTTTGGATGGTTTAATTCGACAATAAACCATACATGTCAACTCAAACCGTTCAAAAAGAAGATTGTCAATAGGGTAAATATGAAAATAAGAGAAAAGAAGGAAAAACAAAAAACAGAACCTCACAGCGGAGTGACAAAATATAATAATCAAATAAACAGTTCATGAAGCTATTTTATAATATACATTTGATTACACAAATTTTACAACAATCAGAGTACAAACCGATGACATAACAAAAATGATGTAGCAGAAAATTACTAATAATAAAATATACCAAACTCTGTCTTCGTCCCCCAGAAATAAAGTCTTCAACACTAAAATGCTCAGGCTGACTCGAGCGTAATGAAAAGACAAAGCGCTCAAGTCAGAACTAATAAGTAAATATGCGTGTATTGGCTTTAGAGACATTTACATGATTTCACATCACATATCCAATGTATAACGTGCATGCAATAACTTAAGAGATTTTTCAGGATTTTCCATCTCCTAAGGATCCATTAAACTATCTATATGTAGTAAAATATGTTATATATATGTAGTGTCTATTAGTAAAGTATTAATATAGCGTTAAGGCATTACACATATCCCCTTTAACACATTTTTATAGGCATCGTAGTCTGAACAGTACCGTAAACTTCACTGTAAACTTGTGGGCTATTAGAGAGCACTCCATAGGGACGGCACAAACCAAAATCGTAGTGGGCTTGATAAGGCATATGACAAGGCACGCGAGGCAATGCCCAGGGTAGGGTCCTACAGTTTTTGCACACCCGAATTGGTGGTAATGCATAGCAGCTGCTACCGCCCACCTTGAGACACACTCCCATAATCAAATCGAGGGTAGCCACCAATCAATCACAAAGTAACAGATATGGTATCGAAGAAGTGTGTTCAACCGGAGGAGCAACCTCACTTGGCCCAGGATAACTCTTATTTTAGTCATATCAAGCTGACTCGAAGGTCAGGGCTGCGTTCTTACCTCATACCAATAGCGTTCATCAAACCATCCTACTTCGTTCTAGATTCTCCACCACGTGCATAGTTGTTAAAGTGGTTTTGAAATTGGCAGAGAGTATGACAATATCTGACCTCGGTCTCTTTAACAACCAAATGCTTATTTCACATCGTGGTCATTTTATAAGACAATTTTAATAATAAATCCATAAAATATTTTATACCTTCATATGAAGATATCCATATACTTATCCAAAAGTATAAACATACTCATAAATACCAAGGAAGATTTCTTTCAATCAATTTCAAAAATAATTTATAAATCTCTCCTAAACCATTTATAAACTATTTGTATACTTTAAAACCATTTACAAAGCTATTTATAAAGTCCAAAACAGTTTACAACACTTCCCCCTTTATAAACTTCTATGCGAGTTTCTTAAAAACGCTTCCAAATCACTTTATATAAGTTTTTTTTATAAAACCCTTTATAAAATCCTTTAAAACCTTTATAACTCCTTTATAAAACCATTATAAAATCCTTTGTAAAAATATTTTATAAACATCCTTTTATAAAATCTCTTACAAAACTTTTATAAATTCCTTACAAAACATTTTACAAAATTCTAAAATCTTTTACAAAAATCTTTCATCTATCAAAGTTATTATAAAAGCCTAAATTTATTATCTTAAATCAAAATTATATGTATTATATTAAATCAAAATATAAATATACATATTAAAACTATGTCAAAAATTTTATTAAATTAAATTTTAAACTATTTAAAATATCTATTCAAAATTAAATAAAATTGTAAGTTAAAATCTTAAATTTACATTTAAAACCATATATTTGAAGCTTTAAAACATATAAAATAAATTATTTTCCGAATATAAAATTTTAAAAAATCATAAAATTTAACTTAAAAATCAAATTTATAAATCAAATATACTTTACCATTTAGAAAATAATTTAAAACCGGCTAACGACGTCCGTATATAATTTTCTACCCAATGAACAAGTGGTTGGGTATGTATAATTTCAACCCAAAATAGTTAAATTTTTCTGGGTATATGTCAACCCATATCCAGAATCAATAATTTCCGAATCAATAAAATTGCTCGAGTATGTATCATTTCAACCCATAACGTTTTCCGAAATCTATAAGATCATTCGAGTATGTATCATTTCAACCCATAGTGATTTTCCTAACAACAAACTAAGAGAACTTACAATGTGATAACAACATATATAATAAACATAACATCCAATCATCCAAAATATCAACAAACAAACATCCATCGCAATCAACATCCAAATCAGTCAACAAATCACGACAATTAACTAGTTATCAATATCAGGTATTTAACTATCAATTTAATCTCAATAATAATTAAATGGCCATTTAATTCAAATTAAATTTAAATGAAAAATTAAATTACCAAATAGCAATCAATAAAAGTTTTAATCAACTCATAATTTTAATTCAACTATCATAAGAAGGTTTGGTATTGTGAGTGGGTTAAATCACTCACCTTTGATTTCTAGTCGACTTAAAATCCAATAAAAACCCAAAATCCAAAAGTCTCCAAAACCAACCAAACTAGTTCCTTATTGTCCATAATTCCAATACGATCCCAACAAAAGGAAACCATGTCAATATCCGAGTTTATATGAAAAAGTTGTTAGCGTTAGAAGTTGAAAATTAAATTAAATTTAAAATAAAATAGAGGGCAATATTGTAATTAATCTATTGCCTGCTAACCTACCCTTGAACGTAATCGAACCCACTGTAGTCGAACCAACTGCCATGCTTCATCTGCAGTTCGATGCCACCATGACCATCTGCACTTCGATCTGGCCACACCTTCGCCTCTGCCAAGCCAAGCGCTCCCAGCGTACCTTACGCCATCTTCTCCGCCGCCACTAACGAGCAACCGCCGTCGTGCCTAGTATTCGCTAAATCTTATTCCGATCGTCCTTGAGGTGATTAGAGGCCATGGATCGCTTTTTCTCATCTTCCTCGACCCAGCGGTCACCTCCGATAATCCCATCAATGAAGATCCACCGTTGAAATCGAAAACCCTAATGTGGATGGCCAAGGCTTCTTCATTGATTTATGGTCACATCATACCCCAAATTGGAAAATGAATCTCAGGTCCAGATTATGTTCATCGAGAGCTTTTCGATAGTATATAATTCGATAGGGTTTGCGGGGTTTAATTTTTTGATTTGATTAGGAATTGGGGAGCTAGGGCTTTGATGTTCTGACATTACGAAGGAGGAAAGGAATAGATGAGAATGGGAAGTACATACAAAAAAATGAAAATGAGAAACTACTATGGTTTATATCATAATTGGGTCGAAACGATAACAACGACCCAAAAAGCCCATTTCGTTCCCAAAATGAAAATAGGCATATATCATAATATAGCATTTCGATATTTTTGACCCAATGGAACTAGAATCAAACCCTAATTCCATTGTATACAAAAGTTAGCTTTCAAATCAAATTATATTCATTTAAAATTCATCTAATTGATTTTAACACATCTCAAGCTCGCACGATCAAACAATAAGTCTGATCACTACGAAACTTGAAATCCTATAATAATTCCATGTTACGGATCCGATGAAACTAGTTTCATTAAAATCTGAGACAATGCACAAAAGGCTACTTTTCACGTTAATTAAATCAATTATTATTTTAAAACAAATTTAATCATTTTAAAAAAAATCTAGATTAAAAGTTAACAATTTCCAACATTCTTGATTACACAGGAATTGATAATCTTTTACAATGCGTTTTTTCCATGTTAAATCCAATATTTAAATATTACATTAATTTCGGCGTTCAACTACAACTGTAATAAATCCATTCATTATAATTTAAATTCCAATAAATTATTTTATTTTGGTTTACACTCTTATTATTGAATCAACTATTACCTCATGAATGTATTTAACATTAGTTTACATTTTGTTACATTCTTATTTTACAGTTATCATCTTAACTCATATTAACTGCAATATTTAATTACTTTAAATTTCATTGATTTCCAAATTAATTTCAATGGATTAATTAATATGGTGATAAATAAAACAATTGTCATATATTAGTAAACCAAACACATTTCTAAATTTTATTGTCTACAAACTGAAGCTAATAAATTTACGTACAAATTAATTAATTTTGTATTTTATAACAAACCTATTCTAATTTATAACATATAATTTCAACATTAAATCCAACATTTAATTTATTTCTTATTTACAATTATAACCAAATTAACTTTACAAATATTTTGATTGATTGAAATTACATTAACATAGTTGTTAATAACATTCAATAATAAAATTAAATTATATTCTAATTGTTTTTCTCGCAAATAAATCGTAAATTTTAATTTCTCACAATATTAAATTTCAAAATCTTACTTAATTTAATAGTTTTAATTATAGAAAATACGAATCGTTACACTCTCCCCCACTAAAAACATCTCGTCCTCAAAAGGGTACAAGAAGGAATTATGAAATTTGATATATTTTATTCAAAATGATCAATTTATAAACCATTAATTTACAAAATTTAGTTTAAAAAAAATTTGAAAATAAATCAATATTCATAAAAAAAAAATCTAGATCCTAAATTTACGAAAAATTTCGGTAAAGTCTCTTTTGCGCAGTTAGGTCCAGAAAAATAATAATTACAATATATATATGTCATATTTGATAATAAACACCCAAACCATCGAAAAAGCAATAAAATATCATTCCAAAAACGTACCTATTTGTCGGACAAACCACTTTATTTATGAAACCAAAAGCAGTAGCTATTGCTTCCATAAACTTGTATTTCACTTATATAATCCAGAAGAGTCAAAATTATATAAAAAGAATAAAATATTAGTTATTTCAACAAATAGCACAAACAACAAAACAATATGAAATAATCATATGCAAACAAAAGCAGAAACAATCATTACATGCAATCAAAGAAATCAATCATACATCCTTAGTGGGCAAAACTAATGGTTTGTCCAGGTTTAGACACTTTTCATTGTACTAGGGTAATGAATAAGCCATCAAGTGTACCTTACGCTCAATGGCCTTTGATACTTACTTAATAGATTATTCATACAACCTCAAACAAATCAAAGTATCATTTCCCAACATCCCATAAGCCAAACAACAGTGAATTTAAATATTATTTAAGTTTATTCTATTGGTTTCTTTCCTCATCATTTACTTTCCATTTATTTTGATTCATTCATACAATGATTATCCTTTATTAATTTACCTTCATTGCTTACATAATTTATTTTCCACTCAATATTTGAAATCATCAATGAATCCATTATTAAATATTACATACATTTCATTGCAGTTAATTCACATTTATTTTTTGACATATAACCTTGATTTCCATTTTAATATTAATATTCATCAAGGAATTATTTCAATCATTTTCTTGAGTTTATAATCATTTACTTAAACAGTATTCACTTTTTTCTATTTAATTTAATTACTAGCATTTCAAAATATTAACTTATGTTAAAACATTTCTTGTACATCATAATTATCATTTGTAGACATAGCTCCATTACTTAAGTTTTACTTGTATAAAATTCTATTACATATTCATGCTGACATTTCAACTTCTAAACATCTTTGGTAAGTTTTATATATGTTTTTAGAATGTAACTGAGTGTTATATAAATTTATCTTATTCATTTTAGTTAGCAAAAATATTCAATAATTTATATCTTTTAAATTTCATTACCATTTAATTTACAACTGACAAATCTCCAATTTCTTTACAGTTTCATTAATCACTTGGCTTCTAGTTTCTTATTTTTCATTTTAGAAATTTCCAACTATTAAAATAGTTAAGATTTCATTTCATTACAATAATTGAAATCCTAATTTATAGAAACTTAAGAACTAAATACCGGGTTCCATTTCCAATCATCTTGAAATAAAATATACTTATATTATTTGTATACGAAATCATACTTAGAAATTTACAATTAAGATTTGTTTATCAAAACAAATAATTAGCAAAGCTACTAAAGTAGTCTTCCCACTTTGAAACTCGAAAATGAATGTCGATGATGTTGCGATCATCATTGAAATTATTTTCCAACGACAGAAGAGGAGAGTACAAAACTAATTTCCTTTTAAAAAAATTAAAAACATTTCTTTCAAATCACATTGAAAATGTTTATATCCGAAAATACTTCCAAATAATACAAATATTATATTCCAAAATCTTTGAAAACCAATTTCGAAATTCTGAAAATTAAGTTCTCAAATTTCTAATTTATATTCACTTATTTGTAAATCCTATTTTGCAACCAATATTTATAAAATTTCACTTCCTAACAAACAAACATATCACATACAAATATATCCCTTTATAAAAATTATTCTTTTATGTACAAAATAAAAAACTAAGTAAAATTATTTCATTCACCTGTATTTCAAAAACAATATTGTATCGATCTGCCCTATTAAATGTTTAGAAATCCCTATCGATGCCACAACATCCTATGTACTGACTAGAATCATAAATACACGACATATCAAATTACACAATATAAAATAATTTTATATGACTAACAAATACGCTCTCTCATATATATAAACTCAGACTCATTCTAGGGTATCATTAAACCAATCTCTAATGATTAAACCCCGAGCAGACTAAGGTATCTATAAACCAAAGCTCCGATACTAACTGTGACGATCCACCTTTTTGGACGGTTTAAATAGACAATAAACCATACATGTCAACCCAAACCATTTAAAAAGGAAGATTGTCAATGGGTAAATAAGAAAATAAGAGAAAAGAAGGAAAAACAAAACATGGAATCTCACAGCAGAATGACAAAACATAATACTCAAATAAACAGTTCACGAAGCTGTTTTATAATGTACATTTGAGTACACAAATTTTACAACAATCATAGTAAAAAACGACGACATGCCAAAAATGATGCAACGGAAAATTACTAATAATATAATATACCAAACTCCATTTTCGTCCTCCAGATATAAAGTCGTCAAGACTGAAATGCTCAGGCTGGCCCGAGCTTAATGAAAAGACAAAACACTCGAGTCAGACTTAAAAGATCTTATGTAGGTTAAATCAACAATAAGTAAGTATGAGTGTAATGGCTTCAGAGATGTTTACAGGATTTCACATCTCTTATCCACTATATAACGTGCATGCACTAACTTAAGAGATATTTTGGGATTTTCCATTTCTTAATGATCCATTAAACTATCTATATGTAGTAAAATACACTATATATATAGCGTCTATCAGTAAAGTAAAGTATTAAAATAGCGTTAACGTGTTATCATATCTCCTTAACATATTTTTATAGGCATCGTAGTCTATACAGTACTATAAACTCCACCATAGACTAGTAGGCTATCAGAGAGCACTCCATAAGTATGACACAAAGAACAAAAGTCGTAGTTTACTCGACATAGCATATGACTAGGCACGCGAGGCAATGCCCAGAGTAGGATTCTACAGTTTTGCATGCCCGGACTGGTGGATGCATAGCAGCTACTACCGCTACCTCGATACACACTCCTATAATCAAACAGAGAGTGGCCGCCAATCAATCATAAAGTAACAGATATGGTATCGAAGAAGTATGTTCGATCGGGGGACTGACCTCACTTGGCCTGGGATAGCTCCCGTTTTAGTCATATCAAGCTGACCCGAAGGTTAAGGCTACATTCTTACCTCATACCAGTAGCATTTGCCAAGCCATCCTACTTCGTTCTGGATTCTCCACCACATGCACAGTTGTTAAAGTGGTTTTGGAATTGGCAGAGAGTATGACAATATCCAACCCCGATCTCTTTAACAACCAAACGCTTATTTCACATCGTGGTCATTTTATAAAACATTTCTAATAATAAATCCATAAAACAGTTTATACCTTTATATCAAGATATCCATAAACTTATTCCAAAAGCATAAATATATTCATAAATACCGAGGAAGATTTCTTTCAATCAATTTCAAAAGTAATTTATAAATCTGTCTTAACCATTTATAAACTATTTATATGCTTTAAAACCATTTATAAAGTCCAAAATAGTTTAAAACTCTTCCCCTTTCATAAATTTCTACGCAAATTCCTTTAAAACGCTTCCAAATCCCTTTATACAAGTTCTTTTATAAAACCCTTTATAAAATCCTTTAAAACCTTTATAATTCCTTTATAAAACCGTTATAAAATCCATTATAAAAATCTTTTATGAAAAATCCTTCTATAAAATCCATTATAAAATTTCTTACAAAAATTTTATAAATTCCTTATAAAACCTTTTACAAAATCCAAAAAACTATCATCTATTAAAGTCATCATAAAAGTCTATATTTATTATCTTAAATCAAAACTATATTTAGTATATTAATTTTAATTAAAAATATGTATATTAAAAATATATTAAATATTTTATTAAATTTTAAACTATTTAAAATATATATTTAAAACTAAATAAAAATATAAGTTAAAATCTTAAATTTATTTTTAAAATCATATATTTGAAGCTTTAAAACATATAAAATAATTATTTTCCACATAAATTTTTTTAAATAAAATTTAAATTTAAATTTTAAAATCAAACTTATAAATCAAACATACTTTGCCATTTTGAAAATAATTTAAAATAGACCAACGGTGTCCATATATAATTCTCTACCCTATGGTCAAGTGATTAGGTATGTATCATTTTAACCCAAAATGGTTAAATTTTTCCGGTATATGTCATTTCAACCCGTATCCTGAATCAATAATTTGCAAATCAATATAATCGCTTGGGTATGTATCGTTTCAACACATAACGATTTTCCCTACTTTATATGATCATTTGGGTATGTATCATTTCAACCTATAGTGATTTTCCTAATAACAAACTAAGGAACCTGCAGTGTGATAACAGCATATATAATAAATATAACATCCAATCATCTAAAATGTCAACAAATAAACATCCATTACAATCAACATCCAAATCAATCAACAAATCACAACAATTAACTGGTTATCAATATCCGGTGTTTAACTATCAATTTAATGTAAATATTAATTTAAATGGAAATTTAATTCAAATTAAATTTAAATGGAAATTTAAATTACCAAACAGCAATCAATAAAAATTCTTATCACTTCATAATTTATATTCAACTAACATAAGAAGATTAGATATTTGTGAGTAGGTTAAATCGCTCACCTTTGATTTTAGTAAATTTAAAATCCAATAAAAGTCCAAAATCCAATAATCTCCGAAACCCGCAAAGCCAATTCCATTATTGTCCAGAATTTTGATACGATCCTAATGGAAGAAACCACGTCCAAATCCGAGTTCGTATGAAAAAGTTGTCAGCCTTAGAAGTTGAATATTAAATTAATTTAAAATAAAATAGAGGGCGATATTGTAATTAATCTATCACCTGTTAACCCTTTCCTCCAACGTGATCAAACCATTATAGTCAAACTAGCTACCACGCTTTATCTCCAGCTCGCCGCCCCCACGACCACCTGCACTCTGGCCACACCTTCGCCTCCGCCAAGCCAAGCTGCTCCTAGCGCATCCCACGCCATCCTCTCCGCCGCCACTAACGAGCAGCCGCCGCGGCACATAGGGTTCGCCAAATCTGGCGATTCTGGTCGTCTTTGAGGTGATTGGAAGTCATGGATCACCTCTGCTTATCTTCCTCAAACCAGCGATCACCTTCGATCATCCAATCGACGAAGATCCACCGTTGAAGTTGAAAACCCTAATATGGATGACCGAGGCTTCTTCACTGATTTCTGGTTACATCACACCCCAAATCGAAAAATGAATCTTAGATCTAGAATATGTTTGTCGACAGCTTTTCGACAGTATATGATTCGATAGCGTTTGTGGATTTTAAATTTTGATTTGATTTGGAATTGGGGATGTAGGGTTTTGATGTTCTGACATTGGGAAGGAGGGAAGGAATAGATGAGAATGAGAAATACGTACAGAAAAATGAAAATGAGAAACTATTAGGTTTTATAACAGCCTATATATAGGCAGAGATGGATAGGAACGAATGGACAAATCGAATTCGGTCAAAACGATAACAACGACCCAAAAAGCCTGTTTCGTTCGCGAAACAAAAATAAGTCATCCCATATATCGTAATAGGTTTTCAATATTTTCAAACTCAATGAAACTAGTTTTAAACCATAATTTCATTATATACAAAAGTTAGCTTTCGAAATCAAATTATATTCATTTAAATTTCATTTAATTAATTTCTACGAGTTTCAAGCTCACACGATCAAAAGATAAGTCTGATCGCTATGAAATTTGAAATCCTATAATAATTCGATGTTATGAATCTGATGAAACTATTTTCGTCGAAATCCGAGATAGTGATCAAAAAGGCTACTTTTCAACGTTAATTAAATAAATTACTATTTGAAAATAAATTTAATCACTTTTAAAAAATTCTAAATTAAATGTTAACAATTTCCATCATTCTTGATTACACATGAATTGATAATCTCTTACAATACGGTTTTTCTATGTTAAATCCAATATTTAAGCATTACATTAATTGTAGCATTCCATTACAACTGTAATAAATCCATTCATTATAATTTAAATTCCAAAATATTCTTTTATTTTGATTTACACTCTTATTATTGAATCAACTATTATCTCATGAATATAATTAACAATAGTTTACATTTTATTACATTCTTATTTTACATTTATCATCTTAACTCATATTAACTGTAATATTTAATTACATTAAATTTCGCTGATTTCCAAATTAATTTAAACGGATTAAATAATAAGGCGATAAATAGAACAGTTGTCATACATTAGTAATCCAAGCACATTTTTAAATTTTGTTGTTCAAAAACAAAATCTAATAAATTTACGTGCAAATTAATTGATCTCATATTTTATAACAAACCTATTCTAATTTATAACATATAATTTCAACATTAAATCCAACATTTAATTTATTCCTTATTTACAATTATAACCAAATTAACTTTACAATTATTTATTAAAATAGTTGTCAATAACATTCAAATAATAAAATTAAATTATATTCTAGTTATTTTTCTAATTAATAAATCATAAATGTTAATTTATGAGAATATTAAATTTCAAAATCTTATACATTTAATAGTTTTGATTATAAAAAACATGGGTCGTTACACAATGTGACAACATGATTATATACAGATTCATTTTATCGATAGTTATCTAAACTAAAATATAATTTGATGATATAATAAGCATTTATGTATGGTAAAGAATAATACCCTTCGCCAATGCCTAGTTTTGCATGTTGAAACAAAGAATAAAGCTTCTTGAATCGAATCTGAGTTCAAAAGTTGCCAACTCTCGAACAGTTGCTGCCACATTCTATCGAATGGGATTGAATTTGATGTGTTTTGGATTTGGATTTTTTATGGTCTGAATGAGGCAATTTCTATCAAATTTCTATAGGGTAGAGTGAACAAAAAGTCTATTAGAAAGTGTGTCTTCGAATGGTTAGTTACAGGACACATGATGTAGTGAAAGTATGATAAAAAAGTCTTGCTTTTCTCTAATTTTTTCTCCTCTTTTAACCATTCAAAAGCCTCCCGCCTTAGCCAACATTTGGCTAGACAAACCATACACCCCTTAGGAAAACTAACATCCCCTATATAGGCCTCAAACCCATAACAATCCTGAAGAAAAAAATTATTCCAATTTAAATCCAATTCAAATGCATACGGATAACATGTATCAATTAATACATTTATAACTATTATAAACATACTGTTTATTATTATTCAACACATCAAATAAAATTTTATAATTAATATTTCATAAATATTAATTAATTTAATTAATTAAAACAATTATAAATCAATCAAATTGGGTGATAAAAAGGGATATTCAACGATTTGGTTGTGTGTCACTTAGGTGTAAATTTGGTCAGCTATTAATATCGAATGGTTAAAATATTAACATTCACACTTCACTTAGTATATGACACCTCACTTCTATAAACATGCTATTCAAGAGTATTAACTAGTAATACTACCAATAATACAAAGAATGGGGCTATATAGGATACACACATGAATATTTTCTTGGACTAAGATTGGTACGTATTACAATATCAAATAAATATCTCACCCATACTTACATAATACCGGTATAAGGCATTAAACATGTGTGTCTCCAAAATAGAATAATACATAATATACAATAAACAATTGAGAACAAAGAGTCAATTGTAGTGATAACATACAATATAGTATACGATAAGTTTAGATACAAATATCTTAAATGTTAACTGTCTCAATAAAATATGAAAAATAGCCAATATATAGCCCAGTGTCATAAATATATAATGAATCAATGTCATATAAATATCTGATAACAGTCCTAAAGTAATCTCCTCTAAGCCTAATGAAACAATTGATGTTCATGTTGTCCCTGTACTTGAATGTCTCGGATTGACCCAAGTATTAACACAAGGGTCAGACTATGTCTAATCACGGGTATATAAGAATGGTAACTCGATATAAACATGGAATAATAATATAATAATGCTAACATCGATAATCAAATCACAAGACGACATATTAAAGGATGTATACATATATGGTAGTGTATGCCTAAAATGTATATAATGCTATAAATAATCATCAAGGCATCACGTTATTCAAATATCTCAAATCCATTTGAAACAATCAACTCTCACATCAAAAGATATCATCACCCATATAGAAACACATCAAACCAGAATCCCTAAATAAACTCAAATAGGTGAATCATACATATCCAGAAAAAACTTATCAAACCAAAAATATTGCTAAAGGAGGGGATTTCGAAAAGGGGTTAGAGTAAACCTGATCGTTTTTCATGTTTGAACAAAGAATGATATGAGTGAAACAAGTATAATTTCTAGAAGTTTAAAACAAATGTGAAATATGTGATATGTAAATAGCTTAATAGAAGAAAGATCTAATTATATTATGTGTAGGACCTCTTTGGACAATCACTAATCTTTTCGCTTACAATGGTATATAATGTTACAATAGCGGAACTATTTTTCTTCATCGGGTATAATCAGGCCAACAAGAAGCATTACCCAGATATATCACTCATCTTCTCATATATCCATATATAAACTATTTGAATGTTTAGTGACGGGAAATGGTTATACGACAGACCCACATTCACCTAGTAGAGCCATCTATATAATAATATGTAGCACCTGGCCCATATCAATACCACAGTGTCGATCGTATATGCCAATCTACTCTATCAGTATTAGAAGGGAGACTGATGGTACGCATGCAAGCTCCAAAGACACGGATTCTATACAGTCAACCTAACACGTATCCACCAGTGTCTCGTCAATGCGAAGACTAATAAGTCATGATGTAATATCCCGGAATTTCTAGGAATTTAAAATATTGATAATCTCTTAAATTAAATTATTTGAATCGATAAAATGGTTATTTTCAAATATAATTAGCCAAACAATTAATAATGTGATGATTTTAATAACTGTGTTAATTTATATATTTGATTTTAAATAGACTTGTTATTTTCAAATTTAATAAGTATTGTTTAAAATTATATATATATATATATATCTGTGTGTATTAAGTTGTTTTTTTTAAATGGAATAATCAATTTCAAACTCAATAATGTGTTTATTTAAAAATATAAATGTTTGAGTTGATTATTAAATTGGATTTTTAAAAATAAAATTTAAATTTGAATCTGGATTTAAAACTTGAATCTTTAGAGATAATTATTTTAATATATTTTGATATGAAATGTATGAATAAAGTTTTTATTTAAATAAGATTTTGTTTTATATTGTTTTCTTTAAAGAATATTATTTATACAAATTTAGAATGTGTTTATTTTAGTAAATGAATACAAGAATTATATTAGCATTTTTAAAATGGATTAAATGTATATCATGTATGATTTTATTTAAATTGTGAATTGATTTATAATTTATTTCTTTTAAAGAGTTTTATTTATATTAATTAGAAGGGCATTTAAAATATATTAGTTAACTAGGAAATTAATTTTAAAAGCCTTTAAAATCATTTATAAATAATATAAAAATAAATTAGGACAAGTTTAATGTTATAAACATCTTTAAATAACATGTGTAAACAAATAATCAATGGTAGAGACAAGTGTCACCTTTATTTCAATTTTCTTTTAATTTTAATAAAATATGAAATTAACTTATATAAACCACTTTCTTCCTCTTCATTTTTCTTTTTCTAATCTCAGTTCAAAATCTGAAAACTTTCTCAATCCTAACCATTTCTCAGTTCAAATTTATACACTGCGTACATCTTCAAATCTAAGAAAAAAGGAGAAAAAACACCTGTAAACCAGAAACAACTCAAATTCAAAACTCACCTCTATTTCCAATATTCTCAAACCAAAATAACTTCTTTTATCAAAGACCGTCAACAAACTTTCAAAGCAAACCTGTAACAAGATATAGATCAAATACAACCTGAATTTCCAAAGCAATCTGCAGCAACTTAAGCTTCAACCTGCATTAGCATTTCAGTTTAAAGGCTTCTCTGTTTCAAAAGGGGCTTCAGTTTCAAAGCTCAATGAAAATTTCAATCCAGTTTTTTTTTTTTAAAAGCTCTGCATCTCCTTAAAAAGGTGAGTAAACACCAACTTTTAAATCCTAAGTGATATCTGATTTGTTGCTTGTTAAGTTTTCTCTAATATTTAATGCTTGTATGTTTATATATGAATGTAGCATGAATGTATTGTTTGGGTGCATGTCAGGTTAAATTCATGTTTTCTCTGTGTATATAAATATGAAATATGTGCTGTATTGCTTGAATCTGTGCATGTTATATTTCATGTATCTTCTCTGTCTCACCTTACTGAAAATTTAAGAAATAGACAGAAACTTCAAAACTATTCTATTTAAACAATTGTTAAGTCATAGATTTAAACCAAACAAGTTAGTTTAAGTATAAACTAAGAACAAAAATAGAACAAAGTCTCTGATTTTTGAAATTTACCTGGAAAACCAAACTATGCAGTAACAAATTAACATCAATGTTTGAAATCAAGTGTTTAATTTGGTTAAAATAATTATATAAACTAGAGTATCACTGGGAATTATGAATTTTGGAAAGAAAATCACAATTTTTAAAATTGTATTAAGTAAGTATTTGGGGTTCAACTGGAAATTGGGTTTTTGCAAAAATCTATTGATTTATGCATCTGGGTTGCTCGAGATTCTTGATGGAGCTAGGGGTAGCATTGGAGAGTGCGGAAAAAATGGTTGAAGAGTTTGTAATCCACTGTGAAGGTTGAAATTGCTCGAATTTGGTTTTAAACCTAATTTTTGGTTCTTGCTGTAAATTAACTACTGTACCTTCATCTTTGCGTTGAGTTGTATCAAATTTTGGGTGAAGGAGGCACGGTAGGTCGGCAAGCACTAGCCGTGATCGTGGCCGTTATCATTGATCGAAGGCGTGGGATTCAGGGATTTTTCTGATGACGTTTTGGTTTCAGTTTCACCCTGAGGAGCTCGATTTTGAATCGAGGCAAGGAATGGAGTTCTGTTGATCGTAGGTGATTGTAGGGTGCTTGGGTGACCTCGCAGTGAAGTCGGCATTGGCCGGAGGCGATTCCGGCATCGGTGCACTTGCACAAAGGGGTGAGCGTGTAACGACCCGCTATTTTGGACTATTCACATCCTCACATGTCGGAGTTGAATAATTCAAAATACCGCGTTGATAATTTAAATTTGGCAAAAAACAGATATACGGTAAATAAATAATCACAGAATCACAGACACAGAGTAATAATATGCAGCGGAAGTAAAAGAGATAGTAGTTCATGAAGCTACTACATAAATATATAAGATACATTAGAGTTTACAACAGAAGAGTAATACAATACATCAGGTACAAATCAAAATACATCACTGGAATCATCGAAAAAACTAAAAGAAGAATAGATGGCTGGATCTTCAAGCAAAGCTCCAACTCCAAAGGTGAGTCTCGAATACTGGTACACTCAGTCTGACCCGAGCGTAAAGCAAAAACACAAAACACTCGAGTCAAGATTAATATTCTTATATCAATAAATCCAACTCAAGTGAAATGACAATCGAAATACAAGTAACTCAAAGGATGTTGGAATAACTATCCTCTAAGGATCCGTTAAACTATCTACTATGTAGTAATATACGCTAAATAGATAATGTCTATCAGTAATATAAATATCAAAATAGTGTTAAGGCGTTACCATTATCCCCCTTAACACATTTTATATAAGCGTTATAGTCTATACAGCACTGTAAATTCCACCGTAAACTGGTGGGCTATCAGGGAGTACTCCATTGGTATAACACAAAGCAAATTCGTAGTGGTCGCGTATATAGGGATACAAGTATGACAGGGCACATGAGGCAATACCCAAGGTAGTGAAACTATCGTTCGCCTGATCCGGACTGGTGAGAACGCATCGCCGCAACGATCGCAACACCGCGAAACAACACTCCTGAAAATACGAGGGTGCACCAATCAGTCACAAGTAATGAGTAGTAGTTACGAAGAAGTGTGTTCGCTCGAGGTGGCTAAACCCATTTGGCCCGGCACGGCTCCTGATTTTAGTCATTTCCAATTTGACACAAGTGCCAGGGCTATCCATTATCGTTATCTTTCTTCAGTCATCACGTACATCGTTCCAACCATTTCATTCTGGATCATCACTCCGCGTATAGTTATTAAAGTGGTTTTCGGTTTAGATAGAGAGTATATCCATAACCGATTTCGGTCTCTTTAATAACTTTCGTAATTATTACACCGATTGGTCGTTTAATATATTTCAAAACCAAATCAATTTCAATTTCAATTAGAATTCGTAAACCATCATTTCGTTTGTCTTTCACTATCAATTTCCAAAATTTACGTTTCAAAACTACCAAATAACCATTTCAAAGTCTTACAATTCAATTTCAATTTTATGTAAACAATGCAAATATTGATTCAAGTTCGTATATAGGTTTCATTCCCAAATCATTAAATTGTTTAATTTTTATTCAAATCAATTTAAATTCATTTATCGATTTCATTCAATATTCCCTAAGTAAATTTATCCCTCAAAACAACTTCTATTTAAATTCTAATTCATTAAATCAATTACTTAAGTTCCACCTCATTATATCAAAACTTCAAATTTGAATTTAATTAGATTCATGAAATCAAATTCTTAAATTACAAGTCTTACGTTAATTTCAATAAATCCCATTCATTTCAATAAATCACATTTTATTTCTTGTTAAGAAATTCAATTTTCACTTATTTCTTTTCATAGTTCCAAAATCAAAACTCAATTAAATAAGAAACTAAATTTCACATATTCGAGGGGTTCAATTTCACTTATTAACTTACTTAAATAATTTTTCAAAAACTATACAAATAAAGCAACTCAATTTCATTTATTAACGAAGTTCAAATCCATTTATTCAAAAGTTCAATTTCTCTTATCAAGGAATTCAATTTTATTCAATTATCAAATAATTAAATCCTATTCAATTATTAAATAATTTCAATCTTAATTATTAATAATTTCAAAACTTAATAATTACAAACTTGATTATAAATTCAAACTTAATTATTAAATCATTTCCACTACATTTTGAATTCAAACTTAATTATGAAATAATTTCAACTTAATTATAAATTTAACTTAATAATTTCAAACTTAATTATTACTAATTCCAAATTGTTTATTAATAATTCCAAACTTAATTATTAAATAATTAAATTTCAAACAACATTCTTTCATCAATTATTACGTTAATATTTGTTTCAGATTCAATCTTTACATTTTCCTTTCAAAAATTCCAATTCCAACTTCATTTCAAAACTTATTCTTTATTCGAATAAAATCATTATTTTATATTTAAATCAAATTATTGACCAATCGGAATTATTTAATTCTCTAACCTAAGTCAAATTCATTTGGGTATTTATCATTTCAACCCGATTCCAATTCAATTCAAAATCAAAGTATAATAAAGGGAACTTGCATTGTGATAACTGGGATGGTGTCAAAGTAAATAAACAAGCAATAGCAACAATTAATAGCAATCCAATTAATTCAAATAATCCCGAAATAATCGTACTAATTCGCATTGTTATTTGTGCGAATTAATATAATTATTTCTAGAATCTACACTATCATTTCATGTAGATTAAAGATTATTACACAAATTATTTATACGGTTCTTCACTTGTCATTTTTATTCAATTTCAAACTACATCAATTTATACAACATACATTTAAATGGTTCAAGGTGTCGTTAACACTATTTCTACGTGTCAATTTATTTAACATTAAAAGGGGTCATATTATACAAATTTAACTAATCAACTACAACACATATCAATTTCAAATTGTTAACTATTCTACGTTAATTTCAATTTCACTTTATTTATCACTTAATACATTAACAATTTAACGTCCAATTACAACCTCAAACCATCAATCATTTATCAACCTAACTGAATTATCATTGCATAAATAACAGATAACGGTGTCAAATGTCAAAGGTGAACCGATACATAAATAACAGTACAATAAATAACAGCAGCAAATTTCAATTGTCGTTTCAATTGAAATCAGATTTAATAAATAAAGAATATTAATCGTGAGTGATTGCTCACCTTTCGAAGCTAGAGAATACAGAAGATGACACGGATACGCACACTGATACGGACACTGAAACTTGAATGATGAATTGAAGCAAAGCAAAATCGACGCGTATTCAACGATCAAGCTGATAATATGCATAGATGGAGCAAATCAGTGTCTTATACACAGTACTATACGTGTCTTACACCGCTCTATAATATAATAAATATATATATAAATATACACTATATCAAAATATAAGGTACAGCTCTTTTTCTTTTTACATTATAACCTTAGTACAACAATATCAGTGCGTGCGACTAACAGTTTGTATAAATGCTAACAGAACATATATTTGTATTGGAAATATATCTGTATATTATAACATCAGCATATATAAATCTTTAAACATTTACCATTTTAAACAACAACAAAACAAAAAGTTGGAATTAGTCTATATTTAAAATATATATATATATATATATAATAAAATTAAGGTAAATCAATACCAGTCTGTATTAAACATGCAGACTGTAAAGTACCCAGGTATACTTAGCCAAATATGCAGACCAAATAATATTCACATATATAAACTGACTGTATATGAATTATACTTACAGCCTTATATTCGAAATAGATAGTCGAGTTTAATACATATGTTTGCATACACAAACCGAACAGTTTATATGCATAAAATTTACATATTTATTTTTAAACTCCATAATGCACATTTTCAATAAAATATGACACATATATATTTATACTTTATATGTACCGAAACCAATATGTATACTATATTTGAGTATCGAAGCATATATAGGTGTATACACTGCATTACTTACACTGTCATGTAAAGGATTTCTAGGGTCTTATAAGCTAACCCAAAAACTGTTATATATAATTAAATATCAACAAACTTGTTATGTACATGCTTTACATTGATCAGTATCTTGATAATAATATATGCATAATAATCAGATTTTAAGAATAGCTAAAGAAAGGGAACTCACGATAAGCGAAGGAAGGTGGTTAAGAGGTGGGGAGGAGCGAGGCTTGCATGTTTGTCGTGAGGTGCGGTGCTAGCGTGGATCTGGTCGGTGGTGGTCTCGGGAGAAGGAGGAAGAGGTGGCCATGGAAAGGTCTGCGGATGGTGATGGAGGTCGATCTTCGTTGTACCGGGTGGCGTTCATGCGGAGGTGGGCTAGGGGATCTCGGCGCTCGGGTTTGTAGGGTGGAGCGGCTGCGATGTGTTGCGGTTCGTTTGAGAGGATAGGTTCGGCTAAGGCGGTGAAAGGTGGATCCAGATTGATGCTGCTTTGGTTAGGCAGTGGTCGACATAGATTTGAGGTGACGAGTTGGGAGGTTGGCGTCGGCTTCAAGGTTGGGCATACGCAACATACATGATTTCGTGGGCTTCAGGATGAGCATGCAGAGGTTATGTGCATGGATGGCAAGCTCGGGTCCTGTTGAGGTGGCAGGCGAAGACGCTCGGCTATGGAAGGGATGGGTCGACACGGTTTTGGTTGCACACACGGCAAGAGAGGAGGACATCTTGGGTGGTACGATGAAGGCAAACCCAAGCTAGAAAGAGCCGAGCAAATTTAGCTTCAGGCAACAAAGAAGAAGAAATGCCAGCTCAATGAAGTATAAGTTTATATATAACACATTTTATTTTTCCACAAAAGGGAGAGTGGACAGAAGAGGAAGGGTAGAAAACAAAGCATCAATTTATTTAATGAATATAGAGAATGACAGAGCGCAGTTGAAAGATAAAATGGCAGAATGGCAAGCTGAGTTTCCAAACAAAAGTGATGAGACGCTTCAGGAACCCAAGATACAGCTAATACATAGGGAACAATGAAAGTCACTTATCTTAAATCCTAGAAATATTAAAGTAACGGCTATTGATTTATGTGAAATGGCTCAAGAGAACGAAGGCGCAATCCGGTTATCGATACGGTTAATCGTCTCGCAGATTAGCCGCGAACCGGACACCGAAACACAAAAGTAAATATACCATGGTGACCAGCGTGATGAGACGGTTAAAACGGCATACAGATATCGGTGATTGGATCGAATTATAAAAATTCGAAATTTTATAATAGCGGAAAATGCATGAAAATCGCAGAAAATTAAGATCGACGGATCCAAAGATGTCCGAATTTGAAAAAAAGACAAACTGACATCTTGCTAGAAGATGATTTAGAATTTTTCTATGTAAAAATAATTAGGTTTCGAAAACGTTTTATTTTCATCGCTTTTTAACTGATTAAATTGAAGTAAATTTACGCACGAAATAAACATTCATATTTTCGGACAAAAATTTACCAATTGCTATGTTTAATCAGACGCATTCCAAATATCAATTTTATATTTCAAAATTTTATCGTTTAAAATTCCATAAAATTTCAATTAATACGTTATTAAAACCGGTTAAATTTACGGGTCGTTACATTCTCCCCCACTCAAAACTTTTCGTCCCCGAAAACGAAGGAAGTAAGAGAATAGAAACAATCAAAAGAAAATAAACTTGAATTACATTATAAACAATTATTTTAAACCATATAAATTTCACTTTGAATTAATTTATATTCATCAATTTATTTTTAAATTCAAGGTTTCCATTAAATTGACTTGATTTGGCATTTATTAATGTTAGGTACAAAAGGTTTCTTTCAAAACGAAATTTAATTTAAATTCAATTAATTCAAGATACCTAATTAAGTCGATTTAATTTCAATTTATTAACTTTCAAAAGAAAATTTTTATCTTCTATTAATCACACCTATTATCTATTTAACTTTTTATTCTATTTATCTCCATAAACATTTTTATAATAAGAATTTAAGGGTAAAACGTTTATTATACGCACTCACAGTTTATTTATAAAGACAATTTATATTGTATATTATCCAATTTTCTTAAATTAATAATTTCAAAGATCGTAAATTTGAATAGTCATTTATTATAATCATACTTTATTCGACAAATTTAATTCTTTATTCCAAATTATTATTAAATTTATTGCACTTAATCTATCCTATCACATATATATTAAGTATATATTACATTTATTATAACTACTCAAATTTATTTTAAAATTCCTTTGATATCATTTTCTATTGTATAATATTCAACTACATAGTTAACTTTTGAAAATTTAGATAAGTTATATTGAATGCAATCGAGTATTATACAAGTAAAATTTTCAAATTCAAATATTGATTCAAAATTTTGGTTTCATTTGGAATCATCGTTTACCCAATTTTAAGAATTAAATTTCCGATTAACTTCAAGCAAATTTTAGAAACAAATAAATATATACATTCAATATATCACATCAAATCAATAATCGTATACCAATATATATAAATCAAGTCATAATCTAGAAATTCAAATGTATTTAAAAATTTCCAAACCAAAGTGTAGCAAGGCTACGAATAAGCCTCTTCACTTTGAAACTCGAAAATTAATGTCGATGATGCGGCCGTCATCACCTAAATTATTTTCCAGCGACACAGAGAAGAGCTCTAATTTAATCATTTAAAATTCTTTGAAAACCATTTCTATCTGAAAATAGTATTCATTTTAAAACTTAAAAACCATAGTTCGAAATTATCAGAAATTAAATTCTTAGATTCTAATTTAAATTCACTTCAACTTTCGAATCAAATTATAACTAAGTTTTATAAATTCATTTATTTATATTGCCAAAGTTAATGGTTTACAAACAGTAAATGAAAATCAAATATTATTATTTCAGGCAACAAATTCATTAACAAATTCATTTCAGAAAATTTTTATAATTATACATAATATAATCATTCAAAACTATTTTATTTACCAAATTCGAAAATACCATTGTGTCTGTTTTCTCTGTTCAAGTGTTTTGGAAATCCTATCGATAGCGTTGATTAGACGAATCATCGGAAACCCAAATCAACATCAACAACTCAAACAACACAACATTTATAACATTTTCTTTTATATATTAGTTTACAAATACACTTGTTCGACGATACATGAATGGATTATCAAAGCAAGGACAGAGATTCAAATTTGATGGGCTCAAATTAAGAGAATTCTGATTTGAAGACAAGTTCGAAAGAAAAGATAAGATGATTCAATTAACAGAATCAGGAGATGGATAAGCTTATTTAATTCACAGGCAACCTTAATCGGGTAGACCGTGACTTCAAGAATAAGATCGATGCAGAATTTCGAGGCAAATCTACATTCGATCTCAATAAATAAAATTCAGGTATAGCAAGGAATAGGTAGCATCGTAAACCGAGGATACAAATCTCCGGTAAATCGATGTCTATTGTAAAGGAGTTTCACCCCTTTATAAATCAATTCGAAGTTTGGTGAGACCACCGATTCATTATAAGAGTTATTCGAAGTGGAGTTATGTGATACTCCGAAATTCAAAAGAATACGAATAGCGAGGGACAAGAACGAATTTCGGAACCAAGGGAACGTTCCAAAATTCAAAGGAATTGAGTAAAAACGGAAGAGATTGAAACTCGAATGAGAGTGATTCTGTAAATACATTTACCCTATATGATGAATTTTGCCTAGAGCTACCAAAAGCTCTGATACCAACTGTAACGACCCGCTATTTTGGACTATTCACATCCGCACATGTCGGACTTGAATAATTCAAAATACCGCGTTGTCAATTTAAATTTGGCAAAAAACAGATATACGGTAAATAAATAATCACAGAATCACAGACACAGAGTAATAATATGCAGCGGAAGTAAAAGAGATAGTAGTTCATGAAGCTACTATATAAATATATAAGATACATTAGAGTTTACAACAGAAGAGTAATACAATACATCAGGTACAAATCAAAATACATCACTGGAATCATCGAAAAAACTAAAAGAAGAATAGATGGCTGGATCTTCAAGCAAAGCTCCAACTCCAAAGGTGAGTCTCGAATACTGGTACACTCAGTCTGACCCGAGCGTAAAGCAAAAACACAAAACACTCGAGTCAAGATTAATATTCTTATATCAATAAATCCAACTCAAGTGAAATGACAATCGAAATACAAGTAACTCAAAGGATGTTGGAATAACTATCCTCTAAGGATCCGTTAAACTATCTACTATGTAGTAATATACGCTAAATAGATAATGTCTATCAGTAATATAAATATCAAAATAGTGTTAAGGCGTTACCATTATCCCCCTTAACACATTTTATATAAGCGTTATAGTCTATACAGCACTGTAAATTCCACCGTAAACTGGTGGGCTATCAGGGAGTACTCCATTGGTATAACACAAAGCAAATTCGTAGTGGTCGCGTATATAGGGATACAAGTATGACAGGGCACATGAGGCAATACCCAAGGTAGTGAAACTATCGTTCGCCTGATCCGGACTGGTGAGAACGCATCGCCGCAACGATCGCAACACCGCGAAACAACACTCCTGAAAATACGAGGGTGCACCAATCAGTCACAAGTAATGAGTAGTAGTTACGAAGAAGTGTGTTCGCTCGAGGTGGCTAAACCCATTTGGCCCGGCACGGCTCCTGATTTTAGTCATTTCCAATTTGACACAAGTGCCAGGGCTATCCATTATCGTTATCTTTCTTCAGTCATCACGTACATCGTTCCAACCATTTCATTCTGGATCATCACTCCGCGTATAGTTATTAAAGTGGTTTTCGGTTTAGATAGAGAGTATATCCATAACCGATTTCGGTCTCTTTAATAACTTTCGTAATTATTACACCGATTGGTCGTTTAATATATTTCAAAACCAAATCAATTTCAATTTCAATTAGAATTCGTAAACCATCATTTCGTTTGTCTTTCACTATCAATTTCCAAAATTTACGTTTCAAAACTACCAAATAACCATTTCAAAGTCTTACAATTCAATTTCAATTTTATGTAAACAATGCAAATATTGATTCAAGTTCGTATATAGGTTTCATTCCCAAATCATTAAATTGTTTAATTTTTATTCAAATCAATTTAAATTCATTTATCGATTTCATTCAATATTCCCTAAGTAAATTTATCCCTCAAAACAACTTCTATTTAAATTCCAATTCATTAAATCAATTACTTAAGTTCCACCTCATTATATCAAAACTTCAAATTTGAATTTAATTAGATTCATGAAATCAAATTCTTAAATTACAAGTCTTACGTTAATTTCAATAAATCCCATTCATTTCAATAAATCACATTTTATTTCTTGTTAAGAAATTCAATTTTCACTTATTTCTTTTCATAGTTACAAAATCAAAACTCAATTAAATAAGAAACTAAATTTCACATATTCGAGGGGTTCAATTTCACTTATTAACTTACTTAAATAATTTTTCAAAAACTATATAAATAAAGCAACTCAATTTCATTTATTAACGAAGTTTAAATCCATTTATTCAAAAGTTCAATTTCTCTTATCAAGAAATTCAATTTTACTCAATTATCAAATAATTAAATCCTATTCAATTATTAAATAATTTCAATCTTAATTATTAATAATTTCAAAACTTAATAATTACAAACTTGATTATAAATTCAAACTTAATTATTAAATCATTTCCACTACATTTTGAATTCAAACTTAATTATCAAATAATTTCAAACTTAATTATAAATTTAACTTAATAATTTCAAACTTAATTATTACTAATTCCAAATTGTTTATTAATAATTCCAAACTTAATTATTAAATAATTAAATTTCAAACAACATTCTTTCATCAATTATTACGTTAATTGTAATGACCTGAGAAATTTACTGCTAATAAATTGGATTCCTGCGGAAATTAACGACAAACTGGAAACTAAAATCTTAATAACATAAGAGTTTGTTGTAGATACCTAGATGGTTGGAATAAAAGAACTTTCAATAAAATAACCTACTAAATTTGGGCGTAACGTATTTTGGAAATTAGTTGCATAAACTCTTATTTTTGGAATGTCGTTATTTTATGTCGTAAATTTTAAGAGAAATCTGCATACATGAAGAATATATATATATAATAAAGTCTGTTGAAGATTTCCGGTAACGTTAACGCAATTAAATTCATTTTTATATGGTACAATTAGCAGTGTCAGGGACCGCAAATTTCGTAAATTGAATATTTATTGGAAAGAACAAACATGATTTTTCTGTATATTATTAGACTCGTGCTGACAAGATGAGCGCAACAATACTTTATTTGCTGAATTTGGAGGTCCGATGTGGGAGTTACGCGCTGTTTTGTGTGTATTGGGGTCCGTATATAAATTTATTAACTGCCGTTATAAACTGAAGTTAATTGATTTAATTCAAAATTTAAAATTGCCTAAACATGTTAACAGCCGCAGCCTAGAAAAAGTAAATTTATACGTTACACAGTTTGATACGTTACACGATTTATGGCACGTTAAAAATATGAACCAGTTACTTCTCCTCCCTGATATCACTCACGCAAAAATCAAAACTAGTATATTTAGAGGAGGCTTCATCATTCTTTCTTCGCCCCTCCAAAATATACTTCAGCCGATCCAACAAATCCAAAAAAAAAAGGAGAAAAAGAGAAAAAAAAAAACACAACCGATCCACTTCTTCAAACCCATCCCTCTTCGCCCTGTATCCGCCGCCACGACAGCCCCTACCGCCGCGCCGTGCCCAGCTGCCATCCAGGAAATCCCGACCCCACTGGAACAATCACCTACCCCAGCCGCAACGTCCTGCCCCTCCCTCTGCGTCAGCCGCCGCCTACGCCACACCACTTCAACTGTGCGGTGAGTTCCGTTTGTGTTTTTTTTTCTTTTCTTCTCCCAGGTGCGTGCGTTCTATATATATATATATATATATATATATATATATATAAAGAGATGAGAAGATGAAAATTATAGACAGTGGAACCATGAGCTTATGCATCTCTGAGCCTTGTGCTGTACAAACTAAAATTTGTTTTTCTTCTTCTTTACCTGTTGCGTGCGTCCTTTAAAAAAAAAAGTTTTTTTTTTTTGAAAGTGAAATTGTGCCGAGCCTGCATGCCTGAGCCTGTGCGTTTTGATGAAAGGCTGCCTATATTTTTTGTTTGCTTGGTTCTTGTTGCTCCACTGCCTGTTGCGTGAGCATAAGAAAAAAAAAATATATAATAAAGTGATACAAGCCGCATGCAAACATTTATATGTTTGATACAGTGAGTTTTGTTTCTTCCAAGTTACGTACACTTTGAATTTTTTTTGTGGTTTTGTTTTGTTTATGAAACCTGAGGCTTGCAAATGAAGGTGATGTATAAATTAAAGGAAACTAGTAGGATGTAATACAAGCCCGCACACGCATGGCTCTACATGCAAAGTCTGAGTATATTTGGTGCATGCGACTTATATATTGAAAATTTGGATACAGTGATTTTTTTTTTGTAGTTGCGTGCGTTCTAAAAAAAAAAGGGAAATAAAAGATTGTAGGTCTAAAATCAATGAAAGTAACGTATGCCATATACTGTGAGTTGACAAATTTTGCTGTAAAGTATTGATATGTATTTTAGTTACAAGTTTATAAACCTATACACACATTGGTCGTTAATGCACTGACTTTAAGTAAAGTTGTGAGCTCTCCTCTCGTAGTTAAAGTAATGACTTGCCTGCATGTATAGGAAAGAAAAAGGAAAGGGGATAACCGTAAGCATGAAATGTAAAAATTGTATATACTTAGTCCGTATATATATAACTGATTTTAGTGACAACCCAAATTTTAAATATATTTTTTTCTTTTTCTTCGGAAATACATAACGACGTAAATATTAATTTACAATTTTAATAAGTTTGTCGCAGTCGGAATCCAATAACTTAAGAGTTATCCGTTCACCGTCTGATCTGTGCTCTCCATCACTTCTGCTATCAAACATCTCTGTCCGACAAAGGTGAGTAATCACTCACGACTGTCATTCAAATTTATAAGTGAATCTATTTTAATGAAATAACAACTGAACTGTTTTCCCGTATTGTAGGCATGCATGTAGAATTAAATGTTAAATGCATCATTTTCATCGAATAATTTATGTCATGCCATGTAGTATCATTCATGCAGTATCACTTCATGTAGCGTTATGTTGATAGCCTCTGATTTATTTCCATGTTGTGAGTAAATTCCCGAAAACCTTGTTGGGATTTGCGGGTTGAAATGATATACCCGTAAGTAAAAAAATTCGCGGATTGAAATGATACACATCCGTATCACTTGACTACAGGTAGAAACTTATATATGGACACCGTGGTTAAGAAAAATTTGATTTTGGAATTTTATATGGTCGATAAGTATTTGAAACCGAAACTTCTAAATATTGTTGGGACTTAATATGATGGTAAGTTTTAAACTTTATAAGTGACAAATTTTGAAACCTACTTAATCATTATTTTATAAATTATATTTTATTTTTCAAAAGCTTTTGCTCTAAAATGTTTAAATAATTATTTTCTTAAACTTTATATATATAGATACATGGAAATTTTGGAAGATTTAAAAATGGAAATTTGATAAATCATAACCGTACAATTCAAAACCGAGGAATCGGAGTTATATATATTTTTGTAAATGATTGAAATTGTAAATCGATTTTTTAAAACCAACCACGGTGTGAAAATATATCGATTGGTTGTTAAAGAGACCGGGATCGGATATTGTCTTATTGCCGGCCAATACCGAAAACCACTTTAACAACTGTGTACGCGGTGGAGATTCCAGAATGAAGTAGGATGGTGGCGACGTTCTCGTGGTATATTACGTGGACCTAACTCCCATGAGTTGGCATAAATGACTAAAACAGGAGCTATACCGGGCAACACAAAGGGTGGCACCCTTTTATCGAGCATGCTTCTTCGGAAACCATTCTATTACTTGTGTGATTCGATTTGGTGGCGCCACTTTTGATTGGGTTATTGTTCGAGGTGGGCGAAAGCTGCTGGCTTGCCGTCACCACCGGTCCGGGAGTGCAAACGGTGTATCCACCCTGGCATTGCCTCGCGTGCCGTGTCATCTCCTAATAGCGAGCCCATTACGATTTTGATTTTTAAAGATCCGACCGCGTTAAGGTTCACCATCCCCTTAACGCTATTTTCTATATGATTATACTTTACTAATTAGACATTATGGTATATAGCGTATGTTACTGGTTTAACGGATCCTTAAAGGATGACGATCCCAACATTCTTTAAGTTATTTGTACATTTCAGTAGATGTTTCACTCGAGTTATTCACTTAGATGAGAATGTTAGTCCTGACTCGGGTGTTTGTTTTATTTTCACTCGGATCAGCCTGAGTTTGCAGCTTAGAGGAGTTATTCTTGAAGACAAGGTGTTGGAGCTCTACCTGAAGTTCTTTTCTTAGTTTCTGTTTCATTCTGAACCTATATCATTTGGTTTGTATTAGAGATCTTCGTGTACCTGGATATCTGTTGTATTTGTTTAAACTCTGTCCTGTACCTGATTTGAAACTCTAGTTATTCAAGCTTATTTATTTGCTGAATATTAATTTACAATTTTAATACATAACGACGTAAATATTAATTTACAATTTTAATTTGTCGCAGCCGGAATCCAATAACTTAAGAGTTATCTGTTCACCGTCTGATCTGTGCTCTCCATCACTTCTGCTATCAAACATCTATGTCCGATAAAGGTGAGTAATCACTCACGACTGTCATTCAAATTTATAAGTGAATCTATTTTGATGAAATAACAACTGAACTGTTTTCCCGTATTGTAGGCATGCATGTAGAATTAAATGTTAAATGCATCATTTTCATCGAATAATTTATGTCATGCCATGTAGTATCATTCATGTAGTATCATTCATGCAGTATCACTTCATGTAGCGTTATATTGATAGCCTCTGATTTATTTCCATGTTGTGAGTAAATTCCCGAAAACCTTGTTGGGATTTGCGGGTTGAAATGATATACCCGTAAGTAAAAATTTTCGCGGATTGAAATGATACACGTCCGTATCACTTGACTATATAGGTAGAAACTTATATACGGACACCGTGGTTGAGAAAAATTTGATTTTGGAATTTTATATGGTCGATAAGTATTTGAAACCGAAACTTCTAAATATTGTTGGGACTTAATATGATGGTAAGTTTTAAACTTTATAAGTGACAAATTTTGAAACCTACTTAATCATTATTTTATAAATTATATTTTATTTTTCAAAAGCTTTTGCTCTAAAATGTTTAAATAATTATTTTCTTAAACTTTATATATATAGATACATGGAAATTTTGGAAGATTTAAAAATGGAAATTTGATAAATCATAACCGTACAATTCAAAACCGAGGAATCGGAGTTATATATATTTTTGTAAACGATTGAAATTGTAAATCGATTTTTTAAAACCAACCACGGTGTGAAAATATATCGATTGGTTGTTAAAGAGACCGAGATCGGATATTGTCTTATTGCCGGCCAATACCGAAAACCACTTTAACAACTGTGTACGCGGTGGAGATTCCAGAATGAAGTAGGATGGTGGCGACGTTCTCGTGGTATATTACGTGGACCTAACTCCCATGAGTTGGCATAAATGACTAAAACAGGAGCTATACCGGGCTACACAAAGGGTCGCACCCTTTTATCGAGCATGCTTCTTCGGAAACCATTCTATTACCTGTGTGATTCGATTTGGTGGTGCCACTTTTGATTGGGTTATTGTTCGAGGTGGGCGGAAGCTGTTGGCTTGCCGTCACCACCGGTCCGGGAGTGCAAACGGTGTATCCACCCTGGCATTGCCTCGCGTGCCGTGTCATCTCCTTATAGCGAGCCCATTACGATTTTGATTTTTAAAGATCCGACCGCGTTAAGGTTCACCATCCTCTTAACGCTATTTTCTATATGATTATACTTTACTAATTAGACATTATGGTATATAGCGTATGTTACTGGTTTAACGGATCCTTAAAGGATGACGATCCCAACATTCTTTAAGTTATTTGTACATTTCAGTAGATGTTTCACTCGAGTTATTCACTTAGATGAGAATGTTAGTCCTGACTCGGGTGTTTGTTTTATTTTCACTCGGATCAGCCTGAGTTTGCAGCTTAGAGGAGTTATTCTTGAAGACAAGGTGTTGGAGCTCTACCTGAAGTTCTTTTCTTAGTTTCTGTTTCATTCTGAACCTATATCATTTGGTTTGTATTAGAGATCTTCGTGTACCTGGATATCTGTTGTATTTGTTTAAACTCTGTCCTGTACCTGATTTGAAACTCTAGTTATTCAAGCTTATTTATTTGCTGAATATTTAAATTCTCTGTGTCTGTGATCTGTGAATTTTGTGATATGATTTTTATTTTACCCCTAAATTTTAATAACAACCCGTCATTTTGAATGATTTGAGTTCGACATGTGTGGCTTATTGTCAACTTAAATTGCTCAAAAGGGCAGGATGTTACATGTGGTATCAGAGCTGATGGTTTATAGGGTAGAAGCTCATTAGAGATAGGGTAGCAATACCCTAGAATGAGAAAAATCACATCACAGAATTCCTTTTACTCACAATGCATCTTACTTGCTAGAAATCTTCCATTGATTCGAAAATCTTTGATATCATCTTCATCTTTGTTCTAAACCCTATTCTTGAACTCCCCAGATGGCTAACAGAAGAGGCACTAGGGGAAGAGAAAACGCTCAACCTGTTCCTGCAGGTGCACCGGTCCCAGTAGTTGCCCCAGTCAAATTTACCACTTTGTGCAAGGAATATACCCAGCTAGGAGGAACCAAGTTCACAGGTTCTGAGGGTATTATCGAGGCCCAGCAATGGTTGGAAAATGTAGAAATGATATTTACCGGGCTCGAGATTAATGATGCCCAGAAACGCCAATTAGCGGCTTGGAAGTTGCAAGAAGCTGCTCGAGATTGGTGGAGATCCGTTACTGCCCAGGCGGTAGAAGCAAATATCACTTGGGATCAGTTTAGGTGACATCTAAAATTCGATCTTTATCCTTTTCCATTTTTTTTTCACATCTATTTCGAATCTAGCTTAAAATCTTGAGTTTTATCTAGGGATGCCTTTATCACCAAATGGGTGCCAGAAGCGGGAAAATCGAGTCTTTATCGAGCTTTCATGGACTTGGAGCAAGGCAACACGACTTTCGCAGAATACGAAAGGAAATTCAATGAGTTGTCTAAATATGGCCCCAACTTGATAGACACCCCGCTTAAGAAGAACGAAAAGTTTGTCAATGGTGCCCGTCCTGAGTACTACGACCGATTGATACAGAATGTGCATGGGACTTTTACTAGCTTGGTAGATATGGCCACCCGATTTGAGAACCCAACTTGTAAGTGTAAGCAGGCTGCCTCCACTCAGAGTTCGCTTAAAACCACTACTAGTCCAATGAAGAAGAAGGATAAGTTCCAGCAACAGAAGAAGAAGTGGCAACTTTCTCAAGGCATTGGTTTTACTCCTCAGAAACAAGCTATCGACATCTCCCACATCACATGCTTCAAATGTAACCAAAAAGGTCATTACTCAAACAGTTGTCCTTTTCCGACCGGAGCCGCTGTTCCTCCTCCACCCCAAGCAACCAGAAACAACCTTTGCCACATCTGCTTGCAACCAGGTCACTTCAAAAACAATTGTCCCACTCAGCAAAAAGGAAAGACTTCTGGAGTTTTCGCTGTGACTTCTTCCGACCCGACAACTGAGGATGCTCAAGGTACACTCCGTTGCACCTTCACTCTTTATTCTCATCCTGTTCGTGTTTTATTTGATACCGGAGCTTCCCATAGCTTCATTTCCACTGATTTATGCGATAAACTAAAGCACCTATTAAAACCCGAATATTCATCTGAGTCACTTTGCGTATCAAATCCCATTGGCGGTCCCGCCAATCTTAAAATGGTCTGTAAAGGAGTAAAACTCATATATGGCTTACATCTTTTCATTGGTGATTTTTATGTCCTTGGGTTCGATGCATTCGATATTTTACTCGGAGGTGACTGGCTGAGTAAATACGGTGCACATATCTCTTGTAAGGAGCGGATCGTTTCCTTAGTTGATGATGAGGGTGACCCCTTAATAATTGAAGGTCAAATGCCTCAAGATTTTGCAGGCAGTTTCATCTTTTCGCTTGATACTCATCCTAATGAACTTAATTCCACTCCTGTTGTTAAGAATTTTCCCGATGTATTTGGTGAAGTTATTTCTCTTCCTCCTCCACGGGAAATAGAATTCCGTATTGATCTAATTCCTGGAGCCCGACCTGTAGTCCTTCCTCCACGAAGGATGGCCCCGAAAGAAAGGGTAGAGTTAAAATGCCAAATCGAAGACTTATTTTCAAAGGGCTTAATCAGGCCAAGCTATTCTAAATGGGGAACAGCAGTAGTATTTGTCACTAAGTCTGATGGTTCCTTGAGGATGTGTGTGGATTATAGGGAACTGAACAAGCTTACTCTCAAAAACAGATACCCTATGCCACGCATTAATGATATATTCGATCAACTCTATGGAGCTAAAGTATTCTCCCAACTTGATCTTGCTACCGGTTTTCACCAACTCTGCATAGCTGAAGAGAGCATTCCCAAGACTGCTTTCCGGGCGGAGAATGGATTTTATGAATGGTTGGTCATGCCTTTTGGACTAACAAATGCACCCGCTTACTTCGTTGATCTCATGAATCGTGTCTTTCGATATGTCCTAAATAAATTTGTGCTGGTTTTCGTGGACGATATTCTCGTCTTCTCAAAATCCGAACAGGAACACGAAACACACTTCACTTATGTTCTTGATACCCTTAGAAAACATCAATTGAAGGCTAAATTCTCTAAGTGCCATTTCTGGAGGGATGAAGTACGATTTCTTGGACACATTGTTTCAGAAAATGGAGTTTCCGTCGATCCGCTTAAGGTCACTGCTATCAATGATTGGAAGTACCCTAAGACCCCTACTGACATCTGAAGTTTCTTAGGCTTAGCTGGTTACTATCGGAGATTCATTGAGAATTTCGCTAAGATTGCTGCTCCGCTTACGGCTCTGACTCGTAAGAATGTTAGATTTATCTGGAGTGATAAGTGTAAGGCTGCATTCAAGGAGTTAAAGGACAAGTTAACGTCTACCCCAGTTCTTACCGTCCCAAATGGGAGTGAGGGATTTACGGTATTTACTGATGCTAGCCGAGAAGGATTGGGAGCTGTGTTGATGCAGGAGGGAAGGGTGATTGCCTATGCTAGCCGACAGTTGAAGACCCACGAAGTGAATTATGCAGCCCATGATTTGGAATTACTTGCGGTAGTATTTGCCTTGAAGTTGTGGAGACATCATCTTTTGGGAACTAAGTTCGAACTCTTTACGGACCATAAATCGTTGAAGCATATTTTTAACCAAAAAGATTTGAATCAGAGACAAGTGAGATGGCTCGAATTCTTAGCAGCCTATGACCTAGACATCAACTATACTCCCGGGAAAGCAAATGTTGTTGCCGACGCTCTGAGTAGGAAGAAGTCGATACTCTGTGTGATTATGGTTACTCCATCTCTTATGGATCGCATAGCGGCTAAGCAGAACGAAGACCCGATGTTGGTAAAAATGAAGGCGAATGTTCGCAAGAGGAAGGGTGATAATCAAAGTGAAATGGATGCACAGATCGACAAAGATGGGATTTTAAGAATTAAAGATAGAATTTGTGTCCCGGATGTCGACAATTTAAGACAAGAGGTACTCAAGGAGAACCATCAATCGAGACTCTCAATCCATCCAGAAGTTTCGAAAATGTACCACGATATGAAGAGGCTATACTGGTGGAATGGTATGAAGCATGATATTTCTTCTTTCATTAGTAGATGTGCCACGTGTCAACAGGTTAAGGCTGATCACCAGAGAACCGTTGGATTATTGCAACCTCTTGAGATACCCAACTGGAAATGGGAGCAAGTTTCGATGGACTTTATCGATGGACTACCTCGAACGAGAAAGGGAAATGAGAGCATTTGGGTTATAGTGGATCGATTGACTAAATCTGCTCACTTCATTCCGGTCAAGTCGAACCGTACCGCTTCGAGTCTAGCTGAGATTTACATGAGGGAAATCGTCAGATTGCATGGAGTTCCAGTCAGTATTGTGTGTGATCGAGACCCAATCTTTACCAGCAAGTTTTGGAAATCATTCCAAGAAACTTTAGGTACACGACTGAACTTGAGCACCGCCTATCACCCTCAGACCGATGGACAAACAGAGAGGGTGAATCAGATTCTAGAAGACCTTCTTCGTGCCTGCATTCTTGACTATGGTGGTTCTTGGGAAGACCATCTTCACCTCGTTGAGTTCACTTACAATAATAGTTATCAGGTATGATCTAATTCGAATTTCAGCTTATTCGAAATACAATTCGGTAATTTTCTATCCTTGAATTTAGGCTAGCATCAAAACATTCCCTTTTGCTGCTCTGTACGGACGACCGTGCAAATCCCCATCATGTTGGATTGGATCGGGAGATCGATTGGTTCTTGGGCCCGATTTGATCCTTGAAGCTTCCAAAAGGGTCGAGGATATTCGAACGAAAATGAGAATTGCCCAGGATAGGCAGAAGAAATACGCGGATAGGAGAAGAAGGAAGTTGGAGTTTGCCATAGGAGATCAAGTGTTTCTCAAGATTTCACCGCTTAAGAACGTCATCCGATTCAGTCGGAGATGGAAGCTAGCTCCCAGGTTCATGGGCCCTTTCCGTATCATTGAAAGAGTTGGTTCTTTGGCCTACCGTTTGGATTTACCAGAGAAACTTGCTAAGGTTCACAATGTGTTTCACGTATCTCATCTTCGTAGATATCTTCACGATCCATCGCTGCATGTCCAACCTGCATTGCTACAGAATCTCGATGTTGAACCCAATCTAACCGTAGAGAGAAAGTCACTTCGTATTATCGATAAGGACACGAAGCAACTCAGGAGAAAATCTGTTAACCTTGTAAAAATCCAATGGAGCAATGATGATCGTGACTGCACTTGGGAAACCGAGGACAATATTCGTGCTTCAAACCCCGAACTATTTGAATAGGTATGTCATTATAACCTTCTCTATTTTGATCTGATTCTTCCTTTGATACACTTTCCTTTGGCTTCGTTCTTTTCGAGGACGAAAAGCTTTGAGTGGGGGAGATTGTAATGACCTGAGAAATTTACTGGTAATAAATTGGATTCCTGCGGAAATTAACGACAAACTGGAAACTAAAATCTTAATAACATAAGAGTTTGTTGTAGATACCTAGATGGTTGGAATAAAAGAACTTTTAATAAAATAACCTACTAAATTTGGGCGTAACGTATTTTGGAAATTAGTTGCATAAACTCTTATTTTTGGAATGTCGTTATTTTATGTCGTAAATTTTAAGAGAAATCTGCATACATGAAGAATATATATATAAAATAAAGTCTGTTGAAGATTTCCGGTAACGTTAACGTAATTAAATTCATTTTTATATGGTACAATTAGCGGTGTCAGGGACCGCAAATTTCGTAAATTGAATATTTATTGGAAAGAACAAACATGATTTTTCTGTATATTATTAGACTCGTGCTGACAAGATGAGCGCAACGATACCTTATTTGCTGAATTTGGAGGTCCGATGTGGGAGTTACGCGTTGTTTTGTGTGTATTGGGGTCCGTATATAAATTTATTAACTGCCGTTATAAACTGAAGTTAATTGATTTAATTCAAAATTTAAAATTTCCTAAACATGTTAACAGCCGCAGCCTAGAAAAAGTAAATTTATACGTTACACAGTTTGATACGTTACACAATTTATGGCACGTTAAAAATATGAACCGGTTACTTCTCCTCCCTGATATCACTCCCGCAAAAATCAAAACTAGTATATTTAGAGGAGGCTTCATCATTCTTTCTTCGCCCCTTCAAAATATACTTCAGCCGATCCAACAAATCCAAAAAAAAAGGAGAAAAAGAGAAAAAAAAAACACAACCGATCCACTTCTTCAAACCCATCCCTCTTCGCCCTGTATCCGCCGCCACGACAGCCCCTACCGCCGCGCCATGCCCAGCTGCCATCCAGGAAATCCCGACCCCACTGGAACAATCACCTACCCCAGCCGCAACGTCCTGCCCCTCCCTCTGCGTCAGCCGCCGCCTACGCCACACCACTTCAACTGTGCGGTGAGTTCCGTTTGTGTTTTTTTTCTCTTTTTCTTTTCTTCTCCCGGGTGCATGCGTTCTATATATATATATATATATATATATATATATATATATATATATATATATATATAAAGAGATGAGAAGATGAAAATTGTAGACAGTGGAACCATGAGCTTATGCATCTCTGAGCCTTGTGCTGTACAAACTAAAATTTGTTTTTCTTCTTCTTTACCTGTTGCGTGCGTCCTTTAAAAAAAAGTTTTTTTTTTTTGAAAGTGAAATTGTGCCGAGCCTGCATGCCTGAGCCTGTGCGTTTTGATGAAAGGCTGCCTATATCTTTTGTTTGCTTGATTCTTGTTGCTCCACTGCCTGTTGCGTGAGCATAAAATATATATATATATATATATATATATATATATATATATATATATATATATATATATAATAAAGTGATACAAGCCGCATGCAAACATTTATATGTTTGATACAGTGAGTTTTGTTTCTTCCAAGTTACGTACACTTTGAATTTTTTTTGTGGTTTTGTTTTGTTTATGAAACCTGAGGCTTGCAAATGAAGGTGATGTATAAATTAAAGGAAACTAGTAGGATGTAATACAAGCCCGCACGTGCATGGCTCTACATGCAAAGTCTGAGTATATTTGGTGCATGCGACTTATATATTGAAAATTTGGATACAGTGATTTTTTTTTGTAGTTGCGTGCGTTCTAAAAAAAAAGGGAAATAAAAGATTGTAGGTCTAAAATCAATGAAAGTAACGTATGCCATATACTGTGAGTTGACAAATTTTGCTGTAAAGTATTGATATGTATTTTAGTTACAAGTTTATAAACCTATACACACATTGGTCGTTAATGCACTGACTTTAAGTAAAGTTGTGAGCTCTCCTCTCGTAGTTAAAGTAATGACTTGCCTGCATGTATAGGAAAGAAAAAGGAAAGGGGATAACCGTAAGCATGAAATGTAAAAATTGTATATACTTAGTCCGTATATATATAACTGATTTTAGTGACAACCCAAATTTTAAATATATTTTTTTCTTTTTCTTCGGAAATACATAACGACGTAAATATTAATTTACAATTTTAATAAGTTTGTCGCAGTCGGAATCCAATAACTTAAGAGTTATCCGTTCACCGTCTGATCTGTGCTCTCCATCACTTCTGCTATCAAACATCTCTGTCCGACAAAGGTGAGTAATCACTCACGACTGTCATTCAAATTTATAAGTGAATCTATTTTAATGAAATAACAACTGAACTGTTTTCCCGTATTGTAGGCATGCATGTAGAATTAAATGTTAAATGCATCATTTTCATCGAATAATTTATGTCATGCCATGTAGTATCATTCATGTAGTATCATTCATGCAGTATCACTTCATGTAGCGTTATGTTGATAGCCTCTGATTTATTTCCATGTTGTGAGTAAATTCCCGAAAACCTTGTTGGGATTTGCGGGTTGAAATGATATACCCGTAAGTAAAAAAATTCGCGGATTGAAATGATACACATCCGTATCACTTGACTACAGGTAGAAACTTATATATGGACACCGTGGTTAAGAAAAATTTGATTTTGGAATTTTATATGGTCGATAAGTATTTGAAACCGAAACTTCTAAATATTGTTGGGACTTAATATGATGGTAAGTTTTAAACTTTATAAGTGACAAATTTTGAAACCTACTTAATCATTATTTTATAAATTATATTTTATTTTTCAAAAGCTTTTGCTCTAAAATGTTTAAATAATTATTTTCTTAAACTTTATATATATAGATACATGGAAATTTTGGAAGATTTAAAAATGGAAATTTGATAAATCATAACCGTACAATTCAAAACCGAGGAATCGGAGTTATATATATTTTTGTAAATGATTGAAATTGTAAATCGATTTTTTAAAACCAACCACGGTGTGAAAATATATCGATTGGTTGTTAAAGAGACCGGGATCGGATATTGTCTTATTGCCGGCCAATACCGAAAACCACTTTAACAACTGTGTACGCGGTGGAGATTCCAGAATGAAGTAGGATGGTGGCGACGTTCTCGTGGTATATTACGTGGACCTAACTCCCATGAGTTGGCATAAATGACTAAAACAGGAGCTATACCGGGCAACACAAAGGGTGGCACCCTTTTATCGAGCATGCTTCTTCGGAAACCATTCTATTACTTGTGTGATTCGATTTGGTGGCGCCACTTTTGATTGGGTTATTGTTCGAGGTGGGCGAAAGCTGCTGGCTTGCCGTCACCACCGGTCCGGGAGTGCAAACGGTGTATCCACCCTGGCATTGCCTCGCGTGCCGTGTCATCTCCTAATAGCGAGCCCATTACGATTTTGATTTTTAAAGATCCGACCGCGTTAAGGTTCACCATCCCCTTAACGCTATTTTCTATATGATTATACTTTACTGATTAGACATTATGGTATATAGCGTATGTTACTGGTTTAACGGATCCTTAAAGGATGACGATCCCAACATTCTTTAAGTTATTTGTACATTTCAGTAGATGTTTCACTTGAGTTATTCACTTAGATGAGAATGTTAGTCCTGACTCGGGTGTTTGTTTTATTTTCACTCAGGTCAACCTGAGTTTGCAGCTTAGAGGAGTTATTCTTGAAGACAAGGTGTTGGAGCTCTACCTGAAGTTCTTTTCTTAGTTTCTGTTTCATTCTGAACCTATATCATTTGGTTTGTATTAGAGATCTTCATGTACCTGGATATCTGTTGTATTTGTTTAAACTCTGTCCTGTACCTGATTTGAAACTCTGGTTATTCTAGCTTATTTATTTGCTGAATATTTAAATTCTCTATGTCTGTGATCTGTGAATTTTGTGATATGATTTTTATTTTACCCCGAAATTTTAATAACAACCCGTCATTTTGAATGATTTGAGTTCGACATGTGTGGCTTATTGTCAACTTAAATTGCTCAAAAGGGCAGGATGTTACATTAATATTTGTTTCAGATTCAATCTTTACATTTTCCTTTCAAAAATTCCAATTCCAACTTCATTTCAAAACTTATTCTTTATTCGAATAAAATCATTATTTTATTTTTAAATCAAATTATTGACCAATCGGATTTATTTAATTCTCTATCCTAAGTCAAATTCATTTGGGTATTTATCATTTCAACCCGATTCCAATTCAATACAAAATCAAAGTATAATAAAGGAAACTTGCATTGTGATAACTGGGATGGTGTCAAAGTAAATAAACAAGCAATAGCAACAATTAATAGCAATCCAATTAATTCAAATAATCCCGAAATAATCGTACTAATTCGCATTGTTATTTGTACGAATTAATATAATTATTTCTAGAATCTACACTATCATTTCATGTAGATTAAAGATTATTACACAAATTATTTATACGGTTCTTCACTTGTCATTTTTATTCAATTTCAAACTACATCAATTTATACAACATACATTTAAATGGTTCAAGGTGTCGTTAACACTATTTCTACGTGTCAATTTATTTAACATTAAAAGGGGTCATATTATACAAATTTAACTAATCAACTACAACACATATCAATTTCAAATTGTTAACTATTCTACGTTAATTTCAATTTCACTTTATTTATCACTTAATACATTAACAATTTAACGTCCAATTACAACCTCAAACCATCAATCATTTATCAACCTAACTGAATTATCATTGCATAAATAACAGATAACGGTGTCAGATGTCAAAGGTGAACCGATACATAAATAACAGTACAATAAATAACAGCAGCAAATTTCAATTGTCATTTCAATTGAAATCAGATTTAATAAATAAAGAATATTAATCGTGAGTGATTGCTCACCTTTCGAAGCTAGAGAATACAGAAGATGACACGGATACGCACACTGATACGGACACTGAAACTTGAATGATGAATTGAAGCAAAGCAAAATCGACGCGTATTCAACGATCAAGCTGATAATATGCATAGATGGAGCAAATCAGAACGAGGTTGATGAAGATAATTAGTATAAGAGAACCTATATAACCATATATGACTATATATAAAAAAATCATATTCTAAATTCAATGCAAATAATTTTATTTTATTTTTGTTTAAAATAAAACACATACGAAAAAAATATCAAACGTATATTTTCATTATCAATATTTGAAAGAAATACATAATTAAGTCAAATATCTTATACACAGTACTATACGTGTCTTACACCGCTCTATAATATAATATATATATATATACTATATCAAAATATAAGGTACAGCTCTTTTTTTTTACATTATAACCTTAGTACAACAATATCAGTGAGTGCGACTAACAGTTTGTATAAATGCTAACAGAACATATATTTGTATTGGAAATATATCTATATATTATAACATCAGCATATATAAATCTTTAAACAAATACCATTTTAAACAACAACAAAACAAAAAGTCTGAATCAATCTATATTTAAAATATATATATATAAATAATAAAATTAAGGTAAATCAATACCAGTCTATATTAAACATGCAGACTGTAAAGTACCCAGGTATACTTAGCCAAATATGCAGACCAAATAAAATTCACATATATAAACTGACTGTATATGAATTATACTTACAGCCTTATATTCGAAATAGATAGTCGAGTTTAATACATATTTTTGCATACACCAACCGAACAGTTTATATGCATAAAATTTACATATTTATTTTTAAAACTCCATAATGCACATTTTCAATAAAATATGACACGTATATATTTATACTTTGTATGTGCCGAAACCATTATGTATACTATATTTGAGTATCGAAGCATATATAGGTGTATACACTACATTACTTACACTGTCATGTAAAGGATTTCTAGGGTCTTATAAGCTAACCCAAAAACTGTTATATATAATTAAATATCAACAAACTTGTTATGTACATGCTTTACATTGATCAGTATCTTGATAATAATATATTCATAATAATCAGATTTTAAGAATAGCTAAAGAAAGGGAACTCACGATAAGCAAAGGAAGGTGGCTAAGAGGTGGGGAGGAGCGAGGCTTGCATGTTTTCCGTGAGGTGCGGTGGTGGCGTGGATCTGGTCGGTGGTGGTCTCGGGAGAAGGCGGAAGAGGTGGCCATGGAAAGGTCTGCGGATGGTGATGGAGGTCGATCTTCGTTGTACCGGGTGGCGTTCATGCGAAGGTGGGCTAGGGGATCTCGGCGCTCGGGTTTGTAGGGTGGAGCGGCTGCCGACGTGTTGCGGTTCGTTTGAGAGGGTGGGTTCGGCTAAGGCGGTGAAAGGTGGATCCAGATTGATGCTGCTTTGGTTAGGCAGTGGTCGACATAGACTTGAGGTGACGAGTTGGGAGGTTGGCGTCGGTTTCAAGGTTGGGCATACGCAACATACATGATTTCGTGGGCTTCAGGATGAGCATGCAAAGGTTTTGTGCATGGATGGCAAGCTCGGGTCCTGTTGAGGTGGCAGGCGAAGACGCTCGGCTGTGGAAGGGATGGGTCGACACGGATTTGGTTGCACACACGGCAAGAGAGGAGGACATCTTGGGTGGTACGATGAAGGCAAACCCAAGCTAGAAGGAGCCGAGCAAATTTAGCTTCAGGCAACAAAGAAGAAGAAATGCCGTTCAATGAAGTATAAGTTTATATATAACACATTTTATTTTTCCACAAAAGAAAGAGTGGACAGAAGAGAAAGGGTAGAAAACGAAGCATCAATTTATTTAATGAATATAGGGAATGACAGAGCGCAGTTGAAAGATAAAATGGCAGAAAGGCAAGCTGAGTTTCCAAACAAAAGTGATGAGACGCTTCAGGAACCGAAGATACAGCTAATACATAGGGAACAATGAAAGTCACTTATCTTAAATCCTACAAATATTAAAGTAACGGCTATTGATTTATGTGAAATGGCTCAAGAGAACGAAGGCGCAAACCGGTTATCGATACGGTTAATCGTCTCGTAGATTAGCCGCGAACCGGACACCGAAACACAGAAGTGAATATACCATGGTGACCAGCGCAATGAGATAGTTAAAACGGCATACAGATATCGGTAATTGGATTGAATTATAAAAATTCGAAATTTTATAATAGCGGAAAATGCATGAAATCGCAGAAAATTAAGATCGACGAAGCCAAAGATGTCCGAATTTGAAAAAACGACAAACTGACATCTTGCTCAGAAGATGCTTTAGAATTTTTCTATGTAAAAATATTTAGGTTTCGAAAACGTTTTATTTTCATCGCTTTTTAACTGATTAAATTGAAGTAAATTTACGCACGAAATAAACATTCATATTTTCGGACGAAAATTTACCAGTTGCTATGTTTAATCAGACGCATTCCAAATATCAAATTTATATTTCAAAACTTTATTGTTTAAAATCCCACAAAATTTCAATTAATACGTTATTAAAACCGGTTAAATTTACCGGTCGTTACAGAGCGTGTCAGTGGGTTGTGGTTGTTGTGTTGCTGGGTATTAGCTCGGGAAATAAGGTAGATGGCTCGAGGAAATACTCGTGTATTTTTTGTTGTGGCTCGAGTAGTTTTGGGGTCATATTTATGTTGGGTTTAACTATTGTGTTTAATAGTTTTTTTAAAGTTTTAACTAAACAGTTTTTTAAAAAAAAATTAAAGTCAAATTGTTTTTAAGAAAAGAAAAGGAGATGTACTTTGTATTTGAATTCCAGTATACATGGATTGGACCCAAACTAAAATGTTCAACCAAATTTTCAATTTAAAATAAAGTAAGTTTTAGAACTTAAAATAATTAAGCTAAAGTTATTTCTAGAAACTTATTTCTTTAAATTAAATTGTTTTTAAATAAATTTGTATGAATGTTTAAAATGTTTTAAGTTAAAAACCTTAATGTTATTTTCAAAACTTATTTTGAAATATAAAAGGGAATTTTAAGGAAATGATTTTTGAAATTAGTTAGTGAATAATGATTTATTAATTAACAATTAAGTTTTAAATAAATTGATTAAGTAAGGAATTGTTAATTGATAATTAAGGGTAAGTAATTGATGATTACTTTATTTCTTAAACTAGTTAATGAATTAAGTAAAGTAAAATTTCAAGGTTTATTTAAGATAATGTTTTATCTTAAATGATAATTAAGTGTTAATGATTTGTAATTAATTAAGTTGATTAAGAATTTTAAGTTTAATTTATTTATTTAATTAATTATTTTGAAGAATTAATTAAGTAATTAATTAAGGATGATTATTAATTTAATTAACTAATATTTATGATGATTTAATTAATGACTAATGATTAATTAAATTTTAATTATTAATTAATTAAGTGATTAAACTAGTAATTAAGTTTTAATTTGGGTTTCTTAATTAATAATTAAAAGGGTTATTAATCTATAATACAAGTTAATTAAGAATTAATTAACTATTATTAAAGGTTAATTAATTGTAATTAAGGATTAATTAATTATATTTATGGATTAATTAATTTGTAATTAAGGTTGTTAATTAATAATTAAGTTTTATTAACTATTGATTAAGAGATGATTAATTAGTTAATTAAGATTAATTAATTATAAAAGTAATTAGTGATTAATTACTTTGTATTAAAGGATTGATTAATAATTAAGGTTTATTAATTGATAATTGAAGATAATTAATCTGTTAATTGAAAATTAATTTAGCTAAAGAGTAATTAGGGGATGAATTACTCGATTATAATTGATGAGATAAGTGTGATCAAGTTAGTTAATTAATTTGTTAATTAATTAAGAATAGTCACTTGATAAATGATTAAGTATGTTTGCTTAATAAGTTTTGATAAGAGTAATTACTTAAGAGATGTAATTGATGAATAAACTACAGGGGTAACTGAGATAAGTGAAATTGCTTATTGGGAAGTAATTTTAAATGGATAAATTACTTGGTAAAGTAATTAAGGGTTTATTACTTGGTGTAATAAATCAAATAATTTATAAAAGTAACTTAAAGTAATTAAGAATAATTAATTACTGTTTATATTTATTAAAGTTGATTAATTGAAAATAATTAATTAAGCATGATTAATTAACATAATTAATTAAGGAATAATGTAATTAATTATAGTTAATTAATAGAAGTAATTAATTAAGGTTCATTAATTGATATGATTAATGAGAATAATGAAGGATTAATTACTTGATTTAGAGTTAATTAATCAAGGTTGATTAATTAAGATGATGATTAATTAATTGGTTTAATTAATGTTTATTTAAGAAAGATTTATTGTGATGAAGGTAATTAATTTAATTAATTTTAAATTAATTAAGAGATGAAGTAATTAATTTAAGTCACTTTAAATTAATTAGAAATAGAGATAGTTAATTTAATTCATTTTAAATTAATTATGTTGTGATTAAGTAAATCATTGCTTATGTATGAATTGGTGACATTGATTGTCTTGAATGGACGTAATCTCATAAATGAGATAAATAATGTTGTGTGGTATGAATGCTTGGTTGCATTATGATGGTACTATAGATTATCTATTGTGATGATGATATGGATTACCTATTTTGTTATGGATCATCTGTTTATTTTGATAATGTGATTATCAATTATGACTTGTGAATTATCTATCTGTGTGTATATAGATAGTTGAATTTAATTTTTAACCTTAAAAACAACTTGGACCTAAAAGATACGTTTTGGATTTCGATGAGACCGGGATCGGGTTTCCATATTTGGATATCTTAAAAACCACATCGATCCAAATTTACGATAGGTCGTGAATCTCTTGTGAAGAGTGAAGACCCGAGGTGTAAGAATTATTCGTCAGTATAACTCTGATGGTGATTCTATGATGAGTTTGACGAGTAGTACTTTCAGATTCGAGATGAAGGTTCAGAGTGCAAGGGTTATTGTCGTTAACTCTGAGGGTGATTCCAAAATGAGTGTAATGAGGTAATACCTTCGGTTTCGTTCGAACCCGGAACGAACTTGTATGGATTGAATGCTTTCATAACATCGTCAGGTGGACAATGAGCATTCTAAGTGATGTGTTCACTAAAGGTAATCGTAGCCTCAAGCCTCATCAACCGGGAAAGGCTAAAGCAGGGGAGGTGCAGCAAGGCTTCATAGGTATCCCCCACTTGAGAGTGAGATTTACCCCTGTCTAGAGGTTCCTTTATTTCGGTTGTGTGGGCGGTTGAATAGCTACATCCACTGGGGTTGTCTTATTCAGAACTGTTCAGTAAGGAATGGTTCCGGTTTTGTGTTGCATGGGAGCGGGCGTACTCCTCGGTACGATGATCTAGGCCACGTACTGTGATGGGCGGTGCCCCAGTAGCTCTGCCATTGTTTGGAACCCAAATTCCAATAAGTGCCATCGGATTTGATTGTATTACCCACTTTTATGGCTAGTAGATGGAATTTAATAATGTAACAATTTCGGGTATTTCATATTTATTTGAAAACCCTAGACCTATTATAATATCATTGAATTTCCTATCAAATATTTGGTTAGCGTAAGGTAAACACTTTTCTATGTTTATGTGTGGGAAGTCTTACGTGATACTTTTTCTTTCAAAAGGTTTTTAAAGTTAAGCAACTTTAACCATTTACTCACACCAGACACATGTCTGACCCGGAGTATATTCTGTTTTTCTTAAACTCCTGGGTACTTAAATTTTTTACGAGTAGCCAGGGGAATTTAGGTTGGTTTGACGAATTCTGGAGGGACAATGGAGCAGGTGGCTTCTGCGTATAGCTATGTAGTATTCCGCCGTGTGTTCTCTGAGTCATTTGTCTTTGTGTTGTGTTGAGTTGTATAACTAGATAGGTGTTTATAACTGTCTAGTATGTGTTGTTTTAGCTGTGTATCTCTGATATACATAATACTATGTAATATATTAAGTGATTAATATAATTTATTCGTTCCGCTGTTTAGATTCTGATGTTGTTCTTTCTTCTTCTCTGTCTTTTCTCTTTTCTATCCCCTTTCTTTCTTAAAAATGATGCGATTTTCTGTGGTAAGAAAGTCGGGTCGTTTCACATGACACTCCAGTTACCTCTATAAAGTACCACGAAGGTAAAGATAACAGACTGCTGGCCTAGATGACACAAGGGGTAAACACGCACATAAGGGTAGCATGAAGCTATATAATATAGTGTTACGGATCTGGGGAGCGACCCTACGATCAGGCCGCTAAGGTGGATTCTAGACATCTCGTCCTCTCAAACAAACATAATTAGGAGTACATCGTGATAATGGCATATAGAACTAATACATCTAGACCCGAAGTCTTACTAACTATAGGCCCAAAGCCATATATCACTATGCAACACCTCACATTATTGAATCCATTCTCGTTATGTTAGTGTCATCTACTTACAATGAATAACCGAATAAATATCATAATAACATCCAATACGAGTACATGATACTCAAACATTTATTCACTGCTTATAAATTCCACTCAAACCAGGTTGAGTATTCTATATAATGAGTCCAAAGAATAATTGGAGAAATATTATCGAATGTCTCATCCCAAATGGTATTGTAACTTTGTTTATTCAGATTTCTCGTCACACAGAACAAATTCAATAAAAGCACAAAGAGGATGACGTCACTGTATCGTATTAAAATTATTAATCAAATCACATCAACGGTGAATCACTCATATCATTATTATTCAGTAAAAGAAAAAGAAATATCAAAATAGATTATTCAAATAAATATAAAATAATTAAAATAATACTTAATAATATATTATACTATAATATAACAAAATATATACTAAGAGGTGGTTAATAAATTCATATTCCAAAATAATTCAAATAATTATCTAAATACAATATAAATTAATATTTATAATAAGTAATAATTTCTTAGTCATATGTAAAATTATTCAATTCTTAAATATTTACTAAAACATTAGATTACACATTTCAAATTAATATCTAAAATTAATCATTAAATGAACCTTTACTAATAACATTAGAACTTAATTCTTTCACTTTATGTTCACTAAATAGTTGCAAAGTTAAACATTACATATTGAAATTATACTAGAATTTAATATGATTAGATATTATTTTAAATAATTATAGGTATTCAAATTAATTTAGTTTGTTAACAATAAACTAATATATTATCAAAACTTACAATCTATTTTATTAAGATCTCATAAATGTTCATATTTCCATAAAATGTCTATTAAGTAAAAATTCATGTTTTATTCCAATTCATGTTTTGTTTCTATAAGAAGTTTAGTTATCAATATCATGGACCAACACATACTAAAATTTGCAATATACTTCGCTACAACACTAATAATATAAAAACAACACCTACCCTTACTCATGATTATACACACACATCAACACGTACATGCACACAACACATTAACCTAAACACACACAACACACATTTATATATGTACAACACACCCATATATATACACACACTAGCCATGCACGCATCACAACACATAAAGAAATGAACACACACACACACACTCATAAGAAAAGCACCCATTCACCTGGCCATGCACACTTACACACACATATGGATATACACAGACTCCTACTAATAATCTATACACCAGCAATATCATATCACAAACATGACATACGCACCAGTACCCAGTAAGAGACAGCCACTTTACATATTTAACACACATGCAACGTACATACATACAAACATACATACACACACAAATGCATAACAGCTCTCCACCAGAACACATACATGCATAACTCTTACACCACTGTAGTGGCATGACACAATACTCACCCTATCGTACAACACCCAAAACCCCATTCATGAACACTACATCTAAACACAGCACAAAGCTGCATACCTAGAAAGATTTAAACTAATTCATATAAATGGTTCATTCATCAATATATACAAAAGCGAAAACAAGTATTTTGACATAGATATGAAAGAATAATCTCACCTGAGAACCATATATTCTCTTCTTTAATCCGAACATGTGCATAAATATTTTACTTCCCATATGGATGTACAAAGATGTGAAGAGTCAATCCTTGAATTTAATTGTTTTTACTTAAGTTTTCTAAAGTTTGAGAGTCGAGGGAGTTTCTGTTGTTATTTTTTCTTTCGCAAGCTTAGGATGAAGGTTGTAGATAGTAGGACGCTTGCTTGAAAAAATATGTATAGAGGAGATAACCCATTACAAAATGCTTCAACCCAAATGATGAAATGAAAATCAGATAGTACGAGTACTAAAAGAAAATAAAAGAGGTATCTAGAATTTGATTTGGGCTTGGGGTTATTTGACTTGGGCCTATAATATAATAATGCATGAATATAACTTATATAAATTTTCTTTTATCTTTTAAAAATAAATTCTATTAAACTAAACTAAATTCAAATTCCTATTTCATTATTTTAATTTATTTTATTGAAAAAATTAATTTCGACATTTTCTTTAACTTATTCCAATTTAAATTTAAATAATTCAAATTCCAAATTCTAAAATCCATTCCTTTACCAAACAAGTACTATATTTAAATTATATCACTTCTATAAAGTTTTTTCCCTATATTTTTACATTTCAAAAATTAAATATCATTTTTTCATAACTTAAATCCTTTTATTAAATAGTTTCAAAACTAGCTAGTTTATCGAATAAATTACCAAATTCTGACTTAATTATATAAATTTCTGTTTTTAACATTAATTAATTATTATTAAAAAATCAGATTGTTACATAGTAGGTGGTGTGATATTAATATGGCCAAATTAATTGCTTATACGGTACTAATAAAATCTAGTTAACTTTATTAAGTGTTACCTAATAGTGACAATTATTTATACATATTCTCTTCGTCAAAATTGTATCACTTTGGAGTTATGAAATTTGGAAATGGCCAAAATTTAAATATTTTCCACACTCAACTCTATAGTCTAAATACAAAGTCCTTGGTTCATTAGTAAAAATTATTATTAACCAAATTACCATGGCCAGAGATTTTGACTTTGAATTGAGTTTAGTTGACCGTGATACTAACCCCATATAAATGAAAAGACTAATCCTTTCTCGAATAGTATTCCACTTCCAATACTTCCACTCGACCCAACTATAGTCGCCGTGTGGTCACCGTACCATAATTTAACTATAATCAAAGTGGAGCTTTCGCATTGAAGATCAACAGTATTCTCAAGTCAAGAGAACTGTATAAAATAGTCACATCGATATTTTTTGTTTGTCCCTAGTATATTAATCATCAGAAAACTATTGAATGAGTCATCCCATAGTTATCCGATAACTATCAATACATAAGCAGTTGGTGCCCCCAATAGCCATGAGTAATACACTATCCAATATTTGAAGAGCGTTATATACTCTAGTCTCAACAAATGTATCAATATCCATTCTCGATGCATTTTGACCATGAATATTTAAAATGATGTGTTTATTATATTGTGATACGATACTCATGGTTACAGCTATTTTTAACTATTATCACAAACACACTATTTATGGATTTTATGATAAATACATTTTAGTTGAACATTTAATTATATATAAGACTTTACAATAAATATATAATAGAAAGAAAACAATTTTATTACGAACGAGAATTGATTACAGAGTTATTAATTTACAACAAATTACAATATTACTCCTAGGGCATACCCCTAAAATTTATCAATCTTCCACTTGCATTTGGTGCCAATTATGAAATCTCAATCTATCCTTTCAATCAGCTTCTCCAAATTCAACCTAAGCGGACCCTTTATGAATGGATTTGCTATGTTTCTCTTGGTATCTACCCTCTGTATCACGACCTCTTTCTTCTCAACGAATTCGCTGACGAGATGGAATTTGTGAATAATATGACATGAATTCTATCGTAATTCGAGTTCTTTAGGGCCTGTATCGCGACATTGTTGTCAAGAAGCAATGCCATCGAATTCTCGGGTATTGGGAATCACTTCGAGCTCATTTAAAAAAATTTGCATCTATAATGCTTCTTTAGCTGCTTCATTGAGAGCGATGTATTCGGCCTCCATCGTCGAATCAAATACTATTTCTTGTTTGGAACTTTTCCAACTAATGACACTGCTGTTAAGTGTAAGATATAACCAAAGAATGGTTTACTATCATCAACGACTCTGAAAGCTAGAGTAAGTATATCCTTTCAAAAGGAGGTCTCCACTCCCGGATATGAGGAATAAGTTCTAATTATTTCTTAAATACTTCAGTGTACATTTTATAACTGTCCAATGTTTTTCTTCAATATTAGACTAGTATTGACTTACGCATCCTAAAGCGTATGCTACATTTGATATAGTACATATCATAACATACATAGTGGATCTTATGGCTAATGCATAGGGGATCCTTTCCATACACTCTTTCTCTTTATCTGTGCAAGAAGCGTCATGATGTAGCATCCCATATCTAGAGGACTAAAGCTAAGCGCTACAAATGCTGCAGTCATCTATAGTATTAACTTCCGACGACTAAACACGGCTATGTTAATGGTATCTATAATATCAGAAGCACTTGAATATGAAACAAATCACAGATTTCAAAACAACACTTTTCCATTACATTTCAAAACAGATGTTCCATATTCAAATTACACAATCCCAAACGTTTCACAAGCAATGATAAAATATACTTATTACAATTACGCCAAGAGCGGCATATGAAGATGCACCGTTGGATTATCAGAGTCATATAGTCATAATTGACTTAATATATACGCAGTGGAACAAACACAAAATAAAGAATTGTGACTCCTAGGTAGCTATCCCTTAGCCTCCTGCTCGCCTCTAGTAGCTTTATTCGTCATCTTACTAAAACCTAAAAGAACCTAAACGCTTAACCTACTCATATTAATTTTGAGCACCCAAGAGTTTAAAGGGAAAACATAACTCTTCGAGTCAGCCATAATGCCTAGTGCGAAAAATACTATACATCTCGGTTATTTGATATTAAGTGTAACATCCCGCCTTTTCGCACACTTTAAACCGACACACGTGCCAATTCAAAGAATACGCAAGGGCGGATTGTTATGGGGTAAATAAGAAAAACAGAGAAGAAATAAAGCAAAATAGAATCTCACAGCGGAAGGATAAGATATAATAATCAATATACAGTTCATGATAACTGTTTACAAAATATTTATTTTACTTATACAATGATTATCAGAGTTACACATACCAATACAATCAATGCAGTGGAAATTTAGAGTGTGGAGCAATACTATAAATAATATAATACGGATTCTTCATCTTCGTCCTCCAAAGCTAAAATCTTCGATCCTGAAACGCTCGGACTGACCCGAGCGAATTTGAAAAGACAAAAACACTCGAGTCAGACTAAAAGATCTTATGTGAGTTAAATTAACAGAAATAAATATGAGTACAGTAACTCAAGAGATGTTCGGGATTTACATCTCCTAAGGATCCGTTAAACTATTTACTATGTAGTATATTGCGCTATTATAATAGTGTCTATTTATAAAATAAACTTACTTTTTAATAGCGTTAAGGGGTTACCCATATAGCCCTTAACACAAATAATGCCAATAGTCTATACAGTACCGTAATACCTCCTGATCGGGAAGCTACCAGAGGATACTCCATAGGTACGACACAAATAGAAACTCGTAGTAAAGGCTCGGTATGGTAGGTGACACGGCACAACTAGGCAATGCCAGGGTAGATATACCAATTGCTATCCAGGCTGGTGGAAACGCGTAGCCGCAGTTACCGCCCACCTCGGACTAACTCCCCAAAATCAAAATATAGAAGTGGCCACTGAATCAATCCAAAATCAAAGTATAATATCGAAGAGGAGGGTCCGATCAGAGGAATGACCTTATTGGCCTGAGAATCGCTCCTGTTTTAGCCACCTTATGCCAACTCACGGGAGTCGGGTCCACGTATTTACCTTACAGGAAACGTCGCCACCACCTACTTCATTCTGGAATCTCCACCGCGTACACGGTTAGTCAAAGTGGTTTTCGGTATCGACAGAGAGTATGTCCATATCCGATCCCGGTCTCTTTGCCAACCCATCGTTATTATAACACCACGGTCATTTAAAAATAGTTTAAACTTTAAAACCAGAATAAACATTTCCATTTTAAAATTATGAATACGATATCATTTTAAAACCCAAAACAATATGATATCCTTTATCCCAAATATAAACCTTTTCAAAAATCCAAATGCTTTAAAATTTATAACGTCTGAAAGCCAAATATCCTTTCAAAGCATAATATTCCGAAATTCATAATTTAAAACCATAACTTTTAAAACTTGAATGGTTTGGATATTCAACGGTATATGAATTAAAAGGTTTAACTTAAATGTTACTTTGTAAAGAAAATAGTTCTCATGGCTTTACAAATACATTTCTTTATTAAAGTCTAAACCAAAATTTGTATTATCTCTCTCAAGTTCCAAAACCACTTCAATTTATATATATACGTATATCCATTTGGAGTATTAATATTTCAAACTAAAGTTGGATTTTATTCTTTCAACAAATCGAATGTTTTATTAATTAGTCTTGAATATTCACATAAAATCCATAAATAAATAAAAACTCAAATTTCTAGTAATAAAATATATTTTTTTTCAATTCAAATTATACTAGAATATTCATTTCAATATATCTTGGGAAAAATCCAATTTTAAATATCATATCTTAAAATTTCCAGACTTAACATTTAAACATATGATATAAATTATCAAACTCCATTTTCTTAAAAAAAAAATTTCCATTTTTAATAAAGAGATTTATACACCTTTTAATTTCAAAATTTTCAACTTCATATGTATATATATATGGAAGAAAAATATTTATACAATATAAAATTTAAGATTATTATAAACCGTATTCCATCCAAACCATAGAAATCACATTAAAATAGTTATATATAGACCGCGGTGCCTGTATATAATTTTCTATCCTATGGTCAAGTGATACGGATATTTATCATTTCAATCCGCAATTTAAAAGATATAAAATTTTGCGGTTGTATATCATTTCAAACCACAATCCCGAATGAAAGGAAATATGCATGATAATTTGCAATTTAATGATATACAATAAAACATCCATCAACATCACCCATCATCCAATCACAATCATCAAGCAATATCAATCAATAACAATTTATATTTGATAATATATAACAGGTAATAACTGGCAATTTATTCAGATTAAATTTAACAACTATTAATCTAACAGTTTATATTCAGTAATAATCTATATAACTGTTAACTAGAAGTTTATAGGCAAACAAATAAATTCTAACTATCAATTAATACGCAATAAATAAATTAAATTAACAGTTAAATTTAATAAATGCAATTCAACAAATATGAGTGAAATAAACATGCCAAATACTCATAAATAAATTTCTATTCATTTCTAAAATTAACTTAACAAACATAAAAGCTTCTAGTAGTTGTGAGTGGGTTTAAACACTCACCTTTTGAATTTAAATCGAATTTAAATTCGATTTAAACCCAAAAATTTGACGGTCTCAGAATCCATCCAAACCAGCGTCATCAGATCCGGAATTGAATTACGATCCTAACGGAAAAAAATTCGTGTGAAAAGGATGTCGTATGAAAAAGTTATGCGATAAAACGATTCGAAAACAAAATTTAAAAATAAACAAACTCACAAAATTCATTGCCACGTCAGCGTAACAGTTCTCCCTTCAAACCCTTACGCGCTTCAGGCTCCAGAGATACAATTCGCAACCGAACCCATCACCTCGTCTTTGACCTGACTTTGACCATCTATTCTAAGCACCTCCGGCCTCGCCGCCAGAACCAACACCCTCCCCCTTCATGCGCACCCACCACGAGGCCCCCCTGCTCCATCGTTGCTTGTGAAAAGCTCACGGCCGCCGCCTTAAAGAAACCCAAATCGAATTAAATAGCTCGATCCAGCCGTGAATTCGCGACACAAACCACATAGATGAACTCCCCATCGTCCTCCCTTCACTACCTAGAAACCATTCGACGATCAGACGAAGTTTGTTACGGCGATGATGAACGGTTGGGACTGTTTTCAATTTATTCTGGTTAAACGATAACTCCATTCGAAAAACGAATCACACCAGTAGATTACGCGTATCGAAAACATCAACATATATTTTTGTGGAATTTTTCTGGAGAGTTTGGATTTTCACTGAAATTTGGATTGGGGTAGATCTAGGTTTGCATTCATTTGAGGAGGAGAAGGAGATGAAGGAATGAACGTACAACAAATGACAATAGGTAGGAGCTAGGGGTTATAACTGTATATTTATAGGTAGGGTTGGGTTAGAGTAGATAGGCTAGATAGATGAACGTACGGAACAAACTAAGGCCCAAAAAGCCCGTTCTGTCCTCGGAACGAAATTCGTCAAACCCATATATCCAGATAGGTGTTTTAAAATATTCTGAACGCGATGGAAAAAGTTTCGCGTCCACATTCGATCGTATGAAGAAGTTATGCTGAAAACAAGATTTCCAAATTGATTCCAAATTGATTTTAATAAAATTGATTTCAAGGCGTTTCGCGTCCGTACGATCAAATGATAGGTCCGATCGATACAAAACTTGAAACCCTAAAATAATTCACTGATACGGATCCGATGAAACTGGTTTCATCGAAATCCGAGTCCGTGACAAAAATGGCTATTTTTATATTCGTTAATTAAATTAAAATAAATTACAAAAATCCAAATTTTATATTATATTCTAAAATTGTCCAAATTTTATTACTTATATAATTTAATCAATTTCAAATGATTTAACAAGCTTGGATGTGAATTAAAATTATAAGTATATCAATTTGCAGTGTTAATTTCTGCACTTTCCTATATTTAAGAATTATAAAATTAAATGCTCAAAACCCCATATATTAGATTTTAACTTTTATATACTCATTCTTTATCCAAATAGGGATGCCACATACTTTGGTTCATGATTCAAAATATTATTCTTAAAGTCCATTTTAAATTTCAGTAACGTAGTATTCAACGTTAAATTTAATAAATCCTGTTATTTAATAATTATTGCTTAGAACCTGATTTTAATCTTCCCATTATCTATTTAATTCCTTCTAGAATCATAGCTAATATTTGTCATCCCTTCATTACCCAAATGTTCTTATCCCATCAAATTTTAAGTTATCAAAATATTAAATGTCAATTTCTTTTAATTGCACTAAATTTATCTATTAAAGGTTGCACTTAACCCAAATACATAAAACTTGCCCAATTTCTCCTTAAATCAATAACCTTCATATACAAATATGTTTATCATAAATTTTATCTACTCTTCCTTTTTAGGTAATGTCCTATATATTAGATTTCCATGTAATTTGCAATAAATCATACTCGTAGTTATATCACATTAAATGAATAAATAAGTGTTGACTCTATTCTTTTGATTCAACATTGGTTTACGTTATATTTCATTAATATTTCTACATACATCAGGATTTTTAAAAATGGTTGTAACGTGAAATCTCGTCTACTTTCCATTTTATATTTAAGGCTTCTAAAACCGATTCATATCATTTCTCTAGTCCAAATTTTATTAATATAACCTTAAATTTAATTTATTCCTATCGATGTAATGGTTAAACACAAATTTCACTTATTTGCAATAAATCCGCAAATTGGATTTCAAATTTTCAAATAAATAAATAAATTTTAGTTTATCACTTCTTAATTACCCAAACGTCAATGCCTTAATTTAAACTGCATTTATTACATTTTATAAAAATCCTCCATCTTAAGTGACAAATCAAAACTACGCTAACTACACAATTTATGGTAATTAATTCCAATTGCTTTTTCCATTAAACTATATAAATTGTCCAAATTGCAACCTACGTAGAATGTTTATTTATTTACAATCCTACTGTTTAAACGAATTGATCCTTTACGGTATAATTCACATTTGACTTGATTTCTCATTTATTTTGCAAAACAGTAAATTTCAATTGCTACCAACATTATATTTAATATTAGATTTCCAATTAATTCTATTGGAATCAATATATCTTTATATATATACACTTTACGTATAAATATCTAAATTACCAAATCAAGTACATTTATTAGAGACAACATTCAATAAAATTACTTATCACACTTATTGCATTGATTTATTCCAACGGACACTTTTATTTAGTCACTATTTATTATTACACCCAAATGTACAATCTCTACTATTTATTTTATATTAAATGAATTCCATTCTAGTAAATATTTTTATTAATATTCACTGATTCACATTTATATTGGTTTCTTATATTTAACTTATAACAAGGTGTGCAAATTTACATAGTTCAAATCTATTTCCATGTAACTATTAAATTGTTACATTAAATTCCAATTACTATAACAAATTACTACATTTTCTCAAATAAAATCTTAAGACCTTTATTTTATTCTAAATTAGATTAGAAACGTATTAATTTAATTCATTTAACATTATCAAATTCAACGGGTCGTTACAATCTCCCCCACTCAAAACTTTTCGTCCCCGAAAAGGAAAAAGAAGGGAGAAGGAAGAATAAAACAGTACATCTTATTTCAAATATTATTTATAAACAATAATTTACTAAATTTATTTTATTAAATAAAATATACCTGTTTATAATCATTATATTCTTTTATACTTAGATTATTAAAGCTGGAAAACATTTTCACAAAATTCTAAGTCCAAAATTTACGGAAAATTTTGGCAGAGTCTCCTTTGTACGGAGAGACTCTGGAGAAAATATAATATCAAAATATACAAATATATTACATATATTATCAAAATATTATATCCCAACACGGGAAAAATAGCGCTTTAAACGTAATCCGAAAACGTACCTATTGTCGGGCAATATACGCTTATTATTTTGGAACCAAAAGCAGCAGCAGTTGCTTCCATCACCTGTATTCACTTATATAATCTAAAAGGTTAAATATTTATTTTAAAGTGAAATGTTTAGGTGGTTTCAACCATAAATCAACAAATCAAATCAACCATCAGCCTTACAACAGCATACATACACAAACAAAGCAACCATTTAATCCATCAAACAAATAGTTGTTTGGGTTCAAACTTGAAATTTGTATGAAATGAAATTAACTATCAAGTGCATCCTTTACTCAACAGTCTTAGATGGAACAAAGATAGATACTTATTCATTTAACCACTTCAAATTTCTTACCCAACAACATAAATCAAACAACACAATTCAAACCAACACCCAAATTTATTTATTATACATTTATCTCATGCTTCAATGGTTTGATTTTCTTTCTTTCATTTATGGAGTGATTTCTTTATTTCTTACAAATTTTCATTTTCCATTTATCACAAAATTCATTATATTTGTATCCCAATTTATTTACTAAAGTTTCTATCATCTATTTATACTACTTACCTTTACTTATAGTAAAATTTCCAATTTAACTTAAGTCTATACAATTAATTCTCATTAATAATAGCAAATTAATAGAATACCTTTATTACCTTACTCTTCACTTGTAAGATTTCCCCTTACATTTTCCTACTAACATTGCAACTTTTTATTATATGGTAAGTTATGTATGTTTTAAGAATGTAAGTGAAAATTTACAAGTTTCTTCTCCATTCCTTTAATTAATATATATTTGTTTTATAAATTACAATTTCGACTTACCTTTAATTTTATTCCTTTATTTAATGTTTACGTTTCTATTATATTAAATTACAGTAACCCTCTACTTACACTTAATTTATTAACCTTATAACTTGCATTCCTATAAGTGAAAGATTTTACTCATTCATTAACTATGGATTGCAGTCATTTATATTTTTCCTACTTTCCATTATATTAGAATAGGGGAAATTAAGGCGTACTTAAGTTAATAACCCTACAATCAAACTTTATAAATTAAGGAATTTCTTTTTTTTTTCTTTCTTAAGGTTAAAATCACCTATTAATAATACAACCTTTAATTTTAGTAAAATTCCAATCATCACTTAAGTTAATACCATTAAATTCTTATTTATAACAGTAATTTATTGAATACTTCATTATTTTCAAAAATTCTACTTGCATAATATTCTATTCCACTCTTAATTTACATTTCAACTTTTTATACTTGGTAAGTTATTTATGTTAAAGAAAAAGCAAAAGAACTTATACAAGTTTAATCTCAACCCTTTTTAATTCATTGATTACTTAACCTTTATTTCACTAACCTAAATTTTTTTTTTTACAACTAATTAATGGAAATTCAAGAATTAATACCGGGTCAAATTCCAAAATTACTTTAAAATAATAGATAATTAATTTCTTACAACTTTTATATCTCTAATTACCTTTAAACAATTAAAATTTTAAATAATTTCAAAACAAATCTGCAGTAGAGTTTACTACAGTGGCCTTTCCCTTCGAAACTCGAAAATGAAAGTCGATGATGCGGCCGTCATCACCGAAATTATTTTCCAGCGACAGAGGGAAAAGTACAAACTTATTTTCTTCAAAATCCTCTTAAACCAATTCTTTCGAATTATACTAAATATTTATATAAGAAAATATTTATAAACCAAATCATTATATTTCATAAATCCTTTGAAAGCAGAAATTTTTTCAAAATCCCGGACTTAGGTTCTAAAATCTCCAATTTGATTTACTAAAATTTCAACTTAGCTTTAATTATTATAAATATTTTTATTACCTAACACCCAATCTATAGTAACCAAATATATATATCTTTATAAAAATATTTTTATATATGGAAAATATAATAGGCAAAATTATTTCATTCACCTATATTAAAAACAAATATTATGTCGGTCTGTCCTATTAAGTGTTTAGAAATCCCTATTGATGGCATAGCGTCCCATGCATCAACCAGAATTTAACAGAGTAACATAATATTAAAATCTTTTTATAAAACTAACAAATACGCTCTCTCATATATATACACTCAGCGACTCCCATAGGGTATTACTACCCTATTAACAAAGAGTCAAACCCCACAAAGCCAAGTTTATCGCTAAACCAAAGCTCTGATACCAACTGTAACATCCCGTCTTTTCGCACACTTTAAACCGACACACGTGCCAATTCAAAGAATACGCAAGGGCGGATTGTTATGGGGTAAATAAGAAAAACAGAGAAGAAATAAAGCAAAATAGAATCTCACAGCGGAAGGATAAGATATAATAATCAATATACAGTTCATGATAACTGTTTACAAAATATTTATTTTACTTATACAATGAATATCAGAGTTACACATACCAAACAATCAATGCAGCGGAAATTTAGAGTGTGGAGCAATACTATAAATAATATAATACGGATTCTTCGTCTTCGTCCTCCAAAGCTAAAATCTTCGATCCTGAAACGCTCGGACTGAACCGAGCGAATTTGAAAAGACAAAAACACTCGAGTCAGACTAAAAGATCTTATGTGAGTTAAATTAACAGAAATAAATATGAGTACAGTAACTCAAGAGATGTTCGGGATTTACATCTCCTAAGGATCCGTTAAACTATTTACTATGTAGTATATTGTGCTATTATAATAGTGTCTATTTATAAAATAAACTTACTTTTTAATAGCGTTAAGGGGTTACCCATATAGCCCTTAACACAAATAATGCCAATAGTCTATACAGTACCGTAATACCTCCTGATCGGGAAGCTACCAGAGGATACTCCATAGGTACGACACAAATAGAAACTCGTAGTAAAGGCTCGGTATGGTAGGTGACACGGCACAACTAGGCAATGCCAGGGTAGATATACCAATTGCTATCCAGGCTGGTGGAAACGCGTAGCCGCAGCTACCGCCCACCTCGGACTAACTCCCCAAAATCAAAATATAGAAGTGGCCACTGAATCAATCCAAAATCAAAGTATAATATCGAAGAGGAGGGTCCGATCAGAGGAATGACCTCATTGGCCTGAGAATCGCTCATGTTTTAGCCACCTTATGCCAACTCACGGGAGTCGGGTCCACGTATTTACCTTACAGGAAACGTCGCCACCACCTACTTCATTCTGGAATCTCCACCGCGTACACGGTTAGTCAAAGTGGTTTTCGGTATCGACAGAGAGTATGTCCATATCCGATCCCGGTCTCTTTGCCAACCCATCGTTATTATAACACCGCGGTCATTTAAAAATAGTTTATACTTTAAAACCAGAATAAACATTTCCATTTTAAAATTATGAATACGATATCATTTTAAAATCCAAAACAATATGATATCCTTTATCCCAAATATAAACCTTTTCAAAAATCCAAATGCTTTAAAATTTATAACGTTTGAAAGCCAAATATCCTTTCAAAGCATAATATTCCGAAATTCATAATTTAAAACCATAACTTTTAAAACTTGAATGGTTTGGATATTCAACGGTATATGAATTAAAAGGTTTAACTTAAATGTTACTTTGTAAAGAAAATAGTTCTCATGGCTTTACAAATACATTTCTTTATTAAAGTCTAAACCAAAATCTGTATTATCTCTCTCAAGTTCCAAAACCACCTACTTTGTAACGACCCGTAAATTTCGACATTTAAATTATTAATTAAAAAGGATTTTGAAATTTAAATTTTGTAGAAAGGTAAATAAATATATATAAGAGATAGAATTAATACTGGGATGAACGCTAATTGAAAATTTTAGCAACGATAATTAGAACTTAATTATTGTTAAATTTGATGAAAATCTGATGATTAAGATAGCGTAAGATGTATACCTTTGCGTAAGTTGAATAGATAAGGGAGATTTAAATGAATAATTAATAATGAATTGTAGAAACGGTTATCTAACCTAATTGTTGAAAATTTAAGTAAAATATTAATAAAGAAATAGCGTAATTGTTGTACTTGAATAAATATAAATTTAAGAATTTATGACAAGAAATTTCAATTTCCTCTGTGTTTATATATATTGGTAAATTTGTAACTACATGTGAATTTAGGTAGTAAAATAAAAGGCAGTGATGGATAACCAATTTAATGCAATACAAAGGTAATAGGAACGACTGTTGGGTTTAATGGAGTGTATATAAATAGTGAAAATCATTATAATCTCTTAATTTAATACGATTGTTTAATTAATACTAAAAGAATAAAATTTGAAATAGTATTAATGTAATAATAACTATAATAGATTGCAATTGTATAATGGAAGTAAATTGTTAATAAATGGATGTAAATATTAACAAATTTATGGGAAAAAAAATATAAATGAATGTTGGATAGAACATAGGTGAATGCAATTGGGAAGTACGTTATTTGGAGATAAATTTAAGAAAGGATAACAACCATTATAAATTTCCTAACTTATTTGTCAATGAATGTATTTGGGAATAGAGTTCTTTTATATGTTGAATAGTTATAATGTTGTTATTAAGAATAAACGTTACTTTATTAAGTATAAATATAGTAACGGAAGTATGAATAAATTTATAGAAACGTAAGACTTACTTTAAGGTAATAATTGAGTGTAGACTTTTTGAAATAGATTTAATAACAATAATTATTGTTCGTTACCTGTCTTATTTGTTGTTAAGTTTATTTTGAAATCAATCTCATTCACTAAATTTTTGCAGTTAGTGTGGAATATTGGTAAGAGAATAAATAAGATGTAACCAAGGGAAAGGTCCATTTTATAATATAATAATTAGTGTGATCTTAGGAATGAATTAATTGAGATTTAAGCTTTTATTTATGTGTAAAGTTAACAAAATTTCAATTAAATTGAAATCCAGTAATTTATGAAAATAAAGATGAGAATTGGGAAATATTACTGTAATGAATCATAAAAGATTATGTAAATATTTAGTTAGGTGGAATTAAAGTTAATTACATAATAAGGTATGAATCCACTGCTAATTTTATTTATGGAAATGAAAAGAGTACCAAAAACAAGCTTTGTCAGTATATTTAAGTTTAATGTATAATAATAAGTTAATGGTAATAAAAGAAGTTTAAACATCTAAATATTCTGTTAATAGAGAGTTGAGTTTAAATCTAAGAATATTAAGAAATAGATTTTTGAATACAACATTTGATCCATCCACTTAAAATGTATAGATAGGATAATCGCTGATTTTTTATTTAAGTAGTGCAAAGGAGATTTATCTATTTATTTGGAATTGGAATTTATAAGTGTATAAATAGGAAATAAGTGAAATTTATTTTTTTTAAATATTCATAAATGAAGATTTAGATGAAGGTGAGAATGGTAATGCTTTAAATAGTAGAGACGTACACAAATCAATGTAGGTAATTAGAAATAAAATGTTGTCGAAACGATAAAACGTTTCTTGTGAAAAATGGATGACATAACGAAAAAGGGTAATGTATTCACTTGAATATAAATTGAAACTTATTTAAGGTATTAATTACAATGGATAGAGATTTTGGGTAACATTGTAAATGATATGTAAGTAATGCAAATGTATGTCAATAGTAAGGGATTAGGATGAATAAAAAATGTGTAACATAGGAATTACCTGCCTATTTGTTAATAAAAATTTGAATGGTTAGTAAGTGATAATAGAATAAGTGTACATTGGTGGAATTGAGGTAACGTTGGTTTTAATGTTGAGAAAATAAATGGGTATAGTAAAGTTTAAGTGGAATTGTAAGTATGTATAGGGGAATGAATTATTGCAAGGAAATATTTGGTAACCATTGCAATAAATGTAAATTAGTGTGCATTAATATGAAATTTAGTAATAGGTGTGAATAACTTAAATTTCTTCATAGGATAAAGAATGATGGAAATAACGTTTATTTAATATATCGGGATTTAATTGATCATAAAAGGTTGATTGCAAATCAAATGAAAAATGCTTAAATGGGAATTAAGTTATTTATTCATTTGGATTTAAAGCATGATTGAAATTATTGGAAACTGAATAAAACGTTTTATGTTGATTGAAATTTAAGTTGGAAGTAATTAAGATAAATAAAATATGTATAATATGGAATTCAAATGTACATAGAAATGTGGATTTTAGTATGTAAACGTAAATCTATTGAGAATGGATAGAAATTTAATCTGTAATTATTACAGTAATTTAGAATTTAGTTGAAATTTGAAATTTATCTATGTATTTGGAAATTTATGGAATTGTGAATATATATATGGAAATTTAAATGAAGCATCTAATTATACATGTGTGAATACGCTTAAAATGCAATGTAAATGTTGAGAAAGAAATAATTTAATCTGTAACGTGTATAATTAATATCCTTTTGGGACCACTTCTGTTTGCACGTTAAAATTCGTGCACACCTATCCTTTTGCGATCTATCTATAAATATGCTGTGATAAACCCTAGCCTCCTTTCTATTGTCAATTGGTTGTACGTTCATTTTTCTTCATCTCTTTCTCTTCCTCAATGGTTACAAAATCTAATCTATCTACAATTCAAATTTTCTAATAAAATTCAAACTCTCCACAAAAAAAATCCAGAAAAATTATGATAAAGTTCTCGAGACACGTAATCTGCTGGTACAATTCGTTTTCTGTTTTGGATATTCGTTTGACCAGAAAAAATTCGACGATGTGCTGTAGCTTTTAGCTGACGCGGCCATTGAAGTTAAGTGGGTTTTGTTTTATTTTATTTTATTTTATTTTTATTTTTGTTTTCAAATCGTTTAAAATAAATATTTTTTTCATACGTTCTCCGATTCACGCGAAATTTCTTTTGTTAGGATCGTAATTTAATTCCAGATCCATTGACGCTGGTTTGGACAAATTCTGAGACCGTCAAATTTTTGGGTTTAAATCGGATTTAAATTCGATTTAAATTCAAAAGGTAAGTGTTTTAACCCACTCACAACTTCTAAAAGTTTTTATGTTTGTTAAATTTATTTTAGATATGAGTAGGAATTTATTTATGAATGTTTGGCATGTTTTATTCAGCATATCTGTTAATTCGCATTTATTTTATTTAATTGTTAATTTAGTTTATGTATTGCATATTAATTGACAGTTAGAATTTATTTATTCGCCTATAAACTGCTAGTTAACAGTTATAAAATTTATTAATGAATATAAACTGTTAGTTTAATAGTTGTTAAATTATTTTGAATATAACTGCCAGTTATTACCTGCATATTATTATCAGATATATATTGATATTGTTTTATTTTGGATGATGATTGTGATTTGGATAGTGGATGATGTGGATGAATGGATGTTTTTATTTTATATCATTTAAACTGCAAGTAATCATGCATATTTCATTTCATTCGGGATTGTGGTTTGAAATGATATACAACCGCAAATTTTATTTTTTTAAATTGCGGATTGAAATGATAAATATCCGTATCACTTGACCATAGGATAGAAAACTTTATACAGGCACCGTGGTCTATATATAAATTATTTTAAAAGTGATTTCTATGGTTCGGATGTGATACGATTTATAAAATTTAATTTTGATATTTTATGAATATTATTCTTCCATTTATATATATACATACGAAGTTTAACTTTTGAATTTAAGCTGTGTATAAATCCGTTAAATAAAATGGAATAAAAATTTAGAAATGAGATTGATAATTTATAATATATCTTAAGTTTGGAAATTTTAAAGATATGATATGTATAAACTAAATTTTCCTAAATAAACTTAAAAATGGATATTCTGGTATAAAGTAAAGTTGAGAAATTATTTAATTACTAGAATTTGGAGTTTCATTTATAAATTGTATGTGGATACTCAAACCTAAATAATAAAACATTTAATTTGTTGAAAGAATAAATTCCAACTTTGGTTTTGAATATTAATACTCCAAATGGATTTATATATATATAGAAATTGAAATGGGTTTCGGAACTTGAAGTGATATTTAAATTAAGGTTTAGACTTTAAATAAAGAAATATATTTGTAAAACCATGTAAATTATTTTCTTTACAAAGTAACAGTAAAGTTAAACCATTTAATTCATATACCGTTGAATATCCAAACCATTCAAGTTCTAGAAGTTATGGTTTTAAATTATGAACTTCGAAAAATTATGCTTTGAAAAGATATTTGGCTTTCAGACGTTATAAATTTTAAAGCATTATGATTTTTGGAAAAGATTTATATTTGGGATAAATGATATCATATTGTTTTGGGTTTTAAAACGATATCGTATTCATAATTTTAAGATGGAAATGTTTATTCTGGTTTTAAAGTATAAACTATTTTTAAATGACCGCGGTGTTATAATAACGATGGGTTGGCAAAGAGACCGGGATCGGATATCTGACATACTCTCTGTCGATACCGAAAACCACTTTGACTAACCGTGTACGCGGTGGAGATTCCAGAATGAAGTAGGTGGTGGCGACGTTTCCTGTAAGGTAAATACGTGGACCCAACTCCCGTGAGTTGGCATAAGGTGGCTAAAACAGGAGCTATTCCCAGGCCAATGAGGTCATTCCTCTGATCGGACACTCCTCTTCGATATTATACTATGACTTTGGATTGATTCAGTGGCCACTTTTATTTGATTTTGGGGAGTTTGTTCGAGGTGGGCGGTAACTGCGGCTACGCGTTTCCATCAGCCTGGGTACGCAATTGGTATATCTACCCTGGCATTGCCTTGTTGTGCCGTGTCACCTACCATACCGAGCCTTTACTACGAGTTATGTTTTGTACCATACCTATGGAGTGCCCTCTGACGATGCCTAGTACGGGGGAGATTACGGTACTGTATAGACTATGGGAATATATATATGTGTTAAGGTGGAAAATGTAAAGCCTTAACGCTATTTAAAAGTAAGTTTATTTTATAAATAGACACTATTATAATAGCGCAATATACTACATAGTAAATAGTTTAACGGATCCTTAAGAGATGTAAATCCCGAACATCTTTTGAGTTATTGCACTCATATTTATTTCCGTTAATTTAACTCACATAAGATCTTTTAGTTCTGACTCGAGTGTTTTGTCTTTTCAAATTCGCTCGGGTCAGTCCGAGCATTTCAGGTTCGAAGACTTTAGCTTTGGAGGACGAAGACGAAGAATCCATATTATTATCATTTATATTATTGCACCACACCATTAAATTCCGCTGCATTGACTGTTTTGGTATGTGTAACTCTGATATTTATGGTACAAGTAAAATGAAATAATTTGTAAAACAGTTTCATGAACTGTATATTTGATTATTATATTTTATCCTTCCGCTGTGAGATTCTGTTTCGTTTTATTTCTTCTCTGTTTTTTTCTTATTTACCCCATAACAATCCGCCCTTCCGTATGGTTTGAATTGACACGTGTGTCGGTTTAAAGTGTGCGAAAAGGCTGGATGTTACAGTTGGTATCAGAGCTTTGGTTTAGCGATAAACCTTAGCTTTGTGGGGTTTGACTCTTTGTTAATAGGGTAGTAATACCCTATGGGAGTCGCTGAGTGTATATATATGAGAGCGTATTTGTTAGTGTTATAAAAAGATTTTAATATTGTGTTAATCTGTTCCGTTTTGTATTTATAAATTCGGGTTGATGCATGGGACGCTATGTGATCAATAGGGATTTCTAAACACTTAATAGGACAGACCGACATAATATTTGTTTTATTATAGGCAAATGAAATAATTTTGCCTAATCTATTTTATATATATAAAATAAAATTTTCAAATTATATCTATAATTGGTTGCTATAGATTGGTTGTTAGGAAATAGAGTAAATAATAATAGAAATAAAATTGAAGAAAGTAGATAAATGAATTTGGAAATTTAGAACTGAAGTTCCGGGGGTTTTGAAAATTCTTTCGAATAAATTTTGGAATATAATAATATTATTTATAAGTATTTTCTAATATAAGTATTTCAATATATTTCGGAAGAATTGTTTTAAAGGAAGATTTTGGAAAATAAGTTTGTACTTTCCTCTCTGTCGTTGGAAAATAAATTTCGGTGATGAGTGCACGCATCATCGACATTCATTTTCGAGTTTCGAAGAGGAAAGGCCACTGTAGAAATTTACTGCAAATTTGTTTAAGAGAACTTTATCGTTTGATTATAATTAAAGTTATATAAGTAAAAAGAATATGTGTATCTACTATTTTAAACAATTTGGAATTAAACCCGGTATTTGGTTCTTAAAATTCCAGTTAATTAATTGTTCAATTTAGTATAGAAAATGTGAACCTTTAATTAAAGAAAATTTAATACCATAGGAAGATAAGAAATGTAAATAAACAATTGTAAACATTAGTAAATGAATTAGTAAACTTCTTTATTTATAAGAATTAATGTTATAGGGTAGCAAATTTAGTGTAATTAAATTTTTACTATTATTAAATATAATAGTAACGTAAACCTTTAAATACATGAATGAAATTAAAGGTAAGTTGAAATTGAAATTTATAAAACAAATATATTTATTTAACCATTAATTAATTAAAGAAATTGAGAAGAAACTTGTATAAATTTCACTTACATTCTTAAAACGTTTATAACTTACCATATAATAAAAGTTGCAATGTTAGTAAGGAAATGTAAGAGAAAACTTACAAGTGAAGATTGAGGAAATGAATAATTCAATGAATTTGCTATAATTAAGGAGAATTTAATGTTATTAATTTAAGTTATAATTGAAATTCTATCGAGTAAATATAATAAAAAGGTAAGTATGACAGATAGATGATTTTAAACTCAAGTAATTAAAGTGTGAATAAATAAGATCATGAAATTTTAGTAAATAGTTCATGAAGAAGAAATAAACATTGGAAATCAAACAACTAAGCATGAAATCAATGTATAATAAGTGAATTTGGTCGTTGTTTTGAAATTATTATTGGTTGATTTATGGTTGGGTAAAGAAATGTGAAGTTGTTGGATGAATAAATAATCTATCTTTGTTCCATCCAAGACTGTTGAGTAAAGGATGCACTTGATAGTTATTTTCATTCCATACAAATTTCAAGTTTTGAACCCGAACAACTATTTGTTTGATGAATTAAATGGTTGCTTTGTCTTGTGTATGTATGCTGTTTGTAAGGGTGATGGTTGTTGTATTGATTGGTTGATTAATGGTTGAATCCACTTAAATATTTCACTGTATATAAATCTGTACCTTTTAGCTAAATTAACTAATTTTGTAAATTTAAAATATTGATTTCGAAATTCTTCTTTTCCCTTCTTTTCCTTTTTGGGGACGAAAGGTTCTGAGTGGGGGAGAGTGTAACGACCCGTAAATTTCGACATTTAAATTATTAATTAAAAAGGATTTTGAAATTTAAATTTTGTAGAAAGGTAAATAAATATATATAAGAGATAGAATTAATACTGGGATGAACGCTAATTGAAAATTTTAGCAACGATAATTAGAACTTAATTATTGTTAAATTTGATGAAAATCTGATGATTAAGATAGCGTAAGATGACCTTTGTGTAAGTTGAATAGATAAAGGAGATTTAAATGAATAATTAATAATGAATTGTAGAAACGGTTATCTAACCTAATTGTTGAAAATTTAAGTAAAATATTAATAAAGAAATAGCGTAATTGTTGCACTTGAATAAAATATAAATTTAAGAATTTATGACAAGAAATTTCAATTTCCTCTGTGTTTATATATATTGGTAAATTTGTAACTATATGTGAATTTAGGTAGTAAAATAAAAGGCAGTGATGGATAACCAATTTAATGCAATACAAAGGTAATTGGAACGACTGTTGGGTTTAATGGAGTGTATATAAATAGTGAAAATCATTATAATCTCTTAATTTAATACGATTGTTTAATTAATACTAAAAGAATAAAATTTGAAATAGTATTAATGTAATAATAACTATAATAGATTGCAATTGTATAATGGAAGTAAATTGTTAATAAATGGATGTAAATATTAACAAATTTATGGAAAAAAAAATATAAATGAATGTTGGATAGAACATAGGTGAATGCAATTGGGAAGTACGTTATTTGGAGATAAATTTAAGAAAGGATAACAACCATTGTAAATTTCCTAACTTATTTGTCAATGAATGTATTTGGGAATAGAGTTCTTTTATATGTTGAATAGTTATAATGTTGTTATTAAGAATAAACGTTACTTTATTAAGTATAAATATAGTAACGGAAGTATGAATAAATTTATAGAAACGTAAGACTTACTTTAAGGTAATAATTGAGTGTAGACTTTTTGAAATAGATTTAATAACAATAATTATTGTTCGTTACCTATCTTATTTGTTGTTAAGTTTATTTTGAAATCAATCTCATTCACTAAATTTTTGCAGTTAGTGTGGAATATTAGTAAGAGAATAAATAAGATGTAACCAAGAGAAAGGTCCATTTTATAATATAATAATTAGTGTGATCTTAGGAATGAATTAATTGAGGTTTAAGCTTTTATTTATGTGTAAAGTTAACAAAATTTCAATTAAATTGAAATCCAGTAATTTATGAAAATAAAGATGAGAATTGGGAAATATTACTGTAATGAATCATAAAAGATTATGTAAATATTTAGTTAGGTGGAATTAAAGTTAATTACATAATAAGGTATGAATCCACTGCTAATTTTATTTATGGAAATGAAAAGAGTACCAAAAACAAGCTTTGTCAGTATATTTAAGTTTAATGTATAATAATAAGTTAATGGTAATAAAAGAAGTTTAAACATCTAAATATTCTGTTAATAGAGAGTTGAGTTTAAATCTAAGAATATTAAGAAGTAGATTTTTGAATACAACATTTGATCCATCCACTTAAAATGTATAGATAGGATAATCGCTGATTTTTTATTTAAGTAGTGCAAACGGAGATTTATCTATTTATTTGGAATTGGAATTTATAAGTGTATAAATAGGAAATAAGTGAAATTTATTTTTTTAAAATATTCATAAATGAAGATTTAGATGAAGGTGAGAATGGTAATGCTTTAAATAGTAGAGACGTACACAAATCAATGTGGGTAATTAGAAATAAAATGTTGTCGAAACGATAAAACGTTTCTTGTGAAAAATGGATGACATAACGAAAAAGGATAATGTATTCACTTGAATATAAATTGAAACTTATTTAAGGTATTAATTACAATGGATAGAGATTTTGGGTAACATTGTAAATGATATGCAACTAATGCAAATGTATGTCAATAGTAAGGGATTAGGATGAATAAAAAATGTGTAACATAGGAATTACCTGCCTATTTGTTAATAAAAATTTGAATGGTTAGTAAGTGATAATAGAATAAGTGTACATTAGTGGAATTGAGGTAACATTGGTTTTAATGTTGAGAAAATAAATGGGTATAGTAAAGTTTAAGTGGAATTGTAAGTATGTATAGGGGAATGAATTATTGCAGGGAAATATTTGGTAACCACTGCAATAAATGTAAATTAGTGTGCATTAATATGAAATTTAGTAATAGGTGTGAATAACTTAAATTTCTTCATAGGATAAAGAATGATGGAAATAACGTTTATTTAATATATCGGGATTTAATTGATCATAAAAGGTTGATTGCAAATCAAATGAAAAATGCTTAAATGGGAATTAAGTTATTTATTCATTTGGATTTAAAGCATGATTGAAATTATTGGAAACTGAATAAAACGTTTTATGTTGATTGAAATTTAAGTTGGAAGTAATTAAGATAAATAAAATATGCATAATATGGAATTCAAATGTACATAGAAATGTGGATTTTAGTATGTAAACGTAAATCTATTGAGAATGGATAGAAATTTAATCTGTAATTATTACAGTAATTTAGAATTTAGTTGAAATTTGAAATTTATCTATGTATTTGGAAATTTATGGAATTGTGAATATATATATATGGAAATTTAAATGAAGCATCTTATTATACATGTGTGAATACGCTTAAAATGTAATGTAAATGTTGAGAAAGAAATAATTTAATCCGTAACGTGTATAATTAATATCCTTTTGGGACCACTTCTGTTTGCACGTTAAAATTCGTGCACACCTATCCTTTTGCGATCTATCTATAAATATGCTGTGATAAACCCTAACCTCCTTTCTATAGTCAATTGGCTGTACGTTCATTTTTCTTCATCTCTTTCTCTTCCTCAATGGTTACAAAACCTAATCTATCTACAATTCAAATTTTCTAATAAAATTCAAACTCTCCACAAAAAAATTCCAGAAAAATTATGATAAAGTTCTCGAGACACGTAATCTGCTGGTACAATTCGTTTTCTGTTTTGGATATTCGTTTGACCAGAAAAAATTCGACGATGTGCTGTAGCTTTTAGCTGACGCGGCTATTGAAGTTAAGTGGGTTTTGTTTTATTTTATTTTATTTTTATTTTTGTTTTCAAATCGTTTAAAATGAATATTTTTTTCATACGTTCTCCGATTCACGCGAAATTTCTTTTGTTAGGATCGTAATTTAATTCCAGATCCATTGACGCTGGTTTGGACAAATTCTGAGACCGTCAAATTTTTGGGTTTAAATCGGATTTAAATTCGATTTAAATTCAAAAGGTGAGTGTTTTAACCCACTCACAACTTCTAAAAGTTTTTATGTTTGTTAAGTTTATTTTAGATATGAGTAGGAATTTATTTATGAATGTTTGGCATGTTTTATTCAGCATATCTGTTAATTCGCATTTATTTTATTTAATTGTTAATTTAGTTTATGTATTGCATATTAATTGACAGTTAGAATTTATTTATTCGCCTATAAACTGCTAGTTAACAGTTATAAAATTTATTAATGAATATAAACTGTTAGTTTAATAGTTGTTAAATTATTTTGACTATAACTGCCAGTTATTACCTGCATATTATTATCAGATATATATTGATATTGTTTTATTTTGGATGATGATTGTGATTTGGATGGTGGATGATGTGGATGAATGGATGTTTTTATTTTATATCATTTAAACTGCAAGTAATCATGCATATTTCATTTCATTCGGGATTGTGGTTTGAAATGATATACAACCGCAAATTTTATTTTTTTAAATTGCGGATTGAAATGATAAATATCCGTATCACTTGACCATAGGATAGAAAATTTTATACAGGCACCGTGGTCTATATATAAATTATTTTAAAAGTGATTTCTATGGTTTGGATGTGATATGATTTATAAAATTTAATTTTGATATTTTATGAATATTATTCTTCCATTTATATATATATATATACGAAGTTTAACTTTTGAATTTAAGCTGTGTATAAATCCGTTAAATAAAATGGAATAAAAATTTAGAAATGAGATTGATAATTTATAATATATCTTAAGTTTGGAAATTTTAAAGATATGATATGTATAAACTGAATTTTCCTAAATAAACTTAAAAATGGATATTCTGGTATAAAGTAAAGTTGAGAAATTATTTAATTACTAGAATTTGGAGTTTCATTTATAAATTGTATGTGGATACTCAAACCTAAATAATAAAACATTTAATTTGTTGAAAGAATAAATTCCAACTTTAGTTTTGAATATAAATACTCCAAATGGATTTATATATATATAGAAATTGAAATGGGTTTTGGAACTTGAAGTGATATTTAAATTAAGGTTTAGACTTTAAATAAAGAAATATATTTGTAAAACCATGTAAATTATTTTCTTTACAAAGTAACAGTAAAGTTAAACCATTTAATTCATATACCGTTGAATATCCAAACCATTGAAGTTCTAGAAGTTATGGTTTTAAATTATGAATTTCGAAAAATTATGCTTTGAAAAGATATTTGGCTTTCAGACGTTATAAATTTTAAAACATTATGATTTTTGGAAAAGATTTATATTTGGGATAAATGATATCATATTGTTTTGGGTTTTAAAACGATATCGTATTCATAATTTTAAGATGGAAATGTTTATTCTGGTTTTAAAGTATAAACTATTTTTAAATGACCGCGGTGTTATAATAACGATGGGTTGGCAAAGAGACCGGGATCAGATATCTGACATACTCTCTGTCGATACCGAAAACCACTTTGACTAACCGTGTACGCGGTGGAGATTCCAGAATGAAGTAGGTGGTGGCGACGTTTCCTGTAAGGTAAATACGTGGACCCAACTCCCGTGAGTTGGCATAAGGTGGCTAAAACAGGAGCTATTCCCAGGCCAATGAGGTCATTCCTCTGATCGGACACTCCTCTTCGATATTATACTATGACTTTGGATTGATTCAGTTGCCACTTTTATTTGATTTTGGGGAGTTTGTTCGAGGTGGGCGGTAACTGCGGCTACGCGTTTCCATCAGCCTGGGTACGCAATTGGTATATCTACCCTGGCATTGCCTTGTTGTGCCGTGTCACCTACCATACCGAGCCTTTACTACGAGTTATGTTTTGTACCATACCTATGGAGTGCCCTCTGACGACGCCTAGTACGGGGGAGATTACGGTACTGTATAGACTATGGGAATATATATATGTGTTAAGGTGGAAAATGTAAAGCCTTAACGCTATTTAAAAGTAAGTTTATTTTATAAATAGACACTATTATAATAGCGCAATATACTACATAGTAAATAGTTTAACGGATCCTTAAGAGATGTAAATCCCGAACATCTTTTGAGTTATTGCACTCATATTTATTTCCGTTAATTTAACTCACATAAGATCTTTTAGTTCTGACTCGAGTGTTTTGTCTTTTCAAATTCGCTCGGGTCAGTCCGAGCGTTTCAGGTTCGAAGACTTTAGCTTTGGAGGACGAAGACGAAGAATCCATATTATTATTATTTATATTATTGCACCACACCATTAAATTCCGCTGCATTGACTGTTTTGGTATGTGTAACTCTGATATTTATGGTATAAGTAAAATGAAATAATTTGTAAAACAGTTTCATGAACTGTATATTTGATTATTATATTTTATCCTTCCGCTGTGAGATTCTGTTTCGTTTTATTTCTTCCCTGTTTTTTTCTTATTTACCCCATAACAATCCGCCCTTCCGTATGGTTTGAATTGACACGTGTGTCGGTTTAAAGTGTGCGAAAAGGCTGGATGTTACATACTTCATTCTGGAATATCCACCGCGTACACGGTTAGTCAAAGTGGTTTTCGGTATCGACAGAGAGTATGTCTATATCCGATCCCGGTCTCTTTGCCAACCCATCGTTATTATAACACCGCGGTCATTTAAAAATAGTTTATACTTTAAAACCAGAATAAACATTTCCATTTTAAAATTATGAATACGATATCATTTTAAAACCCAAAACAATATGATATCCTTTATCCCAAATATAAACCTTTTCAAAAATCCAAATGCTTTAAAATTTATAACGTCTGAAAGCCAAATATCCTTTCAAAGCATAATATTTCAAAATTCATAATTTAAAACCATAACTTTTAAAACTTGAATGGTTTGGATATTCAACGGTATATGAATTAAAAGGTTTAACTTAAATGTTACTTTGTAAAGAAAATAGTTCTCATGGCTTTACAAATACATTTCTTTATTAAAGTCTAAACCAAAATTTGTATTATCTCTCTCAAGTTCCAAAACCACTTCAATTTATATATATATATATATATATATATATATACGTATATCCATTTGGAGTATTAATATTTCAAACTAAAGTTGGATTTTATTCTTTCAACAAATCGAATGTTCTATTAATTAGTCTTGAATATTCACATAAAATCCATAAATAAATAAAAACTCAAATTTCTAGTAATAAAATATATATTTTTTTTCTCAATTCAAATTATACTAGAATATTCATTTCAATTTATCTTGGGAAAAATCCAATTATAAATATCATATCTTAAAATTTCCAAACTTAACATTTAAACATATGATATAAATTATCAAACTCCATTTTCTTAAAAAAAAAATTCCATTTTTAATAAAGAGATTTATACCCCTTTTAATTTCAAAATTTTCAACTTCATATGTATATATATATGGAAGAAAAATATTTATACAATATAAAATTTAAGATTATTATAAACCGTATTCCATCCAAACCATAGAAATCACATTAAAATAGTTATATATAGACCGCGGTGCCTGTATATAATTTTCTATCCTATGGTCAAGTGATACGGATATTTATCATTTCAATCCGCAATTTAAAAGATATAAAATTTTGCGGTTGTATATCATTTCAAACCACAATCCCGAATGAAAGGAAATATGCATGATAATTTGCAATTTAATGATATACAATAAAACATCCATCAACATCACCCATCATCCAATCACAATCATCAAGCAATATCAATCAATAACAATTTATATTTGATAATATATAACAGGTAATAACTGGCAATTTATTCAGATTAAATTTAACAACTATTAATCTAACAGTTTATATTCAGTAATAATCTATATTACTGTTAACTAGCAGTTTATAGGCAAACAAATAAATTCTAACTATCAATTAATACGCAATAAATAAATTAAATTAACAGTTAAATTTAATAAATGCAATTCAACAAATATGAGTGAAATAAACATGCCAAATACTCATAAATAAATTTCTATTCATTTCTAAAATTAACTTAACAAACATAAAAGCTTCTAGTAGTTGTGAGTGGGTTTAAACACTCACCTTTTGAATTTAAATCGAATTTAAATTCGATTTAAACCCAAAAATTTGACGGTCTCAGAATCCGTCCAAACCAGCATCATCAGATCCGGAATTGAATTACGATCCTAACGGAAAAAAATTCGTGTGAAACGGATGTCGTATGAAAAAGTTATGCGATAAAACGATTCGAAAACAAAATTTAAAAATAAACAAACTCACAAAATTCATTGCCACGTCAGCGTAACAGTTCTCCCTTCAAACCCTTACGCGCTTCAGGCTCCAGAGATACAATTCGCAACCGAACCCATCACCTCGTCTTTGACCTGACTTTGACCATCTATTCTAAGCACCTCCGGCCTCGCCGCCAGAACCAACACCCTCCCCCTTCATGCGCAGCCCACCACGAGGCCCCCCTGCTCCATCGTTGCTTGTGAAAAGCTCACGGCTGCCGCCTTAAAGAAACCCAAAGCGAATTAAATAGCTCGATCCAGCCGTGAATTCGCGACACAAACCACATAGATGAACTCCCCATCGTCCTCTCTTCACTACCCAGAAACCATTCGACGATCAGACGAAGTTTGTTACGGCGATGATGAACGGTTGGGACTGTTTTGAATTTATTCTGGTTAAACGATAACTCCATTCGAAAAACGAATCACACCAGTAGATTACGCGTATCGAAAACATCAACATATATTTTTGTGGAATTTTTCTGGAGAGTTTGGATTTTCACTGAAATTTGGATTGGGGTAGATCTAGGTTTGCATTCATTTGAGGAGGAGAAGGAGATGAAGGAATGAACGTACAGCAAATGACAATAGGTAGGAGCTAGGGTTTATAACTATATATTTATAGGTGGGGTTGGGTTAGAGTAGATAGGCTAGATAGATGAACGTACGGAATCAACTAAGGCCCAAAAAGCCCGTTCTGTCTTCGGAACGAAATTCGTCAAACCCATATATCCAGATAGGTGTTTTAAAATATTCTGAACGCGATGGAAAAAGTTTCGCGTCCAAATTCGATCGTATGAAGAAGTTATGCTGAAAACAAGATTTCCAAATTGATTCCAAATTGATTTTAATAAAATTGATTTCAAGGCGTTTCGCGTCCGTACGATCAAATGACAGGTCCGATCGATACGAAACTTGAAACCCTAAAATAATTCATTGATACGGATCCGATGAAACTGGTTTCATCGAAATCCGAGTCCGTGACAAAAATGGCTATTTTTATATTCATTAATTAAATTAAAATAAATTACAAAAATCCAAATTTTATATTATATTCTAAAATTGTCCAAATTTTATTACTTATATAATTTAATCAATTTCAAATGATTTAACAAGCTTGGATGTGAATTAAAATTATAAGTATATCAATTTGCAGTGTTAATTTCTGCACTTTTCTATATTTAAGAATTATAAAATTAAATGCTCAAAACCCCATATATTAGATTTTAACTTTTATATACTCATTCTTTATCCAAATAGGGATGCCACATACTTTGGTTCATGATTCAAAATATTATTCTTAAAGTCCATTTTAAATTTCAGTAATGTAGTATTCAACGTTAAATTTAATAAATCCTGTTATTTAATAATTATTGCTTAGAACCTGATTTTAATCTTCCCATTATCTATTTAATTCCTTCTAGAATCATAGCTAATATTTGTCATCCCTTCATTACCCAAATGTTCATATCCCATCAAATTTTAAGTTATCGAAATATTAAATGTCAATTTCTTTTAATTGCACTAAATTTATCTATTAAAGGTTGCACTTAACCCAAATACATAAAACTTGCCCAATTTCTCCTTAAATCAATAACCTTCATATACAAATATGTTTATCATAAATTTTATCTACTCTTCCTTTTTAGGTAATGTCCTATATATTAGATTTCCATGTAATTTGCAATAAATCATACTCGTAGTTATATCACATTAAATGAATAAATAAGTGTTGACTCTATTCTTTTGATTCAACATTGGTTTACGTTATATTTCATTAATATTTCTACATACATCAGGATTTTTAAAAATGGTTGTAACGTGAAATCTCGTCTACTTCCCATTTTATATTTAAGGCTTCTAAAACCGATTCATATCATTTCTCTAGTCCAAATTTTATTAATATAACCTTAAATTTAATTTATTCCTATCGATGTAATGGTTAAACACAAATTTCACTTATTTGCAATAAATCCACAAATTGGATTTCAAATTTTCAAATAAATAAATAAATTTTAGTTTATCACTTCTTAAATACCCAAACGTCAATGCCTTAATTTAAACTGCATTTATTACATTTTATAAAAATCCTTCATCTTAAGTGACAAATCAAAACTACCCTAACTACACAATTTATGGTAATTAATTCCAATTGCTTTTTCCATTAAACTACATAAATTGTCCAAATTGCAACCTACGTAGAATGTTTATTTATTTACAATCCTACTGTTTAAATGAATTGATCCTTTACGGTATAATTCACATTTGGCTTGATTTCTCATTTATTTTGCAAAACAGTAAATTTCAATTGCTACCAACATTATATTTAATATTAGATTTCCAATTAATTCTATTGGAATCAATATATCTTTATATATATACTTTACGTATAAATATCTAAATTACCAAATCAAGTACATTTATTAGAGACAACATTCAATAAAATTACTTATCACACTTATTGCATTGATTTATTCCAACGGACACTTTTATTTAGTCACTATTTATTATTACACCCAAATGTACAATCTCTACTATTTATTTTATATTAAACGAATTCCATTTTAGTAAATATTTTTATTAATATTCACTGATTCACATTTATATTGGTTTCTTATATTTAACTTATAACAAGGTGTGCAAATTTACATAGTTCAAATCTATTTCCATGTAACTATTAAATTGTTACATTAAATTCCAATTACTATAACAAATTACTACATTTTCTCAAATAAAATCTTAAGACCTTTATTTTATTCTAAATTAGATTAGAAACATATTAATTTAATTCATTTAACATTGTCAAATTCAACGGGTCGTTACATTAAGTGAGACCATTCCGCTTAGCGGAATGAGTTTTTCCTCACTAATATCCTTTTAAAAACAAATCTTCTGCAAACCTTTATCTTGCAACCAAAACTGGATAGAACAGCAAAGCATCATTATATTATATAATCATACATATCAAGTAACAAATGGACTATATGTCCAAACATTATAGCTTTGTTTAGCTTACTATTAATCTTTGGCTGACTCGGGCCTACCAGACAAAATAATAAAATAATCTAACATCTGTTAGACACCTCTTCTAGATGATCTGTCCTTAATTATCTGTTAAATACTTCTCTTTTGGACGGTCTATCCCAAACAAACCATCTCTCAGGGTCACTTGATCCTAATGGTTTTGTGAGCTCACTAATAACCTATCTGTATACAAACATATATTCCCTTCTGTGTGTAATCATAATTTTAGTCTTACCTGCGACAAAGCCCTACATACTGGAATTTTGGACTAAATTAGCTGGGGCCAATAGCTAATGTATAACACTACAACAAAACAGTCTTTTTACAACGGGCAATGCCAGTTGTAATATGGTTTTCACAACGGTCATATGCCCGTTGTAATAGGCCTCGTTGTAATAGATCCACCACATTTACAACGGGAAAAGCACGTTGTAAAAACCGTTACAGTATACATTTTTACAATGGGTATTGACCGTTGTAAAATACCTATTTAACAACATGTATTGACCGTTGTAAAATACCTATTTAACAACGTGTGTTAACCGTTGTAAAAATCTTATATAACAACGTGCAGTGACCGTTGTAAGAAGCTCATATAACAACGCACATCGTCCGTTGCAAAAAAACAGAGCATTGAATGTAACGTGTATACAGATTATACTCACAATTGCTAAAAAAACTAAAACAAATTATACATTCACATCCTTTTAAGTCATTAAAAATAACAGTCAAAATCATCTTGCAGCTAGTTGTTAATACAAATGTCAATACACATTCCATAACAAAGATCTGTCACCAATTCGTTAACCAGATCACTTACTATCCCATTCTCAATCTATACAATGAACTCTAACGTTTCGACCTCAAACTCCCACCATAGTTTATACGGATCTCTGGTATATTTTTTAACAGTGGCATGCATTGATTCACTGACCATGTCTTTCCATACATTGCTTCACACACCTGTCTCCACAGACTTCCTTGCTTTGTCAACAAGGAGAACTTGAATCTTGTCTTAAACAAGCAATAGAATCTGCAATCAAAATGCTCTATAATGCAGTCTAATATAAGTCTATTATCAAACTTTCCTGAAGCTTTAATAATTGCTTGTAAACTATCATCGATGAAGATATCTTTCTTAATTGTGTACGGCAAAGGAATGACTTCAAGCAGCTAGCATTAGACTTGGCATCTGGGTGTAGTGTAGATTTAGCAAAACAGATTGCAGACAAATCATGGTCCCTCTTCTTCCAAGTAATCCTGTTTCCATCTTATGATCAATATTTTAGTGTAAATTAGTAATGTGTAAAAGCAAAATAAAAAGGGGCGTATCAGACAATATTCATTCATTTATTTAAAGTAATCTGATGAAATCATGAAATCATGAAATCAACAAGAAAGTAATAAACAAATAGTAAAAAAAAAATCTAATATTAGACGTTGAACAAGCTTATCAAAAATGGTAACAAAAAATCTGCATGATTTGTAACTGTTGGGTCTTAAGGTCATATTCAAATTATATCTGTAGATACCATACATTCAATACCAATTGTAAAGAATCTATTTGCAGATACATGCAGTGTAACTTATAATTAAATCTTACCAAGAAAATAGTTGATATCCATGACGTAAAATCGGTCCTTTATCCCATGCTCTCTGATCATATCTATGTTGAACAAGAAGAGGCCCTGAAAATGACAAATATCACCTGAGTTGTATGATTACTTGGACATTATCTAGTAAATTTGATTTCCACTTCCACTATAGTTAACTGCCTTAGGAAAATAGTTTAGCTGCCAATAACTTAAAAAATGAAAAGCTGCCAGTAACTTAAAAAAACGAAAATAGTTTAAAACTTACCAACCGATGGTGAAGCTCTCTTACAATTTTCTCGAGCAAAGGGCCTGGTGGTAGCTCTGTAAAATCCATATTAAATAAAATAATTTTTAGCAATTCATCATTTATACAGAGCACAAACTTCATTCTGCACAGTTCTTAAAATTATTGTACTCGGGTATTTTTAAGCATAAATTTTGTAGCAAATATTCTAGCTGTATATTGCTATGTTTAGGTGACTTTTTGTATTAGCCAAATAGTTGTTCAGGCAATATAGGCTGTCTCAATATATTCACAAATTTGTTGATGTCAACAAAAGAGAAGTTTGTCAGCTGAAAGGTGTGACCTTGTGTAAACATTCATATTAGAAAGTCGAAAGTTTTTCTTTCCAAAAAAACCTCATACAAACTAGACACTGTTTATAAACTCCTAAGAAAGGAGTACACAACCAACAACACATACTTTACACAACCAACAACACATACTTTACACAACCAACAATACATACTTTTTAGGTTATTTTAACAGAATTATGTTGCCATTAAGATTCAACTCTTACATCTCTTATTGAGCTTCTAAATGTTTTGGCCAATAGATCAATGTACTACCCTTTGGAGTATAACTCACGGGATTATTGAATGGTGAATTTAAAATTCTATTTTCTAACTTATAGGATGAATATACACGTGGCATATTCAATCTAAGCTTATCAAACAAAAGCAATATGAGAACTGGGTTTCGTTATGTCAACACACACACACATATTATATATATGTGTGTGTGTGTGTGTGTGTAGGGGGCTAATGGTATGTTAGTGTTGATGGCTATTAAGGCAGAGGATGTTGGAGTATTGTACTGAATGACAGTGTTCTATTGAAGTAGTTTGATGGCAGTAGAAAGTTGTGGAAGAATTGCAAGTAAGTGATGCAGTCAGGCAATTGACAGTGGTTATGGTGTGAGGTTGTTATGTGGTCAGAGGTGGTTTTGCTTTTGTGGTTGTATGAAATTTGTGCAGCACTGTGATTTGGATATGCAGTTGCAAAGAATGGATTTACAGGCAGTGGGTAATGTATTAGTAGGAATGAGATGATGATAGTGGGGAAAGAGGAGGTTGGAAGTATGGTAAGATTGATGATGTTTTGGTGGCAGCAAGCATTGTACGGTATGAGTTATAATAGGCAGTGGGGAGTATGTTGGCTGCAGCAAGTTGTGGTGTGTCTCTGTGCAGCAGTTTATTTTGGTGAGAAGTAGAGCAGCTGTAATAGTGGGCAAAGATTGTTAGTGTAGTTGAAATGATGTTCAATGGAGTATGACAGTTGTGCAATTGTAGGTATGTAGGTGGGAATGTTTTGAAGAGAAGAGTTGATGGTAGGGGAAGGTGATGATGTAGCAGTAGAGGGTGGCAGTAGTATTGCAAGTCATTTTTGAGTGGAGAGGAGGAGAATTGGGCAGTGGTTATGGTGTGTGCTTTATAGAGAAGAAGTGATATAATCTACATTATAACCTAACTCAGCTGAACAAAAACAAAGAGAAATTGCATGTCGTTGCCTCATCATCTCCATTACTGCAGCCCTACGTTTTGAATCAGATTGCTGCTGCAACCTCCTTAAATGATCCTTCAAATCTCTGAGCACAATAAAGGAACATAAAGTAATGTTTACTTGTAACACAACAGAACAGTCAAATATGAAAATATACACACCATAAATTTCTTTACCTACGCCATTAAATTTTCAATAATACATAAGAAAAATTGATCTTCTATTTTAATAGTTTTAAATGCAAAATTCATGTTCTAACAATTTTAAATTCAAAGTTTAGTTCCATTCAAACTGTTATGAATGTGATGTTTTGATAGTTCTAAGTTTTAATAGTTTAAATTCGAACGTTAAACCTCAACATCACAATATATCTATTCTTATAATGAGAATTTAACTTTGCACTAGAATGTTAATTCTAAGTTTAAAATAGAAAGTTCAAATGAAAATTTTACATGAATGTAGTTTTAACTTCACAATAGGATTCATCTTCTTCTAGAATTAAAAGTAATACGCCATAATCCCCAAAAATCGAATCGTACTCATGCTCACATTAAAGAATCACGGTCAGTGTAACAAAAAAAGAAAAAAAGAAAAAAGAAAGGGACCATCTTCATAAGGTAGATGTTGAGAAATTGAAATTCAGAATCTACCAAATTTAATGTATAAATTTTGAGAGTTAGGTTATAAGGGCAGTGACAGACCATTCAACTGAACAAAAACAAAGATAAATTGCATCAAATGTCAAATATCTATGAACTCATAAAAAATATCATTTAGTGCATAATATTTCTAATATAGTTTATTATATTTATAAGTAATTCCCATGCTGAATAAGACATGAACACAGGTTCATAGCAGAATTAAACAACCATAACCCCTTTCTAGAAGATGGATAAATACGCTATTAATTTAAGGGTAACATCTCACTCAAATCAATTTATTGCATCATTAAGTGACTCAATGGTAAAGTAAACACTGATTAACAAATTTTCTATATATAGCCCAATAAAGCTAAGGTTTGTAATTTCAAAGAGGATAAATGATATTTTCTTTAGAATCAACTTTTTCTATTTCTGCAACCAAGTAATCAAATAACTGGTAGTGGGTTAACCTTGTGCAGTACAATATCAAAGGGTCCTTGATCTGACAGAGGACGATGGTGATCAATCTGAACAAACAATATTCCATTTTTTCTGCATAAGACATTTCACGGGACATCATAGTTAGTTTTACATGCTATTGGAAATTGTTTGATTACACGTGCACCATGCTTCAATGGAAAAATAACAATTACAGTAGGGTGACATATCTAGAAGTTAAAAACTAATTGATTGTATGCTAATGGCAAACAATTAGATTTACTACAATCATTAGGTATTTATGTATTGTGTAGTCACCAAAAAGATGAAGTATGCTATCAAATTCATCAAATGATGTATGCTAGCTAATGTAATATGCAAATGCAATTATATAATATTCAAAGTTTGCTCAACAAGTTATATAATATGCAAACGGGACTTGATTTTTATGGGAAAATGAATCTGCTTGTCATAACAGCAGTTTAAGTAGCCATGCCTTTATCACACATTTCATCAAATAGATCAGAGGCATCTCTAATATCATCACAAGAATGCTACAAGCTTAACAGCACAGTTTACCCAGATATGTTAGTTTCAAAATCAAGCATAAGCGCATGTGCATCCAGCAACTTTTCAATTTACCATCAAGACCAGATATGCATAAAAAATGGAAAAGTGGGTTTACCTAGAACCGTACTTACTCTAAGTAGAACATGAGGTGATCGCGAACAAAATCATTATGAGAATTCGAGGAACCAGATCATCTATGATTCGTAAGTGGATTGTCATGAAGAACAAAATCCTCACGTAAATATATGATCCATTCTGGAGTTAAGCATCCATCAAATCCAACCTTCAACCCAAATATTCCTAATTTCGCGCTTCAGTCCAAATCTTCCTAGTTTTGTGCTTCAAAATCTTGCATTCAATCCAAATCTTCCTAGTTTCGTGCTTCAAGATCTGGCCTTCACCGCTGCGAGCCCATGCCATCATCAACGCAGCTCCTCCAAATTGAATGCCATCATCCTAGTGTTGCTTTATTTCACTACATTGATGTAAGTAATTAGGTCAAAATTAGAGATTTGTGGTAACAGAAGATTGAAGGGATGCATGGAAGGTAGTTGGAGTTCGATTAGGTGAAAAATTGGAACTAGGTTTGGATTTGGAATTGGAAGCGATTTTATTTTAACTTGGATTTGGAATTGAGGATGGTACGAAAAAGAACAATGGTTAAAATTTAGAAAGGGTGGAAAATAAATTTGCTTAGAGCTAAATTTTTTTAGTTTGGAGCCGAAATTTTGAGTTTGGAGCTTAAATAAAACTTGTAATACTTTGTATCATACAAAGTTGTAATACATCTGCAATAATTTTTTTTTTTTGAAGGTTCATACTTTTCTATTAAGAAGGAGAAAATAAGAATATACAAATGCCGAGTTAAGGCAAGTCCAACAATCCAAGCTGTTAGCAAATAAAAATTACAAATTAACAAAAAAATAAGGCCCAAGCTAAGTAAATCTTATACAAAATAAGGCCCAAACTATATACCGATAGCGTAAGCCTTCAACCCGAACCAATAACAAGACCCGGTTGGCAGAAGATTCGCGACTATTCTCGAGTAGAACTACAACTCACTTCATTTTCTCTTAACTGCTGACAATTAAAACTTAGACTTTAATGGCGGCTCGAGTAAACTTTACTTCAGATCTATACAAAATTAAATCGTTTAAATTTCGTCTTCAACAGTCAGATCTATACAAACTTCGATCTGAAGAGACTGAAGCAAAGTAAAGCTAAGACTTTAAAGGCAGCTATTCGTCTTCAACAGCCATATCATTATAGTCTTCCCTCCAGATCTGAGTAGACTGAGTCATGGAAACCTATGTCCTACTTCTTACAACAAGTCTCTTCTCGTAGAAGCATAAAAGGACGACAAACGAACATACAGTAGCAATGGTAAGTCTCTGTGACTCAAACCGATTTTTGTTCTTTAGTCTTTGAATGAAAGGCTAACAGACTTCTTTGCATCTAGACAAATCGATAAGGATCATGAACCTCGGTGAAATATCCATCATCTCTCAAAAATGAAGTCTTTAACATAGTATTTCCCGAAAGATAAGTCTCCAACTTCGAAATTGTTTTCAACAAAACTGTACACAGCTAATGTCTGTAATTTCCTTAGGTCAAGAAATGCAATGGACTCCAGCAATTTTCTGTGAGAAACTGCAACCAGAAACTTTCATTCTAGATCAAATTAGTATTATGATAGTATAAAAATATGTAAATTAAATGAGAGGGCGTGAGGAAAATGTAAATAAAACAGGTACAAGTGAACCTCAGTCTAGATACAGAAAGGAAAGCAGAAAGCAGGATAGAGAGTCATATGATAATGAAGAATCAACCCAAATTCAGCGTTGGGAGGTATATCCCCATTTATTTGCTATACAATCGTGCTTGCCTGTGATGTTTTTAAAAAATTTGGATTTTGACATTCTGATATTTATGGTGTGAAAGATCTGATTGCATATCTGAGATATATCAGTGAACCGATTGTGAAAAATTCTTTCATTCCTTTCTCTCCATATGTGCCAAATACACGTGGACAACGAAAGCTGAAACAAGTCTGTATCTAGGTTTTTTCTTTCTGCTAAAGAAACCATTTTCTGTAAATCAACCTTCAAAGTAAATGAGAACAGATTTTTTGGTGATTTAAAATTTTTTACTGCTCCACATCCAAACATTTCCTGTATAATTACATTGAAAGAATAGGTGGTCAGTTGTTTCAATGTGATTATTACAGAAAACGCAGTTAGGGTCTACATCTATATGTCTCTGAAGTAACCTTTCTTTAGTCAAAAGAAAATTGTTAATCGCTTTAAAAAGACAAATCGCTATTTTAGGGACGTGAATTTTATTCCAAACTAGAGTCGACCAAAATTTAATCTCATAACTGGTTCTCACCGAATTCCAAACTTTTTTAAAATGGTAACACCCGTCCTTAGAACATTTCCAAGACCAGAAATCACTCTCTTTGTCTTTATGAATTGGCACACCTTCAATTTCTGCATGTATATGATATAAGAAACTCAACGTATCCCATTTCCACACACCATCTTTTATAATCTTACACAGAAATAAATTTTCCGTCCCAGTTCTAAATGCTGCATCTCTACCTATACGTTCCATAATAGAACTTCCATTTAACCAGGGATCGTACCATAAGGAAGTAGTTTTACCATTAGCAATGTTAAGGGTAAGGCATTTTAACGCTACGTTTCTATTTTTTAGAATAAATTTCCATACGCCCGAGTCGTCCGTTCTTTGGGAAATTTCCCAGAAACTTTTATGCCCAACATACTTACGCAGCATGAGATTCGCCCAGATTCCTTCTGCATTAACTATTTTCCAAATCAGTTTAATAGATAACGCTTGATTCATTTCTTCAAGGTTTCTCAGTCCCATTCCTCCTTCATCTTTCTGCCTGCACAAAATTTCCCAGGGTATCTTACTACTGCGACTTTTCCAAAGAAAGTTGATAATCAAATGCTTTAATTTATGAATAGTGGAAATCGGAAGACAGAAGCATTGCATCCAAAATTGGATTATAGAGTAAATGGATGATTTGATAAGTTCTAATCTTCCAGCTAAACTAAGCATACGATTTTCCCATCCTTCGAATCTCAACTTAATCTTCTCTATCAAACTAACACAGTCCTTGTCCCTCAAATTGGTACTCGACAAAGGAATACCCAAGTACCTTATTGGGAGGTCTAATTGCTGAATGTTAAGGATGTTACTAATGTCCGTGCAGTGCTCCACTCCTTTTCCAAAGAAAACATTTGATTTTTCACAACTTAACTCCAATCCAGTTTCTCTTCTCATTCTATTGAAAACGTCCTTTATCGCTGATGTTGTCTTTACATTGGCATTGGTGAAGACTAATATATCGTCGGCATAGATAATATGAGTCAATTTATTGTCAAAATCTGAAATTGGAGAAATGAGACCGTCCCTCGTTTTTTCATCCATTAAAAGCGTAAAGTATTCCATTACTAAAGCAAATAGAACGGGTGAGATAGGGTCACCTTGCCTAAGTCCGTTAGAACTCTTAAAATAACCATGAGATTCCCCATTTGATATTATGGAAAAGCCAGGTGTCTTTATGATGTTTTCAATAAGTCTCACCCATTTATCTGGAAATCCCATACTCCTTAACATGTGAATGACAAAAGATCGATTTATAGAATCGTAAGCTTTCTTTAAATCTACTTTAATGCACATATTTCTATTATCCTTTCTCCCAAGACCCCTTATAATTTCATGAGCAAATAAAATTCCATCCCCTATAGATCTACCTTTAGTAAAAGCCGTCTGATTTGAGGACACCAGCTTATCCAAAAAAGGAACAAGGCGATTACAAAGAATTTTTGCGAGAACCTTATATAGGGTATTATAACAGGCAATAGGTCTAAAGTCTTGAATCTTATTGGAATGATCTTTTTTAGGAATCAGGTGCAAAAAGGTGTGGTTCCATTCTTTGATGATTAAACCCTTATGAAAGACATCGTTCATGGATTTAAAAATTAGATCCTTAGAAAGATTCCAATGAATTTTGAAAAACTTTGAATTGAAACCGTCCGGTCCTGGTGATGACGTATCTTTAATCTCCCACAATGCAGATCTGATTTCATCCACTGAAATGCATTCATTCAAAACATTAGCACCGTACTCTGTGATGACCGTTTTACATATGACTTCTGAAAACTGTTCGCATCCAGGACGATTAAATAAACCTTTATAATAGTCAATAGCTAATTCTGAAAACTTGTCTTTCGAGATCATCATTCCTTCTATTTCAATACTCGTCAATTTTCTTCTGCTCCTTCTACTAGACATTTTAGCATAGAAAAAAGAAGAGGCCTCATCACCCATCATCAACCAATCACACTTTGCCTTTTGTTTGGTATCCAGATATTCCCTTTTTAGAGCCATTTCCAAATCAGTTTTGGCATCTTGAAATTCCCTAGCTAAATTGTGATCTTTGGACTTTTCCAAGGGTTTCTGCAGACTAGAGCACTTCTCTCTTTGAACTTTAACCTCCGTTTTGGTGGTTCGAATTTTTTCACTCCAGATCTTAAGATTTCTCTTAATGTTCTTTAGAATGAACATGATTTGAAAAAGAGGACGACCTTCAGGGTTGGAATTCCATAATTTCTCAATTAGAGGGAAATATTGGTCACATATAGGCCAATGATTCATGAACTTAAAAGGTCTGTTCTTGATACTGGGGTTGCTGAAGAGAGAAACATGAACAGCATTATGGTCACTAACCGAAGGAGGGAGGTATTCAGCCGAAAGGTCTTTGAATAAGTTGATCCAGTCTATATTTGCAAATACCCTGTCTATTCTTGAAAATATGTTACGGCTTGGGCCTGACCGCCATGAAAATTCGAATCCTTTAACTTGTATCTCATTAAGACCTGTGAATCTGGACATTTCATCCATTTCAAAAAGATTACCAAAAGCTACTGGGTTGCCTCCTTTTTTGTCTGATTGGCTACTGATACAATTAAAGTCTCCAATAACTAACCAAGGTCTATAGATACTGATAGCATCCTCCTGCAAGTTTCTCCATAACCTTTTCCTAAGTGTAAAATGATTCTGAGCATATACAAAGGATATATTACATTTAAAATTGAGGATGTTAATTAGTTCTAAGGTTATGTGTTGATCACTCATACTAATGAAGTTATAAATCCAAGATTTTCCATCGATGAAAATAAGAATTCTACATTTATAGTAGCAGGAAACATTACTTATTAATTTCCATCCTTCATCCAGCGCTCTTTCGATCTTTAACAATTCCGAGTGTAACAACTTATTTTCCAAAATACCGAAACAACTTACGTTAAATTTATTTATAATATTTTTCACTTCCTTCATTCTGTTAGGGTTGTGAAACCCCCTAACATTCCAACATGCTATCGACATTATAAACCTTTGTTATTGCGAGTCCTTTGCAGCCTACTGCTTGAGGACTCCCCCAAATCTTCCACAGGAATGCCTAACATTTGAACCCACTTAGGGTTCTTGCGAACTAACTTATCCTTCTGGATATTCTCAACTATTGTGTCCTGGGGTTTGAATGTCATCTGCTCCTCCTGAGCTGAAATTTCATTATCATATGTGACCCGTTCCTCTGCCGCTACTGTTATTCCAGTACCTTGACCCAGATTTTCCTGTACCTGTATATCAATACATGGTTCAGATCCTCTCATAAAATTAACATTATTAACTAAACTATCAGTAATACTAATATCATTAGAATGTAAAGAGTTAGAGGTTGTGGGAGTATCCGAAGTTGCCATAGGCCTTTTGAGAATTGAGATTTTTGTAGTCGGCGCTTTCGGAGATGTTGGACTTTCAGAGGTGATCACTGGGATTGAGATCTCAATACCAGAACCTTCTAATTGATCTCCCCTATATTTTACTCCTGCACTGTCAATTGTCTGGTGATCTTCCCGAGACCCGTTTAAATCAGTGTTTAGATCTACATTTACTTGATGCTCCTGAGGCTGATCTTCACAACCTGAAACCTCTTTCCTGGTTTCTCCTTCTTGAAATGACCCTTCATTCAATAACTCAGAATCTAGAGGTACAGGGGAGTTTCTTTCGATCATCTACGTATTCAAATCTCTAAAAGTGTCAACTCGAACTCCCTCCCTATCTTCTTTCGGACATCCCATTAAACTTGTATCCTCTTGGTTTACCGTTTCAGGGGCTTCTCTGTGTGTCTGTTTTGGAACCCATGTCTTCGTCATTGGACATTCTGCTGTTACATATGCAAAACATACACACTTACCACATATTGGAGGGGGATTCTCATATTCCACCTCCTGAAGGAAACTCCTTCCTCTATCATCCATACCTTCAATGGTGTTTGGCATACCGTAAGCCGCGTTAACTTCAATTAGGACTCGCGCATAGGCTAACCTGGATTTGTTTTTCGTGGCCTCATCCATCTTAATAGGGACTCCTATTGTACTTGTTAATGCACTGATAGCTTTATTACCCCACAATTTGAAACTAAGTCCAGGGAGCCTGACCCACATAGGCATAGATGTAAGGAGATCTCTATCTGTTTTCATATCAGGGGTTAGGCGCTTCATTATTATCAGGTTCCGGTCCATAAACCAGGGTCCTGATTTTAAGATTTTATTGAAGTCTTCCTCCGTGCCGAATCTTACCACAAAGAAACCGTTGTTCCTTGTTTGGACAGAAAACGGCTTCTGTGTTGTCCAAACTCGATTTGCATATCCTTCAAACGTTTTAAGCCATGGTTTATAACCAACTACGTACAACAGTATACAGAGATCCCAGCCTTCCTCCGCCTCTCTAATAGCTTCTGAAGAAAGGAAACCAATCCGTTTACCATCAGCTATCTTAGGCTGAATAAACTCCACATCTAGGCTTCCTAAATCACCAACTGCACCAATTTTTACTGCCTCACTATATGAAATTTTTTTGGCGTTATCAGAAACCGTGAATTTGATTTTAAAAATGCTTTTGACTGGAACGATATTGGGCTTAGCAGATTTCTTAGGTTTTGAGGATAACCGACCTCCAATGACTGCCTGATTTGTTCCACCTGAATTCCGGACTTGGGTTGTCCCAGATCTGCTTGAATGACCTCCCAGATTAAGCCTCGTTTCGGGACCCGTAGGAGTTGGGGCCTTACCCCTTTTCCTCCTTACTTCCTCCCAACCTTAATCGTCACGCAGAGAACCCATAGATTTTGTAGAGAAAGAGTTGAAGAACAACCAGAAGATAAATATAGAGAATTCGAAAGAAAATAGATAAAAGAAGAAGAAAAACCCTAGTCTCCAGATCTAGATCCAGATCTGGTGGTCGCCATTTTTATTTTATTAATTCCTAATCTTTTTGAGAAATTAGTCACATCTGCAATAAATATTGATTTCTAAATTTAATGAAAATATTAATTATTCAATAGTTTAATTATATAATATTAATTATAATTGAATATCAATCAGTAATTATTAAATATTACTTCTTATTTATTAGTTATTAATTATTACTTCTTAATTATAATTGAATATTAATTATTTATTATTTAATATTAGTTATTTCTAAATTTTATGGATCTTTCTTAATTTTATAAAAAAATTATTTCTAAATTATTAAACTATAGTAGATTATTTAATATTAATTATTAAAATTGTAAATTACTTAAATATTAAATATTAAACATAAATTACAAAATGTCAATTATTAAAAGTTTATTATTAATTATTTAATATTAATATGTATATATTATTAATTTTTAATTTTTAATAGTAATTATTAAACATAAATTATTAATATTTATTATTAATTATAAATCATTATATATTTAATATTAATTACTCGACATTACTTACTAATAATTGAAAAGAAAAATTAAGCCTGTTGGAATCCTGATTATGTATAACAATTAGTAATTATTGATTATTTAATAATAATCATTAATTATTAGAAGTTATAAATGATTAATATAATATTATTAATGATTAAATATTAAATATTAATAAATAATATAATATTATTAATGGTTAGTAATTTGTAATTAGTAATATAATATTATAATTAGTAATTAGTAACATATGATTAATATAACACTATTAATGAATAATTATTAAATATTAATAAATAAATAAATATTAATTTTAAGAAAGCATTGTAATTATTAATTATTGGTTGTCAAAAATTGGTAACAAAAATTTATTACAATGGGTATTTTATGGCCGTTGTAAAATTGGCACCTATTACAACGGGCATTTTTAGCCCGTTGTAAAATTGATACATCTTACAACGGGCATTTTGTGACCGTCGTAAAATTGGTATCTATTACAACGGGCCTTTTATGAAAGTTGTAAAATTGACATCTATTACAACGGGCATGAAAGGACCGTTGTAATAGCATTCTATTACAACGGGCAGTCATTGCCCATTGTAAAAAAGGCGTTGTATAGGGCATCTATTACAACAAGCCTGAATGGACCGTTGTAATAACCTACTATTACAACGGGCAGCCAATGCCCATTGTAAAAATGGCGTTGTTATAGAGTATTGTTGTTGTAGTGTAAGGCGTGGCCCTATACCAGTCCCGTTTGGCATTCTAATATCTGAGTCATTTTTTACTTTGGGATACCTTCCCAAAATTTCCCTGAAAAACCTTATCATCTAAATTTGATTTAAAACCTTTTAAATCAAACTTAAATAAGGAAAACATGTATACTCTATGCTTTACTCAAAGTCACCTTGCCATGCTATATATACTTTAATCAAATCTTTGTTGATGAAAACCGTTAAACATTTGAAAGTACCCCTTTCAATCCTATTGAAAGTACCGCTTTCAAAACCATGTAAAATTCTTTTTTTTACCCAGGCTAAAAGGCCAAATCTTCCTTTCGAAACCATTCATATAACCATTCGAAACTATTGAAATTTATTTTCCTTCGAAAGCCAAAAACCTTAGACATCCTTCTTTAAAATCATTAAACATTGCCTTTCGAAGCCATAGGAAAAACCTTTTCCTTAAAATTATTCAAAACTATTGGAAAAAACCCACTCCTTCAGACCTTCCAAAACCATTGGGAAACTACACCTTTGAAACCTTCTTTAAAACCTTTCCAAGGTATTAGAACCTCAAACCCTTCGAAAGCATTTGGGTTCAATTTAAATCATGTGGAAAACACCTTTCGAAACCATTGGGTTATTCTTAAAAATCACTAAGGGTCACAGCAACAGATTTGAAAGCTTACCCTTTTGAAAGCTATAACTAAATTGGGAAGTGATGGTGTCGAAAGCTATAATAAATTGGGAAGTGATGGTGTCGAAAGTTAGAAGGCGGAAGTAAAGCCTTTGACATAGTCGAAAGCTATTATTTAAAAACAAAGGAGCAACTATTTCATAACCAATCTTTAAAACCATTGACTTAATCAAAAGATACTACTTGGAACAAAGGCACAATCTTAAAACCTTTTTTCAAATCAACTGACCTAGTCAGAAGCCAACTAAGTCGAAAGCAAGCAGGCGCTTATATCATTTAAAACATAAAGGCGCTTCGACCCTTTCGAAACTCATTGGTTTCGATCTTATCTTCCGCCTTTGTCCAATTCATTGCGTGTAGAAATTAATACTATGTGCATTGGTTTAAGGAAGAAGGCGAAGGGTCTTAGTCGAAAGCTACCTGGGCGGAACCAAAACAGACGAAACATACTTTTGGCATAAAATTATGATTTAAATCCTTTTTAAGCAACTTTTTAACTAACCTACCTTTTTTGTCAAAATATTATTAGTTGCTAATTTTTATTTTCTAAAAGTTCTGCCATAATTTTAGAATTAATTAACTAAAATATTTTGCTAAACACCCCTTCTCCTTAATTAAATATATAAAACATTTAAATTCCATACCTTAAATAATTTTATATATTCATCAAAACACGTAGGAAAATTCTATAAAAATTTAAGAAAATCCTTGTCAATATGTTTTCTAACATATATAAATTTTAGATCCAAACTAATTATAATCAATACATAAAGGTGCTAATATCATTTAAAGCATAAAGGCGCTTCAACAATTTTGAAACCCCTTGGTTTTGATCTTATCTTCCGTCTTTATCCAATTCACTATGTGCCGAAATTGATACTATGTGCATTGGTTTAAGGAAGAAGGCAAAGGGTCTTAGTCGAAAGCTACCTAGGCGGAACCAAAATAGACGAAACATACTTTTGGCATAAAATTCTGATTTAACACCTTTTTAAGTAAACTTTTTAACTAACCTACCTTGTTTTTCAAAGTCTTATTGGTTGCTAATTTTTATTTTCTAAAAGTGTTGCCATAATTTTAGGATTAATTAACTAAAATCTTTTGCAAAACACCCCTTCTCCTTAATTAAATATACAAAATATTTAAATCTCATACCTTAAAAAAAATTATATATTCATCAAAACACGTAGGAAAATTCTATAAAAATTCAAGAAAATCCTTTTCAATATGTTTTCTAACGTATATAAATTTTAGATCCAAACTAATTATAATTTAACTGTAAATTATTTATAACCCAATAAACCTTTTTCTTCACTAGAAAATTTATATAAAATCCACATTAATTTAGAAAATTATGAAATTGAAATCCATCTCTAGAATAAAAATTTTGTTCTATATCTAAAATCGCAAGGCATTTGGATGTCATTAAACAGGGTTTTCACATTAAAACTTATCATAAAATCCATATGAACAAGCATAAATCATCAACATGTATATATAATCATTTTGCTCTTCAAAATCGAGGCTAAATCATACAAGATAAACTCGGGTTTCATCTTAAAACCGAATTTATTTTTAGAAAACTTGAGATGTAGAATTTATTCACCTTAGCTTTGTGATTAGAAATGTGAGATTTGATCTTGATTAGTTGATTTGATTCTTCTCTTGAATCCTTGTTTTTTCTTCTCTTGGAATTAAAAATGGTGGTCGACACTAGAATATTCTTGTTTAAGAATATGAAATAAACGTGTATTTGGTTTCCTAAAGGTTTTGGGTATAAGTTCATCCTATTTCCCATTTTCCTTCCCTTGTTTCCGAACACTTTTATTCATCTTATTTCCTTAGTTCATTATACATATATGTATGGCTACCTCCCTGATTTAATCACAAATCTTAATCCATTAATCAACACATTAATTTATTTTATTTAACTAGTTAAATATACTAAATAATGTTACTAAAATTATGGGTGCTACAAAGGATGATTCCAGATAACGTTGTAACATTTCCGCGCTAAGAATTCTTAATACTGAAGTTTTTAGTATGGTATATTTATACAAGGATTCGGAAAATCCCAACAGCCTATTAGATCTATCTCTATAGATCTTTATGCCCCGTATATCTGCTTCTTCTTCCATATCCTTCATGGAGAAGTTCTTGGATAGCCAATGTAATTACCCACCTTTTCGATCCCCAGATGTCAATACTAATGCACCCACGTTATTCGAGTGTTGAGCATCTAAGAGCTTGAAAGACATACTGTTAGGGTAAAATAAAAGAAAACATAATAAGGAAGAAGAGAACACAACATCAGAATCTCACAGCAGAATGATAACATATAATTTCAAAAGATTGTGCAAACTATTACTTTAAGATACACAACATTTCAAAATTACAATTCCAAATACAATTATCAGCATAGATAGTTATAACAACCTATCCTCATAGATACTAATATATATAATAGAAACGCAACAAAATAAGAATACTATGGTTGGTGAAATATCCAGCTCTTCTCCTCAAGCTCCAATGAACATCAACGAAAACCTGTCTTTTTCAAACAACTCAAAAGAGCACACGAGGAGTTTAGAGAAAACAAAAACCATGCGTCAGACATAAGTCTAGTATAAGACACTCAAGAAATATGTACTTATCTTATAACAGTACTTTTGAGACCATTTGGAAACGGTCCACCCCTCAAAAGAACAACCATATAATAGGTACATAAGGCGATATAATAGATAATGTCTAGGTTATAGAATGAAAATCATATCAAATAGCTGTGATGCTTACATTGGTCATAGATTAACATGTTTAGGGTACAATCAAAACTGATAAGGAACGTTCGCATATTGTATTTTTCAAGGAGATCTCTTCGGTCGACACCGAATTCAATCTCATACACCAAGGTCAGAAAGTACCTTCCGGGCATCGTATATCTCTAGATAAAATACACCATTAAGGTAAACACAATGACTTATGCCTGAACATTGCAATTAAGTACCATCAACTTCCACTAGCAACATCAATAAGAATACTCTAGACACGGAGTTGATATACCCTGTCGTGGGTTAACAAAATCCCAAGTTGTGCATCCTACTTCATTTTCTATCATTTTCGATGTCGAGGTCATGTTCAGCATCTTTCACACGAGTCTTCGTCACTCAAACAAAATAGAATCCCCAATTAGATTTCCACATCTCGAACAGATCTCGAAACCACATATGAATTCTAGCATCTCGAACAGATCCACTTCCAAGAAATAGGACACATATCTCAGTCTTGAAGTGATTTTCGATAAGAAAAATACTTACTAATTCTTGTCTCTTCAAGACTGAATCAACGAATTTGGTCATATTCAAAAATAACGAGAATGATTGCATATGAAAACTAAGTCTCGCATGCTTATCATATTTCCAACCTTTTCATCTCACATTATCCTTTAGTCAAGAATGAAGCCGGTAGGTTAGAGCACTACTGCTTCTATCCCTACTCAAACATCAATCTTAACTCTCATAGATAAACATGCCTACTTCATCAGTTTTTAGTGCTAAGTATACGACAAGATACTTTCCATAAATAAATAAACATATAAAGCACGATTAATTCACACAAAGCATGATTAAGTCACATAAGCGACTTTTGATCCCCTTCTTTATTTAATTAATACTTTAATCCATTAAAAACTCTTTTTTTATTAGTAAGTCTTATTTTATCTAATAAAACTTCATTTACGAATCTCTACTTTTCATTTGTACTCTTTCAATACTTTAAAAAGTATTCATATACTTATCTCAAATGGTATAAGTATGTTCACAAATCAATAACAAGATTTCTTACTTTAAATCTTTACTTTTTCCATCTTTTCCAAAGATTCCATACTTATAATTTCCTTCAAAATATCCATTTTAAGGATCTAAGTACTTTCACAAATCCACTCAAAAGGTTTGATACTAGTGTTACTTAAACATTGTTACTATAAACCTAAAACTATTTCACTTACGCTTATCTTTAAGACATTCCTTTAAAGATCTATTTACATTCGTAAGTATACTCAAAAAAGGTTAATAACTAATGTTATCAACACATTGTCACAACAAACTCAAAACCATTCCATACTTATATTATCTTCAAAAACATTTTTAAAAAGATCTAAGTTAATATTTGGTTAAGTTTGATAGCCGACTAATCGACTATCCAGTTAAAAATGATCGCTTATAAAAATCATGGTTCATACACTTAACTTGCTTCTCCAAATTATACTATCCTTCATCCAAGAGTGAAACCAGGTAAGCTAGAGCACCGATCATGTCAAAGTCTTCCCTAAACATTTCATTCTTGAATCTCATAGATAGATAAGTCTACCTCGTCGGCTTTTAGTGTTAAGTTTAGTATTAACGACGTTCATAAATGAGTAAGAAATCAACATGATTAACACATTTCTGACATACCGACTTAATTATTCCTCAATCAAGAGAGAAACGGTAGGTTAGAGCACTATTGCTTTTGTCCCTACTCGAACACCAATCTTAACTCTCATAATAGATAAGCCTACTTCATCGCTTTTAGTGTTAAGCATAATTAATTTCCTTTTTCAAAACATATATATATATATATAAATTTATTTATATATAATTTATAAAAAAACTTATAAATAGGTTTCAAATATCTATGTAAAATATTAGTTGAAAATAACTAATTTATAATTTGACAACAATAATTAAAAACCATGTTTTATAATAAAACCCTTTTGCTTTCAAAATTCATAAATAAATATTTCAAACATATTTAAACTTCAAACAAAATTAAATATACTAAAAAATAAGTTAGAAAATACTCCTAAAAAGAGTAAAGAAAAATACCAAAATTTAAATATCATTCTTAGACACTTATAAACATAAGCAACTTACTACAACATTTATAAATGCTGTTAAAAGTCCTTGTTAAACAACAACATTGGAAAACACAATCTTTGTGACTAGTTTTCACCACTTTAACAAGTTATTTAAGGCTTAAAATTTTTAAAGTAAGTACTGCCCTTTGGTTACTCAAAAACAATGGAAAAAAACCTTTAAGGATATCTTTTAGTTTATTTATAAAAAATTTTGAAACAAGATATATTTAAAAAGTGTATTCATAACCACCTTTTTGCTATAACTTTAGCCATTTCATTTGACCAGTCCTAAAATCTTTTAAACTTTTTTTTAGTAAAAAATAAACATATAATACTATTGAAAATGAAAAGAATCCCCTAAGATATGTCTTAAAGTTAACTTTGAAAATCGTCGAATACAAGGCATTTTTAAAGTGCATCCATAACGACCTTTTCGTATCTAACTTTCATAACTTTGGTTCACAATTTCTATAACTTTGCAAGCCATATCTTTACTGTCCCATACTTCAAAATATGTATAGAGGACAACCAGATAAAATTTCTCTAAGTTAAGATCATAATCTTCCATTTATACATGTTAAAGTCAAGGGATATCGAAGTGCACTTATAACGACTATTCTCGCTTTAAACACTTTCAAACATACTTCAGTTCAACATACAAATCAAACAACCATTTAACATCAATTCAAGGCCACGCCACAAGCTTAAGAAGGTAATAGAAATGATGTTATATAATATAAAGTTGTCATTTTCTTTCAAAATCAAGAGGAGTCCAAAGTTTATAACTTTACTTGGTTAATGTCACTTTAACTTTATATTTTCCACACTCGTATATATACACAATATACACACACAAGATAGTGAGATAACTCACTTAGATCTAAGAAAAACACTTGTTCAAACACTCTCAAAGATAACAACACTTTCAACCATCACCAAACCTCCAAAGATCCAAGTTTTAGCACTTACAAACTAAGACAAGACCTCACTCCTCTCTTTAATGCTCACAACCAAACCTAGGTTCCTCCTTTTCTTCCAGTTTCTTTCACTTTTGACTTTTAAGTTTCTTAAGTCGTTCTAAGGCATTGGTGAAAGTTTGATCGACTTGGATTAGAATTGAGTTAATTAGAGAAAGTTAGTGAAGAACAAAGTGGATTAGTACTAATTTGTTTCTACCATTTTCTTAATTTATAAAAAGGGATTAGCCTTACCCTTAAGGGTGTATTTATATTTTGAACAAGAAGTCATTACTACCTTATACCTTCTATAAAAGGTTACAAAGTAGCCTCCCCCTCACATGCCACCTTTCCACCTCATTTTCTGGACTTAAAACTTAAGTATTCCTTAAAAACTCATTTTCAAAGTATCATTTATGACACATACATGACATCATCAGAAACTTTACTTTCATAAATGGAAAATATTTTTATTTTGTATTAATGTTCTCTTAAAAAAATAGGTGTGTGTAAAAAAAATTGAAATACTTCTGACATTTAAAAAGCCGTTTATAAATAAAAGGATTTTCGGTCACATTATTGACGTTTCTTTAAATTAACTATTTTTGTAAAAAAAATTCAAACCAAGTTTACCATCATTACTTATGGTTTAAAAAGGTGTTAACAAGGTTATTAAATCAATTTAATAATATTTGATCCAAGATTTAAATATTTAAATATGAAGTGTCCAAATTTCACGGACTTTACAACCAAGCTTTTACTGATTTCAATAATGAAGTGTCATTGCCAACCAACAGAAGATCATCAACATATAGCACTAAGAGTAAAATAGTATTTCCACATTCCCTTTATAAAATGCACACTTCCTTTACGTGATGATAAAAACCAAACTGTTTGATTAGTTATTAAATACTTATTCCAAATCCTTAAAGCTTGTTTAAGTCCATAAATGGACTTTAACAACTTGCAAGCCTTAACCTCGCTCCCACTGACCACAACACCCTCGAGTTGTGAAATATAGATGGTCTTTCCTAAATCACCATTTAGAAACACCATTTTTACATCCATTTGCCATATTTCATAGTCATAGAATGCAGTGGTAGCCAGCGCAATCCGAATGGACTTAAGCATGGCTACATGCAAAAAGGTCTTGTCATATTCAACACCATGAATTTGACAAAATCCTTTCGTAACTAGCCGATAGGTTTTGTCCCTTTGGATATGTCTGAAAAGGTCCATACTTTGTTATCATACACAGAATCCATCTCAGGTTTCATCGTGCCAAGCAGGAGTGCGGTATCATTACTCTGTAGTGCTTGTTGGAAAGACAAAGGAGTGTCGTCATCTAAGATACAGTCCTCCATCTCACCATCCACACGAAAACCATAGTATCTTTCTATTTCATGTGTTCCCTACATCTAATAAGTTATGTGCTTTCAAGTACAGGTGAACTCGGTTCTCCCATTGATTCGGCCTCAGTACGAACTTCTCGAATTCGTCCAAGTCTATAACTTCACTGTTAATTTCCTTTGATAGAAATTCCTTTTTTTAAAATGATAGCATGCCAAGAAACAATAACCTATTATTCCTTGGTATTGTAGAATCTATATCCTATTGAGTTTTTGGGATATCCTATAAATTTACATAGTATCGATCTTGCCTCTAATTTATTCGGACCAACGTTCTTAACGTAGGCCATATAACCCCACACTTTCAAATACTTGAGTTGGGGTTTCTTTCCATACCACGTTTCATATGGTGTTTAGACAAGGATTTAATAGGTAACAAGTTCAGCATATGCTCTGCGGTTTCCAATGTATATCACCAATAAGGCAGAGGTAACTCAGCCTTAATCATCATGGAACAAACAATTCTAATAGGGTTTAGTTACTTCATTCAGACATGCCATTGGGTTATGGTGTATAGGGTGGAGTAACCTAAGAGATAATCCTATTATCTTTTAATTACTATTGGAATTCTTGTCCAACATACTTACCTCCTCGATCAGATCGAAGAATTTTTATAATTTGGTTTATTATTTTCAACTACGATCTTATATAGAATGAATTTCTCATGGACATTAGATTTGTTCTACATAAGATACACATATCCTAGTCTCGAGAAATCATCGGTGAAGGTAACAAAGTAAGAACTACTATCTCTGTTGATTACAAGCAATGGGCCACATTCATTGCTATGTACGAACCCTAAAAGTTTACTCTTTCGTTGCTCCTAGTGAAGGGGTGCTTGGGCATTTTACCTTTGAGACACAACTCACAGGTGCCAAATGATTTAGAATCAATTAATGGTAGAAAACCTTCGATTTCAATTTGTACAGTTGTTTCTCACTAATATGACCAAGCCTACAGTGCCAAAGATAATTATCATTTATATTGTTACTAGAACTACTTGTAGAACGTACACAATTCGTATCAATCACATAAATTCCATTTTCAAGTACAACTTCATAGACTTTATTTCCATTTAAATCAATTGTCATAACATTATTTGCACAGTGAAACAAATATCCCTTCTTAGACAATTTAGAAATAGACAGAATCCCACAAACAAAGTCTTTTTGCAAAATAGCAGTTTTTCAATATGGAAACAAAACCATTTAGTAGGCGTAAATGAAATTCTCCTATGGTTGTTGCATCTATAATAGATTTATTAGCAACCTAGAGCTTCATTTTCCCTTTTCCATCGGCGCTAGTTCCTACCTTTGTAATGAATTAAAAATATGAGTTCCAGATCTAGTATCTAAAACCCAAGTCATTTTATTGATTGCAAAACAATTTCAAATCATAAATGTACCCGATGAAGCTATAGAATTGTTCTGCTTTCTTTCCTTAACAATCTCAAGTATTCTGGATAATTCCTCTTCCAATGACCTTTCTTATGACAATGGTATTCTTCTTACCATCTCTCTTCCTCTTCTTCGAACTCTTTGAAGATGATGACCCGCCCTTAACCACAAGCATGTTCCCTTGATCCTACGATTTTGACTCGGTCGACCTCAACGCATTAAGAAGCTCTACATGATTCATATTCAGTTGGTTCACATCACAATTCAATATGAACAGTTCATGCCGAGGAGTGAGTGAACCAAGGATCAAGTCTACCTACAGCTCGTTGCTTATCGCTATGTTTAATTGTGAAAGCCTATCAATATAGCCCTTCATCATCAGGACATAATCTTCCACCTTTTGTCACTTTTGCATTTTGGTGTTGAACGATTTCTTAGTAATCTCATACCTCGTAGAACGAGATATGTCACCAAATTGTGCTTTCAAGCTTGAATATCTGATGGATATACAAGGTTTTATACGGCCTTTGTAATGGCTTTTCTAACATAGACAACTTGAAAACATGGGCGATTTCCAGGTCAACAACCCATATATTATAAGTAACATGTAGTTTAGGGTCAACGTTATCAGCAGATCTTGTTATTAGAGTACAAGTAACTGACAGCCAAAGACGCTCGTATGTCAATGCATTTTTATATCTCTTAGCCAATCAACATAGTTGTTTGATTCAGTTAGTTTATTGTTTTCACCATACACTCATGGAGTTAACATTTTCTGCAAGTTATAATTAGTACATTATTAGGACAAAATCATAGTCTATGTTCTTCTAATACTAGTAAGGTAAAACTTTGTCTTTCATTTTACTAGTAAGCTCCAACTGGTCTTTTGTGTTTCACCAAACCCTAAATGAAACACAGAGTCTTTCAACTTCACTAGTAGATGTTTGGACTCATTTGTCTTGGAATTCTAACCTTGAGTTTGCTCAACAAGTCATAGCTCCATGGACAATGGATAACTCCTTTTTGGTTGTATTATATAAATCCTAACCCTTTGTACAATGTCCTAATTTCACTTCAACCTTGAGTCTGCTTAGTAAATCGAAATGAAATTATTCACTCGTACCTACCATATTATGACAGCCAAAGTATAGTAGTAACTTGAGTTTGTTCAATAAACATATAGTTATCTTTCCTCATCTATTCAATATATTAATAATACTACACATAACAACCCCGGCTAAAGATTGCTCAACAACTAAGGAGTACTTATGTAATTTAGTAATATATATATATATATATAGTAGAGTACACCATTATATTAAAGATTCACAATATTTAATATTTATATTGATTCATATCGATTTATGGAATAATGTATTTCTTGTGAAATACACTTGTCACTCAAATATCGAACACATCAGAAATCACAATATATGTACATTTCCTTATGTACTTATTCCTTAAGTCTATTTAGGGTTTCTTTAATATTTTACCTTTATTTTATATTCGTATTATATAAGTTTTATTATTATATAAATTTTATATTTTAATTGACTTGTATAATAATTTAAGTGGAAGTTGGCCACAAGGGCCTCTTTAGCAAGGGCAATTAGTTTGTAGGACACACAATTGAAATAATTACTTTTAAGGACAAATGCAAAATAATTAGTTTCTAAGGCCTAAAAACCTTTGAAATTATATCCTTGAAAGTAATTGGACAGCTGACTTTGTCCTCAAAAGTAATTATTCTTCTGACTTTGGCCTTGAAATTAATTTCTGTGGATGAGTGTCCTAGAAACTAATTGGACCGCAAAATTTGTCCTTATGGTGAAACACCCCATAATTTAATGTATAACATTATGTTAGTTGAATCATATTTAATTAATTTTAATTAATTAACTCTTTAATTAATTATATATTATTTAATTTTAACTTATACTGAATATTTAAAAACTTTGTAGCGTAATACATATTTCTTATATATGTTTATTTTCATTTAGTTATTAATATTTAATTAAATTATTTGGCTAAACAATTTTAATCAATTGTCCTAATTTCATAAAAACATTATATGCATGTATACTTATGTTATCTTAAACATTTTAAAATAATATAACATATATCAATATGTATAGTACATGCATATGTATTAATTAATTAACCCTTTTAATTAATTTATTACATTAATCTTATTAATAAATTTAAATCTCAAAATCCATTTTTAAAAATTAGCAAACATTTTTGAAATTTTATTATATTTTCAAACATGTTGAAAACTAATGTTATATTATAACTTTTATAATAAACGTGCTTTAAGTTAAATTTAAAACCTTTATTTAATTTTCAAAAAAAAATTGAAATTTAGTCCAAGGCCGAATCCAAATTGGGCCTTTTTTATCAGGATTGCCCTTTGGGCTCACTTTATCTTTCTAGCTAGACGGGTAACCAGGTATGACATGGTACTTGATTACCCAATTCTAATCCTAGACATTACCTTTCCAAACACCGTATTAAGTAGACAAGCTTACCTAGTTAGTACAAACATAACCAATGTTGACTGAATAGGCTATTGGGCTCCAATATCATTGGTGGAACTGGACCAACCCGTAGTAGAGGAATTGGGTAAATTACAAAAAAATTCTTTTATTAAATCTTTAATGGGCCAATGTAATATAAATCCATTTAAAACTTTTCTAATTTGTTTTAGATAAAATCAACCTTTAATTTAAATTTAAAATAATGTTTTTTTTGTATTATATTATATGTGTGTGTATCACATGCACATGTGTTTGTATATGCACGTTCAACATGATAATATATACATGATTTAACATGCCCTATGTATATATTTATGATGTCTAAATATACATATATATGCATCAGATCATTGTATAAATAAAGATATACATAGTATAACTTTAATATATAATTAAAAAATATTAGTTATAAATTATCTTTATAAGAATTTATGACATATATATATACATATATAATTAAATTACAAAATTATTTCAAATATTAATTTGAAATAATAATTTAGATTATTTATCATATAATACGAAATCCAATTATATATGAACATAATGTAAACATATAACTAGTTATAAATTAATTGATATATATTATTTATTAAAAATAAATTTGTTGTTGCTCTTGGCCAGAAATTATTTTAATTTTCTTTTTACTTTTAATAATATTTTAATAAAATACCCATTAAATAATTTTAAAAAGTAAGTTTTAAATAAAAATTATTAAAAATTATTTTTGAAATCTCAATATGTATTTTATTTTATATAAGATTTTTCTAGAATTTTATAATATTTATAAATGCATATAAATGTATTTAACTAATTTTAATAAAACATATAATCAAAGTATAAATATATATAATAAATAAATAAATATTTTTACTTCTGAATACTTTTTAAATATAAAATTTTAAATATATATATTATAATTTAATAGTTTATATTTCGATTTAATCAATAAAATCATTTAAATTATTATTTTAATCAGTTTTTTTCCAATTAGGTTGTAAGCATGTAGCATGTATACTAAATAATAATAATTTTTATTGTTTTATTATGCACATATAAGTATAACCATTAAATGTGAAAACATAATTATATATAGATTCTTATATCGATAACTATCTAAACTAACATATAATATGATTATATATTAGCATTGATATATGATAATAAGTAAAGAATGATACCCTTCACCAATGCCTGAAGTTGCACTTTGAAATGAAGAATAAATCTCCTTGAATTGAATCTGAATTCAGAAGTTACCGGCCCTCAAACTATAGCTATCACTTCCAATCGAATTGGATTGAATTTGATATGTTTTGTTGTTTGGATTTTTTATGGTTTGAATGAGTTAATTTCTAATTGAAATTTTCAGAGGGAAGAGTGAACAAAATGTCTAGTAGAAAATGAGTGTTCGAATGGTTAGTTATATAATGGAGTAAAAGTAGAATTAAAAAGCCTTGTTTTTCTCTTACTTTTTCTCCTCTTTTAAAGCCTTTCACCTTAGCCAACATTTGGCCTGCCAAAACAAGGACCCTAGCCAAAAATAACGCGCCCTATATGATCCTCAAACCCATCCAAGCCGGAACAAAAAATGTATAAACACATTGTTTATTATTATTCAACTCATCAAATAAAATTTTATAATTAATATTTCATAAATATTGATTAATTTAATTAATTATAACAAGTATAAATTTATTAAATCAGGTGATAAGAAGAAGTATTCAATGTTGAGGTTATGAGATCCTTAGGGTGTAAATTTAGTCAGCTATTAATAACGAACAATTTGAACGTTAACGTTCACACTTCACTTAGAAGGTGATGTGATATTATGGCCAACTTTATCGCTTACTCAGTATCGGTACAATCGAATTTTACTTTATTAAGTGTTACACTGTAGTGACAATTATATATACCAATTCTCTCCGTCAAAACTGTATCACTTAGGACTTGTGAAATTTGGTAATGGCCAAAATTCCAATACTGTCCACATTCAACTCTATAGTGTGAATTGTAACATCTCCACTTGGAGGCGCAAAACTAATGGCTACGAATGTTGTAGCCACCCACAGTTATTAATCTTCGGCGACTAAATAAGATAATGTTAGATACATTGATATAACAGAAACACATGGATATGGAAAATTTTAAAAATTAACAAAGATCTTTCTCATTCCATTTCAAACCATTTCATTACATAATCCCAATATGAGAACCACGTTTAGAGAAAATATATTTATTATAGCATATGCCAAGAGCGATATATGAAGATGCCTATTTGGATGATCAGAGTATATATATAGGCAATTTAACAACCTTGCTTTTACAACAACACAACGGAATCAAAATAAAAGAGAACTCAAGATAGCTATCATGCCTCCTACATGTCTCCAAAAGCTTATTCGTCTAAAGAGGTACCTGAAAACCTCAACTCTCAAACTACTCAAAATCAATTGAGTACTTAGGAGCTTAAGGGGGAAATATAAACTTCAAGTCAGGCATAAAGCCTGGTATGAATAATAATACCATCTCAAGCCATTTAGATATCTAGTGAGACCACGCCGCTTAGCGGAATAGGTTTTCCCTTCACTAGTATCCTAAAACCTTTATAAAACCATACACTGTGCTCCAGCATCCACAGTGGTTAAAACATCTCAAATAATATGAAGATATGCAAACCAATAAATCAATTCTGGATTTTCCATCCTCATTCATTCCTACTAACAGTCTCATTTATAGTTTCTAGGGTCACTATTAACCTATTAGTTTTCATGGGATTACTAATAACCTATTTAATGTTTAGGAACTCCCTGTCTAGTTTCACAGTTTTCATGGGCATACTATTGATCTGTTTAAATTTATGGACTCCCTATCCTATTTCATAGTTTTCACGGGATCTCTAAGAACATATTGACCCCTACCAATAACGTCATTGTTTCGTGGGTTCTCCCTGAACCTATTAGTAACTCCATAACTTTCCTCTTATCCTAGTTTTCATGGGGTAACTAGGAACCTATTGACATCTATAGATAACTTGATCCGGGTACATTTTCATGGGTTCACTACAAATCTATTGGCCACTGCCAATAATCTAATCATAGTTTTCATGAGTTTACTATGAAGCTTTATCCTTGGCAACTTCTTTTATACATAGCTTTCATGGGTTTACTATGAACCTGTCTCCTTGATAACTTCTTTAATCAATGTTTTAGCATTCTATATTCTAGTCTTTCTGACCTCCTAGATGCAATTCTACTCATTCAGGAGTTTACTTAATTTACATTCACTACTAGGTCAACCTAGCTCGTTATTCTATCTTTCCCTAAAATACAATTATGGGTCCATTACAATGTGAATATATACATATATGAAAAAGCAAACATAATAACTTGGTTAATCCCATTAAATATTAACCAAGGAAAACTACTTCAAAACACCATACTTGAAATGTTTTCAAAACCTTTTATTTATGCCATGGTTTTCCTTTAAAATGATAGTGGGTTATTTGTTTTGCATATTAAGGCTTTCGAAACCTTAAAACATTACTTCCGAAACCCCTAGATAACCTCCTTCTAAAGCATAGGAAACTTCTTTTCAAAACATTATATATATATACACCTTTTGAAGCTCTTTAAATCATCTCTTTCGAAACCAAAATATACCTTCCGAAAGTATCAAAACATTACTTAATAATCCTTAGAAACATAACTTCAAAACTAATGAAAGTAACTCTTTCGAAAATATAGATTTTTCTTTAGAACAACTTTTGGGTCAAAGTGAATATATACAAAAGTATCTCTTTTGAAACCTTTAATCTTCATATAAAATTGTTTGGGAAAAGTTTGATGGCGTCAGCACCAGCCTTTCGAAAGCTTCAAAACATTTAAGTAAAACATTAACGGTTAGCATCGATTCCCCTTTACGAAGCCATTGCCTTCCAAACCCTTGAACGCTTTCGAAAGCATTTAGGAAGTGGCTTAGTACATCTTAAAAACAAAAGCTATCCTTCAAAATCATTGATGACTTCAGTACACTTGAGAGGCAAAAGAATGGTAGCAGGGCTTCGACTAGGTCGGAACCACCATTTTCAAAAGCATTGTTTTATAAACAAGGGACTCATTCAAAAGCTTATACTTAAAAATGAAAGATGGCAACCTTCTTCGCTAGCTATTTAGAAAACCCATTTTGATAGCATATGTTTCTACTCCTTCGAAAGCTTTAGTAAAACAAAGGCAGGCGCAAAACATATAAAACCAAAGGTTTTGTTCCCATTGGAAACTATGTTCCGATAATATGCCTTCCGCCTACCTCTGATCCACTACGTACCCATGTTGATACCTTGTGTATTGATTTTGGCTTTGAGGGGTTTTGAAGGCGGAAGCTATGAGTTGAGAGGTGCTTCTAATAGAGACCGAACCCACTTTCTGGATAAATTTGATTTAGAGCCAACTAAAGCAAACACTTTCTAACTAACCTGCCTACTTGTAAGCATATGATTGGTTGCCTTAAACTTTTTAAGTCGTTTACACAAAATAACTCTGAAAATTTCAGATCTAAACCAATATTAATTTAAAAAATAATCCCTTTCATTAAGAAAAACAATTAAATCATTTAGGTCCTTCTTTCAAAATAATTTAATTCTCATAGTAATTTACTTAGGAAAAATCCCCAAAAATCGTAGAAATTCGCTTTTAATATGTTATCTAACATATCTAAATTTCAGACCCAATTTCTGAATATAATTTCTGAAATAAATTTTTAAACCCAATTAACCATATTTTCCTTTGAAATTCATAATAAATTCTCCATAGCTTGGAAAATTATGATAATTAAACCCAACTCCAAAATCATGTTTTACATCACATAAAATTTTCTCATGGCATTCGAAATCATTTACAATCATTTTTACCCTAAAAACTAAATAAATCCATATATGATTTAAATCAAACATGTTATAAATCCAAGCATATCACTATGCAAAACATCATTAAAACGAATTTAATCTTAAACCCGAAAACAAATGATTATAAAAAAATAGAGATGGTATAAATTATAGTTCACCATGATTAGGATAAGAAAATTGGATTGAGATTAAGATTTATTCCCTTGCTTTAATTCTAAGCTTTACTTGAATTTTTATTCTCCTAGCAATTATTGGCTCTAAGCTCTTCTTTTTTTAAGTCCTTAAGTTTTTGTGAAAATGAGAAAAATGAACGCGAATGGATGGTATAGCCATGGATATATAAGGGTTATGGTAATAAGGTGCGGCTATTTCCCACTACGCCCTTGTGTAATTTAATTAGCTTATAAATCATTCTTAAGCCCGTTTAACTTATTAAGCACGACTCTTAATTTTATTCAAATCTCAATCCCCTTGTTACTCAAATGTTCACATTATTCTATTTAATTTATCTAATTTAATCTCTTGAATAATGTTATTGAAAACTAGGGGTGTTACAGGCTCTCCTTCTTAAAGAATTTCATCCTCCAAATTCAGTTAGGACTAAATACTAAACATAGAAATCATCTGTAACCACTCCTAAAAACCATACTAGTTTAGCTGACTAGAAACTATCTATACAAAGCTAACATAGACATACCCCCAAAGTAGAGCAGGATAACTATCTGTAATACAGTCTTCTGCCTCCAAGTACGGTCATTCTCGTTGTTGCTCCATTGAACTTTCACCAACTTTACTGTCTTTTCCTCAATCTTTTTACATCTCTCGCTACAACCTGAACTATTTGTCTAACAAAAGTCAGATTAGGATCTACTATCAGATCTCTCAACCCTGTTGGAGTAATAGTCTCTGGATCATGCATATATTTGTGAAGATGAGACACATGAAATACATTATGGACACCTACCATACTACTCGTCAACTCTACTCTATATGCGAACTTTCCAATCCTCTCTATAATCTGGCATGGACCAACATATCTCGGTGCCATTTTCCATGACCTCTCGAACCGTACCACACCCATCATCGGTAATACCTTAATGATAACCTTATCTCCAACTGAGAATTCTAGGTCCTTATGCCTCATATCTGTGTAACTCTTCTGTCTGAACTGAGCTTCCTTTATCCTTTCTCGGATCAACTAAATCTTCTATGATGCCTCCCTAACTAAATCTGGACCTAAGACTATTTTGTCTCCAGTCTCCAACCAACATGCTGGTGATTTGCATAGCCTTCCATACGAAGCTTCAAAAGGCATCATTCCTATACTAGTCTGATAACTATTATTATAGGAAAACTCGATCAAATGTAGGTGACCTTCACAAGATCCACCGAAGTCCAATACACAAGCTCTTAGTAAATCCTCGAGTACCTTATTGACTCCCTCTATCTGCCCATCCGTCTAAGGGTGATATGCAGTATTCATCTTGAGCTTAGTGCCTAACACATCCTGTAGAATGTTTCAAAATTCTCAAGTAAAAAAAGCATCTCTATCACTGATGGTACTAGAATCACATGTAGCCTAACTATGTTTTTCATGAACAACTTAGCTAAAACAGTTGCCGTCCTGATTGACTTAACTGGAAAGAAATGGGCACTCTTTGTCAACCTGTCCACTGTGATCCATATGCTTTCACTTCCTCTATTTGAACTTGGCAACATGTCTATAAAATCCATGGACATCGAATCCCATTTCCAAAATGAAATCTCTAAAGGTTGAAGCAATCCACTCAGCTTCTGATGTTCGGCTTTCACTTATTGACAGTTTGCACACTGTCTAACTCATAAGCCAACATCCCTCTTCATACCTTCCCAATAGAAGCTCCTCTTCATACTTTGATACATTTTGGCCCCTCCATAATGAATCGTAAGCTTGGACCAATGATATTCTCCAAGGACTTCTTTTCTCAACTCCTCAACATTCGAAACACACAATCGTCCCTTCTTTCTCAACCATCTCCTCTGGTAAAGACTAAAATCTTTTAGATCATCGATCTCTGATTCAACCTCAAACCTTCTGATCTTATTGGTTAATACTAGATCCTCTTTCTACTTAGAAGCAGTCCTTTCAATGAACACTGGTCGAACTTCTAAATAGGACAACATGAGAGTACTTTGACTAGAACTAGCAGTCAATCTTAACTGCACAATACAAGTAGTCAAAGCTTCTAGATCATTCCATTCTGCCAACATAGCTAACACCACATTATGATATCTTCTACTAAGAGCATCTGCTGCTCTATTTCCTTTCCCTGGAGTATACTCTATACCAAAATTATAAGCAGCCAAAAACTCTTGCCACATCTAATGTCTCATATTCAGCTCCTACTGATAGAATAAGTACCTTAAGGACTTATGATCTGTGTACGGCTCAAACGCGTCCCCTAAGAGATAATGCCTCCAAATCTTCAACGCGAGGATCACCGTAGCCAACTCCAAATCATGAGTAGGATATCTCACTTCATGCGGTCTAAGATATCGTGAGAGGCAATCACTTTACCCTTTGGCATCAGCACAACTCCTAATCTAGTTTTGCATCATCGTATACGCCACCAACCCATGGTTTCCGTCTGGGAAACTAACATAGATGCATTGGTCAACAAAAGTTTTAACTTAAGGAATGCTTCATCGCATATGTTGGACCAAATAAACTTCACATCCTTCCTGATTAGCTTCGTCAAAGGTGCTTCTATCCATGAGAAATCCTTGATGAACCTTCAGTAATAGCCAGCAAATCTAAGAAAACTTATAATCTCAGTCACCGTCTTCGGTCTCTTCCAATAATTAACAGATTTGATCTTATCTGGATCAACTGACAACCCTTTCTCTGAAATCACGAGACCAAGAAAATTAACCTCTTTCTTCTAAAAATGACACTTGGAAAACTTCGCTTTTAGCTGATGCTGCCTCAGCGTCTTAAGCACTACTCTAAGATGATCCTCACGCTCTCTTTCATTCTTAGAGTATACTAAAATGTATCGATACAATCAAATTTTACTTTATTAAGTGTTACCTATAGTGACAATTATTTATACCAATTCTCTTCATCAAAACTGTATCACTTGAGACTTATAAAATTTGGTAATGGTCAAAATTTCAATATTGTCCACATTCAACTCTATAATCTGAATATAAAGGCCTTGGCTTAACAATTAAAAAATTATCTACGGAATTACTTTGGCTAAAGATTTTGACTTTGAGTTGACTTCAGTTAACCGTGAGACTAACCCTATACAACCGAGGAGGTGAATCCTCTCTTGAATAGTATTTCACTTTCAATAGTTCACGCGACCCTACTATAGTTGTTTGATGGTCACCATGCCTTGATTTAATTATAATCAAAGTGGGACTTTCATATTGAAGATCAATAGTATTCTCAAATCGGGCCAACTGTATAAAATAGTTACATCGATGTTTTTCGTTTTACCTTAGTTATATTAACTGTTAAAAACTAATGAATGACTCAACCCATAGATATCCAATATTTATTAGCATATAACCCCTTGGTGGCCCTACCAACCATGAGTAATGTGCTGCCTAATATTTGAAGAGTGTTACGTATCTAGTATCAATGGATGTATCGATATCCAATCACGATATATCTTAACTAGGAATATTTAAAATTATGTGTTTATTATATTGTGACACGATACTCATGATTACAACTATTTGTAAATACTACCACAAACACACCATTATGGATTGTCTTCTGAGTATATTTAATTAAACATTTAATTATTTATAACACATTATAATAAATATATAATAGAAAGAAAACACCTTTATTACGAATGAGAATTGATTACAGAGTTAATAATTTACAACAAATTATAGAATTGGCCCTATGGTATACCCTAAATCAATCATACCAAGTATTATTTATGAAAAAGGAAAGGCTTTTCAATATTAACTGAAATTAAATATAGTTTTGTTTTAATATGAATTTTATGAATGTTCATTATAAGATAAATCTATGGTATTTGTTTTTATAACAAAAGTGAAGCATTAATTACAGAAAATACAAAAGGATCTAAAACGTTGTACATTTATTTTAGAATTTTGGACTAAGCCATATCCTTGATAAATAATTCTTTATTCATATGATTATTAACCATAAGTACCGGTGAATTTTATCTCAACTGATTAAGCACAAATCACCCATTTAGTGGGAGCAATAAACGAGTTGGTGAACTCTTCAAATTGATACATATAGACTTAAGCACTCAAAGGTCTAATGATGCAAAAACATAAGCGCTTACTTTGCTAAAATCCACTGATGAATTATCATAACATGTGTATTTGATACACAAGTAGTGTATGTATAATACGTTCATAGAATATAAAATGAAAGCAGAAAACATTACATGTAAAAGAAATGAAAGAAATGGATATGATCGAATCGGTGAGTGTGTAGAAAAAGAGTTCTATGTATACCTAAAAACAAAAAAGATTCAATCTCGAAAGTCACTCCTCCCAATGGTGCATAATGATGTATCAACAAAGAGTAATTGGACTTTATAGGACAAAGTATGATTGATGATAATGAACTTGAGTAAACTTCTTTCTGTAAGGATGAGTATAAGCATATGGGTTAATTTGGATTTCATCCGAAGCATAGTTTATGAGACCGTATTTATAAAAGATATGGATTGATATGAATCCTTGGTCTTAAATAGTTTAAGATATGTGGTTTTCTAATTTATATTAGGAATATAAATTTAATAAACTTAAAATTAAGTCAATTTTATACACATATAAAAGGCTGTTCATAAAACATCTTTGAATGCATGTTCCGTGCTATTAAGAAACAATTGTTGTTTCAAGAAACACCAACTTCGTAATCGAATGAATCTCTTTCAGAGTCTAATGGTAGTACAATGGACCTGGATATGATTATAAGACTCCAACGTAGACACTAATTGCATAAAATGAAATAAAATTAAAACTAACCAAGCCTAAAACAGACACACAACACATTAAAATGTCTAATAATAATTCTTGTACATTAAAGGGAACCTGTGAGTTTCTCATCAAGGTCAAGAAAAGAATTGTTAGCTGTAATAATCTCCTCGGTTGTCAATAAGTCATAGACGTATACTATACCATATGACACCATGCTTTGAATCCAAAATGGACTCAAGTACATTATCAAATTATGATTTTGATAGTTCTGCCCAAAGGGATATGATCCATTGATTGCAAGTGTATCTTCAAAAAATTCAGTATAATTGAAATTGTATAAATCAATTTTAAAGGAAACCAATTCATCGATTTCAAATGTTCAAATTAGTGACGTAATTTTGCTAGTTAACATGCTCAAAATCATTCAGATTATATACATAATTATTGCACAATTTGATTTTGACTGATGGCACAATGATGTTGAAACAAAACTTCTAAGCAATGATTTAGATGAGACTGTTTGCATATAACAACCAAAATGTCTCAAAGCCAATGGAAGTGATAACATGGTTCGTATGTTTTGGATTTTGTCCAAAAAAAGGATACAACGATAGTATGCAGTAAGCATCAGTGTTAACCAAGTTTTTTGACAAAGAAATCAAATAGTTTGGTTCTTATTCAAAATGCAAAGGAAGCATGTCTATAAGAAATAATATTAAACTTACTAAAATATTTCTTAAACTATAATTAAATAATAAACTTATGATTGTTGATGATGTATCCATGTTAAAACATTTAGTTTCATTGTTTAATCCTCAACATTGGATTTAAATATGACATCTTTTATAATCGGTATAAAAGGATGTTGGGACAATCCCATATTATATACATAGACACCACATTAAAATGTTTAATGTGGAGCAAATGAGATGGATTTCTTATGCATCAACAATGGTAATTATCATGTATGCTATGTACTCTACCGTATCACATTTCGCTTATGTACCTAGTACACTAAGTGAATAAATCTAAATTAAGATCACTAAACGGTAGTTAAGAGTATTCTCCAGTATTTATGAAATACTAGAGAAATGTTCGTAGAAATAACCAACTCCTTATTAAGGGATATTCAGACCCGAACTCTATGAGTGATATCAAGTATAATATGTCAATCTTAAACTGATTTTCAATCTTGGTTAAGAAGCTTCAAGTTGGAATTATTTCAAATAAAAGACTATGGCTAATTCAACCATAAGGCTAATTACATCACCTTGAAAAACATCATAGAAAAAGTTGTGTCTGTATGTAAAATATACAAATTTATAATTGGGCTAGGAGTGATTCCAAATGTTGAGAATCTCATGACTTTCTTTTGTGAAAATAATGTCATGATAAGGATCCTGAAAGAACTAAGAGCTTACCAGAAGTTGAGAAACAAACTCTGAAAATGTTCAGCATGATAAAGGTGGCTTATCAGTGTTAGACAAAGTAAATCGATAAACTAAATAGTTAACACATCATAGCATATTCGTTCACTAAGGGACTAGCTCGATCGTTTGAGAAAACTACTTGAAAGAATGGGATTGAAATTCCATAATTGACCTCAAGTGCAAGTAGGTGATTGAGAGAGATAAAGGTATGCTCTAGGGGAAGTTATGTAATTGGTTACATACATCTAACTCTGTAAGAGATCTTTTTCATAATAAAGGTGTTTAATTTTCTACTATATACTTGTTATAATGTGATATATCAATTAAGTAACTATTTTAAGTATATTAATATAAAAACCTTAAATGATAAGCTATGTGATGATAATTACAGGGAGTTGTAATCATGAGAAAATTATCATAATATATAATAACAAATTATTTTAAATATTCCTAGTCGAGATGTTTCGAGAAAGGATATCAATACATCCATTAAAACTCGAGTGATTCTCTCCAGATGTTGGGTAGTATATTACTCATGGTTGTTAAGAGCACAAAGGTGTTACATACTCATAGTTATTAGATAACTATGGAGTGACTCGTTCGAGAGCTTTCTGTTTGTTGATAATAACCAGGTTAAACATGATATCTCACGATGATAAATATTATATAGTTCGTTCGATTTGAGAATACCATAGAGCTTCAATGTGAGTATCGTACTTTGATTATAATTAAATCATGCCATGACGATCCATCAAGCGACTATAGTTGGGTCTAAGTTGAAGCATTGTAATTGAATGTTATTCAATAGAGAATTCATCTCTATAGTTGTATGAGGTTAGTATCATGGTCAATTATAGTCAACTCAAAGTCAAAATCTCTAACCAAAATAGTACGGTTAATCATGAATGTTATTATTGGATCAAGGATTTAATTTATGGACCAACGGAGTTAAATAAGGATAACACTGGAATTTTGACCAACACTAAATTCCATAAATTTTAAAGTGATATAGTGTTGATGAAAAGAATGCGTAAATAATCGTCGCTAAATGGTACTGCTCAAGGAAATGTGAAACTGGATTTTACTAAAAATACCTATATGCGACGAATTTAGCAAAACATTCATATTATTAGCTAAGTGATGTGTGAATATTAATTTTTGAATTTTTCAATACCAATCACTAACTACATTCACACATTCGAGTCCTACAGTCGCATTTGTGAATACTCTAAAAACCATATGATAGTTTATAAAATATTATAAATTAATTAAATTGTTTAATATTTAAGAAATATTGGTTATTATTAATTTCCTTAATTTTTTGGGTATTGATAATAATTATTTGGATGTATATACAAAAGTTATATATATATGTGTGTGTGTGTGTGTGTGTGTGTATTGATATACATTATCAGTATGCATTTAAACGGGCGTTAAATATAGTTAATTGCCTAATGAGTTCTTTTGGAAAAAATTTCCATGTAAGTGCACATGCTTGGTTAGCTACGTAGAGGAAAGGAGGTGGTTTGGCTTAATTGAAAATTGATTATGAATTAGAAGGGGAAGGTTTTAAATAAAGAATAATTAAAGGTTTATATTCTTTCATCAAAACAAATACCTCTCCTATATTTCCTTATTTGATTTCTTTTCTCTCATCCTCACTCAGCCATGACCTAAATTCCATCTATAATTTTTTGAAAATTATCAACTTCAAATAAAATAAAATAAAAGAGCTACGTAATTCATCCATCTCTTGCAAAGATGAGTGTACATTCAAGGATCTAAGTAGGGATTTTCAAATCAAAGTGTAACTTATTAGCTATATCTAAAAGGTACGTTCTAATTTTAATTGTTTCAATTGATGTAATATTTCTATCATAAGTTTTATATATGCATTATTGCCTCATCCTGATCTAAAATTAGTAATGCAATTTAAATGATTTGTTGAATGATTTGATTTTTTTGATTTGAAAGGTCAAAACAAAATTTTATGTATAATTTATACAATATTTTGATTATGGATCTATGTTTTAAAATTACTTATATTAATATTTTAAATATGTTATAAATTTTAGTTTTTTAAATGTTTCCATTTGAATTTTTTTAACAGATTGTTGATAACTTGTTTGATTTTATATATGCAATATCAGTGTTATAATATTTTGCCTGTTTAATTAAAAAATATTTTGGATTGAAACTTTATTTTATGTATTCAAAATTAAATTAAGTATACATATGTTTGCAAATACATCAGAAAATTTAAACATAATATGAATGTTTTTTAAATCAATTGGAAAGTTTCGGATTAATCATTATATATATATGTATGTATGTATGTATGTATGTATGTATGTATGTATGTATGTATCTCCATGTGTGTGTAAACATTTATATTTATACTTTATATTGTTAGCATGTTTTATAAATATTATATATGTATGTATGTTTGTATGTATGTATATATTTTTGTTGAACAATTTAAAATTGAGGCAATAATATATACATATAAATAACGAATATACACACGGTGGATATAAATCCCAATATCTGCACATGTATATATTGACCATGTAATTTATTGTTGACACTGTCATTTTGTTGCATCATATCATCTCTTATATGTTAATTAAATGTTATATTAATAAAATTTTGCAAAAGAGGAAAGGTGGAATCAATCAATGATGCCCTCTTTCATCTCTTTCCTTTTAGATCTTGTTGTGATAACATCTATTTCTAGTTTTGTGTTTATTCCTATCTTTTACACCTAACAATTACCTACGCTCTATGTTTCACATATTTGTTACACAATTTAAAATATGAATATACTTGGTAGTTTCAAACTCCTCAGATTTCACACTTAATTAAAATGGATTTAATTAATTAAGATTAATATAATATTAATAAAATATGATTTTATTAAAAAATTAACTAATTGGGTCTAGTGAAACCCGTTAGATTTCATAGGTCCACTGTGATCCAAATAGGTTTGAAATCTACCCATTCCACCCATCATAGACTGAGCCAGTTCCAATGATATCCTCTTTTGAGTAATATTTTAGTTCAAATGGTTTAACTTATGCTCAACTATGACTGTAACACACATTGTTATCATGTGATTCACAATAATCAAAGTATATTATAAACACTTAAGATTCAAAGTATTATCAAGTAAAAAGACTACTATACATCATCACATGAGATATCATATTTGACTTTTAACCTAAAGAAGACTCTCGGTGAGTTATTTATAAGTGTCAATCAACTACATGTTGTCATTCTTTGGTACCCTCCAACAGCCATGAGTAAGCCTCCACCCATCATATGGAGAGTGTTACATACACTATTTGATATATTGCTTGGTAGTTTTGGTATTTAATGTTAGGTGTTAGTGTTATTGTGTTGTTAGGGTAGATATAAACTATTTCGATTCTTGATGGTTTCTAGGGTGAAATCCTTTTAAAGGGAAAAATGTAACAACCTGTATTTTTGACACTTGGTAATTAAGATAATAAATCAATTAAATTGAATCAAACCACTTAATCGAACTGGTGACTTAGTAAGGCAATGTCATACCCTAAAGATTTAAATTCAACGCAAGAAGCTATCAATGGGTGATAAGTGCAAAGCTACTAGAAGTTATGAATGTAAGGCCATCGAACATTGGGAAGTGCAAAGCTATCAGAAGTTGAAGAATATAAAGTCGTTGAAAGGTAAGAAGTGCAAGGCTGTCGAAAGTTGAGGAATGTTAAGTTATCTAACGTTAAGAAGTGGAAGGCTATTAAAAGTTGAGGATTGTAAAGTTATTGAATGTTTAGAAGCATAAAGCTATCGAAAGTTGAGGAATGTAAAGCTATCGAATGGTGAGAAGTGCAAAGCCATCTAAAGTTCAAGAATACAAGACTATCGTGTGCCAAAGATTAAAGCTATCGTAAGCCTAAATATGAGAAGCATTCAAATGTTAAGGAAACAAAGACCTATCACATATTGAAAAGATAAGGTATCAAATGACGAAGCTATCGTATATTAAAGTTGTGGAATGTTGAAGCAATCACACTTTGAAGAAATAAGCTATCTCATGAATAATAAAATGCTATCGCATGTTGAAGAGAGAAGTTATCGTCTGACAGACTCAAGCTATCGTATGTCGAGGAATAGTGTTACCGAAGGTTGAAAGATACTGCTATCAAACATCTAAAAATTAGCACATGAAGCATTCTAGTTAGCCTCGTGGAAATTCTGAATCGGTCCAGTTATGCCATGTCATCATGAAGAAATAAAAAAACAAGTCATACAGCATGACAAATCAATAATGTGCCATATCGGCGACTTTTCATCCTTAATGGATGCCATGTGTCAAAAATGTAAGGGCACAATTTCTCTATAAATAGACATGCATCCTTGTTAAGAAGATGTGAATTCCAAATTTCTCTTCTTTCTCATTTTTATTTTTGTAATCAATAGATTAATAAAGCTTTATTTGAGACTTTAATGACCATTAAAAAGAAATTGTGAGTTTTTATTAAGGACTTGAATGTTTAACCAATTGCATATATTTCCTACTTTCGACTTGAACATGGACACGCTTGCCCAAGAGTTGAATCTCTTGCCTAAATAGTTTTGAACCTCCTTGATTATTTGGACTTGCATGTAAGTTAGGCCAAACTTTCTATCTAACATTTTGATGCTTTAATAGGGAGCTGAACTTGGGAAACTACCTCACTTCATTCATTCTAAATTGTTGGGGAGAACAAAGAAAGTTAATGTTCAAGAAATGGTTGTGGTACACCATACTAATCTAGAGGAAAATGTAACACTATGATTCAGTGTTGAAAATGTCAAGGAAGGGCAAACCTCGACACTCGTAGAAATGGAAAATGAGAACACTAACATCAAGGCCATGCAAAAATGGCTTCAAACCATGCATGAGCTAATTGGAATGCTTGTCTCTCAAAAATCATAAAGGATTACTAAGAGAACAAAGGACGATGACAGAGAAGAGGCTGAATCTCCCTAAAGAGATGCTGCGGCATCATTTTCAAGAAATAAGAATCATGTGAAGAGTATTTTAGAACTTAAAGGCAATATGGACCAAGACTATTAGATTGATGAGAGATCCTATTAAGCCTTATCTAAACTCGGAGAAGAAAGTCAGACAATCAATCAGCCCAAAAACTGACTAAAGAACCAAGAGTACTCATAAATCTCCAGTTGTGCAATCCACTAGCTTGTTTTCCCATAAAAGAATACAAGTTAGAATGAAGGGATTATGAGAACGATGAGGCATATCTAATAGACTTGGCTAAAGACGTGATGGATTTGAAAGGAAAATGGACCATGGATCCTAAAGTGAATAACAATATTAGAGAAGATTCATTAACTAAAGTAATAATGATGGTCAATGCCATCATACATTAACATTTCTTTAATTAAGTATGATGGGCCAATTGGCCCAAACAACCAATTGCTAGCTTTTGATAACCAAATGGGCATCTATGATACCTGGAGGTAGTGAGGTGTAGACTATTTTCCTTAACCTTTTTTGGGCAGCTGCAAAATGGTACCCTATTATCGTGAAAAAAACATTTATTCGTGGGGGCAATTTGTCTACGAATTTTTAGCACAATTCTATACTTCTAAGAAGTCCAATATAAACACAAGAATCTTAGCTAATATAACACAAAGCCTGGGGAAATTATCGAGAGATTATCTAAAACGATTCAATGCTCAAGCAACCAGGGCTGAGAGGGTAAGCGATAGAGAGAAAGTGATGGTTTGTTAGATCTAGACTGACAGAAACTAACCCATTCAAGAAAAATCTCTATATCCTTGAGTGTAGATACCTACAAGACTTTAACTTTCAAAAAAATAAATTTTTCTGTATGGATGAGATATTTCATAAGAAAAGGAAATCCCAACAAAAGGAAGATAAGGAGATAGGTTCAGTTTTTTGGCCTAAATCAAAGAGGAAAGTATGGTAAGTGCTTAGGGCAAATTACGTTGATCTAAATCAATCCATTAGGTACATCTACTTTATACCTAAAGATAAATTGAAATATTCTATATCAGTTAGATCAAAGACAGATCCAGAGACCAATTGAAGGATTTGAAGGGAGCACTCAAAGAGTTTGTTAAGGGCAATCAAAAATTTCTTCAATCCAATAATAATGAGAGGCCTCCATCTAATAATGCTAAATTCTTGTAAGATGAACCTTAATAGATTTCCCACACCAATCAACCATATTTTTGTGATTTATGGTGGTCTACATATTGCGAGGATAAGCAAGGGTGCAAGAAATAGGTATATTCGAGAAGCTAAAAAGGGGATTTATTTGGTAGGAGAGAAACACCAACAAAGCTTACAAATGGGTTATTCAAGTTCCAAGCTTGGTGATCACTATAAAAGATATAAGAGTGGTAACGCATCCCCATAAAGATCTATTAATGATTACAGCATAAATAAGATTTTATCTGGTGTCCAAAATCCTTATGGATACTGGTAGTGCAGTGAATGTTATCTTTAAGCTTGCTTTTGATCAGATGGATATCCCTACAAAAAAACATAGCCTAATTTGCAGTCCATCTTTGGGTTCAAAAACAAAGTCTCTACTCCAATTAGGCAGATAAAGATGTATGTCCAAATGGGAATTTCGCCTTACTCAAGAATTTTGAAACTTTAATTGTGGTAATGACCAACCCTCTCACTATAATGCATTCTTTGGAAGATCTACTATGGATGAAGTGGAAGCATTTGTTTCCTCGAAACACTTGATCATGAAAATTTCTCTATAAGGCCGGATAGGGAATATTGCATGATAAACAATTTAGCTGAATTAACACTAAGGCAAATAAGAATTATGCACCTATGGAGAAGCAAAAGATGTTTAGTGAAAGAGTTAAGCTATCAGACGAGAAAAGAAATTATTTAGAATAAAACCAAATAAGTTAAGAAGTGAACCCCGAATAAGTTCTAAAGAAAATTGTGCCAGAAATATATTCCACGGATGATGAGGAAGACATAAGGTCATCGGAAATTTTTTATGAGGTAAACTTCGATCCTTAAGACTTCATTAAAATAGTAAAGATGGGAAGGAGGTTGGATAGAAATCAAGGGAAAATTGATCATATTCCTCCAATCAAGTTAGGATGCTTGGACCCACGCTGATATGGTGGGAATCGACCTCATAGTGATGTGTCATATGCTCAGTATAGATCCGAAGTTTATTCCTGTAAGGTAAAAGAAGATAAAATTGAAAAATGCTGAATAGTTGCATTGCAAGAGGAGGAAGTAAAGAGATTATTACAAAAGTATTCATTAGAGAAGTGTTTACCCAAAGTTACTGGTGAACCCCATACTAGTTAAGAAGTTCAATGGAAAGTAGAGAACATATATCGATTATAAAAATCTAAATAAGGCATGTTTGAAAGATTGATATTCCCTTTTAAGAATTTATTGATTGGTGGATGCCACTAGAACACATAATTGACGCGAAAACACAGAGACAAAAGGCTGATCTTTGAATAGGAAAAGAATGGATCTGCAAGTCCCAAATGAATTGGATTATTCAAAAAAAGCCTTATTCTTTGGACAATCTATCTCGTGTCTGGTACTGCATAGTTCCACTCTACAAGAACTTCGAATCATTGTTATCCTTTATGGATGCAGTTTTAGAATATAACCAAATTCTCATGTTCAAACCCAATGAGAAATGTACAAGCTATGTACTGATTGGGGAATATGGTGTTATAAAGTTATGACTTTTGGGCTGAAGAGTACAGGAGCTATATATCAGTGTTGGGTGAATATGATGTTTAAAAATTAGATCAGGAAAACATCGAACTGTATGGAGATGATATATTGGTAAAGTCCAAAGAAGAGGTCGACCACATAAGAGACTTAACGGGATATTCGGGTGCTACGAAAGTATAAAACGAAGTTAAATTCACAAAAATGTTACTTTATGTTCAAATCCAGGAAGTTTATAGGTTATATAGTAAGCATACGAGGAAGAGAAGGTAATCCTGATCAAATAAGGGCAATTTGGTATATGATAGAACCTAAAACAAGTGTATATGTAATGGATTACAATGGTCAAGTTGTTGTACTTAACTGATTTATATCGAAAGCAACAAAAAAAATGCATCTTGTTTCTTGATGTAATTAAGAAAAGAAAACTTTTGAATGGACGAAAGAATGTCAAAAGGCCATCCAAGATTTAAAAGACTATTTAGGAAAATCATCGCTAGTGGAAGGAGAGGACTTATTCTTATATATGGAAAATATTAGAACATGCGATCAGTTAATTCTTAATATGGGAAGAAAATGGAATTCAAATACTAATATAATACATAAGAAAAAGAATAAAGGATGCCCAAATTATGTAATCAGTTATAGAGAAGCCAACTTATTGCATAGTGTTATCATCGTGAAAATTGAGATTTTAATTTCAAGCACATCCGATTAAAGTCTAAACTAACTGTACGCTTAAGAAAATTTTTAGCAAACCCAAGACATCTGGAAGTTTGATAAAATGGCGAATGGAGTTAAGCCACTATGAACCCAATTATCAATAAAGAGGCAAGCCTTGATTGACTTTGTAACCAGGTGTAAGAGTAGTTGGAAAAGGAGAAGAAATTAGAACTGAGATGGTAGTTATTTGTAAATGATGCTTCAAGTGAGCAAGGGGATGGAGCGAGATACATAATAATTCCACTTGATGCACACCAATCGCATAATGCAATGAAATCAAGATTCACTACAACCAATTATGTGGTCGAATATGAATCTATGATAGCCTGATTAACTTTGGCCCAATAGCTAAAGATCTAAAGAATTAAGGTATTTAGCAATGCACGGTTAATGGTAAATCAGCCAAACGTAACTTATCAAATAAAAGATGCTCAGTTGATTTAATACTTTAGAAATATCCAAGAAACGTCGTCCTAGTTCGTAGACATTTCAATCCACCAAGTGCCTAGGGAGAAAAATGTGCAGGTGGATTCATTAGCGAAACTAGCATGCTCACATGGAGCACCAAAAGTAAAGATTGTACCTATCAAATTACAACAAATTCAAGCATTGAGTTTAAGAAAGAAGAATCCACTAAGAGGTTTTAGTTTTGACTCATTCACAAGCTCAATGATTACAAAATTATGAAGGGAACTCTAGGAAATGTAACGATCATGAGTTAATTTGTGAAGAGATAAGAGTAGATAATCATAAGGAGCAATACGCAAATAATTAGATGACGCTAATCATAGAATACTTGGAAATAGGAATCTTTCCAAGGGATAGGAATGAATTTATAAGGTCAAGGTATCAAGTGCCATCTTACACTTTGATTAATGGGATATTGTATAACTAGGGATATTCAGTACCATGCATAACTCCAAAAAAAGGAATAAGGCTATTAAAAGAGGTGCACTAAGGATTTTGCAAAGATCATTCTAATGGCATAAACTTGTCAATGAAAGTAATGATACAAGAATATTACTAGCCATGAATAAATGAAGATTCTCTAGCCTATGTTAGAAAATATAACAAATGCCAAAGGTTCTCAAGGATCCAACGCCACTCATAAGGGAATTAACTCCCGTTATAAGTCCTTGGCCTTTTGATGTGTGAGAAGTTGAAATGATTGGACCTTTACTTATCTCAAAGAGAGGTGCAAAGTTTGCAATAATGGAAATTGACTATTTTACTAAATGGGTGGAGGCAGAGCCATTGTTTAATATAGTCATAGGAAAGTCTTCATGTTCATCGTAACTTGATTTAGAGTTTCAAATAAAATTATCTTTGATAATTAAACTAAATTTGAAAGTGAGGAGTTCACTCAATTCTGTAAAAGGAATGGAATAATAAAGAGTTTATCATTAGTAGCGCATCCTAAAATCAACATGGTAGTAAAAGATGAAAATATGACTCTTAAGAATATCTTAAAGAAATGATTGGATAAAGCAAAAGGGAATTGGATGGATGGACCTCCCCTTTTTTTATGACCATATAGAACTTCTATGAAAATAGCCACTAGGCACACCCCATATTCGCTAACATATAGATTTGAGGCAATGTTACCATTTGAGGTAGGGACTCCATCACACCAGAGGATTGCATATGTCTATGAACCAAATCAATAATTAAAAAATGAACACTTGTACTTAACCAATAAGTTAAGATATTATTTTGCGTTACGAATAGTAGAGATCATTCCACCTTACAAATAGTAGAATATCAACGAAGGATTTTCAAGTATTATAATTCAAAGATGAAAGGAAAAACATTTCAAATGGGTGATTTAGTACTAAGAAAAGTAATGGTACATATCCAAAACCCAGCAGAGGGTTCATTAGGCTCAAATTAAGAGGGACCTCTAGTCATCCACAAACTAATACCTCCAAGAACCTATCGACTAAGTCGATCTAATGGAAATATGATAGCGAGAACATTGAGTGTCAAACATTTAAGACCATACTTCACTACTTTGGATGAATAAAAGAACGTGGATTATAAGCAGTCAACTTTTATCAATGAGATATTTGGACAAGAAACCTCTTGACCAAAATGCATTATGCTTAGTAAAACGCCTGACCTGACGAGGTCTGTGAGGTTCATTGAGTAGATGTATACCTCATACCCAATAGTGGACAAATAAAGTCTTTAGTCATGTCTTCGAGCCTGGCTAAAGCAACCATCCAAGGGAAAATGGTCATGCAAGCCTTTAGTCCCGCCTTTGGGCCTGGTTAAAACAACCAGCCGAAGAGTGGTGGTAAAATAAAGCCTTTAGTCCTACCTTAGGACCTAGCCAAAGGAACCATCCAAGGTTTGATGGTCAATTAAGCTTTTAATTCTTCCTCGAGGCCTGACTAAAGCAACCGTCCAAAGAGTAGTAGTCGAATAAAGCATTTGGTCCACCTCAACTACTGGCTAAAGCAACCATTCAAGAGATAGTGATCAATTAAGCCTTTAGTCCCACCCAAGGCCTGGCTAAAGCAACCACTCAAAGAGTGCCGATCAAATAAATCCTTTGGTTCCGCCTTAGGGCCTGGCCAAAGCAACCGTCCAAGGGATGACGGTCAATTAAGCCTTTAGTTCTCACTTCCAGGCCTAACTAAATCAAACCCAAAGAGTGGTCGTCAAATAAAGACTTTGGTCTCTCCTTAAGGCCTGACCAAAGTAACCATCCTAGGGATGATGGTCAATTAAGCCTTTAGTTCCACTTTCGATCCTAGCTAAAGCAACCATCACAAGAGTGGTGGTCAAAGAGGCCTTTATTATCGTCTCCGGGCCTGGCCAAAGTAAACATCAAAAGAATAATCATGCAAGAAAGAAGAAATGATCAATCAAAAGTTGTCTAAGTACCACACTCACCAAAGAAATGATTTGAAATGCAAGCCTAAAGTAGAAGTTTACTTAAGTTAAAGCATAAACAAACTTCTTATGGGGAGCAAGTGTTATACCCCAAAATTTTTAGGTCAAAACAAGAAGTTATCAAAGGGTGAGAAGTGCAAAGCTATCGGAAGTTGAGGAATGTAAGCTATTGAACGTTGAGAAGTGCAAGGATATCAAAACTTGAGGAATATAAAGTTATTAAAAGGTGATAACTAGAAGGCTACCAAAATTTAAGGAATGTCTATCAAACGTTGAGAAGCACAAGGCTACCGAAAGTTGAGGAATTTGATACTATCGAAGGGTGAGAAGTGCAAAGTTATCGAAAGTTGAGGGATGCAAGACTATCGCATGCCAAATATGAAGTTATGGCAAGCCAAATATGATAAGTTGTCCTATGTAAGGAATAAAAGAGCTATTGCACATTAAGGAGAAAAGCTATGGGCTGATGAAGCTATCGCACACTGAAGTTGTCGAATATTGAAGTTATTGCATGTTGAAGAAAGAAGCTATCACGTGATAAATAAGAAGTTATCGCATGTTGAAGAGAGAAGCTACCGTGTGACAAGACTCAAGCTATCTTATGTCAAGAAATAATGCTTTTCAAGGTTGAAAGATACTGCTATCAGACATCTATAAAAAAAACACATGAAGCATTCTAGTTAGCCTTGTGGCAATTCTTGATTGGTCCAACCATGCCACATCATCATGATGAAATCAAATGCATCTTGTGCCACATGTAAAATCAATAATATGCTACGTCAGCAAAATCTCAACCGCCTATCCCTAATGGATGCCACCTGTCAAAGATATAGGGTACAATTTCTTTATAGATAGCATGTACCCTAGTAAGAAGGGGCATTCTGAATTTCTCTTCTTTCTCATTTTCATTTTTGTAATTGAAATATTAATAAAGCTTGATTTCGGACTTCAATGCTCTTTAGGTCAAATAGGAATTGTGACATTTTTGATTAAGGACTTAAACATGTAACTAATTGCATATTTGCCTACTTAACTACTTGAAAATGGACATACTTTCCTAAGAGTTGAATCTGTTACCCAAGCACTTTTGAACTTCCTTAACTATTTGAACTTTCATAGAAGTTAGGCCAAACACTCGGTCTAACAGCAAACTTTTAAAGATATATGAATTAGGACTCAAGACCTATTTCATTGCATTTAGATATGAAATATATATAAAGTTTGTTAAAATTGGATAATGGGATAAATAGTGATGAAAAGAGGAAGTGGGGGAAAATGATAAATAAATCAGAAAGATGTCTTCACAATTCTGAAATGAACCCATCTCCTTCATCATTCCCTCATTTCTGTAAATTCTTTTCTTCTTATCAAAAGAAAATGAAAACTACGTTTTCTAGTTTCTTTTCTTCATAACTTCTTCATACTTCAACAAAAAATTCCAAATACGTAATTTAAATTCAAGTTAGGAGATTCTTTACGAACCCATCTACTCGAGTTAGCAACTCGACTAAAGTAGAGTTCGGATTGCTAAAATAGAGGAGATTCAATAGTAGGTTGGCTTGAGATAAGGATTTATTTGTAATTGATGAGTGAGAATTACTCTATATGGTATATGATAACTGAATATGATATACTCCTTGTTAGATACAAAGTTTAGGTTAGAGATTGATGAGTGAATTCAATTTTATAATTTTAGAATGAGATCATCTTGAATGGATGTTTAATATTAAAATGAATGTATTAAAAACACATAAGAATTAATGAATATAGTACTTCATTATTAGTTTGGATTGCACTGATCTTGGTTTGCAAATGGATTGAATAGGTAAAGAATGATTTAGGGCACTAGAAAATGACTTGGATAGGTGTATATAGGGTTTGAAATGGAAGATGAGTGACTATACATGTATGTTGATTGAATGGGTTGTAACGCCTCAAAGTTATTCCTCTAATATAGAAGGAAACAGCACTCATTTGAGTGGCATATAACTTATAACAAAGGCATAAATCTACGTGAAAGTGCAAAGCATCTTGGTAACACAAAGCCAAACATTAAAAGTAGAGATAGAAGGTGAATGAAAGAAAGAGGAAAAGGTGGAACGAATTTCCACTAAGGGAAAATTTTCCACCAAGATTCACTCTAAGCCGTAACAACCAAATAGACATCTAAAATTCCATTCAAAAATCAAGATTGCTAAAATCTGGTTAAAAGATTATACTGCAAACCAGGGATCATTCAGATATCTAGATGCATGTTCCAAACGGTTAGAATCAAAACCAAATGTCTGGTTTTTCATTTCATACATTTGATTAGCTGTGTAATTAATAGCTGGGCTCATGTGCTGAGATTTTTAGATTTTGGAGTTCAAATCCGATTTGTGGTCACGAGAGATGCGCTGAAGGTTCAAGATGAGTAAGGAGCAACATTATGAGTTTAAGGAACGTACGCTATTTCTCCAAAAATGCGCTATTGATGCTAAGTGATATGGAGACTACGGTGATGGTTTGAGATGTGATTCGATTCGCACGGTGCCTTAATAGAGTTATCTGGTTATTTTAAAACAAGATGACTAGGGTATTGTGATATATGATTTTATACGATGTTCAGTATATGTAGTAAGCCTGTATCCCTTGATTATGGCCTTATGATATGATATATGTAGACCATTTGTCACGTAAGGCGCGATTATATCAATAGTTCATGTTGAACGGCTTTGAGATGGAGATTGAGATTTCATACCTTAGTAGGAAAGGCCATAGACCATAGGTTACTTTGAAGTAAGAGTTTTGAGCCTCCATTTACTTGTCATATGTCTTCTTGGTGATCAAATGGTAGTGGTAACGCACACATGTATCGGTTTGAGTTCGATATGGTTTTATATAGTGGATGATGCATTGGAATGTCGCGGTATTGGTGTTACGTTGATGACCATATTTTGTAGGTCTTGACCTTAAAGGTAGACCTGAGGCCCACTAACCTAGTGTATAGTAGTTAAGTCGTGATCGGTTGCCATAGTGATTAGTGATTAATAAACTTATCATGTATTAAGTAGAATTATCGTAGAAATGTGCTAACTTATTAAATGTAGGTGAAGGTACAGGTTGAGGTATGTTTCATTACCTCGTATTATACCGTTGGGTATTGTACATAATATATTACTGTATGATAATCATGCGGTTTAGTAATATTTTCTTTTCACCGAACTTTATGTCTGATCTTTTTCTATGTTATCTCTTTTGTTATCCATTCCTTAAATAGGTTGACTTAGAGGAGGGATTCTAATAGCTGAAGGGGAGTTTTGGAGGCATAAGCATAATCGTTATCATTGTATCTATCCAGTATTTTCGATTGTAGACATGTAAGACTATATGTATTATGAGACATATTGTATATGGAATATGTAATAGAATTTGGACTCCATGTTTTGGAGTATGATGTACTCCTACGTTGGATCTTACGTCTTATTAGCTTATATGGTATGCATTTAATCCCATACATGTTTATATTAATATTATACTATATTCCTTCCTCTGTGAGATTTATTATATATATTGTGAAAGACATGCTCTGTTTTGTTTCAAATACTATTTTACGAGTCATCATCTGTGATACTTATAAAATCCTTTTGTTTCAAACACTACTTTACGAGTCATCATTTGTGATACTTATAAAATCCGAGTTTCTATTGTGTATGGATTATAGACATGACTGGCGGATCATAATATGTACCCACATACAATCTTGTCCACGTGCACAATAACACAATAAACATTCAATATAAAAAATTTCATTCATATTTTTCTTGTAGTACACATGTAGAATATTGTGTGGAGTTGCATTAAAAGTTTGATGCAACCATCTATGTTTGAAATTATTTACATTTTTCTTGACAGAAATTCTATGAAATATCTTTGTTTCTTCCAAACTGCGGCGAATTCAACCTTAAATCAAGGAAAATGAGACAAAATCCTATGTTTTGCAGTTCATTATAAAAAATCTTTGGTTTGTAAATTTTTTATTTTTATTTTTTTTCCTTTTGGATGAGCGGGTTTTGCCCAATCACTTAAAGATTAGCCTTCAAGTTTGAAATAGATATAAGAATTTTACTTCATTAGCAAATTATCTCTGAAAGAAAAGGAAAAAAAAGGGCTGGAAACACAAGCCTGGTAACAAAGCAATCAACATATACTAATAATCTACATTCTCATGACAATCTCACATATACAATACATATCCATAATACAAATATATAAAAATAAGTTGATAACAAGAAAAGACAACCCAAGCCATAAGCAATTTGTTGGCCATCTTTCAAGAAACGTCTTTTCGTTATGAGACTAGTCCATATGCTAAGTACATTTAAAATACTCTTCTCCAGTATGCCTAAAAACAAAAGAATTAGAAATCTTCTAGAAATGCTTTAAAATACAGATAATAATAACTTTATGCACATGCGGATGCAGATTCTTTCTTCTTCTTTTTTTTTTTTTTTTTTTTTGAATTACCTAGAGAACCCAGCTTCGCTTGTAAACTCCAGGGAAGTATGTGTCTGCCAAACACATACTTCGGATACTTGTTACAGGGTTGTCGGTTTCGGGGTTCGAACTCGTGACATTCGATCACGCAGTCCGGACCATCAACCAACTGCGCCAACCCTATTGGCCGCGGATGCAGATTCTTCTTTACACACACACACACACACACACACATATATATATATATATATATATGGATATATGCATATATATGCATATATGCATGGGATTAAATGCATACCATATAATATTAATATAAACATGTATGGGATTAAATGCATACCATATAAGCTAATAAGACGTAAGAGTACATCATACTCCAAAACATGGAGTCCAAATTCTATTACATATTCCATATACAATGTCTCATAATACATATAATCTTACATGTCTATATATATATGGATATATGCATATATATGCATATATGCATATATATGTATGATAGGAATAAAAATAAATCAGTTCATTTGATGGTAACCGGTTTCAACCAACTTTCGATTATCAGACAAAGTACCATATGTGCATTTACCTTCTATTTTTTTTCCTTTAGTAGACTGCTACAGTTTTGAATATTGCTTAACTTTACTAGGTATGAATAATGTATTGGCAAGAATGCAAGACCCTAAGTCATCATATCTCATATATGTTGGTGTCAGTTTGTTCTTAGGGTCTCAAATCTTAAATCTTTATGTCCATAACTTACACTTTAAAAACAAGATAGGCCCTATCATTTTTGTGTTCAGGCAAAAATTGTAATTTGACATTATTTTATATGTGCACTGTGAATTTGGAAATATAACATCAATAAAAACATGACAAACTATATATTTTTTGTATTGTTTAGCTTATTTTCCTTCAAACTTACACTTTAGTTAAAATCAAAGGATTCAATACTTATGCACTTTTGTTTTTCATATAATCGTGTATCTGAAAACAAAAGCTTGTTTCTAAACTAAGACTAAGAATAAAGTTAAAAATGATATTTATAACATCTGAAATTTGTGGTGTAACATGGAAAAAAAATTGTAGCCTTCGAACATGTCCTCTCTTACAAGAATCATAATGTTTTTGACATTTTGACACATTATAACATTGAAATTGTATCATAGTAATCATACTTCCTATAAATTATATATGGAAAAAAAACCCAGGATCTACTTGAAAATGGAACTTGGGACGATCAATCTCCAACCCTTCCTTCGAGGTTGGCTTTGTTCGCAATTTAATTAAATATTTTGAAAACAATAATATTTAAATTTAATTGATTGAGCAGAAGAGAAGAAACCTTCAGACAAGACTTTTACAGAGTGAGATGCTGAAACATTTCAATTTGATAAGTATAGTATAGTCTTGTACACCACTTTTCATACATGTTTAGTATGTTTTACTTTTATACTAGATTTTGGTATTACAATATTTACAAATTAAAGGAATGTTTTAAAGATATTGTGATTCGACTGCATCTTTTAATGCATAACGAAGGCAATGAATTATCTATACGAAAATGAATTGTTTTGGAAGATGGAAGTAATTTATCAATTCTCTAATTAGCTTGTTAAAAAAAAACATTTTATCAGATGCTCGCATGTTGGCGGTAACTGGAAAAATCAAATAGCTAAATGTTTTTCATATGAATCGAAGAATCGATGAAGCATTGATTTATTACCATTACTTCAACTCCAATTAATAATCTCTACATAAAGGCTGTCATTCTGACACTGCATCAGTCCTCTCAATTTATATTTCTTTCATGTTCTTCTTAGTCTCCATTATCAATATTGTAATTTTCTTTTTTCGGGAATAATAAAATCTCCACCTCTACTTAAAGTGGATATACACTATCTTAGGATAACGAAAACACAATAAATTCTATGTGGATTTTCTTTTCTGTTTGTACATCTGTGGTCTGTAATTGCTTATTTTGAATATTTAGTTTTCTGCCTGTTCTACCTCACCGTCAACACGTTTTTATTGCTTCCACTGCATTTAGGGTGTTGATCTGAATTTTCTCCAATATTTATAGTCAATGACCAACTTTTTTTCGTACTAGTATACCAAAAACAAAATGGCATTCTCTACTTTGTTCGGTACTTATCAAGATAAATTATATTACCTTATGTCTTGATGTCTAACCAGTTCCTCCTAAAATATCAGGACTTGGACAATCTGACATAGCGTTTAGTCTTCCATCTATAGTTACCAACAAAAATTTATTAACAGCCTACATAAGCATCTCACAAAATCAAAAATGAAATATTTCAATGAAGAAAAGAAAAATAGTAAATAGAAGATAAAATACTAAAAAAAACCTACCTCCACTGTCTCTACGTGGAGCATCTAAAAAATCATTCATACCAGGCCAAAGGAAAAGTGATGTACCATGATTTTCCAAAACATCTATAAAAAGACAAATGTGAGACTTATTACGTATGTACATTCTTTTTTTCAAGTTATACCCTGAATTTTAAGAATACGCATAGGAATAAATATTTTACAAACCATCATGTTGCGTGAAGTCTTCTTTAGAGTCTGAGAAACTGAGGTTTTGAGGTATCTGATTCGGAAATCCAATTGAAGATGACTCGTTATCCGAAAGTAGTTCAATTCCTGGAAATGTTGGCATATCTAGTAAGCTATAATCATTAGCTGCGCCAAATGCAAAATTGGAGATGCCAATTGCTTCTGATTTGGTCGATGTCCCATTAATCCCATTCATACCACTAGATTCTCCATTGCAATACATGTTGTTATTGGGCCTTGAAGGGGTAGAGGCATGATCGTATGAATAATATTGATGTTGCACTGAAATAAGTGACATGGAAACCATCATATTGCAAAGCATTTTACATGCAAAAGTGATGATATGGAGATAACGGTTCTTACATATGGAGGAAGAAGAAGGAATAGGAAGTTGAATTTTCTGCATAAGCTCAAGTTGCCACATGAGAAGCTTGTTGAATATATGTATTTGGTTCTTAAGCAAAAGCCTGAAATGATATGCCTTGAAAAATTCTGGGTCCTCTTCTTCTAGTTTATTCCAAACTGATTGTAAGAAAGACCAAGACAAATAAAGCAAACTATATATACGTATGTATGTGTGTGTGTGTGTGTGTGTGTGTGTGTGTGTGTGTATGTATGTATGTGTGTGTATTGCCCTATCTAACAATTCTAACCTACCTGATGCAACTTACTGATTCAGCCCTGCTTGTGTTGCTAAACTGGATATCATATTTGACCAAAAATTGTGAATGAATTTACTATTTAAACACACAAGGATAATCATATTAGATATGTGGACATATAATAGTCATAGTGAGAAACAGGTGTCTATTCCATCATTCACAAAATTATTAGCGGTGGATATCGGGTTCATTTGTTTTACACTTAAAAAAGTGTTCATTTTTTTTTACACTCAAAATGTTTGACCTTGAATAGAATCGTTCTTGTTTATTAAGCCTCTGCTTGTTTATACTTCACAGTGCAGACTGCTTAATGCTGTTATTTTTTGTATTTGTAGTAGGACTTTGTTTCATTAAGTCAAACAACATTTATACCAATATTATCCCTCCATGTTAATAAATCAATAACAATTTTCTTAGTTTTGAATGTTTTGATATCACATAAATCAAGCATCAAAAAATGAAACAATGTCTGATAAAAAAACAGAGAAACAATTATGAGAGTTTACTAAGGTAAATGTGATTAATTATTTTAATAAACAGAAATTTCATACTTCTCTTTTAAAACAAGTAACATATTACAAAAAGATGGTAATATATACTTGAAGTTGAGAAAAAACAAAAAATCCAAAATTACAAACTGTGATGAGAAAGAGATAAAAGTAGTTATAAGAAAATATCCGAACTCAATCAATACTACAAAATTTGTAATTTAAACATTCATGTAAACGTATAACCAGGAGGAAAAAAAAATCGAAGATTGCAATAAGCACTAAAGGGTCCGATTGTTTCCAATAAGTTCTTAATAGAACAAAAAATAAGTGAAATAAATTTCATAGAATTGCTTTTTCACAGCAAGTGTTCAAAACTTAATTTTTATCGCTGACTTTAACAAATGTTTTAATAAAAGATCTTTCCCGATTTATGCAGCAATCTGTGCTGCCGTAGTCTTTTGAACCTGTGACCACTTCATATCTACACTCAACTCTACCAATTCATGGCCAAAATCGATGTATACATACTTTCAGCGTGTTGATTGCACAAAAATAATAATAATTGTTATAATAAATAAATAACTGTTGCGCATAGAATTAGAATACAGTGCACAAGGTAACATATTTTCCTTGCACATCATATTCTCCCATTGATCCAACAATTACACTATTTTGAAATCAGAAATCTTAGCATCCCCATTCACGTGTTATCATTTTTTTTGGGGTTTCCTTGGGATTTGTTTACAAATTCCTGCACATAAATTTATGGAAAATAAACCAGTTTTGAAGGTTGCTTCCAAAAATGGCCCAAATGCCTAATTTGTTCTAACACCTTTTGAGTAATTAAATGTCATCACATGAGATTTAAGTAGAAAACTATGTTCTATTCACCCAGTTTCCAAAAGGGAAAAAAATGGTTCCTAAAAGGGGGGGGGGGGGGGGGAAGCATTTGCTTTTAAATGCAGTTTTGACTGAGACGGGCGAGCGGACGTAAGGATATAATGGTCAGGCAACAGTAAACATTGTGGTTTGAATAGCTACCACTACATATGTTGCACTGGATGCAGTGTCATGTCTTACTGCAGTTACTTTTTTGCTTTCTATAAGAGCTTTCTTGAAAAAAAAATTTGTTTGTAATACAGACGGCTAAATTTGCACAAAAATTGCAAAGTTGCCGCTTTGTAAGAAATATTTAACTTATGCAATTTTCGATTCTTCTTTATATTGTTCTATATTTGCATAACCGTTTACGAAAACATCACATGATTAAGTTCGTTGGATAAAACAAATTAAATTAAATTTGTATTCAAAATTGGTTGTTTTGTTATTAATTGTGGGAGATTGTGGTATGTTTCTCTTGCAAAGCACCATGATAAGTATTGCATCAGAAATTTAGTGATAGATCAAAAGACCTTAGAAAAACAATCAAAAGATTGAATAGCCTCGTTCTTACATTTAATTAATTGAACGAGTTAGTTCATTCGACAATATGATTTTATGTAAAACACAAACACACACACAACTGAAAACGTTAGCTCTTGTGAAATTAACTTTCTCGAGGGCAAGATCGGAATATATGAAAGAAATACTATAAAGATTTTGCACAAATCTCCATGATTTGAAAATTTTCACCAATTGAACTATTAGCAAAAGAAGTTGCATACTACCGTGAAACATTAGTTGTCTCCCTTTGTGAACAACCGAAAGACCTTCCTCTCCGTTACAGTCGAGTCGGCTAACTAGCATGGTAAGTTTAGAAAATCTCAAAATTTTATTTTAAAATCTTCAAAAATTATAACTTGTTTTTTTTCGTTCTTAAAGTGAACTGTTGAAAGAAAAAAGTACAGGTTTCCATATTCACAATATTTTTATCATAGTTGTGATAGTTAAACCATTTCATATAATTAAAATATGAAGAAACGATTATGGATACTACAGTAACAACTATTATACACATGATTTTCTAAACTTAAGTCCATGCAGTTTACGAAATAATCAAAGTCAAAATTCTCAAAAACAACCAAGTTTGAAATTTTCCTCTATATTTTAATTTTTTTTTTATTATGAGTCTAACTCATATCAAAAAGATTCCCATCCCCAATATAATTTCTACGAAAATGAAAATCACTTTGAAAATAATTTTCACCATGAAATGACTTCCAAAAAATAATTTTATCATGAGACAAAATATGAATTTGCAAATTGAATATTGTGAATTAACTCAAGTACAAAATGTTGTTAAACTTAGATGCAACGGAACAAGTGAAGGACTAAAAATTTTTGATGCAGGTACAGACGTTGATAACAATGGATGAATTCAAAGAAACGTAACCTTTTGTACGTAGACATAAAAATTTCGTAAGTCGACTTAGCGAACTCAATAGCTTTATTCAAGATCCATCTGATCAACTGGCAAACCTGAAAATCAAGACCGAACTTCTAATGAACCAAGATAAAATCCTACTCTCACCGATATCAACTTTCTTTTCAAATACCGATTGAAAATGCTAGCCTTAAAAAAGTTGATATTCAATAAATGGTTTGAATTTAAACCATTTAAAGATTAAGGTCTAAATTTAAGCTTATTCTCCCTTTACCGATCCCATAAAGCTTGTAAAAACTACTTTAGGTTTAGGAAATGATAGACTATATGAAGTTGTTATAAATTTATTAGAACATGATGAGTTTTGTAAACACATTTTATGGTGTTTGATTTTAAGTTGTCAATTGTGATGAAGTAAATTAAATCACCAATCTTATTGCGGAAATATTGATTTTGAAGAAATGTCAAACAATCTTTTTAATGGTGAAATTGAAGAAAAAAAAATCAATCCACTACTGAATTTACTTCGAATATTGTCATGAAAATAATAAGAACTTATAAAAATTGCTCCAAAAAGCCATTTATTTTCGAAATATGCATTTGTCATAAACTCATATAAAATTTGGTTTCCTAAGCTGAATTTTTTCCTCATTTCGTCAACGATGAGATGAACTCATTAGTTTGTAATGGACAAATTCACACACTTTTTACGATATATTTTCTAATATTGTCAATAAGTTTTGTATTCATGTAAATTAAGTCATTTCTTCTTTTATTGTTCACTACTTCTTAGGCATGTATTTAACAGTGAGGACACTATTTAGTTCTAGTGTGGAAGAGAGGCTTGCATTCAAAGTTCATTTTTCCTTTTAATTTTGCATATTTGATTTGAAAGATACATGCATAATTTGCATTCATTTTGCATGTAGCATAATTTCAGTATATATAGGCTCCCTGCACCAACGATATGACATTGTTTTCTTGCACAAAAATCGTTTAAAAAAATTTCACATTTTTTCCTTTCAAAATTGTCTCGAAATCAGGATAACGTTTGTACACAATTTTGGTTATTTTGAATGGATTTTTTCGTAGTTCACTAATTTTAAATCAAAGATAAACTGAAAATGTTCATGGTATAACTAATAACAGGGAAACTAGTACATAAATACACTTATGAGTGGAAATTATAAACTTTCTGTCAATAACAATCCAAAGGTACCTGACATTTGCTACAACAATCAGCGTTGGTATGTGCACCTATCATGCATTACCTCAACTCCATCTAATAGTTCAACTTGACTACGTGTGAGTGAAGTATCTTGGTCTCATCTTATTAGTTAGTAATAAAAAACTACCTAGGAAAATCCAACACATGCTAAGAATAGTAGCGTCGGTGCATGTACGTTCATCAAACATCTTCTCATCTCCATATAAGCAACTAAAATTGATCTCTTACATGGGTAAGCAGATGTGTGCGCGTGTATGCGTGTGTGCTGCTTTATAAAGGGAGTAAGCAAATGAAAATTTTGCACTCTTCTATTTTTTATTGATTGGCAATCGTCATATGATTAGAAACAGAAAATACCACTTTGGGACCTTTTGACAATCAAATGAAAAGGTTAAATCATATTTGCACTATGCTCCCAGTCAAACCACCAAGCCAATGTACAGTTTAAAGTAATGTGAAAGTGATTTTATTTGAGAATTTTAATCAGTTGACGAGCTTAATTCCATGTTTTTTGACTTCGATTTGTATTCTTTACAATGTTATGCCTATTTGGAAATTTAATTGTATTCCCATTATACAAACAAATTTGTTTCGTATACACATTAGATTCATAACATATTGCATATGAATTTTGTGGGTGTTATCCATAATAAACCGTATGAGAGAACATTCATCTTCTTAGTGAAATTTAAAGGTTTAACGGTTTGTTGCCTACGCTTAACGCAATTTTTGTTTCCTACAAAAGCACGCCTATGTAGTTTAGCTATTTATCTAATGACGTGTAAAAGATAAATATGGAGGTATTTTGGTAATATTTATTCGAGGACAAGTAAAAGATAAATGTGGAGGTATTTTGATGGACATGTAAAAACATACATTTATATCACTAATTTACTATCTTTTTCTATATGTATTGTGCCTACTATTTTCTTCATGTACTTGAAATTAGTGGAATAAACAGATAAAAATTGATTAAAAGTGGACAAATGCCTTCACATTGACCTCAAGGGAATTTCTAGACAAAAGAGTGAATAATTAGGAGAAAATTTGGCATTAAGTCAACAATTAGCTAAGAAGGAAACAACACATGGGAGTCAATACATAGCAAATATGTAAACTCAATCAGCGCCACAAAAGCAGAGTGATGCAAAGGATTGTTGATTTGAGCCTTTATATATTTGACATATAGATGAAGTTGTTGGTGATCTATGTGATTAGATGTTTCAGCATTTTTATGTGTTTTAAGTGGCTCTAAATAAGAGTGCTCTTTTCAAGAATAAATTGTCGTAGACTTTATTGTCTTCTAAGATTATTTTTCTTTTCCCTCTAGGATCAATAAAATAATTTTTTGTTTGCAACTGGCTTTGGAGGTAATCCTAATTTTCTATTGGCTTATTTTCTATTTTTCTTCATCGTTTTATTTAGTTCAATGAGAAATAAAATATTCTTTTTGATTATCCATGTTTTGTCAATTTTAATCTTCATTCCCTTCATGTGTCATTTTTTTTTTGTTTAAACAATTTCGATTATATTATTTTGTTCGGGAAAAACCAAGTAATCTAATTTCTACAATGATTATTTTGATTTGTTTCGGAAAGATTAGAAATTCAAATCCTTTCATTTTAACTTTAAATTCATTCTGAATTGGTGGATCCAATCAGATTCGTCTTAGATTCAGCTTCAATATCAGTTGCTAGCGCATTTAATATTATAGTAATCTACTTATTTTGTAGATTATAAAAATCAATTTTGAAAAATGTATCAGTCGACCAAGATCTAATTTGAATTATTTTTCAAATCGGTTCATTTTATTCAAACTGCAGACTATGCATTTAAGCGTTTCCAGTTTATTACCTAATTCAAATAAATCAGTTAAATAAATTTATGGCATTCTTACTGAAGAATTGTGTTTCAAATTATTATTTTCTTGAGGTTGTAGTTAAAGATTTAACCGTGTTGGTTTTTTTTTTTAATAAATACTGTACAGTCCATCAACAATTTCAGCAAAAGATGGTAAGGTGTGAATATTTTTTGTCCATGGTTCTTCAATTTATACACGAAATAAAAAATATCGTTCGCACTTTATGCAAACAATCTATGCTGCTACAATTTGTTTAATTTGTGAACATCTCATCTCTGAGCTAACCTTTCTCATTTCGTGCTGCAGTTTTGGCATTTGAGTGAATTTTTATACTTGTTAATTTTTTTAATATTAAGTATGTTATAAAAATGGTCAATAAGTAACTTTTTGATTGTAACCAGTATACTTAAAACTAATCAATATTCAGCAATCATTTCTGATGCAATCAAAATAATGTGGATTCTCTAAAATTACACAATTGATAGCATGACATCAAAAATATGAAATGTTGCGATGGTTCCTGATTATTAGGTCCTTATGGTATAGCAAGAACTAGCATACTAGAGAAGATAATTTCTTATGAAGCTGAGATGACAATATATAAAATTCAACAATCAGACTTCAAATTCTACATATATGGTTGCAAACCTAGTTGGGTAAAAATAGGTTCGATTTTCGCTTTACACCAGAGAGTGTCAACAACTTCTTTTTGATTCATATGCAATTGAAGACAATGCTTAATGAGATTTTTCACCTGAAACAATGATAAACATATAACTGTTATTAAACTCCTGATGCAAGGTTATTAACTATGTATACATGTGTGTACATATAAGCATACACATAACAGATATACATATATAACGTTTATCAATATAGGGGGAAAAAGAATCCTTACATGTTGTATATTGCGTTCTGTAAGCCTTCTCACTTCATCACCAGACATCTTCTCTTCTCTATCGTCTATATGGATATATGCATGTTATCAGAAATGATTGCAGTCTCAGTTTAGAAAAATTATTAGGATGCTACATATATATACAGTGACTCAAATCTACTAACTGCAAAAGGAAAAGGGAAAAAAAAAGGACAATACATGGAAGATCAACACGATCATACATTAAAAACAGATCAAAATCAAATTTTTGAAGGAGAATTCAACTCACCGCATCAAATTGAGAAAACTCAAATTAGAATTACGTTGACAAGATTCCGGTCTTTGTCCACTCCACATAGTTGGGGTAAAGAATGAAAGTGGAATAAAAAAGGAAGAAAGAGGATAAAAAGTGAACCCACCAACGCAAAATATTAATGATTTAGAAAACAAAGAAATTTCTCGGTGAAGGTAGAAAGAACGCACTTGTGATCAAACAATTATTCAAAATTCACGCGAATGGCTAATATTATTTTTGCCTTGATGGAAATTATAAAGGGTATAACAGTGTATAGTTACTTCAGTTTGAAGTTAGTGTTTTTTAGTTGGGATTGTTAAAGTGCTTCAAATCTGAATAAGAGGGCTGTCAAATTGTCACGAGGAACTCCTTCAATTTGGATGGAGTTTTGTGTTTTGGTTTTAAAAAATAACAATGAAAACTATATGTAAAAGTGTGTTGTTGAGGACAATCGGTTTTCATCTTTCGAAACCATAAAAAAATAAACGCAATAAAATTTATGTAACGGTTAAATTTTCAATAATTAAATTTGTTAATTTGATAAGATTAAGGTAATTTAATATTGAAGAAAATAAAAATTAGTGAATTATTAATGAAAATAATAACTAAAATGAATTGCAACAGTGTAAACGTAAGTTAATTATTAATAACTTGAATATAACTCCAAAAAACGAAATAATGTAAATGTATACTTGGTTATAACTTGAAATGTAAGAAAACAAATGTAAATATTTAATTAGCTAATGAAATAATAATATAGTTAATGGTAACTGAACAAAAACAGTATTATATATAAGAATTGTAATATTTGTGTGTAAATAATGAATTTATAAGTGTGAATATAATAAAATAAATAGAAATATAAATGTATTCATAAGGTAATAATTACGTTAATAAAAGAATGAAGCTGAAATAATTAATTGGGACTTTAAATTTTAATTAATGTGTACATTTGACAAAATCTCAATATAAGTGGAAATACAGTAGTTAATACAAGTAAAGATGGAAATTGGAGCATGCTAATGTAATGGAAGACAAAGAACTATTAACTAGGTTAATTGAGTAATAATGGATTTATTATAAAGGTTGAAAATCAATTTAAAGCAATTAACTGAAATTTAACTAATAAATCGGATTTGAATACAGGGAAATTGAACACTGTAAGTAGTGTCATAACCAAAGTTGAATTGTCATATAAGCTTGTATTAAGTCATGGTAATAGTCCAAGTGAAAAAAAAAGATGAATTGGTTAGTTTATAAATATTGAATGAAAAGCGATTTAATTAATTTAATATTAACTTAATTAACTGAAATATAGCCATTTTGGCTACTGACTCTGATTTCGACGAAACCAGTTTCATCGGATCCATAACAGTGAATTATTGTAGGATTTCAAGTTCCGTAACGATCGGACTTGTCATTTGATCGTACGGGCTCGAAACGCTTAGAAATCAATTTAATTGAAATCAATTTGAAATAAGTTGACTTTGGCATAACTTCTTCATACGATGGAATTAGGGCTTGAAATCTGTTCTATTGATTTTAAAATTATCAAAAATATCTATTTTGATATATGGGTTGACCAATTTTCGTTCCGGAGTCGAAACGGGCTTTTCCGAACGTGTATCGTTCAATCAATCTGGTCCATTCTTTCTGTTTCCAGCTTTATCTATAAATACCTCGTTATAAACCCTAGCCACTCCTCATTCTCATTTGTCTGCACGTACATTTCTTCTCAACTCCTCGTTTCAATGGAAGACAAACCAAACAAACTTCTAAATCCAATTTCAATTCAAAATTTCAAACTCCTCCAACTCAAACAAATTTTATATCGATTCGAAGCTCTCGATGAGCCCAACTCAAATCCACTGTTCGTTTTTCGATTAGAGTCGACAATTGGCAAGAAATTGTAGATCACTCTCGGCCGTTCATAGGTCACAATCCGATCGGGAGTAGCGTTGGGTAGAGGAGGAGGTGCAGCACGCATAGTGTCGTTCGCTCATGCCCAGGTCAACGTGGATCACCAGAAATGGCCGTCGAAGTGTTGGCAGCGGCGTACGGCTAGGAGTAGACGTAGGTGGTCGCGCCACCTTGGATGGGTGCGGTGTGATGAGGTGGAGCCTCTAGCGCTATTTGATCGAGCTGATAGGCATTGTAGGTGGCGAAAAATTTGGAGAAGCATTGGCGGCTAGGGCTGATTGCAGCATTCGAATGAGTCTGGAGCGTGAGGGAGCACGCGCGTGACATGGCTGTGTACGTTTCTTCATCTATTTATCATTTTATTTTATTTTTTAAAATTTTTAAACATTCTAACAGGCATAACTTTTACATACGAGGTCCGATTCACACACGGTTTCTTGCGCTGGGATCATATTAAAATTTCAGATATTTTGACGTTTGTTTGGATAAATTCTGAGGCTGTTTGAATTTCGGTTTTAACTTGGATTTAAATTTAATTTAAATTCAAAGGATGAGTGTTTTAACCCAGTCACAACTTCTAAAATTTCTTATGTTTATTAAATTAATTTATGATATGATTAGGAATTTATTTATGGCTGTTTAATATAATTAAATTGCTATCCCTGTTAATTTGTATCATTTCGAATTTAATTGTTATTTAATTTATTATTGAAATTAAATTGCCACTTGAATACTTATTATTGTTAATTAGTTAATTTCTAATGTTTATTTGGCTGATTTGAATGATAATTATGTTGGATGTTTCATTGTTAATATAGGATGATTGGATGTTATGTTGATATATATATATATATGTATGTATGTATGTATGTATGTATGTATGTATGTATGTATGTATGTATGTATGTATGTATATTGTTATCACTCTGCAAGTTCTTTTAATTATTATTATTTGAAAATCATTATGGGTTGAAACGATAGACTCGAGCGATTTTATGAATTTTATATTTATTCAAAATTGCGGTTTGAAATGATATATATAACCGTAAATTTTTAAATGGCGGATTGAAATGATAAATATCTGTATCACTTGACCCTAGGATAGAGAATTATATACGGACACCGAATTGGTTAAATTAAATGATTTTTATAATCCTTGATTTGTGAATGGAATTAAATGCTATTTTGAAGTAAAATTTGATTTGTATAAATTGAAGTATTTTTTCTTGGAAAATCAAGATTATGTTGAAAAGGGAAATTTGGTTTGTTGATTTGGAAATTGAAATTGGTCTAAATGTAATAAAATGAATAGTTTAATTGGATATAAATTCCAAACTTATATTTTAACATAAACTATTTTAAAAGAATATATTATTTTAAAATTTCTAATTATTCAGATTTTTCAAATTTATTAAACTATTTAACTAATATTAAATATATAAAATTATTTTGATCTGTTTTAAACCATTTTAATTTATTTAAATATAATAAATCTATTTTAAAGCTATTTGATCTATTTTAATTATACTTAATCTAATTTAAATCCATTTAACTATCTTGAATCAGTTCAAAAGTATTTTTAACCTATAATTAAACCACTTATAACTATTTTAACTATTTATATTATTTAAGCTATTTCTAGATTTCTACACTAAGTGAAGTGGAAGTGTTTAAATCCAATGCTTTGTTTAAAGGAGATTTAATTGAAAACGGTGATTTTGAAGTAAGGTTTTACCCTATTTTGGAAATATGACTATGAATGAAATTATGACTTTTTGAAAGGAAATATAATTCCAAACGATGATTTGAAAGTGAATATGATTTGAAAGTGAATATGATTTGAAAGTATTATGGTTTTGAGAATATGATATTTTCATATCAATTGTGAATTGATTTTTTGAAATGTAAAAGAACCATCCGGTGTGTAATAAGCGATTGGTTGTAAAAGAGACCGGGATCGGATCTTACCATACTCTCTGCCAATACCGGAAATCACTTTAACAACTGTGTACGTGGTGGAGATTACAGAAATGAAGTAGGATGGTTTGGCGAACGATTCATGTATAAGGTATGATGTGACCTTGACTCCCGTGAATCAGCTTAGATGTGACTTAAATTAGGAGCTATACCAGGCCAAGTGAGGTCATTCCTCCTATCGGGCATATTTCTTCGATACTATTCTGATTTTTGTGATTGTTTGGTGGCTACCCCTTGATTTTGATTATGGGAGTATGTTCGAGGTGGGAGGTAGTAGCTGCTAGCGTTACCACCAGTCTGGGAATGCAATTGGTATATCTACCCTGGCATCTCCTCATGCACCGTGTTCACATGTCCTAGCGTGCCTTCTACGAGTTTGTTTTGTACCATGTCTATAGACTGCCCTCTGATAGCCCTCTAGTTTATGGAGGAATTATGGTACTGTATGGACTATGAGAATATATAAAAATGGGTTAAGGAGAATATGGGTAATGCCTTAACGCGATTATAATACTTTACTTTATTGTAGACACTATTATAATAACGTATTGTACTATATAGTAGATAGTTTAACGGGTCATTAGGCGATGTGAATCCCGAACATCTCTTAAGTTATTGCACTCACGTTAGACACTGCATAGGAGATGTCAAACCCCGTAAACATCTCCGACGCCGTTTACACTCATATTTATTGTCGTTGATTTAACCTACATAAGATCTTTTAGTTTTGACTCAGGTGTTTTGTCTTTTCAATTCGCTCGGGTCAGCCTGAACATTTCAAGAATTGAAGACCTTATCTCTGGAGGACGAAGACGAAGATTGTATTACTATTATTATTTATTCTATTATTCCACTGCATTCATACTGTTCCGCTGCATTATTTATTATTCTACGGTATGTGTAACTCTGATTTACGTTGTATAAGTATAATCAAATCTTTTGTAAAACAACTTCATGAACTGTTTATTTGATTATTATATTTTGCCATTCGCTGCGAGATTCTGTTTTGTTTTTTTTTCTCTGCTTTTTTCTTATTTACCCAATAACAATATGTCCTTCTATATGGTTTGAGTTGGCATCTGTGTCCGCTTAAACCGTCCAAAAAGGCAGGTTGTTACAATTTTTGTACTTCACAATATCGAACTAGTTTCACACCAATCAACCATCATGTAAAGTCGTTTTGCACTGTGAACAACCATCGATCAACATCATTTTTTATGGCCATCAACCATCGAACTAGTGTTGTTTGGTGATTGATGGTCGTGGAAAAGGTGTTGATTTGTGGTTGTTCGCGTGCAAAAAAGAATCGAAAATGATGTTTTTGGCAGGCTCTTAAAAAGTCTGGTATTAGAAAGATTATAATGTAAAATTTCATGGTATTTTTTAGCAATAGTATTAGGAAAATGAAAATGAGGTATTTTTAGCAACACATTATGCAAATTATTATTTTTTCTTTTATGACTTTTGAAAAATATTAAAAAAAATTATCTTTTCACTTCTTCTTCTCTCTTTGTTGGAATGACTAGAATTTAGTTTTCTTATGACTATCATTTTATTATTATTATTATTATTTATGTGCAATTCTTTTGAACATAATACATGATTTTTTATGTTGACTATTGTCATTTTGTGATTCACGGTGACCGTTCATTATTTCTTTTGATAGGATGTTGCTGAATTTGCTTTGAAACAAGTGTAAAATACTAAATTCCTTGATCTGGTTTCTTGTAGTGGTAATTCGGGGCACGTCCATATTATTTAAAATTATATGTTTACGTCCCAGTTATTGACTAGATTTCTTGCCAATCTCAAAAATGCAATTAGAAGTAGGTATTAGTAAAAGTAATTTGCCAATGTCGTATTTAAGAAATGTAAAACAGGGAGTTCTGAGCTACAATGCAATATTGATGAAGATCTATATTCACTATAGTAACTAATTTTATTGTTATATGTCTTTGAATACAAGATTTTTGTTACAACGGGTTTGAACTATGTTATTGTGTGGCATAATGAAAACTTTGATCATTGGACAAGTGCATATGAATCTATATTTAAATATTGGGATCAAACTCTAGAGGGCTCAAATTGAAGTTTTGACCCTAAATTTCCTTGCAGCAATCGATGATGATATGCAGCGTAGATGTTGGCCAGCTAGGACATCTGATGGGGAGAGTGCTTGGATGAAGATCAACTGGCGGGCCGTACCATGACATGCTTGTTTCAGAAAAGCAACACGAGGGCAAAGAGTTGTTGGTAAACAGTGATGTTAATGTCATGCGGACTATGAAGTATAGAGAATTGTTATTGGATATAAGTGTTTTTGTCAAATGAACAATGTCATTTTATGTCGATCTTACTAAGGGAACAGTACGGGGTCACGTTTCTTTATGCAGGATGACCAAACGCTTTTGTTAAAATTTTGTCAAGTCATGACAAAGTAAGACCGACATGGTGGTTTGGACGACCTAGGAAGAGACAAATCGAAGAAGACAAGAGGCTCGGATGGGCACGTGAGAGGCGAGGCTCTCTTATTGCAACTCAATCATCTTTGGATGAGGAAGAGTTTTTCATGATGCTTCTTAACTTCCAATTGATAATGATGCTTCGACGTGCCACTATCTAGACCGAAGAAGCGGTGCGGAGCCCTTGTCTTCGAAAGTAGAGATACTTAGAAGTGGGCATGTGAGTTTCTAATCGGACCAATCCATAATGGAGAGACATGGCATGAACTTGTTCCATCGGGATCTTAGCTGACGGACCCAATGTTTAGTGCAAGAAATTTGAGAAATATTTTGCCCTCAAGTTCACTTCTATAGGCAAAGAGGGACTTGTCTTTATGTGCTTTTACTGTGAACGACACATGTCGTGTGCTTACTAGCTATGATGCTTCATTATTTACAATGATTTCAAAGACACGACCCCTGATGTAATGGGGTACTCAAGTAAACCTCGATGACCTAGATTGACTCCCGCTTATTTCATCCTACTGCTAGGATTAAAGATCCAAATCTATAAAATAAGACATCCCTTCTTCTTCTTTTCTTCACTGAAATTTCGTGAATCCACCATTAAATCTCCCTCCAAGCTTTAATTTCAAACATTCTTCAAGAAACTCCCATGCTACTAAAATTAGTAAGCCTCCTCTTTTGCTTTTTCTTACATGATTTAAATGTTCTTTTATATTTATAAAAGTTGGAAAATATCTGTATTTTGATTCCTTTCTTCTTGTTTTTTTTCCACTAATTGACCTTGAAATTCTTGGTTCCCCCTGAATGAGATATCAATGGGTGGATGTTGATCAACTAATATCAAACTATTCTAGTTGTTTCCTGCAAAACAATACTCAAAAATAGTCATTAAACTATTGAAGTTCCCTCTCCGTTAGGAAGAAAACATTTTTTACAGGGCTTTAGGGTCATGGCCTATCAAAAATATAAATAGAAAATGCATATTGTAGGATCGATTTCACCCTAGAGGGGGGGTGAATAGGGTGATAGTGTAAATTAAAAAAAATTAATCGCGGAAGCTTATTAATTAATTTCAATTCAGATCACAGAATAGCAGCACAGATATAGCAGAATAAAACAGAACAACACAGAATTTACCCAGCTTCGGCAAAACCCTACCTACGTGCTGCCCCCAAGGTTTCTACTAGAAATTAGATAGTCCCTCGCTTACACACGTAAACTCGCTATACCCGCTATTGACTAATCTAACTCTACGCTCAAAACCTTGCCACAACTCAACTACCGAGTTGCGAATTCTCAAGCTACGCCACGTAGCTTGTCCTCTAGTCACACGACTAGAAAAATAAACGGTTTAAAAAGAAAAAGGAAAATACAATTAAAAACAATTAAAATGAAATAACCCTAATATTAAATTTAAAGCCCTTGTTAATAAAAATGCCGGCCCCTTTTATCTTCTAGCCCGTCTCTTTTATTATCTTCCTTTGTTTATTTGGAGATGCCGGCCGTTTCCACTTTGAAGCTAAATTAGGGCTTGTCCCTTCGATCCAATTTAGGGCTTTCAAATTGAAGCGCCGACCTTTGATACTTGTTCGACTTCGATGCTCTTTGTGGCTGCTTCGTTGATCGAATTCCTTCTTCGGTATGTAATTGTATGCTTTTTGCTTTTACTGATTTTATGCTTTCTGGAATTCGATGGATTAAATGCCGATGATGATTATGTTTAAATAGGAATCAAATTCCTATATTCTCGTTCGTTCTGATGATTTGAATTTGTCAATTTTTTTTATCTCTGCCGTATGATTATGCTTGAACGATTATGATCTCTCTGACTTTGTCACTTCGTATATATTTTGTGATGCTTGCTTACTTGATGTTCACGGCATCAATTTTCTTTGACTTGGGTATCCTTTGTTGGCCACGGCTTCGATTTTTGACTTTGTGATGAAGGTTGACTCATTCATCATTGACTGTGACGATTTTTGGCTTTGGCTTTGCTATGCTTCCACGGCTTCGACATTTTGTAAATTGGCTTCGGCCACTGTCTGCATTCCTGTAGCTTTGTTCAAGTTATCTTGGGCATTGTTGTATCCATTACAGTTGCACTTCTAGTCTGCATTTCATATGCTCTGAGTTTCACTGCCTTCTGTCCATGTTGGTACTGGCTGTTGTTGATGTGTTCCATGAACATGCTTCACTGTACTGCACTGACTCATGTATGCATTGTATATTACGGCTCTGATTCATTGTTGTTGCTTCACCACTGACTTGTGTTTTTCACTATTGCATAATTGTTGGTCTTTATGTGTTTTATTGTGTCACTGCATACATGTGTACTGTGTCTTTGAGCATTGTCATGTTGTACCTGGACATGTTGCTTGAGTCATTGGAGTTTCACTACTTTGTGCTTGTGTATTTCTGTGTTGGTTTAACCTGTACTTGTGGTTGCCTTCAGTAGCTTCTGGTTGGTCACTTGATTCACATGTGCACTGCCTTTGTTGTCTTCACTGTGTTCATGATGGTTGCTGTGCACTTTTGTGCTTTGATGCATTTGCATGCTGCCATACTTGTTCACTCGTATCATGCTTGGCTTTGCCGTTCATCCTGTTGCACTTTGGTCTCTTGTCATGTTTGCTGTCCATTTTCTTCACTGTTTATATTGTTTGCATTGTTGCAGTTGGTCATTTTGTTCATCTGTATATTGCTGCAATCTTCATTTCCTTGTATTGTCCAGTACAGTTGATTGTGTCAATTGCATCGAGTTGTAGTTGTACTGTCTTGAAGCTTTGAGTTGCATATCTGGATTGTATCTAATCCGGACATATGTGAGTTTGAAGTTGTTGTCTCATTTGTTGCCGTGTTGGCTTGATCATGGCCTTTGCACTTTGTAGCTGCCGTGTGCATGCAGTTTTGTAGGTTTGGAGTCTTTGTTCATTGGTCATTGTTGATGTTCTTTGTAGTTTGTATCTGCATTTCGCATTTGCCATACTTTGGTCGTTGAAGAATGTTGTCACTTGTTGACTGCATGTTCATCATTTCATATTGAACTGTTTCTTGTCATGTTCACTTGTGTTGAATCCAGTTTCAAAACTCGGATGTGACCTTGTGCTCGTGTCATATCTTTGAATTTATTGCACCTGAGTTGAACCTGTCCGTATATTTGGGTTTGACCTTGTGCTCACCTGTCCCTGTAGCATTATCAAGTGTATATATCGGCGTGCACGGCCTTGTGGCATATACAGTAATATACTGTGTATGTCACAAGTTGTTCGTATATGATGAATTCAAATTTAAATTATGACGAACAACCCAAATAACTGAGGCAAATCATAATTTTTAAAAACCATATTTTATTTTATATTTCAAAAATATTTCTTTTTCAATTTTACTGCGTTAGTTTATATTTTTGCAGATTTCTCAGATGCTGGATTCAAACTGGAATGCAGTTGAAGATAAAAATACGAGTGTGAGTGATATGTAGTGAGGTGCTGATGTAAATGTGAAAAATGTGATGTAATCAAAGTTGTATATGTGAATAGTGAGAGCTTGAATTTGTATACTATTCAAAATTGTAATAAATATTTATTTGAATAAAATATTTGTTTGAATTCAAATTCCGTGTTATTTATTTTATTCAGCAAATATTTATTTAATCTGTGAAAATAAATAGTATATTATCAACTACATTTAAACGAATGCATATATGTTTATTATCATCAAACAAAAATCATATAAGCGCATATTCAACACATATGTTAAGTGGATAGATCATTTATCCCAACTAGATAGTGTATTGCATATAAAGACCCGCTACCCAAAATCCATGCATTACGACACTCGATCTCAAGTAACAAAATGATGACTCTTAAGGGTGCAAATGAAAACAAAATATAGCATATATTATAAGTTCACGCAAAACTCATAGTGGAATGGTAAAATATAATATCATCATATACATACATACATACATATATATATAAACAAGTCTGTAAATTTCATAAATATGAAGACAGTATGATTCATTACCATAATACATAACATTCTAAACATATGGTGTTCAAATGATATAACATCCCAAAATAATATGTCTCATATATGAGATAAAGTCTAATATGTCCATATCCAAAATATTAGATAAATAATCATAGTGGTATAAGCTGTGACTCCATAGCTTGCTCAAGCTGGCAATGTCCCCAAGTTCCTAGTCCATACCTACTCAAGGAATAGATAAAAAGGGAAAACATAGAGCAGATCAGATATAAAGTATGGTGAAAGCAAATATAACTACTAAACATGATATCTGATACATTAATATGACATATACAATGTACTAAGTGGTACTCTGGAACATTACCCACATGTAAGCTAAGTATACGTAAAATAAATGAGTTGCTCTAGACTAACGTCGTATCATACTTAGCCATACTTTTCTCCTGCATCCAGCAAGTTAGAACAAAGAATAGTAGTGCTGATATAACCATCAACACATCATATAAAGGCATATGTAAACCCATGTGCACAAAACAATAAGCCAAAGCTCTAAGGTAACGACGTATCTTGCCTATAACCGAAATAATTGATAGAGTTAGGGGTATGCCCTAGGGGAAATTATGTAATTTGTTACATATGTCTAACTCGTTGACCAATCTTGTTCGAAATAAAGGTGTTTTCTTTCTATTATATACTTGATATAATATGGTTATATTAATTAATCAATTTAATTAAAAGTATATTTAATAGAAAATCCATCAATACTATGTTTTGTGATAGTAGTTACAAATTTTTGTAACCGTGAGTAATTTATCACAATGAAACAAATATACCATTTTAAATGTTCCTAATCAAGATGAATGGAAATTAGATATCGATATATCTGTTGAGACTAGAGTATGTAACGCTCTCCAAATATTAGGTAGTGTATTACCCATGACTGCTGGAGGCACCTAGAGGTTACGTACTGATAGTTATTGGATAACTATATAATGACTCACTCGGTAGTTTTCTGTTAGTTAATATAGGCCAAATAGAAAACATCGAAGTGATTAATTTACACTGTTCTTTTGACTTGAGAATACTATAAATCTCCAATGTGGAAGCTCCGCTTTAATTATAGTCAAATTATGGCACGATGTCTATCAAGTGACTATAGTTGGGTCGAGTGGAAGTATTGGAAGTGAAACATTATTCAAGAGAGGATTCATCTCCTTAATCATATGGCGTTAGTATCACGGTCAACTTAAGTCAACACAAAATCAAAATCTTTGGCCAGAGTAGTTTGGTTAATATAATTGTTACTATTGAACCAAGGTCTTTGTTTTTGGATTATAGAGTTGAATATGGATGATATTAGAATTTTGACCATAAACAAATTCAATGGGTCCAAAGTGATATAGTTTTGACGAAGTGAACTGGCGTAAATAATTGTCACAAAAGAGCAACGCTTAATAAAGTGAAATTGGATTTTACCAAAGTTTAGTAAGCGATAAATTTAGGCATAATTTCATACCACTTGCTAAGTGACGTGTGAACGTTGGCATTTGAATAGTTCAATGTTAATCGCTAACCGAATTTACAACCAAGAATCACACAACCGAAATAATTAATTCTCATTAGGCCAAACGATATAATTGAATTATAGTTCTTATAAGTTAATTAAATTAATTACTATTTACAAAATATTAACTATGAAATTTGAATATGATATGAGAAATAAATTTATTGCGTATATTTATAATAGTTGTAAATATATTGGTCGATATATTTGATATCGATAAGAAATTGAGTTAAATATGATTGTACATATTTAATTTTGGTTAAATGGGCTAACAACCCATGAAATTATGGAGTTGTAAGCATTAGTTATGGTTAGGGTTAAAGGTGGATTGAGCAAATTATTAGGGTTCAGAGGTGTATGGTTAAGATCTAGCGGTCTGCCCTCTTATCTTACTATATAAATAAATGGTCTCAAAACCCTAATTTGTTAGAATTCTTTATGTTCATTTTTTAGCTGCCACCCTCTTTCCTCTTTCATGGCTGAAACCCTCCTCTAATTCCTTCCTAAAATTCTCATATCAAATTCAAATCAAAACTAAAAGCTATTGATAGTAATTGGTCGTAGATTCCAGATTAGTAATCTGAAGAATGGAAACATTTCAAAAGAAGGAAATTGATTATTCAAGATTGAATTTAGGGCATCTAATTTGGGTAACTTTGATTTCATTTTTATCATATTATTTTACTTTCGTAATTTGTTATTCATACGAACATATATGTATAATTAGATTGCTATTTTGTTAGTTAGGTGATATTTTTGTACATAACAATGGAGATTGGATATGTGTATAATAATTAAAAGTCTATATCATGATTACCTATCATATTTGAAATTTAACATCGAAATTAATTTTAAGTTTGTAATTATTTATGTTCATACATATTGGTCATATGTGTAATCTTATATGTTAATCTTTTGTGTTAAATCTTCACATACAATTTAAATTAAGAGATATTTTTTATTATATGTTGTATATATAGATCTAAAAATATTTACAAATGTTTATTTGTGTTTATTATGAATTATAAGTGCTGAATTTTTTAACGATTATCTGAACCAATAAATTCATATATAATAATAAACATTTCTTAACTTTAGCATAATATTTTATAAAAAAATTCCTTCAGTCCGAAGCCTTCGGTAAAAATTTTAGATTTTTTTAACTTATAATAATAATTTTAAAAATTAACTTTATTTTGGACCTAAAAACAATTAATTAAATAAAAATATCATTTTAATTTAAAAAAAATTGGAAGTTTTTCTCAAGATCCAAAATGTGCTATAAAAACCTCAGAAAAAGTTTCAGAGTTTTATAACTTAATTTTATAATTTTAATAATTAATTTGATTTTAGGTCTACAATAAATTATATATTTATAATATTATTTTAATTGGAAATTTTTCGTAAATTTTTTCTAAGGCCAAAAATTTGTTTCTAGATTTTCTAAAATTATAAAATTTATAATTTTATCATATGGTTATTTTATGATAATTTATTATGGCTAAATCTATTTCATTTAATATATTAGATATATATGAATATTAAATAATAGGATCTTTGGAATTCCAGATCTGATATATTTTCTAACTGGTAATTGTAAGTGAAAGAATTTTTAATTTATACATATATATTTATTGTTATTTATGGTTCAACATATTGCCATATAAATAAATATTTTCTATTATATTTTAATAATAAAAGTAAATTTTATGCATACATAAAACAGATATATATAATTTTTCAGAATAATCACATGAAATTTATAGTTATATATTTGCGCACATATTTGACAACGTACAATACATACAAATGAGCTAATGTGTCCGTTGCGATGCAAATCCCAACATCTATATATGAGCATATTATACCCTGCACGGATTGCTATGTTACACATGCACACACGTATATATATGTATATGATACATATATATATGCACACAAAAATATATAAGCTAAACCGAAATTAAACAAATCTCAAACTACTGTTTGTAAATTTATATAAAATATACGATTTTATTTAAATTAAATTTAAAAAATTCTAAATAAATTTAGACTTCATAGGCCCATAAAAGATCCAAAATGGCTATTTTTTTTGAAATCACTCGTTTCTTTCGTTGTTGGCTGGCCTTATTCCTTCAATGGTATTGGAGCCCAATAGCCTATGCGATTTAAATTAGTCATGTTGGGGCTAACTAATTAAGCTTGTGCACTTAGTACGTGTCTAGAAAGGTGATGTCTAAGATTGGAATTGGGTAATCAAGTAGTCTGTGCTACTATGTTACCTGTCTGGCCTGAAAGGTGATATGAGCCCAAGGTTGCCCCTAATAGAAAAGACCCAATTTGAACTGGGCCTTGGACTAATTTTCAAAACAGTTTTGAAAATTAAGACATGATTTTAAATTTAAAAGTTAAATTTAAAATAAAAACATGTTTATTATATAAAATTATAATATAACATAAATTTTCAAAATGTTTGAAAATGCAATGAAATGTTCAAAATGTTTGAACCAATGTAAATATTAATTTCAAAATTTAAAATTATTAGTAAGATTAATAATATAAATTAATTGAATAAGTTAATTATTAATACTTATACACATGTATTATATATGTTGATATATGTTATGTCATTTTGGAATGTATAAGATAACATAATTATAGATGTATGTATATAACATAAAATTTTGTAATTTATATATAATTTAATTAAAATTGTTTAATTAATAAATTAATTAAAGGTTAATTAATTAAATAAAAATACACATATATAAGATATATGTGTTACACTGTAAAGGTTATAGTAGATATGTCCAATATAAAAGTTGTATTGGAATACTATTATAAAATTAATTAAAGAGTTAATTAAGTAAAATTAATTAAATAAGATTTAATTAATGAAATATTATATATAAGACTATCATGTAAGTAAAATGAAATATAAAAGTTATTCAACTTCAAAACTTATATGATATGAATGTATAAATTAAAAGTGCAACATTAAAGAAACCTAAATAGACTTAAGGAATAGATACATACGTAAATTTACGTATACTGTGATTTCCAATGTGTATGACGCTTGAATCATGAGGGTATTTCAGAAGAAATACATTATTCCATAAATCGATATCACTTAATATAACATATTAAATATTATGAATCTTCAATATAATGTTGTCCTCTACCATATATATTAATAAATTACTTGCATACTCCTTAGTTGTTGATCAAACTCAAGCTGGGAATGTTATGTGTAGTATTATTAATATATTGAAAAAATGAGATAAGATAAATATATGTATTTGTTGAGCAAACTCAAGGTACATATACTATACTTAGGCCATCACGATATGGTAGGTACAACTGAATAACCTCTTTCGATTTGTTGAGAAAACTCAAGACGGAATGAGATTAGGACAAAGAAAAATGGGTCGGGAGTTGTATATGATACAACCAATAAGGTATTATCCATCATTTATGGGGCTGATTTGTTGAGAAAACTCAAGATAAAAATACTAAGACGGACGAGCCCTAATACCTACTAGTAAAGTCGAAAGACTTCTGTGTTTCATCTTAAGGTTTGGAGAAACATAAAAGACTAGTGGAAGCCTTATTAGAAAAATGAAATGGTAACATTTAACCTTTCTAATATAATAAGAACATATGCTAAATTATGTTATAATTATCTACAATGATAAATTTGTGCATTTAATACGATTGATAAAATATTTATCAATTAGCATATACAAACGAACTGAACTGAAAGTTGATAAATGGAAATATTATGCCCACTATTAAATTCCTATTGCATGTTAACGTTTCAACACCCATGAAAATGCCTAGTTTTACAACTACTGAATACATTCGTGGTTTGGTCACTTATGCATTTATTTGTTCGAAACCATATATTGCATTTTATGAGTTTTGAACTTTAAAAGCAATATAAGACTATGGATATTTGATCTAACAATTGCATATAAATGTTTATGGTGAATGGTCAAAGTTTGTAATGTACAATATTTTGATGAAATTAGTTCATTCGAAAAACCAAAAATACCTTAGTGTGGGATCAAGTATTCAATCTGATTGATTACAAAGGGGATCATATTGTGTTAATGTAACACAAGACCAAAAACTACAAGATAGATATCAGAACCCGATCGTTGAAATGTCATTTTGATCAGTTTATGTAATGTGCAAAATATTTGATTTCCATAAATGTTAAGGATAATCGAATGCACTTTTGTAAAGATTTTTTTATGATATTATAGCAAGGTTTTCTTTTGAATATTTTAACCATTTGAAAGGAAAACAGACGTATAAGAATATATGTTATTTAAGGTACAATTGGGATAAAGAGAATGGATAGTCGCTAGAAACAAGAATCATAATAATAATTGATACTTAATATTAGAATAAGAAATACGATTTTTATTCCAAAATGTATTTTCACATAGAAAATTATTTTCTATGAGATTTATTTCTTTGAGCTCAAGTTATTGATTAGCGAACTCTCCTCTGTAAATAATTGCAGTGTATGGGATAAACAAATTATATCAAGTGAACGATGGACCTCCGAATTTAGTATGCTGTTATAGTAATGGTGGAAATAGTGGGAGCTGCTACATAGCACTTATTAATTGCATCATAGTATGAAAAATGTTTTCATAAAACTTACCATACATTATTTCTGAAATAATGATTATTTTTCGGTATCGACTGAAAAATAGATTTAGCTATATTTCAATATGAGTATATGAATATTCTTTATGAAATAAAACTAAAATGTGGTAAAAAAATCACAAAAGTGATGCATTGGAAAATACGAAAGTATCTAATATTATTTACATTTGTTTTGGAATTATAGACTAAGCTGTAGTTTTGAGAAAAAAATTTATTATATGATTTTGAATCATGTGATACTTGTTAATTATATCTCAAACAGTAAATGCCTTTGCACCCATTTAGTGAGAGTATCATAAGAGTTGATGAACTTTTCGGATTGATACATATAGATGTATGTAATCGTAATTATATAAATACCAAAACGATTTCATGTACTTCGTCATATTCACCGATAAGTTATTATTAATATAAACATGTGTATTTGATACACATGTAGTATGTCTATGGTAAACTTATAGAATATGAAACAAAAGTAAATAAAATAACATGTAATAGAAATGATTCAACTTTATCGAATGAGTGAGCATATCGAAAAAAGTTCCGATCGTACCTAAAAGGAATAAAGATTCAATCTCAATAGTCATTCCTCCATGTGATGCATAATGATGCATCGATGAGGGATAATCGAACTTCGTTGGACAATGTACGATTAATTGTGAGTGAACTTGAGTTAATTTCTTTTTATAAAGTCATGTACTTAAGAGTAGTACACAAGGTTAATATTATTTCACCTAAATAATGATTCACAAAATCAAACAAGATAAGTGTTTACAAGAAACTCCAACATATCCTAGGCCAAGGAGTTGGCAGGTTGTGCGAGTCGAAAGATTGCATGTAATAATTGTTCATGAAGGATCTTGTATGAATCTGCCCAAAAAGATTTTGCGAAATACTTTCATTGGATGTCATATTTATGTTTTGAACATGAGTTTTGTAAACTAAAACCGAATCATTTTTATAAATAAAGAAATTCATAAAACGTTTATGAATACATATACTATTGCACTGAGAAACAATTGTTATTTCAAGATATATCAACTTCACTGTGAAAAAATTTCTTTGAGGAATTACTGGTAGTAAAATGGAATTGGACACTGTCTATGGATAGGAATGATTATAAGATGAAATGAAATTAACTAATCTAAACGAACACATAGCATTAGAATGTATAATAAGTATTCTCGCACATCAAAGAGAAACTATGAGTTTCTTGTTAATGTCAAAAATATATAATCCTCTATTGTTTAATTAAACCATTGAGAGTGTTGACTCTACATGGTATGACGTGCAAATCCTAAAGAATTCCTAGTACGCTATCAAAATATAGATATTGGTGGTCATAACTGAAGGGATATGATCCATTGACCTCGACTGTGTCTTCATGTGTAAGATTAATGCAGTTGGAATTAAATGAGCAATGTTGGTAAAATAATATCGCAAAATTTAAATTGTTGAAATTAGTGTAGTAGATTCGATATTCAACATGTTCAAGTCAATTTGGATTTACTTACAAATTATCGCTTGACAATTCCTAGTGTTTTGGTACATATGTATTGAAGCGGAAAATTCTAAATAATGATATAGGGCATCTCCAGTAGTGACATTACGCCCTGAATTTGGCAAAATAAGTCCAGTCATCAAATTCAGGGCGTAAATTAAGCTAAAAGTTTAAGATCTAATTCAGCATCCTGAACTGGGCTTGGCGCCCATAAAATGGGCGCCAGGGCTTGGGCGCCCGTAAAATAGTGGCCCAAGCCCCACTCCACCGATCCCTCTTATCTGCTGCACACCGCTTTATTCTGATCATAAATGGTCCGTATTTTGAATTACAATGGCTGTAAACAGTCATATTTTCACCCCAACGGCTACAAACTGTTATATTTAAAATTACAACGGCTATAAATAGTCATATTTTGACCCCAACGACTATAAACGGTTATATTTAAAATTACAACAGCTATAAACAGTCATATTTATGATTTCATTACATATATCGAACTATTTTTCAGATTGTAATACACATATCTCTTCTTCTATTACAATTCTATTCTCAATTTCATAATATTGAAAGTATGTCACATCCGTTTCAATCATATACCAAAGCGTTGAATATGGATAGCTGGGATTTTGATTCCCAACCCTTTCAAAATGTTCATCCCCCGACCGCTCCCCCTCTATCCTTCCATTCTTCTACTCCATGGTCTGGCGATGAAGAAAAGGATTTGTGTTATATTTACTATCATTTTTCTAACGACTCGGTAAAGGGGAATGACCAAAGTGGAGAGGCGTTTTGGGAAAAATCATGACTGCGTACAATAAAAGCATGTTGAAAAGACGAGGTCAATGTCTGCAATCACGGGTCATTTTGGGAAGATTAATCGACAAACAAAATTCTACGAGTCGTAGATTCACAAATAAGAACAGCAAATCCAAGTGGAATGGGTGGCGAAGCTGAATGGTAGCGTTTTGAAAAATATCAATTTTAATTCATATTCATTTTCGATCACTATGTTAATATATCATTTTTTGTTTTTGTTTTTTAGAAGAGAATGGCAAACGATCAATTCTTGAAATTATTTCCAAGAGAAAATGGCACAAAGAAACCACACTACTATCAGTTTGCAAACTGCTATGACTTGCTTGTTAATCAACAAAAATGGAGCTCAAACACCGCAAAAAGCTTAAGAGATGCCCAGACGAAGTCGAAGGGTAAGAAAAAAACAAGTCGAACTAATTATAATTCTAGTCCATGCAATTCTTTTCATATGGACTCTAATGTTTTCCCAGATAACGAAGACGAAGAAGCAGAACCCGCATTTGATGAAGATGCTAAACCGATGGGAAAACGAGCAGCTAAGAAGAAAATTGTTGATCAATCTCAAATCGATTCTCGTTTAGCCCAAATGCATGAAAAACATGCAAGAGAAAATGCAGAACGTCAAAGAGGGAGTGCAGAAAAGCTTACCGTGTTAAAAGAATTAATCGAGATTAAGAAGGGCCGGTTTGAGCTAGGGATGGCAATAGGGCAGGTCTAGTGTCCAAACCTGGTGGACCCGTCCCTGTTTTGGCCCGTCCAGACCCGCCCCATTGGGTCATTGGGGCGGGTAGACTCGTGACCCGTTCTTGAGTGCTCCGAGTCTAGGGTCGGATCGGGGCTCGGTTGACCCGCCCCAACCCGACCCGCACTACTAACATCTCATGAAACTGCTTTATTACTATAATGATTTATTAATCATCTTAGATATAATTGGTTCTAGCATGGATATTAAAATGTTCCAATAAATAATCTATAGAGAAAATTAGAGTATTAAGTTGCGTCGTTGGTAATTACACAATAACATATGTACATATTTTTTGAATTGTTATTGTACACACCATTTTTACCAACTTCCCTTAGACACGTTGTTATTTGTATTTCATGTATTATTTGGTGATAACGAGTATAAACAAATAAATATATGTACGTTGGTACACAATTTTGAATCAATACATGAGACTCATCGGGTTTTGGGGAGGGTCGGGTCTACCCTAACCCGTACTGGCAAAATTCCAGACCCGCATCGGGTTTATGGGGAGGGTCTGGGGCGAGGTCTAAAAAATTCGAGACAGGTACGGGGCACTAAAAACCCGCCCCAACCCGCCCCATGGCCATTCCTAGTTTGAGCTAGAGCGGCATCGCCAAGAGATCTTAGTACAGGAAAAGGATGTTACCAGAATGGACCCAATTACAATACAATATTGGATGGAGTACAAACAACGCATTATTGAGAGTAGATGGGGAACAAAACATATGTAGTTGAAATATTCATGTGATATTTTTAGTTATTGCAGTTTAAATATCCATGTACCTTCAGTTTATATTTTCAATCATGTGCTATTATCAGTTTTAAAATATTCAATGGTATATCATTTTTTTCGATGCATTCCGTAGATATCAATATATATTTACTTCACCAAACATAAATAATAGTACAAATAAAGAAATTATAGCATTCTACACTTCGTTACAGAAATAAAAAGGCAAACAGATGTAACTAAACAAAGATCCACCATCCCGAACTACTGCTTTCCATGAGAATTTCAAATATGCTCCATTAAATCCCTTTGGAGTCTATTATGAATAGCTGCATTACGATATACTTCATGATGATCGTCATGAGCGTATTGTCCTTCATTTCATAGCGTGGCCGTGCGAAACAATTCGGGGGGTTGTCTTGCCCAATCATACTCGAAATTGGGATAGTCCATACCGCGTTCATCTTCAATGATCATGTTATGCAGAATTATACAACAAAACATAATTGTAGCCGTTTTTTTATCTCTTTCATAATCTACATGGATTGCTGACCATTACAAATCTTGCTTGTAGGACCCCAAACGCCCTTTCTACATCCTTCTTTTGTCCTTCCTGCATTGCAGCAAATTGTTTCCGTTTTACCATCATTGGATTTGCAAATGTCTTTACAATCGTACTCCATTTGAGATAAATTCCATCTCCTAGATAGTATCCATGCTCATATGTGTTATGGTCAAGAGTAAATGATACTGGAGTTGACTTACCTTGCGCCAAATCATTAAAAAAATGAGATCGTTCGACAACGTTTAAGTCGTTAAGAGAACCTGGCATTCCAAAGAAAGCATGCCAAATCCACAAATCATGAGAGGCTACTGCTTCTAAGATGATAGTTGGTTTTTTTCTTTGCCGTTATATGCTCCAAGAAAATATTTTGGATAGTTCTTCCACTCCCTATGGATACAATCTTGACTTCCAAGCATTCCAGGTCAGCCTTTGCTTTCATGCATTTCACGCAAGCGTGTTACATCTGCCTCGTTTGGAGAATGAAGATATTCGGTTCCATAAATGTCCACAACTGACTGACAGAAGTGATCTGGGTTTTCTAATGTCGTGCTCTGTGCAATACGATATGCATCGTCAAGGGCATCGACGGGTGTACTGTATGCTAACATCCTCAAAGCTGCGGTCATCTTTTGATGCCCACTCAAACCTTGTTTTTTTAAACGTCCTGCTTGTAAACAAAATAATAATTATTTTGCTGAATACTTTCGAGAATCCTTAAAACTATGGACGAATCTTTCTGAATCGTCGTCTAAACATCTCTGGACCGTAAGTTGGAACACAGGCAAAGTAATCTTGCATAATTTTTTTTTGAAATGCTTGCTGGTTACGGTTGATATATTTCCGACCCACAAAAGAACCGCCATGTTTTCCAGAAGTTGAACCGTATCCTTCACGCTATATCTCCATTAGTTCCTCCTCCTCTTGTTGATGCGATAACGCATACGCTTCATCTTCAGAGTCACTATCGCATAGCAATATAGCTTTTTGTAAATTTCCAGACTTGTTTGATATTTGAGGATAGTTGTTTGGTATTTATGTTTTGTTAGACTAAATTGTGGTGAACAAGTATGAAAACCGTATGGTTATATATATATATATATATATATGACTAATTTTTGAGTGGAGAGAAGGTGGGTAAGTGTGCGGTCAAATCACGAACTGTGGCCACGTTCATTTTGTCGGTCAAGATTCTCTGCTTTGTTGAGTGGAGAGAAGGTGGCTTAGTGTGCGGTCAAATCATGAACTGTAGCCATGTTCATTTGCCGATCAAGATTCTCTACTTTGTTGAGTGGAGAGAAGGTGGGTTGGTCAAATCACGTACTATAGCCACGTTCATTTGCCAGTCAAGATTCTCTGCTTTGTTGGGTGGAGAGAAGGTGGGTAAGTGTGCGGTCAAATCACGTACTTTAGCCACATTCATTTTCCGGTCAAGATTCTCTGCTTTGTTGAGTGGAGAGAATGTGGGTAATTGTGCGGTCAAATCACGAACTGTAGCCACGTTCATTTGTCGGTCAAGATTCTCTGCTTTTGTTGAGCGGAGAGAAGGAACATCCATTATATAAATTCACAAACCGTTATCTGTTTAAATCATTTAAAAACTTAACATTATTCAAACTACATTATCGCACATGACATTTACGTCTCATGAATTGAAGTTGCTTATGCAGTACTACATACAAACCGATGAGATGTGCGATAATCAAGAGTCAATGGTAATTCATTTTTGGGACATTCTTTGGCTGAACTTTACAACAACGACGTGGGCAGTCAAGTCAGACGTACGGCTCAGGAGGTCAGGACTGCATACGGAAACTTTATTAGGGCAGCATGCGTTACACAAAGATTATTAATGTGGTAATATCGGAAATTGTGTTTGAGACTACACGTTCAACTTATGACGGTCGATACAATTTAAAATACCACACTCCCTTCATTGCCCATGATGCGTACTTCATACGCCAAAATTGGCTAAAAAGATTTGGATGGCCTTAAGATAGCAGTATTGCTAGCTGGTTATGTAATGTTCGTTAATGTGTCGAGAGCTTTTTGAATTGTCTTTTCAAATAATAATGTATGTTGTTGCTGTCAGATCAAAAGTAGTGGTAGCACATGGGTAATAAACGGAGTGCGGATGCACAGGTGTAATGTTTGTTTATATATGCTCTTGTGTAATGTTTGTTGTCAGATCAAAAAGTAGTGGTAGCACCAGTGTAATATTTGTTTATATATTCTCTTTCTGATTTACTTATTCATCATTCATAATCATCTTTTTCCTCACTCACAACAATAAATTCTTCATTGCAATGCCTTCTTGGCCTTCTTCTATCGATTCAGATGCAGGTTACGTACCTATGGAAAGTCCATATACTGATGAGGATTGGCTTATCGATTATCAAGAACAACATTATGAAGATGTCCACGGTCAGTTTCAAAACCTTGAGCAGCTGAGACTTCAGGAAGTGGTTGAACCACCATACGAACAACATGTTGTTCGTATGGCATATGAACAACCTGAGAACCAGGTTCAAGTAGTTCAACCTCCCACTGAGCAAGAAGTTGAATCACACCCAGTTTGTTGTTAGTGCGGGTATGGAGTTGAAGTTATAGTACGTGCGGATGGAGAAAATATTGGTCGTCGAATCCAACTATGTCAATTCTGGCCGAATGGTTGCAATTAGGCGGAATGGTTGGATGATCCTTTATGTCCAAGGGGCATAACCTATGCAAACGAACTAGAACAGGAGATAAGACATCTTATACTATCTTTACAGGAGTTGCATTTTAATCGTCATGTCTAGTTTCTTCATATTTTTGGTCTATTATTACTATGTCGTTTTTTTATCAGTGTTCTATGTTCGTATATCTTCAATTCTAATGTCACTAGTAGTTTTTTATGTTTATATGTTTGCTTATAAGTATACACAAACATATAGAATTCACATTATACACAAACATATATAATTCATAGTATACACAAACATACAGAATTCACAGTATACTTGAACATTATCATCCAAAATCCAAGAAAGTAAAAGTATATAAACATAAAGAATACACAGTATACTCAAACAATGACATAAGTACATAAGCAATATGAACTGCAACATATAATAAAACGTCTACTATGCATAAACTAAAAGGTATACAACTAAAGGGATGCAACGTCGTCATCGTCATCAGCATCATCCCCATCATCATCTCCGTCATCATCATCATCCCCATCACCATTATCATCATCTCCCTCATCATCATCATCATCTCCATCACCATCCTCCCCCTCATCCTCATCATCCCAATCGTCCTCATCTAAACCACCAGCATTATACCCACTCGGACCAGCATCACCTCCGCCTTGTGATCCGAAAGGCTCATATACAGCAAGTCTAGCTGATAGCTGATCAATCTGCGTCTCTAGCATCTGTGTATGCTGCATGTACATATCATGCATGGTGTGTGTATGTGCAAGAGTCATATCGCGAAACACACCAAGTGAAACTCTGGCCTGGTCCAATCTAGCAGCATACAACATAAAGACGATATTTGACATAGTAAGAAACTAAGCATAAAATAAAGAGAAAATGGCAATAAACAACAAACGTACCTCATACAGAGAATATAAATCGACTGAAGGCACACCAGGATAGTCGGGGTGATTTGGAAAGACTAAAGGTTGCTCAATCAAAGTGCCTATCATGTCATATGCTCTAAAAGTAGTATCAGGCTCCCACTACATGGGAGTATGGGAGAACTGTGACGGAATCGGGTCAAATGAAACCTGCGGTACCTGAACTCTACCAGCTGCCACATGAGGTCCTATATGATCAGAGTTGACCCCACGAACATAGTCTGGTACGATGAATCTACGGGGTGCTACTCTAGCCCAATAAGCATCGTACTCCCCATCGATGAATAAAGTACTACTATCCACCCACCTAGCCTATCGTAGAGCATCTAAGTTTTGATTGCCAATCACCCTATGTCTACCAAACATGTCATCGTAAGATAAAGGTTCATATGGTATACGACGATCACCCGTAATCTGATAAGCACATCTCTCTCCCAAATACCACATAGGTATAAATGTAGGTGTATGCAAAGCAACCCTACGTCTAGATAGTGAATACGCAACCATTAATGGATGGCCGTCCACCAGAAGATCTGCATCTGATAGATGAGTCCAATGTGAGGCCCAAGGAGTCGGAATGATGTTACCTCGACTACGCATATCAAGCTATGACCTAGCCTCCATCAAGTCATGCAGTACACCTATGGAAACATGATGTACGTACTGTATAATCTCTCATCGTCTCATCCTAGGGAAGTCCTGCTCAGCAGCCTGACTAGCCATGTCCTCGATGCGGGGATGCATGTTTGCCGTGTGTGGCCGCGGGATGGAGGCCGAGAGCCATGATGGGTTGGTCTATGCGTGTGAGGCTACACTAGAGGGAAAAACAAAACGAGGGGAATCTTTGGATGCGTGAGTGGGAGAGAAGAGTAGTGGAAGGAGGGTGAAAGCAAATAGGAATGAAAGATGTTATCAGCAAACATAACGTGGAATTGGAAAACAGAGGGGAAGAGAACATGAATGGACAACATGGTATAAATGAACTGTGGGAATAGTAAAGCCGGCTTTGATCTTCTAAATTAAATTGATAGCAGAGAAATCGAACCGACAATATATAATAATTATAGGAATAATGACCTTCAAAATTTTATACAAACTGAAGCATCCAGAAAACCAAACAACGCATATGCAGAACCGATACAACGAATCATTTTACTGGTTTCGTTGCGTACCGAAAGCCGGAACAGACAAACGAATATACCACGGAGATTAGCACGACGAGACGATCAAAATGGCATACGGATATCGGTGGTATGATTGAATTATATAAAAAAAAAATTCTACTAGCGGAAAATGCAAGAAAAACGCAGAAAAATAAGATCGACGGAGCTAAAAAAGTCCGAATTTGAAAAAACGAAAAATGACGTCTTGCTCAGAAGATGTTTTAGAATTTTTCTATGTAAAAATATTTAGGTTTCGAAAACGTTTTATTTTCATCGATTTTTTACTTACTAAATTGAAGTAAATTTAAGCACGAAACAAACTTTCATATTTTCGGATGAAAATTTACCAGTTGCTATGTTAATTAGACACATTTTAAATATCAAATTTATATTTCAAAATTTTATCTTTTAAAATTACACAAAATTTCAATTAATAACGTTATTAAAACCAGTTGAATTTACGGGTCGTTACAATAAATATAAATGGGAAACCGCACAACCTGAATATTTTATTTTATTTGTGATTTAATGTTTGTTTTGAGTATTGTTAACTAGTATATATATATATATATACAAAAGTTTTTTTTATTAATTTTTGATTAACGTAATCTGTTCGTCTGCTTATTTTAATTGTATAAGTTTAGATCATATATAGTTTGAACAGTCATTTCTTTAGTGGATCTGTTAAAAGCAGTACTTTTCATATGTACAGTATGTTTTCATGCCGCGCCTTTGAAGTCCTATGTCCTTTGTTTTGCATTTTTCAGTTTAAAGGTTTATTTATAAATGTTTTATAGATTTCGAATGTTACTGTAGAAGTTTAGAAGTATACAAAGTTATCAAAGTTTACATAAATTTATATATAGGTATAGATTACTGTACTTGTTCTTTTACTATACTGTAAATTGTTTACGTTCAGTCAGTATAAGTAATTAGTTAATAATATATTTGTTAATAACATGTTAGTTTTATATTTATTTATAGGAGGTATGGAATTGGTCTGTTGCATTTTTAAAGAGGATTATATATATAATTGTTTATGTAATATGTTATATAAGGTTTTATATATATTATAGAGAACATTGATACATATATATATATATATATATTTAAATCAAAATGTGTTTGAATAGTTATTTATATAAGTTGTTTATTGTCATCAATCCAGTTCTGATTTGATTTCGTTCATTTCTATTTATCAGTTTTGTCCGTCAAATTCATACCAATCTAGCTTTGCTTTGGAATTCGCGCTTGGATAAGTAACTCAATCTCATTGTCTGTATCTGTGTTCATATCAGTGTCATCTCCTGTTCTCTCTAGCCTCGAAAGGTGAGCAATCACTCACGATTAATGTTCTTTTATTTATTAAATTTGATTTCGATTGAAACGACAATTGAAATATGCAGTTGTTAGTTATTTACATTGTAATATATGTTATTACCTATATCAGTTCACCTGTACACCTGAAATCTTTATCTGTTATTTATACGATAAAAATCCAGTTTGATTGATTGATTGTTTGATCTGGAAATTGGACCTTAAATTGTTAACTGTTTAAAGGGATAAATAATATGAAATTGAATTTGATATAAGATAGTTAATAATTTAAATTTGGGGAATTTCACTAGAAGGACAAACTTTACAGTCCAATTAGTTTCTAGGACACACGTCCTAGTTTCAAGGCCAAAGTTAGTAGAATAATTACTTTTAAGGACAAAGCTAGCAGTCTAATTACTTTCAAGGACATAATTTCTAGGTTTTTAAGCCTTAGAAACTAATTATGTTTCATTTTGTCCTTAAAAGTAATTATTTCAGTTGTGTGTCCTAGAAACTAATTTCACTTGCTAAAGAGACCCTTGTGGCTAATTTCCACTTTAAATTTGATATATATGTTGAATTTGATTAGTTAAATTTGTATAATATGACCCCTTTTAAATGATAAATAAAGTGACACGTAGAAATGTGTTAACTACAACTTGAACCATTGAATGTTTGTTGTTTAAAATTGATGTAGTATGAAATTGAATAATAGATATCGAGTAAAGAACCGTATTGATACTAGTGTAATAATCTTTAATCTACATGAAATGATAGTGTAGATTCTAGAAATAATTATATTAATTTGCACAAACAACAATGTAAATTAATACGATTATTTCGGGATTATTTGAATTGATTATTGGATTGTTATTGATGGTTGCTATTGCTTATTTATTTACTTTAACACCATTCCAGTTATCACACTGCAAGTTTCCTTTGCTATGCTTTGATTTTTAATTGAAATGGAATCGAGTTGAAATGATAAATACCCAAATGAACTTGACTTGGAATAGAGAATCAAAAAAAACCTGATCGGTCAATAATTGGATTTAAAAATAAAATAAAGAATTTATTTGAATAAGTAATAAGATTTGAAATAAAGTTAGGATTTGAATTTAATGAAAGGAAAAATGTTGATATTAAATAATCTGAAACAAAATATTAACATAATAGTTGATGAAAGAACGTTGTTTTAAAATTAATTATTTAATAAATAAGTTTGGAATTATTTAATAATTTAGATTGAAATTATGTAATAATTAAGTTTTGGAATTATTTAATAATCAAAATTTGAAATTATTGATTAAGTTTTGAAATTATTTAATAATTGATAAGATTGAATTATTTAATAATTAAATAAAATTGGATTCTTTAATAAGTGAAATTGAACTTCTTCAATAAGTGAAATTGAGTTTCTTTATTTATTTGAGTTTTGGAATTTGTAACTAAGTAAATAAATAAGTGAAATCGAATTTCTTTAATAAGAAATAAAATGTTATTTATTGAAATTGATATAAGACTTGAAATTTAAAGAATTGATTTGACGAATCTAATTTAATTAAATTTAAAGTTTTGATATAATGAAGTTGAACTTAAGTAATTGATTTAATGGATTGGAAATTTAATAAAAATTGTTGAATGACAAATTTACTTAATGAATATTGAATGAAGTCGATCAATGAATTTAAATTGATTGGAATGAAAAAAAATTAATTTAAATGATTTCGAAATGAAACTAATATACGAACTTGAAACAATATTTGAATTGTTTTAAATAAAAATTGAAATTGAATTATAAGATTTTGAAATAGTAATTTGGAAATTTTGAATTGTAAATTATGGAAATTGATATAGAAAGGCAAATGAAATAATGGTTTAAATTTCTAATTGAAATTGAATTTGATTTGGTTTTTGAAATATATTAAACGACCAATCAGTGTAATAATTACGGAAGTTATTAAAGAGACTGGAATCGGTTATGGACATACTCTCTGTCTAAACCGAAAACCACTTTAATAACTATACACAGAGTGTGATCCAGAATGAAGTGGTTGGAATGGTGTACGTGATGACTGAAGAGAGAGAACGATAATGGATAGCCTTGACACTTGTGTAAATTGGAAATGACTAAAATTGGTGCCGTGCCAGGCCAAATGGGGTTTACCACCTCGAGCGAACACACTTCTTCGTAAACTACTCATTACTTGTTATTGATTGGTGCACCCTCGTAATTTTGGGAGTGTTGTTTCGCGGTGTTGCGATCGTTGCGGCGATGCGTTCTCACCAGTTCGGATCAGGCAAACGGTAGTTTCACTACCTTGGGTAATGCCTCATGTGCCTTATCATACTTGTATCCCTATATACGCGACCACTACGAATTTGTTTTGTGTTATACCTATGGAGTACTCCCTGATATCCCACTAGTTTACAGTGGAGTTTACAGTGCTGTATAGACTATAACGCTTATATAAAATGTGTTAAGGGGGATAATGGTAACGCCTTAACGCTATTTTGATACTTTATATTACTAATAGACATTATCTACTTAGCGTACATATAAATGTTTAACGGATCCTTAGAGGATGGCTATTCCGATGTCCTTTGAGTTACTTGTATTTCAGTTGTTATTTCACTTGAGTTGGATTTATTGATATAAGAATGTTAATCCTGACTCGAGTGTTTTGTGTTTTGCTTTACGCTCGGGTCAGACTGAGTGTACCAGTATTCGAGACTCACCTTTGGTGTTGGAGCTTTGCATGGAGATCCAGCTATCAGATGTTCAACTGATCCTAGTGATGTATTCTGATTCATGTATTTGACTATTGTATTCGAGACTTGTGTTGTACCTTATTTTACTCTGATATGTATATAGTAGCTTCATGAACTACTATCTTTTGTTTCTGCTGCATTTATTACTCGGTATCTGTGATATGTGATTATTTATTTACTGTATATGTTCAGTTTTGTCAAATTTAAATTAACAATTCGGTATTTTGAATTATTCAAGTCCGACATGTGCGGATACGAATAGTCCAAAATAGCGGGTCGTTATATTAGAACTTTGATTTCTCTTTACTCATGCTTGAATTGTCGCACTAATTCACACGCTACACGGGGGAATACTCTGTTTTTATAGTTGATATCTATTATCTTTCAAGTGTATCTTAAACAGGTATATATTTGCACCAATCACCGTTTGGAGATGTCTAAAAAATCAAGCTTTGCTACTATTTCTGACAAGCCATAGCCAAGTTCTCGGCAGGAGGCAGTGGGGACTTTGAATCCATCGTCTGACCCATATCTAGCATCCTGGATCCACCTGTCGCGGTTATTGGCCCGGCTTCCAATGCTGTAGATGAGGCCATCGTTCAGGATGACCCAATCGACTCTCAAGCCTTGAAAGTCGATGAAACTTCTTTCCATCGATTATGTTCTATCCATGGAATCCCCTTCGAAGACATTCTAGTTCTGTCGGCACCAGACCGGCCTCACTTGCCCCCAATCGGATATACTGCATGCAATAAATTTATGTGCTGGGCTAGAAGTGTGCCACCTTTCAATTCATTCATCCATGAAATGTTGCAGTATATTGGGATTGCTCCAGCACAGCTACACCATAATAGCCATGCATTTATTCACGATACATGTGTTCTTTTCATGAATGTCTTACTTAGACCTCCAACTCCCGAGGATATCCATTTTATTTACCACTTCAAAAGATGCACCGACGGTCCATCTTACATATTCCTCAAGCCACACCCCAAATGCCAAGTCCTGATGGGTGCGTGGAGCAAATTTTTTCAGTATAAACAAGAGTGATTCTATGTACGCTACCCCTCGGTTTCCCGGGAAGATGGCTAGAAGGGAGTAAGTCTCATTTTTATCCCATTCGTTGACTGAAGGCTCGAAGTGCAACTTTTCTAAACTTCTTTCAACTGTTATAGGTATCCGCCCATGACCCAAATGCTCGAGTATTCTGAGGCTGTCGAGGCCATTCGAGCTATTCTCGTGGGAGACCGGGACATTAAATCCATAATTACCAACAAACTGATCTTGAATTTCGGATTACTAGAAGAGGGCCGCCTAACTAACCTTCCAATTGGTGCAACTATAACAAGAATGACTACGAAAACAGGCAAAGAACAAGTTGGACCTTCGGTGCCCCCGATACTACCGAGGAAGGCGAGATTAAAGAAACTGAGGTGCCGGTGGCGACTGACGAGAATGTAAGTTATGGCCAAGCGTCCGTTGCTGATGCACCCGGCATCGACGAACCACCGCCTCCTTCGAAGAAGAAAAGAGTCTAGCTTACAAGTTGAAAAAGAAGATAGTTGGTGGAACTTCAAAGGTTATGTTAACTCTGATCGAGAAGAAGTCGTCTTTCCAAAACTTAGAAGGCTCATTAAAGGGCCTATTTGACTTGACCATCCTTGATGATATACTAGATTACAGTTTCAATAACCCCGAGGCTATGGGATTTAATTCACCCATGTGAAGCGATGAAGGCACTTAGACTCGTCATTAGGGAGAGAAAACTCAAATGCGTAAAGAAAGAAAAACACTGGTCCGTCCGGGGGGATGCACTAGGACACAAACAAACACTTACACTCCACTATGCACTTGGATTCCACTCATCGTATGATTCCTACTAACTCATCCTCATTTCGCTTAATGTGAAGGTGATATAGGGCATACACATGGCACTGACCACCTTTACGGATTCTCCATCTTTTACCATTCCAATCGAGACTTAGGATCGGGCAAATAGTATGACAGGGACGGTTGTAGTGATAGAGGTTACCGTCCCATAGAGCCGTCGTCTTCTAGAAGGAGAACCTATAGCCATCTTTATATCCAAATGATCCTCCCCCTCACTCGAAGCATAGTAGGGAGAAGTCTACTCGAAAGGGATCCCAGTCCAAAGTTCCTCACGACCAACATTCTAGCTCTTTGAGTACCAAGCAATCCCGTAAGCTATATAAGAAATTCGTGACTCCGGTTCGGTAGACTCCTTCAGCCTTCGCTCACGGTCCATCGACGGAAGAAAAATTAGTTGAGCGCAAGGCTACATTCCCGAAGATATGTTTCGATGATTGAAATTTCTCCCTGTGATCCATCCTATCCCTGGACGTGTCAAACAAAGCGCCATTGCCTGCAACAACAATGTTTATTTTCAACATGATGCATTCGTACACTTGGTGGAGAAAGTTTCAGAGGTTTTCATTGAACGCCAACACGGGATTGATCGCCTCAAACTTGAAGCTATTCATGACAAAGACATTATAAAGGGCCAGGATGAAGAGCTATCCTCATACAAATCTCAGCTTGAGACTGCCCAAAAAAATGCCGAGGAGACAACCAAGCAACTAGCCGCTTAGAGGCCACTCACAAGAAAGAACTCAGTGAGGCAATCCAACATAGCGGCGCTCTAGCTTTGGAGAAAGTTTCTATCCAAAAAGAGAAAGACATTGTCGCTCGACGGGTCAAAAAGCAAGAGGAGCTGCTCTTTAAAGAGAGAGAAGAGAAAATTGTAATGTAGGAAGAGTCACAAAGATACTACGGTGAAATCATCAAAACATGGCTTCTAAAGACAAAACTCAAAGAGGAGCTTTCCCAGGTTGAAGCGCTAAAAGAAGTAGCTCGCTGGGAAGGCAAGAAGATGGCACTCACAGAGGCCAACTATCGACTTGAGGAAACTACCGAGGCTGTAGAGAAGAAATCAAGTGTTTATTCGACCTGCTCATCACCAAGTACAATGCACGAGTCCTCATGCATCGTGATCAATCTTTCTTAGGCGATGGTTATCTCGAATCACTGGCCGATGCTTGGGATACTCTGATAAAAATTAAGAGAGTGCAGCTAGGCGTCGAAGAGGTTGATGAAGATGCTCTCGTGAGTGAAGTGCGAGGAAATGAGCTTCATACTTATCTGCAGCAAAAGCACTCTTTGGAAGAGACTCTTCGTCATCGAAGGATAAAGATGATATCATTGGCACATCCGACACCGAGTCTCTAATTCCTCCTCCCGTTCAATCGGCGGATAGTTCGTCACTTGGGCCTCCTGAGCAGCATGTCAGTTATGACCCGGAGAAGCTCGGACTTGGAATTCACATTTTATCCCCAATCCTTGAGGGTGATACTCCGAGGACCATTGCAAGTCAGTTGGAAGCTGGCATGTAGCTTCACCTTTTAGATTCAGGAAATCATTGCTTTTGGTGAGTGACGAATGTGTTCTAACATTTTTTCATTAATACATATAGGTCACTCTTGTCCCGAACCGATTCCAAGGAGCGATGTTTCCATGGAGTGGGAAGGGAAAGAGGCCGAGGCACCTCACATCGGAGATACCCCTGGTCCTGACGCTCAAGTGATCGGAGCGCTAGATAAGGATAAACTTAAGATCCCTCACCTGTAGATAAACACGACAAGGTCGAAATCACATGTGCTTCGGAGCATACTTCCAAGCTTAGCATGAAGGAGCAAATCCAGGAGGAGGAGAAAAAGAAAACCAAAGTTAAGATAGAATCTCAGGTGGTGGACCTCGACGATCCCCTAAAGGCCCTTGAAGGTCATTCTCCCTGGTGGGACCACACCTCTGGAAGTTCCTCTTCTTTCCTCGAATACCACTTCACTTGGAAGCAAGGGATCCAGGAGAAAACATTCAGTTGAGAAGACTTCGGAGAAGCCGAAGAAGGATAGAAAGTCGAAGAAGTAGCTATCGTTTAGTCATGCCTCACTTAGCTTAAATAAGACAAAACCATGTAGTTATTCCCCTTTTTCTCCCTTTTTTAATAGCCATCATAGATAGAATTTTGGCTCCGGGTTTCGAAGAAGTTGCAATGAAACTTCTTTTCCGGTTAGTATATAAAATTTTGCTTCTTTGTATTTCCAGACTCTCATAGCTTAGCTTATATTCTAATCTGTGATTGAAATTTAGAGTCTTGTGGGTCACATAAACTCCAGTCCGCTCTCACAGGACTTGGAGATTTTTGAATTTTTTATACTATACACTGAACTATGGGGATTTCGGGATATTGAATCATTTATACTCTAGTTCGTACTCCAGGGACTCAGAGTACTCTAATCCGCGCTGCGAGGACTTAGAGATTTTTTGACCCGTTTATACTCTAGTCCGCACTCGGAGACTCACTGTACTCTAGTCCACACTCCGGAGACTCAGAGTACTCTAGTCCATGCTTCGAGAACTTAGAGATTTTTTGAATCGTTTATACTTTAGTCCACGCTTTGGGGACTCAGAGTATTCTATTCCACACTCTGGGGACTCAGAGATTTTTTGAATCGTTTATACTCTAGTCAACACTCCAGGGACTCAGAGTACTCTTGTCCATGCTTCGAGGATGAGAGGTTTTTTGACTCGTTTATACTCTAGTCCGCACTTTGGGGACTCAGAGTACACTAGTTCGCACTCCGGGGACTTAGAGATTTTTTGAATAGTTTATACTCTGGTCCGCGCTCTGGGGACTCAGAGTACTCTAGTCCACGCTCTGCAGACGTAGAGATTTTTTGAATCGTTTATACTTTAATCTGCGCTCTGGGGACTCAAAGTACTCTAGTCCGCGCTCTGAGGACTTAGAGATTTTTTGAATCGTTTATATTCTAGTCCACACTCAAGGGACTCAGAGTACTCCAGTCCACGCTTTAGAGACACGGAGATTTTTTGAATTGTTTATACTTTAGTCTGCACTCCGGGGACTCAGAGTACTCTAGTCCGTGCTCTATGGACTTGGAGATTTTTTGAATCGTTTATACGCTAGTCCGCGCTCTGGGAACTCAGAGTACTCTAGTCCATGCTCTGGGGACTTAGAGATTTTTGGAATCATTTATTGATCATCTTTTTATTTTGTGTGTGCGTTCATACGCCAGACAGATTAATGCAATTTAACTTTGTAATGGAGTTATAATACACAGAACATCAATAGTTTATAGAAAAATAGCTTTAAGCCTTTGTTGATTGTAAAAAATAGGGGTAAATTGAATTGTCTTATTACATGTAGGAAAAAAGAACAATAAAAGAAGCACATATTGGAAATAAATGCTACTAGAATGCAAAAGAAATAGACTAAGTATAATAACAGTGCAAATGTTTGCTATTCCATGCTCTAGAGAGTGTCATGCCATCAGTAGTCGCTAGCTTGAAGGTTCCTTCTCCAAGCCTCCGTTTGATGACGTAGGGACCTTCCCATGTAGGACTCATATGTGACGGGACCAAAAAAACTCACTTCAAAACTAGGTCACCTACATCGAAAGTTCATAGTTGAATTTTCCCGTTATAATATCAGAAGACTTGGTGCCGAAACTGCCCTTAAATCAGTTTCTTCACGTTTCTCGTCAACAAAATCCAACAACTCCATTAAACAATCTCGATTCATTCTAGGATCATAATGAGTTACCCGATGAGAAGGAACTTCAAGTTACACGAGTATAACAGCTTCAGTGCTGTATGCCAAGGCGAAAGGAATGTGGCCAGTTGCAGACTTTGGGTGGTTCTTTAGGCCCATAGTGCTATTGGAATTTCATCCACCGACTTGCCTCTAGCCCCCTACAAACATTTTTTCAAGATGGATTTGATTATCTTACTTATAGCTTCAACTTGCCCATTCGCTTTAGGGGAGCGACTACTACAAACCTTTTCGCAATGTAATATTTTTGGCAGAACTCTTTGAATTCTCTACTCTCAAATTGAGTTCTATTGTCAGTAATGATAGTCCACGGGAGGCTAAAGCGGCATATAATGTTTCGCACAACAAAGTTAACGACATTTTTGGTAGTGATCGTAGCTAATGGCTCCAGTTCTACCCACTTGGTGAAGTAATAGACCGCAACGATTGCGTATTTCGCACCACCTTTGGAGATTGGCAAGGAAATGATTATATCGATCACCAATATTGCAAACTGCCATGGACTAACCATTTGTGTGAGTTCCGTCGGTGGTGCTCTCACGATCTTTGCATACTTTTGACATTTGTCGCATCTCCTCACATAGTCTGGGGCAACCCGTCGGACAATAGTATTCATAGCGGAGTATCTTTTTGGCTAGTATCTTCCCTCCAGTATGGTCACTACATTCTCTTTTATGGACTACTATTAAGACCCTCTTTATCTCGTCATGGACGATGCACCTAAGAAAGGGAATGGAGAATCCCTTCCGATACATTACTCCATCTTGCTTTATATACCATGAGGCCTTGCGAATGACTTGTTGTCTCTCGTTCTTTCTCTTAGGCAAGGCTCCATGTAGCAAATATTCTTTGAACAGGATCATGCACGACTCCCTTTCAGTTTTCATCCCAAACACATGATCTACTTCCATCTCGTTTATACTCGGGGCGTGTAAAGTTTCAATGGGAACTAAACCCATCTATGTGCATCACCAGTACTTGCAAAATTTATCAAGGAGTCGGCTTTCCCATTTTATTCGCATGGAATGTGCGAAATATCATAGTATTCAAGGTCCGCTAATAATTCTTGAACTCAAGCGAGGTATGGGGAAAGCCTTTATCTCTTTGCTTGATAGTCTCCCCATACTTGGTAACCACCAACTGTGAGTCACAAAAGATTTCAATCGATTTCACTCCAAGTTCTTTGGTAAGCTTCAGTCCAGCGATCAATGCTTCATACTCGGCTTCTTTGTTTGTAGCGAGAAAATCAAGTTTCAAAGCATAACAAATCGATATGCTCTCATGAGTTACGGGGATAATATCAGCCCTAGAACAATGGTTGTTCGATGCCCCATCGGTATATAGCTTCCATCGAACAGTGGGAACCACATCACTTCCACTTGGATCGTTTGATACAGTGAACTCTGTAATGAAATCCGCTAGTGCTTGTCCTTGGATCGCCCTCCGTGGTAGGTTCGTGATGTCGAAATGACTCAGCTCAATGTTCCATTTGAGTAGCTTCCAGAAATTTTCGGTCGTTGGAGCATCTATCGCAAAGGTTGATCAGTATAAACACTGACCAGATGTGCCTGGAATTACAGGCGGAACTTGCATGATGCGAACACCAAGCAGTAGGCCAGTTTCTCAATCTTTGGATAATTTCTCTCTGCCGGATTCGTTCCTCTTCACAAACTAGAGCTACACTGATAGCTTGCTAGGATACAACCAAGTAAACATATAACTCCTTATGGTCTATGGGGTTTGATAGAAATAAGGGCCTCTTTAAGTGTCTCACCAGAGCTCGGAACGCGTTCTCACAGTTCGGCGTCCATTCAAAATTTCTTTTCCCTTTCCTTATCACATTAAAGAAAGGAATACACTTGTCGGTTGCTCTGGATATAAATTGACTCAACACGGTGACTTGTCCATTCAGGCTTTGTACTTGCTTTATAGTTCTGAGTGCTTTTATGTCTCGAATAGCTTGAATATTTTTCGAGTTGGCTTTGATTTCCCATGCATTGACAATAAAACCCAAAAAGTTCCCCAACGCAATGCCTAAGAAACATTTCAGTGGATTGATTATCACTCCATAAAATCTGAGTATATCAAACATCTATACTAAGTCTCAAATGTGGTCATTTGACTGTCGTGACTTCACGAGCATATCATCCACATAGATTACCATCGTTCTACTAATTAGTCTTTAAACATCCAATTCACCAAACACTGATAAATTTCCCTTGCGTTCTTCAACCCGAAAGGCATCACTGCATAACGGTAGAGTCCAATATCCTTGACAAAACTGGTATGCTCCTGAATTGGAATATGCATCGGGATCTGATTGTATCCGGAATACGCATCCATAAATGACAATAATTCATGTTCTACCGTCGAGTCAACCAACTGATCAATTTTGGGCGAAGGAAAACTATCCTTCGGGCACGTCTTGTTCAGGTCCAAGTAATCAACACAGGTCCTTCACTTCCCGTTTGCCTTCCTCACCAGTACAGTATTAGATATACCTTCAGGATAAAAGGCATCATGGACGAACCCATTGGCTTTGATTTTATCCACCTCCTCTCTAAGCGCAGCGAACCTCTCCAGGTCTATGCCACTCTTCTTTTGTTTCATTGGCATATATTTTGGGTCAACATTCAATATATGACTAGCGATGGTAGGAGAAATCCCACACATATCAGATTGGATCCAAGCAAAAACATCTAGATTCTCTCGGAGGAAATTGGTAAGACACCTTATCATCGAGGGGTTGATCTGTGATCCAACCTTAAGAACTCGTGATGGGTCATCATGGCTGATTGGAATGTCAATTGTCAGTTCAGCTGGTGCCGCCTTGGCCTCGTTGGGTTCTTCATCGACATCTCTCAGATCTATATCTCTATAGATCCGACAGTGTTGCCAAAGCCAAGGCTCAGGCACTACTTGTCAATTTTCAGCAACATTGATGCGGAAAAAGTTGTCCACACCCTTTCTCTTCTCTCTTCACTGGGCCTCTCTCAGCTCAGCCATATAACAGCATGACCAGTCACTTGCTCACCATGCACTGCACCAACTCCTTTATCCATTGCAAATTTCAAGGTCAAACACCATGGCTCAAAGCTGCCCTATACTTCGCCAGGGCCGGTCGGCCCAGAAAAACATTATATGGGGAATCAACATCCAAAAAAATGAACGGTAGGATTCGTACCCTTCTGCGTTCACCTTATCCTAGTTCAACTGGAAATTCAACAAAACTTATTGCATCAGTAGTTGCACCATTAAAGCCGTTAATGCAGGCTTTAGATGATTTCAGATCCTTTGCCTCCATCTTCATTTGGTCATATGCCTTTTTGAAGATAATATTAACATAATTATCACAATCAATCAGTATCCTTCTCACAAGCACCGACCCAATCGTAGCTGAGATAACCATCGGGTCAATGGTAGGTGCCTCCACCTGATTGGCATTCCTGCTTCTGGATAGAATATCATCCATCATCACTCGCTATTGTTTCGCTGTAGTCTTGTCTTCTGTGTTCGAATAGCATTTGAAACCCGCATACTTCAAGGAACTAGCATAGCATTCCATTTCTTGCCAACTCTTGTCTGCCAGATGAGGTCCACCGATTATCGTGTTTATGAGCGGCCTTCCCCCAACCCGAGCGGGCACCTCAGGTCGATGTGTAGCTTGCACGTGATTGGAGTTGGGTTTCCCCCGTCCGTCTTCCTACGGATTATTAACAAACTGCTGTAACTTCTTTTGGCAAATCATCTTTTCTATATCGTCATGGTGTTCCTACACTCTTCAGCATTGTGCCTATAGGTCTCATGAAACCGACAATACTTTCCAGTCTGCTTTTATTGCTCAGTGGATTCCATTGGGCATGGCTTTTGGCATTGGAATGTATTACAAGTTAATAGAGAAATATTCTTCAAAGATGTATTCAGAGGGATATATTCGCTAAAGGTTGGGATTCTTAGTGTCCACTTTCCTGCTTCCCTCTTTCATCTAAAATTTCCTCCTCCGGTTCCTTTAGATAGTTCTGGCTTATTTTGAACATTGACTTGGACCTTGCTAGAGTTTTCGCCAGATTGCTTTACTGTAATGTTGCTTTGCCCTGCTTCCTTGCTAGGCCCTGGCGTACTGCTTCGTCTTGACCACCTAGCCTCTTCCCTTCTCATGACTTGGTTCGCCTTTGAATAAAAGTATTCTAGGGTAGTCGGTGGTTTACCTGCCAGCTAGTCACCAAACTCTAAGTCCGGATCTACTCCTTGCATCATGGCCATAAGGATGGCGTGGTCATTCGGATTGTTAACTTTGGTAGTAGCAACATGAAATATTTTCAAATAATCCTTCAATGACTCTCCCGAAGCTTGGATCACACTGGATAACGACATCATGTCCTTTGGGCGAGTGGCATGGATCCTATATTGCTCCATAAATTTTGCCGCTAATTTATCAAACTTGGAGATCAGTCATGGGGAAGTCTGGCGAACCAAATGGTAGTGATTCCAAATAAGGTTATTGGGAAGCATCTGCATTTAGTCGCATCATTTGCCCTAACCGAGTCCACCATCCACTCGTATATCATTATGTGTTGTCGGGGATCAGTCTTCCCTTCATAAGCTGCAATAGTAGGCATGTTGGATTTTCAAGGTACTCAGCTTGTAGGATGGTATCTGTAAATGGAGTATGGCTCTTAGGTATGCCCCAATCATTGTTGGTTAAGCCCTGACTCTCCCTCATCAATTGTTTGACCATAGTTGATAAACCAGGGTCTAGATGGAAGGTGGCAACTTGGTATCCATCCTGCGCGATTGTTCCGGCTAGTGCCTCCTCGGTAGGCGATCACCCGAGGACCCGCTTCATTATGACCCTGGCGAGGTGGCAGACCAGCTCCCAAGCATGCTCCAGATCCTAAATTCCTCACTCAAGGTTGGGAGTGACTCCCCAGGTGCAGGTGAGGGGCCACGGTTCCAGGTAAGGAATTTGGACCGTTCCTATTGGTTTGCTCTTAGCGAGTCGTCACCAATTGCTCTGTTGCACTAGTTTTTGTTGTCTCGATCCTACAACATCTATGCCTAGGGTGTTCATCTGACGAAGCGGAGCTGTCGGATGATGAGTAGGAAGCAGGGCTTCCTCCAGCATTCTTACACTGCTGTTGAGTGATCTGGGTCATCAGGTTGGCCTTTTTTTGAATCTTCTTGTTAAGCTGTCACCTACTTTCCACGAGCTCCCTCATTAGCTCATTGAACTCTGCTGTGACATCTTCTGGTTGGTTTGGGACGGTGGCAGGCTCTGCACCTGCATTAGCTTGCTGGTGTTGGGTCCTACTTGCTGGGCGCTGGTGATCTCATTAGCGTCCACGTTGTTGGAGGCGAATCTAGTACATAGTCTTGCCATCGTAGAGTTATCCATAGGAACTCTGAGTAGAATCTATGAACTCTTGAGAATGAACTCAGATCTCCATCGGGCGATTTCCTCAATCCAGTAGCGATAGAGTAGATTCTAAGAGCTTGAGAATGCTCTTTTGGTGAAAGCATCAAAATGTTAGCACCGAAATTGGCCACTAACACCCTTGAGTAGAGTTATGTAGAGAAATTAATGAAGAGGGTAAATTAAAATAGAGAAATATCATAATTGAGTGCAAAAAGAACAACAGAAATAAGCACACTAGATTTATGGTGGTTCGGCGTAATTGCCTACGTCCACTTTGAATGAAATCTTTGTTACTTTTCCAATCACTTGAGTACAGATACAATCTGTAAACTACAATTTAAATACAAGTTTGAACAAAAAGGAGTGAGTATAAAAAATGGCAGATTATCCTTGAAGCTCTTGAAAAAAGGTCCTTTTAACTATGCCACTGTCCCTCTATTTGTAGATGAAAACAGGCTGCTTTCCCTACGTTGGTCCATGACTAAGACACTCTGACCCATTGTAGAACCCATGTCCTCCAACCCATGGATGCCGACCCTTGATAACTGACCCATATGCCACCGAGCCACTATGGCCGAACCAGGGGTCCCATGTGGATGACTCAAAGTAAGCTACCACATGAGTCGGAGTAGTTAGACACGAGACTCGAAGTGATGAAGCACTGATCGTATCTCCCTGGCTTCCTAGATGTATACCGAACTAGGTATGCCAAAGCACTAAGGCCGACCCGCAAGTGTCGAACCATACCCGACCAATCCACTTCAACTCATGCACCATGACCGAGCGACGTATACCGAGCCATATAGACTGAACCAAGATGACTGGATCCAAGTTACCGACCCATATATGTCGAACCACCTAGGTTGCGCTATATGAACTAACTCTTCTGAGGCCGATCCATCCACACTGAACCACCTAAGCCGAGCCAACACGGCCGATCCACACTTGCCAAACACCAATGCCAATCCCTCCATAACTGACTCACTCGTATTTAACTACCTTGACCGAACCACCACCTAATACTGGCCCATGAAAATAGGCCGATGCACATAAATATACTACACCACTCAATTTACACTAATCCTTCAAATTCCCCTTCCTTTCTTTGCTTGAGTCCCATCTAGTTCGAACCATATCCTCTGCAACTATCGCCTTGTAGCCGGGTCATGTAGCCGAGTAACAGTAATAATGAGTTATAATACGTCATAAAATTTCATGGCGATCAGATGTATTGATTGGCCGAAATGCATAGGATTTAATATTGAAAATTTATTATGATAACTGCTATCTTTTGCATACGATCAAATTAAGACTTGAGACTAGTTCCATTGCATTCGAAATAAGGTTATAACATATAGAACGCCAAATGGCATGTCTCAATTGCATTCACAATTATATAGCTTGATAATTTAAATTTAAATAATATATTTATATTATATATATATATATATATATATATTTGTGTTGACCATACACGCATACCCTATCTCCTTCAGTCATGACTTGACCATACACCCATGCCTCATCACCTCAGCCAAAACCCATCACCTTCAAACTAGACCCGTATAAGCCGACACCCTCCTTGTTCTTTCCCATCCTTTCTCCCTTTATATAAGCACTACCTATTAACAGAAAAAAAGAAAAAGAAAACTTCAAAAATCAAAATATAAGCCTACAGATATAAAAACGAAAATGTTGATTCGTTGGAATCAGGGGATGGAGAGCTTCAATCTTGTATGTTTTTGTAAAGCGCGTCGTAGTATGAGGTAGAGGCCGAGGTGATGAAGCAAGCTAGGGTTTGGAATTTCCATTGGTTAAAGCTTCGATTGTCGAATTGGGCAGCGTATTCGAGTTTGAGGCATGGAACGACATATAGTGCCGAGGTTTGAGGAATTTCTGCAACAAATTTTATCATATGAATGGTGCACCGTCACTATGAATGGTAGCAGGTCGCGTTGACCATACCTCAACCGAGCTAGATGGTGATGAGTGGGATGGAAAGCTCTTGCGAATTGAAGATGAATAGAGGTGGTCTTTTGTCGTTACATGGAGGATCGATGGGTATGAGTGGGACAGGTGGCACAGTTGCGTGCATATGTTTGTGCACAGGGAGATGATCTCGATTTAGGGAAAAAGGGTGATAAGGGTAAAGTTGTAAATTTTATAGATTTATTTAAATATAAATGTAATTAAATCGATAATTTAAGAATTGCATAACTCTCTTATATGAAGTCCAATCGAGACGAAGATTTTTTGCATTACACTTGTAACAATGAAAGCTTCATGATGAAATTGGTTTGGACAAATTTAAGGACTGTTGAACTTTTTGTTTAATAATATGATATATAGTTGATAAAATTTATTGAGCGGTTGTTTGGATGAATTACTATATTTATCGGTTGGTTTGGATATATTTCTGGATATTGTAGTGGATGAGACCCTATTATATTTCCGTGTAAGAGTGGATGACCCTTTATATACGAATCCCGCTTCGAAGCGGTTGATTTATATTTTATCATTATATAAGGTTTGTGATGTAGGGGAAAATAGGTTGAAGTGATCTAAGGGGATTCCTCGCTATCATTGAATTGTTTCAATAATATTTCTTTTATACGGATTATTGAATAATGAACCTAATTATGGCTATAACATTGTTATATGCTGGAACCTAAAACTCAGTAGTGATAGAAAATCAAGACTGATATTGTTAAGTGTGGTGTGGATATTGCCTCAAATAAATATTTTAAAATACTATAAATAGCCGCTTGAGTTGGAATTGGTTTTCGAGATAGAAAATGATTTTTTTTTAATTCGAAATTTGTTTTTGGAAATATTTCGTTTTAAAGATTCTCTATTTATATCAATATACTATTTAAAAGATTATCTACTTATATTAATATTTTGTTAAAATGTACTTATTTTATGTTAATATTGTTTTAAAATATTTATTTACATTAATATCGTTTAAAAGTATCTAGTTTCATTAGTATTATTTTAAAAGTTATTTGCTTATAGGTAGTATTATTTTAAAGTATTTATCAAAATGTTAATATCTTGCAAAGTAGTTACTTAAGAATAATTATGGTTTGAAATAATAAGAATCATTAATAAGGTTTTGAAAATAAGTTATTATTATAAATTATAAAGATTAATTATTATTTCTTAAACAATATTTTGAAATTATTAATTATTATTCTTAAGATGTTTTCAAAGTTAATAATTTTCATTTATTTATAATGTCTATTGTTAAGAATTACTATTATATAATGGCGTTTTGAAGTAAAGGATTTCTAATTATTACTAAATGTTTTCTAGACCTATGAATGGAGTTGAAGACTTAAATTTTATGAAAGAGTTTATAAAACAGTTTGAAGAATTAAGGAAAGGTTATTTACAAGGTTAAAGAGTTTAAAAATGGTTAGATATTTACAAACAAATTTTAGAAACGGGTTTATAGATTTATAAAAGAAGTTTTAAAAATGGTTTTTCATATATTTATAAAATGGTTTATAAATGGTTTTGGATAATTGTATAGGAAATTTATAAATGACTTGAGAATCGAATAAAAAGAAAATCTTTCTAAATGTGGATATACTTATACCGTTGAGATAAGCATATGGATATTTCTAAGTATTGAAATATAGGAATTTGAGAGTACATCATTGTAAAGGTGTTTATAAACAAGTAATTTACAAAGTGACTTTTATAAATGAAAGATTTATTAAATGACGCTAGTGATTGCTTATGTGCTTAACCAATGTTGGCTTTGCCCTATGGAATAAATCCCTGATTGAATGTTTTTATTATATAGTTAAATAACCAACTATCGATAATGGATCTAAACGTAACTTTGAAAATATCTCGGAGAAACACGTGAAGTATACAGCACAGTCATCTCTAATGATGGTATACTATGCATAAAAATCTCATTTCTTTCCCTTAGGACAACACTAAGGGAATCCGTCCACTAATAGTTAGGAGGTGATCTTCGATCTTATCTTTGACTATTTATTTTCTAAAGAACCGGGGTTGAGTTTACCAGAAATTATCAGTTGTTGGTACGGAGAAACCGGTATCGGATTTATATATGGAAAAACCACTCCGAACCAACATGTACATTCAAGTGGAAGACATATTGATGATAATTGAAGACAGTGCTCTTGAAAGTGCAAGGGTTACTGCTACTAATCCTGAGGATGATTCCAAAATAGATGTAGTAGAGTTATTGCCTTCGGTTTCGTTTAGACCCATAACGAACTTGTATGGATGAATGTTAGCATTACAATGATGCATGGAGGGCAGTGTCAGCATTCCAAGATGGATTGCTATTTAGAATGGTAAATCATAACCTCAAGCTTCACAACCAGGAGGAATGGCAAAAATAGAGCATGTAGTAGAGCTATATGGTTAGCTACCATTAGGAGTGATCACACCATTCTAGATGTCCCTTTCAAAGTTGGTTTGTGCGTAAACACCGTAGTAGTATAAGGCCTTGGTGTCAAGGGGGTGAGGTAATCCGGTTGGGGCAACCGGCTTTGTATTAGCATCCGTGCATTTTCTAGAGTGTGTCATTGAAAAGTAACCCCTTATCTTGCCATTACTGGGATCCAATCTCCAATACATGCATTACGGTTTTGATTTTAGAGCCTAATATAGGAATGCAAGATGCAAGCATTTCATTTATTTTATCTATTTATTTTAAACCTAGACACTATCATAATATCGCTAGATTTTGATATAAAATGTTTTGTTAATCGTAAGGTAAAAATCCATCCGTTTATGTGTGGTGTGGTCTTATGAGATACCAGTTATTTGAAAGGTTTTCAAATGTAGAAATTAGTTTAGCTGTTACTGTTATCGAGTTTTACTCATGTTGGTTTACCTGACTGACATGAGCATAATTCCAAGTAATTCTTGGGCCAGACCAATCATATTACAGATTGATGAGAATACTTTGGAGCTTCAAAAGACAAGCTGGAGACCTAGAGACGTATTCATGTAGATCATTATTTTTCGCTATAGTCATTATTGTGTTTATCAGCAATTGTGAGGACAGGCTGTTATAACTGTCCAGGCTGAATAGGTTAGTATACCCTGATTGATGTTTGTATATACACATATATAGTTTTGTTTCTATGTAAAAATTTGTGGTATATTATAGATTACTCATTCCGCTGTGAGATTCTGTGTTGTCTAGTTTTCTTCTTGTCTTCTTCCTTCGTTCTTTTTCTCTAACAATCGGCTTTTCCGGCATTTGATTGCTCGGCATGTGATTAGTGGATGTATTATTGTCAATTTTCAAGCATTGGAAATGCCAGTTCATTACAATGAGCATCTAAGCAAGCATAGAGAACATTTTTTGATTTATATACATGTGTATACATTTCAACCAATGTGACGATGCCAATATATACAGATTCATTATAATTATTGACTAACTAATTAACTTTATAATACGATAAGCATATAATAAATGATTATGTGTGATTATGAATAAGGAATTGTACCTTCCATAAAAGCCTACTTGTTGCACCTTAAAACGAAGAATAAAACTCCCTGAATCGAATTCAGTGTCCAGAAATTGTTAGCTTCTTGTATGAACCTACCATGGATAATCGAATTATGTTTAATTTAATGTTTTAAATCTTGATAATTTGAGTTATGGAGAAGGGATATAGCCGACCTAATCAGGTCTAGAGGAAAGGCAAAAGTCTAAAAAGAAATGTGAGGTTAGAGGTCACTAAATAAAGGAGATCTTAAAGAGAAAAACAAAGATCTTGTAACGACCCATAATTTTCGACAATTAAAATAGTAAATTTAATAAGATTTTTATAAGTAAACATTGAAGAAATTAAAATATAAGATTTATAGCTGGAATAATAATAAAAAGGAAAGGTAACAAAGTTAATTTGAGTCAATTATTAACAACTTTAATGGAATTCCAATTAACTAAAGTGATTGGAAGGTTACATTTAGTTATAAAGTGCATATAAGAAAACAAATGTAAATATTTAATTAATTAATGAATTAGTATATAATTAATTGAAATTGAATAAAATTAGTGTTAGGTAAGAAATCGTAGCATTAGTTTGTAAATAATGAATTTATAAGTGAAAGGCTAATAGTAACAATTATCATAGGTTACCTTTTTATTTGGTCTATTTAATTTAATTAGAAATCAATTGAAATTAATTCACTTAATTAGTGCGGTTAATATAGGTTAAATTGATAATCGAATAATGATTTGTTAATGAACTAAGGTATGATTTATTGAAATTGCTAGTAGTAGTTATAACAATTAATTGTAAATAATAAACCTCCCAATGTCATAAATTGTAGTAAATGGTGACGATTGTTGTTTGTTACCAATATATTTAATCAACTGAAACTAAATGCAAATAGATGTTACACTAATGTGAGTTAAGACAATATCTAAAAATTTTGAATATAATAAAATGAATAGAAATGTAAATTTATTCATAAGGTAATAATTGAGCTAATAAAAGAATGAAACTGAGATAAATAATTAATTGGGACTTTATATTATAATTAATGTGAAAAACTGACAAAATCCAATATAATTGGAATATAGTAGTTAACACAAATAAAAGATGAAAATGGTAGTATATTAATGAAATAAGATATCAATGAATATTATCTAAGTTATAAGTAATAATTAATTGAATATAAAGACTAAGGTTCAAAATAAAATCAATTTACTGGAATAAATCTATAGTTAATTAAATTTAATGATAGTTGTACTTAAACACTTTAATTTGTGAGAATATTTGACACTTTAATCGAGCTTTGATCAACTTCGTCCGATCGACGAATCAGGGGTATGGGAGTGTAGAGGGGATCGAGAACTGCGGATCTATGGATTTACTTTGCTTCGATGGTGTCTGCATTTGCCGCGATTGGTGGATGAATGGAGAGTTTTTGCAATGAACCGAGGTCGATCGAAGGCACCGATGGTGATGGGACCACCAGCGTTGGGTCGGGCTTGGCCGTGGGGTTCGACGACGTGATGGCGGCATTGTCCGGTTGCCAATTGGTGGAGCGGCGTGTTAGTCCATGAAATAATGGTTTTGACGACAACAACCTTAGAATAGTTTATAGAATATAAATACTAACATTATAAGTTTAGTTATATATGTATATGCAGGATTTAACCATGCAGGTACTAAGAAAGAAGACTGTACAGTATAGAGATTCAAGATATAAAGATAGAAGACTCATGAGTATCAAGATTATCAAGAGTTCAAAATTTCAAAGTTAAGTATTTTTTTATTATTATTAGGAATTTTGTTAAAACTCATAGAAAAGCACTGGCATCTTAAAATCCAATTTATTCGTGGAATGGAATCCACTTCGAGCCTTTTAAAGGGATGGAACCCTAAGTAGGATGGAACTTACGAAAAATCTAGTGGAACATTGTTTTGTATCCGCTAACTTTTTATTCAAAATGATTTTTCAAAATTATATCCTGTTTTCAAAATGTTTTCAAAACTTTCCTTTTAAAATATTCAAAACCCTCTATCTTGATTTTAAATAATTTTAGCCTCAAAATTATCTTTAATTTCAAAGTCAAATTACTCTTGATTTTAAACTATCTTTTAATATAATATATTTAATTTTAAATATATATACTTAGATTTAAAATATAAAATTAGAGTTAAATTCTATATATATTATTCTCTATATTTACTTATGAATTTTAACTATATTCAAGTATATTTATAAAGTTTAAATTAGTTTTAAATATAAGATGAAGGTTATTTTCGAAAAAAATCAAAACATCAAAAAATGCTTTGGGATGTCAACATGCCTATATACCCCATGTCGACATGGTGTCAGTTGAGTTCAAAATTTAAATTTCAAAAGAAGTGTCTATTCGTCATAACTCTTCACAAATGGACATGACTGTTGTTCTTCTATAAATAGGGGTTATTTTCAACGAATTTGACATCAGATTTTCTGGTTTTTCACTCCTCTTCTTCTTCCACTTTTCTTAGTACATATTCTTATCATTACTCTGCCGAAATCAACATTGAATCAAACTCGATTACTTCTAGTTTGATTCTCTATCACTGTCTTTACAAGATTCTCAGTGCTATTCAGAGTTGTAGACTTATTTGTAATGTACTAAGCGAGAAAAGGTGTGATTGTAGCCTTGAAAATCAATCAAGAAAGAAAATGTGTGATTATAGCCTTGGTAAATCAATTGGGTAAACTTGTGGCCTGGAAATCAAGTATCTCTACCCAGAGGATCGAAATTCTGGAGGGTGTACCTCCTAGCCTTGAAACCGAGGGTGTAATTGTACAATTGCTTTTGAAAGAAAATCCGTACTTGTGTTGCGGGACTGGATGTAGGGTAACTCCGAACCAGTATAAAATCCGGTGTGTTCTTTCCTTTACTGCCTTTATTTTATTTCTTTATTTTTGTTTGTTTCTGTGATCATATATGTGTGTGTATTGCATACATCAGTGTCTAAATTAACATAAATCGAAAAAGATTTGGTAATTCTTTATTAACACTATTCACCCCCCTCTAGTGTTAATCCTAGCCTTAAGATCCGTAATCCGCATTTCTCACAATTGGTATCGGAGCAAGGCTTTCAAAGTTTCATAATCTGATTTTTGAAAAGTTTTTAAAATGGCTATATTTGTTATACTAGATTAGAAGCATTCAAACCATCATCGTTTCTTGAGTCTGCATATAATCAATATTCAAATTCAAGTTGTCTACCAAGATTGTTTGATGTGCAGGAATCATGCTTTATGGGTGTTGAGGAATCAATCCACAACAGACAAATTGTGCAGATCGGAAAGAACAAGTGGATACTTGATAGTGGGTGTTCTAGACACATGACTGGAAATCCAGATATACTGAATGATATAATATACAAAGACGGAGGATTGGTTAACTTTGGAGACAATTCAAAAGGATATGTGATTGGCATCGGCAAAGTCGGTAATTCTGAAACTCCTACTATTACTAATGTCTTGCTAGTTAAGAATCTGAAACATAATCTGCTAAGTATAAGTCAACTATGTGATAAAGGATATAAAATTAAATTTGAAAAAGATAAATGTCACGTTGAAGATAATAATTTAACCATTATATTTGAGGGAGGCAAGAAAAAGAATATTTATATTCTTAGTATGAAAGTTTCAAATGATAACCTATGTCTATTGGCAAGTACAAGTGACCCTTGAATTTGGCACAAGAGATTTGGGCATTTGAATTTTAAACCCTTATCTAGACTGTCAAAACATGATCTAGTAAGAGGTCTCCCTAAAATGAATTTTAAAGTAGATAGTTTATGTGATGCTTGTCAATTAGGAAAACTTAGAAAAATTTCTTTTCAGTTAAAAGATATGATTTCAACTTCAAAACCTCTTGAATTACTTCATCTTGATTTATTTGGTCCATCTCAAATTCTATCAATAAATCATAGTAAACATGTCTTTATAATTGTAGATGATTATTCTAGATTTACATGGACAATATTCTTGAAACATAAAAGTGATACTTTTGAATATTTTAAGATATTCTAAAAAAGAATTCAAAATCAATTTCTCTAAAAATTATAACTATTCGAAGTGATCACGGTCGTGAATTTGAAAATGAAAAGTTTGAGGAATTCTGCAATAAAAAAGGAATAACTCACAATTTTTCATTTCCAAGAACTCCACAACAAAATGGAGTAGTAGAACGTAAAAATAGGACGATTCAAGAGTGTGCGAGAACTATGCTTACATATAGTAATTTACCAAAGAATTTTTGGACAAAAGCAGTTGCTATCGCCTGTTATATTTTGAATAGAATTTTAATTAGACCTCTAACTGATAAGACATCTTATGAACTTCTTTATTTAAAAAAACCTAAGGTATCTTATTTCATAATTTTTGGAAGTAAATGCTTTATTTTAAATACAAAAGATAATTTAGATAAATTTGATCCTAAATCCGACAAAGGTATCTTTATCGGATATTCTAATAGAAGTAAAGCATACAGAGTGTTTAATTTAAAAACTAATTCCATTGAAGAAGAAATGCATGTTTCATTTGATGAAAATTTCAAAAATTTTGAAGATACAAATGATGAAGAGGATTTAATTACTCAAAATCAAGAATCAATTGAAACTAATAATGAAATTAATCATCCTAATAAAAGGACTAAACTTTTAAAAGATCATCCTATAGAAAATATACTGGGAGATATACAATATGTTGTTAAAACTAAAAATCAACTAAGTCAAATGAGTAATGTAGCTTTTATATCAACTATTGAACCCAAAAATTCAAAAGAAGCATCAACTGATGATTTATGGATTTTGGCTATGCATGAAGAATTAAATCAATTTACTAGAAATGATGTTTGGGAACTTATTCCTAGACTAGAAAATTAAACTATAATTGAAACTAAATGGGTTTATAAAAATAAAATGAATGAACAAGGAGAGGTAGTTAGAAATAAAGCTCGATTAGTCGCTCAAGGTTACTATCAAGAAGAAGGAATAGATTTTGATGAAACCTTTGCTCCCGTAGCAAGATTAGAAGCCATTAGGATTCTACTTGCTTTCGCAAATCATAATAATTTCAAATTATTTTAAATGGATGTTAAAAGTGCCATTTTAAATGGATTTGTAAAAGAAGAAGTATATGTTGAACAACCACCACTTTTTGAAAATGATAAATTACCAAATCATGTTTACAAACTTAAGAAAGCATTATATGGCCTAAAACAAGCTCCTAGAGCCTGGTACGATAGACTAAGATCTTATTTATTGCAATCTAATTTTGAAATTGGTAGAGCAGATAATACTCTTTTTATTAAAAGAAATAAAAATAGTATTCAACTAGTTCAAGTTTACGTAGATGATATCATTTTTGGTTCAACTAATTTTGAAATGAATAAAGAATTTTCTGAAATAATGACAAAAGAATTTGAGATGAGTCATATGGGTGAATTAAATTTCTTTTTAGGATTACAAATAAAACAATTTGATAATGGTATTTTTATTAGTCAAGAAAAATGTGCTAAAGACCTAATTAGTAAATTTGGTTTGACTACTGCGAGTGGAAAACCCACTCCCATGGCAACCAATGAGTACCTTAGTAAAGAAGATCTCTCGAAAGATGTAGACCAAAAACTATATAGAGGAATGATTGGATCACTACTCTATATTACTACTAGTAGACCTAATATCATGCATAGTGTTTGTCTCTGTGCCAGATATCAATCCAAACCTAAAGAGACCCACTTAAAATCCGTAAAACGAATCATAAGATATGTTAAACACACATCTGATCATGGTTTATTCAACCCTAAAAATGATTCTTTTGACTTAATATCTTACTGTGATGCTGACTATGCTGGTTGTAAATCAGACCGAAAAGGTACAAGTGGGACTTGTCACTTTTTGGGGCATTCTCTAATTTCTTGGCTTAGTAAAAAGAAAAACACAGTTTCTTCATCAACAACTGAAGCAGAGTATATTTCTGCTACTTTGGCTTGTTCTCAAGTAATATGTATGCAACAAATCTTAAAAGATTTTGGTTTAGAATTTTCAAAATCACCAATTTATTGTGACAATACAAGTGCTATAAATTTATCCAAAAATACTACTCAACATGCTCGAACTAAACATATTGATATCAGACATCATTTTCTCTGAGATGATATAAGTAAGGAAGTAGTTACTCTCGAGTATACCAATTCTGAGAATCGAATTGCTGATATCTTAACAAAACCCTTAAATGAATCAATATTTGCTAAATTAAGAAGAGAATTAGGTATTTGTTCTATAATTGAAATATAAAATATAAATAACAAGTATAATTAATAAATCATATTAAAATAATTCAAAGAGTTAAAATAAAAAGGACCATGTCGACATCCCCTATAAACCCATGTCGACGTGCAATGTTTTTAAGTTTTGAAATTTTCCCACCAAAATTCAAAATATTTAGTTATATATTCTTCTCTATTTTCAATTTTTGTTCATTCTCTATGTTTTCTCTTTAATCTATCTTCTAAAATAAATAAAATAATGGCCTCCTCTTCCAAATCAAACATAAAATCAACCTTTTCATTCCCCTCTCCTACGTCGGGTCCATTTCAACGTACTACTCTCGCTCGTGTGACTAAAATGGAGGAATATATGAAAGTTGTACTTCAAATGATGACTGAAATTCAAGTGACTCAACTTCTTATGGAAAAGGAACAGGAAAGGCAAGGCAAGATTCTTAGGAATTTGAAAAAAGTCCTAATGGATAACCAGGCCAACCCTATCTTGATTGATGAAGACTCTTCACTCAATCAAGAACAAGAGGGCAGTGAGGAAGAAGAAGAAGAAGAACCTATGGAAGAAGTGCATGAGGAGGAGGATGACCAAGTCGTGTGTGTTGGAGAAGTGTGTTTTGACAAGAATGTGAATCTTGTCGAGCAACGTGGAAACTTCTGTTTTCACTATCCAAACTGTTCGATTCATAGATCTCCTTTGTTTTATAATGTGTAATAGTTTCTTTTCTTTCTTCTCCATTGTTGTTTGTGTTTCTTTGTGTTTTCTAAACATTCATGTATATACAACTTCATACATAATAAATAACTTGTGTTCTTATATGTGTTTTAATTATAAATACTATTGTGAATTCTTACTTAGGATAGTTGATAGTTTAGGACTATGTTTTAGTATTAGATTTAAGTGATGATTACTTATGATAACACTATCATTATAATCACATGTCATAGAGTATTAGTTATATAGATTGGAGTTATATAGTTATATAGTTTAAAGTTATATAGTTTACATTTAGTTTTTTTGTTGATGACAAAGGGGGAGAAATATAAAATAGGGTAGTTACGCATAGATTAAGGGAGAGTTATTAGTTTTAGGGGGTGTTATTAGGATAGAAGTAAAAATTTATAAACAAAGGTTGTCATTATCAAAAAGGGGGAGATTTTTAGTCCGTGAAATGAAGGTTTTGACCTTAGAGTAGTTTATAAAATATAAATACTAACGCTATAAGTTTAGATATATATGAATATGCAGGATTTAACCATGTCGGTACTAAAAAAGAAGACTGTACAGTATAGAGATTCAAGATATCAAGATAGAAGACTCGTGAGTATCAAGATTATCAAGAGTTCAAGATTTCAAAGTTAAGTATTTTTTTATTATTGGGAATTTTGTTAAAACTCATAGAAAAGCACTGACATCTTAAAATCCAATTTATTCGTGGAATGGAATCCACTTCGAGCCTGTTAAAGGGATGGAACCCTAAGTAGGATGGAACCTACGAAAAATCTAGTGGAACATTGTTTCGTATCCGCTAACTTTTTATTCAAAATGATTTTTCAAAATTATATCCTGTTTTCAAAATGTTTTCAAAACTTTCATTTTAAAAGATTCAAAACCCTCTATCCTGATTTTAAACAAATTATTTTTAATTTCAAAGTCAAATTACTCCTGCTTTTAAACTATCTTTTAATATAATATATTTAACTTTTAAATATATATACTTAGGTTTAAAATATAAAATTAGAGTTCAATTCTATATAAATTATTCTCTATATTTACTTATGAATTTTAACTATATTAAAGTATATTTATAAAGTTCAAATTAGTTTTAAATATAAGATAAAGGTTATTTTCAAAGAAAATCAAAACATCAAAAAATGCTTTGGGATGTCGACATGCCTATATACCTCATGTCGACATGGTGTCAGTTGAGTTTAAATTTTAAATTTCAAAAGAAGTGTCTATTCACCATAACTCTTCACGAATGGACATGTATGTTGTTCTTCTATAAATAGGGGTTGGTTTCAACGAATTTAACATCAGATTTTCTGGTTTTTCACTCCTCTTCTTCTTCCACTTTTCTTAATACATATTCTTATCATTACCCTGCCGAAATCAACATTGAATCAAACTCGATTACTTCTAGTTTGATTCTCTATCACTCTCTCTACAAGATTCTCAGTGCTATTCAGAGTTATAGACTTCTTTGTAATGTATTAAGCGAGAAAAGGTGTGATAGTAGCCTTGAAAATCAATCAAGAAAGAAAAGGTGTGATTATAGCCTTGGTAAATCAATTGGGTAAACTTGTGGCCCGGAAATCAAGTATCTCTACCCAGTGGATCGAAATTATGGAGGATGTACCTTGTAGCCTTGAAACCGAGGGTGTAATTGTATAATTGCATTTGAAAGGATCCTTACTTGTGTGCGGGACTGGATGTAGGGTAACTCCGAACCAGTATAAAATCCGGTGTGTTTTTTCTTTACTGCCTTTATTTTATTTCTGTATCTGTGTTTGTTTTTGTGATCATATCTGTGTTTGTATATTGCATACATCGGTGTCTAAATTAACATAAATCGAAAAAGATTTAGTAATTCTTTATTAACACTATTCACCCCCTCTAGTGTTAATCCTAGCCGTAAGATCCATAATCCGCAATTCTCACACGGCATTCGATTTGGTCGGCAGTGATAGGTTCGAGAGTCTGGGTTTGATCGGACAGGATGTTCGTACGTGTCATTTTATTTTTATTTTTATTTTCTATCTGATCATTATAAATTAAAATCAAATATTCTAACATCAATGACTTTTACATACAAGGTCCAATTCACGCACGGTCTCTTGCGTTGGAGTCCTATTGAAATTCCAGAAATTTTGATGCAAGTTTGGTTGGATTCTGAGACTGTTTGAATTTTAGGCCTAAATTAGATTTAAATTCAAAGGTGAGTGTTTTAACATACTCACAACTCTAAAACTTATTATGTTATAATGTGATTGAAAATTTGTTTAAGGCTGTTTGGTATCTCATCTCGGTTAATTTGAATTTATTTGAATTAAATCGTTATTTAATTTATTATTGAATGTAAATTTCCAGTTAAATACCTGTTATTGATTATCAGTTCCATATTGATATTTATTGATTGCTTTGGATGATTACCATGATGGATGTTTGATTGTTGATATTGGATGAATGAATGTTGTATTTTATATCGTTATAGTATTGCTAGTTCACTATGGGTTGAAATGATACATACCCGAACGACCTTATAGATTAGGGGAAAATCATTATGGGTTGAAATGATAAACCCGAACGGTTTTCATTGATTTGAAATGTTGATGTTTGGTACTGGTTGAAATGACATATACCCATATAATTACTTGAATTTGGATTTTATTTGGAACTGAATTATTTGAAGGGTTTAAGTTAATTCAAACTTCGGATTTGTTTTAATTAGATGATTAAGATTAATATTTTGAATTATTTGGAACCTTTAAATAAAATTATATTCAAGTTGTACACTTAATAAGAGATGGAAAATCCTGTAACATTTCTGGAGCCATTGCACTCATATTTTATTTTAGATTAATTTGACTTATATAAGATCTTTTAGTTCTGACTCGAGTGTTTTGTCTTTTCATTACGCTTGGGTTAGTCCGAGCTTTTCAGTGCATTGAAGACTATTTTCTGGAGGATGAAGACGAATTTTCAGTATACTATTACTGTTTATTGTTGTTACTCCACCACTTCCCGTGTTCCGCTGTATTATTTGTTTATTTTCTGATGTATGTTTAACTCTGATTTGAATTGTAAAAGTGTAATCAAATGTTATTTGTAAAACAGCTTCTCGAACTGTTTATTTGATTATTATATTTTGTCACTCCACTGTGAGATTCTGTATTTTGTCTTCCTTTCTTTTTCTCTTTTTCTTATTTACCCCATTAACAATCCTTCCTTTTGAAATATTTGAGTCTGACATGTGCGGTTTATTGTCGATTTGAAATGTCCAAAAAGGTGGGTCGTTACAGTTGGTAGCAGAGCCAGGTTTAGAATACCTTAGCCTGTTGGGGTTAACTCATTAGAGATAGGGTAGTAGTACCCTAGAATGAGTTGTCTTAGTGTATATATACGAAAGCGCATATTTGTTAGTTTTATAAAAAAAAGGTTTTATATCAGTTTTGAAATGGAATAATCTTCCTAATATTATATGCTATATATAAGGAATAAAATTTTATGACTGTTATAGTTATTTGTAATATGTTTGTTTTATGAAATGGTAATATTTAATTATTATCATTTATTATGGACTGGTTGTATTTAGTCAGTTTATAAGCATTGGTTATTATTATTGATTGAGTTTATGAACTAAACACTAGCTTAATAATGGTGTATTAAAGAGAATAAAGTGAATAATTAGGATATTTGGTTATGAAATTGAAATGTTTTGTTTTGTGAATCTTGTTGTTTTGTTGATTAGTAGTTTCAGCTATTGAAATAAAAGCGAATATCTAGATTTTTTGGACAGTCGAAACTTTTGAATTAAAATATGAGTTGAAAATTAATAGTTGTGTTAAATTATGCAGTTGAATTTGATAACCTTAATTTGAAAGCAAGTGAAACAAGATTAATTTGTTATAGTTGAGTAGAATTATTGTATACATTATTGGCATGTAATGTAATAATATAACATGTGAACTTTAAGCCTAAAATATTTAAAATTGAAATTGTGATTAAGGAAGTGTTGTAAATGATATTAAATTGGAAAAATATGTTTATAAACTTAATTAACATTTATGAAATGTGTCATAAATAAATTGAAAGGTAAAGGTGAAACTAAATGGGATAAGAAAATATGAATTAAAAGTGAAATAATTATAAGTAAAGCCATGACTTATAAATTGTTAAGAAATAAATGGATGTGCAATAAATGTTTATAAATAAAGTTGGGATAACTTTAAACTCGAACAATGTCTTATAAAAAGGAATTAAGCTTTTATAAATTGGTTATAAACTTAAGGAAATTCCTTATGAAATGATTTACAAATAACTATAGTATTAAATGAGAAATATTACATGTAAAATGAATGTAATTTAAATTAAAGAGAAATATAAGCAATATTATTAGAATGGATATATTAATGTTTTGTATTAAATGGAGAAATTCTGTAAAACAAATATTAAAGTATGAAGTTATATTTGTGTTAATAAATTAGATTAAAAATGAAGTTAATTGAAATGCAATTATTATGAAACAAATTGGAATACTTACATAAGTTGTATGTATATTATTTTATTCACAAGATTAATTTGATCCTGAGTTGAGTACACAAGTTCTGTGTGAATTTCACCACTTTGTGTTAGGATTTTTCATTCAATACTTGGCAGAGAATATTTGATATGAATTTTTGGTTTGATTCTAGAATTCTCTATCATAGTATATGGCTATAAAAGGAAAATGATGGTTTCTAGTCAAGAAACTATATCGAAGTCCGCATTAGGGAAGTTGAATGGCAATACTAGTTCAAAAGCGAACTTGTGTGATCGACCGAGCGATCGAATGTGATTTTGCAAAATGATGGCATATATACGTCTTATGTTCTAATATTATTGATATGCTTTGAAACTGAAATTGAAAGTTGTTGGGTTGGATATTTTTGAAATTTAAATTGGAATATTTCTTGTATGCAAAACTACTATTGATTTAAAACCATTTTTACAAAACTATTTTCTTTTATTTTTCTTATACAAACCATCTTATTCTATTTTATTTACAAAACTATTTTATAAACGATTTTATTTACAAATTATTTTAATTACAAACTATCTTATTTACAATACTATTTTTACAAACTATTTTATTTACAAACTATTTTACACAACCATTTTATATACAAAACTATTTCATAAAATGACCTTATACACAAAACTATTCTAAATTCAAAACTTTTATAAAGCAAAGATGTTCAATCCCATATGGCTTTTCATATAGCAAAATTGATTTTGGAAAATTTTGATTCTTATATAAAATGGATTTTATATAAGTACAAGTGATTTTGAAACTATTAATTTTGGAAGGTATTCGATCTGAAGAGAACTCTTATATATAATGGAATTTATATAAGAATGATTTGATATATTCGAGATTATTGATTTTGGAATGTACTTTGTTTGAAAATGAAACCTTATATATAATGGAATTTATATAAGTTTGATATTTGAAGCCATGAATTTGAAACGGTACTATATATGGTATATTATATTTTGAAGTAAGAGGTATGGGGACGTACCCTCCATTAAGAATTATAATATGATATGCTTCGAACCAAATGGACAAGGGGGAATCCGGGAATGGATACGATCGATAAACCCTAATGGACTTGGGTGAATTCAGAAATGGATTCGAACTTATATGGTTGTCCGGACTTAAACTCATGAGTTCCTCCATTTTTTAGGTTAGATGGTTCTTTAGTTTACCCAATGGAGGCGCTTTCGATCCTGGGATCCGTTGTTTATGGATCTTCCAGGAAGGAAGTGCATCCTTGCGTAAATCATTGAATCAGTAGCGTACCACTGCAGTAGGGGTCGATAGTCCCTTGTTTACGAATTGGCTACGATATATTTTTGGAATCCAGAATTTATAAGGATCTTTTGGAAAGTTTTGTGTCCATTGCTTAAATATTGGATCATCAGCGGGCTACTGCTATCCTATTATCATCATTTGACATTGGATTTTGAGTGGTACTTCTCATACCTATTTTTTCTAAGTATTTTTCACTAGGTGTTGAAACGGGTCTATTAAATACTTGACGAATTCTAGCCTCGCGCCTAATCAATGCATGGCCAAAGTCTGCAAGAACGAGGACAAACCTATTAAGACATCGAGTTATAAAAGTATTTTGATAAAGTATTATATAAAAATATTTGGTCATTTTTGTCTATTCTAAATACTTTAAAATGTTTAAAATATTGTTCATTTATATACAACATGGTTTAATAGTAAATTATTAGTGTTATAAATATTTTAGAAGTTATAAATTAAATAAAACATATTTAAAGTAAATGGTTATTGATTTATTAATAATGTTTGAAAAATATTTTGGATAAAACTAATAAATTTATAAATAATGGATTTAAGGTCTTCAATAGCTTCTTTCTAAATATAAGTAATGATGTAAATAATTATTTTCAAATAGTTTACATATATTTATAAAAATGTTATTTAAATTATTTAAATGGTATTTATAAATGAAGCAAGGAATTTTACAAATGAATTTTTGAAAAGTATTAAAGTATTAAAGATGGTTGATTTGCAAATGAAGCTTTCAAATGAATATTTCAAGTAAAATTTATATAAGTTTCTTTGAATGAATAATTTAAAGATATTATATAAATGGAAAAAAATTGATTTGTGAAGTTTATTTATAGTATTATACTTGACAAATAAATTTGAATCTCTATTTTGGAATTATAGTTTGGAATATTTACTTGATTTATAAGTACTAATTGTAAATTTATTAATTTATTTATTGTTTGAATTTTGTATTAAACCATAATAAATATTTTTCATGATTTGAATATTCATTTAAAACAAGTGTGTAAAATTAATCATGAAGATATTAAATTTTATACTTTAACTTAGAAATTTAATGTAATATTTGAGTATACTATTAGTTTTAGTTTATTAATCTCGAGTTTATACTTATTTTAAAGATAATGAGTCTAATAAATTATCAGATGTAAGGAACTTTATTTTAAAGCTTATTATAATGTTTTGATATAAATTTCTAACATGGTTTTAGACTTTTGAAAAATCTTTACATAATGATATGAGGATGTTTTAAATATATCTTATATTTTACTAAGTGAATGAGGATAAATGTTTCAATTGAATTTTTAGATATATTGAAATATTTCTTTTCTCTTCAAGGGCGAATACCAAAAACTTAAAATTTTATTCAATAACTGAATTAAGTAATAAACTTAAGTAAGGCAATAGAAGCTTAAGTAATATTTTATGAAATGATTCATTAAAGAACTTAAATCCTTAATGGAAAACAAATTATGTAAGTGATTGATCTTTATATAAATAAATAAATGGAAAAGTAAATAATGAGAGGAAAAAAACCAGTAGAATAAACTAAAGAAAATTTAAATTAGAATTTAAATTATTGTAATGGAATATTATACGAGAAAACTTAAATAATGAAAGTGTTCAATGAAATTTACTTTTATAAATAAGAAATTTGATATGAAAATAGTTATCAACCTGAGTTGTAATTGTAGTGCTACTAAACAAAATGAATTAGAAAGTGAATATTGTAAGCAAATAATTATGAACTTAAGTTAATGTTTGAAGCTATTGATAGTTAAAGTAAATTATAAAATGAAGAGTATATTAAATTTAATGATTGGAACTTCAAAAATGTTTGATTTCTTTGATCCCTTGGGAATATTGTATACTTTTTTGCAAAAGATTGTTGTTATGTTGTATTGATTTATTTTGATTTTATGTGATGATAGTAAAGTGATTGTTCTTATGTTATGTTGATTGTTTGTTATTAATTTGAAACAATTTAATCATTTCACTTCTATATAATTATTAAACTCTTTGGATTATATGAGTCGAATACAGGTAATTGAAGCAATTGCTACTGTTTTAGACATAAAAAAGCGTTATTTGCCCGACAAATAGGTACGTTCTTGGATTACGGTTTTCTAGCGATATTATATTGTTTCTCCTGCTGTTGGGACATATTATTTTGATAATATATGATATATTTTGATATTATGATTTCTCCCAAGCCTCTCCGTACAAAGGAGACTACCGAAATTTTTCGTGAATTTTAGACATAGAAATTTTTTTGTGAAATGTTTTCCAATTTTTTTAATTTAAATATAAAAGGATTCAAGTATTTATAAATTGATATATTTTATTTAAATTATTTACTATGTAAATAAATTGTTTATATTAATATTTTCAATAAGATATTGACTATTTGATTTCTTCTTTTCCTTTCCTTTTTCTTTTCGGAGACGAAAAGTTTTGAGTGGTGGAGAGTGTAACGACCCATAATTTTCGATAATTTAAATAGTAAATTTAATAAGATTTTTGTAAGTAAATGTTGGAAGAAATTAAAATATAAGATTTATAGCTGGAATAATAATAAAAAGGAAAGGTAATAAAGTTAATTTAAGTCAATTATTAACAAGTTTAATGGAATTGCAATTAACTAAAGCGATTGGAAGGTTACACTTAGTTATAAAGTGCATGTAAGAAAACAAATGTAAATATTTATTTAATTAATGAATTAGTATATAATTAATTGGTATTGAATAAAATTAGTGTTGGGTAAGAAATTGTAACATTTGTTTGTAAATAGTGAATTTATAAGTGTGACTAAAGGCTAACAGTAATAATTATCATAGGTTACCTATTCATTTAGTCTATTAAATTTAAATAAAAATCAATTGAAATTAATTTACTTAATTAATGCGGTTAATATAGGTTAAACAGATAATATAAATGTTGATTTATGAATGAAATAAGGTATGATTTATTGAAATTGGTAGTAGTAGTTATAATTAATTGTAAATAGTTAACTTGCCAATGTTATAAATAGTAGTAAATGGTGACGATTGTTGTTTGTTACCAATATATTTAATCAATTGAAATTAAATGCAAATAGATGTTACATTAATGTGAGTTAAGACAATAACTAAAATTTTTGAATATAATAAAATGAATAGAAATGTAAATTTATTCATAAGGTAATAATTGAGCTAATAAAAGTATAAAACTGAGATAAATAATTAATTGGGACTTTAAATTATAACTAATGTGAAAAATTGAAAAAATCCAATATAATTGGAATATAGTAGTTAACATAAATAAACAATGGAAATGGTAGTATATTAATGAAATAAGATATCAACGAATATTAACTAAGTTATAAGTAATAATTGATTGAATATAAAAATTGAGATTTAAAAAAAAATCAATTTTTTGGAATAAATTTATAATTAATTTAATTTAATTACATTGGTACTTGAATATTGTAATTTGTGAGAATATTTGACGCTGAAGCATATGCAGACCTGTTTAAATTATCCAAATAGTCTAAGTAATCAAAAATGAGGCAATTTGTTAGTTATTAAATTTGAAATAAAAATGTGATTTAATCAATTTAATATTAATTTATTTAATTAACGTGAAAATAGCCATTTTGGCAACTGTCTCGGATTTCGATGAAACCAGTTTCATCGGATTCGTAACAGTGAACAATTGTAGGATTTCAAGTTTTGTAGCGATCGGACTTGTCATTTGATCGTACGGACTCGAAACGCCTAGAAACCAATTTAATTAAAATCAATTGAAATCAATTTGAAATAAGCTGATTTTAACATAACTTATTCATACGATTGAATTAGGACCTGAAACCTATTCCATTGAGTTTAAAAATATTCGAAAATATCTTTTTTGATATATGGGTTGACCCATTTTTGTTCCGAAGGCAGAACGGGCTTTTCGGGTCGTTCATCGTCCAATTTCCAATTCGATCTTGTCCGTTCTTTCTATTTTCAGCCCTACCTGTTTATAACCTGTTATAAACCCTAGCCACTTCTTATTTTGATTCGTCTTTTTGTACATTTCTTCTCATATCTTCATTCCAATGGCAGACAAACTCCAAATCCCAATTCAATTACAAATCAAATTTCAACTTCAAAATCAAATATCCTCAAACTATATTGTATTATATATCGATTTGAAGCTCTCGAAGAGCGCAAGTCAAATCTGCTGGTAGTTTTTTGATTTGGTTTTCTTTGTGGCCTAAAATCAATGAACTATTCACAACCATTCAATCTAGCATTGATCAACTTCGTTCGATCGACGAATCAGGGGCATGGGAGTGTACATTGGATTGAGAGCTGCAGATCGTGGGTTTACTTTGCTTCGATGGTCATTGGATTTGCCACAATTGGTGGATGAAAGAAGAGTTTTTGCGGCGAACCTAGGTTGATCGGAGGCACCACTGGTGATGGGACCACCGGTGTTGGGTCGGTCTTGGCCGTGGGGTTCGACGACGTGAAGACGGCATAGTCCGGTTGCCAATTGCTGGAGTGGCGTTCGATTTGGTTAGCAATGATGGGTTCAAGAGTCTGGGTTTGATCGGAGAGGATGTTCGTACGTGTATTTTTATTTTTATTTTCTATCTAATCATTGTATATTAAACTCAAATGTTCTAACATCAATACCTTTTATATACGAGGTCCAATTCTCGCACGGTCACTTGCGTTGGGATCGTATTGAAATTCTGGACATTTTGATTCTAGTTTGGTTAAATTCTAAGACTGTTTGAATTTTGGGTCTAAATTGGATTTAAATTCAATTTAAATTCAGACTTGAGTGTTTTAACCCACTCACAACTTTTAAAATTTCTTATGCTTGTTAAATTAAATTTAAGAGATGACTGAAAATTTATTTAAGGCTGTTTGGTATATTTAAATTGTTATCTCAATTAATTTGTATTTATTTGAATTAAATCATTATTTAATTTATTATCGAGTTTAAATTTTCAGTTAAATACCAGTTATTATCAGTTCTATATTGATATTTATTATTGGTTTGGATGATTATTGTGATGGATGTTTGATTGTTGATACTGGATGAATGAATGTTGTATTTTATATCGTTATAATACTACAAGTTCACTATGGGTTGAAATGATACTTACCCGAACGAAAATCGTTACGCATTGAAATGATAAACCCGAACGTTTTTCGTTGATTTGAAATGTTGATTTTGGTACTGTTGAAATGACATATATCCATATAATTGCTTGAATTTGGATTTTATTTGGAACTGAATTATTTGAAGGGTTTAAGTTAATTTAAACTTCGGATTTGTTTTAATTAGATAATTAAGATTGATATTTTTCATTATTTGAAACCTTAAAAAAATTATATTCGAGTTGTGCACTTAATAGGAGACGAAAAATCCCGTAACATCTCTGAAGCCATTGCACTCACTTTTATTTTAGATTAATTTGACTTACATAAGATCTTTTAGTTCTGACTCGAGTGTTTTGTCCTCTCACTATGCTCGAGTCAGTCGAAGCTTTTCAGTGTATTGAAGACTATTTTCTAGAGGATGAAGACAATGTTTCAGTATATTACTACTATTTATTATTATTATTCCACTGTTTCCTGTGTTTCGTTGTATTGTTTGTTTATTTTCTGATGTATGTAGAACTCTGATTTGAATTGTAAAAGTGTAATCAAATATTATTTGTAAAAAAGCTTCATGAACTGTTTATTTGATTATTATATTTTGTCATTCCATTACGAGATTCTGTGTTTTGTTTTTCCTTCTTTTTCCCTTTTTATTATTTACCCCATTTACAATCCTCCCTTTTGAATGGTTTGAGTCTGACATGTGTGGTTTATTGTCGATTTAAATCATCCAAAAAGGTGGGTCGTTAGAGATCTAGATCCTTATCTTCTCTAAGTAATTCTCCCCCTTTTTAATTCAAAACCTAACCCCATTAGCCATCTAATAGCTAACGCCATTTAGCGTATGCATGGTCGGCTAACAAGCCCTAAATGGACTCCAAAATCACTTCAAGCTCGATCAATATTTCGCACATTTAAATCCAGTATAAATTCTATCGATATCTTGTATCAATAAGTGTATTTATAACAATTATATGCACATTAGTTAATATTTTTAACGAACCCATTTTTAAGCCAAATTTAAATTGGTAATTATATAAATTTTTGGGATTAATTGGTAAATTAATTTGGTAAATTGAAATTTGGATTTGAAATTCAACAAATAAATATTTTAAAAATAAATTGGATTTAAAACTTTGTATTTTAAAATTAATAAAATTTGTTTTCTAATTATAATATATGTATATATATTGGAAGTTATATTTTGAATTTAATATAATAATTTTTCAAAAGCTATTTAAAAGTTAAATTTTATATTTTAAAAACTTATATATATAATATGTGCGTTCATTTATTAATGTGTAATTATATTAAAAAAATCAATTTCTTTAAAATTATAAATATTTATAAAATGGAAATGCATCAATTTGATAATAGAAATTGTATTAATAAAAATATAAGACATATATAAATATTTAAAATAAATTAAAAATGTGATAAAACATATTTAAACATTAAAGGACAAGTGTAACCATTTTAAAATGTATTATGACATTTGTAAGACTATAAAAAAACATGTTTAAACATTTGTAGCGCATGTGTGCTGTGAATTAACAAGTGTTAGTTTGGAAATACAAGTGTCACTTATTTTTATTTTATTTTTAATATTAATAAAAAGGATTATAAGATAATATATATACATCTATTCCCTTTCTCTTCTCATTTTCTTCAAAAACAAAATAAAATACAAATCAAACTAAAAACCTGAGAACAAAACTGGATTCGGAAATTAAAGAAAATCAACAAGAAAATCAAACAACTATAATCTCAGATCAAAAGCAAAGCAAACGAAATCAAACAAGTTCAATCTAAAACCTGTTTCAAGATTTCAACTAAGGTGAAACAAATATATGGATTTAACTCAAAACATACTCCAGTTTTTCAAAGTTTCAAGCTTAAAAGCAAATCAGAAAGCAAGCTATAGTTCAAGATTCAACTCAATAAAACAAGTTTCCAGATCAAAGCATCTCCAGTTTCAACATCGTTTCCCGGTTTTAAATTTTCCAGACTCAAGTTTTTCTCTGTTCTTCATTCCAGGTGAGAAAACATCACTTTTAAAGACATTAATATGCTTATATTTTGTTGGATGTGATGAATGATTGAAGTAATGTTATAGATGTGTTTACATGAATGAAAAATATGTCTGTATGTATATACACATAGGTAGGAGGGTTGTGCATGTCTGTGTATACTTCTCTGTTTATATTACAAGCTCCAATTTCATCAAATAAATTCATATCTCCTTATCTAAATGAATTTAGGCTATAATTAAAAATGTTTATAAGAATATAAATTCATTTTTAAAATTGTTTCAAGTGGAAATATTTGGAAAATATTTAGAAAATAGAAATTTACAGTGAAGATCTGATATAAGTCAAAAATATCTTAATTTCAAATTTTGAGTATTGAATCAGATTCGAATGGAAATTTGGCGAATTTTGATAATAAACTCATGATTTTTAAGTTTGTAAAAAAGGAGATGTCTCGAGTTGATTAGATTTTAGTCTTTCGTCGATTGTCGATGATCGACGAAGAGAGGTGGGTCGCCATCATAGTTGGAGGTAGCTGGAATTCGTAGAAACTCTAGAAAAATGCTTGGAGATTTTTTAGATTATCGGAGTGGAGGAACGACGATGATTTATGGTATAAAACCTAGTTTTTAATCGATGTTAGAAATCGGGTAGCTGCGCCGTCGTCAGAGCATCGGGGTCGATCGGACCCAGGGGGATCGATGTGTTGTATTGTGATGTTGCTCTAAACGTGATGGCGAAGCTTCAGATCATCAGAGGCGACGGGGCAAGGTGAAATTGTGATCGAGTTGGGTTTTAGGTGGGTGATCGAATTGCTCATTTTGATTTTCGGCACGATGGGATGGACCAGGGTGGTCAGAACATTCGAGTGGGTAATCTTCATCGTGTGGTGGGTTGCGGCAGTGACTGGAGATGGTTGGAGCTCCTGTGCATGTGCATGGGGTATCAATGGTGTCTGGGTTGTTTGAGTTTGGAGAAGAAAGAGTCGAACTCGGGTGTAAGCTCAAAGTTGATCTTGGGATTGTGCTGGGTAATTCGTGAGTGTTATATGTTATATAGTTTTTAAATTTTAAACTTAACAAAGTCAAAAAGAAAAGAAAAGAAGAAGGATGACTTGGTGCAAGGCTCGGGTAAAAATGCAAGTAACTCAGGTTGATACCTAAAGTAATCTCAGGTCTGAGTTTATAAATTTTTAATTAAACAAGTTTTTTTCCAAATTTAAATTTAAAACAAGTTTAAAACACCTTCTTGTTAATTCTTTTAAAATAATAAATGTTTTATTCTAATTTTGGAATTAGTTAAATTTTTTAAAGAAATAATTTCAAATTAATTAAGTTTTAAAGTGTTGTAATATATATATATATATAACCTTTATTTTAAATTTATTTTAAATAAATTTAATATTGAAATTGAATAGTTAATTAAGGAAATGAAATGCTTTCAATTATCAATTAACTTAAGTGGCTTAAGTTAATTTATTTATAGTGGTTTATTACTAAGGTTTATTAAATAAAGGTTTTAATGATAATTAAATAATAAAAGATAATTAATTGATAATTAAAAGATAATTAGTGATTAAAGGTTAATTAATTAATAATTAAAGGATAATTAATTAAGTAATTAAAGGTTGATTACATAATGAAATTAATTAAGTATAATTACTTAATATAATTAATAAAAGATTATTACTTAATGTAATTAATGGATAATTAATTTGTGTAATTACATTAGAGGATAATTAATTAATTAAGATTAATTAACATAAGTAATTAAGGGTAATTAATTACTTAAATATAATTACTCAATGAAAGTAATTAAGGATAACTAATTAATGATTAAGGGTTGATTTATCAAGTGATTAAAGGATAATTAATTAAATGATAATTTGTAATTAAAGGTGAATTAATTAAAGGTTAATTAATAATTAAGGGTCAGTCACTTAATAATAAAAGGTTGTTAATTAATTAGAGGATGATTAATTATTAATTATGCAATTAACTTAAGGTAAATTTATTTATGTGATTAATTAAGGAATAATTAATTAATTAATTAAGGATAATTAATTAAGATGGATGATTAAGAATGATTAATTAATTTTCATTAATTAATTAAATTAATAACAAATGGTTGGTAATTAATTAATGTTAATTAATCAGGTTTAGGTGATTAATTTATTTTGAGGTAACTACATTAATTATAATCGGGTGATCAATTTAATCTTGCTTATAGTTGCTTGGATTGTATTGAATGCCTTGAATTTTTTGATATCTCTAATGTGTGATATTCTGTGATATGAATTGTGCGGATTGAGCTGTGAACTATGATTTATTTATCTATGATGAATTTACATATTTATCTATGAATGAAAGATAAACGTTATAAGATTATACCGCTTATTTATATTGTTGTGCTTGAATTTATGATGGTTGATATTTTATTGTTGTGTGCAGAATCCCTAGACTACACCACACATACACAAATATGGATTTCATAGAGAATTGGTTAAGTCACAGATATTTTGAATTTAATATTATTTTATTCAAATGATGAAAGATTTTAAAAGTAGAATTTTGAATCCAAAATGGCTTGGAAAAGGAATTGGGTTGAATATGAAAAGCTTTTGAAATTGAAATTAGTTTGAATATAATATGTCTTGATTATGTTTTGAAATTATTTTTGAAATTATGGTTTGAAAGGGTTATGCAAGTTATACAATTTATATATGGATTTTTGACCACTTTTGAAGTATATTAAATAAATTATTTTGGGAATTTAAATTTAATTCAAATAGAACTTATCGAGGATACGACAGTTCGCCGATTTTCCAATTTATATTTTAAAAGGCTATAATTTGAGCAGATTTAATCGATTTTTCCCGAAACGAAAGACCTTTGTTTTCAAATGATAACAGCTTAAGAAAGGATTTCCTGTTTTGTTGAAAGGATTTCAAATTTGAAATTGAAATAGTTTTGATAGCTATGAATGAATCTTTGTTAAAGATTGGTGAATTTTGTTTTCAAATTGAAGAGGATCTTAAAAGGGTGAATCTTTTGTTTAAAAGATTAAAAGTGGAAATTTGTTTAAACCATTTAAAAGGAAAGGTTTTGGGCTAAAAGTTGTGACTTAACTAAGATACCAAATATATCCATATGCTTTTTAAATAAGCGCTCATTATTCGGATTAGCCGGGAGATGACTTTATGTCATAAAACTCATTCGAAAATATGATACAACGAAATGGATAGCAATTGAAGACGGTGGTTGGAGACCGGTTATTTTCAAGGCCGAAAGGATTACCTATCGAATGTTTCTGCACTGAGTTACTCTCGTATAGAGATCTCCATAGTGACGGGGAGTCCGGACGTGATTGGGGATACCCGGATTTGCAAGGGCTGCTTTCCTTAATTTAAGGAAGTGCCTTCGTTTCCATCCAGACCCAGGATGGAATTGTATAGACGTATGTCGGACATTACACTTTGAGATGTAAATATGGTTTCTATCAAACACATTTATGTTTGGTGGTGGAGAATTTATTCTCTTAGCTTAAAACCCTTTTCTAAGACGTACGAGCTCAGAGGTTATGTAGTTGATGGTTACTATTGATATATTCCCAATTTGGTAATGTGGCATGCCAAGTGCTGATCGTTGGTTGATCGAAGCATGACTTTTGTGAAAAGCATAGCTTTAAGGGACGAGACTTCATCGAACCTCACACCCTGGAAATGGTCAAAACAGGAAAGAAGCAGTAAGGTTATGGGGATCGCGCCACATAGGGTATGTGCATTTCCTTCTGGATAAAAAGTGGTATCACGGTATGGAGCCCAGATATTTAACTTATGTGGTTGTTGCAATTTTTTGGTGAATTCCAGGATAAAGGTCGGTGACGACCAGGGGATGGCATACTCGTGACAGTTAGTTACCTAGTTACAGAGGTAACCTAGCCTTATGATGGCAGAGATCGGGTTAGGTTCTCGAGGCGTCCCTCTAGAGGCTTGCCCATTTCAGTAAGGAAGTTCCTTAGCCTTGACCATTTGTTGGAAATCCAATCACCCAATACGAGCTCTTTACGATTTCAATTGTATTAAATGGTTGCTATAGCAGGCATAATATAATGGTACCTATGCTGGCTAAGATTAATATTCTCGAAATGTTTTCTGCACTATGCACTAATAATAATATCAAAAGGATTTTCACGTATCAAGCATGTTTGACAATCATAAGTAGAAATATCATCCATGTGTGCGATTGCATTATGTGTATGGCTGGAGGCCTTATGGTAGTTTCATTTTCCAAAAAGCATAGCGGATTTCTTCCTATTTCTTCAAATAATTTGTTTTCGTTTTCGCACACCAGTCCCATGACTGACCTAGATTTTATTGTTCCCTTTCTAAACTTTGGGTGCCTATAATTTTCCACACGGGCAGCCTAAAGTCAGGTTATAAGATAGTCAGCTAGTAGGAGTAGCTTTTGGCAATCTTTGAAGTCTGTGGATTCAGGATCGCATTTGTTTCACTTCAACATTATTCACCGAGTTTGCTTAAGTTCAGCATGATTGTGGTTCGAGCTTTTGGTTTGGAGCTTTGTCATTGAAGATGTTGTTTTCCGCTGCTGTGTTTTTCCGATGTTGTATCTATCTCTGATAATGTTGATCATTTTATTTGTATCATTGTTGTATCAATTATTTTGTGTATCAATAAAGTTATTCTTTTTTCCGCTGTGTTGTTATCATCTAATGTTGTTATAAGCTCCGGTGAATCGGATTTCAACGTTTGAATCTGCAGCTTTCGAATACGGGTGAAGTATGGATGTCGATTTTCGAGCGCTGAAACCTGGGTCGTCAACTTTGGTATCAGAGCTAAAGGTTGATTAAGAACTTTAGATTTGTAGTATAACACATTAGGTGAATCATTAGAGATAGGGTTATAAATGCCCTAGAATGAGTTTTCCTAAGATATCTTGTCCATATGCCATAGTAATTTCTCTTACTATGCACTGATAGTGAGAATGAGTGCAAGAAGAGGACGAGGTAAGGGACAAGGGAATACCGCTTCAAACGGTCAATACCCTGTAACAACAAGGAACAACTTTTTCTATCAATCTACTTTGATCATCATCCAATTTCCATTTTTGGTGGTTTACTGACAGCTATAAGAAGAAGCTTTGATGTTTAGAAAGGTTCCTATTCCATATTCTCTTCATCAGTTTTCTATCAGCTTTTCATTCTTAACTTTAATAAATTTAAATTTTTATTTGAATCAATTGGTTAACGAAATATGAAGCTAAAATTAGATTGTATCCATTTTTCTGTTTTTTTGGGTCTAGATATATTCTACGAATGGTTAGTTATCCCTTCGGACTAACCAATGCTCCTGCATATTTCTAGACCAAAGGACCCGAGTATTTCGTGAAGTGTTGAATAAGTTTGTTCTTATTGATGATATTCTTATTTGGTAAGCCATATATATAATTGATATTCAGTTTGACTTGGTAATCCAATTCTCTATATTTTTGTGTGTTTATCTGTTCTTTGGTTATCTCCCTATCTATCAAATTTCGGAGACGGAATTTTCTTAAGAGGGAATTGTAACGATCCCGTTTTAAAGCCAAATTTAAATTGGTAGTTGATATAAATTTTTAGGATTAATTGGTGAATTAATTTGAATTTTTTCAAATTAAATAAGATATGTGTTTGTTTATTTATATATATGTATATAAATTGATTGTAAGTTGAATTTTGGATTTGAAATTCAAAAATAAATATCTTAAAAATAAATTGGATTTAAAACTCTATATTTTAAAACTAATAAAATTTGTTTTATAATTATAATATATATATTGGAAGTTATATTTTGAATTCAATATAATAATTTTTCAAAAGCTATTTAAAAGTTAAATTTTATACTTTAAAAGACTTATATATATATATATATATATAATATGTATGTTCATTTATTATTGTGTGATTAGATTTAAAAAAAGTCAATTTCTTTAAAGTTATAAATATTTATAAAAAGGAAATGCATTAATTTGATAATAGAAATTGTATTAATAAAAATATAAGACATATATAAATATTTAAACTAAATTAAAAATATGATAAAACATGTTTAAACATTAAAGGACAAGTGTAACCATTTTAAAATGTGTTATGGCATTTGTAAGACTATAAAAAATCATATTTAAAAATTTGTAGCTCATGTGTGCTATGAATTAACAAGTGTTAGTTTGGAAATACAAGTGTCACTTATTTTTATTTTATTTTTAATATTAATGAAAAGGATTATAAGATTATATATATATATACATCTATTCCCTTTCTCTTCTCATTTTCTTATGTTCAAAAACAAAATAAAATACAAGGCAAACTAAAAACTTGAGAACAAAACTGAATTCAGAAATTAAAGAAAATCTACAAGCAAATCAAACAACTACAATCTCAGATCAAAAGCAAAGAAAACAAAATCAAACAAGTTCAATTTAAAACCTGTTTCAAGATTTCAACTAAGGTGAAGCAAATATATGGATTCAACTCAAAACATATTTCAGTTTTTCAAAGTTTCAAGCTTAAAAGCAAATCAGAAAGCAAGCTATAGTTCAAGATTCAACTCAATAAAACAAGTTTCCAGATCAAAGCATCTCTAATTTCAACATCATTTCCCAGTTTTAAATTTTCCTTACTCAATTTTTTCTATGTTCTTCAATTCCAGGTGAGCAAACATCACTTTTAAAACCTTAATATGTTTATATTTTGATGGATGAGATGAACGATTGAAGTGATGTTATAGATGTGTTTGCATGAATGAAAAATATGTCAGTATGTATATATATAGGTAGATTGACTGTGCATGTCTGTATATACTTCTCTATTTATATTACAGGTTCCAATTTTATCAAATAAATTCATATCTCCTTATATAAATGAATTTAGACTATGATTTATAAATGAAAAATGTTTATAATAATATAAATTCATTTTTAAAAATTGTTTCAAGTAGAAATATTTAGAAAATATTTTGAAAATAGAAATTTACAGTGAAGATCTGATATAAGTCGAAAATTGATCATCTTAATTTCAAATTTTGAGTACTGAATCAGATTCGTATGGAAATTTGGTGAATTTTGAAAATAAACTCATGATTATTAAGTTTGTAAAAACGAAGATGTTTCGAGTTGATCAGATTTTAGTCTTTTGTCGATTGCCGATGATCGGCGAAGAGAGGTGGGTCGCTTTCAAAGTTGGAGGTAGCTCAAAGTCGAAGGAACTCAGGAAAATTGCTTGGAGATTTTTTAGATGATTGGAATGGAGGCACGACGATGATTAATGGTTTAAAACCAAGTTTTTAATTGATGTTACAAATCAGGTAGCTGCATCGTCGTCAGGGCATCGGCGTCGATCGGACCCAGGGGGATCGATGCGTCATACTGTGATGTTGCTCTGGACGAGGTGGTGAAGCTTCAGATCATCAGAGGCGACAAGGCAAGGTGAAATTGTGATCGAGTTTGGGTTTCAGGTGGGTGATCGAATTGCTCATTTCAATTACCAACACGATGGGCTGGACCTAGGTGGTCGGAACGTTCGACTTGATGATCTTTGCCGTATGGGTGGTCGCGGCACTTTTAAATCAGGTTTAGATGATTAATTTATTTAGAGATAACTAAATTAATTATAGTCGGGTGATTAATTTAATCTTTCTTATAGATGTTTGGATTGTATTGAATGGCTTAAATTTTTTGATATCTCTGATGTTTGATATTCCGTGATATGAATTGTGCGGATTATGCTGTGCACTGGGACTTATTTATCTGTGATGAACTTACATATTTATCTGTGAATGAAAGATAAGCGTTATAAGATTATACCGCTTATTGATATTGTTGTGCTTGAATTTATGATGGATGATATTTTATTGTTGTGTCCAAAACCCCCGGACTACACCACACACACACAAATATGGATTTCATTGGGAATTGGTTAAGTCACAAATATTTTGAATTTAATATTATTTTATTCAAATGATGAAAGATTTTAAAAGTAGAATTTTGAATCAAAAATGGCTTGGAAAAGGAATTGGGTTGAATATGAAAAAGCTTTTGAAATTGAAATTTAGTTTGAATATAATATGTCTTGATTAAGTTTTGAAATTATTTTGGAAACTATGGTTTGAAAGGGTTATGCAAGTTATACAATATATATACACACACACACACATATATATATATGGATTTTAAACCACTTTTGAAGTATATTAAATAAATTATTTTGGGAATTTAAATTTAACTCAAATAGAACTTGCAGAGGATACGACAGTTCACTGATTTTCCAATTTATATTTTGAAAGGCTATAACTTGAGCAGATTTAATCAGTTTTTTCGGAAACGAAAGACCTTTGTTAACATCTATCTTATAAAGAAAGGATTTCCAGTTTCGTTGGAAGGATTTCAAATTTGAAATTGAAATTGTTTTGAAAGCTATGAATGAATCTTTGTTAAAGGTTGGTGAACCTTGTTTCCAAATTGAAGAGGATCTTAAAAGGGTGAATCTTTTGTTTAAAAGATTAAAAGTAGAAATTTGTTTAAACCATTTAAAAGGAAAGGTTTTGGGCTAAAAGTTGTGATTTAACTAAGATCCTATATATATCCATATGCTTTTTAAAATAAGCGCTCATTATTCGGATTAGCCGGGAGAGGACTTTATGTCATAAAACCCATTCCGAATAAATGATACGACGAAATGGATAGAAATTGAAGATGGTGGTTGAAGACCGGATATTTTCAAGAATGAAAGGATTACCTGTCGAATGTCTCTGCACTGAGTTGTTCCGATATAGAGATCTCCATATGTGATGGGGAGTCCGGGCGTGATTGGGGATATCCAGATTTACAAAGGCTTCTTTCCTTAATTTGAGGAAGTGCCTTCGGTTCCATTCAGACCCAGGATGGACTTGTATGGACATACGTCTGACATTACGCTTTGAGATGTAAAGCTGGTTTCTATCAAATACATTTTCGTTTGGTGGAGAAGAATTTATTCTCTTAGCTTAACAGCCTTCTTTGAGACGTAGCTCAGAGGTTATGTAGTTGATGGTTACTAGTGATATATTCTCAATTTGGTAATGTGACATGCTAAGTGCTAATCATTGGTTGATCGAAGCATCGCCTTTGTGAAAAGCGTATTTTTGTGGGACGAGACTTCATCGAACCTTACACCTTGGAAATGGTCAAAACAGGAAGGATGCAGCAAGGTTACAGGGGTCGCCCTCTTTGTGTATGTGCATTTCCTTCTGGATAAAAAGTGGTATCATGGTATGGAGCCCAGATATTTAACTTATGTGGTTTTTGCAATTTTTTGGTGAATTCCGAGATAAAAGTTGGTGACGACCAGGGGATGGCATACTCATGACAGTTAGTTACCTAATTATAGAGGTAAACTGGCCTTGTGTTGGCAGAGATTTGGTTACGTTCTCGGGGCGTCCCTCTAGAGGCGTACCCATTTCGGTAAGGAAGTTCTTATCATTAACCATTTGTTGGAAATCCAATCACCCAATACGAGCCCTTTACGATTTCAGTTTATAATCTGCCATTCTTAAATGGTAGCTATAGCAGGCATAATATAATGATACCTATGCTGGCTAAGATTAATATTATATTTTCAAAATGTTTTCTGCACTATGCACTAATAATAATAATTTCAAAAGGATTTTCACGTATCAAGCATGTTTTACTATCATAAGTAGAAATCTCCTCCAAGTGTGTGATTACATTGTGTGTGTAGCGGGAGGCCTTATAGTTGTTTCATTTTCCAAAAGGCATATCAGATTTCTTTCTATTTCTTTTTGATTGTTTTGTACAAAATAAACGGTTTTCGTTTGCTCACACCAGTCCCATGATTGACTTGGAGTTTATTGTTCCCTTTCTAAATTCTGGGTGCCCATAATTTTCCATACAGGCTGCCTAGAGTCAGGATATCAGATAGTCAGCTAGTAGGTGTAGCTTTTGGAAATCTTTGAAGTCTATGGATTCGGGATCGCATTTGTTTCACTTCAACATTCTTCACTGAGTTTGCTTGAAGTTCAGCATGATTGTGGTTCGAGCTTTTGGTTTGGAGCTTTGGAGCTTTGGCATTGAAGATGTTGTTTTTCGCTGCTGTGTTTTTCCGCTGTTGTATCTATCTCCGATAATGTTGATCATTTCATTTGTATCATTGTTGTATCAATTTTTTGTGTATCAATAAAGTTATTCTTTTGTTTCCGCTGTATTGTTATCACCTAATGTTGTTATAAGCTCCAGCGAATCGAATTTCAACGAATACGGGTGAAGTATGGATGTCAATTTTCGAGCGCTGAAACCCAGGTCGTCACAATATTGATCAACACATATCAAATAAAACTTTATAAATTAATATTTCTTAAATATTTATTAATTCGGTTAATTTATAATAATTATAATTTAATTAAATCGGGTGGTAATGTAACATCCTGATATTTTCAACCATTCGCATCCACACATGTCGGATTTGAATTGCTCAAAATACCAGATTGTTAATTTATATTTGACAAAACTTAGCATATGCAGTAAATAAATAATCACAGACACAGATTACTATGAAATAATGTAGCGGAAACAAAAGAATAGTAGTTCATAAAGCTATTATATATAACAGAGTTAAATAAGATACAAAAGAAGTCTCAAATACAATAGTCAAATACAAGATAAGAATATCACATGAGTCAACTGAATAGGTAGCTGGATCTCCAAGCAAAGCTCCAACTCCAAAGGTGAGTCTCAAAAGCTATGCCATTTTGTCCGACCCGAGCGTAAAGCAAAACACAAAACACTCGAGTCGGGATTAACATTCTTATATTAATAAATCCAGTTCAAGTGAAATAACAGCTAAAATACAAGTAACTCAAAGGATGTTTCGGATAACCAACCTCTAAGGATCCGTTAAACTATCTACTATGTAGTAATATACGCTATTATAATAATGTCTATGTAAAGTAGACTATTTAAAAATAGAGTTATGGCTTTATATTTTCACCTTAACACATTTTATAGTGCCAATAGTTTATACAGTACCATCGTATCTCCAGATCGGGAGGCTACCACAGTATACTCCATAGGTACGACACAAATCAAACTCGTAGTAAAGCACGCTAGGGTAGGTGACACGGTACAACTTGGCAATGCCAGGGTAGATGTACCAATTGCACTCTCGGACTGGTGGTAACGCATAGTAGCCACTACCGCCCACCTCGAGCCACACTCCCAAAATCAAAAATCAAAGATGCGCACCAAATCAATCACAAAGTAATAGAATGGCATGCGAACGAGTGTGTCCAATCAGAGGAGCTACCTCATTGGCCCGTCGACTGCTCCTTTTTTAGTCACCTTATGCCAACTCACGAGAGTCGGGTCCATGTATATACCTCATATAGGATTGTCGCCACCATCCTACTTCATTCTAGAATCTCCAACGCATACACAGTTGTTAAAGTGGTTTTCGAAGTTGGCAGAGAGTATGACAACTTCCGATCCCAGTCTCTTTAACATCCAATCGTTATTATAACACCGCGGTTATTTCAAAATAGTTTATACTTCAAAACCAAAGTATCATTGCCATTTCAAAAACCATATCAATACTATATCATTTCCATTTCAAAACCAAATACGATATCATTTCCATTTCAAATATACCTATTTCCCAAATCATAGAACTTTCAAATTTATAATACTCGAAATCAAAACATTTGAAATGATAACACTTGGAAATCATAATACTTTGAAAATCATCTCTTTGGAAATCATAATACTTTGAAATCATAATATTTCCCTCTTAACCGATTAGATATTAAAATAGTGTGTATATATATATATATATAATAAAATAGTTTATATAAAAGAGTTATAAGTTAAAATAGTTCGTATTAAAATAGTTTATATTAAAATAATTTATAAAGTAAAATATATAAATAGTTTTAAATATAATTTAAAAATACTTCATATAATAAAATAGCTTCCTCAAATTTCACAAACCAATTCCAAGTCAATTCAAATTCCAAAATTCAAATTTAATCAAGTCTCCAATAATCAATTTCAATTCGGTTTCTAAATAAACTATTCCAAACTATATCGATTTCAAAACAGATTTAAACCTTAAAATAAACCATTTCAATATATTTCGAAGCTTTAAATATTCAACATTTCAAAACTAAATTTGATAATTCATATATATACTTGTATATATCAAATTCACTTTACTATAATTTAGTTTTGAAATATTTACTTAATAAATCAAATATCATTTAAATAAAACTTCAAATTTCAAATAACTGAATATTCCTTTAATTTATTTAAACTTGATTATTCATTTAATCACCTTAAACCAAAAATCAAGTTATAAAATAATACCCCTTTAAAATTCAAATTCCATAAGTTCCAAATCAATTTTAATTAAGTATAATTCTTAATTAAATACTATTTCAAATCAATTTCAAATCCATCTTCTCAACCTTAATTTATTAAAATCATTATAAAATCTGTATTGAAATATAATTTAAATAAATACTTAACCATATTGTATGTAACGCCCTACCCCGAGACCCACCTTAGTAGAGAGAATCGACGAGTAATTCTGTCTACTAAAGTGGTAAATAGGGCTGGTTAAGGACGACCATCTATAATTTTGTCTTAAACATCTACTTAATATGTTGATAAATGCAATATGATTTTTTTTCTATCTCAAGTGGATCGGCATACCCAGTATATGCTTAGTTCAAAACTGTAGGTGGCTAAGGGATCTATCAGAACAAAATACAATAATTAAATGAAAAGCACATCACACAACAATCAATATCATACATATACACTGATACATGTTTAGTACAATACAATATAAATAAAATAAAATAAAGATGGTACCCGACCACACAAAATACATCGAATCAAATATAACTAAATCTGAGTATGCGAAAGAACATAAACTACTCAAGAGAAAGAAGAGCTGATATCCAACATCAACTTCAAGCTAAGTCCAATAGATGATACCTGAAACAACTCGGTCTAACTCGAGTGAAAACACACGGGTCTGGCTAGCAAAAATCATAAGTTAAACAGAATAATCGATAAGGATAATGTGATATCTTGGAATTTCAAGGAGTTTAAAATGTGATAATCTCTTAACTAATTATTTAAAATCGGTAAAATTTGTTATTTTCAAATAATAATTACTTAATTTGTGTTATTTTATAAATTTGATTTTAAATAGACTTATTTAATAAGTGTTGTTGAATGTATATTTATATATTTAAGTTAACTTCAAAATTAGAATTTAATATTTCCAAATTTAATAATGTGTTTGTTTAAATTAATATAGATATATTTGAGTTGATTTTAAATTGAAGTTTTAATTTGAATTTGAATTTGAAATTTGGATTTAAATTTGAACTTTAAAAGAATATATATATATCTTGAAATTATTTTGGATATAAGAATATATGAATAAAGTTTTTATTTACAATAAGATTTTTTTTAATATTAATTTAAACAAAAGAATTTTATTTATATAAATTTAGAAGGTATTTATTTAATAGTAAATAAATACAAAAGCTTTTAAATTAGAATTTAAAAATGGATTAAATAATTTTATATGATTTTATTTAGAATCTATTTGGTTTTTATTTTATTTTCTTTTAAAAGTTTTATTTATATATAATTAAGAAAAGCATTTATAAATAAATAAAAGCACTTATTTATTTGGAAAATTAATAATAAAAGCTTTTAAATCTTTTAAAAATAGTATAAAAATAAATAATGACAAGTGTTAGCTTCTTAATTATGTAAAGTACATGTGTAGTTTAATTAAAGATGAAATTGGGCAAATGTTGATTTAATTGAACAAGTATCATAAGTTGTTTCATTTTTCTTTAATTTTTAAATAAATTCTAATTTAGATTATATAAGCATACATCTTTTTTTCCCATCTTTTTCTATCTTCTCATTTCTATAACTTAAGAAAAACTTAAACCATGTTCAACTATCTTTCTACAAACCAGAAAATTAATGGCAACAACCTGAAACTATCTCCTCTAAACAAAAACAACCTGAAACCATTTTACAAACTCAAGTTCAAAATACTGTAACAAATTCTCAAGCATTTTCAAAGTCTGCAAACTTCTCAAAACAGCAAAACCTATAATAATTTCCTCAGAAAACAAATCAACCTGTAAAACATTATTCAATCCACAAATCTGCAAATCTTCAACCAGAGAAACTCAAGCCTGTAATCAAAAACACTGCAAACAACTTTCAAATATGAAACCAAACCTCAAAGCATTTTCAAAGCCTGTAAACCTCTTTTATCGAAGCCTGGAACATTTTCAAAACTGCAACTTAGAAGCATTTCAGCTTCAAACCTTCAAGTATCAAAGCATTTCATTTTTAAAGTTTCAAGTAAGAAAAAGTTTTCAAAATCCAAAACTGCTTCAAAGCTTCAGTTTTCAAATTCCAGTTCAAGCCTTTGCCTTTTAAAATTGTGAGTAAACTTTTAATTTAAAAGTTTAAGTAGGTAAATGATTGTTGTTTGTGGAATTTCTATGATGATGACACCCTGCATGTGTATATATAAGTGCAGAATCTGTATATATGAATGTATTTGTAACAACCCGCATATTTTATGATTGAATATTTAAATATTTTATTTTAATATTTTATCGTTAGTCGGATTTTAGTCCGAAAAGGTACTTTTTGCATACGGTCAAATTAGGACTCCGGACCACTTCCATTGAGTTCAAAACACCGTTTGCGATCTTTTTGAGTATAAACTTTGATATGTTTGGAGTTAGTGGAATTTTGTCACTTATGTTAAGTCGTAAGTCGTGGCTGTTGAGTCGCAAGGGTATTAACACTTTGATGGATTTGGAATTGAATTCTTTGGATTTTATTCACGTCTTCGAATGTGAATTTTTGTGATTTGTCACTTTATCTCACTCGTACGAGAAATCTAATTAAACGGCTTAGTAAAAAAATGGTATGAAACGCTTGCATTTACTTCGCCGGTTAATTCTTGGACTTGTTCGATTGAATCTCTTGTGACAATTTTCGAGGGAGACCTACACAATTTGTTTGTAAATATTTAAGTTAAGCTAGTAGTTATGGGACATGAAGCTAAGCTTATATATTTACTAGCTTACTATAATTGTTACTTCTTGATGATTGTTGATGATCATTTTTGTGGTTTAGACTAGCAAATGTGCGATGTCTCTTTGTCTACGAGGGAGACTAAACCCTATTTCTGTGGAGCTTCGGCTCAATTTGATGGGGTAGCGACCCATGGTCTTCGGGCCGTTTTGTGGAGCTTCGGTTCAAAGTTAATGGTTAGCAACCATGGAATAACGTTCCATTTTGTGATAACGTGTTGGTGAGTTTTCATGCTCCCGTTTTGTGATAGGCCTCCCCTTTTTTGTGATTTCTGGATTTCCATTGATGATTTCTGGAATTTGTGTTTTCACAAATTTTCATTATTTACATTGATAAGCTTTATCAATATTTGTGCATTGGTGAATTTGTGTGTTATTAACTTTTGTGATTGGCATTGATATTATTGTCAATATTTATGGTTTGGTGCATATAAATATAGAGTATGACATTCCTTTTGATCTTTGAGAAGATTCTTGTGATATTGATTAATCTCTTGTTGATTTTCAATGGCATACTTATCACAGTATGGCTTTATGGTTATCATATGTTTATGTCATATCTCTTATTCTGTATCATTTTATCTGATATTTATAGCTAGACTGATCCGTTAATTATTTTCTTATTAAATAATACTCGGGTCAGACCGAGATGTTACAGGTGCTTCTGCTTAACTTCACATCTGGGATTATCCCCCCGACTTTTGGCTAACTACTTAGATTAGTAGTTTTTGTTGTATACATTTGAGATATAGACTCATTTATGTATCCATATTCTTTTGTCTAGCACTTGTAGCTATTCTTTGTGACATTGTGGATCTTGTTTGACCACTACTCTGATGTACACTTTCATGTGTTATATATTCATATCTATTTCCGCCTTTGTGATGTGGATGTCTGTGACTGATTTGTGTTATGTTTATTTCTATATTTGTTTCCGAAGAATATAAATAGCCACTATGTAGTAGCTTTGAGTTTGTATCGGTATGTCGGATTTCCTCCTTAAACCAAACGCATGTTGTACTATCTGACATATCGTTGCTCGCACAAAGCAATTACGCGGATGGTCGCTCCTCAACAGCCTTATTCTCCGCGCTAGTTGACGGCATTACCCCGTAGTGTCCTTGGCTACTGTGGGTATAGAGGTGGGGCATCACAGTATTCATGTGTGCATGTCTAGTTGAATTTATGCCCTTCTTTGTTTTCATATTGCAGAGTTTAAATTTAGTTCAAAATCCATTCTCTCTTCCTCTGATCTTTGATGTGACTTAGTTTTCAAACAATAAATTTTTGCTTAGTCATAGATTAAAACTTAAAAATGAATTTAAGTTAAATATTTGGATATTTATCTGGAAAAAATGGGAAGACAGTGGAATTCTTTAAAATCGTGTTAAAATCAATCATTGCAAATTGCTATTTTAGGATCACAATTTGAATCTACTTAGAAAGTTAGGATTTATAAAACTAAAATTACAATTTTTAATGTGAGTTGCTCAAAATTTATAAAACTAGAATCACATGGGAAATGGTTTTTGACTAGGTTGGGAATAGGATCACCGCGGCATCTCTATTGATGCGAGTTGCTCAAAACTCTGGGGAATGGTGGCATGGAGGGTCGGCAAGCCATAACCGAAGTTGCAGCAGTGTTTGTGGTTAGAGATGAGGGATTAAGGAGTTTTTCTGATGGTAGTTTTGAGTTCCGGTCCATCTGGGTTGCTCGATTTCGATTCGAGGCTCGTGCGAGTGTTTTGGTGGTCGATATTGGTTGCTGCGACGTTGGGTGACGTGCCGGAGGGTGCGTCGATAGTCAGAGTAGCTTCAAGCGATGGTGCATGTGCACGGTAAAGCATTGTGTGTCAGTGGGTTTTGCTGTGGGAGTGCCTCGAAGGCAGGTTCGGGTAATTGGGATAGGTAGCTCGAGTTTGTACTCTAGTAGATTGTGGGTGATAGTGGCCTATAGATTTTAAACTTCAAAATAAATTTAAGTTTTTTGAAAATGGAAGAGGAGGGGAAACTCGGGTTTGACCTGAGTGATCTTTGGGTTCGAACCGAAGCTGTAATTTTAAATAGTTCTAAAAGTTCAAAAGTTTTAAAAACTAGGTTTTTGAAATTTAAAAGTAAATTTAGTTTAAACCTTTTTTATATAAATTACTTTTTATATAATAAATGTTTTCTTTAACGTTTTGATTAAGAAGATTTGGAATTGTTAAATTTAAATTTTATTAAGTAAATCTAAAGGGAATTTATAACTTGAATTAGGAATGAAAATTTTAAAGGTTTATATAAAAGCAAGTTTCTAAATTCAAATTGAAACTAGTTTTTAAAACTATTATTTGATAAATGGTTTAAGTTATTTTAAGGGAGTTATGTTTTGATAACTTTAATTTATCAAGTTAAAATAATTATTTTATTTTAAAACTTAATTAATGATTTAATTAAGTAAAGATAATTGTAAAGATAAATGGTGTAAATATGTTAATGGTAATTAGGGCTTAAATAAGACAATGTTTTATCATAAGGTTAATTAAGGTTTAATGTCTTGATACTAATTAAATTAATTAAAGGAAACTATCTATAATTAATTAATTTAATTAATTATAAAGGGTTGATTAAGAAATTAATTAAGCGTAATTAATTGATTTAATTAATAAACAATTAAGGATTTAAAGGACAATTAATTTGTAATTAAAGATCATTAATCAGATGATTAAAGATTATTAATTAATGATTAGAGATTGATTAATTGAGTAATTAAGTGTAATTAAGAATTAGTTAGTTAAGTAATTAAGATTGATTAATTAATGATTTGAGATTAATTAACTGGTAATTAGTAATTAGTTAATTTGTAATTAAGTATTAATTAACTAGTAATTAAGAAGTGCTAAACTTGTAATTAAGTTTTATTAATTAATAATTAGGTTTTATTAATTAATAATTAAAGGATAATTAATCTGTAATTAAATATTAATTAAGAATTGGTTAAATGGTGATCAAGGATTAAACAAATAGTGACTAAGGATTAATCAAATGGCAATTAAGGATGGGTTAACTGTTAATTAAGGATTGATTAACTGTTAATTAAGGATTGATTAACTGTTAATTAAGGATCAATCAATTGGTGATTAAGGAGTAATTAATTTGTAATTAGGATTATTAATTAATAAATTAAGGGATAATTAATTAGTTAGTCAATAATTATTTAATTAATCATAAGAGTAATTATGGATTAATTAATTTGTATTGTGAGATATTGATTAATAATTAAGGTTTACTAATTAATAGATAAAGGATAATTAATCTGTGATTAGAGATTAATTAATTGATTGATAAGGTAATTAAGGAATGATTAATTAATTAAATGGGATGTAATTAATTAATGGTTGATTAAGCAGAATTTGGTGATTAATTCTTAAGTAATTAATTTAATTCAAGTTATTAAATTAATTATGATATGAATCAATAATGCTTGCTTGTGGATGATTGTTTTTGTAGAATGTCTGAATTTCATGATATCTATAGATGATATGTTGTGATATTATGTGATATGATATTGGATATATCAATGATAAATTTGTGATATTTATCTATGTAAATGCCGTGTGAATTCAAGAATTGAATTAAATAAAATTGTTTAAATTTTAAACAACTTGGCCTTTAAGATACGTTTGGATTTCAATGAGACCATGATCGGGCATCAAATTTGATTATCCTAAAACCAACATCGGTCCAAGTTAAACATAACGGAGATAGTGCTTTTAGGTTCGAGATGGAGTTTCAGAGTGCAAGGGTTGTTGTCGTTAACTCTGAGGGTGATTCCAAAATGAGTGTAATGAGATAATGCCTTCAGTTTCGTTCGAACCCGAAACGAACTTGTATGGATTGAATGCTTTCAGAATTTCGTCAGGTGGACGATGAGCATTCTAATATAGATCTATTCTATAAAGGTAATCGTTGCCTCAAGCCTCATCAACCGAGAATGGCTAAAACATAGGAGGTGCATCAAGGCTAAGTGAGTCGCGCTCAAGTTGGATAAGATCTTCCCCTATCTAGAGTCCTTTTATATTCGACTGTATACGCGGTTGCTAGCTACAACTGCCAACCGTAGGGTTGTCTTATTCGGGACTGTTCAATAAGGGATGGTTCCGGCCTTGTGTTGCCGAGGATCGGGAAAGATCCTCAGTACGTTGATCTAGGCCACGTACTGTGACGGACGGTACCACAGTAGCCCTGCCATTGTATGGAATCCAATCTCCAAGAAGTGTCCTCGGATTTGATTGTATACCTATGAATGCTAGAATTTAATAGATGTGACAATCTCGGATGTTTTCTAGTTTATTTGAAAACCCTAGACCCTATTATAATATTGGTGGATTTCCCATCAACTATTTTGGTTATCGTAAGGTAAAAACTTTTCCGTGTTTATGTGCGGAAAGTCTTATGAGATACCTTTTGTTTTCAAAGGTTTTTCAAAGTTAAGCAACTTTAACCCGTTTACTCACACTAGACCTGTAACGACCCGCAAATCCATACCCCTGAGTCAACACTATTCTCTAACATATCAACTCAAAGATGAACAGAAATACTAACCATTAGGGTTAAAGAAGAAGAGGTAGAAGAAGAAAGTAGAAAACAACATCAAGATCTAACCATCACAGCGGAATAAAATATAATAGATAATCACAGATCTTTACACCAAAAGCAAATACTATATCTGTTTATACATACATCATCAGAGTACGTCATCAGAGTTCAACATTAATAACATACAACAGGATACACAGCGGAATAATAATCAAATACGGAAGTACGTATCACCATCTAGCTCATCTCCTGAGCTCCACAGCATTCTTTCCTGTATTTTATAATACTCGGTCTGACCCGAGCATTACGGTTAAATAACACCCGAGTTAGTCTGGAATACCAGCGTGAGAAAACCACACCCAAATTGATTATTAAATTTTCAAAATCCTTTTGAAAGCAAAAGCATCTCGTAAGACCATGCCACAAATAAACATGTCGGGTTTTTACCTTACGATAGCTAAAACACTTTTTATAAAAATCCTTTGATATTATAGTAGGGTCTATTTACAAAACTTATTAAAATAGCCGAAATTGTTACATGATTAAATTCCAACTACTAGCCACAAAGTAGGTAATACAAACAAAACTCATAAATGGCACGTAGGGAGAATGGATTCCAGCTAATGACTAGGACTGGGGTACCACCTGTCACGGTACCTGGTCTAGATCAACATATCGAGGATTACTCCCAATCCTCTGCAACATAAGGTCGGGACTACCTCTTACTGGATAATTCCGAGTACGATCACCCACGGTTGTGATCAGCAACCGCACCACTAAGCCGAATAAAAGAGACATCTAGACAGGGCTGACCTCACCCTGAAATGGGTGCTACCTACTTAGTCTTGCTGCATAACCCCTGATTTTCAGTCATTCCAGGTTGATGAGGCTTGAGGAAAAGCGTTGCCTTTTAGAACGTTTCACTTAAAATGCCCATCGTCCACCTGACAATGTTCCGAAAGCATTCATCCATACAAGTTTGTCCCGGGTTTGAACGGAACAGAAGGCACTATTCCCACTACATCCATTTTGGAAATATCCTCAGGATTAGTAGCGACTAGCCCTTGCACTTCACTGCTCCATCTTCGACTCCGAATTCATTTTCCTACGGAAACGTACAAACCGGATCGAAGTGGTTTTTGAGAAATTAATCCCGATCCCGGTCTCTTCGAAACGATCAACGCATTTGGAAAATATTGATAGTCGGTTATTTAACTATCAATTAACATTCACAAACATCCATCAAACATAAATAATTCTCCTGAATTGTTTATTAACCTCAAAATACCTTCGCAGGATATAATTCCATTTTCAATCCTTTTGAAAACAGTTTTCAACACACCTTTCTCATGAATTAAAATCTCCAAATATTTATTTCCACTGAAAACAACCAGGCACAAAACTTTAGATTTTTTTAAAATAAATTAAAACTCTTTATTATAAATTATCCTTTAAAACATTTAAATTAAAAATTACTTTAATACTTTATTAATAATATATACTATAGGAATATTTAAAACGTGGCTACTACATAAAATATAAAACTAGATTTTCTCCTTTAAAAACAAATACCAAGTCACTTCTAAATAAATGCTGCTATAATAGACTAAAAGAAAATACTTACTTTAGAATTTAAATGTTTAGAAATAATAAATTTTCTAAAACATACTTTTTAAAACGACATTAAACTTTTAAAAATTTACTTTGAACGTACTGGCTTTCAAGGAAATATACTTCTCTACACATCCTTTAAAAATAAATCACTATTTATTTTTAAACAAATTTTCTCATTCCTTTAATAAATTCCCATCGTGAATTTATTCTTTCAAATATCCACCGATATATTGCTTTACTTTTATAAACACAGTTTATAAACTTCATAGTCACATTCTCCTTTAAATTTCCAATTTCAAGTATTTAAATCAATTTCCAAATTGGTTTCCAATTTATTCCATTTGAAATAAATTCCTTTACTTACTCAATTCATTTCAAAATCCATTAATTATAGACTTTATTATTATTTTTCGTTTTGATTTTACAGATTTTCCAAATTTCTTCTTTGTTCTTTTCAATAATTTGAATCTTAAATTTAAAATAAATGCTTTATTCTTTTTGTGACGCCCCACCTCTATGCTCATGATAACAAAGAGTATTAAAGGAAATATTGTCTGTTATTACGAAGAATAAGGCTGGATAGGAGCGGCCATCCGTAGTTAGGCCTTACGCTAGTATTAGTTATCTCGATAGGAGTGGTATATTTTTTTTTTCCATCACTTATTTATTTACTCCCATCGACATACCCAATTCCAGTATAAAATGAACTACGATGGTTCATAATAGTTTAGGACAATATATATAATAATAACACAGATAAACTAATGCGGAACACAGATAACAAAAGTCTCATATATATATATATATATATATATATATATATATAAAAAAAAAAAACTGATGCCAGTTACAATACATGCGATACAATACATATGATACAATACATATGATACAACTACAACTGTCGACTCTGGAAGTTACATATACAAGTACATTATCGTATATAATATACATGAATACACATCTTTCTATACTATGACAACGACTACTCCAAAAGATATGAAGAGGCTTCATAGCTCAAGCAGCAACCCAAAGTAAGATATCTACAACCTGTAATAACTCGGCCTGATCCGAGTATTAAATTCAAAAGTAAATAATACACGGGTCAGTCTAATTCAAACTTAGTTATTAGTGAACAGAAGCAATAATAATTAAGTAACAAATAAATGAACGTCACAATAAATCTCGTCTATCCGATCCTTAAATAAAGAAATCGGATAACGATAAATATAACATGCAACAGTGTTAGACAACAAATCAACAAAATTCAAATCATAAATGAAGATAAATAAAAGGGTTATCAAATGAAGATAATTTAGAAAACAACAGAATTGCCTAAACGGCAATTAACAACAAGATCTAATTATTAAATAAATAATTAGAAACTTGTAACGACCCAGAATTTGACCACTTTAAAATCTAATATTTAAAGTGATTTTTAAGTATAAATATGTAAGTTTATATGATTCAAATAATATTAGATAGGATTTGAAAAGAGAAATATACAAAAATAGTAACATTTACTTAAATCGACAAAAGTGACAAAATGCTGATTTTAGAAAAGATAGTTTCAATGGTTAAATAAATTATCTTAATTAATTTATGAGTGTTTATATTTTTAAATAGCATTATACAAATTTATTTTTAAATTTGGTTTACATAAATAAATAGTTTAACTAAAACGTCAAAATGTGACCGTAAAACATTTTGTCGAAAAACGACGTTTTGTCGATTAAAAGTTGTCGCAACGTCGTCGCACTTTTATTTTCTTATATAGGAACATATATTCTAATAGTATAAGTATTAATTAATTAACTAATCAAGTTTACTTTTACTAAACAAGGTTAGAAAACTTCTAGAAGTCATTAAGAAAAGTAAGTAAGAATTAACAAAAGTAAGTAAGAAAAGTCAAAAGTAAACATCAAATCAATATCACATCAAAAGCCAACATAATTATTATTTTACTTAGCTTAGTTCTTACATAAAGTAAAGATGTGAAAGGTGATGTTAAGTTTCGAAAAAGTGGAGATTGTTTTAGGTTGAAGTAAGGTTAGTTTGGTAATTTGGTAAGAGGTTATTTTGGTAAATTACCATTTTCTTTCTTTTTCTATAAATATCCACCTCCTTCTTCACTTTCATTCACATTTCCTCTTCTTCTTTTCTCAAGCTTCTTCATCTTCTTCCTCTTCTCTCTAATGTCTTCTATGCCATAGGAAAATATTATAAAGAAATAATGTCAAAATATTTACAAAATTTTCAAAAGAAATCAATGTTTATTTTCTTCAAAACAAACTACTTTTTTCTCTATATTTTACCTCTTCTTCTTTCGGCAATAAGTTCTTCAATACAGAACCAAAATGCAAAATTATTTTTTTTAAATCATATATTTTTTCAGTGACTACAACTTTCATGTTTACCACTTTGTCCAGTTCTTATCATAAATAGGTCAAAATTCCACTTATTTCAAGTGCATTTTCTGGTCCAGTTTTTAAGCCAGAAAATAGGCCGTTTTGTTTTGATCATAACTTGATCATAACAGATCCTAATTTAGAAATTCTTCTTTAAAACCATATGAAATTTCAGTGGCTACAACTTTTACGTTGATCACTTTTTCCAGTTTTGATGTTTGTTATACCTGAAACTCAATTCTTTGAAGTGTATTTTCGGGCTTTATTTTTATGAATCCGAGAATAGCACTTTTATTTTGAACATATCTCCCTCAAAACAACTTGGATTCAAATGATTCTTTTTTTCAAATTCAATAGAAAAGAATTTGCAACAACTTTTCAGCTAATAAGTTTTTCAAAGTGAGTAAGAGAGTCAAAAACAAGAGAGAAGATGGCCTATTTTTCGGATCTAAATCTTGGGAATTCAAGTTCAAAGCTCTACTGCTTCTTCTCTATATTTTCGGCCAAACTCCATCTCAAGCCTCGGCCAAGCTATTAGATGGGAGAGGGTGTTGTTTGCTAGTGTTTAATGGAGTAGGAATTAATTAGTGAAGTGTTCGTTGATTAGAATGTTGGTAGGAAGTTAATCGCTTTGGATTATGGTGAGAAATTCTCATTGCTTTTGAATTTATATTTTGATTATGTTATAAATCATATTTACACCCTTAAGACATATGAATGTTTATACCAAATTGATTGTTAATATGGATGATTTAATAGTTAGTAAATTAAGTGAATTGTGGTAATATATCCCATTATGATATTAATAGTGAATGTTAGATTTGAAATCATATGCATATGATTGGTTGAATGGATGTTATGTTAGTGATAAATATGAATATTGGATATGTTCATTTTGATCAAGTAATCCCTTTATCTAAAAAGACCATATTTTAGTAATATGAGATTTTGTGGAAAAATAAGTCTATTTTCATTTAGAAGTGAAATTAAAGTTAAAATGAAAGAGAATTTGAAATTTGAAGTGAATCGGATTTGAAAACAATAGTTAATTTGAAATTGAAATTAAGATGAATAGTGAAATTGAAATTGAAATCGATTTTGAAAAAAGTGAAGTTTATTTTGAGAATGAATTGAAGTTTGAATTGAAATTAGATTTGAAATCTAAGTTTTAAATGTGTTTAATTTGAGATTAGAATTGAAATTGGAATTTAAAATTTAATATTAAAATAATGTGAATATGATAATATTATAATATGATAATAGTGAAAATATATTTTAAATGCTTTAAAAAGGTGAAAATATTGATTTAAAATGGTTTCTAATGATTTTATAAGTGTTGAAATCCAATTTGAATTGATTATTTCAAATATTGAAAAATAAGTTAAAACTAGACGCGTCGTGCAACGGTAGTTCGCGATTTCGCGCCGAAAAGTTCAAATGAGTGTATAGAGTGGAATATAGTTCGGAATTCTTCGAGATAAGAAAATTTCATACTATTATATCCATATCTTCTAAAAGAAGAAGGAAAATCAAAGTTTCGATAAGTAGATTTTGAATTAAGTCTAAATCAATTTTCAAGAAAAAATCGCGCTAGTGTAGTTTAGTGACCATAACAGGAAAACTGTTTAAATGAATGTTTTTAATTATGGAATAAATTTGATAAATCTATTTAAATGATTTAAAAGAGATTTGGAATGGAAAATATGAATTATCGAATGTTTAAAAGTTGTTTAATTCAAATAAGCTTATACAGCATTTTCCGCGGCACTTTTCTGTTGCGAATTCTATAACTTTTGGAATATGAGTTTAAATATAACGACGTTTCCCAGGATAAATTATGAATGTTTTAAAAAGGATAATTAAGCGTTTTGAAAGATAATTTGGAATATTCATAAGCAATTCCAAAGTAAAGTTGAAAAATCTGAGTATGCAAAAATGACTAGTACATTTGTCCCGCCTGTGAGATCTGGGAAGATAAAATAAGGTGTTTAACTAAGGCTAGGAATGGAGCAACCAGTGCCCTGAACTTATCTGGCCTATGTTTTCTTTTCTTAGGCGAGGGGTGGAACAGATCGAAAGGAAAGCCCGGATGCTCTTAAATTAAAAAAGATTCTGTGTTAAGTTTTCCCAATTAAAGGAGATTGGTATTATCCAAAAGTTAAGTAATCTTCAAAATGAATGATTCCTACGATCCTATTTACTCAAAAATGTTTGTTAAGATTGATATAGGGTTTATCGTAAACAATGTCTTAAATAACATTGTTTTTGACCCGCCTAAAAGTTAAAGGATTTGATTGAAAGTTAAGAAAGGAAATTTGAGATATTTTCCAAAGCAAAAGAATGAATTACTTAGAATTATCCTAAGTTAAAAGAAAGAGATTTCGAAATCATCAAAAAAGAATTTAAGTGAAAAGAGACTTAATAAATCCTATATACTCGTATTCACTTTTATCGATGATTGGATTTCGAAGGAACCGGAGTCGGATTTGGTTAATTCCTATCCGAAAACCACTTCGAACCAATGTATACGTTCGAACGTGAAGACATGTTGAAGACTATGATTATTGAAGACCGTGGATCTTCATAGCATGAGGACTGCATGTTGATTTGCTCAGGGTCGCACCCATTATAGATTTATATATAGCAGTGGTCTTCTCGTGATGGAGATTTTGCGGATTGCAAGGGCTTCTCGTCTAATAATGGCCGAGGAAAGTGCCTTCGGTTTGTCCTATTCCTGGACAACTTGTATGGATGTTTGTTTGACATTGCATTTCTAACGATTACGTACATTGGTTTATACAAACGTACATCAGTGGTGGCGGAGAAGGCAACTTATCTTAGCTTAACACCCTCCTTGAGACATTCGAGCTCGAGGGTTGTATTTTTGTGGAAGGAAATTAGTAGTTAAACGGAAATGGCAATGTGGCATTCAAAGATGTGATATGTGCTATGTGAAAAGGTAACCGTTTGCCTCAAGCCTCATCAAACCGGAAATGACCGAAACATGATTAGATGCAGCAGGGCTAAGTGGGTCATTCCCAAGTAGGGTATGATCATCCCCTTCTAGATATATTTCTTCCCATTATGATGTTCGGGATGTTAATTTATGTGGTGTATGGAAAACGAGCGCTCGGTTAAAGGTCGGTAACGACCGAGGGATGACATATTCGGTACTATCTAGTTAAAGAGGCAGGTCGGTCTTGTGTTGGTAGAGGGCAGATGTTCTGTGCCTCGGGACATCCATCTAGAGGTGTACCCATTTCGGAAGGTAGATCCTGCGCCTGGTCATTTGTATGGAAACTCATTCTCCAATAAGAACCTATGGACTTGATTGTAAACCTATTATGCTGGAATTTAATCAATGTAACAATTTCGGCTAAGATTAATAAGTTTATTTGCAAATGTTTTCAAGAATGTCATTAGAAATAATATCAAAGGTTTTGATATAAAAGTGTTTTAGTTATCATAAGGTAAAAACCTGTCTGTGTTTATGTGTGGGCGTGGTCTTAAGAGATACTCTTTATTTTCAGAGGATCTTTATAGAAAGGCTGATATATGACACTGTCATTTATTGTTGAGTTTTTCTCACGCTGGTTTATCAAGCCTGATCCGGGTATTTTCAATACTCGGGTCAGATTCGAGTAGTTTCAGGTTTAGTCGAAGACAATTGGAGTTTCCAAAGGAGAGATGGAGATATTCATCAACGTATGGACATATTCCTTTATCGCCTTTGCTTAGTGTATTTCGTTGGATGTTTATCAGCATTTGTAAGGGCAGTATTATAACTGTCCAAGCTGAATTTAGGTTAGACTCTGATATATGTATTTAAAAAATTTCCGCTGTAAAGACTATTATTGAAATAATATATGTTATTCCATTCGAGTGAGATTCTGTTCTGTCTACTTTTCTTTATCACCCTTAAAGATCCGTCTTTTCGTGCAATTTGAGTTAGACATATGTGGTTTATTTTCGATTCAAAAGGTACGGGAAAATGGGCCTTTACAAAACTCATAATCTAATTATCAAAAAGATAATTAGATATCAACAAAATCATTAAATTAAACCAAATAAAAATATGATTCAAAATATTGAATTAGACACATGAAACAATTCAAACTATTGAAATATCAATTAAAACGTCGATTCGGGTAGGGTTGCAGTACACGCACGCGTGTACTGCCTCGCCACTACGTCATATGGAATACGCAAAAGATCAGTAAATCAAAACAAAATAGAATATCAATAAAAGCCATACCGTGTACACAAAAGATCAACGAACCAAAATCAATGAAGATTCAAATATCAATGCCACGGACTCGATGGTCAAAGCAGACAGACACAAGTGACGAACCAACAATGCAATATTGATCAGTCAAGATACAACGCAGCAGTATGGAAGTGAAGACTTCAAGTGCAAAACAACAACAATGATCAGACTCAATGCATGCACGAGCACTTATTACAAAACTGCAAACACATGCAAATACAGTATGAATAAGACCAAGCCGAGCACATGTATCAAAACCAGGTGCAAGTAATGCATTCATTTAATACACATGAAAGGGAATTATAGTTTGGCATTGAACCAATATGCATGCAATGTATTTCAAGTGCAAATAATACATGCACTGGATTCTCGGGTGAAAACAATTCATGTAACTGATTTCAAGGTGCAAATAATGCACGCACTAATAAAAGCTTGGACCTGGACTTTAACTTTGCAATACAATTCTTCGTATTATTATTATTTATATTTTTTTCTTTTCACGCATGTACCGGGTACACAAATTATGACCAACCTGGACAAATTTCCCATCGCACTGCACTTGCACGCATATATTCGCCACTATGGTCAGGACAACAGTTCAAGGCGACAATACCACTACATGAAACTGAAGATTGAAAACTTAAATGAAGATGCACATGAACATGAAGGCAACAAGAAGTGATGCAATATCACACAATACAGTGAGCTCGAGCACAATACTCATGGACACGCGAATCCAGACTGACAACATAATGCACAAAACAAAACTCGACTAAGAACAAATAGTGACATGATCAGAATTGCAAAAATAGTGGTCGAAGCAAAGCCATGACAAGCCTGAGTTTACCTAAAGCCTGAACGAACAAAGACCAAACTCACAACCAGATTCAAAACCGAGAAACCACATCCAGACCTCAAGTATGCTCAAGTCAAAATGCAACAAAGTCGAACAATATTAAAGTTAAAGCCGATGCCAACCTAAAAATACAACTCAAATCAAACTGTGATGAACCGGTCAAGTACAGTTCGAATACTACCACCAATAAGGAATCGAATTACAAACTGCAAATAAGCATCAACTAAAATGTTTGGTCAGTCAAGGTAACCTTGAACAAAGAATTTTAGGTAGCAATCTCAATCAAACTCGAAACTATGGTCATACCGAAGCCAACTAAAAACACGAATAGTACCCAGTCGAGTTCAAATGTCAAAAACAAGATATAGTTCAAAATCAAGTCAGATGATAAACAAATTGAAGCAGAAATAAGATTCACGTTAATACCGATGCCAACAGAAAAATACTCAAAATCATTTGCAGTTCAAATCACACTGTACTCTAGCTACAGAAATCAATTAACAATTCAAAGCCGTGGATAATAGAAATCGAACCAAGGCAAATAAAAATCATCAACATCGAAACAAAGTTGAACAATATAAACACAATACTAAGCAGGAATTAGATGTGAGTGATGTGAGTGTCACTCACCTGTTCGAGGGCACAGATCCAAACAGTCGAATATCTGAAGTTGGCAACCACGAAATCGATCAAAGCGGCGGTCAAACGAGGAAGACGAGCGAGCTGAAGAAATCGAAATCCTAATTTGCCAAGATGAAGAACACGACCGCCATTTCTTTTTTTTCGATTGTTTAGAGTTGCGAATGAAAATAATGAAGGAGGAACCGGGTATTAACTCGAAAACTTTTCACAGCACCAAACAAAAGAAATATGGGCCAAGATTATTTTAAAGCCCGTTTAACCCTTTAACAACTTTTATAAAAGAATTTCAACCCGATTTTAAAAACTCCAAACTGCAATTAACAATCAATATTAATCGTCTAATGACGATAATAAAATGATTGCGAAATCTCGGGTTGTTACATAAATAATAGCACTGAAGTTTAAAATTCATTATCTTCCTGTTTATTCAAATTTTCCTTTTCATATACGGAATTTATTTATTAGAATTTTAAAACCACTATTATTCTTATCCAGTTCATTCTTAATTTTTTTTAATTCTATATAATTATTTCCTTAAAAATTCATTCTTTTATTTTCTTTTCAAAAAAATCCAATTCTATATATTGAGATAACTCGTCGTACCAAAATATTAAAGCAAACTATAGCATTCAATATTCCAATTATCAATATAATTCATCATAGAATATCAAACAACCATAACAGAGAATATTAAATAGTCTAAATAAATGTTGAGAAATCCAGTTGGATCCCTCCAACCTGCTTCCCTGCATCCACAGATGTTAGCACATATAAAGTACCAATTCCACTTCGAGGTGGAATATCGCGGTATATGAGATTTAAATAAATATCATCCGCTATTATGTGGCGCATAGGGTCTCATCCGCTATATAATGCGGGAAATCAATCATTCCAAGATATATTATATACTACTATATATAATATTGCACATCAAAACAATTCAATCATTCAATCAATTATTTAAATTTAACTATTTAAATCTAAACAACCCAAATGAGTGAGATTAACTCACCTTTGCTTTCTGTTTTGCAACCTAATCCAAACCAGCTATTTCCTTTACAGATTTTGACCTAGAATAAACAATTCATGATTTATTAACATTTTGAGCTAATGGAACAATTAATTTCCATTTAATATATTAAATTAATTATTTAATTTTTAAACTAATTTTCCTAATTTCCTACCAAATTATCATACTGCTTTTCCCAGTAACAATTCAAAGTCATTTATTAAAATGAATTAACTCTCTAATTATTGAGAATTAAATATCGCATTTGAGTTAACGATTTTATTAATATTTGAACTAGATGAACAATTAATTTCCCATTTTAAGTAGATCGAACTAACTTATTATTAAATTTCCTTTTAATAATTATTTCTTTCAGCAACTAAAACAATTAAATAAATTTTATTAAACAAGCTATCTTGATCATATATTATTAAAATAAACCGGTGAATGAAATTAGGCATATATGTATATTTTTATTCATTTACCATTTTCTTCACTTACTGGATACACACGTATACATATAAAACTCAGTAATTAATTTATATATTTTATATAAATTTGAAAAGAATTCATAACCAAATCGAGACCGTAGTCGCCGCGTCAGTGCCCTAGCCGCCACCCTAGTATCAGCGCACACGAACTACACTCCATCGCCATGCTGCACCTTCATCCAACCCAGTTCGATCGGCGCATCGACGCCATATCGCATGCACGGGCGTAACATATGCTGCCGTGAATCCTTATCGAGCTCGACCACCTTGCGAAACCACCATCCCGCTCGAATCGAGTTCGAGCGTCGTGCATTTATCGCGATGTCATTGCTACACGAGTAGCTTGCGATCGAAGTAGGATTCGGCTATAAGAATCGAAGTTGATTTGAAGGATGATGAACTAAAAGACTTTGATTTCGAATTGGAATGTAAAGGAACGAGCAGCCATTATCTTTTTTTCTCATCTAAAAGAAGATAAGGATGGAACGAATTTAGGTTGAGAGGAGTGGCGTATAAGAGAAGGTTTGACTATTTATAAATTCAATCAGATTATCCTAGGCATTTACAGATTGTACGACCGAAAGGTAACTCCAAACACTGCGAAAATTGAAATCCGATAATAATATAATATTATGGATCCAACAGAACTGTTTCGTTGAAATCCGAGACTGCCTCGCAAGGCTATTTTTAAATTCAATTTAAACGATATAAATTCAAAACTACACAAAACACTTTCAAATTCAATTTGAACACTTTTACTATCTTCAGTATTATCAATATAAATTTTACAAGCCTTCAAATTATTTTTAACAAGCTTAAAACAGGAGATTCAATAATTTACCCTACTTCAAATTAGTTAATTCAATAATTTAATTATCTAATAAATAGTGATATTTGAATTCAGGTTAAAAATTAACTTCTAAATATTCAAAATCAATTAAATATCCCAATTTAAATTGTCCAAAATTCTGGGTCGTTACATTTCTCCCCCCTAAAAGAATTTCGTCCCCGAAATTACTGGTTAAGAAAAATGATCTAATACCCATTTACTATTTCGCAAAACCCAACAGTTTTTAACAACAACCAACCAAACAATCTTTATTAAATACACACTAATCTTACTAGCTTTCCAAACTTTTCCATAGTTCCTAACGACGTTATTTACTTCATTTATTCAAATTTAAATTATCAAAACTTTCTCAAAAAAAAATTTAACTCTCTAAATTTCCGAAAAATTTCGCCAGCGTCTCCTTTGCGCGAATAGATCGGTACAACTACAAAATGCCTCTACGAGCTCCCAAATTCCAAAAGAAAACAAAAGGCCAAGTGGCTTGATCAAAATTCTAATCAAATTTCATACTGAAATTTAAACACGTGCCTTTTTTTCCAAGCAATTCTAATTTATCTTCTGAAATCAAAACCAATTTTCCTTTCCCTTTATAATACCTGCATATCCTATTTAGCAATAATATCCAATCATAGCATTCAAAAACATTTTATTAAATCTTCACTACAATGCTTATTCAATATATTTTGCCGACACCCATATTACTTAAGAATCTTACCATATCTTCTTAAGTTCAGTATAAGTATGTTATACGCTTCTTATATTTATTTTCACTTCACCACTTAGTTTATATCTATTTTTATTCAAATTGATTCTTCCATCTCCATATGAATTCAATTTATCTTCAACTCTGAATTTATCTTCGATTTATAACTGATTCATATCATTATTTTAAATTAGTTTCATCCATACTATTTATTTCAATTTCCAATTTGAAATCGTCTTGTACGAAAAAAAATTCCCAAAAATTTTCCAACTCCCAAAATTTTCGAAAATATTTGGCAGAGTCTCCTTTGTACGGAGGAGCTTTTGCAATTTGACAAAAGATATAAATATATATACATCGACCCACCCGGTCGGAAAAATAAAAACAGTTCATATTTCCTATTTTTATTGCGTAGGCGTACCTTTATTTAGCATTTTTAAGCAAGCGGCTTATTTATTTACCAGTTAGCATGCCCAAAATCCAGCCAAACGGCTTTCCGGTATCTGGACTTACTCAATTCAAACATGTAAGTGCCATATATATGAAGTTTAACAAAATTTCACTTATTTAATATAGCTAACACATAAACTTCACATACAATGCATGTTATATAATTTCCATAAGCACATACAAGGTTCTGACACTTATTACAATTGCTTACAACCAATTCTCAAACCATTTCACTCAGTTTCAGTGATTTACAACTTACTCGCTTATATTAAATTTATTCTAAGAAAAAAAAACTCATGTTCATTCCAATTGATTTCAAAATTATCCTATTTTACTTCTAATAACTCATAGGATTTTATCTAATCTCGTTTACATCGAACGACCCATTCTCTTATGCAACTCGACAATATTCATGTGAATAAATAATTACTTAAGCTTATAACCACTTTAAATTGATTCCAGATCAATTTATATTTAATTCCTTCTATTTTACTTCATTTACAACCATTTTATTTAGCTCGACACATTCTATTTCAATTTTATCCCTTTTCAATTTTATTCATGATCCATTCATTTATGTTTTATTCCATATTTGCCTTCATTTCATTTGAGACCATTTTATTAAACTTGAACCATTCCATGCTCATATTTTAAATTTACCCAAGCTTTTATTTAATGAACTTTTACCTTTTCTCGAAGTCAGGCTTCCACTAATTTTAAACTTAAATTAATTTACTTCAAATTTCATACATAAGCTCATTCTCAGTTTGCAAATAAATTTCCCCTTTCAATTTAACTTGATTATATTTCAATCAAATCTCATTTCAATCTACAAATTTATTTGATTAGTTATTATAAATTTTAAATTTTCAGATTCAATTTATTCTCAAATCATTTAATTAATTACAAGGCCCTTTTCAATTTATTCCCAAATTCATCTAGGTTTTATTTACAACTAAAACCATCCCTTCTTTAATCCAATTCTTTTTATCTGGCAACATTTTCAATTATATTTACCTCCCTAACGATTTAAGTCGAATTTGATTTATAACTCGAGTTTTATTTCCAAACTTCATTATTAGCTTACAATTCAGCTTCTATTTAACTACATTAGGTTCCATTTACATATTTCGTTAACTAATTTATTATCTAAGTTCTCCCCCTATTTATAATTCAATACTTGATTTTTAATCTGAAAAATCGCTTTATTTAATTTTATGAAGTTCAATTTATTTTATAATTCAACTTTGGATTTTTGTTTCATTTTCCAAAACATCAAACAATATTTATTTTGGGTTTTCTATTCCATTTTTTCAATTTTATAAGTCACAACTTATTATTTTACACATTTCCATTCATTCTAGGCTTGAATATATTCATCTTTTATTTTTAACTCAAGATTTACGTTTATTTCTAACGCAAGCATATTTTTATTCCATGGACTTTTAATTCTTTTATAAGTTATTCTAATTCATTTATTCCAACTTATTTCTTATCCAACTTACTTCCATTTATTCAAGTATGAATCTTATTCCATTCAATAACTCAACTGAATTTTTACTCCAATTCAATTCTATTTTAACTCAGATTTATTTAATTCGATTCGATTCAATTTTCTTCATCAATCCAAGTTAATTTCATTTTTAAATTTTCACTTTAAATTTTAATTCCAACATTCAAAGCTCATATTTTCTTCCTGATTTAAAAATCATCTCAATTTATAAGCTTATAACCTATCTCATCAGGATTTTTAAACACCCGGCTTTTGGTTTCAACAATTTCAAATCTCCAACATCTCAAAATCGTACTTCTCAAAAATTTTAAACCAATTCTGGTTTTTATTCCCAAAAATTTCCTTTGAAATTTCAGAAACAACTGGTTCTTCGTTCTTCTGAACATATCAATTTGGCAGCAATCTGTCACTTAGAAAATCGAAAATGAACATCGATGATGTTGTAGTCATCACCGAAGTAATTTTCCAGCGACTGACGTGAGCTCAATGCTATATACCTTTCCAAAATTTTATTTGAAACAAATTTTATTTCAGAAATATTCTTAAAATAATAATGCTATTGTTTGTCTTCAAAACACTTCCAAAATCTCCGGGATTTTAAATTTTCAAATTTTGGCTTAAATTAAATTTTAGCTATAATTCATTTGCATAGTTTATGCTCATACAACTCATTTAATTATATTTCATTTTATAAATCACATTTATAATTCACATTTATAAATTTCATTTTATAATTGAATTTATTTCCTTAACATTTGGTTATATTTTCAATTTCTAGTTAAATCTCCTCACAACAATGATAATAATTAATATTATCATTCCTAATATCCAAGCAACCATATATTAGCTTAAATAGTTTTTATATCAGAATATATTTTGGGTAAAATTATTTCATTCACCCACCTTTAAAACAATACCGTGTCAATTTATCGCGTCAGGTGTTTATAAACTCTTCTCGAATAGCGGCCAACCTACTCGATTGGAATTCATATTCCACTCAACCAATAAGTCAACACGATATCAAAGCAATTTATATTCACTAACTAATACGCGCTCATATCTATTAATGCGCTCAAACTCATTCTAGAGTACTACGGACTCTATTTCTAATGAGTAATTCCCACCAAAGCCAAGGTTATCACCAACCTAAGCTCTGATACCAAATGTAACGACCAGCAAATCTTTACCCTTGAGTCAACACTATTCTCCAACATATCAACTCAAAGATGAACAGAAACACGAATCATTAGGGTTAAAGAAGAAAAGGTAGAAGAAGAAAGTAGAAAACCACATCAGGATATAACCATCGTAGCGGAATAAAATATAATAGATAATCACAGATCTTTACACCAAAAACAAATACTATATCTGTTTATACATACATCATCAGAGTACATCATCAAAGTTCAACATCAATAATATACAACTGGATACACAGCGGAATAATAATCAAATACGGAAGTACGTATCGCCATCCAGCTCGTCTCCTAAGCTCCACAGCATTCTTTCCTGTATTCTATAATACTCGGTCTGATCCGAGAATTATAGTTAAATAACACCCAAGTCAGTCTAGAATACCAGCGTGAGAAAACCACACCCAAATTGATTATTAAAGTTTCAAAATCCTTTTGAAAGCAAAAGCATCTCGTAAGACCACGCCACAAATAAACATGTCGGGTTTTTACCTTACGATTAGCTAAAACACTTTTTATAAAAATTATTTGATATTATAGTAGGGTTTATTACAAATACTTATTAAAATAGCCAAAATTGTAACATGATTAAATTCCAGCTACTTGCCACAAAGTGGGTAATACAAACAAAACTCGTAGAAGGCACGTAGGGATAATGGATTCCAACTAATGACTAGGCATAGGGGTACCACCTGTCAAGGTACCTGGTCTAGATCAGCATACCGAGGATAACTCCCAATCTCCTGCAACACAAGGCTGGGACTACCCCTTACTGGATAATCTCGAGTAAGATCACCCCACGGTTGTGATCAGCAACCGCACCACAAAGCCGAATAAAAGGGACATCTAGACAGGGATGACCTCACCCTGAAATGGGTGCTACCCACCTAGCCTTACTACATAACCCCTGATTTTCAATCATTCCTGGTTGATGAGGCTTGAGTCTAAGCACTACCATTTAGAACGTTTCACTTAGAATGCTCATCATCCACTTGACGGTGTTCCGAGAGTATTCATCTAAACAAGTCCGTCCCGGATTCGAACGGAACCGAAGGCACTATTCCTACTACATCCATTTTGAAAATATCCTCAGGATTAGTAGCGACTAGCCCTTGCACTTCACTACTCCATCTTCGACTCCAAACTCGTTTTCCCACGGAAACGCACAAACCGGATCGAAGTGATTTTCGAGAAATTAATCCCGATCGCGGTCTCTTCGAAAAGATCAGCGCATTTGGCCAATATTGATAGTCGATTATTTAACTATCAAGTAACATTCACAAACATCCATCAAACATAAATAATTCTCCTGAATTGTTTATTAACCTCAAAATACCTTCGCAAGATATATTTCCATTTTCAATCCTTTTGAAAACAGTTTTCAACACACCTTTCTCATAAATTAGAATCTCCAAATATTTATTTCCACTGAAAACAACCAGGCACAAAACTTTAGATTTTTTTTTTAAATAATTTAAAACTCTTTATTATAAATTATCCTTTAAAACATTTAAATTAAATTACTTTAATACTTTATTAATAATATATACTATAGGAATATTTAAAACGAGGCTACTATATAAAATATAAAACTAGATTTTCTCTTTTAAAAACAAATACCAAGTCTCTTTTAAATAATTACTGCTATAATAGACTAAAAGAAAATACTTACTTTAGAATTTAAATGTTTAGAAATAATAAATTTTCTAAAACATACTTTTTAAAACGACATTAAACTTTTAAAAATTTACTTTGAAACGTACTTGGCTATTCAGGGAAATATACTTCTCTGCACATCCTTTAAAAATAAATCACTATTTATTTTTAAACAAATTTTCTCATTCCTTTAATAAATTCCCACCGTGAATTTATTCTTTCAAATATCCACCGGCATATTGCTTTACTTTTATAAACACAGTTTATAAACTTCACAATCGCATTCTCCTTTAAATTTCCAATTTCAAGTATTTAAATCAATTTCCAAATTGATTTCCAATTTAATCATTTGAAATAAATTCCTTTACTTACTCAATTCATTTCGAATCCATTAATTATAGACTTTATTATTATTTTTCGTTTTGATTTTAAATCTTTTAACTGAAACACACCAATTTGAGATTTTCCGAATTTCTTCTTTATTCTTTTCAATAATTTAAATCTTAAATTTAAAATAAATGCTTTATTCTTTTGAATAATAACACTAAAGTTTAAAATTCATTATCTTCCTGTTTATTCAAAATTTCCTTTTCATATACGGAATTTATTTATTACAATTTGAAAACCACTATTATTCTTATCCAGTTCATTCTTAATTTATTTAAATTCTCTATAATTATTTTCTTTAAAATTCATTCTTTTATTTTCTTTTCAAAAAAATCCATTTCTATATATTTAGATAACCCAGCGTACCGAAATATTCAAGCAAACTATAACATTCAATATTCCAATTATCAATATAATTCATCATAGAATATCAAATAATCATAATAGAGAATATTAAATAATCTAAATAAATGTTGAGGAATCCAAATAGATCCCTCCAACCTGTTTCCCTGCATCCACGGATGTTAGCACAATATAAAATACCAATTCCACTTCGAGGTGGAATATCATGGTATATGGGATTTAAATATAATATCATCCGATATTATGCAGCGCATAGGGTCTCATCCGCTATATAATGCGGGAAATCAATCATTCCAAGATATATTATGTACTACTATATATAATATTGCACATCAAAACAATTCAATCATTCAATCAATTATTTAAATTTAGCTATTTAAATCTAAACAACCCAGATGAGTGAGATCAACTCACCTTTGCTTTCTGTTTTGCAACCCAATCCAAACCAGCTATTTCCTTTACAGATTTTGACCTACCATAAACAATTCACGATTTATTAACATTTTGAGCTAATGGAACAATTAATTTCCATTTAATATATTAAATTAATTATTTAATTTTTAAACTAATTTTCCTAATTTCCTACCAAATTATCATACTGCTTTTCCCAGTAATAATTCAAATTCATTTATTAAAATAAATTAACTCTCTAATTATTGAGAATTAAATATTGCATTTGAGTTAACGATTTTATCAATATTTGAACTAGATGAACAATTAATTTCTCATTTTAAGTAGATCGAACTAACTTATTATTAAATTTCCTTTTAATAATTATTTCTTTCAGCAACTAAAACAATTAAATAAATTTTATTAAACAAGCTATATTGATCATATATTATTAAAATAAACTGGTGAATGAAATTAGGCATGTATGTATATTTTTATTCATTTACCATTTTCTTCACTTACTGGATGCACACGTATACATATAAAACTCAGTAATCAATTTACACATTTTATATAAATTCGAAAAGAAGTCGTACCCAAATCGAGATAGTAGTCGCTGCATCAGTGCCCTAGCCGCCAAAGCCAGTCCCCCAGTCTCACGCGCACACGAACTACACTCCATCGCCATGCCGCACCTTCATCCATCTAAAGTTTGATCGGTGCATCGATGCCAGATCGCATGCACGCGCGCGACATATGCTGCCATGAATCCTTATCGAGCTCGATCGCCTTGCGAAACACCCATCCCACTCGAATCCAGTTCGAGCGTCGTGCCTTTATCACGATGTCGATGCTGAAAGTGCGGTGTGTATACAATTATATGTGCTAATATAGTATACACGGATCGTTTAATATGGATTACAATACAAATGCAGAAATAGATGATAATAGCATTGTAAATAAAAAATAGAAAAATCACACCAGAGATTTTTATACTGGTTCGGAGCACCGTCCTACGTCCAGTCCCAGACTACTATCTGGATTTTCACTAATTACAACCTCGCTTCACCCGGAGGAACAGGTTTACAATTACCCGAACAGCCGAACGGGATTTCACGCCTCTACAACACTGAGGGCTTCAACACTTGCCTCTTACAATACTGAGGACTTCAACACTTGCCTCTTACAATACTGAGGACTTCAACAAAAAACAATTACAATTGTTGTTGACAACTTGTGCTCTTGTAAACACGGATTTGTCACTTGTAGTACACTCTTCCTATAATCTTATCCTCAAATTGTGAATGATGTTTGTGAAGATTATGGAATTTATATTGCTTATTGAATCAAAATATATGAGATAGTGTCAATGATTCAATAAGGAATGAAAGTAGTTTAGAGCTTTTTGAATGCAAGTGAATTCAAAGAATAGATAGAGAGCATATATAATCTTAATAAAACTTATTGTTTTAATCAATGATATTGATGTGTATTTATAGAGAGAAAATAGTTATAACCCTTGGTGAAAAGTTGCAGTCAAAAGTTATGATCATTAATGAAGAAGAAGAGACGCAACCATTGAAGAAAGATGTGTCTTTTGGAAGAAGTTGCTCTCTGTTTAAAAACGGTCGACAGGTCAAAAACTAACCTGTAGACAGGTTTTTTAAAAATATAGTCGTTATGTACATGTGTGCACGTTTATTGTGCACATTCAACAGGAACGGTCGACCGTTCATTTTTGGACCGGTCGACCGGTCTCTGTTAAGTTGCACAATAAAGTGCACAACCTATATAAATGTGTATATATATATATTATATTTTGTGCATGATTATTTGAGGATAGATTTTGACAATTTTATTACTATTATAACATCAAATAATCAACGTATAATCTAGAGTACCATATGTACGTCTTGATTTGTCGATCGCTTTAATATTGTTGTCAGCAATCAAAATTTTCATAGAAGCTGTGACTCAACATTCTCCCCCTTTTTGATTGATGACAATATAAAAACTTAAGTATAGGATCTCCCCCTGAATATGTGATTTCTTGCAGACAATTATTAGCTTCTTTCATCCTGCAAACAATTATTAGCACCTTTCTCCCCCTTTGTCATCGACAAAAAGGAGTAAACAATAGAAAATATAAACCAAAGAGAACAATGCATACATTCAAACACAGGATGTTTTGATGAAGTACAATGCAAGTCATAGTCTACTACGAATAAAAAGATGGACACTATTTAGTACAAGTGCCATATATGTTTTTAAAGAAATGAAAAGAAAAACAAACTAACTTCATTCCGACTGAATCTCTTCCTCATCATCATCATCATCATCATCATCGTCGTCATCGTCATCGTCATCATTATCGTCATTGTCCCCACGACCTTGTCCGCTTGTACCACCGGATTCCTCGGATGTCGACCAAGTAAAAGTTGGAGGAGCCGGACGTTTTCCGGGGTCTTGATGTTGGGTCGAGACGGATGTGCTACATGATATAGCATCCCATATAGCGCCGAAGAATGACTTTACCTTATTGAATCGTCTATCAATTTTCGAATCCATTCGTTTTAGTCTTGATTCAAGTAAAAATTGATTCCGAGCGATGGTTTAAAGAGATTCTCTTGTAGATGATTTAGATTTCAATAATCTAACATCTTCAGAACGACGACGAGATGGTGGAGCTTGTTGTTCTTGAGTATCGCGTTGTTGCCATTGTTCGAATGGCATAATATGAACATATGGAGGAGGAAGCTTCATCCGTTTGATAGTAGTGGAGTCAATACACTTTGGTGTAGAATATGCCGAATCCGGGGGTGTGACTCCACATGCAAGCAACATACGCATAATATACTCGTTATAGAAGAAATGTGGACGAGTAGAATTATTTACCTTAAGAATTTCATCGAAAATCATGTGAACCCAATTTATTTCGATATCATCGTAGATAGCATAAAGAGCCTTGAAATTCTCTTTGTAAACGGCATCATAGTTTCCTAATCGAGGAAATAGAGAGTGCATTAGGACATGGTGTAACAACCTTGCAGTCGGTCGTAGCCCAATCGATTTGGTGCCGTTACTATCATCTTCTATAAATTTATGACTCGTACTATTCCGGGTGAAAACTTCACAAAATGTCGATGAAAACTCTTCACCCCTATTCGGTATTCCCAAAATAGAAGCAATTCTATCATAAGTGAGATAGATTCGTTTGCCACATACTACTGACCAAATAACTCCATTTGGATTTTCCGGAGTATATTCCTCTAAATTCATATTCGCATAAAATAGCTTAATCATCAAATGATTAATTTGTACGCTATTTACAGAAAAATCAATAAGAGGAGAGATACGAGATCTATTTGCTAATCTTTGAATACCGTATGCAGTGAAATCGTCGAAATTGATGAATGAGCCTGGATGGAATTTGTAATTTGTCATTTGATTCCATCTAGTTACTGCAACCGGAGATTCTAGCCATTTTCTAGCAGAGAGAGTAAGAGAAGAAGTTTCTGATGTTGCTCTTTTCTTTGATTTTTTCTGAGGAGGAGCCATTGAAGAGAATTTGAGAGTTTGTGAAGCTTGAGAATATGAACTAGGGTTTGGAAATGGGAAAATTTTCAGTGGAGAGTAGAAAGTAAAGAGGGTTGGTGGCAAAAATATATACGTGAAGTATAAAAAAAAAAGTAATAACTGCCGACCGGTCGACCGCCTGCGTATTGCCGGTCGACCGTTTTCAACCAGAGAGCAAAACGGTCGACCGGTCATATTTTAGGCTGTCGACCGGTTTGGCTCTGTGTGCAAAAATGCAGAATTTTGCAAAAATTTTGAAAACGAGTCGACTGAATATATTATATATTATGTTATTATTGCAAAAATATACTGTATTACAAGAATTATATATGAAAGCAAAATAATATACATTATGGAATTCTAATGAGAAGGTGAGTTGTTATTAGAATTCTTGTCGTTTTCAATGCGTTTAGCCCACGGACTCCACTTATATCGAGCTCCTTCATTCTCGTTATAGTTTTTATCCCAAGAGTTTGGAGTTGTTGAAGTCGATGGTCTTGACGGCATTGGTTCATGAACATCGTGTTTGTTTGAACCGCAGAAGAATGAAGCCATTCGTTCTAAAGCGGATAAACGAGTTGAAGTACGTTGTTGTTCATGGTATAGTAGGTTTTGACCATAATGTAGTTGTCGTTGAAGATCAATTTGATGCTTTTGGTAGTGATGAATTTCATCGATTTGAGCCTTCGTGCGCGGAGAGCAGAATAGTGCTTTCTTTGCACGCTTGGATGTTGGAGTATGGCCAGGTGTGCGAAAACAATGGTGAGGACATTCCGGCCTTTGTTTCGGTGTAATCGGAGAATATTGTTCCTCCGACTCCGAGCTAGTGATAGAAATATGAGATTCCTCTGCGCATTTGTCGCAAATGTGTGCCATGGTAGCTTGTTTAAGGTGATTTATAATTTTCAGCAAGAAGGTGAATGAATGAAAGTGTATTTTTCAAACGTTTATATAGAAAAAAGTTTGCCAATGAACTTGAGGATAGGATTTGTTAGAGATAATTAGCCGTAAACAAAAACAATGATGGATAAAAAAAAGTTATAAAAATAGGTATAGTTTGTTATAGGCTGAAATTTAAGAATTATTTGAAAAATATATAGCCTAAGTTTGAAGGTTACTTATTCTATTCTAGATCTTTCCGAGATACTAAGCCAAGCTCTCTTCGTAGTTTAATAAAACTAGATTCAAGTAATGGTTTAGTGAAAATATCGGCTATTTGATTGTCAGTGTGAACATATTCAAGATGTATATTACCTTTTTCAATATTATCTCTAAGGAAATGATGACGGATATCAATATGTTTGGTTCTAGAATGATTTACTGGATTTTTAGAGAGATTTATTGCACTCGTGTTATCACAGTATATAATAGAATTTGATAAATGTATATCGAAATCTTGAAGTGTTTGTTGCATATATAGTACTTGAGTACAAGCGAGAGTCGCTGATATATATTCAGCTTCACATGTTGATAGTGAAACACAATTCTGTTTCTTACTAAACCAAGAGACAAGCGATTTTCCAAGCTGGTCTTTCGTATTTAAAATAAAGCACTTAGAACCAAAAACTTTGAAGTATGAGATTTTGGGCTTTCTTTTGTTAAACAATTCATAAGGAGTATTCTTGGTAAGAGGTCTTATGGACACACGATTTAAAACATAACAGGCAGTTGCAACAGCTTCTGCCCAGAAGTGTTTTGGTAAGGTGGTTCCATTTAATAATGTTCTTGCACATTCTTGTAAAGTTCGGTTCTTTCGTTCTACTACTCCGTTCTGTTGTGGAGTTCTGGGAAACGAAAAATTATGATATATACCTTTCTTTGTACAAAAATGTTCAAATTCATTATTTTCAAACTCTCCGCCATGATCACTTCTTATATTTTTAACTTTAATCCCTTTTGATTTTTGAATTCTTTTGACGAAAGATTTGAAATGATCGAAAGTATCACTTTTATTTTTTAAGAAAATTGTCCATGTATAACGAGAGAAATCATCAACAATTACAAGCACATATTGACTGTGATTTATTGATTGAACTCTAGTAGGTCCAAATAAATCCATGTGCAGTAACTCAAGCGGTTGTAATGTTGATATGACTTTCTTGGATTTAAATGATGATTTGGTCAATTTTCCTAATTGACATGCATCACAAATGTTGTTAATTTTAAAACTCATTTTGGGTAGTCCTCTAACTAGATTGTTTTTGGCTAGCTTGTCAATAGTTCTGAAGTTTATATGACAGAAACGTTTGTGCCATAGCCATGGATCATTGTCATTAGCCATAAGACACATATCTGAATTATGATTAATATTCATATTTAGAATATATATATTTCTGTTTCTATAACCTTCAAAAACCAAATTATGATCTTTATCTAAAATACTACACTTATTATTTGAAAAGGAAATTATAAAACCCTTGTCACATAACTGACTAATACTAAGTAAATTGTGTTTTAAATTTCTAACTAGCATGACATTAGTAATAAGAGGTAAGTTAGATGTACCACAATTGCTCACATCGCCTTTGCCGATGATATAACCTTTTGAATTGTCTCCAAAAGTGACTGAGCCACCATCTGAGTATTTAATATTTGTTAGTAAGCTCTTGTCTCCCGTCATATGCTTTGAGCAACCACTGTCCAATATCCACTTTCCTCTTTTCTTCAGTGGGACCTGCAAACATAGAATTAAGTTCATGGTACCCACTTTTCATAGGGTCCTAAGAGTTAGGTCTTAGGAGTCCAAACCCATTTGGGTCCGGTATCCCCTTTATATATATAATTATTATTAAGATGCACAGTATTCATGAATTGCTGAATGTATTTGTTCCTAATCAAATTGTTATTTATTTTAGGAACCCATATTTTGATAGTCTTGACATCTTTCTTTTGAAATTTCACTATTGGTTTTGGTTTGAAATATAATAAACTAAGATTTTTCTTAGCTTCAGTTTTTTGTACTTTCTTCTTCCTTTTATTTCTAAGATGTTTCTTAGTTTTATGTTTGTTATATCCCAAACCTTGTTTATCTGAAATAGATTGTGAACTTTCAATGATTTTAGTCAAATTTTCTCGACCTTTGTTAAAGTTAGAAACATTTTGAGTAATGTCATCAAACTTTGTTTGTAAACTAGCTTTTTCTAGGTCTAGAATTTTGACTTTTGCTTTAAGTTCATGATTTTCAGTAGTGAGAGCATTATTTTTCTCTTTTTGAGCTTCTATTTCTTGACTCAAAAGAGATATTTGAGAGTCAACATTAGATGATGATTCTTGAATATTTTCAAGTTCTTCTTCTAATATTTTCTTCTCATCTTTTAACATATCTCGTTCAAACTCTGCTCTACTTAAATCTGCTTTGACTACTTTTAATTGACGTTTTATGTCTTTATATTTGACTATCAATTCAGCATTAATATCAAGTAATTCATCAAATGTAGGAATTTGTACCTCATCTTCTGTTGCCATAAAACAAACATTAGCTTGTTCATTCTCCGAATCACTTTCACTTTCTGATGAAGATGACTCTGAATCATCCCATGTTACTGAGAAGGCTCGTTTCTTTGATTTGTCCTTCTTATATTTGAATTTGTCATTTTCTGACTTTTTCTTTTGTTCTGGACAATCCTTCTGCATGTGTCCCTTTTTATGGCAGTTGAAACATTCTATAGCAGATGAAGATGGTTTATTTGATCCAGGTTTCCTTTTATTGTAGCGACTGGCTTTTCGATATTTTAGGAATTTTTTGAAACCTTTAGCAATGAACGCCAAATCTTCATCTTCAGAATCTGATTCATTTTCATCTTTCTCAACATGAAATGCTACATTTTTCTTTTCTTCTTTCTGTTCTTTTCTAGCCTGCAAATTTGCTTCATAGGACATTAAATTTCCTATCAATTCATCTGGCTTCATGACGGAAAGATCATTAGCTTCTTCAATTGCTAATACTTTTCCTTCCCATTCATTAGTCAGAGAATGTAGGACTGTTGAAACAACATCAAAATCGGAATACTTTTGTCCTAACCCAATAAGTGCATGGTGAATAGTTTGAAACCGTGAATACATGTCATTGATTGTTTCATTTGGTTTCATTTTGAAATTTTGAAATTGACTTTTCAGCATGGCTATTTTGGCTTGTTTAACCTTGTTAGTACCTTCATGAGTGATTTTTAGCGTTTGCCAAATTTGATATGCAGTAGTACAGATACTAACACGATTATATTCATTTTGGTCTAATGCACAGAACAACATATTTATTGCTCTTGCATTTACGGCTGCTGCCGTTTTCTCAGCCACAGTCCATTCTGAATAATCAGTTGTTGGATTCACTATTTCTCTTTGAGTAGCATTCCAAGCATCATAGCTACTTGATTGCATAAAGAATGACATACGTGTTGCCCAATAACTATAGTTAAGACCATTGAAAAATGGAGGTCTTTGTGTCGATTGCCCTTCTGTGTAAGTGGTGTTTTGAGTGCTAGTACTTGCGTTATTTTCCATATTACAAGAATATATCAAATAACTGTGTTACGGTTATATGATGACCTGCTCTGATACCAAATGAAAGTGCGGTGTGTATACAATTATATATGCTAATATAGTATACACGGATCGTTTAATATGGATTACAATACAAATGCAGAAATAGATGATAATAGCATTGTAAATAAAAAATAGAAAAATTACACCAGAGATTTTTATACTGGTTCGGAGCACCGTCCTACGTCCAGTCCCAGACTACTATCTGGATTTTCACTAATTACAACCTCGCTTCACCCGGAGGAACAGGTTTACAATTACCCGAACAGCCGAACGGGATTTCACGCCTCTACAACACTGAGGGCTTCAACACTTGCCTCTTACAATACTGAGGACTTCAACACTTGCCTCTTACAATACTGAGGACTTCAACAAAAAACAATTACAATTGTTGTTGACAACTTGTGCTCTTGTAAACACGGATTTGTCACTTGTAGTACACTCTTCCTATAATCTTATCCTCAAATTGTGAATGATGTTTGTGAAGATTATGGAATTTATATTGCTTATTGAATCAAAATATATGAGATAGTGTCAATGATTCAATAAGGAATGAAAGTAGTTTAGAGCTTTTTGAATGCAAGTGAATTCAAAGAATAGATAGAGAGCATATATAATCTTAATAAAACTTATTGTTTTAATCAATGATATTGATGTGTATTTATAGAGAGAAAATAGTTATAACCCTTGGTGAAAAGTTGCAGTCAAAAGTTATGATCATTAATGAAGAAGAAGAGACGCAACCATTGAAGAAAGATGTGTCTTTTGGAAGAAGTTGCTCTCTGTTTAAAAACGGTCGACAGGTCAAAAACTAACCTGTAGACAGGTTTTTTAAAAATATAGTCGTTATGTACATGTGTGCACGTTTATTGTGCACATTCAACAGGAACGGTCGACCGTTCATTTTTGGACCGGTCGACCGGTCTCTGTTAAGTTGCACAATAAAGTGCACAACCTATATAAATGTGTATATATATATATTATATTTTGTGCATGATTATTTGAGGATAGATTTTGACAATTTTATTACTATTATAACATCAAATAATCAACGTATAATCTAGAGTACCATATGTACGTCTTGATTTGTCGATCGCTTTAATATTGTTGTCAGCAATCAAAATTTTCATAGAAGCTGTGACTCAACAGATGCCACACGAGTAGCTTGCGATCGAAGTAGGATTCGGTAATAAGAATCGAAGTCGATTTCAAGGATGACGAACTAAAAGACTTTTATTTCGAATTGGAATGTAAAGGAATGAGTAGCCATTATCTTTCTTTTCTCATCTAAAAGAAGATAAGGATGGAACGAATTTAGGTTGAGGGGAGTGGCGTATTAGAGAAGGTTTGACTATTTAAATTAAATTCAATTAAATTATCCTAGGCATTTACATATCGTACGACCAAACGACAACTCCAAACACTGCGAAAATTGAAATCCGATAATAATATAATATTACGGATCCAATAGAACTGGTTTCGTTGAAATCCGAGACTTTGCCTCGGAAGGCTATTTTTAAATTCAATTTAAACGACATAAATTCAAAACTGAACAAAACACTTCCAAATTCAATTTTAACACTTCTACTATCTTCAGTATTATCAATATAAATTTTACAAGCCTTTAAATTATTTTTAACAAGCTTAAAACTGGAGATTCAATAATTTACCCAACTTCACATTATTTAATTCAATAATTTAATTATCTAATAAATAGTGATTTTGAATTCAGGTTAAAAATTAACTTCTAAATATTTAAAATCAATTAAATATCCCAATTTAAATTGTCCAAAATTGTAGGTCGTCACAAGACCCATGTCTGACCCGGAGTTTATTCTGTTTTTCTTAAACTCTTGGGTACTCAAATTTTTACGAGTAGCCAAGGGATTCAGGTTAGCTTTGACGAATTCTAAAGGAGAGATGGAGTATGAGGCTTCAGCGTTTATTGATATATAATGGTTCTACTGTGTTGATCTCTATGTTGATATCTATGTTGTATCTTGAGTTGTATGATAGACAGATCTTTATAACTGTTTGGTATGTGATGTATAAGCTGTGTAACTCTGATGTATATGATACTATGTAATCGTTATGTGATACATTATATTTTGTTCCGTTCCGCTATGAGATTCTAATATTATTGAGTTCTTTCTTCTATCTTCTATTTCTACCTTTTTCTTTCTTATTGATGATGTGTCTTATTGTGGAGGATAAGGCGGGTCGTTACACTTGGTATCAGAGCATAGGTTGAGATAATACCTAGGCTCTGGAGTGGTGTCTATCTTAAGAGCACGTATTTGTAATTTTTATATTACTACACACCTATCTAAATATGTTGGGTATCTGTTCGGATTTCCAACATGAGTTCTAGAGGAGTTTCATCTCTCTTTGTTTGGTTGACCGTCCCATCTTTATATCTAGTCGTATAGGCAGGTAACCAAGTTAGATATGATTTGTAGAGGGTTAAGATTTTCTTATCTCCCCCAGTTTTTCTGGTGACCCTTTTGTATTGGATTTCGAAGGGTTTGATCTTATTCTGAGTACGGATTGGTTGGATTAGTATTGGGCTGTTTTGATGCATGAAGCAAGGATTGTATCTTTGAAGACTGAGTTGGGAAGATCTCAAAAGTGACTTGCGATGATTCCGGAGTTCACTGGAGTAATCTATTGCATGGGAGTGAGGCATCTCCAGAAATCGTGGAGTCCATCAAAGCGGCCAGAGATTTTCCGATGTTATTTAGCCTAGTGGAAAGATGGCGCCGAAGGAGAGAGAAGAGTTGGTGAAGCCGACCAAGATTTCTTAGAGTAAGGTTTGAACCGGCCTAGTTTTTTCATTTGGGATTCAACTGTTGTCTTTGTGGCCTAGTCAGGATGGATCTTTTTAGATTCTGTGTGGATTCGTGAACCAAGTTTTTTGTGATACGTTGAGTAAGTTCATCCCTGTGTTCATCAATGGTTTTCTTGTCTATTCTAAGTCTGAAGAGGAGCTCAATGACATTTGGAGTTAGCGTTAGAGACTTTGAGGTGGCATGTTCTAAAGGTTAAGTTTTCGATATGCCATTTTTGGAAATCGGAGGTCAAATTTTTGAGGCATATTATATCTGGGTAGGTATTTCTGTAGATACAACTGAGGTAGCTACTATTCAGGAGCGGAAGCAACTGCAGTTTTCTGGTTTGGCAGAGTTCTACAGGAAGTTTTAGTAGATGTAACGTCCCGTCTTTTCGCACGCTTTAAATCGACACACGTGTCAATTCAAACCATACGGAAGGGTGGATTGTTATGGGGTAAATAAGAAAAACGAGAAAGAATAAAACAAAACAGAATCTCACAACAGAAGGATAAAATATAATAATAAATATATAGTTCATAAAACTATTTACAAACATTTGATTCTTCTTTATACAATAAATATCAGAGCTCACATACCAATAATATTAATGCAGCGGAATATAGTGTAGTGGAACATTATAATATATATTAATAATAGTAATGAAATCTTCGTCTTCTTCATCCAGAAAAATCTTTAAATCCTGAAAACGCTCGGACTGACCCGAGCGAATTGAAAAGACAAAACACTCGAGTCAGAACTAAAAGATCTTATGTAAGTTAAATCAACAGAGATAAATATGAGTGCAGTAACTTAAGAGATGCTCAGGATTTACATCTCCTAAGGATCTATTAAACTATCTACTATGTAGTATATTTTGCTATTATACTAGTGTCTAATTGTAAAATAAACTTACTTTTAAATAGCATTAAGGCTTTACATTTTCCACCTTAACACAGTTATATATTCCCATAGTCTATATAGTACCGTAATCTCCCCCGTAATTGGCATCGTCAGAGGGCACTCCATAGGTATGGTACAAAACCAAAATCGTATAAGGCGCGATAGGGTAGGTGACACGGCACAACTAGGCAATGCCACGGTAGATATACCAATTACGCATCCGGGCTTGTGGCAACGCATAGCCGCAGCTACCGCCCACCTCGAACAAACTCCCCCTAAAATCAAAAGTAAAGGTGGCCACCGAATCAATCCAAAGTCAGAGTATAGTATCGAAGAGGAGTGTTCGATAAAGGGCGTTAACACCCTTGGCCCGAGAATCGCTCCTGTTTTAGCTACCTTATGCCAACTCACGGGAGTCGGGTCCACGTATTTACCTTAAAGGAAACGCCGCCGCCAACCTACTTCATTCTGAAATCTCCACCGCGTACACGGTTATTAAAGCGGTTTTTGGAGTTGGCAGAGAGTATGACAACTTCCGATCCCGGTCTCTTCAACAACCAAACGTTATTATAACACCGCGGTCATTTAAAAATAATTATACTTTCAAAACCAGAATATAATTATCCATTTCAAAACCCATAATACGATATCATTTCTTTTTCCAAAACAACTCATTTTTATATTATTTTTATAAAACCCAAATCAATAATACCATTTTTATTTCAAATATATTTCTTTTTCCAAAATCATACTGCTTAAATTTTATAATATCTGGAAACTAAACATTTGAATTATAACTTCCAAAACATGATACTTCGAAACTCATAGCTTTAAAACCATATTTCTAAAACTTGAATGGTTTTGATATTCAACAGTATATAAAATAATTAGTTTGAATTTAAAATTTCTTTATAAAATAATTTCCGCGACTTTACAAATATACTCATTTAATTTTTTTGCCTAAACCCATAAATTTTAAATTCACTTTCAGTTGAATAAACCACTTAAATTTCAATATATTTGAGTATTTAACAATTTCAAAACTTAAGGTTGGAAATTTATATTCACCAATTCATTGTCCTATTATTTAGTTTTGAAATGTTTACATAATAGATCAAAGTCATTTAAAATAAAATTCCAATTACTAACAACTTAAATATTTCCTTCAATTTATTATGCTAGAAATATTCGTTTAATTTATCTTGAATAAACAAAATATCCAGTTAAATATCATATCTTTAAAATTTCCATGCTTTAATAAGTTTACATCACTTATGGAGTTAAATTTTTAAATAAGCTCAATTCCATATAAATTTCAGATTAATCTTCCAATCTTAATTGATTTAATCATTTAGACTTTATGTATATGCAATATCTTAAACCTGTACTTAATCATAAAATAAAAATTATCAAACTCTATTTTTCAACTTATTTATTTTTATTTAACCGATTTATACATAGCTTAAATTCAAAATTTTAACTACATATGTATATATAAAATATATTTATATCATATCCAAATTTAATATTTATTAAACCGTAACATATCCAAACCATAAAAATCATTTCAAAAATAATTTTATATATATATATACCGCGGTGCCTGTATATAATTTTCTATCCTATGGTCAAGTGATACGGATATTTACCATTTCAATCCGCAATTTAAAAATAAAAATGCGGTTGTATATCATTTCAAACCGCAATCCCGAATAAAGTGAAATGCATGATAACTTGCAGAATTATATAATATATAACACATCATCCAAACATCAATCATCAACCATTTATTACAATCATCGTCCAATTTTTACAACACATCAATATATATAGCATATAAAATGTAACAGGTGTCAACGAACAGTTTATATTCAATAATAAATTTATAACCGTTTAATTGGAAGTTTATATGCAATAATAAATAAATTAACTGTCAATTTATATGCAAAAATAAAATTAAATAACAATTTAATTTAAATAAATACAATCTAGCTGAGAAGATGAATAAAATATGCCAAATAGTCATAAATAAATTTCTACTCATATCATAAATCAATTTAACAAACATAAGAAAATTTAGAAGTTGTGAGTGGGTTAAAACACTCACCCTTTGAATTAAATCGATTTTAAATTCGATTTTAAACCCAAAAATTTGACGGTCTCCAAATTCATCCAAACAAGCGTCAACAGATCCGGAATTTAATCTCGATCCTAACAAAAAAATCGTGAGAAATTCTGATATCGAATGTGGAAGTTATTGCAGTTCGAAGCTTTGAAATCAAAATTGAAAATAGAATAAAACAAGACATTAACCTCTCGGCCACGTCACGTAGAAACTACAGGCCCACCTTCTCACACGAATTCCTCTCGTACGCGACTCTACCCTATCCAGTTTAAACATGAACAACGGCCGCCGCTTCTCATCACTAACGCCGCCGACCAAAACCCCCTTCACTCATATCCAAGTGCGCCATCGAGATGACCATCTCCAAGCTCCCTCCCCACCAACTCGCGGCGTCCTCCGATCATGCCTGGACCCACGTGCTTCCGAGCCAATGAACGGCGATTTCGACGATTTCAAGCATCAATGGCATGAACCAACCACACCGATCGAAGCCCCTCGACCCTCTATACCCTCCAGTACGACCGATCGCAATGAAATTGGAGATACACCGTTAATCCATAACCTCCCAAATGAACGGCCGTGGATAGTTCTAACATTTCTGGACAAACGATGGTTCAAACTGAAAAACGAACCACACCAGGAGATTACGTATTTTGAGAACTTCAACATATAATTTTTGTAAATTTTTCTGAGGGGTTTGAATTTTTAATTTGATTTGAATTCGAAGTTGGATCTAGGGTTTGCAGACATTGGAAGAGGAGAAGCTGAGGAAAAAATGAACGCACAAACAAATGAGAATAGATGGAGGCTAGGGTTTATAACTGGGTTTATATAGGTAAAGTTGAAAATAGATGGATCGGGTTGATAGATATACGTGCTAACGCTACGTGGCCCAAAAACCCCGTTCTGACCCCGGAACGAAATTGGGTAAAATCATATATCAAAATAGGCGTTTTAAAATATTCTGAATGCGATGGAAAAAGTTTCACATCCAAATTCCATCGTATGAAGAAGTTATGCTGAAATCAATATTTCAAATTGATTTTAATTAATTTAGTTTCGATGCGTTTCAACCCCATACGATCAAACGACAAGTCCGATCGATACGAAACTTGAAATCCTACAATAATTCACTGTTACGGATCCGATGAAACTGGTTTCGTCGAAATCCGAGTCCGTGACCAAAATGGCTATTTTTATATTAATTAAATAAATTTAAAATAAATAAGTTAAATCAAATTTCAAAGTCTAAATTCTGAAATTTGAAATCTCTATCACTTTAAAAATTCTCAAACATTTACAATGATTTAATTTTTTTTAAGTGTCAACTTATTAAACATAAATCAATATAAATCTTCAATTTCATACAATTCAAAAATTATAGATAAATTTGCAAAATTTCCATTAGATTGAATTAACCCATATTTATTTCATTCATAAATTTCAAATGGAAGGGTTTACCATTGGATTTAAAATTATTACATAAATATTTCCCAATTTCCACTAAATTTTTAATTTAACGTAATAATTAAATATTTGATTTCGTTTATTGGCAATAAATCCAATTATTATAAATTAAATAAATTAACTCACTATTAAAGATTTAAATTTATAATTCATAAACTTCATCATCTTGATTTACTTATTTATTTATAATTCTTTAAATCAATTCCCATTTCTATTTAAAGTAACTTAATTCACCAATTATAGAATTTATTTCAATTTCTTAAAATAACCTCTTTATTATACATTTAATCCAATTTATTTTGATAAGTTTCCAATTGAATGGATTAGATTCAATTTCAACCATTAACTTACACCTAAGTTTAGGTCATAATCAATTTATAATGTGTTCCTTTCTTAGTTATTACTTTACATACTTCTCGTATTAATTTCACCATTAATCATAATTATTAAAGTAACGCATATAATAAATACGACCCTATAATTACTCAATATTTACACGGCGTTATTTCACTTTCCATTAGTGTAACATTCATTTATTTTATTATCACTTATTACAATTTCTAATTCCATTAACAAATAAGAAGGTAATTTATAACATATGTTACAAATTTTTTAAATTTATCATTATTCATTATTATTGACTTTAAATTTAGCATTACTTACTTGCATGAACATTGTTACTAAAAATCCCTATCCAATTGCAATTAATATTCTAATGAATACATTTACTCTTTTCCGTTATGTTATTAATTATCATTAAGGCACATCTAATTATCTTTATTGGTAAATGAGTGAATTTACTAGTAACCCATTATTATAACCTTTAATATACTTGTATATTTATTCATCAATCAATGTTTATGTTTTTTTTCATTCAAATTGATTTATAACCTAATATACTTTTATATTAGTCCCATTTCATTCCATTCATTAACGGGAATTGCACAAACCTTATTACTTTACATTACATTCAGTTTCCAAATTTTATAGAATTAAATTCTAATTACTTACCATTTAATCCATCAATTATTGATTCCATCCAAACATGTATTTAGATTTTATTTCAATTAATTTATTAAATGTTGACATCCACTTAATAAAATTTACTTTCATTTATATAGTTGCAATTCAATTCAGTTATTATTTCATTAATACCATTTCCAATTTATTTCTTCCAGTATTAACTTCACAAATCAAATTTAATTAACAAACTATAATGGTTTCCACTATTTCTTCAATTGGATTTCATTTCAATACTAATTTATCACCTTTTTTTCAAAATTTCAATTACAGAATCCTATTTAATTAGCGACTTTAATTGTTGAAATTTACGGGTCGTTACACTCTCCCCCACTCAAAACTTTTCGCCCCCGAAAAGGAAAAGAAGGGAGAAGGAAGAATTAAATAAACAATACATCTTATTCAATTTACTAACTTATAAACAATAATTTACAAATTTATTACTTTAAATAAAATATACCTATTTTATAATCATTATATCTTTTTCTACTTGAATAAATAAAGTTTGGAGAAACATTTTCAAAATAATTTCTAGGTCCAAAAATTTAAAAAAAATTCGGCGGAGTCTCCTTTGTACGGAGAGGCTCGGGATAAAATATAATATCAAAATATAACAATTATATTACATATATTATCCAAAATATTATATCCCAACCCGAGAAAATATATAAAATAGCTTAGATAAACTAAATAGATTATTCATTCATCCAATCCAATTTTAAAGTATCCTTGCCCAAACAACCATAAACTAAACAACAACAAATCCAAGAAACAAATCAACTTTACTTATTATTAAATTCCATTTCATACATTTGTTGTTTGATTTCTTATTCATTCATTATTTATTTTTATCTATTTCTGTTCATTACCCCTTTTTCTTCTATTTCTATTCATTACTTACCAATTCAATTTCATATATCTATATAATGCCAAATTATATTTATTGCATTACATTCATTCTTATAATTTTCCTTTCATACATTAGTTGTTCGATTTCTTTTCTTTCATATAATGATTTATCTTTTTATTTTCATTTATTTCTTGCAAATTTTCATTTATTTTTATTCATTTCTAACAAAGTCTCATTTTCACTTAATCATCTCATGGAATTTTTTTCCTTTTATTTTATTACATTCATTTATTTACTGCTTAATTTTATGTTCTTAAGCTTATAATCTTTTATTTATATTCCTTATCTTTCTATTATATTTTTTTAGAAGCTATTTCAATTATTCCTAAATTTTATACCACCAGAACAACAAGTTGTTATTTATTAAAGAATTTCATTAATTACTTGCATAATATCCATTACAATTTCTTTTAACATTCTAACTTTTATAGTTGGTAAGTTATATATATGCTTTTAAGGATGTAATAGAAGTTACACAAGTTAATCTCTATTTCATTTTAATTAATTTATGGTTCAATAATTATATCTTTTTATAAGATTACAATTTCACTATTTATGACTCAGCATTAAATCACTTATTTTAATTAAAGGTTCCAATTTATAAATTAGTTGTATTCCATTTTTCTACACTTAATTGAAACTATTAATTAACGGAAATTTAAGAATCAAATACCGGGTTTAATTTTAAATCATTTAAAATAATAGATAGATGCATGCACTTAAAAAAAAATATCCCATTATAATTAAAAAGATAAAAATTTTCTCAAACAAATCTGCAGTAAACTACTGTAGTGGCCTTCCCACTTCGAAACTCGAAAATGAATGTCGATGATGCGTGCACTCATCACCGAAATTATTTTCCAGCGACAGAGAGGGGAGTACAAAATTTATTTCTTTTCAAAATTTCTTTAATTTTTGTTTTCAAATTATATTGAAACACTTATATCAGAAAATACTTATAAAATATTATTATTATATTCCAAAAATCCCGGAGCTAAATCTTTAAGTTTCCAATTTCATTTATCTTATTTTAAATCTTATTTCGACTATTAATTTTAAATTCATTACCTAACAACCAATATATTGCAACCAAATATAACCTTTATAAAAATTTATTTTATATATATAGAAAATATAATAGGCAAAATTATTTCATTCACCTATATTAAAACAAATATTATGTCGGTCTGTCCTATTAAGTGTTTAGAAATCCCTATTGATGTCATAGCGTCTCATGCATCAACCAGAATTTATAAATAGAAAACGGAACAGATTAACACAATATTAAAACCTTTTTATAACACTAACAAATACGCTCTCTCATATATATACACTCAGCGACTCCCATAAGGTATTACTACCCTATTAGTAAAGAGCCAAACCCCACAAAGGTAAGGTTTTATCGCTAAACCAAAGCTCTGATATCAGATGTAACTTCCCGTCTTTTCGCTCGCTTTAAATCGACACACGTGCCAATTCAAACCATACGGAAGGGCGTATTATAATGGGGTAAATAATAAAAACGAGAAAGAATAAAACAAAACAAAATCTCACAACGGAAGGATAAAATATAATCATAAATATACGGTTCATAAAAATGTTTACAAACATTTGATTCTTCTTTATACAATAAATATCAGAGTTCACATACCAATAATATTAATGCAGCAGAATACAGTGTAGTGGAACCATACAATATATAATAATAATAGTAATGAAATCTTCGTCTTCTTCCTCCAGAAAAATCTTCAAATCCTGAAAACGCTCGGATTGACCCGAGCGAATTGAAAAGATAAAACACTCGAGTCAGAACTAAAAGATCTTATGTAAGTTAAATCAACAGAGATAAATATGAGTGCACTAACTTAAGAGATGCTCGGGATTTACATTTCCTAAGGATCCGTTAAACTATCTACTATGTAGTATATTTCGCAATTATACTAGTGTCTAATTGTAAAATAAACTTACTTTTAAATAGCGTTAAGGCTTTACATTTTCCACCTTAACACAGTTATATATTCCCATAGTCTATACAGTACCGTAATCTCCCCCATACTGGGCGTCGTCAGAGGGCACTCCATAGGTATGGTACAAAACCCAAATCATATCAGGCGCGATAGTTAGGTGAAACGGCACAACTAGGCAATGCCCGGGTAGATATACCAATTACGCATCCAGGCTGGTGGTAACGCATAGCCGCAGCTACCGCCCACCTCGAACAAACTATCCCTAAAATCAAAAGTAAAGGTGGCCACCGAAGCAATCCAAAGTCAGAGTATAGTATCGAAGAGAAGTGTCCGATAAAGGGTACTAACCCGCTTGGCCCAAGAATCGCTCCTGTTTTAGCCACCTTATGCCAACTCACGGGAGTCGGGTCCACGTATTTACCTTAAAGGAAACGCCGCAATCAACCTACTTCATTCTGGAATCTCCACCGCGTACACGGTTGTTAAAGTGGTTTTCGGAGTTGGCAGAGAGTATGACAACTTCCGATCCCGGTCTCTTCAACAACCAAATGTTATTATAACACCGCGGTCATTTAAAAATAATTATACTTTCAAAACCAGAATATAATTATCCATTTCAAAACCTATAATACGATATCATTTCCATTTTCAAAACAACTCATTTTTATATTATTTTTATAAAACCCAAATCAATAATATCATTTTTATTTCAAATATATTTCTTCTTCCAAAATCATACTGCTTAAAGTTTATAATATCTGGAAACCAAACATTTGAATTATAACTTCCAAAACATGATACTTCGAAACTAATAGCTTTAAAACCATATTTCTAAAACTTGAATTGTTTGGATATTCAACAGTATATAAAATAAATTAGTTTGAATTTAAAATTTCTTTATAAAATAATTTCAGCGACTTTACAAATTTACTCATTTAAAATTTTAGTCTAAACCCATAAATTTTAAATTCGCTTTCAGTTGAATAAACCACTTAAATTTCAATATATTTCTACTTTAAGTATTTAACAATTTCAAACTTGAAGTTGGAAATTTATATTCACCAATTCATTGTCCTATTATTTAGTTTTGAAATGTTTACATAATAGTTCAAAGTCGTTTAAAATAAATTCCAATTACTAACAACTTAAATATTTCATTCAATTTATTATGCTAGAAATATTCGTTTAATTTATCTTAAATAAACAAAAAATTCCAGTTAAATATCATACATTTAAAATTTCCAAGCTTTAATAAGTTTATATCACTTATGGAGTTAAATTTTTAAATAAGCTCAATTCCAAATAAATTTCATATTAATCTTCCAATCTTAATTGATTTGAATCATTTAGACTTTATATATATACAATATCCTAAACCCGTACTTAATCATAAAACAAAAATTATCAAACTCTATTATTCAACTTATTTATTTTTATTTAACCGATTTATACATAGCTTAAATTCAAAAATTTAACTATATATGTGTATACAAAATATATTTATATCATATCCAAATTTAATATTTATTAAACCGTATCATATCCAAACCATAAAAATCATTTCAAAAATAATTTTATATATATACCGCGGTGCCTGTATATAATTTTCTATCCTATGGTCAAGTGATACGAATATTTATCATTTCAATCCGCAATTTAAAAATAAAAATGAGGTTGTATATCATTTCAAACCGCAATCCCGAATAAAGTGAAATGCATGATAACTTGCAGAATTATATAATATATAATACATCATCCAAACATCAATCATCAACCATTTATTACAATCATCATCCAATTTTTACAACATATCAATATATATAGCATATAAAATGTAACGGGTATCAACGAACAGTTTATATTCAATAATAAATTTATAACCGTTTAATTGAAAGTTTATATACAAAAATAAATAAATTAACTGTCAATTTATATGTAAAAATAAAATTAAATAACAACTTAATTTAAATAAATGCAATCTAGCTGAGATGGTGAATAAATTATGCCAAACAGTCATAAATAAATTTCTACTCATATCATAAATCAATTTAACAAACATAAGAAAATTTAGAAGTTATGAGTGGATTAAAACACTCACCCTCTAAATTTAAATCGAATTTAAATTCGATTTTAAACCCAAAAATTTGACGGTCTCCAAATTCATCCAAACAAGCGTCAACAGATTCGAAATTTAATCTCGATCCTAACAAAAAAATCGTGAGAAATTCTGATATCGAATGTGGAAGTTATTGCAGTTTGAAGCTTTGAAATCAAAATTGAAAATAGAATAAAACAAGACATTAACCTCTCGGCCATGTCACGTAGAAACTACAGGCCCACCTTCTCACACGAATTCCTCTCGTACGCGACTCAACCCTATCCCGTTTAAACGCGAACAACGGCCGCCGCTTCTCATCACCAACGCCGCCGACCAAAACCTCCTTCACTCATATCCAAGTGCGCCATCGAGATGACCATCTCCAAGCGCCCTCCCCACCAACTCGCGGCGTTCTCCGATCATGCCTGGACCCACGTGCTGCTGAGCCTATGAACGGCGATATCAGCGATTTCAAGCATCAATGGCATGAACCAACCACACCGATCGAAGCCCCTCGACCCTCTCTACCCACCAGTACGACCGATCGCAACGAAATTAGAGATCCACCGTTAATCCATAACCTCCCAAACGAACGACCATGGATATTTCTAACATTTCTGGACAAACGATGGTTCAAACTGAAAAACGAACCACACCAGGAGATTACGTATTTTGAGAACTTCAACATATAATTTTTGTAAATTTTTCTGAGGGGTTTGAATTTTTAATTTGATTTGAATTTGAAATTGGATCTAGGGTTTGCAGACATTGGGAAGAGGAGGAGATGAGGAAAAAATGAATGCACAAACAAATGAGAATAGATGAAGGCTAGGGTTTATAACTGGGCTTATATAGGTAAAGTTGAAAATAGATGGATCGGGTTGATAGATATACGTGCTAACGCTACATGGCCCAAAAAGCCCGTTCTGACCCCGGAACGAAATTGGGTAAACTCATATATCAAAATAGGTGTTTTAAAATATTCTGAACACGATGGAAAAAGTTTCACGTCCAAATTCCATCGTATGAAGAAGTTATGCTGAAATCAATATTTCAAATTGATTTCAATTAAATCGATTTCAATGCGTTTCAACCCCTTACGATCAAACGACAAGTCCGATCGATACGAAACTTGAAATTCTACAATAATTCACCGTTACGGATTCAATGAAACTGATTTTGTCAAAGTCCGAGTCCGTGAACAAAATGGCTATTTTTATATTAATTAAATAAATTTAAAATAAATAAATTAAATCAAATTTCAAGGTTTAAATTCTGAAATTTGTAATCTCTATCACTTTAAAAATTCTCAAACATTTACAATGATTTAAAAAATTTTAAATGTCAACTTATTAAAAATAAATCAATATAAATCTTCAATTTCATACAATTCAAAAATTATAGATAAATTTGCAAAATTTCCACTAGATTGAATTAACGCATATTTATTTCATTCATAAATTTCAAATAGAAGGGTTTACCATTGGATTTAAAATTATTACATAAATATTTCCCAATTTCCACTAAAATTTTAATTTAACGTAATAATTAAATATTTGATTTCGTTTATTGGCAATAAATCCAATTATTATAAATTAAATAAATTAACTCACTATTAAAGATTCAAATTCTACAATTCATAAACTTCATCGTCTTGATTTACTTATTTATTTATAATTCTTTAAATCAATTCCCATCTCTATTTAAAGTAACTTAATTCACCAATTATAGAATTTATTTCAATTTCTTAAAATAACCTCTTTATTATACATTTAATCCAATTTATTTTGATAAGTTTCCAATTGAATGGATTAGATTCAATTTCAACCATTAACTTACACTTAAGTTTAGGTAATAATCAATTTATAACGTGTTCCTTTCTTAGTTATTACTTTACATACTTCTCGTATTAATTTCACCATTAATCATAATTATTAAAGTAATGCTTATAATAAATACGACCCTATAATTACTCAACATTTACACGACGTTATTTCACTTTCCATTAGTGTAACATTCATTTATTTTATTATCACTTGTTACAATTTCTAATTCCATTAACAAATAAGCAGGTAATTTATAATATATGTTACAAAATTTTTTAATTTATCATTATTCATTATTATTGACTTTAAATTTAGCATTACTTACCTTGCATGAACATTGTTGCTGAAAATCCCTATCCAATTGCAATTAATATTCTAATGAATACATTTACTCTTTTCCGTTATGTTATTAATTATCATCAAGGCACATCTAATTATCTTTTTTGGTGAATGAGTGAATTTACTAGTAACCCACTATTATAACCTTTAATATACTTGTATATTTATTCATCAATCAATGTTTACGTTTTTTTTTTCATTCAAATTGATTTATAACCTAATATACATTTATATTAGTCCCATTTCATTCCATTCATTAACGAGTATTGCACTAACCTTATTACTTTACATTACATTCAGTTTCCAAATTTTATAGAATTAAATTCTAATTACTTACCTTTTAACCCATCAATTATTGATTCCATCCAAACATGTATTTAAATTTTATTTTAATTAATTTATTCAGTGTTGACATCCATTTAGTAAAATTTACTTTCATTTATATAGTTGCAATTCAATTCAGTTATTATTTCATTAATACTATTTCCAATTTATTTCTTCCAGTATTAACTTCACAAATCAAATTTAATTAACAAATTATAATGGTTTCCACTATTTCTTCAATTGGATTTCATTTCAATACTAATTTATCACCTTTTTTTTAATTTCAATTACAAAATCCTATTTAATTAACAACTTTAATTGTCGAAATTTGCGGGTCGTTACAGTAGACCTGAGTGTGAAGAGGTTTTCTTGGATTTGAAGGTAAGGCTGACTAGTACGCATGTTCTAGCTATTCTTGATGATAAGAATAAGTATGAGGTCTACATGGACACTTGTGTGTGCCAGATATGGATGGATTGAATCTAGAATGGACAGTATTCCAGTTTGGAGATTGATGGACAAAGAACATTGAGGCTCATCGGAAGGATTTGTGTTCTGAATTTCAGAAAATTGAGGCAAGGAGTTCTGTCAGTGAGTCATCGCTCCAGACTAAGTATCCACCCAGGGATTTCAAGATGTATATGGATTTTAAGAGAGTCTTCTGGTGGCCGAGTTTGATGAAGGATATAGCTGCTTTCATCTACGGATATGTGATCTGTCAGCAGAGGTTGGTGATCTACAGAAGACGGCAAGTTTGTTGCAGCCTTTGGAAGTGCCGAAGTAGGAAATGATTTCTTTGGATTTCGTCGACGGTTTGCTAAGGACCAAAGTGGGAAATGAAGAAATATGGGTGATTGAAGATCAGTTGACCAAGAGTGCTTATTTTATTCCGGTTATTGCAACCTGTACTGCAGCATCTTTGGCTGAGTTTTTCTTGAGGAATTTTGTTCAACTGCTTGGTGTTCCAGTCAGAATTGTTAGCAACCATGATCCTATCTTCTCCAGCAAGTTTTAGGAAGCTTTGTATCAGCTTTGGGTTCGAGATGGAGTTAGAATGCAGCCTATCTTTCCCGGACCGACTGAAAGGCTCTATAGAATTCTTAAGGATTTACTGAGGCTTGTGTTTCGAATTTTTGGTAAATGTTGGGAGGACCATCTACATTGAATGGAATTCTCATATAGTTATCAGGCGAGTATCTAGATGGCACCCAATGAAGCTTTGTTTGGAGGACCTTGTAGATTCCCATCCTGATTGGTAGAGTCGAGAGATCGTCTGGTTCTTGGTCCAGTTTCGATCCGAGAGACATCTACGATGGTGGAACTTATTAAGAGAGGATTTGTGATTGTGGTCTACAGGATTAAATTGCAAGTCCGGATGACTGGAATTCATAGTGCTGTTTATTACGTATCTCATTTGAGGAAATACGTGAATGATCCATCTTATTTGGGATCTACAGTTCAGAAGGATATGATAGTTGAGCTGGTTAAGTATGGTCTGATATCTGGTTCAGATTTATGGATCGGAGTGAGAGGAAGCTCTAGATCATAGTGGTATAGCTAGTTAATGTTTTGTGGAGCTAGGATTTCAGAGTTTGTCTTGGAAACTCTGGATTGTTTTAGGAAGGTTTATCCAAATCTGTGTTCGGATAATTAGAGTTGTTTATTTGGATGAATTTTTTATTTGAATAAACTGTTGTTTGGGTGAATTGTTGTTTGGTTGATAGTGTATGGTTGATATGTATGCTTGAATGGTAAAATGAAATAAAAGATTTTGGATTATCTTTGTTTTAAATTTCAAGGACGAAATTCTTTTAAGGTGGGAGGAATGTAATATCCCGAAATTTCAAGAAGTTTAAAATGTGATAATCTCTTAGTTAATTATTTAAAATTGGTAAAATTTGTTATTTTCAAATAATAAGTATTTAATTTGTGTTATTTTATAAATTTTATTTTAAATAGACTTATTTAATAGGTTTTGTTTGAATGAATGTTTATATATTTAAGTTAACTTTAAAGTTAGAATTTAATATTTCCAAATTGAATAATGTGTTTGCTTAAATTAATATAGATATATTTGAGTTGATTTTAAATTGAAGTTTTAATTTGAATTTGAAATTTGGATTTAAATTTGAATTTTTAAAAGAATGTATATAAATCTTGAAATTATTTTGGATATAAAAGAATATATGAATAAAGTTTTTGTTTAAAATAAGATTTGTTTTATATTAATTTAAACAAAAAAAAATTTATTTAAATAAATTTATAAAGTATTTATTTAATAGTAAATAAATACAAAAGCTTTTAAATTAGCATTTAAAAATGGATTAAATAATTTTGTATGATTTTATTTAGAATCTATTAATTTTTATTTTATTTTCTTTTAAAAGTTGTATTTGTATATAATTAAGTAAAGCATTTATAAATTAATAAAAGCACTTATTTATTTGGAAAATTAATAATAAAAGCTTTTAAATCATTTAAAAATAGTGTAAAAATAAATAATGACAAGTGTTAGCTTCTTAATTATGTAAAGTACATGTGTAGTTTAATTAAAGATAAAATTGGGCAAATGTTGATTTAATTGAAAAAGTTTCATAAGTTGTTTCATTTTTCTTTAATTTTTAAATAAATCCTAATTTAGATTATATAAGCATACCTCTTTATTTTCCCATCTCTTTTCTATCTTCTAATTTCTAAAACTTAAGAAAAACCGAAACCATGTTCAACAATCTTTCTTCAAACCAGAAAATCAATGGCTACAACCTGAAACCATCTCCTCTAAAACAAAAACAACCCGAAACCATTTAACAAACTCAAGTTCAAAATATTGTAACAAATTCTCAAGCATTTTCGAAGTCTGTAATCTTCTCAAAACAACAATGTAATCATTTCCTCAGAAAAAATCAACCTGTAAAACATTATTCAATCCACAGATCTATAAATCTTCAACCAGAGAAAGCCAAGCCTGTAATCAAAAACACTGCAAACAACTTTCAAATCTGAAACCAAACCTCAAAGCATTTTCAAAGCCTGTAAACTTTTTTTATCAAAGCCTGTAACATTTTCAAAACTGCAACCTGGAATATAAGTTTGAATCATCATCATGTTCCAGTCCAATTCTAGCATTCCAGCTTCAAACCTTCAAGTATCAAAGAGATCAGTTTTGAAGTTTCAAGCAAGACAAAGTTTTCAAAATCCAAAACTGTTTCAAAGCTTCAGTTTTCAAATTCAAATTCAAGCCTCTGCCTTTTAAAACTGTGAGTAAACTTTTAATTTAAAAGTTTAAGTAGGTAAATGATTGTTGTTTGTGGAATTTCTATGATGATGATGCCCTACACGTGTATACATAAGTGTAGAATTTGCATATATGAATGTATTCATGTGTGCATGTCTGGTTGTATTCATGCCCTTCTCTGTTTTCATATTGTAGATTTTAAATTTAGTTTAAAATCCATTCTCTCTTCCTCCGATCTCTGGTGTGACTTAGTTTTCAAACAATAAATGTCTGTCTAGTCATAGATTAAAACTTAAAAATGAATTTAAGTAAAATATTTGGATATTTATCTGAAAAAAAGGGAAAGACGGTGGAATTCTTTAAAATCATGTTAAAATCAATCATTGCAAATTGCTGTTTCAGGATCACAATTTGAATCTACTTAGAAAGTTAGGATTTATGAAACTAAAATTATAATTTTTAATGCTATATTGAGTATGCATTTTGGTGATGTCTGGGAAATGGTTTTTGAGCATTTACTAGTGGTCGGAGGTTCTCGAGTGGTCGGGATTTCGTCTGGAGCTAGAATGACGATCGGGGTGTTTGGCCAAAGTGGTGGATGTGGCGATCGTGGGCCATAGCGTCGACCATAGGTCAAAAGGGTTTTAACCTAGTTTTTGACTAGGTTGGGAATAGGATCACCGCAGCATCTTTGGTGATGCGAGTTGCTCGAAACTCTAGGGAATGGTGGCATGGAGGGTCGGCAAGCCATAGCCGGAGTTGCAGCAGTGTTCGTGGTCGGATACGAGGATTCGAGGATATTTTCTGATGGTGATTTTGGGTTCCAGTCCATCTGGGTTGCTCGATTTCGATCCGAGGCTCGTGCGAGTGTTTTGGTGGTCGATATTGGTTGCTGCGACGTTGGGTGATGTGCCGGAGGGTGCGTCGATGGTCAGAGTAGTTTCAGGCAATGGTGCATGTGAACGGTAGAGCATTGTATGTCAGTAGGTTTTGCTGTGGGAGTGTCTCGAAGGCAGGTTCAGGTAATTGGGATAGCTAGCTCGAGTTTGTACTCGAGTAGGTTGTGGGTGATAGTAGCCTACAGATTTTAAACTTAAAAATAAATTTAAGTTTTTTTGAAAAAGGAAGAGGAGGGGAAACTCGGGTTGACCTGAGTGGTCTTCGGGTTCGACCCGAAGCAGAAATTTTAAACAGTTCTAATAGTTTAAAAGTTTTAGAAAATGGGTTTTTGAAATTTAAAATTAAATTTAGTTTAAACCTTTTTTATATCAATTACTTTTATATAATAAATGTTTTCTTTAACATTTTGATTAAGAAGACTTGAAATTGTAAAATTTAAATTTTGTTAAGTAAATTTAAAGGGATTTTAAAACTTGAATTAGGAATGAAATTTTTAAAGGTTTATATAAAAGCAAGTTTTTAAATTCAAATTGAAACAAGTTTTTAAAACTATTATTTGATAAATGGTTTAAGTTATTTTAAGAGAGATATGTTTTGATAACTTTAATTTATCAAGTTAAAATAATTATTTTATTTTAGAACTTAATTAATGATTTAATTAAGTAAAGATAATTGTAAAGATAAATGGTGTAAATACGTTAATGGTAATAGGGCTTAAATAAGACAATGTTTTATCATAAGCTTAATTTAGGCTTTAATGTCTTGATACTAATTAAATAAATTAAAGGAAATTAAGTATAATTAATTAATTTAATTAATTATAAAGGGTTAATTAAGAAATTAATTAAGATTAATTAATTGATTTAATTAATAAATAATTAAGGATTTAAAGGATAATTAATTTAAAGGTTAATTAATTTGTGATTAAGAATCATTAATTAGATGACTAAAGGTTGTTAATTAGTGATTAGAGATTGATTAATTAAGTAATTAAGTGTAATTAAGAATTAATTAGTTAAGTAATTAAGATTGATTAATTAATGATTTGAGATTAATTAACTGGTAATTAGTGATTAGTTAATTAGTAATTAAGGATTAATTAACTAGTAATTAAGAAGTACTAAACTTGTAATTAAGTTTTATTAATTAAAATTAGGTTTTATTAATTAATAATTAAAGGATAACTAATTTGCAATTAAATATTAATTAAGAATTGGTTAAATGGTGATTAACGATTAATCAAATGGTGACTAAGGATTAATCAAATGGTAATTAAGGATGGATTACCTGTTAATTAAGGATTGATTAAATGTTAATTAAGGATTAATCAACTGGTGATTAAGGAGTATTAATTTGTAATTAAGATTGTTAATTAATAATTAAGGTTTATTAATTAATAAGTTAAGGGATAATTAATTAGTTAATTAATGATTAATTAATTATAAGAGTAATCATGGATTAATTAATTTGTATTATGAGATATTGATTAATAATTAAGGTTTATTAATTAATAGCTAAAGGATAATTAATCTTTGATTGGAGATTAATTAATTGATTGATAATTAAGGAGTGATTAATTAGATAAATAGGATGTAATTAATTAATGGTTGATTAAGCAGGATTTGATAATTAATTCTTAAGTAATTAATTTAATTTAAGTTAATTAAATTAATTATGATATGAATTAATAATGCTTGCTTGTGGATGATTGTTTGTGTAGAATGCTTGAATTGGATGATATCTATTGGATGATATGATGTGATATTCTTTGATATGATATTGGATATATCAATGATAAATGTGTGATATTTATCTATGTAAATGCTGTGTGAATTCAAGAATTGAATTAAATTAAATTGTTTTTACTTTAAACAACTTGGCCTTAAAGATACGTTTGGATTTCGATAAGACCGGGATCTGGTATCAAATTTCATTATCCGAAAACCACATTGATCAAAGTTAAAACATTATGTCATGAATCCAAGTGAAGATCAAGTTGAAGACTCGAAGTGTAAGAACTATTTGTCGTTAAAATCTAAGGGTGATTCCAATACGAGTATAACGGAGATAGTGCTTTCAGGTTCGAGATGGAGTCTCAGAGTGCAAAGGTTATTGTCGTTAATTCTGAGGGTGATTCCAAAATAAGTGTAATGAGATAATGCCTTCAGTTTCGTTCGAACTCGGAACGAACTTGTATGCATTGAATGCTTTCAGAACATCGTCAGGTGAACGATAAGCATTCTAAGATATATGTATTCTATAAAGGTAATCGTAGCCTCAAGCCCCATCAATCGGGAATGGCTAAAACATGGGAGGTGCAGCAAGGCTAAGTGAGTCGTGCTCAAGTAGGATAAGATCTTTCCCTGTTTAGAGTCCCTTTTTATTCGGTTGTGTGGCGGTTGCTAGCTACAACCGCGGGGTTGTCTTATTCAAGACTGTCCAGTAAGGGATAGTTCCAGCCTTGTGTTGCAGGGGATCGGGAGGGATCCTCGGTACGTTGATCTAGGCCACGTACTGTGACGGACGGTACCTCAGTAGCCCTACTATTGTATGAAATCCAATCTCCAATAAGTGCCCTCGGATTTGATTGTATGCCTATGTATGCTGGAATTTAATAAATGTAACAATTTCAGCTATTTTCTAGTTTATTTGAAAACCCCAGACCCTATTATAATATCACTGGTTTTTCTATCAACTGTTTTAGTTATCGTATGGTAAAAACTTTTTTGTGTTTATGTGCGGGAAGTCTTACAAGATACCTTTTGTTTTCAAAGGTTGTTCAAAGTTAAGCAACTTTAACCCGTTTACTCACACCAGACCCATGTTTGACCCGGAGTTTATTCTACTTTTTTAAACTCTTGGGTACTCAAATTTTTACGAGTAGCCAAAGGATTCAGGCTAGCTTTGACGAATTCTGGAGGAGAGATGGAGCATGAGGCTTCAGTGTTTGTAGATATATAATGGCTTCGCTATGTTGATATCTGTGTTGTATCTTGAGTTATATGATAGACAGATCTTTATAACTGTCTAGTATGTGACGTATAAGCTGTGTAACTCTAATGTATATGATACTATGTAATAGTTATGTGATATATTATATTTTGTTTCGTTCCGCTATGAGATTCTGATACTGTTGAGTTCTTTCTTCTATCTATTCTATTTCTACCTCTTTCATTCTTATTGATGATGCATCTTATTATGGAGAATAAGGCGGGTCGTTACACATAAGTACGTGAAAGCTATGGTATCCTTTTTCTTAAAGGATGCGATGCCCTAAACAGGGTTTCAACATCATAAGAAAGGACAACATCTCTTCTTGGCAAATAGAAGAGATAATGATGACAAAGTCTTACTTACATCAAAGGTACATATCCTTTATACATAGAATAAAACACATATGGATGAGCCTATCTCATTGGCACATCCCAAGGAACATTAAAGGAAATATAAAACTCAATCATAAAAGAAGCATCATACTTATACATACCTTATCTCATCGGTATGAATATAGAAACATCTCAAATCCATCACTAAATCTCATCATAAAAGATTCTTCATAATCATTTACACCTCATCTCATTGGTATAAATATATAAATACATCTGAACTCCATCTTAACATCAAGTAGTCTATAAAATCATCAATCCATAATGTAAATAGCTCAATCAAAGAGTAACATCATAAATGATTTCACCATATATGTATACATCTCATCTGGCACTAGGCTATCAATGAAATAATCATCTAAAGACGGTGAAGTCTAAAACAACAAAACTCAAAGAAATCCCAGATTGGCCAGATCCTCGTTTGCATGCCGAAGCAACGTTACGTCCGCTACGTCATGATTAGTACTACTATTTGGTACCATACACATCATGATGAATGGAGTCAAATAACATCTTAACATCATGAACATCATGAATGACTGTAGTCTATAACATATAATGACTCCTAGTCAAAAAGACCCGAGTTAATAACATCATGATGATCGGAGTAGCAACTACATCGCGACGACTCCAATCGAGTACTCGTGGTCTGTAATACTAGTAAACATCATGAATGTGTCTCAACTTCTCAAATAGGAACCCAATAGGTGTTAACATATGTCACATACCATACGTTCGCACCTAACGGTTTACCAGCCGTTAGTTGGTACCACAGTAGTAAAACATCATAAACATTAGGAAAATATACTCGGCCTCATCTCATTGGCGAGTAAATACAATACCATGCTCGTCTCATCTCATTGACGAGTACTAGTGGCATCGTGACTTGTCTCATCTCATCAATAAGTAAAAATTATCATAATACATATCAACATCGTAAAATCATCATAAAGAAGCTTATCTCATCTCATCAGCAAGTAAAAATAACATCTAGATGGTTATTTATAACCATAATTCCAATTAGGAATTTCTAGCTCATAATTCACCTCATTTCATCGGCGATTAAGAAACAGATCTTAAAATGGTCCTTCATCGAATATACTCCTAAATTGGAGTTCTCGGATCATATATTCTACCCAAAATTTGATAACATCTTAAATCATCTCAAATAGTTCATCGAAAGGGTTTCGATCGTATAAGTCCGATATTAAGCGATAAAGCAAATCTATGAATCCTATACCACATGTTTTACTTTACCGTTTAATTTTCTTTCTTATACGTTCGAAATTAATGAAATTAACTAATTTTATTCATAAAACAATTTTATTAGAGAAAACAAAAATTTAAAACGATTTTCCGAAAATGATTATTAAAACCAAGATTTGAAATTCCTTTATTATAGGAAATAAATTTATCTCTATTTAGAAAAATAATTCATAAAAATACTGTGTAATAATAATTTTAAATGTTCATGAATTTCAAAAATGGTTTAGTGAAAATTGTTCTCGAAAGAAATGAAAACTAAGAGGGATATCTCAAAACCGATAACTTAAATTCAATACGAATTCAATTCAAATTTAACCCAAAATCAATTCAAATACCATTTAAATTTAAATTTTAAATTGTCCAAATATAACTAGCCTATTGATAGGCGTCATAGCTCTCAAAATATCACAAAACATCATCAAAACCGAAGAGAATGAGAGCAAAAACGAGCTAATACGATTCTAAGGTCAACGATTGTTGTTGCTGTCATTTTGCTCTCAGGACAGCAAAATACAATGATAATTTCAACCAAGTAAACTACAAAATTCCAAAAAACACAATGAATGAAACTTGTATCACGTGACCTAAGCTTTCTGGAACATCCAAAATTATCAAATTCGAATAAGAAATAAAGAAGTTAAAGCCAATTTCGTTCCAGTTTCAAACAGAGAGCAAATAATAGTTTTGCTCCCTGGACAGCAGTAAAAAAAATTTATTTTGACATAGCTAACCTCAAAATTATAGAAAACTAAATGAATAAAAGTTTTAGTACATGGATTTTGCTTTTCGGAACATTAAAAATTATCGAATTCCGATTAAAAACGAGAAAGATATAGCTCAAACAATATCAGATTCAAACTCAGGAAATTCTGTCAAAGACATAACTATACTTCTACATTCAAGTCTATTTTAGGTCAACCAACCTGAAGAGAAATTTTTCCTTGTTGAATGTAGTTTTCAGCAAAAAAACTGACGTAAATCGGATAAGGAACGAGTAACTCATGGCTAAAAAACTTCTCAGGCTTGTGATTGTTACTACTGTCAATTTGCTCTCGGGACAGCAACAAATAAGCACGACTTTGATCATGAATACGTCAAAATTTTAGAAAACTCAAAACATGAAACTTGTAGATCTATGTCTGCAATTTCCAAAACATCTAAGATTATTGAATTTGGTTAAGAAATGAAAGAGCTATGGCCAAAACAAAGTGGCTAACAGAAATCAGGAAACAAAGAGAATAAGAACCAGAAAGAATAACATATACAGTAAACAATTTTGCAAATTTTATCACAGGAACTTTAGTTAGCTAACAATTCATGAGCTTGTACTTACCTCGGCGATTTAGCAAAGATTTTGATATTAAGCAGCAAACTTTGGAGGAGAATTGGAGCTTTAAAGACCTATAAATGCTAAAACAAAGACATGCACATCAAAAGTAATTAGTAACAGACAATTCATACCTAATTCTAAGATTTTTGATGAAATCTTTGGGTATTGGTGGAGATTACGTTCTCTAATCTCTCTATTTTCTTGATTGAATTCTTAAATTTGCAGAGATTTTGAGTGAAAATTGATTTATAAGAAGGAAGCCATTGATTTTTTTTTCTATGTTCCGTATACGGATGTTTTTAGAAGAAAGAAGAAATCAACGTATTATTAATGTCCTCTTACCAGAAATTTCCAGATAATGTGTTTTGGGTTCTAAATCCTTACCCAATTAGCCCAAGACTTAAATACATAGTGAAAATATAAAGTTATGTACATATTTATCCTATTTGAACATTATATACATCTCCTTTTACATTTTAAAGTAAAATTGAAATTTATACGACAGATGTATGTAACTAAAATTGTTATTATATAAAAAAATAAAATTTATTTCGATAATAGAAAGTTATTTTTATGAATAAAACCTTATCTTTGACAATGTTTTACAAATTACAATATTTTAGTGTAAAAACACTATTTCTACTACAATAATTTAAACAAAAGTTTCTTTCGTGTCAAGTAAATTGGAATAAATCATTCTAACACTTTTTAATCATCAAAATATTGTTTTCAAACAATATTTCATCTTTTATTTTAATAAAATACATATTTCTTCAAATTGCCTCTTTTTAAAATCATTAAAAGCTTAATATTGACAATGTTTTTCAATTTTATTGTATTTACCCAAATAAAGTTTCACTTTGATTATTTTCTACTCAAATGCTCAAATAAAAATTTTAAAACTTTATTTTCATTACTTTAGATTTATTTCTACAATTTAACATTGAAATATATCACCTAATTAACTAATTAACTCCAAACTAATCAATACCCAATTTTTTAATTTATTTAAACCAAATACTTATCCAATTCATTTTTAGAAATAATTTTAAATTATAATTTTTATTAAAATTTAATATTAACGGTAATCTTCAAAATCTCGGGTTGTTACAGACTCCTCCTCTTAACAAAATTGCGTCCTCGCAATTTCTTGAGGAAAAAGGCTGTAAACAACACATCAATTTCCTTAATCAAACAAAAGCTAGACAGGCACGAGACGGAATTCCTAATCTCTTATTAAGATGAAGGCCAAAAAGAAGGAAATTGCTTGGTTATTCTATAAATTTCCCTGAACATCTATATAGGGATAACCGGATTCTAGAAATATTCCAAGCAACAATTCAATATTTTGAAGGCACCTCACCTTCAAATAAGAATGCAAAGGTGAAAAAAATACCTCGCAAAATCCACTAAAAGAGAAAGATCCTCAAAAAATATTTTTATTAAGTTAAGATTTAGCACAACTTTACTCCAAAATCAAGTCATCAAAGAAATCATCAACCCACTTTTCCGTATTTCATAACAGAAAAATAAAATCGATAAAAGAATAAAAATCAAGAAGGATAGAAAACCTCAAAGAAGGTAGTTTCTTCAAGAGCCATCAACCTGAATGACCTCAATAACGTGAATCATTCGAGTATTGCACTAAGGCAGTAGAAGCACAAAGAGTCAAGTTTCCCTAAAAAATGGGTATGAACACAATTTTTTTAGTTTAAGGATTCATTACTTAGAAAAATAAAATCTTAATTTTTTTTCCTTACTAGAAGAATTCTTAAAATTTTAACGTAGCTTCTCAATTAGAAGTAATTTTAATCTATATTCTCTTACTTCATAAAGATAAATTTCCACAAACAATTCTTGTAAGTCTAACCAAAATAAAGTTTGAAATCTTATTCCAAATTTTCTTCAACACTACATAAGTCATTCAAATAAAGCTTTAGACTTCAATCTTTAAGTTATAAAATTTTCACTTCAGTCTTATTAACTTTATTATCATGTCTGATTATCTCATCCTAGCGATTAAGAAATTCCTATCGATAACGTTGATCAAGCGCATCGACCAGAATTCTAAAACACTCGATGGACCATCCAACATGAAAGAAAATCATTTTCTCAACATCTTTTAAATTTTAAATCTCAATTTTCAACATTTAAAAAAATTTAAACTCTTTGCTATATTATTTAGTAAGTAATATAAAACTCAAATTAAAAGTCCAATTTTCTTCTCTTACTTCAAAACTAATTTTTAAAGAATTTTATAAATCCATAATAATTTTCCTCAAATTAAATTAATGGTCTAATACTTTTTTTATTAAACCACTTAAATAGTTCAAAAACAATCTTCAAATTATCTTATAACTCTTTTCTTAAAGCATCCAATGTATATAATATAGATTCTAAAATCTCAAAATATACTTTCAATAATGTATAGCTCAAGAATATTCTCACATATTCTCATCTTTGTAATTTCAAAGTAAATAAATAAATAAATGGCATTGCCTCACCATTGAATCTCTAATAAATAGATATATCTGTTGGCTGCAGAGTCGATCGAACGATCAAAACTGCCTCGGCACTCTCATACTCATCTCTAAAATCTATGGCTGTAATTACCATTCAAAAATAAATTTAATATATAATCTCAAAATATTATTTTCAAAATCTCAATTTATACATACATACATACATACATACATACATACATATATATATATATATATCAAAGCTCAAATTTCTCTATTAAACTCATATTCATATAGCTTCAAAACTCAAACTAAAGAGTATTAAGAGAATGCATCAAGATATTCCCAAAATACTCGATTCTCAAAATCATCAAAAGGAGGTAAAGTGTTCATCAATCTTATGATGTCACGAGCCACTCCCAAAAATTATCAAGATACAGGATAAGCAGATATTCTTCTCGAAGGAGAAGATGCGCACAATACACAATCACTACGTCAAACGGAGTAATGCTAGAAAGGATAAAATTGATTGAGTATCTACAATGAACACTCAAACAAAGCTGAATGATAAACTCAATCAAACTCGAACAATCAAGAAACTCACCTCATTCCTCGGTAGATACCTCGTAGAAGGATAACCGAAGAGCTAAGAGCTAGGAATTAGGTTACCTCAACACTCAATTGCCCTATTGGATGTCAAATCCAAACAGACTCACAAAACTCAACAAAGCACCATGACTGGAATTTGAGATATATCATCAACATATCGATACTCAAGAAAGAATACAGAAACTTAAAATCATCATTAACGTTTCAAAGTGATAGAGATAATAAACCAATCAAATTAGGGTGCCTAAATAAATATAGGATCCGATAACAATAAAGGATCGGACTTAACATCTAATAAGTCAATCCATCTCAAATCAGATACATTTCAAGATAGTGAGTAATAAAAAAATACTCACTAAAGCGGCAACAAATAGAAAACTCAGAATGTTCACAACAAGCCAATCGTTGTGGATCCCTTCAATAGGATTTACAACTCTCAAAGGAATGCAACAAGGATGCTCAAAGAAATCAATCAGTTCCATCGATACGAACTCACTCGTACCGACAAAAATAAGAATAGAATAATCCTAAATAAGATTATATATAAGATAAGATGACAACAAACTCTATTATTGGAATACTACAGAATACAATATATCTATATTCCTAGACATATTCCATCTCAACAATTCGAAAACCCAAAATAGAATCAAGGCTAGATTTGAAAACAAGCTCAAATAGAGGACAATGATTCACTCGTATTGTACTTCGATGTATCATGATATACATACTGCTATGTGTTTATTCTACTTTGTCCTGACCACAGCTCTGATACCAAGCTGTAATGCCCCACCCCGAGACCCACCTTAGTAAAGATAATTAACAAGTAATTCTATCTATAAAAGGAGAATAGGGCTGATTAAGGGCGACCATCTATAATTTTGTCTTAAACATCTACTGAATACATCGATAAATGCAATATGATTTTTATTTTCTATCTCAACTGCATCGACATACCCAGTAATGCTTAATCCAAAACTATAGGTGGCTAACGGATCTATCAGAACAAAATACAGTAACTAAATGAAAAGCAAATCATAGAACAATAATCAACATCATATATATACAAATACACTAATACATGTTTAGTACAATACAGTATGAATAAAATAAAGGTGATGCTCGACCACACCGTATACATCGAATCAAATATAAATACATCAGAATATGTGAAAGAACATAAACTACTCAAAAGAAAGAAGAGCTGATATCCAACATCAACTTCAAGCTAAATCCATTAGATGATAACTTAAACAACTCGGTTTGACCCGAGTGAAAACACACGGGTCAGGCTAGCAAAAATCATCAGTTAAACAGAATAATCGATAAGGATAAGTGGGTGAAAGCTATGGTATCCTTTTTCTTAAAAGACGCCATGCCCTAAATAGGGTTTCAACACCATAAGAAAGGACAACATCTCTTCTTGGCAAGTATAAGAGATAATGATGATAAAGTCATACCTACATCAAAGGTATACATCCTTCATATAAGGAATAAAACACATATGGATGTGCCTCATCTCATTGGCACATCCCAAGGATCATTGAGGAAATATAAAAACCTAATCATACAAAAAGCATTATACTTATTCATACCTCATCTCATTAGTATGAATATAGATACATCTTAAATCCATCACTAAATCTCATCATAAAAGATTCTTCATAATCATTTATACCTCATCTCATTGGTATAAATATATAAAATACATCTCAACTTCATCTTACATCAAGTAGTCTATAAAATCATCGAATCATCAATCCATAATGCAAATAACTCGATCAAAGAGTAACATCATAATTGATTTCACCATATATGTATAAATCTCATCTGGCGCTAGGCTATCAATGTATTAATCATTTAAAGACGGTGAAGTCTAAAACATCAAAACTCAAAGAAATCCCGGATTGGCCAGATCCTCGATTGCATGTCGAAGAAATGCTATGGATTCTACATCGTGACTAGTACTACTATTTGGTACCATAAACATCATGATGAATGGAGTCAAATAACATCTTAACATCGTGAACACATGAATGACTATAGCCTATAACATCGTGATGACTTCAATCGAGTACTCGTGGTCTGTATACTAGTAAACATCATGAATGTGTCTCAACTTCTCGGATAGGAACCCAATAGGTGTTAACGTATGTCCTATACCATACATTCGCACCTAACAGTTTACTAGCCGTTAGTTGGTACCACACTAGTAAAACATCATAAACATCAGGAAAACATACTCAGCCTCATCTCATTGGCGAGTAAATACAATACCATGCTCGTCTCATCTCATTGATGAGAACTAATGGAATCATGACTTGTCTCATCTCATCGATAAGTAAAAATTGTTATAATACATCTCAACATTGCAAAATCATCATAAAGAAGCTTATCTCATCTCATTGGCAAGTACAAAATAACATTTAGATGGTTATTTATTACCATAATTCCAACTAGGAATTTCTAGCTCTTAATTCACCTCATTTCATTGTAGATTAAGAAACACATGTTAAAATGGTCCTTCATTGAATATACTCCTCAATTATAGTTCTCGGACCATATAATCTACCCAAAATTTAATAACATCTTAAATCATCTCAAATAGTTCATCGAAAGGGTTTCGATCGTATAAGTCCGATATTAAACGAAAAAGCAAATCCATGTGTCGCATACCATTACTTTACCATTTAATTGTCTTTCTTATACGTCCAAAATTCATAAAAATAAGTAATTTTGTTTATAAAATAATTTTATTAGAGAAAACTGAAATTTTAAATGATTTTTCGAAAATGATTATTAAAACCAATATTTGAAATTCCTTTATTATAGAAAATAAGTCTATCTTTATTTAGAAAAATAATTTAAAAAATTTCTACGTAATAATAATTTGAAATGTCTGTATATTTCAAAAATGATTTAGTGAAAATCATTCTCGAAAGCAATGAAAATTAAGAGGAATATTTCAAAACTGATAACTTGAATTCAATACGAATTCAATTCAAATTTAACCCAAAATCAATTCAAATTCTATTTAAATTTGAATTTCAAATTCTTCAAATATAGCTAGCCTGCTGATAGGCATCATAGCTCTTAAAGTATCTCAAAACATCATCAAAACCGAAGAGAATGAGGGCAAAAACGAGCTAATACAATTCTAAGGTCAACGATTGTTGTTGCTATCATTTTGCTCTTAGAACAGCAACATACAACCATAATTTCGACCAAGTAGGCTTCAAAATTCTAGCAAATACAATGAATCAAACTTATAGCATATGACCTAAGCTTTTCGAACATCCAAAATTATCAAATTCGGATAAGAAATGAGAAAGTTAAAGCCAATTTCATTTCAGTTTGAAACACTGAGCAAATAATAGTTTTGCTCTTGGTATAGCTGTAAAAAAATTCGATTTTGACATAGCTAACTTCAAACCTATAGAAAACTCAATGAATAAATGCTGTAGTGCATGAAGTTTTCTTTTTGGAACATTAAAAATTATCGAATTCCGATCAAAAACGAGAATGAAATAGCTTAAACAATATCAGATTCAAAATCAGGAAATTCTGTCAAAGACATAACTATGCTTCTGCTTTCAAATCTGTTTTAGTTCAAACAAATAGTAAAATATAAAAATGAAACCTAAAGAGAAATTAGTCCTTATTGAATGTAGTTTCCACCAAATTTTTTTCACCTAAATCGGATAAGAATCGAGTAACTTATGGCTAAAAAACTTCTCTGCCCTGTGATTGTTGCTGCTGCTAATTTTCTCTCGGGACAGCAACAAACAAGCACGATTTTGATCAAGAAAACATCAAAATTTTAGAAAAATCAAAACATGAAACTTGTAGATCTATTTCTGTGATTTCCAAAACATCCTAGATTATTAAATTTGGTTCAGAAATGAAAGAGTTATGGCCAAAACAAAGTGGCTAACAGAAATCAGGTAACAAAGAGAATAAGAACTAGAAAGAATAACATATACAGTAAACAATTTTGCAAATTTTCTCGCAGGAACTTTAATTTTTAGCTAACAATTCGTGAGCTTGTACTCACCTCAGCGATTTAGCAAAGATTTTGATATCAAGCAGCGAACTTTGGAGGAGAATTAGAGCTTCAAAGACCTATAAAAGCTAAAACAAAGACATGCACATCAAAAAGAAATTGATTACAGAAAATTCATACCTAATTCTAAGAGTTTTGATGAAATCTTTGGGTACTGGTGGAGATCACCTTCTCTAATCTCTCTATTTTCTTGATTTAATTCTTGAATTTGGAGAGATTTGAGTGAAAATTGATTTATAAGAAGGAAGCAATTGATTTTCTCTTTTTTTCTATGTTCTATATACAGATATTTTGAGAAGAAAGAAGAAATCAACATACTGTTAATTTCCTCTTACCAAAAATTTCTAGATAATGGATTTTGGGTACTAAATCCTTACTCAATTAGCCCAAGACTTAAATACTAGTGAAAATATAAAGCTATGTACATATTTATCCTATTTTAACATTATATATACCTCATTTTTGTGATGTCCCGGAAATTTGAGCAATATTTATTTAATAATTTCATTAATAATTATTTTAAAATGTGAAATACTGATTTAATAATCCAATTCAAACATAATTTTCTTTTGAAAATTTATAATTATTTTGTTAATAAATGATATTCTTTTGAAAATGTATAATAATTGAGTTTGAGAATCTTATTGTTTTAAAATGTTAAAAATATTTTTATGATAAAATTTCCTTTCTAAGCTGATTTAAAAATATTTATTTATAATGTATATATGTGTATACATTGTAAAAAGGAGTTTTGATTTTAAATTTTAATTTTAAATTTAATAAAAGATCTTTTCAAATTTAATATATATAAGTATATAATTTATGAACTGATTTAGATTAAAATGAAAATAGTATTGGAATTTTTCATAAGTCTATCTTGTATTTTTAGAAAGTAATTATAGTAAATACTTTGTTATAAATATATAGTTAAGAATTGTATTTTTATAATAAAGTTTATTTTGTTTTAAAATTGTTTTGAAATAAATTTAGTTTATTTATATTAGAGTATAGTATTTGATTTGAAACTTTTGAATGAATTCAACATTTGTTCTTTTCTTTTTAAAAGTTTCTCTTTTGAAAATTTGTTTTAAATAATTCTTAAAATATTCAAACAAATATTTGTATATGTTTGGATAATTCATTTGTAAAGACTAAATATATATAACATATAAAAACATCTTAAGTTAAATTAGAAATAGTTTTATCTTTAATTAAAAACATTTGTAAACATATAAATTCATCTTATTATCTAAATCATACATGTGTAAGCTTCATATTTTTAAAATTTACACTTGTAAATAAATCTTTACATTCAAATAACAAGTGGCATTCTAAAACCTATTTGAATTTATTTATTTTAGATAAAACTTAAACTAATCTTTTGTTTCCAAACATTTTTATCTTCTATACTAAATGAAAGTTCAGATCTAAGAAACCTGAAAATCCATTTCACTCTAAAATCCTCAAACCAAACTCAATCTTTATTCTACAAATATCATACTGTATAAGTTCTGTAATCAAAGTTTTGAAATCTGCAATCAAAACTATTTAGATCTGCAAACAAACTAAATTCAAATGCCTGCAGTTTGTAAAATCTGCAAATTAAAACCTACATCTTCAAATTCTTTTAAACTCTGCAAAATGGAAATCCAAATTCACAAACCTGCAACCCAATCTCTACTCTGCAAATCAAAGTTTTTGAATCTGCAAACAAACAGAGTTCTGCAAACCAACTTCTTCAATCTGTAAACATCATTTCAAGCAAAGATAATGGAAGCATGCAGACCAAATTATCACCAAATGCAGTTTCCAGGCTTACCTACTTCAAGCTAAAACCAATTTCAAACTGCAAGTTAGCTCAGATTCATGTTAGCTCTGATTCAAGCATGCAAGGAATTCAGGTTGCAGGGGAATGTTTGGCATTTGGAATGCATGCTCTTTTTCAATTTTAAGGTGAGTAAATTTTCTGTTTTAAAAACAGTTTCATTTTTAACCAAGATAACAAAAACCTGCAACACTTTAAGGTTTAGTTCAAAATACTATTGAATAAGATAATTTAAACAAAGGCAAATAATAACTCTCTGTTCTTTCTTTTAGAAGCAACATCACTATTTATAGTTTGTTTGAAATTCCATATGTGCATGTGCTTGTTGACTGTTGTGAAATAATACCCTGCATATGTTTCTTGAATGTGCAGAAAAGAGTGTGGTAAATTGTTTTAACAGTCATGCTTATGTTCTTAATAGGATTTGATTTCAAAACCATTTCTTTATGTCTGAATCTTACTTTGAAAATATTGTGTAAACAAATGGAGTTGTTTAGCTTAGAGGTAGGTTTGTAGAATTTTTAATTTAATTAAACTAAAATCTGTAACCCTTAAAACAATAGTAACTGCCTCTGTTATTTTTCTTAAGTAAGATTACCAAACATCTTTAAAATTGTCAAAACATGTTTTAAGCTTTAATGCATGTTTTAAAACATGGGTGTTAAAACAAGCTTCAGGTTTTAAAGCCCCTGAGAGGTAAGGTAATTAGAACTATGCAGAATTTTGTCTTTTGGGAATATCAAACCACATAATAGATTTTTGATTTTGGATTGCTGCCTGAAGGTGATCAGATGAAGGTGATGACTGTGGAGTTTTCTTCAGGTTTGAATTCCTGGTTTTTAGTAGCAGAGGTCTTGAACTACCTGAGCTTTGTGGAAGTTCGAATGGTCTGTGGATTTGGGGTTTGGCAGTGGGTGTATAGGTGGAGCAAAGGGTGGAGTTGGAGGTCATAAAGTGGCCAGAGATGAGAGCATGAGATGGTCAGAGTGGAGTGTATGAGGATTGACAGGTTTGGCCACTGGTGAGAATTTGGTGGTGCAGGGATTGAGTGACTCGGAGTTAACCTCGGGAAGAGTATGTGATGACTCGAAGATGAAGGGAAATTTACTCGAAGTAAATTAGAGGTGGTCTCGAGTTAGTTGTGCAGAGAACCTGAGTGTTGTGTATTTTAAAATCTGGGAAATCAAAATGTTTAAAAAGAAATGATTTATATTAAACATGGGTTAGAATTAAACTCAGGTAAGATTTTGAATTCAAAATGATGAATTTAAATAAAGGTAGGATTTAAATGTAAATTTGGAAACAGTAAAATATAGTTTCAGGTTTGAAACCAGTTTTTATTTTAAACTGTTTTGTTCTTTTAAAAAATTTAAAAGCAATGATTTAAAATAAGTTTAGGTTTGAATTGAATTCAAGTAAGTTTTGAATTCAGGAAGTTTAAATGAATTTAAAATTTAAGGAAGTTTTAAATTTAAATCCAGATTTTAATTAAAAACAGTTTTGGTTCTTTTTAAAAATTTTTAAAGGAGTTCAATGTTTAAAATTTAAATTCAAATTCAGGTTTGAATTTGAATTAAATTCAGGAATACTTTGAATTCAAAATGAAACATTTAAATGATAGGCAAGATTTAAAATTGGGATTGAAATCAAATTAAAAATGATTTCAGTTTTGGGTTTGAAATCTGTTTGAATTCAAATCAGTTTGAAAGTTTTAACATGGGACAGAAATGTTAGTAAGTAGAATTCAAATATGAATTTGATTTCAAACAAAGGTTTAAATTTAAAAGATTTCTTTCTTTTAAATATTAAATAAAATTATGATATGTTAATTTTAAATTGAAAGTTGAATTAAATTTTAGGAATGTATTATTTTAATACATTTGAATATTAATTAAGTATAAATAAGTAAATGAATTATTTTGAAAATAATTAAGGATTTACTTATCTATTTGATTTTTAAATAATAACTTGAATTAATTTTAATTAAAGATGATTAATGAATAATTAATTTAAGGTAATTATTCTTAAGTAAGGAATTAATGAAAATGTTGTTAATTATCTAAGGATAATTAATAATTAATTAATGTAATTAATTTTGATGGATTAATTAGATTAATTATTTTAAGAAAATCAATTGTAATTTGTTAAGTATATTACTTTATGAAAGTAATTAAGGGATTAATTACTTTTTGTAATTAATTCTGATAATGAGCTTTGTTAGATTAATTAATTTAGTTTAATTAATTTAAGAAATAATTTAATAATTAAATGATAATAATTACTTAATGTAATTTATGGAGCAGGATTTCTTAGAGAAGTTTTAATTAATAATTACTGGAATGTAATTAAGGAAAGGTGATTTATTTAAAAGTAATTTGGATAATTACTTTTGTAATTAATCAAGGATTAATTAATAAAGATAATTAATTAGTGGATAATTAATTTATTAAGGAAGTAATTAAGGGTAGTTAATTACTGGATTTAAATATTAATCAAGGTGATTAATAAGTGTAATTAATTTTTAATTGAGTAATCAATTTAAATATTAATTAGAGATCATTAATTATTATAATTAATGATGTGATTAAGAATTGTTTAATTAAGTAATAATTAATTAATTAAGTGATTAATTAATTGTAATTAATTAAAGGTGAATGTAATTAATTATAGTTAATTAATAAATTAAGTAATCAAAAGTTAATTACTTATGATTAAGGTTAATTAATTTTATGAAATTAATTAAAGACTAATTACTTATTGTAATTAGTGAATGATTAATCAAAGATGTTTAACCAAGTTAAATACTTTATGAATGATTAATTAACTAGGTTGATTAATCAATGGATTTATAAGCAGGATTTATAGATGAGTAATTAATCTAATTTATTTTAAATTAATTAAGGATAGAAGTAATTAATTTAATTCATTTTAAATTAATTATAAATGATGGATAATATATCATTACTTATGGATGATATTGATATACCTTTGGATGGTTGTGATCTCAGAAATGAGATGAGTAGTATCTATAGGATATGGATGCTTAGTTATAGTATGATGGATTATTTGGTTGTGATGATTGTTGTTGTGATGTTTGACTGTTGTGATGATTATCTATTGTGATAATGTTATGGGTTATCTGTTATGATGTGAATATGTAGTTTATCTATCTGTGTGAAATAGATAAAAATTAAATGAGTTAATTGTTTAAACCCTTAAGTATAACTTGGACATTAAAATGGCGTTTGGTTTCGGTGAGACCGGGATCGGGTTTCCATATTTGGATATCCGAAAACCACATCGATTCCAATTAAACGTTAGGTCGTTAATCCAAGTGGAGCAAGTGAAGACTCGAGGTGTAAGGGCTATACGTCAGTATAACTCTGTGGGTGATTCCGTAATGAGTTTGACGGAATAGTACTTATAGATTCGAGATGGTGATTTAGAGTGCAAGGGTTATTGTCGTTAACTCTGAGGGTGATTCCAAAACGAGTGTAACGAGATAATGCCTTCGGTTTCGTTCGAACCCGGAACGAACTTGTATGGATTGAATGCTTTCAGAACATCGTCAGGTGGACGATGAGCATTCTAAGATAGATGTGTCCTCTAAAGGTAATCGTAACCTCAAGCCTCATCAACCGGGAATGGCTAAAACAGGGGAGGTGCAGCAAGGCTTCGTGGGTAGCCCCCACTTGAGAGTGAGATTTACCCCTGTCTAGAGGTCCCTTTATATTTCGGCTGTGTGGACGGTTGAGAGCTCCAACCGTCGGGGTGGTCTTGTTCGGGACTGTTCAGTAAGGAACGGTGCCGGCCTTGTGTTGCAGGGGAGTTAGGGTGGCTCCTCGGTACGGTGATCTAGGCCACGTACTGTGACGGGCGGTACCCCAGTAGCCCTGCCATTGATGGAATCCAAAATCCAATAAGTGCCTGTACGGTTTTGATTGTGCCCAACTATGTTGGAACGTGAGATGCAAGCATTCCAGCTATTTCTGTATTTTATTTTGAAAACCCTAGACACTATTATAATATCACTGGATTTCCTATCAAATGTTTTGGTTAGCGTAAGGTAAAAACTTTTCCATGTTTATGTGTGGGAAGTCTTACGTGATACCTTTTGTTTTCAAAGGATTTTCTAAAGTTAAGCAACTTTTAAACTATTTACTCACACCAGACCCCTGTCTGACCCGAGTGTTTATTTTCTGTTTTATTAAACTCTTGGGTACTCATATTATGTATGAGTAGTCAAGTGATTCAGGATTGCTTTGACGAGTTATGGAGGAGCAAATGGAGCAGGAGGCTTCTGCGTTGTAGTTATCTATTTTCCGCTGTGTTGATATCTCTGAGTCTCTCTCTGAGTTGTTTCTTGTACTGTTTAGAGATGTATAACTAGACAGGTGTTTATAACTGTCTAGTATGTGTTGTATTGGCTGTAAAACTCTGATGTATTTGATACTATGTAAAGTATTTATGTGATATATTATATTTGATTCGTTCCGCTGTGAGATTCTGATGTTGTTTGTGTTCTTCTTTCTCTTTCTTTTCTTCTTCTATCCCTTTCTTTCTTCTTAGCGATGCAATTTCCTGGAGTTTGGAAGTTGGGTCGTTACAACGTGGTATCAGAGCATTAGGTTGAGTGAATACCTAGGCTCTGTAGTGGTGTCTTTCTCGAGAGAGCGTACTTGTAATTTTAAATATAAATATATTTAATTCTACCTATTTGTTGGGTTACCTGTTCAGGTTTTCCAATATAAGTAATAAAGGTAGATGGGGTAGTGGTGTGTGTAACACAACTACCAATGGTGAAGTTCCGAGTGTTTGAGCTTGGAAGTGATCTGCTAGGGCAGTATTGGGCATCTTGAGTAGTTTGGCAGTTTGATGTGAAGGATTTTTCTGATCTCTGAAGGGGAATCTTTTCAAGATTCGGAGTGTATCTTTGGATTTTTAAGCTTGATCTCACTCGTGTGAGTGGATTTTTCTTGAGTCTGGATCAGTTTGGATTACTAAAGCCAGCAATGGTATTTTGGCAACCTTTGATAGGAGTTCTGTCTGTATTTGAGTTCGAGACTCGGTTTGGCAGAGTGTTTTGTGCTTGGTTTGGAGTCGAGTTTCCTGAGGGATATCTGTCTTCTGAAGGCTCTTCTGTGGAAGTGGCTGGTGTAGCTTGGAGGTTCGATGAGTTTTTGGTAAGAAAGTTTTTGGCAGCAGTAGCAGCCATGAGTGGCCTGTTTCTTCGATGGTTCTGAAGTCTCTGTGATTCTTTTGTCAGTAGGCCAGGCAGATGGCGAAGCTTGTCCATTTCTTCTGGAAGCTCAGCTGGGTGTGATGTTTGTGGTTGAAGGCGGACCACTAGTTTTCTTTTGATTTGAAGGCTTTGGCTGTTCTGATTGTTGAAGAGAGAACAATCTGAACTGAGTAGAATCGCAAAAGTGACTTGCGATGATCCAGAAGTTTCCTGAGTAATTTTTGTTCGGATTGAAGCATCTCTAGAAGATGTTTAAGTTATCGAAGTGGTTTGGTATTTTCTGAATGTCTTCAAAGGAGTTAAGTTTTGCAGCTGCATCAGGAGATTGAGTTCTGTTTCGACTTGGTTTTTTGGAGATTTTATGGAATTTGATGAACAATGTTTACGGGGTAAATTGATCAAGTGTGTACCTGTGTTCGTCAACAGCATTCTCAAATCAGAGTTGTGCAGTGGAAGCATGGTGGCAGCTATTCCAGAATAGGAGCACCCGATTCATTTGGGGATTTGTGTTTTGTCTTGGATCAGAGGATTTCTACGGGAAATTCGCTTAATCTGGAGACTTGGATGTCTTGTGCATCTGTTCTGTTTTCCGAATAAGTGTTGTTTGTCTGAAGTCTTTTGATATCTGTAGTAGAGTTTGTGTGATGGATTGGATTGATCTAGAAGTTGGAGGCAGCCCAGGATCGACAAGAAAGATTTATGGATAAGAGATTGGACCTTTCTGTTTTCTCTCAAGGGTTAAGTGATTGATCTACAGGATTGGATTGCCAGTTTGGATAACTGGGATTCGATGAGTTTCACGTATCTCTGAGGGAATACGTGTATGATCTATCTCTAGTTGTGGAACCAGCAGTTCTGGAATTTTGGTTGTTGAGTCAGACTCGTCTACAGTCTGATATCTTGTCTAGTGTTGTAGATATAGTTGTATAGGAGTTTTGGAGCTTCTTAGTATTGATTGTTTGGATTCTCTTGAGCGAGTATCCCGGTATATATATATACTTGGGGAAACTCGATAGAATCTTATCCAGAATTTGTCTGGATAATTAGATTTGTTTGATTGGTTGTTTTGATTGTTAGCATATGTTTGATATATGCTTGTGTATTAAATAAAAATTTTAAGGAGATTATTAAATTACCTTTGCTTTTAAATTTCGGGGACGAAATTCTTTTAAGGGGGGAGGAATGTGATGTCCCGGAAATTTGAGCAATATTTATTTAATAATTTCATTAATAATTATTTTAAAATGTGAAATACTGATTTAATAATCCAATTCAAACATAATTTTCTTTTGAAAATTTATAATTATTTTGTTAATAAATGATATTCTTTTGAAAATGTATAATAATTGAGTTTGAGAATCTTATTGTTTTAAAATGTTAAAAATATTTTTATGATAAAATTTCCTTTCTAAGCTGATTTAAAAATATTTATTTATAATGTATATATGTGTATACATTGTAAAAAGGAGTTTTGATTTTAAATTTTAATTTTAAATTTAATAAAAGATCTTTTCAAATTTAATATATATAAGTATATAATTTATGAACTGATTTAGATTAAAATGAAAATAGTATTGGAATTTTTCATAAGTCTATCTTGTATTTTTAGAAAGTAATTATAGTAAATACTTTGTTATAAATATATAGTTAAGAATTGTATTTTTATAATAAAGTTTATTTTGTTTTAAAATTGTTTTGAAATAAATTTAGTTTATTTATATTAGAGTATAGTATTTGATTTGAAACTTTTGAATGAATTCAACATTTGTTCTTTTCTTTTTAAAAGTTTCTCTTTTGAAAATTTGTTTTAAATAATTCTTAAAATATTCAAACAAATATTTGTATATGTTTGGATAATTCATTTGTAAAGACTAAATATATATAACATATAAAAACATCTTAAGTTAAATTAGAAATAGTTTTATCTTTAATTAAAAACATTTGTAAACATATAAATTCATCTTATTATCTAAATCATACATGTGTAAGCTTCATATTTTTAAAATTTACACTTGTAAATAAATCTTTACATTCAAATAACAAGTGGCATTCTAAAACCTATTTGAATTTATTTATTTTAGATAAAACTTAAACTAATCTTTTGTTTCCAAACATTTTTATCTTCTATACTAAATGAAAGTTCAGATCTAAGAAACCTGAAAATCCATTTCACTCTAAAATCCTCAAACCAAACTCAATCTTTATTCTACAAATATCATACTGTATAAGTTCTGTAATCAAAGTTTTGAAATCTGCAATCAAAACTATTTAGATCTGCAAACAAACTAAATTCAAATGCCTGCAGTTTGTAAAATCTGCAAATTAAAACCTACATCTTCAAATTCTTTTAAACTCTGCAAAATGGAAATCCAAATTCACAAACCTGCAACCCAATCTCTACTCTGCAAATCAAAGTTTTTGAATCTGCAAACAAACAGAGTTCTGCAAACCAACTTCTTCAATCTGTAAACATCATTTCAAGCAAAGATAATGGAAGCATGCAGACCAAATTATCACCAAATGCAGTTTCCAGGCTTACCTACTTCAAGCTAAAACCAATTTCAAACTGCAAGTTAGCTCAGATTCATGTTAGCTCTGATTCAAGCATGCAAGGAATTCAGGTTGCAGGGGAATGTTTGGCATTTGGAATGCATGCTCTTTTTCAATTTTAAGGTGAGTAAATTTTCTGTTTTAAAAACAGTTTCATTTTTAACCAAGATAACAAAAACCTGCAACACTTTAAGGTTTAGTTCAAAATACTATTGAATAAGATAATTTAAACAAAGGCAAATAATAACTCTCTGTTCTTTCTTTTAGAAGCAACATCACTATTTATAGTTTGTTTGAAATTCCATATGTGCATGTGCTTGTTGACTGTTGTGAAATAATACCCTGCATATGTTTCTTGAATGTGCAGAAAAGAGTGTGGTAAATTGTTTTAACAGTCATGCTTATGTTCTTAATAGGATTTGATTTCAAAACCATTTCTTTATGTCTGAATCTTACTTTGAAAATATTGTGTAAACAAATGGAGTTGTTTAGCTTAGAGGTAGGTTTGTAGAATTTTTAATTTAATTAAACTAAAATCTGTAACCCTTAAAACAATAGTAACTGCCTCTGTTATTTTTCTTAAGTAAGATTACCAAACATCTTTAAAATTGTCAAAACATGTTTTAAGCTTTAATGCATGTTTTAAAACATGGGTGTTAAAACAAGCTTCAGGTTTTAAAGCCCCTGAGAGGTAAGGTAATTAGAACTGTGCAGAATTTTGTCTTTTGGGAATATCAAACCACATAATAGATTTTTGATTTTGGATTGCTGCCTGAAGGTGATCAGATGAAGGTGATGACTGTGGAGTTTTCTTCAGGTTTGAATTCCTGGTTTTTAGTAGCAGAGGTCTTGAACTACCTGAGCTTTGTGGAAGTTCGAATGGTCTGTGGATTTGGGGTTTGGCAGTGGGTGTATAGGTGGAGCAAAGGGTGGAGTTGGAGGTCATAAAGTGGCCAGAGATGAGAGCATGAGATGGTCAGAGTGGAGTGTATGAGGATTGACAGGTTTGGCCACTGGTGAGAATTTGGTGGTGCAGGGATTGAGTGACTCGGAGTTAACCTCGGGAAGAGTATGTGATGACTCGAAGATGAAGGGAAATTTACTCGAAGTAAATTAGAGGTGGTCTCGAGTTAGTTGTGCAGAGAACCTGAGTGTTGTGTATTTTAAAATCTGGGAAATCAAAATGTTTAAAAAGAAATGATTTATATTAAACATGGGTTAGAATTAAACTCAGGTAAGATTTTGAATTCAAAATGATGAATTTAAATAAAGGTAGGATTTAAATGTAAATTTGGAAACAGTAAAATATAGTTTCAGGTTTGAAACCAGTTTTTATTTTAAACTGTTTTGTTCTTTTAAAAAATTTAAAAGCAATGATTTAAAATAAGTTTAGGTTTGAATTGAATTCAAGTAAGTTTTGAATTCAGGAAGTTTAAATGAATTTAAAATTTAAGGAAGTTTTAAATTTAAATCCAGATTTTAATTAAAAACAGTTTTGGTTCTTTTTAAAAATTTTTAAAGGAGTTCAATGTTTAAAATTTAAATTCAAATTCAGGTTTGAATTTGAATTAAATTCAGGAATACTTTGAATTCAAAATGAAACATTTAAATGATAGGCAAGATTTAAAATTGGGATTGAAATCAAATTAAAAATGATTTCAGTTTTGGGTTTGAAATCTGTTTGAATTCAAATCAGTTTGAAAGTTTTAACATGGGACAGAAATGTTAGTAAGTAGAATTCAAATATGAATTTGATTTCAAACAAAGGTTTAAATTTAAAAGATTTCTTTCTTTTAAATATTAAATAAAATTATGATATGTTAATTTTAAATTGAAAGTTGAATTAAATTTTAGGAATGTATTATTTTAATACATTTGAATATTAATTAAGTATAAATAAGTAAATGAATTATTTTGAAAATAATTAAGGATTTACTTATCTATTTGATTTTTAAATAATAACTTGAATTAATTTTAATTAAAGATGATTAATGAATAATTAATTTAAGGTAATTATTCTTAAGTAAGGAATTAATGAAAATGTTGTTAATTATCTAAGGATAATTAATAATTAATTAATGTAATTAATTTTGATGGATTAATTAGATTAATTATTTTAAGAAAATCAATTGTAATTTGTTAAGTATATTACTTTATGAAAGTAATTAAGGGATTAATTACTTTTTGTAATTAATTCTGATAATGAGCTTTGTTAGATTAATTAATTTAGTTTAATTAATTTAAGAAATAATTTAATAATTAAATGATAATAATTACTTAATGTAATTTATGGAGCAGGATTTCTTAGAGAAGTTTTAATTAATAATTACTGGAATGTAATTAAGGAAAGGTGATTTATTTAAAAGTAATTTGGATAATTACTTTTGTAATTAATCAAGGATTAATTAATAAAGATAATTAATTAGTGGATAATTAATTTATTAAGGAAGTAATTAAGGGTAGTTAATTACTGGATTTAAATATTAATCAAGGTGATTAATAAGTGTAATTAATTTTTAATTGAGTAATCAATTTAAATATTAATTAGAGATCATTAATTATTATAATTAATGATGTGATTAAGAATTGTTTAATTAAGTAATAATTAATTAATTAAGTGATTAATTAATTGTAATTAATTAAAGGTGAATGTAATTAATTATAGTTAATTAATAAATTAAGTAATCAAAAGTTAATTACTTATGATTAAGGTTAATTAATTTTATGAAATTAATTAAAGACTAATTACTTATTGTAATTAGTGAATGATTAATCAAAGATGTTTAACCAAGTTAAATACTTTATGAATGATTAATTAACTAGGTTGATTAATCAATGGATTTATAAGCAGGATTTATAGATGAGTAATTAATCTAATTTATTTTAAATTAATTAAGGATAGAAGTAATTAATTTAATTCATTTTAAATTAATTATAAATGATGGATAATATATCATTACTTATGGATGATATTGATATACCTTTGGATGGTTGTGATCTCAGAAATGAGATGAGTAGTATCTATAGGATATGGATGCTTAGTTATAGTATGATGGATTATTTGGTTGTGATGATTGTTGTTGTGATGTTTGACTGTTGTGATGATTATCTATTGTGATAATGTTATGGGTTATCTGTTATGATGTGAATATGTAGTTTATCTATCTGTGTGAAATAGATAAAAATTAAATGAGTTAATTGTTTAAACCCTTAAGTATAACTTGGACATTAAAATGGCGTTTGGTTTCGGTGAGACCGGGATCGGGTTTCCATATTTGGATATCCGAAAACCACATCGATTCCAATTAAACGTTAGGTCGTTAATCCAAGTGGAGCAAGTGAAGACTCGAGGTGTAAGGGCTATACGTCAGTATAACTCTGTGGGTGATTCCGTAATGAGTTTGACGGAATAGTACTTATAGATTCGAGATGGTGATTTAGAGTGCAAGGGTTATTGTCGTTAACTCTGAGGGTGATTCCAAAACGAGTGTAACGAGATAATGCCTTCGGTTTCGTTCGAACCCGGAACGAACTTGTATGGATTGAATGCTTTCAGAACATCGTCAGGTGGACGATGAGCATTCTAAGATAGATGTGTCCTCTAAAGGTAATCGTAACCTCAAGCCTCATCAACCGGGAATGGCTAAAACAGGGGAGGTGCAGCAAGGCTTCGTGGGTAGCCCCCACTTGAGAGTGAGATTTACCCCTGTCTAGAGGTCCCTTTATATTTCGGCTGTGTGGACGGTTGAGAGCTCCAACCGTCGGGGTGGTCTTGTTCGGGACTGTTCAGTAAGGAACGGTGCCGGCCTTGTGTTGCAGGGGAGTTAGGGTGGCTCCTCGGTACGGTGATCTAGGCCACGTACTGTGACGGGCGGTACCCCAGTAGCCCTGCCATTGATGGAATCCAAAATCCAATAAGTGCCTGTACGGTTTTGATTGTGCCCAACTATGTTGGAACGTGAGATGCAAGCATTCCAGCTATTTCTGTATTTTATTTTGAAAACCCTAGACACTATTATAATATCACTGGATTTCCTATCAAATGTTTTGGTTAGCGTAAGGTAAAAACTTTTCCATGTTTATGTGTGGGAAGTCTTACGTGATACCTTTTGTTTTCAAAGGATTTTCTAAAGTTAAGCAACTTTTAAACTATTTACTCACACCAGACCCCTGTCTGACCCGAGTGTTTATTTTCTGTTTTATTAAACTCTTGGGTACTCATATTATGTATGAGTAGTCAAGTGATTCAGGATTGCTTTGACGAGTTATGGAGGAGCAAATGGAGCAGGAGGCTTCTGCGTTGTAGTTATCTATTTTCCGCTGTGTTGATATCTCTGAGTCTCTCTCTGAGTTGTTTCTTGTACTGTTTAGAGATGTATAACTAGACAGGTGTTTATAACTGTCTAGTATGTGTTGTATTGGCTGTAAAACTCTGATGTATTTGATACTATGTAAAGTATTTATGTGATATATTATATTTGATTCGTTCCGCTGTGAGATTCTGATGTTGTTTGTGTTCTTCTTTCTCTTTCTTTTCTTCTTCTATCCCTTTCTTTCTTCTTAGCGATGCAATTTCCTGGAGTTTGGAAGTTGGGTCGTTACAATTTTACATTTTAAAGCCAAATAAAAATCTATACAACAGATGTATGTAACTAAAAGTGTTGTTATATAAAAAAATAAAATTTATTTCGACAATAAAAAGTTATTTTTATGAATAAAACCCTATCTTTAACAATATTTTACAAATTACACCACTTTAGTGTAAAAACACAATTTTTAATGCAATAACTTAAACAAAAATTTCTTTCGTGTAAAATAAATTGCAATAAATCATTCTAACACTTTTTAATCATCACAATATTTTTTCCAAACAATATTTCATCTTTTATTTTAATAAAATACATAATTTCTTCAAATTTCCTCTTTTTAGAATCAATAAAAGGTTAATATTGACAATGTTTTTCAATATTGTTGTATTTACCCAAATAAAGTTGCACTCTGATTATTTTCTACTCAAATTCTCAAAATAAAATTTTTAAAACTTTATTTTCATTACTTTAGATTAATTTCAACAATTTAACATTGAAATACATCACCTAATTAACTTATTAGCTCTAAACTAATAAATACCCAATATTTTAATTTATTTAAACCAAATACTTATCCAATTCATTTTTAAAAAGAAATTTAAATTATAATTTTCATTATAATTTAATATTTGCCGTAATCTCCAAAATCCAGGGGTGTTATATTATACTGTAATAAAATCAAACTTTATTATTGAACTTAGTTTATATTAAACAAATTTGTACATTGCTTAAAATTAAGAATTTAACCATATATAAAATAATATTTATATGATATCGAAAATCAATATTCATATAAAACCATTTATTTCTTTCCAAATCAATAGAAATTATTTTCAAAATATTTATATATTGATCAACGGTGTCTGTATATAATTTTCTATTCTATGGTCAAGTGATAAAAATATTTATTATTTCAATCCATAATTTAAATTTAAATATGGATATATATCATTTCAAACCGCAATCCCAACAATTGAAAATCGCATTTCAACCCATAATGATTTTCTCTTATTCTACAGATTGTTAGGGTATGCATCATTTCAACCCATAGGGAATTCTATATTAACAGGGAACTTGCGGAGTGATAACAGATATGGTAATAATATAACAGGCATATATCATCAATATAAATAACAGATAATGGTGTCAGACATCACAGGTGAACAGATACAGATAATATCATATATATAACAATGTAAATAACTAACGGCAGCATATTTCAAATGTCGTTTCAATTGAAATCAAATTTAATAAATATAAGAATGTAAATCGTGAGTGATTGCTCACCTTTCGAGGTTAGAGATGAAGGAGAATGAGATGAGTTAGGAATCCAAGCACGAATTCCAAATCAAGCTAGATTGGCATGAATTTGATGGCAAAGCTGATCGATAGGATTGACAAAATCAAATCAGAACCGGATCGATAATGATGAATTGTATAAGTGAAATTATATATATAACTATATATAACTATTTACATATATAAATCATATTCTAAATTAAAAAGCATTTTAAATTAAATAAATTTCTATATTTAAAAGTCCATATTCAAGTTAAAGCCCGTATACTTAAAGTCGAAAATATCTTATATTTTCCAACAATACTTAATACATAAATAATTAAAACTCACATTTACCATTCAACACATGTATAAAGATCAACATATATCGATAATAAAGTTTGAAATAAATACTTATATATATATTTTTAAGTTCTTCAATTTTTATCTGCTAGCTGATTAATCTGCTATTTTAAGTTTGAAATAAATACTTATATATATATATATATATATATATATTTAAGTTCTTCAATTTTAAATTTCTTTTTCATTCCTCTTATGCTATTTTAAGTTCTTCAATTACTTTGTCACTCTGAGAGATCATCAATATCAAAAAGAAAAAAAGAAGAAAAAAAAAGAGTATCTGAGTTCAAGCTGCGCCACTCAAGGTGTTAACAAATCTATTCTCCATGAATCAGGCACATCCGCTGCTCCTTCTTCTTCTCCTTTGTAATATAGTAGAGCTTGTTTTCAAATTTTTATTAGGGTATCTTTTAGGGATTTACCTATAAGATTTTGTATCATATATATCTCGCTTGTTTTAATTTTTGAATTTTTCAATTTTTCTACCCCCTTGCCGCAAAATCTGGTATCAGAGCATGGTTGATTCTAGTGTTACTAATTATAACTTTGTTTTATCATGTAAAATTAAATTGTTATTTTACTGCAGAACCCTCTGAGTTAGTTCTAGGGTAGCATAGAGGCGTAAATCCCATTTTCAACTAAACATGGTAAACTGTAAGATAACAACGAAGTTGAACATGTATAAAATAAAAGGAATAATTGGTAACCAGGGAATTAATCATACTCTTATTATTAGTGTTTTCAATTTTTGTTTCTTTAAATTGATCTCTCAAAGTAAATCTATAAAAGAACTTAGAGGCATAAGTAGGAATGAGTTTTTAAAAATTATAAGAAAAATAACTTTTAAAATTGATCCTTCATCCTCTAGACGATTAAGTTATCTCAACCTTGAGTATAATTTCAAAAATCACAGTATAATCAGTCTTGATAAATACAGCTTTGTTTGTCACTTTGAAAGGGGTTTTCAACATATATTACACAGTGATAATAAACAATTAAACTCAATAACAGATTTAATTATAAATTTAGGAATTTCTTTAGAACAGTACGACAATTCTACAGCAAGGACTTTGGAAACAATTGCCAAAAACCTTGAAAATAAGAAATTTTAAAATAGTTAGTAGAAAATTTTGATTTTGTTAAAAATCAAAACGAAAATATTCTACACAGCTTAGTTAATTTAAAAAATAACTTTCCAGATAAGTCATCAGTAAACGAGCTTAAGCTTCTACTAGAAACAAATAAACCTAAAACTTTAGAACTTGAATCTAAACTAATATTGGAAAACCTTAAGTCAAAACATTTGAATTAGATACTAAAATAAAACAGGTTGAAACAGTATTAAAAGAAGTAAAACAGATCGTTAGTGGCTGAGTTTATGAACAAATTCTTACAGAAAGCAATTGAAGAAGCAAGTAAATTCGCAACTCAACTAGTTCCAAAACAAGGATTTACAGTATATTCTGGTAACAGTCTTTCCGATAAAGAGTATCCAAACTTATTTAATATTATTATAAGTCTTAATCTTCAAATTTTAGAAAAACTTGAACAGCTTGAGAATAAACAGTCTTTTAATCAGGAATTAGATAAAATCTCTAAACAGTTATCAAAACTAAGCTTAGGAGAACCGGTAGTCATTAAAGCCAGACAACCAGAAGTTTATAAATTTTGGATTCCAAAATGATTAATAATAGAAAATCATTCTCAGGACCTAGTAGAACCTTAACAGAAGTTACCTTCAGTAGTAAACCGAAAGATGAAATTTCCAGCATTTTATCAAAATTTAAATCTAAGAAAGAAAAACAGACAATACAATTAGATGAAGAAATAGACTTAGACCAAAATCTAGATATTTATAATAATAATCATCTAGATCTTTTAAATTCAAGAATTCTCTACCAGACAGGAATAACAAACATTAATACCACGTTAATTAGAAGTATACGGGAAGAAGAAATACGCGTAATAGACAACAGTGTAACTTTAGACATTTTATCTCCAGAAACTATTCAAAAGTTAAAAAACACTGGGAAAAGATTTTTTCACCTAGGACTAATAGTCATAGGAATCAAAACTTTAACCAGAAAAGGATTAGGAACGAAACTTTTAACGCTTGTCCTAGATAAATCTTGGACATCAAATATAGAAAAAGCATTACTTTTAGGAATGGAGATAGACCTAAACGATAAATCAGCTTTAGTATATTGTGTTCCATATATTTTAAAAAGCATAAAAGATTTAAAACACTTAAAACTTGGATTTAAAGCAAACGGATTTGAAAACTACATAGGTACTAATCTTATTATTAGTATTGGAATAATAGGAAAAGCCAGTAACAGATCAGGGACGAAATTTAAAATCAACCTTGATGGAATTGTCCAGAACATTGCTATTAAAGGTATTAAAATGATAGAACCACGAAGAATAAACCCAGAAGATTTAGCAGGCCTTGAATGGCAACTTAAAGACTTCATAGATAACGATAAAAGTTTGTTAATTCCAGAAACGCACGTTCTCTACACAAATCAATTTGGAGAACCAAACTTAAGATTCAGTAATTATAAATTTAAACAGAATGAAGAAGAAACAGATACTGAATCAGAAATTAACGAACACTATAATTTAAATGAAATAGTTTCTGAACAACTAAACGCTATGAATTGGGACGAGGGTCCAAAATTTGATGAATATGATTCAGATCTAGAAATAGATGATGAACTAGATATTCTTGGATATCTAGTTGATGAAGAATATACCCAAAAAGATCATGATAATGAGAATATAGATATAGATGAAACCTTTAAAACAGAAAGCAAACGAACATTACATGAAATTATAAACAGAAAAATTACGGTTGAAAACATAAGACAAGAAACAGATGAGATGCTTATAGCATGTATAACAGAACTTGATATGTCCTATGAAGAGGCTTTTACAACATTATCTAAACATTTTAATATGCCCCTAATAGAAGATATCTCAAATAAACAAATTCCATTAAGTGATTTCTTCATTGAAACCAACTTTATGGATTAAGCTATGATTCCAGTAAATAAACGAAGTAGATTTGACAATGAACCCAGTTCTGAATATAAAGAAGGACCACTAGAAAGAGAACAATGGGCTAAACCAAATTTAGAATACACACATGAAAGCCCTTATATAGGAAAAGGCTTACGTAAACCATATGGTAAATTATACAGCCATAACATGTTACTACTTGAAAACCAATCCCCTCAGCTATGGCCCGAAGAAATTCTTATTTGGGAACAAAATGTTGTGAGATATTGGGAAGTAAATAAAAAACCAAAAATGGATATGTGGGCAGTCCTTGAAACCACGTTAGGTCCATTAGCATTAGGAATTTATCAGAGTCGTAAAACAGATAATCCAGCTATAATTACAGAGCAAAAAGCTTTGGGAAATAACCCATATAACTTTACCAGTTTTATTAGACTATTACTCATTGGTAATGATCCAGGAAAAGGAGGAACTTTAATACAGAATACAGCTATAAGAAATCTTGAACAATTAAGTATACGAGATTTCAAATACATAAAATAATTTAGCCAAGACTTTGCTATTACCCTAGCTCAGACTGGCAAAGCCATGGATGAAGAACTATGTAATAAATACTTTTCAAAACTTCCAGGCGACTTAGGACGCAAATTACAAGAAGATTGGAACACAATATACGGATCAATGCCAAAATTAGGGATAAAACCAAGAATTATGTTTGTTTTTCAGGAATTAGAGAAACGTTGTAAAGAAGCTACATTATAAGAACAGATTAAAAGGCAGCTTGGGCATTTTGTAGAACAGCAATCTACACTCCACAAGCATACGGTTTTTATAAACCTAGAAAATATCTTCGAAAATCAAAATTTTACGATAAACATAAAAAAGACAAGTACGTTAAAAGAACTAAACCAAACCGAAAATGTAATTGTTACATTTGTGGTGACCCTAACCATTTAGTAAACCGATGTCCAAATCGCCAAAATAATCAACAAAGAGCAAATCTAGTTGATGAAATAGGTGAATTTGATATTGAAAGTTTAAGTTAAAACGATGAAACAGAATCTATTTACAGTATAGTTTCAGAAAATGAAGAAGGAACTTCACAAAACAGTATCACTTATACGCTAATGAACAACGAGGATGAATGTAATCATCAATGGATCCAGAACAGGGGAAATGATCATATACCATGTTTCATTTGCTATCGATATCCAGAAATAAATAAACGATTTTAATGTGACAAATGTTTTGTAGAAATCTGTTTTCTTTGTGCAAAACATCAATTTAACATAGAACTTATATATAAACAAAACATGCCAGATAATAAAAACATTTTTCAAGAAACATTAGGAAAACATGATGCGCAAATCAAGTTATTACAAATACAGGTAACCATGTTACAAAATGATATTACACAGCTAAAAACTAGAGAAAAAAATTTTAGTCAAATAGAACCAGGAAGTAATCCAACACAAAATGAACAAACGGAAAATTTAGAAAACAGTTTAACAGAAAATACAGAATTTTCCGTTAATATTAATAAATATAATACCTTTATTAACGCTTAATTGCCGAATATGGCTTGATAATAATAAAGTCATAGATACAGTTGCAATAATTGATACAGGAAGTACTAAAATTTGATAGCTTACTCCTTAGTACCATCCCAATACAGAATACCATTAAATTATACAATTACCTCCAAAATAGCAAATCAAAGTTTTATGACATTAACACACAAATTACCTGAGGAATCTATGATTCAATTCAAAGATTTTGCAGGAAATTACAGTTCAAAATATGAACTAGGACAATGCACAATTACACCAGCAGAAATTAAGGGTAACGAATTTTTTCTTGGACTAAATTTTATTTTAAACTATAGAGGTAGTATTTCTATCTCTAGAAACAGCATCACTTTCAGTAAGCAGAATTACACCTTACCCACAAATTACCACATTTTTCAATCTGAGTGCGCTCGAAAGCGTGGTGGACAGGGAGAATTAGATTTTTTTAGTCAAAGATCATAATAAAAACTCTCCAAAATATAAAGAACATAAAAATGCTTTAGCAATTTTAGCAAATGAAATATTTAGAGAATTAGAAAAGGGTAAAGAGGTAAAATATATTCCTTATCAAATTATATCTAAACTAGAAAAAATAGGATTGATTGGTGATGATGTCACCAAAAACAGAGTTAATTACATGTGCAAAATAAAATTAATAAATCCAGAAATTACGATTAAAACAGCCAATATAGATTACAGTCCAGCAGATGTTAAAGAATTTAAAATACAGATTAATGAAATGCTAAATCAAAAGTTAATTCGTAGATCAGATAGTAGACATAGATCAGCAGCATTTATTATAAGAAATCATTCTGAACAGAAACGAGGAAAACCCAAAATCCTTTATAACTATAAACGACTAAACGACAATACAGAGGACGATGGATATAATATACCTAACAAAGATACGTTAATAAATTTAATTCAAAACAAACAAATATTTAGCAAATTTGACTTAAAATCTAGATACAATCAATTAAAGTTAGAAGAAGATTTTAAGCCTTGGACAGCCTTTATGTGTTCTAAAGGGCATTTCGAATGGAATGTCCTTAGTTTTGGCCTAAAAACGGCCCCAGCAATTTTTCAACGTTTTATGGACAGCATTTTTAAAACATATGAATTTTGTTTAGTTCACATAGATGATATTCTTGTTGCAAGTAATAGTATTAAAGAACATGAAAATCATCTTAAAATGATTTTTCAAGAAATAGAAACAAATGGGTTACTAGTATCAAAACGCAAAATGGAGCTTTTTAAACAAAAGATTTCATTTTTAGGACTAAAAATCGGAAACGGTAAGGTTGAACTTCAACCTCACATTTCACAGAAAATTATTGAATTTCCACATAAATTAGACAATAAAAAGAAAATTCAAGCATTCTTAGGCCTAGTAAATTATGCTAGAAAGTTTATACCTAATATAGAAAAAATGGTTGGACCACTTTACGGAAAAATCTCAAAAAACGGAGAATCTAGATTTAATTCTGAAGACATAAAACTTGTTCAAAAAATCAAAAACGAAGTAAAAAAGATTAAACCTTTTAGAATTACCCCTAGAATCAGACTACATTATAATAGAATGTGATGGTTGCAAAGAAGGATGGGGAGCCATCTTAAAATGTAAGCCATCCAAGTACACTGATAGATCAACAGAGAAAATTGCAGCCTATGCAAGCGGCAATTTTCAGACTACATCAAAATGGACATCCTTAGACTTTGAAATCCAGGCATTAATCAATGCTTTAGATAAATATAAAATTTATCTTAATAAAGAATTTACAGTCCGTACTGACTGTGAGGCAATTGTCAAATTCATATCTAATGAAAACTCTAAAAAGTAAACAGAACACGATGGTTAAACCTACAGAATCTTATTCAAGGAAATGAATATAAGATTAATTTTGAACACATCAAGGGCAAAAACAATCAGCTAGCAGATATTTTATCCAAGAAATTATCTTATATTTTTAACCAAGCTTGTGATTTTCAGGAAAGGAATAACATGAATATACAGATAGACAAAGGAAAGGAGAAAGCCGAACACAGTAACACAGCAAATAAATCACAGAAAGTGGAAGTGCAAACTCCATTAGCAGAAACAGAAGTTAAAACAGAAACGTCATCTCCTAACAGAATAGACAGTCAAATTCCATGCATGACAGTTGGTCAGAATTATCTGACTATCTACAGAAACGATGATCCTAGGAGGTTTAAACCCCTGGTTCGAATAAATGATCAATCTCAACAGTGCCTTCTTGATCATCTATGGAACTTACGGACCATAGACTACGAAAGGAAGAATAAACAGAAATTAGGCAATTGTTTAGCCTTTTACTTTTCTAAAATACAGCAAAAACCTCTTTCCAAAAACTTCTTTTGTTATATTGTTTTCAAAGGAAATTTTACAGGAATTTTCAAACAGTATAGCCAAGTTCAAATGGCTATAAACAATTTTTACAATCCTATTTTCAAAGGCTTTTATAATTTAAACGATGCTTTAAAAGAAGCCCGAAACTTTTTTGGGCCAAACTACTATGTTGATCCAGAATGTCACCAGTCCTATGCCCAGACTACTTCTTCTCCTCCACCTACTCCAAATGATCTCCTCCAGACCCAGGCAATTCAATTAAATGACCTTCAAAACCTCTATCAGAAATCTCAAACCCAACTTAGCCAATTATTACAAGAAAACCAGCTCCTCAAAAATCAACAGCAACAGACCTCATACATCCAAAATACAAACAAACTCCTAGAAAAACGAATCCAACAACTAGTTGTAGAAAGAGATGATCTACAACAAAACCAAGCTAAACGACCCAAAACACCTTCTCATCAACAGCTGTCAAACCACCTAAAATTAAAACCATATCCAATCCTCCAAGATCTTCACAAACTTGTAGGAACAGATGTTCAGTTAAAAATTGAAAAGATGGTAGAAGAACGATGGAACCAGCATTTAACAGAACTTTAGAAAAACCTAGCACAGATGTATAAAGACACTGCTGAAGGACACCAGTTTAAAGTCGTACAGGATCGACGATCAAACATGCTGAAAGCAAGAGTTGATGAATCACTCTTACCTTGCAGTATTGATCAGGTTGTTGATTTCTTCGATCATGGGATGTTATCCCGTATTACATTTTACAGGTCTACAGATCAAGAAATCCTTGAGAAATTTGGAAAACGCTTTGCAATGGTGGCATTACAGTATCTAAAACAAGTACCAGGCATCATGGTATGCATTAATTCCACAACCCCAAGCTACCATTATGGACAGAATCACCAGATCATACCATCTTTTCATCGCATGACAATATTTAAACATAATGGGTATACTCGGGAGCATGCGTCAAAAAGTTTAAAATGTTATTATCAACAGTTTGAAGGATCCCCAATATGGTTTGAAGCACACAAACCATGGGAGTTTCATCACAACAAACGCAACCTAGTAGCACCACTAGGATGGAAGGAGCTTGTATTACAGTCAGAAAGTTCACGCTACCAAATATGGGGAGAGCTTGAGCTAAAGATAATGTTTCCTCCACTCTTCCATGAATATTATTTTGATCCAAATAACGACGTGTTATTATATGATCAAAACTTTTCAGAGGAAGAAATGGAAGATAGTTGTCGCAGCATTAGTGACTTAGCCAGGAATACAGAATTCGATCAAATGGCCGATACTGATTAAAAAATTCATTATCCTTAAAGGCAACGTGTCCCTCACCTTTTGCAGAAGAAGGACAGATGTAAAAGTAGATTCCAGCTAATCCTTCCAGCTCACATGAAGACTCCAGAAAACATAACGCTGGCAGAATTTTATTCATAGATTTATTAGTGCTTACTTTATGTAATAATTAATGTACAGAATCTTCAAGCCAGGTGTGCTTTAGTTTTTACCGGCATAACCGGCTGTAATGTGTATAAATAGATAGGTTCTGCTTCAAACAAAATATAGAAGCAATCTTAGAAATATTGTAAGCTCTTCAGTTCTCTAATGGCGAACTAAATTTCTTTTTCATTCCTCTTATGCTATTTTAAGTTCTTCAATTACTTTGTCACTCTGAGAGATCATCAATATCAAAAAAAAAAGAGTATCTGAGTTCAAGCTGCGCCACTCAAGGTGTTAACAAATCTATTCTCCATGAATCAGGTACATCCGCTGCTCCTTCTTCTTCTCCTTTGTAATATAGTAGAGCATGTTTTCAAATTTTTATTAGGGTATTTTTTAGGGATTTACCTAGAAGATTTTGTATCATATATAGCTCGCTTGTTTTAATTTTTGAATTTTTCAATTTTTCTACCCCCTTGCCGCAAAATCTGGTATCAGAGCGATAAAAAAGCAATGCATTTATACAAACTATAGATATAATAATATATAACTAAACTCGCATACAAACATGTGGTAATTAAATTTGATATTAAAACATATGATAATTACTTATCAAGGCTATTATTTTATTTAACAGTACATATATTATACTTATATAATTCATTGCTAATTTATGTGTGTGTCTATATATATATATATATATATATATATATATATGTTATATCTATTTACAAGTTAATGTATACATACAGGCGAACACAACATATACTTGAAATGAAATTTACCTATACTTATGCATAAACTAATTATATATAAAACATATGTATATAACTCATATACAGACTACAATAAACTTATATATATCACTAAACCTATTTTATAATACTGAACAGCATGTATATATTTCAACAAATATATACAAAACTTATATGTATATATGTATACACTAACTATAAATAAAGAGAAATATAAAGCTATAGAATCCCTGACATAAAAATATATATAGTATGATTCATAACAAACTGGCTTTTTATATATAATATAACCAAATCTTATATATACATATAAATAAATAAGTTTATATTTTATATCACAGAAAACTATACATCAGACTATATATACATAACCTAAAAGTAACCAATAGATAATACGTATATACCTTATGAAAAATGAAAAGAGACAGGTGGCGTCAACAGATCGGAGCAGGCCGAGCTATGCAGGATGTTGATGTCGAAGGCTAGGGCGGCTCGGGTTTGAGTTTGTGGTGGGTCGCACGGTTGTGAAGGCAGGGGTGAGTTGCGGCTGCTTGGTCGGAGGGAAGCGCTAGGCCGGGTTTGGGTAGTGGTGATGTATTGTCGACCCGAGGGAGAGCAATGAGAAAAGGCAAGCAAGCTTCAGCAAAAGCTTTCATTTTTGTATTTATCCACTAAGGCAAGCTACACGAAGACGCAAGCAGATATGCAGTGAAAGAATGCAAAGTAACATAATATATAACTTTTTTATATAGTAGCCACAATTAGGCAGGTAAAAATGAAAAGGCACCAACTAAAGATGATGAATAGGCAAGGACCACAAAAGTCACAACTAAATGATAAATGTATGCATTCATTATCAACCGTAGAAAATGAATAGTCACGGAAGTCAAGACTCCAAAATGGACACCGTTTCTGTTAAACGTATCACAGTTTTCGCCACGTACCAGACACCGGGACACTCAAATGAATATACCATGGAGATTAGCACGACGAGGCGATCAAAACAGCATGCAGATATCAATGGTACAATCATCCTATCAAAAGTCGATAACCGGTACCGAAAATGCTGCAAATCTTCCAGAAATAAGATAAAAGGAGCAATTGCTGTCAAAATTTGGAGAAATGAAATATGACCTCTTACTCAGAAGATGATTTACAAATTTATTGTATAAAAATATTCAGGTTTTTAAAATATTTTATTATCATCAAATATTGACCGATTTAAATTTAAATAAAATTTCACAATAAAATAAACTTCCATATTGTCCGATGAAAATTTACCATTTTCTATGTTTTAATAGATGTGTTTAAAATATTAAATTTTTATTTCAAAATATTACAATTTAAAATTTCTCAAAAATTCAATTAAATACGTTATAAAAATTATTAAAATTTATGGGTCGTTACACTCTCCTCCACTTAAAACTTTTTGTCCCCGAAAAGGAAGGAGGTAGGAGAATAGAAACAACCAAAAAAAATAGATTGAATGAAAAGATAAACAATTAATTTAAAACTATATAAATTTTACTTGAAATATTCATTTGAAAACTTCATTTGCAAATCAATTAAATTTGACGCTTTAATACATTTCAAAACCCATTTGTAAAATTTCTTGCTTCCTTTATAAATACCATTTATATGTTTTAATAACATCTTTATAAATATATGAAAACTATTTGAAAACAATTATTTACATCATTACTTATATTTATAAAGAAGCTATCTAAAAACATTAAATCCATAATTCATAAATTTATTAATTTATCTCAAGATACTTTTCAAACATTATTAATAAATCAATAATCATTTTCTTTAAATATGTTTTATTTAATTAATAACTTCTAAAATATTTACAACACCGATAATTTACTATTAAACCATATAGTATATAAATAAAAAATATTTTAAACATTTTAAATTATTTAGGAAGAAAGAAAAAAATGGTCAAAATATCTTTCATATAATACTTTATCAAAATACTTTTATAGCTCGATGTCTTAATAGGTTTATCCTCGTTCTTGTAGACTCTGGCCATGTGTTGATCAGGCGCAAAGCTAGAATTCTCCAAATACTTAGTAGACCTGTTTCAACACCCAGTGAAAATACTCGCAAAATCTTCAAAACCGGTATGGAAAGTACAATCTAAACAAATCAACCGAATCGAATCATGGATCGCAGATACACAATGGTTACGCCTGGATCGCCCGGGAAACATCTATACCTTTTGAGCAATGACCGCCTTGCAAATTTCACCACGATAATAAAAATTATAGATCGCGAATACACAGTGATTACGCCTGAATCCCCGAGGAAACGTCTGTACCCTTTAAGCAATCTCTGCCTTGCGGATTACTCTACGATAACCAAAAAAACTTATAGACCGCAGATACACAATGGTTACGCCTGAATCACCCAGGAAACATCCGTACTCTTTAAGTAATCTCTGCCTTGCAAATTATGCTACTAAAATGAACATAGATCGCAGATACACAATGGTTAGGCCTGGATCCCCCAGGAAACATCCGTACCTTTTAAGCAATCACTGCCTTGCGAATTACGGTATGCAGTCGAGTACGTAAGATAATAGGTAACGCCATGAAATTTGAAGGACACTCAAGTATCATATTCGAAAAATCCAAATCAGAGAGAATAATATTGATAGAATGAATCCAAAATGTGGCCACAAAGAGGATATCAAGCAGAAGGACTTTCCATATATTTACTTCAAATATGTATCATATAATACTCTTTCAAATCAATTTTCAAATATCTTACTTATATAAAGTCAACTATATATAAGATTTCATTTTCAAATAGAATACTTTCCAAACCAATAGTATATCAAATCACACTTATATAGACTTCGATTATATAAGATTTCGCTTTTCAAATTGAGTACCTTTCCAAATCAATAGTTTCCGAATCAACTTCATACTTATACAAATTAATTTTATATAAGTCCGATAACTCCCAGATCAAGTATTTAGTAAAATAAGGTTCTCAATTTCAATTCATTTCAATATTAGTTCAGTTTCAAAATCATATACGATTTCATCAAATTATTTCTTCCAACTTTAATATCTTCAGCTTCAAAAGTTTCCAAAATAATAGGTTTAGAAAATGATCCTAGTTTCCAAATTAACATAATTTAGGTCAAACAAATTCATTTCCAAAATCATCATATAAATACTGTGTTTTAAATTTCAATCTATTTTCGAAATCAATTACTTTTCTCAAAATAAATTATACCCAAAAATATTACCAAGTTTATAACTATCCCTTTAAAACCTTGAAACTATTTATTTCTATTTGAAAGATCTAATTTACCTTTCGAAAATTATTATTCTATATATATATATATATATATATATATATATAATTTTATAAAAGATGTTACTAAGTCAAAAACATTTAAAACTAAATTATATTCAAAACATTTCAAAACTAAATTCCATATTAGTGCAATTCAAAATAGTCTTATTCATTTACTTAACAAAACAGTTTCAAACTTATTTGAATCATATTACTTCATACCTAAAAATTCAAAACTAAATGTATACTTTATCAAATAATTTATACTTTTTGAAATTACTTAGCTTTGAAAAATTAAACCTCGATTTGGAAGTGTTTGAACATTCAAAATATTCAGAGAAATCAAATTTTCAATCCAAGAGTTGGAAATCAGCAACCAATCAGTAAGTCAATTTCAAAAGATAGGGTTATACCAAAACAAATCCGAAACTCGAGGACTGAACATCGGCTTACTTCAAATCATTTCAAATATATACATATGTCTTTCGAATATCAAATCATACTTCGCAATTTGAAATCAAAATTGGTTTCACAAAATCAATCGCATGGCAAAGCTACTAAAGTGGCCTCTTCCCCACTCTGAAACTCGAAAATCAATGTCGATGATGCATGCACTCATCACTGAAATTATTCTCCGGCGACATAAGTGAGTTTTGGACTTCAATTTTCTTAAAAACTTTTTTAAAATTTCTTTGAAATCATTGGAACTCATTTGAAGTCATTTGAAACATTTCTTATTTGGAAAATACTTTCAAACCGTATTATTATATATTTTCAAAATCTTAAAACCAATTTCAAAATACCGAAGTTCGGTTTCCCAAATTTCAAATTTAAAACCCTTCAGTTATAAATCATTTTTATATAATCAATTTCTTATAGAATTTTCAAAATTTTAAATCCTTTCAAAACTTAAAATTCTTGTTTTTAAAAGCTATATAATCCTTATCGAAAACACTTTTCACTTTTATATATACAATATAATCATACTTATCAAAATAATAATTTTGATATATAAAAAAATTTCTAAAATATAAATAAACACGATTTTTCAAAGGATGGTTCAAGAATGGATTTCAAAACAAAGATAGAGATTTAAATAAAAGGAACTCTAATCAAATAGAATTCTGATTCGAAGATAGGTTTGAACGAAGATGAGATAAATAAATTACAAAATAGAAGATGGATATACTTACATAAATCACTGGCGACCTTAATCGGGTCAACCGTGACTTCGAAAACATGATCGATGCGGAATTCTAGGGAAAATCGACATTCGATTGCTAGAGATATAATTCGACATAGCAAGAGATAGCAGCATCTAAACCGAGGGTATAGAAATCTCCGATGAATCAATGCCAATTATAAAGGAGTTTCACCCCTTTACAAATCATTCAAAGATTGGTGGGATCTCTAATTTTTATAGAGATCATTCAAAGTGGATTTATGGGATGCTTCAACTTCAAAAGAATATAAATAAGGGAGACAAGAATGGTTTTTAGAACAAGTGGGAGAGTTCCAAAATTCAAAGGAAATCGAATCGAAGAGGAAGAGATTCAAGCACGAACGAAAGTAAATCTGTAATTGAATCTACTACATATGCTAAGTTTTGCCTTAAACCAGAGCTCTGATACCAACTTAACGACCCAGTATTTCATACCATTCGCATCCGTGCATGTCGAACTTGAATTGCTCAAAATATCAAATTGTTAATTTATATTTGGCAAAAAATCAGCATATACAGTAAAAAAGTCATCATAGACACAGAGTAATGTGAAATAATGCAGCGGAAACAAAAGAATAGTAGTTCATGGCTACTATATATAGTAGAGTTAAACAAGATGAAATAGAAGTCTCAATACAATAGTCAAATACAAGATTAGAATATCATAGGAGCCAACTGAATAACTGCAAACTGAACAGATAGCTGGATCTCCAACTCCAAAGGCGAGTCTCAAAAGTTGTGCCACTTAGTCTGACCCGAGCGTAAAGAAAAACACAAAACACTCGAGTTCGGATTAACATTCTTATGTCAACAAATCCAACTCAAGTGAAATAATAGCTGACATACAAGTAACTCAAAGGATGTTTGGGATAACCATCCTCTAAGGATCCGCTAAACTATCTACTATGTAGTAATATACGCTATTATAATAATGTCTATAGTAAAGTAAACTATTTAAAAATAGTGTTAAGGCTTTACATTTTCTACCTTAACACATTTTATAGTGCCAATATTCTATACAGTACCATCGTATATCTAGATAGGGAGGCTGCCACAGAATTCTCCATAGGTACGACACAAATCAAACTCGAAGTAAAGCGTGCAAGGGTAGGTGACACGACACAACTAGGAAATGCCAGGGTAGATATACCAATTGCACTTCCGGACTGATGGTAACACATAGCAACCACTACCGCCCACCTCGAGCCACACTCCCAAAACCAAAAATCAAAGGTGTGCACCACATCAATCACAAAGTAATACAAAAACATATGCAGGAGTGTGTCCGATCAAAGGAGCTACCTCATTGGCCAGTCGATTGCTCCAATTTTAGCAACCTTATGCCAACTCACGGGAGTCAGGTCCATGTATATACCTTATATATGATCGTCGCCACCATCCTACTTCATTATGGAATCTCCATGGCGTACACGGTTTTTAAAGGGGTTTTCGGAGTTGGTAGGGAGTATGACAACTTTCGATCCCGGTCTCTTTGACAACCAATCATTATTATAACATCGCGGTCATTTCAAAATAGTTTATACTTCAAAACCAAAGTACCATTGCCATTTCAAAAACCATATCAATACGATATCATTTCCATTTCAAAACCAAATACGATATCATTTCCATTTCAAATATATCTATTTCCAAAATCATAGTAGTTTCAAAGTTATAATTCTCGAAACCAAAACACTTGAAACGATAACACTTGGAAATCATAATACTTTGAAAATCATCATATCATAATACTTTGAAATCATAATACTTCCCACTTAACCGGTTTAGATATTAAAATAGTGTATATATATATATATAATAAAATAGTTCATAAAGTAAAGTAGTTTATATAAAAGAGTTATAAGTTAAAATAGTTTATATTAAAATAATCTATATTAAAATAGTTTGTATGAAAATAATTTATAAAGTAAAATATATAAATAGTTTTAAATATAATTTAAAAATACTTTATATAATAAAATAGCTTCCTTAAAATTTCCTAAATCAATTCCAAGTCAATTCGAATTCCATAACTCAAATTTGATCAAGCCTCAAATCATCAATTTCAATTCAATTCGATTTCTAAATAAAAAATTCCAAACTATATCGATTTCAAAACAGATTTGAACCCCAAAATAAACCATTTCAATATATTACAAAGCTTTAAATATTCAACATTTCAAAACTAAATTTGATAATTCATATATATATACACATATAATTCACTTTACTATAATTTAGTTTTGAAATATTTACTTAATAAATCCAATTTCATTTAGATAAAACTTCAAATTTCAAATGATTGAATATTCCTTCAATTTATTTAAACTTGATTATTCATTAAATCACCTTAAACCAAAAATCAAGTTATAAAATCATACCCCTTTAAAATTCAAATTCCATAAGTTCCCAATCGATTTTAATTAAATATAATTCTTAATTAAATACTCTTTCAAATCAATTTCAAATCCATCTTCTCAACCTTAATTTATTAAAATCATTATAAACTCTATATTAAAATATAATTTAAATAAATATATAACCATATTATATTTTAATAAAATCAAACTTTATTATTAAACCTAGTTTATATTAAACAAATTTATACATAGCTTTAAATTAAGAATTCAACTATATATGAAATAATATTTATATGATATTAAAAATCAATATTCATATAAAACCATATATTTCTTTCCAAATCCATCGAAATCATTTTCGAAATATTTATATATAGACCAACGGTGTCTGTATATAATTTTCTATCTTATGGTCAAGCGATACCGATATTTATCATTTCAATCCGTAATTTAAATATAAATACGGGTATATATCATTTCCACCCGTAATCCCAAATTAAATTCAAATGAAAATCGCTTGGGTTTATCATTTCAACCTATAATGATTTTCTCATATTCTATAGATCATCCAGGTATGTATCATTTCAACACCTAAGGAATTCTATACCAACAGTGAACTTGCAGAATAATAAAAGATATGGTAATAATATAACAGGCATATATCATCAATATAAATAACAAATAATGGTGTCAGAAATCACAGGTGAACAGATACATTATATCATATATATATAGCAATGTAAATAACTAACAACGGCATATTTCAATTGTTGTTTCAATTAAAATCAAATTTAATAAATATAAGAACGTAAATCATGAGTCGTTGCTCACCTTTCGAGGTTAGAGATGAACGAGAATGAGATGAGCTAGGAATCCAAGCACAAATTCCGAATCATAGCTAGATTGGCACGAATATGACGGCAAAACCGATAGATAGGAGTTGACGAAATCAAAGCAGAACTGGATCGATAATGATGAATGGTATAAGTGAACTTATATATATAACTATATATAACTATTTACATATATAAATCATATTCTAAATTCAAACGCATTTTAAATTAAATAAATTCCTATATTTAAAAGTCCATATTCAAGTTAAAGCCCATATAACTTAAAGTCAAAAATATCTTATATTTTCAAACAATGCTTAATACATTAATATTAAAACTCACATTTAACATTCAACACATATATAAAGATCAACATATATCCATAATAAAGTTTGAAATAAATACTTATATATACTTTGAAATCAAAAATATATATGTCACGAACATATAGGAAAATGGATATAAACCATTATACATACTGACTGTATAAATGTTTATGACTAACATGGATATACCTAAATTTATATACTGTAAACAAAATAAGAACTAATAAAATTTATATATGTATATGTATATACCGTAACTTCATAACTCATATATACATAGTTTTGGTTTTATTAGAATTCAAACAAACCACCTATCAAGTCGATATCAAAAAATTATAGCCCATATATATCCAAGTAATGTATATAACATATAAAACTGACATAAATTTATGCTCATCAAAACAGCAGGTTCAATACACACACACACACACACACACACACACACACACACACACATATATATATATATATATATATACATATATACTGGTATATAACTATACTATGTCAGATAAACTAAAATATGCAGACCCAAATATTAGATATATATGCAGGCTTCTCATATATACAACTCTAATATATTAGATATATATATACAATAAAATAAATATGCAAATGTATAAAATACTGTACCTAATATATATACTGTAACAATGAAAATTACTGCCTTTATTTTATACTAACCGATCACTAAAGCAATGTATTTATACAAACTATAAATATAATAATGTATAACTAAACTCGCATATAAACGTATGATAATTAAATTCGATATTAAAACATATGATAATTATGTGACACCCCACCTCTATACCCACGTTAGCAAAAAGTATTGCATAGATAATACCGTCTGCTAACACGGAGAATAAGGCTGGATAGGAGCGACCATGTGTAATCTTACCTTAACTATTCACTAAACACGTCGAAAAGTAGAATCACAAACAGTTCGACGTATTCAATAAATATTTAAAGCAAGACTACAATGGCTGTAGGATCTATCAGAACAGAATATAACAACTCAAATGTAATATACATCACAGAACAGTAAATCATCACATACACATATACAGATACATAACGGAGTATATAAAATGATACATATCAAGTGGTATAGCAAACCACAATATACAGATGAGTTCACAAGAATACATATCAGAGTTACAACAAAATAGGACTACACAAACAGCTATGACAAAAAGAAGCTAGCGGAGTAGTCCATGCGGAAGCAAAAGAGGCTAAGTCCAAAGCGCCTAACCTGAAACATCTCGGTCTGACCCGAGTTTAAAATACCCGGGTCAGTCTAGATGAAAAATCAGTTAAATAAACTGAACAGCAATAAACCTGCATGGTTTCAAAGCATAACAAATATCTCTAAAGGAGATAACACAATCATCTAACAAAAGATGAATCATATGATAACAAGCCTCATATCATCGGCGACATATAGAAACAAAGGACACAAATATCCCAAATCAAGCCAAAAAGGCAATAACAAATACCAATAAGGTATACAAGTTCCGCAAGGTAAACGCTACGCATCATGCGGCTCATAATGACCAACACCGAAGGGTGATACCAAGGGAATATACATATCAATGAAATATCAGAAAATTGCTCGAGCTCAGTACTGTACAAACAAGGATCCATGAGCCTGAAGACTCCAAACCCAAGTATCACCCATGCGGCACATAAGGCCAACATCAGAGCGAAACTATATAGGGCGACAAACCCGAAGGCACAAACCCGAAGGCAACATACCCGAAGGCAACAAACCTAGGGAGACAGTCCGAAGACACTATCCCAGAGGCAACAAACCGCAGTGGTGAAGGTCAAAGACCCAGTACTGGACACCACTAACTGGCGGAATGTGTCACAACTCTCGAAAAGGAATTCGAAAAGTGTTAATGTATGTCCCATAACCACTCGTTCGCACTAAACGGTTTACTATCCGTCAGTCACTTTCACACTCAAAGCAGTACAAAGTTTACCTCATATCATCGATAAACCAAACCCGAAGGTCAAAACGATCAATTGAATAGGTCGAGAATTAATCGGAAGGATAAACGCACAGATTCATGGTCCGTGTTTTTCCCAACCATTTAATCATCCTTCCACTTCGCTCAACGTGCGAAAGTGTGTGTTTTAAATAGGAATTATAAATTGGAGAAGGGAGCTTTTAGGCAAAACAGGGGAACCAAGTCGACAAAAGTCAATCGTGAATTGATAACACAAACCAAGTCGACAAAAGTCGATAACCAATGGAACTTCATTCAAAGAAAGGCAAATTAGGCAAAACAGGGGATTCCAGACGTCTGAAGGGTGCAATCAGACGTCTGGTTTCGGTCTCTGGAAAAATTCCAGAAAACCCAACCAGACGTCTGGTTTTGCATACCAGACGTCTGAAACCAATCAGACGTCTGAACTTGAGGATCAGACGTCTGATCCTGGTTTCTGACTTTCTTCCAACTGTCGTGGCTTATTATTTTTCACTCCAGGTTAAAACCAGACGTCTGAGCTTTGCTTCCAGACGTCTGGTCGCCTGGTCTGGGCAACAATTTGCCTAGGCCAAAGTGGCCAAAACATATCGGAACGGATCGATCCAACTCCACAGCAATAGACATGAATAGAGGTTAGAATTTCATATCCAACCACAGCAAAAGCAACATACTTAGATGTGAGTTACATAAACTCACCTTTTTACACAAAACAAAGAAGATGAAAAGCACAATTGCAAGGAATCAACCAACTACACTCCACTTCAACACTACAAGCTTCAATCTAGAATCAAAGCAAGTATTTCCTAAGTTAGGGTTAGGAAATTACTGAAATTGAAGAGGAGAAGAGATGGAGAAGATGAAGATGAACTTACCAATGGATTCTCTTTGATTTTGGAGCAAGAAATCAAGTTGGAAGTTGAAACTAGGGCTTGCTAATTTCTATTTCTCTTTCCCTTCCACCATTTCAGTTTTTAAGCTTAAGTTTTAAGAAATGAATAAGTGAATGAGAGGAGTGGCTAAGCTAGAGTATTAGTTAAGCTAGTGGGCTGAACCCAAACCCAAACACAATAGAAAAAGTAGCCAAAATTTCACTTACTCCAAACATATCAAATATTATACTCAAAAAGATCGCAAACGCCATTTTGGAACCAATGGAGGTAGTTTCGAGCTCCAATTTGGCCATTTGCAGAAAGTAATATTTCGGACCTCAAAAATCCGAATAACGACGCTATATTTAAATTAAACATTTAAATATAAAATCGTTAAATAGGTGGGCTGTTACAGATCTCCCCTCCTCACAAAATTGCGTCCCCGCAATTCCTAGAGACGATATTTGTAACAACAACATACATACAATCAAAAGAAAAGAAAATAAGCTTGAGATAAAATGACATACTCACCGTTTCAAAGCAAGGAAAGAAAACCCGGATAAGATCGCTCAATAAATTCTCTGGTTTCCCAAGTATAGTCATTGGGATTAGCGGACCATTGAACTTTAACGAGCGCCACGTCCTTGTTCCGAAGGTGTCGCACCTCCGTGTCAAGCACGCGAATAGGTTGTTGTACAATAGATAAGTCCGGTGAGATCTCAAGCTCTTGCAAATCAGGAGAAGTAATAACAGAATCCGACTCCCGAAGACACTTTCGAAGTTGCGAGACGTGGAACACGTCATGAATGCCAGATAAATGAGCTGGAAGTGAAACTCTATAAGCCACAGGGCCAATACGTTCAGTAATAAAAAACGGTCCTATATAAAGAGGAGCCAATTTCCCAGTCGTACTGAAACGCATAACCCCTTTCAAAGGAGAAACACGAATAAAAACAAGATCACCAATTGAGAACTCGAGGGGTTTCCTACGGTTGTCCGCGTAGGATTTCTGGCGACTCTGAGCCTCTTTCATTCTCAATCGAATAAGATCAATCTTCTCAGAAGAATCACGAATAGAATCGGGACCAAGAATAAGCTTCTCCCCAGATTCCAACCAACAAGAAGGTGATCGGCATGGCCTTCCGTATAAGACTTCGAAAGGAGCCATACCAATACTAGACTGAAAACTATTGTTGTAGGAGAATTCTACAAGAGGTAGGTGATCCTCCCAACTACCACCGAAATCAAAGATACAAATACGGAGAAGATCTTCCAAGATACGATTTACCCGTTCAGTCTGTCCGCCAGACTGCGGATGATAAGCTGTACTAAAATTTAGCTTTGTTCCCAAAGCTTGCTGAAGACTCTTCCAAAAATGACTCGTGAATAAAGGATCACGGTCACTCACAATAGAACTAGGAACACCGTGAAGTCTCACGATTTCCTTGATATACAACTTAGCCAAATGCGAAGCAGTCCTATTAGACTTAATAGGGACGAAATGAGCAGACTTAGAAAGGCGATCAACAATAACCCAAATGCTAGAATGGCCTGATCTCGAACGAGTTAGGCCGTCAATGAAATCCATAGAAATTTGATCCCACTTCCACAATGGAATCTCAAGAGGCTGAAGAAGACCAGAAGGACGCTGATGTTCGGCCTTCATACGTTGACAAGTCATGCAATTACTCACATAACTCGCCACATCGCGCTTCACACCTTCCCAATAGTAAAGGCGACGCATATCGGCATAAATCTTGGTACTACCGGGATGAATGGTATATTTAGAACGATGGCAATCATCAAGAATATCCTGCCTAAGTACAGAATCAGAAGGCACAACAAGACGGTTCTTCTTACGAAGACACCCATGAGAATCAATGCTAAAATCTTGCAACGCCTCATCACAAGATCCAGACTCACAAAGTTGAATAAGATGCAACAAATTAGGATCACACCGCTGAGCATCGGCAATACGATCCAACAAAGAGGGCCGTGCATCTAAACTGAATAGTGCAATCGAAGAATCAAAAGATAAATCACGATCACGAATTTCACAAAAAGATAAAGTCTCAAGAATATCCCATTCGGCTATCATCATAGAAACAACAGCCGAATGTTTGCGACTAAGCGCATCTGCAACGCGATTACCCTTACTAGGGGTATATTGGATATCAAAATCATAGGAGGCAAAAAACTGGAGCCAACGTTGTTGTCTCATATTGAGTTCCTTTTGAGTGAACAAATACTTCAAAGATTTATGATCGGTATAGAGAATGAAGCGCTCGCCCAATAAATAATGTCGCCAAATCTTCAAGGCAAAGACAATGGCGGCTAACTCAAGATCATGAGTGGCATAGCGAACTTCATTCGGACGCAGTTGCCTAGAAGCATAAGCAACCACCCGATCTCTCTGCATAAGAACAGCACCGAGACCACTACCACAAGCATCGGTGTAGACAACAAGATCATGATTCCCCTCGGGAACCACAAGAATAGGAGCATTAGTGAGAAGTTCCTTCAATGTCAGAAAGGAAGCTTCACACTTGTCGGACCAATCAAAACGAATGCCTTTTCGGGTAAGGCTTGTAAGAGGAAGCACAACACGGGAAAAATCCTTGATGAACCGACGGTAATAACCCGCCAATCCAAGGAAACTACGAATCTCATGAACATTTTCAGGCCTCTTCCAATTCTGAATGGCTTCGATCTTTGAGGGATCAACAGAAATGCCATCGGAAGATACAACATGGCCTAAGAACCTAACCTTATTCTCCCAAAAATGGCACTTGGAGAATTTGGCTCTAAGCTGATGATGACGGAGGGTACTCAAGACAATCCTCAAGTGATTAGCATGCTCGGCTTCAGACTTAGAATAAATAAGGATATCATCAATGAACACAAGGACAAACTTATCGAGATATTCCCGGAATACTCGATTCATAAGATCAACAAAGAAAGCAGGAGCGTTCGTCAAACCGAATGGCATGACGAGCCACTCAAAAGAACCATATCGAGTGCGGAAAGCCGTAAGAGGTACGCTATCCTCCGCAACTCGTAATTGATGAAAACCTGTGGCAAGGTCAAGCTGAGAAAAGACCTTAGCACCACTCAATAGATCGAACATATCATCGATCCTAGGCAATGGATACCTATTTCTGATGGTTAACTCGTTAAGCTTGCGATAATCAATGCAAAGCCTAAGAGTTCCATCAGATTTCTTCACAAAGACGACCGCGGATCCCCACGGAGAAAACCTAGACTGAATCAACTACTTGGATTCAAGCTTTAAAAGCTGCTTCTTGAGTTCCTCATTTTCCTTTGTAGACATCCTCGTGGGAGGACGACTAACTGGCTGCGCGCCTGGAATGAGATCAATGTGGAACTCAATTGCCCGCTTGGGTGGTAAACCCGAAACGGGTTCAAAAACATCAGAAAAGTCACAAGCAACAGGAATACGAGATATATCATCATCATCTCGCGAGTCAAGAGAATATAAAGCCATCTCGGAATTATCCACATTCCGAAGAACAAGAGATAACTGAGAAGGCGAATCAGGATGACAAAGATATAAAATTCTCTCGGAACAAATAAACCTGGCATCGTACCTCACTAGCCAGTCCATACCAAAAATCATATCAAAATCCAAATGAGAAACAACGTGCAGATTCGCACGGAAAGAAAAGCCACATAAAATAATCTCAATATCATCACAAAGCAAGCTAAGGGTCGCGGATCCCCCAATAGGATTCGCAATCCTTAAAGAAGTAACCATACAAGAAACATCCAAAGATAAATCATCTACAAGCTTCTTCGATACGAAAGAATGTGAAGCACCCGTATCGAAAAGAACTCGTATACTATGATCATGAAATAGAATTGAACCCTCCAAAATAGATGGAGACATACCTTTGGATTGAGATGAACCTCCAGAAGCATTAGCCACATTGAGCTTGCCAGATTTTGCATTAGCAGGAGCAGTAGGACAAGATGAAACATGATGACCTTCCTTCTTGCAATTACGGCAGAAGAGAGGCTTAGGACAAGCTCGAATAATATGATCCGGAGAACCACAATTGAAATACTTTCGAACGAAAGGTGTTCCGGAAGACTGAGGCTGAGAACTAGGACCACTGGTCCTCTTCTTCTTAGAAGGAAAAGGCTTCTTCTGAATTGGAAACGGCCTCTTGTTAGGGTTCTTGGAAACCTCAACATCCTCACCACTATCACACTCCTTCTCGACAGCTTCGAGATGAAGTGCCGAATCAACCAATTCCTCGAAAGAAAGTTTAAGCTGGAGCAACAAGGACTTCTTAAGATATTTCTTAAGACCAGAAACAAACCTCAAACTCTTCTTCTTAGAAGTGCTAATGAATTCAAGACCATATTTAGATAAGGCCTCAAAAGATGCAACATACTCAGAAACAGAAGATTTCCCTTGCTTCAACTCAAGGAAGCGATGGGTCAATAAAACTTTTTCAGATTCAGGAACGAACTTGAGTTCAAATCGCTCCCGAAACTGAGTCCAAGAAAGAGTAGACTCATCAATCTCAGCTATAAGAAGCTCATACCAATCAAGGGCACGCTCTTGCAATAAGCTAGAAGTCACAAGAACTCGATCATGGTCAGAAAGATCCATGCGAGAAAAGATACGTTCGCATGTGCGAAACCAAGCTTGGACTTCAAGGACAGATTCGGAACCCTTAAACGGTTTTCCTCCAAGATGAACAAAATCACTGCACTGACGTGCAAAGGCAGACTTGCGAGGTGGAGACACTCGAGGAGGAACGGGAGGCTGAGTGCTCCTAAACAACTCCAAAAACTGATCGGCAGACATATAAACGCCATCCGGATGTGAGCCACTAGATTGCCCATCATCCGAACGTCGACCTCTGCCTCTTCCAGACATAAGCTGAAAGTCAAGATAAGGAAAAGATTATTCACAAGGTAGATATTTCAATATGGGATACCACGGAATAATCCTAGACGTATTCCCAAATACTATCTAGCCTTGATGGGATAAAGAGACACGATGATTCAAAGATTTGTATTACTTGTACACTTTGATGTACCATAATATGTGCATCTATTCTGCGTTTATCATATTTTGTTCTGAACTCAGCTCTGATACCACGCTGTGACGCCCCACCTCTATACCCACGTTAGCAAAGAGATTGTATAGATAATACCGTCCGCTAACACGGAGAATAAGGCTGGATAGGAGCGACCATGTGTAATCTTACCTTAACTATTCACTAAACACGTCGAAAAGTAGAATCACAAACAGTTCGACGTATTCAATAAATATTTAAAGCAAGACTACAATGGCTATAGGATCTATCAGAACAGAATATAACAACTCAAATGTAATATACATCACAGAACAGTAAATCATCACATACACATATACAGATACATAACGGAGTATATAAAATGATACATATCAAGTGGTATAGCAAACCACAATATACAGTCGAGTTCACAAGAATACATATCAGAGTTACAACAAAATAGGACTACAGAAAAAGCTATGACAAAAATAAGCTAGCGGAGTAGTCCATGCGGAAGCAAAAGAGGCTAAGTCCAAAGCGCCTAACCTGAAACATCTCGGTCTGACCCGAGTATAAAATACCCGGGTCAGTCTAGATAACAAATCAGTTAAATAAACTGAACAACAATAAACCTGCATGGTTTCAAAGCATAACAAATATCTCTAAAGGAGATAACACAATCATCTAACAAAAGATGAATCATATGATAACAAGCCTCATATCATCGGCGACATATAGAAACAAAGGACACAAATATCCCAAATCAAGCCAAAAAGGCAATAACAAATACCAATAAGGTATACAAGTTCCGCAAGGTAAACGCTACGCATCATGCGGCTCATAATGACCAACACCGAAGGGCGATACCAAGGGAATATACATATCAATGAAATATCAGAAAATTGCTCGAGCTCAGTACTGTACAAACAAGGATCCATGAGCCCGAAGACTCCAAACCCAAGTATCACCCATGCGGCACATAAGGCCAACATCAGAGCGAAACTATATAGGGCGACAAACCCGAAGGCACAAACCCGAAGGCAACATACCCGAAGGCAACAAACCTAGGGAGACAGTCCGAAGACACTATCCCAGAGGCAACAAACCGTAGTGGTGAAGGTCAAAGACCCAGTACTGGACACCACTAACTGGCGGAATGTGTCACAACTCTCGAAAAGGAATCCGAAAAGTGTTAACGTATGTCCCATAACCACTCGTTCGCACTAAACGGTTTACTATCCGTCAGTCACTTTCACACTCAAAGCAGTACAAAGTTTACCTCATATCATCGATAGACCAAACCCGAAGGTCAAAACGATCAATTGAATAGGTCGGGAATTAATCGGAAGGATAAACGCACAGATTCATGGTCTGTGTTTTGCCCAACCATTTAATCATCCTTCCACTTCGCTCAATGTGCGAAAGTGTGTGTTTTAAATAGGAATTATAAATTGGAGAAGGGAGCTTTTAATACGATTTAGAGAGATTATTTATAAAACCCGTGAATGAAATCAAAATGAAATCATCAAAGTCAATCGTGAATTGATAACACAAACCAAGTCGACAAAAGTCGATAACCAATGGAACTTCATTCAAAGAAAGGCAAATTAGGCAAAACAGGGGATTCCAGACGTCTGAAGGGTGCATTCAGACGTCTGGTTTCGGTCTTTGGAAAAATTCCAGAAAACCCAACCAGACGTCTGGTTTTGCATACCAGACGTCTGAAACCAATCAGACGTCTGAACTTGAGGATCAGACGTCTGATCCTGGTTTCTGACTTTCTTCCAACTGCCGTGCCTTATTATTTTTCACTCCAGGTTAAAACCAGACGTCTGAGCTTTGCTTCCAGACGTCTGGTCGCCTGGTCTGGGCAACAATTTGCCTAGGCCAAAGTGGCCAAAACATATCGGAATGGATCGATCCAACTCCACAGCAATAGACATGAATAGAGGTTAGAATTTCATATCCAACCACAGCAAAAGCAACATACTTAGATGTGAGTTACATAAACTCAACTTTTTACACAAAACAAAGAAGATGAAGAAGCACAATTGCAAGGAATCAACCAACTACACTCCACTTCAACACTACAAGCTTCAATTTAGAATCAAAGCAAGTATTTCCTAAGTTAGGGTTATGAAATTACTGAAATTGAAGAGGAGAAGAGATGGAGAAGATGAAGATGAACTTACCAATGGATTCTCTTTGATTTTGGAGCAAGAAATCAAGTTGGAAGTTGAAACTAGGGCTTGCTAATTTCTATTTCTCTTTCCCTTCCACCATTTCAGTTTTTAAGCTTAAGTTTTAAGAAATGAATAAGTGAATGAGAGGAGTGGCTAAGCTAGAGTATTAGTTAAGCTAGTGGGCTGAACCCAAACCCAAACACAATAGAAAAAGTAGCCAAAATTTCACTTACTCCAAACATATCAAAGATTATACTCAAAAAGATCGCAAACGCCATTTTGGAACCAATGGAGGTAGTTTCGAGCTCCAATTCGGCCATTTGCAGAAAGTAACATTTCGGACCTCAAAAATCCGAATAACGACGCTATATTTAAATTAAACATTTAAATATAAAATCGTTAAATAGGTGGGTTTTTACAAATTACTTATCAAGGCTACTATATTATTTAACAGTACATATATTGTACTTATATAATTCACTACTAATTTATATACATATATATCTGTTATATCTATTTACAAGTTAATGTATACATACAGGCAAACACAACATATACTTGAAACCATATTTACCTATACTTATACATAAACTAATTATATATAAACATATGTATATAACTCATATACAGACTTCAACAAACTTATATATATATCACTAAACCTATACCGAACAACATATATATGCTGCTTATCAAAACTTCATATTATACTATATATTATATTTACAAACTCTATAGATATATTTCAACAAATATATACAAAACTTATATATATACATACTAACTATAAATAAAGAGAAATATAAAGCTATAGAACCCCTGACATAAAAAAGAATATATAGTATGATTCATAACAAACTGGCTTTGTATATATAATATAACCAAATCGTATAAATAATTAAATAAATAAATAAGTTTATATTTTATATCACAGACAACTATACATCAGAATATATATACATACCCTAAAAGTAACCAATAGATGATACATATATACCTTATGAAAAATGAAGAGGAGACAGGCGGCGTCAACAGATCAGAGCGGGCCGAGCTATGCAGAATGTTGACGTCGAAGGCTAGGGTAGTTCAGGTTTGAGGTCGTGTGGGTCGCGCGGTTGTGAAGGCAGGAGTGGGTTGCAGCTGCTTGGTGGGAGGGGAGGGCTAGGCCGTGTTTGGGTAGTAGTAATGTGTTTTCGGCCCGAGGGTAAGTGATGAAAAAAGGCGAGCAAGCTTCAGCAAACACTTTCATTTTTGTATTTATCCACTAAGGCAAGCTATAGGAAGACGCAAGCAGATAGGCAGTGAAAGAATGCAAAGTAAAACAAGCTTTTTTATGCAGTAGCACAAACATGCAGGTAAAATTGAAAAGGCACCAACCAAAGATGTTGAATATTCAAGGGTCACAAAAGTCACAACTAAATGATAAAATTATGCATTCAATATCAACCATAGAAAATGAATAGTCACGAAAATCAAGACTCCAAAATGGACACCGTTTCTGCTAAACGTATCGGCGTTTCCGCTAGGTACCGAACACCGAGACATGCAAATGAATATACCATGGAAATCTACACGACGAGGCGATCAAAACGATACACGGATATCAGTGGTACGATCATCCTATCAAGGTACTGAAAATGCGGCAAATCTGCCAGAAATAAGATAAAAGGAGCAATTGCAGTCAAAATTTAGAGAAACGAAATATGACATCTTACTTAGAAGATGATTTACAAATTTATTGTATACAAATATACAGGTTTTGAAAATATTTTATCATCATCAAATATTGATTGATTTAAATTTAAATAAAATTTCATAATAAAATAAACTTCCATATTATCCGATGAAAATTTACCATTTTCTATGTTTTAATAGACGTATTTCAAATATCAAAATTTTTATTTCAAAATATTACGATTTAAAATTTCACAAAAATTCAATTAAATACGTTATAAAAATTATTAAAATTTATGGGTCGTTACAGGTAACAGTAGTATTAAATGTTTCGGTTGTATAGCTTTTAGGTGTAAATTTCGTTAGCAATTAATATCGAAGAGCTTGAATATTAACGTTCATACGTAACTTGGTAGATGGTTTGACATTATGGCCAAATTTACCGCATACTTAGCATCAGTAAACTCCAATTTTACTTTATTAAGCGTTGCTCGATAATAATAATTATTTACGCCAATTCCCTTTGTCCAAACTATCTCCTATTAGGACTTATGGAATTCGGCAATGATTAAAATTCCAATATCATCCACATTTAACTTTATATCCCAAACACAAAGTCCTTAGCTAAATATTAACCATGCTGCTTTAGCTAAAGACTTTGGCATCGAATTGACTTCAATTGACCATGATACTAACCTCATATAACCGAGGAGATGAATCTTCTATTTAATAGTACTTACCTTCTAGTGCTCCCCTCGACCCAACTATAATCACTCGATAGACGTCGTGCCACGATTACTATAATCATAGTGGAGCTTCCACATTGAAGATCAACGATATTCTCAAGTCTAAAGAAATGTGTAATTTCGTCACGTAAATATTTCCTAGTTGACATTAGTTATATTAATCAATAGAAAAGTATTGACTAAGTCATTCCATAGTTATTCAATTAACACCTGTACCTAACCCTTTGGTACCCACAGCAGTCATAAGTAATACACTGTCCAATATTTGAAGAGCGTTACATACTTTAGTCTCAACGGATATATCGGTATCCAGGCTCGACACATCTTGACTAGGAATATTTAAAACAATATATTTATTTTATTATGATAATTCACTCATGATTATAACAAACTACATCTATTATCATAAAAAAACCAATTATGGGTTTTTTATTAATTAAATATATTTTTAATTAAATTAATTAACATAAAGTATCATATCAAGTATATAATAGAAAAGAAACAATCTTATTTTGAAAAAGATTGGTTATCGAGTTAGATACATATGACAATTATATAATTGCTCTTAGGGCGTACCCCTACCTTTCTCAATCATGTTCTATGTTTGCATAGATTGTGAACTGATATCATGAATCCCTATATTTTATTACTGTTAACATTTAGTGAACATGTTTGTTTATATGCATACAGTATTTGACAGCAAAAATAATAATTTGTTTATTTTGATTTTTGAAAATGATAGTTTAATAATATTTTAACCTAGTTTAGTCTAAGATACATAATCATAGTTTATATATATAATATACATATAAATTTTATATACATTCAATGCATATTTTTGAATTTAAAAAAATACATTATTTAAAGTGATGTATGTATATGTGTGTGTATCTATATTATTTATTTAAACACAATACATGTGTTACAATATTTGCATGTTTATAAAGTAAATATAAAATACTAAAAAATTATTTAGAAAACGTTTACATCATTAATATTGCTATTGAAAAAAATTATATATATTTTAAACGATTTCTATATAGAAATCATAATTAAAAATTATTTAAAATGTTAAAACCAAAAAGGAAAACTAAAAAAATTATTTTCTAACTGAATGTATGCAAACTATCATATATATATATATATATATATATATTTACATATACACACAAACTTGAATTATACAAATAAATTTATGGAATTCTTAAAATTAATTTAATGTGCATATGTATATATGATTGTATGAAAATTTTATTATTTTTAGTTTAAAAATATATATATGTATGTATGTATATTATATATTTATTTAAAGTTTATATATTAACTTAAGTTTGAATTTATTAGATTTAATTACATCATATTATAATATTAACTATGCATACATACATACATATATTAACTTGTATATGTTCTACAAATATCACTTAAAATGTATTTATGTATAAATTCTAGTGTGTGTATATATATACTTATACATTAGACGACATGTATGTATAAGGAGGGATTAATATGTCTGTTGCGATATAAATCCTAACATCTACATGCAGACATGTTAAACAACGTACACTATTTATTGTTGCACATGCATGTGTGCACATATGTGTATAATTATATAATATAAAGTTAACATTAAAAAAAACTTTATTTATAAATTAAATGAAATATTGGTTTTATTTAAAATAAATTGGGATAAGATTTAAATAACCTTAGACTTCATGGGCCCAATAAGATCCAATTAGAAGATTCTTTTAGAAATTTACCTATTTACCCTACTTTATGTTAGCACTATTCCAATAATAGTATCAGAGCAAAATAATCTATGCGGTCTGAATTAGCAATATTAAGGCTTAACTATTACAGCCTACCCATATAGTAGAATGTCTAGAAAAGTAGTATCTAAAATTGGAATTAAGTAATCAAGCACTCTGCTCTACCTGATTATTGGCCTGGTCCGAAAGATAAGGTAAGCGTGAAAGATTATCCTAATATAAAGACCAAACTGATTTGGTCGTCGGCCTAATTTTCAAAATCTATTTTGAAATTAAAATAAAATTATAAATTTCAATAGTTAAATTTAGAATAAATAAAAATAAAGTTTTAAATTTAGTGATTAAACTTAAAATAAGCAAAGATTTTATAAATGTTAAAATGTAACAACCCGTAAAATTTTAATGATTTTATTAACGTATTAAATAGAATGTTTGAGAAATTTTAAATATTAAAATTTGGAATTAAAATTTTATATTTAGAATACAGGTAAATAGACCCAAGGAAGAAGTTCCAAAAATATTTAGTCTCAGGGACAACAAGTTTGATTTTAGTCTGAAGGACACTTTTGAATGTAAACTGGAAATGATAGTTACAACTATCATTCTGTGATTTACACTAAAAATTGTCCTTCAGCCTAAAAAACAAACTTCTTGTCCCTGAAACTAAATTTTTCTCCAACTTTTTCCTTGAGCCTAAAAACCCCTTTAGAATACGTATATTTAAATATAGAAGATGGTAAGTTTTCATCTGATTTTATGAAAGTTTGTTTCATTGTGAAATTCTATTCAATTCAAGTCAGTTAATAATTGTTGATAATAAAATATTTTCCAAATCTTAGTATTTTTACGTAGAAAAATTCTAAATCATCTTCTGACTGAGACGTCATTTTTCTTTTTTTTTAAATTCGGACTTCTTTAGCTCCGTCGATCTTATTTTTCTGCATTTTTGCTGCATTTTCCGCTAGTAGAAAAATTCAAATTTTTATAATTCGATCGTGCCACTGACATCTGTATACCGTTTTGATCATCTTTTCGTGCTGATCTCTATGGTATATTCACTTCTGTGTTTTGGAATCCGGTATGTGGCGAAGTCTGTGTAATATTTAGTCGTACCGGTTACGCATTCAAGCCTTTTTGGTTCCTACATCTCTACGATTCCCACTGTGTAATACCATTAGCCAATAGTTATTATTGTTCCCAAAATTCAATATTGGACTTTCTCTATTCCCAAGTTTCAATTCATATTTGCTGGTTAATTTCCATTCATGTGCATTCCTTCTCTCCTCTTCACTTTTGTGTTGTTCAGTTCTTGAGAGAGAGAAAACAAACAAACTAAGTTATATATATTTCTCAAACCATGTTCCTGTCTTTGCAAACCTGGCCTTGATCCACACGTTCTGCCGTCCTACTACCTCACTGTTGCTTCACCCACCGCCACGTCAAACTGCTCGCCTTCCCTCTGTTTTTCCCTGGCCGAGCACACTCTTTTTCCTTCTTTCCTCTGCCGGTGCATGTAGTCAAGCCTTCGCTACCTGGACCTCCCCATCCTCTGCCCATTGAAAGCCTCCACCGTCCTTCCACTGATGGCCAAAACCCACCACACAAGCTAGCCTATCTGAGCTTCCTCTTCAATCACCACAGGCCTTACTTTCTGCGCTTTCACTACTCCTTCCTCTACCGTGTAGGCGACCCAGCCCCTAGTGCTGAAGACACCAATGCCTTTACAACCACCGATCTCCATGAACCCATCCTTCACCGAGCTCCTCCGTGCCAAACAACGCAGCACCGCCTTTGGACCCGTTGCCGTGCTCCATCACCGAGCAACCCGTCCAGCCGAGATAGTTCACCTTTTCCTCCCTGACATTAGCCCTCGCACTTGTTCCTTCTCTATTTATTTATAGTAGAGGTTAGTAGAAGTATTTATATTATTATTTATATATATATATATATATATATGATGAAATAGTTTATATATATATATATATAACTTTTTTGTATGCATGAAGTTATATGAAAATTTTAAAGTTATTCTATTCATAATATACTGTTTATGCGAGTAGTTAATAAAGTATGTTATTATTAACTTTTCTGTTATATATTGTTTTTAAAAAATATTGTAATGATCTGATTTTGGCAAGTTTGTTGTTTAGTATATATGTGTTAGTTGTATGTTAAGCAACAGAAATCACATATTAGTTTTATATAAATATATAGCTTATATAAGTCTGCATGTATTCGCATGTGTCTGCATAATATTTTGGGTTATATGGTTTGTTTTATTTACGTTACCGGTACGAATTTTTATATATGAAGCCTGTTGTTATAAAGTTTTGAAGCTTGCCTGAGTTATTAAAGTTTATAGGTACAGTTTATTTTATTTCTTTAGCAAATGTATTCTGTTCAAATCTGTTTTAATGTTTGTATAAGTGTTATGTATAAGAATTTATAAGCTTAAAGTATATATATATATATATATATATATATATATATTTGTTATATTTGTTATACTATTAATATGCTATGTGATGAGTTGTAAGTCCTATATTTATATAGTATAAATTATAGAATATATCTATTTACGTTTAAATATATACATGTGAGTTGTATATATGTTTGATTTCGATCTATGTGTTTAATTTAAAAACAATGACTTTTAATCTTATATGTGTTATCTTAATACTTGTTTTAATTTAAGTATGGGTTTCATGGAAATAACTATAATAATAATAATAATAATATGTATAAATTGTTGCTTCTATCGATCGGATTCTAATTTGTTTCATCAATTTACCAGCTTCGCATGTCAAATTCGTGCCAATCTAGCTTTGATTTGGAATTCGTGCTTGGATTCGTAACACATCTCAGTCTTGTTCATCTCTAACCTCGAAAGGTGAGCAATCACTCACGGTTAATGTTCTTTTATTTATTAAATTTGATTTCAGTTGAAACGACAATTGAAATGTGCTGTTGTTAGTTATTTACACCATCATATATTTGCTATTACCTATATCAGTTCACCTGTGAAATCTGACACCATTATTTGTTATTTATATTGATACTATATGCCAGTTATGTTATTATTATATCTGTTATCACTCTGCAAGTTCCTTGTTAGTATAGAATCACTATGGATTGAAATGATACATACCCGAACAGACTTTAGAATAGGAGAAAATCGTTATGGGTTGAAATGATAAACATAAGCAATTTTCATTGAATTGAATTTGGGATTACGGTTTGAAATGATATATATATATATATATATATATATACCCGTATATATTTAAATTATGGATTGAAATGATAAATATCTGTATCACTTGACCATAGGATAGAAAATTATATACAGACACCGTTGGTTTATATATATATAAATATTTTTAAAATGGTTTCTATGGTTTTGGAAATAAATATATGGTCTTATATAAATATTGATTTTTAATATTATAAAAATGATTATTTTATATATAGTAATTTTTTTGATTTTAAGCTATATAGTGAATTTGATATATATATATATATATATATATATATATGGAATTATCAATTCTTGTTTTGAAATCTTTGAATATTTAAAGCTTGAAAGTATTGAAATGGAAATGATTTAGTTAGTGGTTAAAAATCTGTATTTGAAACCTATATAGTTTGAAATGGGTTATTGAGAAACTGAAATAAATTAAAATTGATGATTTTGGAATTGATTAAATTTGAATTTTAGGAAATTGAGTTGATTTGAATATGAAATTTGAGAAAACTATTTTATTATATAAAGTATTTTTACAAAATTATATTAAAACTATTTATATATGTTACTTTATAAATTTATTCCATATAAACTATTTTAATATAAGTAATTTTAAACTATTTTATATTATAAATATTTTTATATAAACTATTTTAAATTATAAACTATTTTATTATATATTCTATTATTTATATTTCAACAGTAAGTGGGAAGTGTTATGATCCCAAGCATTATGATTTCTAAATTATGATTTCCAAAGCATTATGATTAACAAAGTGTTTGATGAAAGAATGTTGTCTAAAATTTACGTAAATTATTAAATTAAGTTTTGAAATTATTTAATAATTAAATAAAATTGAATTCTTTAATAAGTGGAATTGAATTTCTTTAATAAGAAATAAAATGTGATTGATGGAAATTATTATGAGACTTGTAATTTAAAGAATTAAATTTGACGAATTTAATTAATTCAATTCATAAGTTTTGATATAATGTAGGTAAATTTAAGTGATTGATTTAATGAATTGAAAATTCAATTGAAATTATTTTGAAATGATAAATTTACTTAATTTAAATGATTACTGAATGAATCCATCAAATGAATTTAAATAGTTTTGAGTGTTAAATTAACATAATTTAAATGATTATGGAATGAAACCTATGTATGAATTTAAATCAACATTTGAATTGTTTAAATAAAAATTGAAGTTGAATTTAGGGGTTTGAAATGGTTAATTTGGAAGCTTTGAAACGTAAATTATATAAGTTGATATAGAAAGATGAATGAAATGTTGGCTTTCAAATTCTAAGAGATTGAAATTGATTTGATTTTTTTAAAATTCATCAAACAACCAATCGGTGTAATAATTACGAAAGTTAGTAAAGAAACCGGGATCGGTTATGGACATACTCTCTGTCTACACTGAAAACCACTTTAATAACTATACGCGGAGTGTGATCCAGAATGAAGTGGTTGGAACGATGTACGTGATGACTGAAAAAAGAGAAAGACAATGGATGACCTTGACACTTGTGTCAAACTGGAAATGACTAAACCAGGAGTCGTGGTGGGCCAAATGGAGTTAGCCACCTCGAGCGAACACACTTCTTCGTAAACTACTCATTACTTGTTATTGATTGGTGCGCACCCTTGAATTGGGAGTGTTGTTTCGCGGTGTTGCGATCGTTGCGGCGATGCGTTCTCACCAGTCTGAATTAGGCGAACGGTAGTTTCACTACCTTGGGTATTGCCTCATGTGCCTTGTCATGCTTGTATCCCTATATACGCGACCACTACGAATTTGTTTCGTGTTATACCTATGGAGTACTCCCTAATAGCCCACTAGTTTACAATGGATTTTACAGTGCTGTATAGACTATGACGCTTATATAAAATGTGTAAAGGGGGATAATGGTTACGCCTTAACACTATTTTGATACCTTATATTACTGATAGGCATGATCTATTTAGTGTATATTACTACATGGTAGATAGTTTAACGGATCCTTAGAGGATGGATATCACAAACATCCTTTGAGTTACTTGTATTTCGGTTGTTATTTCACTTGAGTTGGATTTATTGATTTAAGAATGTTAATCCTAACTCTAATGTTTTGTGTTTTCTTTATGCTCGGATCAGACTGAGTGTACCAGTATTCGAGACTCACCTTTGGAGTTGGAGCCCCGCTTGGAGATCCAGCTATCTATCCAACTTTCAGATATTCAGTTGATTCCAGTGATGTTTTCTGATATTGTATTTGACTATTGTATTCGAGACTTCTGTTGTACCTTATTTAACTCTGTTGTATATATAGTAGCTTCATGAACTACTATCTTTTGTTTCCGCTGCATTTATTACTCTGTATCTATGATCTATGATGATTTATTTACTGTATATGCTGAGTTTTGTCAAATATAAACTTACAATCTGGTATTTTGAGCAATTCAAATTCCGGCATGTTTGGATGCGAATGGTTGAAATATCAGGTCGTTACATAAAAATAATTTTCAAAAATAATAATTTAGATTAATTAAATTGAATGGTTAAAAGTTAATTGATTAAATTAAATAACGTATATATTATTATATGTAACATTGTCTTAAGATGTTATATATATATATATATATATATATATATCAAAATTAGTATTAATTAATTAATTTTTTAATTAGATATATTAATGAAATGTTATTAATAAATAATACAATACATATATATAAGATATATGTATGTCATCATATATGTTATAGTGCGCGCATGCATGCACACGCACAAAGATGGATACATACACACACACACATATATATATACATATATATTCAATTTAAAATGAATAAAATAAAATTAATTAAAATAATAACTAATAAAATTAATTAAATAATATTTAATTAATATAATATTATGCATAAGACTATTATATAAGTTAATTAAATTATAAAAAAATTACAATAATTAAAAATATATAATAAAAATTTATAAATTAAAGATGGAACATTAAAGAACGCAACTAGACATGTAAGGAAATATGACCGATAAAGTGGTCATGTAAGTAATACTCGAAGTCAACTACATAGAGGTCGAGGGTTTGATACCTGGAAACTACATATAAGGAAATAAGCTCGATTGTTCATGACTTAATTAACAAGCGCTTAACTGTACGTAAGTTCATTTCAGGCACCCTCCAGGTTTACTTTATTAGTCCTTAGATTCCCAAAGTACCTAATTAGACTTAAGGAATAAATACATTCATACAATACGTATACCAAGAATTCTGATGTGTTTGCTACTTGAATCACGAGGGTATTTCATAAGAAATAAATTATTCCATATGTTGATATCACTCAACTAAATATATTAAAGAATATGAATCTTTAGTATAAATGTTGTCTTCTATCATTTATGTATTAATAAATTACTTGCATACTCTCTAGTTGGTGAGCAAACTCAAGCTAGAAATATTATATATAGTATTATTAATATATTAAACAGATGATGTAAGGTAACTATATGCATTTGTTGAGCAAACTCATAGAACATATACTCTACTTAGGCCATCGTGAAATGGTATATATGAGTGAATAACATCTTTTGATTTGTTAGGCAAACTCAAGGTCAAAATTAGATTAGGACAAGGAACCACAAGTTAGGAGTTGTATATGTTACAACTAATAAAGCGTTATTCATCTTTTAAGGGGATATGACTTGTTGAGCAAACTCATGGTCGAAACTCCAAGATAAACAAGTCCTTACACCCACTAGTAAAGTCGAAAGACTTCTATATTTCGCCTTAGGGTTTTGAGAAAAATAATAATTTGGTGGGTGCTATATTAAAAAAATGATATTGCAACATTTAACCTTTCTAATATTGTAAGAACATTTTATATATAAAGTTACAGTGATCTACATTCATAAATTTGTGCAGTTAATATAACTGATAAAATGTTTATTAATTAAAAATATACAAATGAACACAGTTAATATTGACAAAAAGAAATATAAAATATACTTATCTATAAATTTTGAATGTTGACCCATGAAAGCGCCTAATTATGCAACTACTACATACATACATAACTTGGTCACTTACTGTTTACTTGCCCGAGACTGTGTATTATCTTCAGTAAGTTTTAAACTCTAAAGCAATACATCGATATGAATATTTGATCCATTTTCAATCACATATAAATGTTATATAATGAACAATCGTAACGCATAATGTACAAAACCTCGACAAAATTAGTTCATTCGAAATAAGTGTTAGTTCTTGAGATGATGGTTTAGATCACAACCACCTTAGGACTTGTTATAAAATATAAATACTAATATTCTTGTCTAGATATATATATATATATATATATGTATGTATGTATGTATGTATACGCAAGATATATATATATATAGGTACTAAGAATGAAGACTGTACATTATAAAGATTCAAGACTGAGTATAGAGATTCAGATTGACGGATTCAAGATTGAAGAAATCAAGACTAAAGACCCATGAGTATTAAGAGCTCAAGATATCAAGATAAGTAATAGAGTCTAGATTTATGTTAAAACTTCATAACAGCACTAAAATCTTTATTCAGATTTTAATTATGGAATGGAATCCACCTTCTCGCTTTAATAGTGGGATGGAACACACGACCTTCTCTGGTGGAATGGAATCCACAGAATTTTCAAAATGATTTGTTTTTTCAAAACTATCCTTTTAAAGTCATCTCTGTCAATTTAAATATTTTAGCCTAAATTCAAAAACTATTTTTAATCATATTAATTTCAAAATCATCTCTTGATTTTTAAACTATCTCTTGATTTTAATATTTTAGCTTTAAAGAAATCTATATTTAGTTTTTAATATTACTTTTATATTATAGATTATATATTTTAAGATTATTTTCTAAAACTCTTTTATAAGTTTAAACTATATTCAAAATGGTTTACAAAGTTTAGAAATTGCTTTGACGAGTTTTAGAGTATAAACAATTTTAAATCAAAATCTATTTTAAAAAATAACATAGTGTAATGATCTATAATTTTTCAATAATTAAATTTTTGAATTTAAAAAGTTTTTAGAAATTGATATTGGAAGAAATAAACTCGCGATTTATTAATACGAGAAATAGCTAGAATGAATGTAATAATGTTAATTTAAGGCAATGGATAATTATTTTAATGGAATTTCAATTAATTGAAATGATGGCAATTATAAAATTTAGGTATAAATTGAAATTTAAGAAATAAACCAAATGTTGTACTTAATGGTGAAATTGTATGTAATAAATTGGAATTGATTAAAATAGAATAATTAATCCGTATGTGAGTTTATTATTTTTGTTTGTTGTAATAATTATTTAATTATCGTTTCGTTATTTAATCCGTTGAAATTTAATTGGAAATCAATTGTATTTAATCTATTTAGATACTGAAGTTAATGTGAATTAAGATGGTAACTATAGAATATTGATGTAATAAATAATAAACCAATGTTAACTGTTTCTATAAAGGGATGATTGATTGAATAAAAATATTGAAATCAAAATGAATCAATTTATTGGGCCTTAAATTATAATTAATGAATTTAATACAATTGGAATTGAAACGCTGTAATTAGCGCAGTATTAATAGTTGAATTTGACATGGAAATTTGTTTTAAAAGATTCTAAATTACTTATTAATCAAAATGATAAAGATTGCTAGTTATTAAATTTGAAATTAAAAAATGACTTAATAAATTTAATAATAATTTATTTAATTAATGCGAAAATAGCTATTTTGGCCATTACTTTGGATTTGACAAAATTAGTTTCATTGGATCCGTAACAATCAATTATTGTAGAATTTCAAGTTTTGTAGCGATCAAACATGTCGTTTGGTCGTGCGGGCTCAAAACCCGTAGAAATCAATTTAATGAAACCAATTTGAAATAAGCTGATTTTAAAAGCTAACTTCTTCATACAACGGAATTAGGACTTAAAACTTATTCCATTGAATTTAAAAATATTGAAAACATCTATTTTGATATATGGGATGACCCATTTTCATTTCGGAAGCGAAATGGGCTTTGAGGGTCGTTAATCTTGTTCGTACCAATTCGATACGTGTTCATTTTTTAACGGGCTTTGTTCATATATATAGCTTTGTTTCTCAAACCCTAGTAGTCTTTCTGTAACGACAAGTAAATTTTCGATAATTTTTATTTGTTTTATTAATGTATTTAATTGAAATTTTGAGAAATTGTAAACGATAAAATTTTGAAATAAAAATTTGATATTTGAAATGCGTCTATTTTAACATAGCAACCGGTAAATTTATATCAGAAAATATGGAAGTTTATTTTTGTGTGTAATTGTATTTTAATTCCAACCAGTAAAAATCGATGGTAATAAAATGTTTTCCAAACTTGAATATTTTTCTATAGAAAAATTGTAAATCATCTTCTGAGCAAGATGTCATATTTCGTTTCTCAAAATTTGGACTGTTATTGCCCCGGCGATCTTAATTTTTGATAAATTTGCAGCATTTTGGTACTGATATCGAGTTTTGATAGGATGGTTGTATCGCTGATGTCTATATACCGTTTTGATCGCCTCGTCGTGCTGATCCCAATAGTATATTCACTAGTGTGTCTTGAAGTCGGGTATGCGGTGAACCGACGAACAGTAGCTGTATCGATAATCATTTTAAATCTTTTGTTCTGCGCGCCTTTTCAATTTTCCACCGTATAAACCCAGCAACATCTTCTTTTATTATTTCCTTGAATTCATGCGCTGGCTTTAACTATTCCTCTAGTTTCAATTCATTACCACGGTTGTCTTTCCATTTCTTTGTGTTTTAAATTATTAAACCAAAGAATATATTAGGTTTCCTGCTTGTGCTACTGTTCCTTTTCAAATTGATCCCTGCACTTCCATTCAAACACTCACCCTCCTGCATTTTCTTGCAGTCGAAACACATGCTTGCCTCCATCTTTGTTTTCACTGTATCCAACCCACCATTCGACCGCAACCACCAACCTCCGTCAGATCTCCACCCAACAGACCGGAACCGCCTCGTCAACCGCCACGACAGTCACCGTGCCAAGCACCAAACAACCACCAATAGCCCGCACAAGCGAGCCCGCCCTGTCGCCTCATCCAGCCGCACCCTCACACCTCGGTCTTCATCCTTAACCTGCCGCAACCACCCCCCATGGCCACTGCGTAAGCCCAAAATCTGTCTATGTCCACCCTTGAACCGATGACCGCCTCTTTCTTCCATGCTCGACCAAAAGCAAATGCAAGCCACCTCGGCAGCAGCCCACTTCTTCCACCTTCGCAAGCACCCGAGAAACGAAACCCGAGCCTAGATCCGCCCTCTCCTCACCAACCATCGGCCTTCACCCGAGTCTACCTCCCGTCAGTGAACATGCGACCGACCGCCGTGCTACCATCGTCAGCCCCGCCTCAAACCCCGCTACAGCTGTGCAGCCTTTTGCCTCCACTTCTTCGGATCTGCTCGGGCCACCGAGTCTACTCGCCCAGCCCTTGCCTTGCATGCATCTCCCCTGTGTATTTGGTATGTATATATAGTAAGTTATATATATATATACTAAATTTTATAAGTTATACAATATCAGTTTGTTATTATATGTAAGGTGTATATATGTTTGAATGGGTGTATTGATATGTATGTAGTATAACAGCTAACATTATTATATGATAAAGTGTTCATATATAAATTTTATGTAGGTGATATATAAACGTCTACATACTTTTGTTATAAAAGTTATCAGTTTGAATAAATGTCTGCATACTTTTGTTATATATAATATAAATAGGTGTCCTCTGTTATACTATTACAAAGTTATCAGTTTATAAAAGTTTTATCTAGTGTTATCTATAAACATTGTACAAGTTATATTCTAATGTTTACATGTGCGAATTCTAAAGCAAGCATTACAAGTTTATTCGGTTATAAAATATATTTTATATTATTATATTATTTTTAAATTACACAGGGTACTATTCTGGCTATAGTTTAGAGATATCAATTTCTATTTTTAGAGTATATATATCTAATACTTGTTGTCAGGGATGTTTTTATAATGGAGGTGTGCACAGCATACTCTGTTGGATTTGACCATACATTATTACAGAGGTTATACATAGTTGACTCCCGGTTTGTATACATATTTCAATAAAAATTCGTATATATATGTGTGTGTGTTATATTATATTTTAGTATTATCTATTATCTATTTATATAAATTATAATATATGGGTCAGTTAGTTTCATAAATTTACATCCACTGGAATCGCGAGTTTTAAATACATTGTAAATTTTAAAGTGTATGTAGTACATATATATGTTACTGTTCATACATATTGGGCTAATGCTTGGTGTCAGTGCATTACAGATTTTTGAAATATAATATATTATGTTTGGTTCGAAGAATCATAATAAATTATGCTATATATGTATATTTGTCTAATTGATATATGTGTCTGTTTCATATATTAGTATTCATAGTATTGATATATCTTAATAACATACATTTCTAGTATATATCTATATCATATAACTGATGTATTAAGAGTTTAACTTATGTATATATGTCTTACTTTTTTTCGTGTGCTTTAATTTAAAACTATGATTTTTGAAAACCATATATATTTAGTTTAATACATATATTTGATTTAGAATATGATTATAGATATATGGTTATATATAAATCCACTTACACCGTTGATCTTCGTCAATCCAGTTTGATTGATTTCGTCAATTTCAAGCTTCCAGCTTTGTTCGTCGAATCATGTCCATCTAGAGTTGCTTTGGAATTTGTAGCTCATCTCTTTGTCAAATCTATCTAGCCTCGGAAGGTGCGCAATCACTCACGATTAATGTTCTTTTATTTATTAAATTCGATTTCAATTGAAACGACAATTGAAATATGCCGCCGTTAGTTATTTACACTATTATATATGCTATTACCTGTATCAGTTCACATGTGACGCCTGCCACCATTATCTGTCATTTATATCGATGATATATGCCTATTATATTATTACCATATTTATTATCACTCTACAAGTTCCCTGTTAGTATATAATCACTATGGGTTGAAACGATACATACCCGAACGATCTGTAGAATAGGAGAAAATCATTATGGGTTGAAATGATTAACCCAAGCAATTTTCATTTGAATTGAATTTGGAATTTCGGGTTGAAATGATATATACCCGTATATATTTAAATTGTGGGTTGAAATGATAAATATCTATATCACTTGACCATAGGATAAAAAATTATATACAGACACCGTTGTCTGTATATAAATAATTTGAAATGATTACTATGGTTTTGGAAGGAAATATATGGTTATATATAAATATTGATTTTAGATAATATATAAATGTTATTTTATATATAGTTAAATTCTTAATTTTAACCTATGCATAAATTTTTCTAATATAAAATAAGATTTGATTTTATTAAAATATAATACGGTTAAGTATTTATTTAAATTATATTTTTATATATAGTTTATAATGATTTAATAAATTAAGGTCGAGAAGATAGATTTGAATTTGATTTGAAATTGTATTTAATTAAGAAATATATTTAATTAGAAATTGATTTGGAATTTATTGAATTTGAGATTTTTAAAGGATAAATTTTATAACTTGATTTTGGTTGGGGTGATTTAAATGAATATTTCAAATGTAAATAAGTTAAAGGAAATATTTAGTTTATTTGTAATTTGAGGTTTTATTTAAATAATATTGGATTTATTAAGTGAATATTTAAAACTAAATAATAATAAGATTAAATTAAGATATATATGAAATTATCAAACTTAGTTTTGAAATTGTGAAATATTTAAAGCTTTGGAATATATCGAAATTTAAATGGTTTATTTATTGCTCAAATCTGCATTTAAAATCGATACAATGGTTTATTGAGAACTGAATTGAATTGAAATTGATGATTTGAGATTTGACTAAATTTGAAATTTTGAGATTGGTGCTGATTTGGAATTGATTTATGAAATTTGAGGAAGCTATGTTATTATATAAAGTACTTTTGAATTATATTTAAAACTATTTATATATGTTACTTTATAAATTTATTTCATAAAAAACTATTTCAATATAAACTATTTTAATATAAACTATTTTAAATTATAAATTATTTTATTATACATACTATTATTTATATTTAAACAGTTGAGTGGGAAGTGTTATGATTCCAAAGCATTATGATGTAACGACCCGTAAATTTCGTTAATTAAATTTGTCATTTTAATAAGATATTGGAATTAAATTTAGGAAGAAATGAAAAAAAAATTAATAATGAAGCGAATGTTGAAAATGGAATGAAACCATGGAAATTTAAGGTAAGTATTAACAGTTGAAATGAAATTATGAATAATTGAACTAATGTAAATTGTTATACTAGGCTAAGATTTGAATATAAGAATACAAAGGTAAATAGTGAATTAATTTAATAAATTAATATATGTTATTTATTTAGGGTATTGAATAAATTTGGTAATCCTATTGCAATTAATGGTAATAATGTTGATATAAACTAATAAATAAAATTTCAATGCAATACCCATTAATGGATGGAATGAAATGAGATTTATGTAAATATATACTAGGTTTTACATCAAATGGAAGTTATTTGTAATAAGTGGATGTAAATATTAAATCAATTTATGAAATAAATATAAAGATTATGTTTGGTTAGAACATAGGCGAATGAACTTAGTAGTATGGAAATAAATGCCAACATTGATTATAAGTAACAAAGGCTTATTTATGTGACTAAGAGTAACGATAATGTTTATTTAGGTTAACTATTTAATTAGTTTGTTAATTGGAATTTGAGATAAATTGTAATAAATGTAAATAAATGTTACATTTGTGTAGAATGTAATACAATGGTTAGGAGTGTTAGAATGGATGTATTAAAGTAATGAATGGGAAAAACAAGGTAACTAAGTTTATATGGTAATATTGAACTTAATAAAAGATTTGAATTAAACGAATCAATTGCTATATGTTTATTTCTTTAGTATGTGCATAAAATTTGGAAATCAAATTGCAATTAAAGAAAATTAGGTAGTACGTTATTTGGAAATAAATTTAATAAATACATTAAGGAAATGTAATATATTCACTGTTATTTATACCCAAAAATGTCTACTTACTGAATAGCAAGATTTTTAAATCAATAAACGAATTTATTGAGGTTTCAATTTATAATTAATAACATTTAATGTGTAATCAGTTACAATCAATTGACTTAAATTGTGCAGTTAGGGTAGATTTGTTTTGTAATTGAAGATGGTTAATTTTATAAGATGAAATTAATGCTAAGCCTATTTACTATAATGAAAATTCGTTGATTTAAAGAATAGAAAGCAAGATTTATTAATTTGATTTAAGTGCAAAAATTCAATAATTGAATTTATTGCAAAAAATGAAATTCAACATTTAATATTACGTTAATTGAAACTAGATGGAATGAGAACACTAATGTAATGAATGTAAGACAAATATTAACTATGATTTTAGAAAGGATTAATAGATAATGGAAGGACTGAAATCAGGTTTAAAGCAATAATTATAAATAACTGGATTTATTTAAATTGAATGTTAAATACTATAATTTGTGAATTAATTTACTTTATATTGATATGGGGATTGGTTTTAAAGGATTTCTAAATTTCTTAAGTAATACAAGATGATAAAATTTATGAATTATAGAATCTGAATTTAAATAGTGGTCTAATTTATAATAATTAGATTAATTGCAAATGAATGGAATTAAATATCCAATGATTACGTAAATTGAAATTTTAGTTTAAATTGGAGATTTTTATATGTTATAGGTATGGAGCCAATGTTAATTTCATCCAATTGACATCAATGAATCGAATAATAAAAATAAAGGTAAATTTAATAGAAATTTTGGAAATTTAATTTATAATTTTTGAATTTAATGAAATTGAGGTTAATATCGAAATTTATAAATTTGTCAACTCTAATTTGACAGTTAAATTTGTTTTAAATCATTGTAAATGATTGGAAAATAAATGATAAGAATTGGTAATTATCGAATTTAAATTGAAAAATTGATTAAATTGACTAAATTTTATTTATTTAATTAACATAAAAATAGGCATTTTGGCACTGACTCGGATTTCGACGAAACCAGTTTCATCGGATCCATATCAGTGAATTATAGGGTTTCAAGTCGTAGCGATCGGGCTTGTCGTTTGATCATACGGACTAAAAACGCCTTGAAATGAACAAAATTGAAATCAATTTGAAAAATAATAATTTTAGCACAACTTCTTCATACAATGGAATTTGGACCTGAAACCTTTTCCATCGCGATTAAAATATTTAAGAACACCTATTTTGATATATGGGTTCAGCCAATTTCGTTCCGGAGTCAGAATGGGCTTTTTGGGCCACTTTGTCGTTAGCGTGTACATCTATCTTATCCGATCCATTCTATTTCAAGTTTGCCTATAAATATCCTGATATAAAATCTAACCACTCCTTATTTTCATTTGTCTGTATGTATATCTCCTTCTCAACTTTGCATTCCAATGGCCGAAAAAAATCTAATTCCCAAATTCCAAAAATTAATTTCAATTTCAAAAAAAAAAATTGCGGATCTGCAGCCGCTTCGAGTCACGCTTCGAGTTTCAGAGGCAAAAACGTTGTATCTACTTAGGGTCAGGAAGAAAATGACTCGGGTCGCTCCGGGTCGTTTTGGCAAAAACTCCAAGCAAGCACTGGGGATTTGAGGCGGTGCACCAAAGTCGAACCCGAAATCGACCCAGGACCAGAATTTTCGAATTTTCATAACTTTTGTGTACGAGATCGGATTCACGCGTGGTTTATTTTGCTGGGATTGTATCGGAATTTCAGACATTTTGGCACTGGTTTGGACGGATTTGGAGACTGTGCAAATTTTGGGTTTAAATTGGATATAAATTCAATTTAAATTCAAAAGGTGAGTGTTTTAACCCACTCACAACTTCTAAAATTTCTTATGTTTGTTAAATTGATTTATGATGTATTTAGAAATTAATTTATAACTGTTTGGCATATTTTCAGTCATCATCCCAGTTAAATTAAGTTAATTCAATTAAATTGTTGCTTATTTATTTATTGCATATAAACCGTCAGTTAAATTTGTTATTTATCTAATTATTGCATATAAACTGCCAGTTGAACAGTTAATTAAATTATTGTTGAATATAAACTGCTAGTTGATACCTGCTGTTTATTATTCATTATATATTGATGTATTGTTCGAATTGGATAACGATTTTGATGAATGGATGTATGATTTTATAATGGATGAATGGATGTTTATTTATATCATAATAAACTGCAAGTTATTATGCATTTTCATCTCATTCGGGATTGCGGTTTGAAATGATATATAACCGTAATTTTTATTTGTAAATTACGGATTGAAGTGATAAATTCCGTATCACTTTACCATATGATAGAAAATTTTATACAGGCACCGCGGTCTGTATATAAAAGTATTTTGAAATGATTTTTCTATGGTTTGTGAAGAAAAATACGATTTGATGAGATATTGATTTGGATATTGTATAAATGTTATTTTATATAAAATTGAGTTCCCGATTTTAAGCTATGTATGAATTTGGCCTAAAGGTGTAAAAGAAGTTTAAGAATAAAAGTTTAACTTTGTAAAGATATAATATGGTTAAGTATTTACTTGAATTTATTTATAGAGTTATAATGACTTAAATAAAAATTTAAGGTTGGATGGTAAATGGGAATTCGATTTGAATTAAAGTATTTAAGAATTATCCTCGAAAAAGAAAATTTGATTTGAAATGTAAATAAATTGAGATTTAAAAGTAATGATTTTATAACTTGATTTTATTTAGAGGACTTAAATGAATATCCAATTGATTAAATGAATATTATCAAGTTAATTAAATTGAAAGAATAATGCAGTTTATTTGACTCTAAATGTGTTACTAAAATAACATTTTATTCATTAAGCAAACATTTCGAATCTAAATAATAGCAGTTGAAAATTGATATATATGAAATTATCAAAGAATAGGTTTGAATGGTGGAAAAATTTAAGCTTTGAAAAATATGGAAATTTAAATGGGTTATTTGAGAATTCAAATCCATATTTGAAATTGATTTGTGAAGGTGAGGAATCTATTTTTATTTTAAAATAAAATAATTTAATATTTAAAACCATTTAAGTGGTGTAATATGTTTCAAAGTTACGAAATTTAAAGTTTTATGTTTTGAAAGGGCTGTATTTCAAGTTTTGATTTTGAAATATTATAAGTTTGAAAATATATGGTTTTATAAAAGGATATATTTGAAAATGATATCATATTGATTTGGTTTTTTTTAAAAGAGAAAGTGATATCGAAATTATATGGTTTTGAAATGGATATCTTATTCTGGTTTTGAAATATAAATTGTTTTGAAATGACCGCGGTGTTATAATAACGTTTGATTGTTAAAGGGACCGGGATCGGAAGTTGTCATACTCTCTGCCAACTTCGAAAACCACTTTAACAACCATGTACGCGGCGGAGATTCCAGAATGAAGTAGGATGGTGGCGGCGTTTCCTTTGAGGTAAATACATGGACCCAACTCCCGTGAGTTAGCATAAGGTGGCTAAAACAGGAGCGATCGATGGGTTAATTGAGGTAGCACCTTTGATCAGACACATCCCTTTGATATTCTACTCTGACTTTGTTTTATTCGGTGGCCACTTTTGATTTCTTTAATTTGGGGGTGTGGCTCGAGGTGGGCGGTGGCTGCGGCTGTGCGTTACCACCGACCCGGAAGCATAATTAGTATATCTACCCTGGCATTGCCTAATTGTGCTGTGTCACCTACCCTATCGCGCCTTGTACGAGTTTGGTTTTCTCCCGTAGCCCCTGTGGTATCCTCTGGTGGCTTCTCGATCAGGAGGGACTATGATATTGGATGGACTACTGGGACTATTACGTGTTAAGGGTTATATGGGTAACCCCTTAATGCTAAGAAAAAAGTAAGTTTATTTTACAATTAGACACTATTATAATAGTGAAATATACTACATAGTAAACAGTTTAACGGATCCTTAAGAGATGTAAATTCCGAACATCTCTTGAGTTACTGCACTCATATTTATTTCTGTTGATTTAAATTACATAAGATCTTTCGGTTCTAACTCGAGTGTTTTGTCTTTTCAATTCGCTCGGTTCAGTCCGAGCGTTTCAGGATTTGAAGACTTTATTTCTGGAGGAAGAAGATGAAGATTTCATCATTATTATTATTATTTTATACTATATGGTTCCACTACACACCACATTCTGCTGCATTGATATTTATTGGTATGCGAACTCTGATATTTATTGTACAAAGAAGATTCAAATGTTTTGTAATCAGTTTTTGAACCGTATATTGATAGTATATTTTATCCTTCCGCTGTGAGATTCTGTTTTGTTTTCTCTTCTCTGTTTTCCTTATTTACCCCATAACAATCCGCCCTTCCGTATGGTTTGAATCGACATGTGTGTCGATTTGAAGCGTACGAAAAGGCAGGACATTACATCTGGTATCAGAGCTTTGGTTTAGCGATAAACCTTAGCTTTGTGGGGTCTGCCTCTTTATAAATAGGGTACTAATACCATATGGGAGTCGCTGAGTATGTATATATACGAGAGAGCGTATTTGTTAGTTGTCAGGACCCGATTCTTCGTCTTCCAAAAATTCAACATCGATACTCACTTTATCGACTGCCGAGTAATCGAACGACGGAAAACCGAACACTGAGGGTTTTAAGAAAAAGAAAACGAGAGAAGAAGAGAGAAGAGAGAAAAAAATAGAGAGAAAGAAATATAGAGGGAAAAGAAATAGAGGAAAGAACATAGAAAATAAAGAAAATAGAACGGAACAGAAAAACAACAGAACAACATCAGAATCTCACAATTCGCAGCGGAACAACATATAATAATAAATGAATAATCTTTAAACAAAGAACTATATCAGTTATTACATTTTATACATTACATTTCATCATATCATCAGAGTGTACAACAACATACAACAACAAACAGTGCAGCGGAAAAAGAAATACTATATAATAGTAATATGCCATGCCATCCAGCTTGCCTCCAGCAACTCCAGAATATCCAGAATATCCTGATAAACCTTAACTCTTGACTGCCCGTGTGGAAATTGGTGGGCACCCAGAGTTTAGGAAGGAAAACAATAAACTCCGAGTCAGTCATGTGACTGGTGTGAGAACTCAAAACAGTTTATTTATCTTTAAAATCAAAATAGAAGAATATTTTTAAAGTCAATTCGCAATGCTTTTAAAAATGAGACTACCATAAGGCCTCCCGCACACACACACAATGCAAACGCAGAATCGGAGGAGATTTCTCCTTATGATAGTCAAAGATGCTTGATACGCATTAAAAAGAACATTTGATATTATTACTAGTGCATAGTGTAGAGAGAAATTCATTTCGAAAGTAGAATATAAATCTTAGCCAGCATAGACATTTCGAACTATGCCTACTATAGCTAAGTATGTTCAATAGCAGGTTACCGCCACATTCCATAGCAGGTTATACAACTAAAACCGTACAAGTTTCGTATTGTTTCTTTGGATTTCCAACGAATGATCAGGCCAAGGAACTTCCCATTGCCACATGAGAATGCCTCTGGATGGACATCCCCGAGAACCAAACCGGATCTCTACCAACACAAGGCCGGGTTACCCCTAACTAAGTAACAACTGACCGAATATGCCATCCCCCGGTCCTTTGGGACCTTTCACCGAGCGCTCGTAATCAATTCACACAATCATAACAAAGTGTTTTCAACATGAGTAAGTATCTGGGCTCCATACCATGATACCACCCTTTTCCAGAAGGAAATGCACACATCCTAAAGGGCGCTACCCCTCATAACCTTGCTGCTTCTTTCCTGTTTTGACCATTCACGGGGTGTGAGGCTCGACGAAGTCACGTCCACAAAAACATACTTTATACAAAAGCCATGCTTTGGGTCAACAAATGATCATAGAAATGATCACCAGGATAGACGATCAAATAAACGATCCTATCACAAATAATCAACACAATGATCATTTACAGCAACACTCAGCATGTCACATTACCAAATTGGGAATATATCGCTGATAACATTCAACTACATAACCTCTGAGCTCGTACGTCTCAGAGAAGGGTGTTAAGCTAAAAGAACAAATTCTCCGCCACCAACAGAAATATATTTGAATGAAATCTGCTTTATATCTCAATTTGTAATGTCAGACATACAATCCATACAAGTCTGTTCTGGGCTCGAACAAAACCGAAGGCACTTCTTACGAAGCCCTTGCAATCCTGGTATTCACAATCCCGATCGAATTTCCCATCACTTAAGGAATCTCTATACCAGGAGCTACCCAGTGCAGAGACAATAGATAGGTCATCCTATCGCTTTCACAAATACTCGGTCTTCAACACCGATCTTCAATGCAATTCACAACGACGTATCACATATTCGGAGTGGGTTATACGACCCCATGGTCCTTTCCCGGTTAACCCGAATAGTGAGCGCTTATTCAAAAATAAGTGTGGCATTCAAATTCAAACAAATCACATCAATTACCCATTCAAAGGGAAATATTGATAGTCGGTTATTGAACTATCGATGGATATGCACACATCACCAGTTTCCAAATAATTTTCCAAATTATTTACTTCCCAAAAATATCTTTACAAGATATATAATTTTCACACTTCAAAAATAAATCAATATTTATTTTTAAACAAGTTCCCCTTTCTTTTATAAATTCCTTAGTGAATTTATAATCCAAAATATCTATGGATATTCGATTTCAATTATTCATTTCAATTTATCTTCAAAAAGATAAATTCTCTAATATTCACTTTATATTGGAAAACATTTCCATACTTATTTATTCATAAGTAGTTCACAAATTTTATTTATTTTCAACACTTGGAAAATATTCAATATACTTAAATCGAAATTAAGTATATATTTCATTCTTTAAGGAAATCATGCTCTTAAACATATTTATTTGGGCCAAAACGAATGTTGCGTAGAACATTGTTATGACAACCTAAAATCACTAGTATAGGGATTCGAAATTAAAATAGATATATAAATCCCAATACTATACAAAACATTTCCTTTCGGAAATCATTTACTATAACAACAGTGTTACAGTCCACTATTTCCTTTTATTTCTCGAAAACGTCTATTTCAACAATAAATGTTGAAATCTATGGTTTCGAATCTCAACACATTTTAGAACATCGTTAGATCGTTTTAATTCTATTTAAAACATCAAATCTAAACATTTTCTTTAACATGTTATTCACTATTCAAAAACGTGGATATACTACGTTAATCAATTTCATCCTTTTGTTCATTTTATTTCAAAGGATTATTCACAGTTCAAAAACGTGAATATAACTCCATTAATAGGTTTCAACAATTTACTTATCTAAATAAGTCGTTTGCGAATTTATAAAACAGCGTTTATAAATTCCATTTCTATTTATTTTATAAAAACTTCTTTTTATAAATTCCTTTATTAATCTATTCGATTTATAACTCAATTATAAACTAAAGGTTCATATTATAAGTGAAATACTTATAATTTATTTGTTTGAAAAATCGTTCCTTTGAACTTCATAATTATAAATCTTATAACTTATAAGATTTAATTATTTATCCAAATATATTCTTTAATAACTTCACAAATTTTATAAACCTACTGTTTATAAAATTCTATTTCTAAATTCACAGTTTATAATTCTATAAAATTTCATTTATTTATGAAATTCATTTTCACTTCATTCAAACACTTATAAAAACTCGTTTTATAATTCAAAATATTCTAATTTATAATATTCATTTTGTAAATCTTTTATACAAATCAATTTGTATTATTATTCTAAAACGTCTTTAAACTTCTTTATAATTTCACCCTTTTGATTTATAAAATAATCAAATTTTATAAATCCTATATTTAAACTTTTTACCATAAATTCAAAAATCCCGATCAAACTATTTTATAAAATCATTAATCCCATATTTTCAAAAATCAACTTTTAACTATATTTCTCAAAAATCAAAATTTTTATAACCTTAAAATTATAACGTTTATTTATTTAAAATGGATCAATTCCAAAAATATTTTATAAACATATACTCTTAAAAATCACTTTAAAATCATTTTAAAGTTTCAAAATTTGGTCCAATGATGCTACACACCAAATAGTCAATCACAACAACAACGATATCATATATCGATATGATAATCAATCAAATATCAAAATATCTGAAATCAAATAAATACTGTTGAGGAATCCAGTTGGATCCCTCCAACCTGTTTTCCTTCATCCAAAAACATTAGCACAATACCAATTTCGCTCCAGTACGAAATTATCGCGGTATATGGGATTTATAATATTATCCGCTTAATAGACGGCGCAATAGGGTCTCATCCGCTAAACAAATAAATGCGGGAAATCAACAACTCCAATATATACATATGCCAATATATATATATTGCTATTATATATAATACCAATTTCACTGTTTATGAAATATTCGCGGTATATGTTTTTAATAAATAACATCCGCTTACTAACGGCGCATAATGTCTATATTAACAATCAATAGATATCAATCATCATTAGAACATGCATTCAAATATTTTAAATCTAACTATTTAAAATAAAAATCGAAACTGATTCGATTGAGTGAGAAGTTCTCACCTTGGTTTCAATTTCGTTTTAGCGATTTATTTCGAATAAAATTAAACGGACGTTTAATTTTACCCAAAATTCTCACTAACTCCAAACGACTCCAATCCAATTTCATCGCGTAGTGCTCGTCCATACGATTCCAACGCAACTGGTTTCGCGCGTTTTCGACCTCGTATGAAAAAGTTGTGATTATTTGAAGTTTAAACACGATTTTAACTATAATTTACAACATAAATTTTATAATTAAACCCTCAACTATTCAGGACCGTTGGATCTCAATCCCAAGCCCATCAGATCCGTGCGCAGCCCCCCCCCCCTCTTCTCCTTCCTCTTTCACGTTCAACAGCCGCACACACAAGAACCCATACCATCAAATTAGGGTTAGTTTTCTCGACCACCACACCACGCTACAACACGATCAGGTAGTTCCATGTCGAAGCCCATTGCAGGAGCTACTTTCGGCCACCAACTCCCTGAACTCGGCTGTGTATTCACCTGGGAAAACGTGCCCAAACTCGATGCCTTCATCTCCATTTTTCCGTTGATCCACTTATCAATTTTCGATCATAGCCGTTGAATATAAGGATCTCAACGTGCTCTACATCTTTCTAGTTGTAAGTTTCTTGAATCGTTGAGTGGATGAAGAGATAAGAGGAGGAGAAGTTCGTGAGTTTCTGGCCTTCCATACGTTGGTGGCGGCTGCAGTTTCATAATTAGGGTTTTTCTTTTTTCTTTTTTATTTTTATGAATGGTGGGCTATTTATAAGAAAAAATCGAACACTATTCATCCCGGAAATTCCGAACTCCGATTTACGCGCCGTAACCAGCGTTTCTAGGGTTTACCCCGCGTTCCGGACACAATGGAATAGGTTTCGGAAGCTAATTCGGACATCTGTGCGAGTTATGACAACAAACGTTCAATTTTAATTAAATCGATTTAAATCGATTTCTAGGCGTTTTAATTTGTACCGGACAAACGGTAAATCCAATCGACACGAAATTTGAAACCTTACAATAATATCACATTACGGATTCGATGAAACTGGTTTCGTCGAAATCCGAGACTTTTTGAAAAATGGCTATTTTAACTCGCCAAATAAAAATTAAAAATAATTCAATGCTTTTCGAGCTGCCACGATCAAACGATAACTCCGATTAACACGAAAATTGAAATCCGGTAATAACTAACTATTACGGATCCAATGGAACTTGTTTCGTTCAATTCTGAGACTGTTCAAAAATTGACTATTTTCACTAGTCGATTTAATATTAAAATATTCAATTTTCACAATTTAACTCTTAATTCGATTTTAAAAGTTCTAAAATATCATTCTAACTTCAATATGATAAAATAAAATTTTACAAATCATTTTCAATCATATTTAACTCAATTTTCAATTATTTCCATAATTTAACATATTAAATTATCGATTTAATTATCCAATTAAATCCAATAATTCAAAATAAAAATTTATTCGACTTATAAATTTACTTATTAATATTTAAAATTAATTAAATATTCAAATTTAAATTAATAAAAATCCTGAGTCGTTACAATCTTCCCCCCTTAAAAGAATTTCGTCCTCGAAATTAACAAATAAGAAAAATTACAGAATTCATTAACTTTCCAAAATTCATAGTTAAACTTCTTACAATAACTTTACTAAGCTTTCAAATCATACTTAGTTATCTTTTCAAAACAACTACTATTGTTTAACTTTCAATTCTAAAATCAAAGTTAAAGTTTTCAAAAAATTTCCAATTTTCTCAAATTTTTTCTAACGCCTTAAATTTCCAGAAAAATTCGCCATAGTCTCCTTTGCGCGGCTCGATCCGAAAAAAAAATGACAGTATATATATCACAAATATACATCTCATCAAGTAATGAGGCATCCCGAAGGGAAAAAAAGTATAAAAGTACGGTATGTAATCCGAGATATGTACCTTATATTTTATTAGCAAGCATATACGGCTAATATAGCGCGAAAGCGAGCTCCAAATGCGAAGCAAACGCGATCCGCACCTACTAATCACTCAACAAACAACATGAGAATCATGCATATAGACAATAGTATCAATATACATCATATAGCAACATAATAACTATATATGTCAACATATCAAATGTAAACGTAACAATTATGTTCAACCATCAACCAACTATCATCCATAACCATATATATTCATTCATATTCTCATTAATATTCAATGAATTGGGTTTTCAATTTAATCACATTTGATTCATTAATAGTGGATGTTCTTACAAACATTCATTTTCAATCAGTTTATATTTACTAATTCATATTCAAGTTGGTTCACTTCCAAATCAAATTCAATTCTACTTAAGATTTACTTAACTTCAAATTGGATTTTAATCACTTTAGCTTTCAATTTCATTAACACTTAATGAATTATATACAATCAATTAACAATCATATAACCATCAATGTATATTAATTACAATCAAATTCCTTTGCTTATCAATTGGTTTAATTGATTGATTTTTATTCAACTATTCAACTTCCAATAACCTAAGATTTTAATGAATTACACTTACATTCATTATTTCATATCAACTTAATTCACATTCAATTGATTAACATTTAATCCATTAATTCAATTCAATTACAAAAGTTGAATTTCATTTACAACTCATATTCATAAATATATTCATATAGTTTCACTTCTCATATGTATAAGTTTATTTCACAATTGTAAATCACTTTAATTATAATTCAATTCTTATAATTCTTTTGCTTATACAATTTCTTTTATTTAGATTATTCAAACAACTAAACAATCCACTTATATACCTTTAATAATTCTGAAAAATTATTCCTTTATATAAAAATATATTCAAGGTAAAATTATTTCATTTACCCAAATTTTAAAATCAATATTGTGCCGAATTGTTCTATTCAAGTGTTTAGAAACCCCTTCGGCATAGTCTTGCGGACCATGCTGACGAAAGTTCATATGCCACTCAATAAACCAATCATCACAATATAAAACAATTTTTTTATTCACTAACAAATACGCTCTCATAGCTATTATTACACTCAAACTCATTCTAGAGTACAGCTGACTCTATCTCTAATGAGTAATACCCAACAGAACCATGGTTGTCGCTTAACCATATGCTCTGATACCACATTGTCAGGACCCGATTCTTCGTCTTCCGAAAATTCAACATCGATACTCACTTTATCGACTGCCGAGTAATCGAACGACGGAAAACCGAACACTGAGGGTTTTAAGAAAAAGAAAACGAGAGAAGAAGAGAGAAGAGAGAAAAAAATAGAGAGAAAGAAATATAGAGGGAAAAGAAATAGAGGAAAGAACATAGAAAATAAAGAAAATAGAACGGAACAGAAAAACAACAGAACAACATCAGAATCTCACAATTCGCAGCGGAACAACATATAATAATAAATGAATAATCTTTAAACAAAGAACTATATCAGTTATTACATTTTATACATTACATTTCATCATATCATCAGAGTGTACAACAACATACAACAACAAACAGTGCAGCGGAAAAAGAAATACTATATAATAGTAATATGCCATGCCATCCAGCTTGCCTCCAGCAACTCCAGAATATCCAGAATATCCTGATAAACCTTAACTCTTGACTGCCCGTGTGGAAATTGGTGGGCACCCAGAGTTTAGGAAGGAAAACAATAAACTCCGAGTCAGTCATGTGACTGGTGTGAGAACTCAAAACAGTTTGTTTATCTTTAAAATCAAAATAGAAGAATATTTTTAAAGTCAATTCGCAATGCTTTTAAAAATGAGACTACCATAAGGCCTCCCGCACACACACACAATGCAAATGCAGAATCGGAGGAGATTTCTCCTTATGATAGTCAAAGATGCTTGATACGCATTAAAAAGAACATTTGATATTATTACTAGTGCATAGTGTAGAGAAAAATTCATTTCAAAAGTAGAATATAAATCTTAGCCAGCATAGACATTTCGAACTATGCCTACTATAGCTAAGTATGTTCAATAGCAGGTTACCGCCACATTCCATAGCAGGTTATACAACTAAAACCGTACAAGTTTCGTATTGTTTCTTTGGATTTCCAACGAATGATCAGGCCAAGGAACTTCCCATTGCCGCATGAGAATGCCTCTGGATGGACATCCCCGAGAACCAAACCGGATCTCTACCAACACAAGGCCGAGTTACCCCTAACTGAGTAACAACTGACCGAATATGCCATCCCCCGGTCCTTTGGGACCTTTCACCGAGCGCTCGTAATCAATTCACACAATCATAACAAAGTGTTTTCAACATGAGTAAGTATCTGGGCTCCATACCATGATACTACCCTTTTCCAGAAGGAAATGCACACATCCTAAAGGGCGCTACCCCTCATAACCTTGCTGCTTCTTTCCTGTTTTGACCATTCACGGGGTGTGAGGCTCGACGAAGTCACGTCCACAAAAACATACTTTATACAAAAGCCATGCTTTGGGTCAACAAATGATCATAGAAATGATCACCAGGATAGACGATCAAATAAACGATCCTATCACAAATAATCAACACAATGATCATTTACAGCAACACTCAGCATGTCACATTACCAAATTGGGAATATATCGCTGATAACATTCAACTACATAACCTCTGAGCTCGTACGTCTCAGAGAAGGGTGTTAAGCTAAAAGAATAAATTCTCCGCCACCAACAGAAATATATTTGAATGAAATCTGCTTTATATCTCAATTTGTAATGTCAGACATACAATCCATACAAGTCTGTTCCGGGCTCGAACAAAACCGAAGGCACTTCTTACGAAGCCCTTGCAATCCGGGTATTCACAATCCCGATCAAATTTCCCATCACTTAAGGAATCTCTATACCAGGAGCTACCCAGTGCAGAGACAATAGATAGGTCATCCTATCGCTTTCACAAATACTCGGTCTTCAACACCGATCTTCAATGCAATTCACAACGACGTATCACATATTCGGAGTGGGTTATACGACCCCATGGTCCTTTCCCGGTTAACCCGAATAGTGAGCGCTTATTCAAAAATAAGTGTGGCATTCAAATTCAAACAAATCACATCAATTACCCATTCAAAGGGAAATATTGATAGTCGGTTATTGAACTATCGATGGATATGCACACATCACCAGTTTCCAAATAATTTTCCAAATTATTTACTTCCCAAAAATATCTTTACAAGATATATAATTTTCACACTTCAAAAATAAATCAATATTTATTTTTAAACAAGTTCCCCTTTCTTTTATAAATTCCTTAGTGAATTTATAATCCAAAATATCTATGGATATTCGATTTCAATTATTCATTTCAATTTATCTTCAAAAAGATAAATTCTCTAATATTCACTTTATATTGGAAAACATTTCCATACTTATTTATTCATAAGTAGTTCACAAATTTTATTTATTTTCAACACTTGGAAAATATTCAATATACTTAAATCGAAATTAAGTATATATTTCATTCTTTAAGGAAATCATGCTCTTAAACATATTTATTTGGGCCAAAACGAATGTTGCGTAAAACATTGTTATGACAACCTAAAATCACTAGTATAGGGATTCGAAATTAAAATAGATATATAAATCCCAATACTATACAAAACATTTCCTTTCGGAAATCATTTACTATAACAACAGTGTTACAGTCCACTATTTCCTTTTATTTCTCGAAAACGTCTATTTCAACAATAAATGTTGAAATCTATGGTTTCGAATCTCAACACATTTTAGAACATCGTTAGATCGTTTTAATTCTATTTAAAACATCAAATCTAAACATTTTCTTTAACATGTTATTCACTATTCAAAAACGTGGATATACTACGTTAATCAATTTCATCCTTTTGTTCATTTTATTTCAAAGGATTATTCACAGTTCAAAAACGTGAATATAACTCCATTAATAGGTTTCAACAATTTACTTATCTAAATAAGTCGTTTGCGAATTTATAAAACAGCGTTTATAAATTCCATTTCTATTTATTTTATAAAAACTTCTTTTTATAAATTCCTTTATTAATCTATTCGATTTATAACTCAATTATAAACTAAAGGTTCATATTATAAGTGAAATACTTATAATTTATTTGTTTGAAAAATCGTTCCTTTGAACTTCATAATTATAAATCTTATAACTTATAAGATTTAATTATTTATCCAAATATATTCTTTAATAACTTCACAAATTTTATAAACCTACTGTTTATAAAATTCTATTTCTAAATTCACCGTTTATAATTCTATAAAATTTCATTTATTTATGAAATTCATTTTCACTTCATTCAAACACTTATAAAAACTCGTTTTATAATTCAAAATATTCTAATTTATAATATTCATTTTATAAATCTTTTATACAAATCAATTTGTATTATTATTCTAAAACGTCTTTAAACTTCTTTATAATTTCACCCTTTTGATTTATAAAATAATCAAATTTTATAAATCCTATATTGAAACTTTTTACCATAAATTCAAAAATCCCGATCAAACTATTTTATAAAATCATTAATCCCATATTTTCAAAAATCAACTTTTAACTATATTTCTCAAAAATCAAAATTTTTATAACCTTAAAATTATAACGTTTATTTATTTAAAATGGATCAATTCCAAAAATATTTTATAAACGTATACTCTTAAAAATCACTTTAAAATCATTTTAAAGTTTCAAAATTTGGTCCAATGATGCTACATACCAAATAGTCAATCACGACAATAACGATATCATATATCGATATGATAATCAATCAAATATCAAAATATCTGAAATCAAATAAATACTGTTGAGGAATCCAGTTGGATCCCTCCAACCTGTTTTCCTGCATCCAAAAACATTAGCACAATACCAATTTCGCTCCAGTACGAAATTATCGCGGTATATGGGATTTATAATATTATCCGCTTAATAGACGGCGCAATAGGGTCTCATCCGCTAAACAAATAAATGCGGGAAATCAACAACTCCAATATATACATATGCCAATATATATATATTGCTATTATATATAATACCAATTTCACTGTTTATGAAATATTCGCGGTATATGTTTTTAATAAATAACATCCGCTTACTAACGGCGCATAATGTCTATATTAACAATCAATAGATATCAATCATCATTAGAACATGCATTCAAATATTTTAAACCTAACTATTTAAAATAAAAATCGAAACTGATTCGATTGAGTGAGAAGTTCTCACCTTGGTTTCAATTTCGTTTTAGCGATTTATTTCGAATAAAATTAAACGGACGTTTAATTTTATCCAAAATTCTCACTAACTCCAAACGACTCCAATCCAATTTCATCGCGTAGTGCTCGTCCATACGATTCCAACGCAACTGGTTTCGCGCGTTTTCGACCTCGTATGAAAAAGTTATGATTATTTGAAGTTTAAACACGATTTTAACTATAATTTACAACATAAATTTTATAATTAAACCCTCAACTATTCAGGACCGTTGGATCTCAATCCCAAGCCCATCAGATCTGTGCGCAGCCCCCCCCCCCCCCCCTCTTCTCCTTCCTCTTTCACGTTCAACAGCCGCACACACAAGAACCCATACCATCAAATTAGGGTTAGTTTTCTCGACCACCACACCACGCTACAACACGATCAGGTAGTTCCATGTCGAAGCCCATTGCAGGAGCTACTTTCGGCCACCAACTCCCTGAGCTCGGCTGTGTATTCACCTGGGAAAACGTGCCCAAACTCGATGCCTTCATCTCCATTTTCCCGTTGATCCACTTATCAATTTTCGATCATAGCCGTTGAATATAAGGATCTCAGCGTGCTCTACATCTTTCTAGTTGTAAGTTTCTTGAATCGTTGAGTGGATGAAGAGATAAGAGGAGGAGAAGTTCGTGAATTTCTGGCCTTCCATACGTTGGTGGCGGCTGCAGTTTCATAATTAGGGTTTTTCTTTTTCTTTTTTTATTTTTATGAATGGTGGGCTATTTATAAGAAAAAATCGAACACTATTCATCCCGGAAATTCCGAACTCCGATCTACGCGCCGTAACCAGCGTTTCTAGGGTTTACCCCGCGTTCCGGACATAATGGAACAGGTTTCGGAAGCTAATTCGGACATCTGTGCGAGTTATGACAACAAACGTTCAATTTTAATTAAACCGATTTAAATCGATTTCTAGGCGTTTTAATTTGTACCGGACAAACGGTAAATCCAATCGACACGAAATTTGACACCTTACAATAATATCACATTACGGATTCGATGAAACTGGTTTCATCGAAATCTGAGACTTTTTGAAAAATGGCTATTTTAACTCGCCAAATAAAAATTAAAAATAATTCGATGCGTTTCGAGCTGCCACGATCAAACGATAACTCCGATTGACACAAAAATTGAAATCCGGTAATAACTAACTATTACGGATCCAATGGAACTAGTTTCGTTCAATTCTGAGACTGTTCAAAAATGGACTATTTTCACTAGTCGATTTAATATTAAAATATTCAATTTTCACAATTTAACTCTTAATTCGATTTTAAAAGTTCTAATATATCATTCTAACTCCAATATGATAAAATAAAATTTTACAAATCATTTTCAATCATATTTAACTCAATTTTCAATTATTTCCATAATTTAACATATTAAATTATCGATTTAATTATCCAATTAAATCCAATAATTCAAAATAAAAATATATTCGACTTATAAATTTACTTATTAATATTTAAAATTAATTAAATATTCAAATTTAAATTAATAAAAATCCTGGGTCGTTACATTAGTGTTATATAAAGGTTTTAATATTGTGTTAATATGTTCCGTTTGGTATTTATAAATTCTGGTTGGTGCATGGGACGCTATGAAATCAATAGGGATTTCTAAACACTTAATAGGACAGACCGACACAATATTTGTTTTAATATAGGTGAATGAAATAATTTTGCCTATTATATTTTCTACATGTAAAGTAAATTTTATAAAGGTTATATTTGGTTGTATTATATTGGTTGTTAGGTAATAAAATTTAAAAATAAAAAATAAAATGAGATAGAAAATAAAATCAATGAAATTTGGAAATTTTGGAACTTAAGTCCGTGATTTTGAAAATTGCTTTCAAAGGATTTTGAAATATAATAATATTATTTAGAAGTATTTTCTAATATAAATATTTCAACAAATTGAAAGAATTATTTTAAAGAAATTTTGGAAAAGATATAAGTTCTGTACTCCCCTCTCTGTCGCTGGAAAATAATTTCGGTGATGAGTGCACGCATCATCGGCATTCATTTTCGAGTTTCGAAGTGGGAAGGCCACTGTAGTAGTTTACTGCAGATCCACTTTTTATAAACAAATATAAAATTTTAATTGTTTTAAATGTAATTAGATATATAAAGTGTGAGTATATACATTTATCTGTCGTTTTAAATGATTCTGAATAAAACCCGGTATTTAATTCTTAAGTTTCCATTAATTAATAGTTTCAGCTACTGGAGTGAATTGGAACATAGGTAATTAATAAATTAAAATAAGGAATTTAATGCTAGGTTATGAATGAAATTAAAGGTTATTTGAATTGTAACCTATGAAACAGAGAATAATATTATTGAACATTAAATTTAATTAAAAGATGAGGTAAAACTTGTATAAGTTTCATTTGCATTTTCTTTAACATATATAACTTACCAAAAATGTAAAAAGTTGAAATGTTAATAAGAAAATAATGGAAGTTGTACAAGTAAACTTATGAATGAAGGTGTTCAATGAATTTCTTTAATAAATAAGAATTTGATGTTGAAATGGTTATAAAGTTAAGTTATAATTGAAATGTACTATGATAAAATATAATAGAAATGTAAGTATTATAAATAAATGGTAATAAACTTAAGTAAGTGTTGAAGGCATTTATTTTGGAAAATGAGCAGTGAATAAATAAGTGTAATAAAATAAAATAAAATTTCATGACATGGATAAGTGAAAATGGGACTTTGCTAGAAATGAATAAAAGTAAATGAAACTATAAGAAATAAAAGGCAAATTAAATAGATAAAAATAAATTGAATAAAAAGGAAATCAAATCGTAAATGCATGAAAGAAATGTTTAAGAATGAATTTAATCTGTTTTCTGAATTGGTTGATTGTTGTTTTGGTTTATGTTTGTTTGGGCAAGGATACTTTAAAGTTGTTGGGATGAATAAATAATCTATTTAGTTTCATCTAAGACTATTGAGTAAATGGTGCACTTAGTAGTTTATTTTTCATTATGTACAATTTGAAGTTTTGAACCCAAACAACTGTTTGTTTTGTTTGAATGAATGATTGAATTGTGTTGATTCTGTATGAAGGTTGTATGTTGTTTATTGCAATTGGTTGTTGAATTGATTGTTTGTTTGTGGTTGAACAACTTAAATATTTCATTCTATATAATTGCTAACTCTTATCAGATTATATAAGTGAAATACAGGTTATGGAAGAAATTGCTACTGCTTTTGGTTTCATAATTAAGCGTTAAATGCCCGACAAATAGGTACGTTCTCGGATTATGGTTTTATAACGCTATTTTATATACTTTCCCGTTTTGGGATATAATATTTTGGATATTATATGTGATATTTTGTTATATTTGATATTATATTTTCTCCCGAGCCTCTCCGTACAAAGGAGACTCTGCCGAAATTTTGGACTTAGAATTTTTTTTGAAAAATGTTTTCCAAACTTTATAAATTTAAATACAAAAGGATTTAATGGTTATAAAGTGGTATATTTTATCTAAATTAATTGATTTTATAAATATAATTGGTTATAAAGTTAATGTTTTGAATAAGAAATAATGATTTCTTAATTCTTCTTTTCCCTTCTTTTCCTTTTTGGGGATGAAAAGTTTTGAGTGGGGGAGAGTGTAACGATCCGTAAATTTCGTTAATTAAATTTGTCATTTTAATAAGATATTGGAATTAAATTTAGGAAGAAACGAAAAAAAATTATAATTAATAATGAAGCGAATGTTGAAAATGGAATGAAACCATGGAAATTTAAAATAAGTATTAGCAGTTGAAATGAAATTACAAATAATTGAAGTAATGTAAATTGTTATACTAGGCTAAGATTTGAATATAAGAATACAAAGGTAAATAGTGAATTAATTTAATGAATTAATATATGTTATTTATTTAGGGTATTGAATAAATTTGGTAATCCTATTGCAATTAATGGTAATAATGTAGATATAGGCTAATAAATAAAATTTCAATGCAATACTCATTAATGGATGGAATGAAATGGGATTTATGTAAATGTATACTAGGTTTTACATCAAATGGAAGTTATTTGTAATAAGTGGATGTAAATATTGAATCAATTTATGAAATAAATATAAAGGTTATGTTTGGTTAGAACATAGGCGGATGAAATTAGTAGTATGGTAATAAATGCCAACACTGATTATAAGTAATAAAGGCTTATTTATGTGAATAAGAGTAACGGTAATGTTTATTTAGGTTACCTATTTATCTAGTTCGTTAATTGTAATTTGAGATAAATTGTAATAAATGTAAATAAATGTTACATTTGTATGGAATGTAATACAATGGTTAGGAATGTTAGAATGGATATGTTAAAGTAATGAATGAGAAAAACAAGGTAACTAAGTTTATATAGTAGTATTGAACCTAATAAAAGATTTGAATTAAATGAATCAATTGATATATGTTTATTTCTTTAGTATGTGCATAAAATTTGGAAATCAAATTGCAATGAAAGGAAATTAGGTAGTACGTTATTTGGAAATAAATTTAATAAATACATTAAGGAAATGTAATATAATTCACTGTTATTTATACCCAAAAATGTCTACTGTAACAACCCAGAATTTTAAACAATTTAAAAATGAAAATATTTAACTAATTTTAAATATTCGAATGATGATTGACTTGAATTTCGAATTTTCAGGATAAATTGGCGATTAAATTTTAGAATTTAATTCATTTAAAGTTGAATAGAATTTAAATTTGACTTTGGAGTTGAAATTGAATATTGAATTTGTATTTTTAATTCAAACTAATAACTTAGAAAAAATAATTTGGATATAAGAATTATTATTTATGAAAATTAATAAATTTGTGGTTAGTCTCAATAACAATTTTCATTTACTTAAATAAAAAGGAATAAATTTTAATCAATACAAAATAAATAAATAAATACACTTAGTTAAAGTTTTAACAACAAAATTAAACAAAGTAAAAGAAAATAAATTATGCAAAACGTTTATATGTTATTAAAGGAAATAATTTATACAAAACAAATTGGATTTAAAATAAAGAAATAAGAAAAAATATATATATATAATAAAAAAAATTGAAAAGAGTACACTGCCTTATTCTTTTTATCAGCATCCCATAACTCACGCCTTTGTTTCAGCCTTCACTCATGCCTTTCATCACGCCATAATTCACGCACCCTCCCTTTCAAAGCATGCCGATACCCCTTTTCTCCATCTCTTCAAATCATACAGAAAAAAAAAACAAAGAAAAATGGCGGCCTCTCTCTAAAAAAAATCGTCGTTCCTCTTCGATCCCGTGCTCCAAAATTAGGGCTTCTTTCGGCTTCAATCTTGCTCGACTCTCCTCTTCTCTCGCGACCGCTTCGAGGCAAAGGTGAGTGATACTTATCACTCACATCTAATTTTGAACTCTAGGATACTGTTGTTTTTCGTATGATTTTGTTGCTGTTTAATTGTAGCTCGAAGTTGTTGATTTTTCGGTTGTTTTTTTTTTTTCAATTCACTCACGGTTTCGATTTTTTAGTCGATTTCGTGTTTGCTAATTTGTGTAAACATTGATGATTTCTCTGTCTTTGTCGATTTCGTATGATTGATGTTTTTCTGGCCTTGGTTTGAAAACCTGCAAGCTTTAGTTTGTGAAAACATTTTGACGAGAATTCGATTCTGTCTTTGCATTTGCTTTAAGTACCTGTCTCGGCCTCCATGGTGGAACGTGTTTCTGACTCGTTCCAGTTTGTGTATGCTGGACTATTTGATTTCATGGCATTGATTTTGAACTGTAGATGTATGATGCACATGTTAGTCCTCTGATCTATGCCGTATAAACATCTTGTACCCTTCTTTAACATGTTTCCATTATTTACTTTGGCCATAAAAGCAACATTTTAATATCTGGCGAATTACATCTGTTCATTTGAAAGTATGCCTGGGTTACAAAACCTGATTGCAAGCATATGTTCCATGCGACTTTGAACTGGATAGCATCGGTGCAGACATTGTTGTTTCACTGGTTGTTGTCCTGTTGCACATACAACCTGATGTTTGAACTTGATTTGCTTTGTGATAGTGTTTGACTTGGTCACTGTTGTTTTTTCTCTGCTATGAATTGCTTTGCTTGATTTTATTCACTGCTTCATTGTAAGTTGTTGATTAATCACTGTTTATATGTGGTACATCAATGTACATATATATTACTTGATTTTATACACTCTACTATGATTTTATAACTGTAGTGAGTTGCGTCTACACAACTGCTGCTCAGTTGATTTCGTGAGGCTTGCTATTCGAAAAAAAAAAAAACCTGATACTTATAGAATATGGATGAATTCAACTAGCTCTGCATGCTCCAAATCGTGTTTGTATGATTGCTTAAAATTTTCGAACATACTTACATGAATAAAGAGGCTGGATATTGGTGAAAATCAGGAAACACTGATTTTCCAGGCTCACAGGCCATTATATGTGTTCAAAAATCATTCCTCACTTCTCTAAATCATTCCAGCCAATATTCTTTAAAGAAAATTTGTTAGTTCCAACAAGACTCAACCCTTTAAAGAAAACTGCTGTTGAATTTTGGGCTTTGATTTGGATTTTCACAGACTTGTACATATGTATTTGCTTGCATCCATTTTATCACAGTGATGCATTTGTATCCACAGCCGATTTAATTTGCATAGGGTTTTGAGTTGTAGCCTTGACTCTGTCCACTATTGCATTATGTTGCACCTATTCGGTTGTTTCACTGCAACTTTGGTCTTGCATATTTTATGTGCAGATACTTGAGCATTCAGCTGTTTCACTGCAACTTTGGTTTTGCATATTTAGTTGTTTCACGTGAGCATTTAGGTTTGTGCATAATTTCTACCTAAAGTTTAGAAAACAAAGTTGTATTTAGTTTGTCAATTTATTTCACAACCTGTAGCATATTTGATACGCACTTTTCTTATCCATCCATGTAGTGAGACCGGTAGCATGCTTTGTTCATGCATTTTGCTTGTGTTGTCCAGTCGAGCTCGGCACTTACGTTGTCGTTGCTTGACTGTTTAGTTTTCTGGCTATTTGATTGTTTCAACTGCAGTTCATATGTATGCAGTTTGCGCTTGATTTTTGCAGTTGCGTTGAGTCATGATAGTTGTGACTTAACCTTTGCATTTTGTAATTGCTGATAACACGTATCAGTATACATGTTGCCAGTTGCCTTTGTTGGGTATTGATGTTTTGTGTCCTATAATGTTGGGTGTTGTGGTGCCATATTTCGGTGCTCTCACCTCATTTTGCTGTCTTCATGTAGTTTGAACCCCTGCCTTTGCGCATTGGGTCATTCGAGCCTTCGCGCTTTGTGATCTTGTGGTGACTGCGTTATTGTTGCAGTTTGCCCTTGAATTAAAAATGGGGCTGCAGTTTCATTTTTATGAAAATTTTGCACTTGTTGAAATGTGCAGTAATAAGTTGTTTGGAAACTTGTTTTATTTTACGTGTTGTTGTGGCGAGGCAGCGCACGCGTGCGTGCACTGCAGCCACGTAGTATCGACATTTTGAATCGATATTTGAACCTTCATTGATTTTGGTTCGTTGATTTTCTTGAGTACGTCATCACGATAGTGGCAAGGCAGTGCACGCAAGCGTGAACTGCAGCCACACGGTTTGATTTTTATTGATATACTATTTTGTTTTGATTTATGATCTTTTGCATATTTCATTACGGTAGTGGCGAGGCAGTGCACGCAAGCGTGAACTGCAGCCACACGAAATTAACATTTTAAAAATGTGGCGAGGCCGCATACGCGTGTGTGTACTGCAGCCCTACCAAATCTAATGTTTTAAATGATGTTTTCTTTTTGATGAAAATTGTTTTATGTTGACAATTCAATATATTTTGAACCGATTTTGATGATTTTGTTGTTAATTGCCGTTTAGGCAGATTTTGATGTTTTCTAAATCATCTTCATCAATAATCCCTTCATCTATCCTCATTGATAATTTGAATCTACTGATTTGTTGTTTAACACTGTTAAGCATTGTATTTACCGTTATCCGATTTCTTGTTAAAGGATCGGATAGGTAAATTCATATTTGATTGTCGTCTAATTGTCAATTGATTATTACTGCCTTTATGCACTAATAACTGAGTTTGAATTAGACTGACCTGTGTATTATTTTCTTTTGAATGTAATACTCGGGTCAGACCGAGTATTTTTACAGCTTGAAGATTTTCAGGCCGCGAAGTTAGAGAGAGTTGGGGAAATTGCTTCACTTTAGCTTTTCGAAGAATTTTTGTACTTAAAAGAAATATCCCGCTGTATAAAATTTAATGCATTGTACAAACTCTGATATATGTATAAAAAATTCATTTATGTAAAATATTATGATTATTCTGTGATTCTGTGGCTGTTTCTGTTTAAACTCTATAAACTGAATAGCAATCCGTCATTTTGAACGTCTCAAGTTGGTTTAATTACCGACTGGGGGCGGTCAGAGCGGCGGGTCGTTACAAAAGTGGTATCGGAGCTTTGGTTTACACAAAGCTCAGTTTATGATGTTTAATATGAATAGTTACTAGAACCACTTTAAAGAAAGTGCTTTTCAAATCTAAATAAGTATGAAATTGTTTTCTTTGAAAAATAAAAGGTATTTTGAAAATTCAAATTTTTTCGAAAATTCCCCTCTCTAAATTTAGGATTGCGATAGTTTCTCATTCGAAACCCATTATCAAATTGTTGAGACTTATGAAAATGAAATATAAGTGAAGTGAATAAATGAATTGGTTTAAATCGAATATTTTGAATATCTCCAAAATAATAAATTGTGAAATGAAATGATATTTCAATTTAGTTATAGCCAAGAGGATAATTAAACTATAACTTGGGAATTTGATTCTGAATTCTTTTGAAAATTGATTTCAAATGTTTTGAAGAACGATTTAGTAAATAAATGGATTATAAGTATTTAACTTATAAATGGACTTTTGGTATATAATTGAGTTATATAAATTGAGTTGAATTAATAAGGAAGATTTATAAATCGAAGTTTATAAATAGAAATGGAATTTGTAAAAGTTGTTTATAAATTCGAAACCAATTGAATTTGATAAATGAAACTTAGAAGTTATTTATTAAAGGAGATATATTCGTGATTTTGGACAACGAATTATCCTTTAAGTTAGATATTGTGATAGTAAATGTTGTTTGGGAATTTTATCCACGATTTTGGACAGTGGATAATCTTTTAAATAAAAGTGTAGAAACACTGAATTGAATAGATAAGTATATTCACGATTTTGGACAGTGAATATATTATTGACTAAAACGGATATATTTTAGGGAAGTGATATTATGAAATGAGGTTAATGTGGAAATATAAATTTAATGGAACTAAGTCGATGAATGACTTACTAAAGAACTAGTTGATTATTTTTGGGAATAGAAAAGCAAATGCAAAGTTCAAATGAGATTTAGATTTCAAATTTGAAGTTGTCAATATGATAATCCATTATAGGTTTAATAAATTCAGTGATGAATTTGAATTTAAACGTGCGGAAAATTAAATTAAGTGAAAAACTTAATATTGAAAAGTTTGAAATTGGTTTAAAACTAATATTATGAAAAGAATGAGGAATTCAAACTATGAATTAAGAATGAAGTTGAAATTGAAAAAGTTAATGATTTTAAAGATGTTTTAAAATGCGTTAAGTATCGAACACATAGATTTCAACATTCATTGTTGAAATAGGCGTTTTCGAGAAATAAGGAAATGGTAGACTATAACACTGTTGCTATAGTAAATGGTTTCCGAAAGGAAATGTTGTTTATAGTATTGGGATTTATATATCTATCTTAAATTTCGAATCCCTATACTAGTGATTTTTGAGTTGTCGTAACGATGTTTTACATAACATTCGTTTTGACTCAAATAAATGTGTTTAAAAGAATGATTTCCTTAAAGAATGGAATATATACTTAATTTTGATTCAAGTATATTGAATATTTTCCAAGAGTTGAAAATAAATGAATTTGTGAATTACTTATTATTAAATAAGTATGGAAATGTTTTCCAATATGAAATGAAAGGTTTGAAATTTTATCTTTTAAAGATAAATTGAAAAAATGAATGTTTGAAATTTGTTTCAAATGGTTAAGTTGGAAAATTATATATCTTGTAAAGATATTTTTGAGAAATGTGAACGATCAGTTCAACTTGAATATTTTCCAAGAAGATTGAATCTAGAGTTAAATTGAGTTTAACTTTGACATCAAAAACGATATAAGTTGAGCTTTGAATTTTGGATAGTCGATTGGGATTGTATGTCTAACATTGTGAATTGATGACATATCAATTGATCTCTATTAAATATATATCTATGGTGGCGGAGAATTTATTCTTTTAGCTTAGCATCCTTCTCTGAGATGTACGAGCTTAGAGGTTATATATCGGTAGACATCAATTATGTGTTGAGAATTGACGATGTAACGTGAAATCCAAATCGAATGTGAAGTCGATAATGAATTGGATTATGAATGTGAATTAGGTTTGAGATAACCTTAAATTTTCAAATCGATTTAGAGGAAAATTTTAAATGAAATGGAAAATTTTGGAATCCTCTATTTGTTATGAATGTGAATTGAGTTTTCGTAACTTATATATGTGAATATAATAATTCGAAAACCATCAGTTTGGAAAGACATTATTATGAAAAGTCCTGTGTAGGTTTACATAGGTATGATATGTACGAAATGTGAAATGAAGTACTATACGTATATGACATATGTTTTCTAAAAACTGAGGATATGGAAATGTACCTTCCATTTATTATTTGTGAAGGTGATTGGAACTCGGTGGAGTGTCCATTAGAAATCGTAGCTACGTAGAATTTCCATTAGTGTAATGTCCATTGGGACTGACTGGGATCCCCCACGATGGATCATCGTGTTTGGGATTAGGTGAATTGATGCTGGCGTAATTCGTGGGGCGTGATGCCTACAGTTACAAGCGATTCCACTGGGATAGTGGCGCAACCGCCGTGTAAACTGCGATCTAGAAACCGAAGCGTAATTTGAGGGGCGTGATGCCTACGGTCACGAGCGATTCTACTGGGATAGTAGCGTAACCGCCGTGTGAACCGCAATCTAAGGCGACAACCATGGCGAAATTCAAGAGAGATGTGAAATCTACAGTTACAAGCGATTCTACTGGGATAGTAGCGTAACCGCCGGGTAAACTGTGATCCATGGGGGAACGTGCTTTCCATATCCATTTTTTAAAAGAATTTTTAAAAAGTATTTTCACTGGAAGTTGAAGCAAGTATATTTAGTACTTGGAGATTTTTTAGTCTTGCGCCTGGCCAGCGTATGCCTAAAGTCTGTAAGAACGACGATGGACTTGTTAAACTTCGAGTTAGCAAGTATTTTCAAAACTTTGAATAGAAAATCAATAATCTGAAATTAGAATTACATAATTCTAACCTAATGAATTAAGGAAGAAAATCTTTAAAACATCTTGAAAGCACACAACTTTGAAAAAAATGTAATATGCAAATATTTAGCATGAAAGATTTCAAGTTTAAAAATATGAGTTTTGTAAGTCGAAAAATTTGGTAAAAAGACTTTCGTGTCTTGATTATAGAAATCGATGAATAAAGCTAATGAAATAAAATAAATGGAATGAATCCTATATTTATTTATGAGTTAGAACTTGGTAAAATTGTGTTGGGTATAAATATCGGTGAGATTTTAGCAATCGTTTTTCCTAACTTATAATTTCGGGACGAAATTCTTTTAAGGAGGGAAGATTGTAACAACCCAGAATTTTAAACAATATAAAAATGAAAATATTTAATTAATTTTAAATATTCGAATGATGATTGACTTGAATTTTGAATTTTCAAGATAAATTGGCGATTAAATTTTAGAATTTAATTTATTTAAAGTTGAATAGAATTTAAATTTGACTTTGGAGTTGAAATTGAATATTGAATTTGTATTTTTAATTCAAACTAATAACGTAGAAAAAATAATTTGGATATAAGAATTATTATTTATGAAAATTAATAAATTTGTGGTTAGTCTCAATAACATTTTTCATTTACTTAAATAAAAAGGAATAAATTTTAATCAATACAAAATAAATAAATAAATAAATAAATACACTTAGTTAAAGTTTTAACACCAAAATTAAACAAAGTAAAAGAAAATAAATTATGCAAAACGTTTATATGTTATTAAAGGAAATAATTTATACAAAACAAATTGGATTTAAAATAAAGAAATAAGAAAAAAATAATATATATAATAAAAATAAAAATAAATAAAAAAATGAAAAGAGTACACTGCCTTATTCTTTTTATCAGCATCCCATAACTCACGCCTTTGTTTCAGCCTTCACTCATGCCTTTCATCACGCCATAATTCACGCACCCTCCCTTTCAAAGCATGCCGATACCCCTTTTCTCCATCTCTTCAAATCATACAGAAAAAAAAACAAAGAAAAATGGCGGCCTCTCTCTAAAAAAAATCGTCGTTCCTCTTCGATCCCGTGCTCCAAAATTAGGGCTTCTTTCGGCTTCAATCTTGCTCGACTCTCCTCTTCTCTCGCGACCGCTTCGAGGCAAAGGTGAGTGATACTCATCACTCACATCTAATTTTGAACTCTAGGATACTGTTGTTTTTCGTATGATTTTGTTGCTGTTTAATTGTAGCTCGAAGTTGTTGATTTTTCGGTTGTTTTTTTTCTTTCAATTCACTCACGGTTTCGATTTTTTAGTCGATTTCGTGTTTGCTAATTTGTGTAAACATTGATGATTTCTCTGTCTTTGTCGATTTCGTATGATTGATGTTTTTCTGGCCTTGGTTTGAAAACCTGCAAGCTTTAGTTTGTGAAAACATTTTGACGAGAATTCGATTCTGTCTTTGCATTTGCTTTAAGTACCTGTCTCGGCCTCCATGGTGGAACGTGTTTCTGACTCGTTCCAATTTGTGTATGCTGGACTATTTGATTTCATGGCATTGATTTTGAACTGTAGATGTATGATGCATATGTTAGTCCTCTGATCTATGCCGTATAAACATCTTGTACCCTTCTTTAACATGTTTCCATTATTTACTTTGGCCATAAAAGCAACATTTTAATATCTGGCGAATTACATCTGTTCATTTGAAAGTATGCCTGGGTTACAAAACCTGATTGCAAGCATATGTTCCATGCGACTTTGAACTGGATAGCATCGGTGCAGACATTGTTGTTTCACTGGTTGTTGTCCTGTTGCACATACAACCTGATGTTTGAACTTGATTTGCTTTGTGATGGTGTTTGACTTGGTCACTGTTGTTTTTTCTCTGCTATGAATTGCTTTGCTTGATTTTATTCACTGCTTCATTGTAAGTTGTTGATTAATCACTGTTTATATGTGGTACATCAATGTACATATATATTACTTGATTTTATACACTCTACTATGATTTTATAACTGTAGTGAGTTGCGTCTACATAACTGCTGCTCACTTGATTTCTGAGGCTTGCTATTCGAAAAAAAAAAAAAACTGATACTTATAGAATATGGATGAATTCAACTAGCTCTGCATGCTCCAAATCGTGTTTGTATGATTGCTTAAAATTTTCGAACATACTTACATGAATAAAGAGGCTGGATATTGGTGAAAATCAGGAAACACTGATTTTCCAGGCTCACAGGCCATTATATGTGTTCAAAAATCATTCCTCACTTCTCTAAATCATTCCAGCCAATATTCTTTAAAGAAAATTTGTTAGTTTCAACAAGACTCAACCCTTTAAAGAAAACTGCTGTTGAATTTGGGCTTTGATTTGGATTTTCATATACTTGTACATATGTATTTGCTTGCATCCATTTTATCACAGTGATGCATTTGTATCCACAGCCGATTTAATTTGCATAGGGTTTTGAGTTGTAGCCTTGACTCTATCCACTATTGCATTATGTTGCACCTATTCAGTTGTTTCACTGCAACTTTGGTCTTGCATATTTTATGTGCAGATACTTGAGCATTCAGCTGTTTCACTGCAACTTTGGTTTTGCATATTTAGTTGTTTCACGTGAGCATTTAGGTTTGTGCATAATTTCTACCTAAAGTTTAGAAAACAAAGTTGTATTTAGTTTGTCAATTTATTTCACAACCTGTAGCATATTTGATACGCACTTTTCTTATCCATCCATGTAGTGAGACCTGTAGCATGCTTTGTTCATGCATTTTGCTTGTGTTGTCCAGTCGAGCTCGGCACTTACGTTGTCGTTGCTTGACTGTTTAGTTTTCTGGCTATTTGATTGTTTAAACTGCAGTTCATATGTATGCAGTTTGCGCTTGATTTTTGAAGTTGCGTTGAGTCATGATAGTTGTGACTTGACCTTTGCATTTTGTAATTGCTGATAACACGTATCAGTATACATGTTGCCAGTTGCCTTTGTTGGGTATTGATGCTTTGTGTCCTATAATGTTGGGTGTTGTGGTGCCATATTTCGGTGCTCTCACCTCATTTTGCTGTCTTCATGTAGTTTGAACCCCTGCCTTTGCGCATTGGGTCATTCGAGCCTTCGCGCTTTGTGATCTTGTGGTGACTGCGTTATTGTTGCAGTTTGCCCTTGAATTAAAAATGGGGCTGCAGTTTCATTTTTATGAAAATTTTGCACTTGTTGAAATGTGCAGTAATAAGTTGTTTGGAAACTTGTTTTATTTTACGTGTTGTTGTGGCGAGGCAGCGCACGCGTGCGTGCACTGCAGCCACGTAGTATCGACATTTTGAATCGATATTTGAACCTTCATTGATTTTGGTTCGTTGATTTTCTTGAGTACGTCATCACGATAGTGGCAAGGCAGTGCACGCAAGCGTGAACTGCAGCCACACGGTTTGATTTTTATTGATATACTATTTTGTTTTGATTTATGATCTTTTGCATATTTCATTACGGTAGTGGCGAGGCAGTGCACGCAAGCGTGAACTGCAGCCACACGAAATTAACATTTTAAAAATGTGGCGAGGCCGCATACGCGTGTGTGTACTGCAGCCCTACCAAATCTAATGTTTTAAATGATGTTTTCTTTTTGATGAAAATTGTTTTATGTTGACAATTCAATATATTTTGAACCGATTTTGATGATTTTGTTGTTAATTGTCGTTTAGGCAGATTTTGATGTTTTCTAAATCATCTTCATCAATATATCCTCATTGATAATTTGAATCTACTGATTTGTTGTTTAACACTGTTAAGCATTGTATTTACCGTTATCCGATTTCTTGTTAAAGGATCGGATAGGTAAATTCATATTTGATTGTCGTCTAATTGTCAATTGATTATTACTGCCTTTATGCACTAATAACTGAGTTTGAATTAGACTGACCTGTGTATTATTTTCTTTTGAATGTAATACTCGGGTCAGACCGAGTATTTTTACAGCTTGAAGATTTTCAGGCCGCGAAGTTAGAGAGAGTTGGGGAAATTGCTTCACTTTAGCTTTTCGAAGAATTTTTGTACTTAAAAGAAATATTTCGCTGTATAAAATTTAATGCATTGTACAAACTCTGATATATGTATAAAAAATTCATTTATGTAAAACATTATGATTATTCTGTGATTCTATGGCTGTTTCTGTTTAAACTCTATAAACTGAATAGCAATCCGTCATTTTGAACGTCTCAAGTTGGTTTAATTACCGACTGGGGGCGGTCAGAGCGGCGGGTCGTTACATCTACTTACTGAATAGCAAGATTTTTTAAATCAATAAACGAATTTATTGAGGTTTCAGTTTATAATTAATAACATTTAATGTGTAATCAATTACAATTAATTGACTTAAATTGTACAGTTAGGGTAGATTTGTTTTGTAATTGAAGATGGTTAATTTTATAAGATGAAATTAATGCTAAGCCTACTTAGTATAATGAAAATTCATTGATTCAAAGAATAGAAAGCAAGATTTATTAATTTGATTTAAGTGTAAAAATTCAACAATCGAATTTATTCCAAATAAATGAAATTCAACATTTAATATTACGTTAATTGAAGCTAGATGGAATGATAACACTAATGTAATGAATGTAAAACAAATATTAACTATGATTTTAGAAAGGATTAATATATAATGGAAGGATTGAAATCAGGTTTAAAGCGATAATTATAAATAACTGGATTTATTTAAATTGAATGTTAAATACTATAATTTGTGAATTAATTTACTTTATATTGATATGGGGATTGGTTTTAAAGGATTTCTAAATTTCTTAAGTAATACAAGATGATAAAATTTATGAATTATAGAATTTGAATTTAAATAGTGATTTAATTTATAATAATTGGATTAATTGCAAATGAATGGAATTAAATATTCAATTATTACGTAAATTGAAAATTTTAGTTATATCAGATAAAAATAAGATAAAATAAGAGATACGATAAAACGTATGATAACAACAATGTCATACTGTGAAAAGTATAGATTAGAAAATCAACCAAAATCATACAATATCTCAAAGATCTCATAACATCAAAAAGAATGTCATATTCTTTATTTTATTCACCAAGTCACAAATATTGACAAATATATCAATGCCAACCACAAAATTGGTGAAACGCAAATTCTAGAAATTATCAAATTAGAAATCCAGAAGTCACAAAAGGGGGAGGCCTATCACAAACGGGAGTATGAAAACTCACCAACACGTGCATCACAAATGGAACGATATTCCGTGGTCTCTAACCATAGAGCCCGTGCATCGACGTAGTACAGCGTATGCTCGATGAATCTGAAACTCCAATAATCTGAAACAACGACGTAGTACAACGTTACGCCCAATGAACCGAACTCCAATAATATGGAACAACGACGTAGTACAGCGTTACGCCCGATGAACCGAACTCCAATAATAAGGAACAACGACGTAGTACAGCGTTACGCCCGATGAACCGAACATCCAATAATACAGAACAACGATGTAGTACAGCGTTACGCCCGATGAATCGAACTCCAATAAAAGAACATGGGTTGCTATCCCATAAAAGAAACGAGATGAAGCTCAATAAAACGAGGTACAGTCCCCCACGTGGACAAAGAGACATCGCACATCGCTAGTCTAAACCACAAAAATGATCATCATCGATCATCAAGAAGTGTCAATTACACTAAACTAGTAAATAGATGAGTTTAGCTTCATGTCCCATAACCACTGGCTTAACTTAAATATTTACGAACAAATTGTAGATCTCCACTCGGAAGTTGTCACAAGAGTTTCAATCGAACAAGTCTAAGAATTAACCAACAAAGTAAACGCAAGCGCTTCATACCACTTGTTTTGCTAAGTCGTTTAATTGGATTTCTCGAACGAATGAAGTAAAGGTTTGTATATACTAATAGACTGCAAAACGGTTTTTATAAACGAGCTTTGAATTAAAAATAGTGTTGAAATCGTTTTGATGAAAGAGTTTTGATATTTACTACTAGGATAGAAACCTTTGCGTTTTAAAGTGACAAATCACAAAACCGATTGTAAAAAAAATGAATCATTAAAAATTCACATTCGAAAAAGTGATTCAAATCCAAAGAAATCGATACCAAATCCATCAAAATGGATATTCCCAAAAATCCAAAGAAAGAAGTCATCAAAGTCGATAATAAGTGATAACAACTAATTGGATCGACATAAATCGATTAAAATTGGAAATTAACTCGAAAATAGCCAAAATAGGCAAAATTGACAGTTCCAAACGACTGATAGACGTTTTAGACATTTGGCCCTATGTTCTGGAAAATATATGCTTTTCTCCTCTCTCTCTCTCTCTTTTTAATTCCTGGGTCATTTCAGACGTTTGAAATTTTCAACCAGACGTCTGAATTTGGTTTCAGACGTTTGGATTTTGTTTCAGAAGTCTGGATTTTGTTTCTGCCTTTTCCAGACCCCTTTCCAGATGTCTGGATTTTTTAATCAGACGTCTGGATTTAGTTTCAGATGTCTGAATTTAATTTCAGACGTTTGAAATTTTTTGCTAGGAAAAAAAACAGCCTAGACAAAAAATGACAAATCCAAACCGAAATGCGATCGAACGAGCGATGGATGCTAGGGATCTATGCCGATCGACAACTCAGCTCTATAGGCTCTTCGATACGCCACAAATAACATGTTCAAACATCAAAGATAGGATCTTTAAAGATTTTGACTTCAAAACACCAAAATTGAAAAATTCACCAAGTCAGTTCAAATCAAAAGCAAATGAACATGAATAGATGTTAGGAATTCATACCTAACAACAATGAAAGCTATAGACATAGATGTGACTTCAAGAACTCACCTTTTACACAAAACAAGGAAGGAGAAGCTTGAAAACAAAGGAAGATCAACCATTCTTCATTCTCAACTCTAAAAGCTCCAATCTAATATCAGAAGCAAATATTTTCTAAGTTAGGTTATAGAAAATTTCTGAAATTGGAGAGAGATTGAGATGGAGAAGAAGAAGAGGATGCTTACTTAAGCTTCTCTTTGATTTTGGAGCTAGAACTTGAATTTACAAAGGAAACTAGAGCTTATGATTTTAATTTCCAATCTCTTCCCCATTTTTGCTAAAGCTTGAGTGTTAGGAAATATTATGAAGGAATGAATAGGAGAGGGGGTGGAGCTAGGATCTTATATTAGGCTATTGGGCTGAAACCCAATACCCAAATCCCTAAATGAAAATGTCGAAATTCTAGCTAACTCCAAACATATCAATATTTATACTCAAAAATGTCGCAAACGACATTTTGTACTCAATGGAAGTGGTCTCGAGTCCTAATTCGACTGTTTGCAAAAAGTATATTTTCGGACTTAAATCCGACTAACGCTGCTATATTTAAATAAAATATTTTAAATATACAACCGTAAAATATGCGGGTTGTTACAGGTCTGGACCTCTCGATACCGACCTTTTGGCGTGCTGAGGGATGGTTCTAGATTGTTTCGCTTCATTTCCTTGTCTACCTGTTCTGCCTTGTAGCATTCAGTTTTGATTTTTAACAACTTCAGCTGCACTTTATTATTCCATCCTTTGGAAGAATCCATTCATCATCTTTTCCTATTGAGATATCAATCTATCTTCTAAACTTTTCGTCATCCTTTCAATTTCCCCTTAGTCACGTAGATAAAATGTGGATTTGATATAGTAGGCATCTTCTGCCTTCCTCATGCTCTAGTTGACTCGGTCCAACAATGACTCTTATATTATGTTTCTTCATCTTCACCAATATAAGATTTCATCTTAGATGAAGTAATAAAAATGTTGTCCAAAAGATTGGTAAAAGGCCCTAATATCACTAGAAAACGAATATTAAAATGAAGAAATTAAAAGAGAACGAAGAAGAGATGTAGTGGTCTGACAAAATCTTCGTTTTTTCAAAGTGGTTTGGCAAAGACGAAGACCGAGATCGCGATGTCGAACCCGAGATAATACCGATTTAATCTTTTAATACTTTCTGTTAAGGGGCTTTGCATTTCAAGTCTCTATTTTGATGTTGTTACAAGAAAAGTCCATATAGTATTGAATTGTAAATTAGATCTCTATTTTCTAAATAACAAAACAGAAACTGGTTGAAAAGTGCCAGTTAACTTGGACTTTTTAAAAAGTTTTTCAGAAATCTGAAAAATCAATTTCCTTTATTAATAAATAATAATAATTTTTATTTAAATATAATTTTAGCAGATAATTGTAGTTTTGTTTCATTATCTAAATTTAAGAAAAAAATTAATTTTTTCCTTAAAAGGCTGCAATATTGCTTGCAATTTTTATCCCAAAAATAAAAATAAAAATACAATTTACCTTGCAAGCTTACTTTTGAAAAATTTGCCTAGTTGAAATAACCACTATTGTAGCCGCTTTACTTGTAGCAGCGTTAAAAACAGAATCAGGACCGTAACTTTTCAACTACTCTGTCAGTCGTCTTCCTCCCTGAAGCTTAGGGTTTCTAAAATTCCAGGTTTGCTACTGCTTCTTCTTCCTATTCCTCTTTTTTCTTTTCCCTTTTTGCTGTATCGAGTTCGCGATGCCGGACTATATCTCTTTTGATTTTGTTTCAGTTCGATGTTTAAATTAAAATCGCGATTCAGTATTGGACTCCAATATTTTCGTTCTGAAACAGAATCGCACATTTTACACGGGTTGCGATCCAAAATCCTACTTACCCGAGCTTTGGTTGAGAACCGAGAATAGAAAACCCTAGCCTTGGTCGAGAGTCGAAAGTCGCGGTCGAGAGCAATTTACATGAGCGTTTTTTTTGTTTTTGGGGTTTACTACAGCTACGATTTTTCCTTTATTTGCAATAGCTTTGGTCAGAGCGAAGAGAAATAGCTGTTCTGATATGAGCTATTGTTAAAATTTAGTCAAGTAATATTTGGCTGCTACTAAGCTTATGGGCTGAAATTATATAATATTAAATAATGTGATGTAACCGTGTAGCTTTTTTGTTTAAGTGATGTTGAAATTATATAACCCGATTAACTGATATTAGGCTGCAATTAAGCTTTTGAAAGTACTAAATTTATATACAGCTGCAAGAATTAATTTCCGAATGCAATAAATTTATATTTTTGTATTTATTACCGTATATACTATATTTTATATATTTTTTACAAAGATAATCAATACATTTTCATTTAGAAAACCATTGAAAACCAAAATGGGGACCGAAACCAAAAGTGAAACTTCCGAAACAAACAAAATTTCAAATGATCGAAACCGAGACCGAAATCGAGTTCTCGAACCTTGCATTAAACCTTGAAGGCGGAGAGTGTGGTTAATACTACTTACCGTGCTATTCTAGTTTGAGGCTATCATCACACGTTACTTTGTATGGCTGCAACGAAATATTATACACAAGTACACAGTGCAACTGTGGTATGTTGCATAGTGATGTAAAACAACTGGATGGTACTTAATGTTGAGCGGCGTAAAACGTAGAAATATAAGCGTGGTTTTATTTATTTCTTTTGCGCGGGTTTACTAAACAATATTTTGGATGCAATGATTATTTTGAATTTTGGTGGAGCAACTCAACAAAATGTAGGGTTAGACACAATCCCCGTATATATAATATGTACATTTTATAATTTCTTTTATCCATTTTATTACGGTCTTTAGTACTGCTCAAATCATATCGCTGATAGACACAATCCTTTTTTTTTATTTTTACTGCCCCTGACTAAATAGGTTGTCCGTTCACTGGTAGTTGCTGTAGCACCATAGATGAGCTGTGGAGCTCCACCTTGGTTTCGTTTGGGTTCTTAAATAATCCATTACCCATGGAGTTTGTTCCATAATAGCATACTGCTCATTCAGTCCATTCCATATTTTTATTTATTAATTATTCTTCATCTCTCGAGCAACTTCACATCCTTTAGGGTTGGATCTGAATGCAAATTGACAAAGTTCCTCTATCTAGATTATATTTTTCTCTCTCTAGCAATGTAAGGCATATAATCGATCCATGTATTTTCTTACAAGGTGGAGGTTATTGCATGTCTATATATTTTGATTTTTGCTTGATTTAATTACTTAACATTTGCTAAAATATCTGTCCTTTTGTTGAAGGTCTTGAAGCTTTTAAGATGGATGGGGACATTGCTAAAGCTGATAAAGAGGTGATTTTCAGTGACTTGTAACATGTGTAAGAAAAATGAATTTGTGCAGCAGTGTCTTAAATGGACACACTAAGTTTCACTAGCTAAATTATGCCACATCTTTAAAGATTTAACCATTAACTTAAAAGTTCATTTGTCTACTTCAGCTAGTGTTTGAGTTATCCGTTGAACGTACTAAACATAATTTGTGAATACAATTAAATAATAAAATCGCAAATTAGAATAGAAAAACAGAAAACTATAATAAAACCAATTCACAATAATTGAAATCATCAGATAATGCCGCTCAGCTAACATGTAACCCTGCTTCTTAAGCACTACATAATGCATATGCCTTATTATATTTGTAGTAAGTATATATTTTCTTCTATTTAATTCATTTCAGTGTTTTTTGAGATAATAATTCTGTTGGAAATACTATAAGCTAATTGAATTAGTCGTTATATTTGATACAACTAGAGTTTTATCTGATGATTTGACACAAATCATCATGCCATTTATGTCAAAGGTTTGGATGAACTAAGCTTCTAGTGATTTAGATATGAATTATTTCTTCGTGACTTAGTGTAGCTACATAATCCTCAATATGTGTGATTCATTATGAACACAACAACAGCAAAGCCATTATTCCCAAACAAGTTGGGGTCGGCTAGAGATGGAACGAAAAAAATAAATAAATAATAATAATAAAATAAAGTCAAATAGGTAAATTAACAATAATAACTAAGTAAATAAGATAAAATAAAAATGTATATGTATATATAAGAGGAATGATTAATAATAATACTAATAGCAATAATGATACTAATAGTAATATTGGTCAAAGACTAAACCTACGTCTTAGGCTTATGTTCTCTAGTCCTATAATCTAAAACTCAATGCTCATGGTTTTGGTACGTAAATCGCCAATTTCCACTCGCTCCGATCCGTCACCATCTCTTCGGATATACCTCAATCTTTCAAATCACTTTTTACTACTTCCTCCCATGTTAATCTTGGACGACCTCTACCTCTCTTTGAGCAATCAACACGGTCTATAATTCCAACACTCACAGGTGCCTCGGGAGGCCTTAGTTGGAGATGTCCAAACCATCTTAAGCGACGGTGAATTAGCTTCTCCTCAATTGGTGCTACTCTAAGTTTATCACGTATATCATCATTTCTAATTCGGTTTCTTCTTGTATGATCACAGCTCTATCGCAGCATACGCATCTTGCTACGTTTATCTTTTGAACGTGTTGGTTTTTAGTAGACCAACATTCTGCATCATACAACATCGCAGGTCTGATTGCCGTTTTGTAGAACTTTCCTTTAAGCTTTTGTGGCACCTTCCTGTCACATAGAATTTCAGACGCTTGTCGCCATTTCATCCATCCCACTCGAATTCTAAAACTAATATCTTCATCAATTTCACCATTATACTGCAATATTGATCCAAGATATCGAAATGATTCTTTCTTGGGAACTAATTGTCCGGCCAGAGTGACATCTCCATCCTCCGGCCTGTGTGATTCATTATGAACGATACAAAAAAATATTTACTTATTGGGGCCATATTTAATTGTATCTGTATATCATGTAAGATTCGTTTTTGAAATTCATGGATTAGTAAGTTTGATAAACTTGTTGGGCAACTAGATGTCAGCATGGCCATCTCTATGAAATCACTACGCCATGATCGATATTCCTCCCCCCCCCCTCTGTGTATGTGTGTCGACCTAACTGTGGCATGCCCAGAAGGCAGTGTGAACCGACTACACTTAATTCACAAAACTTGGTATGAGTTGTTTGAAAATAATTAGTTTTATTTGGATGTAGAAGCACGACCTCTCTTGGATCTTAATGCCAATTCCTGGTCCTCCACATCAATGTAAGGTAGCACTAGTGAATAGTGATGTCTAAAGCTCTAACAGTAGAACATTACCTCATCTGAAGAAAAATTTGCTTGATACTGTTTTACTTTCTTTTTATAATTTAACATCCAAAAAATTGACAAAAAATGATTATAAGATGGTTGTTTGTGAAAATATAACACTTCCATTTTGCATACATTTTAATCATGGATACATCTTCCAGGTTATCTGAGTTAGTGAGCGGGCCTATGTATAAAATTGGCTTCACTAACATTGTATTTGGATTATGTTGATGGTTTTATAAGCTTGATACAAGAAAATTATTCCTATCGCCCACCTTAAATGTCTCAATCGGTGATTTTATTTTAATACATGGAGGAGTTGTAGACAGATTTGGGAAAATGTTTTTATTTCCTAATTTTTCGAGGACAAAATTGAAACGTTGAGTGCGTGATATATTTGAAAATTTGAGGGGTCAGTATGTATTAAACTGATTCAGTAGCTTTTAAATTTATATGAATAATTTCATATTGCCAAGTATTTATGATGCACTGGTATCGTACAAATGAACATGAGACCTAAGTCATGCCTCAGAACTGCATCTTTTCAGAGCTAAATTATTTCTCACAAGCTTTTTGGAATTCGCTAATCCTCTACTGTTGAACTGGCTTTTTATTAAGTCTCATTCAAATGGTTTTATTTTAGGAAGTCACAGTACATGTATACACTATCTTTTGCATGTAACTATTAACTACTGCCAGGTGCTTGTTGAGGTTGTGAAATTCATTCAAAAATCTGGATTGAAAGGCGACAAAGGAGAATGGAAAGAATTTTTGGATCACCATGACAAACGTTTTGGTTCTTCCTTGAGCGATCCTTCAAGAAGGACTATTGATGTATTAGTTGCTTTTCTTCAAACATTCAATGAGAAAAAAGATTGTAAGGTACTTATTTGATCGGTATTTTTATTGGTAAATTCTTTTGGATTAAAAGTCCCTGTAAAGTGTAAATTTATCCTTACAGATATACGCCTGATTAAAAAAAATACTTATCCCAAAAAAAAAAAATCCTGTTTTTAGGTTTTTTGTTTGTGTGTACTTGGTAGGGTAAACGGACAATCCAAAGTTAATCTTAGGGTGGAGGTTATGGGCTATCAAGATGTTAATGTTCTTCATGAATTTTTTTCTCAAAATTCTGTTTCTTGTATCAGCTTATTTCAAATATGATAATGAGACGTAGCAATCAGGCAGCAATTGAACGATTCATCAAGGAATTTCCAGAAAAGGAAACTCCTCAACAGGTATATCTTTGTCTTGGTCAAATCTTCGTTCATCTATTTATTTGTAAAAGAAAAAAAATCTTAGACATTATTTCCTTGCAAAGTGAGATACTTTTTTATTATGTTTTTTCTGATTTGAAGTATTTCCCATTTTTGTATAGTAATTTTGAATTTACTAGTCTAACTTAAGCTGTTTATTTTTTTATACAACACACACATACATTTTCTTTTTGACGGTGATATTTAGAGTTCATGCTATACCCGTTCACAAATTGATATTGTAGTTTTTATCGGGAATGCATTATTTTTTGAAAATTTTGTGATATGCCTACATTAATACATATAAATCTTGGCTTACATGGAGAATTATATGTAACATCGTAAGTAATTACTTTTAAAACCAAAAAACTAGGAATATCATTGAATTTCCTTTACTCACTTTAATATTGTGTCTGTATAGTGTATAATGATAGGTTAACTTGATAAAAGTGAAGATTTTGTGAAGCGGAAAATAGACACAAGGACAAACTTTGAAAAATTTTTAGGTTGAAGGACATCGAGTTTCATTTTTGGGCTGAAGTACAAACTTTGAAAAAAATTAGGCTAAAGGACAATGCTAATTATAGCTAGCATTTTGTATGGTGTAAAAACCGAATAAAATGCTAGTTATAACTAAAACTTAATAAAATGCCAGTTGTATCTAACATTTTGTATAATGTAAAAACTGAATATAATGCCTGTTATAACTAGCATTTTGTACAATGTAAAAACTGATATAATGCTCTTCAGCCTAATTTTTCTTCATCAAAGTTCGTCCTTCAGCCCAACAATGAAACTCGGTGTCTTTCAATCTAATTTTTTATCAAAATTTGTCCTCCTCCCTAATTTTCTTTTTGTAAAATTTCCTACTCTAGGTAAGAAGGTTTTCAATTTTGATAGAAGATACTATTACAACGAAGATATGACGTGTTGATTTAGACAGCTGAATCACAAAATGATCAAAACTATTTCATTAGCTTCATGTACTTATATTCCATTAGTTGTAATATTGATTTAGTTTGAATTGTTGTATATCATTGGATTTGCTTGTTTCTTCATATATTGGAATAGTGTTAACACTTTTTTCAAATGAGGGTTGCCTTTAATTTTTGTATAGCTGATTGAATAGTGTTGACACATTTTATAGAGGTTGGTTCGCATGACTATGGAGCACCCGCAATATGCTAGCTGTCACACCTTTCCTTATCAAGGTGAGGTAATATTCAATTGCAAAAGCAACTATAATCATAACTAACCTTTTTCATCCTTCCACTGTGCTTGCAAGTCTGATTATTTCCCTAGTAATTGGATATTTTTTTCATAACATAATTTTATTTTATTTAGAATTTGTAGTCGTTGACTCTCTTCCCTTTAGCATTAATTGTGGATACTTCTTATTGGTTAACCTTTTTAAACAATAAATTGTTCTTAATTTTGAGTTTAAGCAAATACTTCAGGTTGTACCCGTAAATTGACTCTTTACCTACAAATTTGTATGCCTAAACACATTTTTTAAGTAATTATAATCAAATTGACATGTTTGGAATAAAATTATTTTTGAATATGAATTACTAGCATCAACTGTTGTTTGGTTGTAAATACTATATATCTTTCTTTATGTAAGTCACCCGTTTACTATGTCATTGCTGACAAATTTCTTCTGAAAATCCTTGCAAGTATTTAATAATTATCTTATCTTAATATTAATGGTGTGTTTGCGGACAACTTTGGTTTAGAGGTTAATGAGTTTACGGACAAGAGTTTGGTTAGAGGTTGATCTGTTGTGTATTTTGTGTAAATAGTTTGATATTAATAGTTAATTTTATTTTGCAGTAATAATTACTAATTAATGTATATTGTTTAATAATAAATAATTAGTATTTAATATACAATATTCAACAGTAAATAATTAATAAGACATGAATATTTAATTACTACAATATTTTTTCAACACATGAAAATAAAAAGATAACGTGTAAAGCATGGTTCGAGATTCGGGCCGGCATGCCGAAATCCCAGCCATTCCCTTCCTGTTCCGACGATGACCGAGCAGGAATTGGCCTCAAAATCCGGTTTCCGATACTACAATAACCAAAAAAAAACTTTACACATGCCAGAGAGAGAGACGCAACAAGCAAAATGGAGGCGGAACCAATTTATTTTCTAGTGTATTTCCATTTTCTTTGGGCTGGGCTGTTTTGTTAGAGTTTTGAGTATTTATTAAGTTTGCAAGGAAATACGGCTGAACATTTGAATTAGTATGGATTACATACAGTATAAAAAAACTGTATGCTATAATTAAACAGTAGTGAATTAGTATAAAATAATTTGTATAAAATTTATATGAAGTTTTTTTAGTTTGTATAAAGTTCAAATTATATAAATAAATTGTATTGATTTACATATTTATAACTACTGGAACTAACAAAAGGGAATTAAAGGGGAATTTCCGAAATTTTACAATGGAACCGAAATTTCAAATTTTTTTGATGATTGGAACGGAAACTGAAAACGGAATTTTAAGCATAGTTATAAAATCTAAAAGAATGTATCAACTCTCATGTTTTTCACTGTACTTCGAAGTAAGGAGCAGATGGTTTCCAAAAGCAACTCAATACCTTTAAAATCCATCGACAACACAAAGTCCAGTCGTTCGGGCTTCGACAACAAGATACCGACATCCAAATATCGTTGAGATAGTCCTATATCACGCAAATGTGTCATGACTCTGAGAAATCGTTTGGACTTCATAGGAGAAGGAGCAGAGAAAGCCTATCAATATAATGATGCTTGGGTTTTCGACTACGACAATGGTGTAGGATCGAACGACTCCATTGCGAAGTGACCATTTTGCCGGGGGTAACCAAAATATTGATGAAGTCATTAATGTTTGTCCGATCAAACATGACCATGATTTCTCTAGTGCTCGCATCGCTTCTCGTTTTCTGACAGGCCAGATGCTTTACTTTTCGAAAATTGAAATAACAATGGAACCGTGAAATGAACTTGATTATTGAACGAACATGTTCCCTTTGCTAAGTGTTCCTTAAGTGGGTAATCAATCAACTTCCATCCGTATGGAGAACTTACTCTAAAAACCCTAAAAATATTATGCTTTCTGTTTTTGCTCGGTGAAATGGACTTTGATTATTGAATGAACATGTTCCCTTTCCTAAGCGTTCCTTAAGTGGGTGATCAATCAACCCCCATCCGTACAGAGAACTAGCTCTGAAAACCTTAAATATATTATGCTTTCTGTTTTTGCTCGGTTCTAGAATGCAACATCACCAGTATTAATTCTTCTGTTAGCATCCCATTCAAGCCATCTACATCCATCAACCTTTGGAATTCTTTGCATGGTTTGACGTGATTATCCCATTTCCAACAAAACAAAGTGGAAGGTTGAGTTCCATAAATATCATGTAGGTAATATATGATCCCATTAATGAAATCCATCTTATTCCCACACATAGTTATTTTTTACAACAGAAAGCAAACATCAGTAAATCTTTGGGTTTTAAGATCTGTCCGTTCATGGTTTTGTTTTTGGTTAAAGCATAGTTAAAAGGCGTACCATGGCACAAGACGCGACATGTTGTCGCAATTGCGTCTTTAACCCCAAAGCGCGATGCACATCGAAAGACACGTCGAATGATAGAATATTTTGTTGTGTTTCATAGTTAGTTTTACTTTTCATCCAAAAATGCATAAATATCTAATACTTATGTAATATATTCTCAAAGTTGTAATGCAACATTGATCATGTATGTACAAAAAATATTAATGTTTTAATGTGTTATATATTTTGTCCATACAACGATATGAGTACGACTTCTAATCTAAATACAATTACATCTGAACGAATTGAAGTTAGATGTAAATTTACAAACTTCTGTAGTTGGATATGATCAAAATGTACCGGATCACCGTTAAAAAAGATGCACATACAAAAATCATACAAAACAAACACATCAAGATACATGGTAATCCAAACAAATCGATCAAAAGGAACCGATCAAAACACAATATTCAAAAATGAACCAAATAAAATTATTTAACAAATCTAAATAGCGTGAGAGGGATGAGAAATATGTTGAAGATTATGAATCACAGGATGCTAATATTGATATAAAGAATCTTATTAATGAATCAGATTTAGTATTCTAGTTTATCATTGATGTGCACTACTATTTTGGGTTTGTTTGTTTATAAAGACCGTTGTACTTGAAATTCCATGTTTATGACATATGTTTAACAATATTTTTTCCAAAACGATTAAAAAATATCTTTGCTGAATTAGCTTTAGTAAAAGATAGTAATAAGAATTTATATTGCACTTTTTTAGCTAACTGTTATGTACAATAAATATACAATTTTTTTATAAACATTTGCAGTAAATTAAAAAGACAAGCCGGTTTTACGCCTTTTTGACTGAAGGAACTAAATGAAGAAACCATTTAAGTAATGCATGAATTTTTTGGGTGTGTGTGAGATTGTTGCTCATCTGGGATTTAGTGGGGGAAAAACGTTGCGTCAGCGTATTGGAAATACACCAGAATTAATATTTAGGTCGTATCCAATCGCTGGAGTTTTGAGAGGGAAAACACTCCTAATAAATCCATTTGTTTACGTAATTTTTTAGTTTGGCATATCTCTAATACGTCGGATGCATAAAACGCTAGTCTCTTTTCCTTCAGTGGATTGTTTGTCCACGGACATACCCTAATTCATTGATTGGAGATGGGATCTTAAATCATTTAGAGGTGGTGTCAATTGTTGTCATGTGGAGAAAAAACAAGCAAAGCTCTAATTTATTTGGGATATTCTTTTAGTGCATAACTATTGTTATTCTTACATTATCATAACTCTTATTATTTGTATTGTATTGGTAAAATTTATATATAAAAAGTTAAAGTCTTGCCCCTCAAATATCACAAGGAAAATGTGAGATGGGAGGTTACATTACTATAATCCAAACTATAGGGTTCTATAATAAACACATGTTTTAATTAGCGGCAATTATTAGTTTGATAAAAACACTTCATACGTATTATTATTATGTGAATTTTTGCATGCCAATCCCCATAATACCAGAAAATATACATCATATTTTAGTGGCCGATGATCTGTTTAAAACAATGCTACGTGATGTGAAAGCAAATCTTTTGCAGGATTGGGTGTTTTTGCCTTTAGGTAAGAAAATTAAGAAGGTAATGAAATCAAAAACACTAATTTCCATTGATTGTGAGATGGTACTTTGCGAAGATGGTACTGATGCATTAGTCCGAGTTTGTGCTGTGGATCGAGATTTAGAGGTATGATTTCATTTCATGATATGCTGGTCTATGGTGCTGTGGTTATTCAATAACTTTCATGGAGCTTATATTCACAAAACATTGTACTATGATTTTTCAGGTTAAACACGATAAACTAGTAATGCCCAGCAAAGCTGTTGCCGATTATAGAACATCCATTACTGGTCTTTCTGCCAAAGATATGGATGGAGTTACTTGTTCATTAAAAGATGTACAAGTAAGCTATCATTTTCCTTTCATATACGATGGATATGGATGGAGGTACTCATTCATTACAGGGATCGACATCCCCCTATCCCCATTTTTTCAGCTCCTAATCTTAGCCCCTGGATTTCAACCATAAGTTTATATTTAATTAATAATATGGCGTGTCATGAGAGTGAAGCAACAAATATTTAAATACTAACTAGTGGCTGAAACCAGTGAGCTAAGTGTAGGGGCTAAACAAAGGGAGCTGCCGTGTGTGTGCACACACACGCTAGCGCACCCACATAAATCTGTATTTAACTATATTCTAATATGGTTTAATTTACAGGAATCACTAGGGAAGTTATTGTCAAAGGGTACAATTTTAGTTGGCCATGCTTTGCACAATGACCTGACAGGTGCAGAATATTTTCATACTTGGTTTCCATATGTGGTTGTTTGATGTAATTTTTGATGATTAAAACTGCAAATTTTAAGATCTTTTTATGTTCAAAAAAATCATTTTATTTTCTTTTGTATTTTAAATCGTAAGTGCCCAGCTAGCCATAACTTTTAACTTTCTTATGCTCTACACACTCTTTATATGCTAGCAGCATTGAAGATGGTTCATCCACGAGTCATTGACACATCCTACATCTTCCAGTATAAGGATTTCCATCTTAGTTTTACACCTTCTTTGAACAATTTGTGTAAGGTAAGCTCTATCCTGTTATATATTATCTTTAGCATTTTAATTTCCTGCTATATTACACATGCAGGACAATTATTACTAATTCGATATCCAATATCTTGCTGTTACTTGTGTGTACCTATTACCTTTTTAGGCTGTGCTAGGTAGAGAAGTTCGCAAGGAAGGAGAGCCTCATGATTGCCTTAACGATGCAAAAGCTGCAATGGAATTAGTTCTTGCCAAACTTGAAAAAGGATACAATGATCCTATTCCCATCGAAGGGAAAAAGGTAGGTATAATTCATATGCGCGCGCACGTGTATGTGTTTTAAGTTTGCCTGATTTATACTTATCGTATAGATGTTGAAATCGGATCTAGCAAAGCTGCTGCTTCATAGAATACCTGTTGAAGTGCCATATCAAGAACTATGGAAAATATTCCCACTGGATTATGATATTGATATTCAGGTTTGCATTTTATTATAGAAGAAAAAATATTTTTAATTTTAACTTATACTCAACTATTAAAAGTTGATCTAAGTGTAGGCTGATATAAGAGTTCAAGGCCCAAACTATTCCACTTATGCCTTTTTCACTGATGAAAGAGCAGCAGATGCAGCATTTAAAGCAATACAAGGGAAAGAAAGCAAGGTTAGCTTACTAGTTCCTTAATCTGAATTTTAACTAAATGCTAATACACTCCAAAAGATTTAATTATGTTGTGTTTACTAGTTTGATAGCCAAAACGTTAAAGGATGATTTGAAGTATGGAAAAAAATATCCTTTTTTTATTTAAATTCTTTATGCTAAATAACATCTTTCTGTACAGGATTCTTATGGTCTTGCACAGAAGCAGGTCTCCTTAAAGCTTAGCAAAGGAGAAACGGTTAGCTTCTATGTTCGTGAAATGACGCGTGCTCGCTGGGTAAATGTGATCGAATCGGTTGAGAATACATGTGTTCGAGAGAACGGTACTCCAGATGCAAAAAGGCAGAAAACAAGCGAGCATACTTGTGATCTTGTTGAAGAAATAGCTAGTTTGAAGAAAGTGCTTCAAGATAGAGATGAGGAAATAGCTAATCTTAAAAAGGTTCTTTTTGCTCTTGTAAACAAGTAGGAACTACTGGAGCTTGTATTCAAATTGTTCAAGGCTTTGGTTTTTATTCCTTGCATTTATTCTTTTTGTGGTGTCATACTTTCAATATTTATTGTAGCATTTTTTCTTCTCATCATGTGGAATTTAGCAATATCGGCTGGTCTCATTTGTTTGTTCGGTATTTAGGAATGCTCGCTTTTGGTTTATGAGTCGGGCTATTTATTTATTTATTTTTTATTTGAGAATTAATAACATGTTTTTAGTGTATTGCAAACAACCTACCATAGCGATGGTCAACTTAAATCATCTCTGTTCAAGTCCACTAACCACTTGGATCATCTCTATTTAAGTCCATTAACCTAGTGCGCTGATACTAAAAATATTCTGTTATACGTTCCATACATTATTTGAATTACACTGTTATTATGCTTCATATATTCTTCAAACTACACGTGGGTGGCGGTTAGCATTTTGTTTGTTTGGTTGGTCTGATACTGAAAAATGTTGAACTCGAACCATCCATGGTTGAATATGTTATCTAAAAACTATTGGAAAATTATTGATGATTCGAGTACGATGAGGAGGAGATTGTTGTATTTCTGACTTCAAGAATCTACTCTGTCTATTTTTTTAAGACAATATTTCAACCCAACGGATACAAACGGGTTGTAAAACTATCGACTGCAGGATTCAATGAAGCTTTGTAACAACATAATTTAAGTAATTACAAATAATTACAGGATGTAATTAAAGATATTTGATATAGAAGTAATTTGGATTTAAATTACTTTGAAATTAATCAAGTGATTAATGAAGATAATTAATTAATAATTAATTATGGGTTGAGTAATTATATAGTTAATTACTGAATGGTTATTAATTAAGGGTGATTAATATATATGTGGGGTTTAATATAATTAACTTGTGTGATTAATATTAAATGCTAATTACTTACTGTAATTAGAGATGGTTAATCAGTAATGATTAACTGAAAAAGAATAATGAGATGATTATTTATAAATTGATTTGAAATCAATTGATGGTTAAGTTAAGCAGAATTTTAATGATGAAGTAATTAATTTAATTCATTTTAAATTAATTAGAGATTGAGTAATTAATTTAATTCATTTTAAATTAATTATAGAAAGTGAGATCAGTAGATCATTTGCTTATGTTTGATGAATGGTATTGATTGTTTGGTATAGTTTGTAATCTCAGTTGTGAGACGAATGGTGTATGTGATATGGATGCATTGGTTGCTCTTGGATGATAATATGGATTATCTGTTTATGATATGATTATCTGTTGATAATGATAATATTGATTATCTGTTGTGTTGTGAATTATCTATCTGTGTATATTTAGATAATGAATTGAATTGTTTTAAACTTAAAACAACTTGGACCTAAAAGACACGCTTTGGTTTTCGATGAGACCGGGATCGGGTTTCCATATTTGGACATCCGAAAACCACATCGATTCCAAATAACGTTAGGTCGTTAATCCAAGTGGAGCGAGTGAAGACTCGAGGTGTAAGGGCTATACGTCAGTATAACTCTGTGGGTGATTCCGTAATGAGTTTGACGGAATAGATCTTATAGATTCGAGATGGTGAATCAGAGTGCAAGGGTTATTGTCGTTAACTCTGAGGGTGATTCCAATATGAGTGTAACGAGATAATGCCTTCGGTTTCGTTCGAACCCGGAACGAACTTGTATGGATTGAATGCTTTCAGAACATCGTCAGGTGGACGATGAGCATTCTAAGTAATGTGTCCTATAAAGGTAATCGTAACCTCAAGCCTCATCAACCGGGAATGGCTAAAACAGGGGAGGTGCAGCAAAGCTTCGTGGGTAGCCCCCACTTGAGAGTAAGATTTACCCCTGTCTAGAGGTCCCTTTATATTTCGGCTGTGTGGGACGGTTGATCATGACAATCGTCGGGGTTGTCTTATTTGGAACTGTTCAGTAAGGAATGGGTCCGGCTTTGTGTTGCAGGGGAGTTAGGGTGGCTCCTCGGTACGGTGATCTAGGCCACGTACTGTGACGGGCGGTACCCCAGTAGCCCTGCCATTGATGGAATCCAAAATCCAATAAGTGCCGTACGTATTAGTTGTGCCCAACTATGTTGGAATGTGAGATGTAAGCATTTCAGCTATTTCTGTATTTTACTTGAAAACCCTAGACACTATTATAATATCATCAGATTTCCTATCAAATGTTTTGGTTAGCGTAAGGTAAAAACTTTTCCATGTTTATGTGTGGGAAGTCTTACGTGATACCTTTTCTTTCAAAGGTTTTTAAAAGTTAAGCAACTTTAACCTGTTACTCACACCAGACCCATGTCTGACCCGGAGTTATTTCTGTTTTTCTTTAACTCTTGGGTACTCAAATTTTTATGAGTAGTCAAGAGAATTCAGGTTAGGATTCAGGATTAGCTTTGACGAATTGTGGAGGAGCATATGGAGCAGGAGGCTTCTGCGTATAGTTATATAGTTCCGCTGTGTTTGGTCTCTGAGTGTTCTGTTTGTATTGAGTTGTAATAACTAGACAGGTGTTTATAACTGTCTAGTATGTGTTGTATATGTCTGTGTACTCTGATAATTGATGTATACTATGTAATACTTTGTTATTAATATAATTTATTCGTTTCCGCTGTTGAGATTCTTGTGTTGTTTCTTTCTTCTCTTCTTTCTTTTCTTCTTCTATCCCTTTCTTTCTTAATTCATGACGCGATTTTCTGAGAGTGAAAGTCGGGTCGTGACATTTTGGTTGATTCAAAGCTTGTACAACTTTGATCCGATCAAGACGCTCTCTTTTGATATGATGCAAAATTTAGAGGATAGAGTAGGGAAGAAGAGAAATTTCTGATTTGCAACACCTTTCCGGCATTACTAATTTTCAGACGAAGAAGAATTCGGAGACACTCTTCACGCATTGCTATTTCAGGAAATTGCAAGTTTCTGGGTGTTGCTATTTATAGTAGCAGAGATGTGCCTTTTCGTTCTGAGAAGATACATCTGTTCGTATGCAACAGCCACATCTCCCGTCCAAATCTATTCGTTTGAATACAAACTTTCCTCAATTCTAGCGGTCACGTCTCCCGTCAATTCTATCCATTTAAATTTGAGTTTAAATCCGACCCAAAAATAATTCTACGTAAGACTATTACTGTTAGCCATAAAATCTATTTTAGAGCAAAAGTATGATATAGATAATAAGATTGTGTAACGATCCGTAAATTTTAGCGAAATTTATGATGTAATTAACTGAATTTTTGTGAAATTTTAAATAGTTAAATTTAGCAATGAAAATTTGATGTTTGATATGCGTCTGTTCAAACATAGCAAATGTCAGATTTTCGTTGATAAATATGAAAGTTTATTTTGTTGTGTAATTTTATTTAAACTTAAATCAGTTAATATTTGATGAAAATAAAGTGTTTCCGAGATCTGAATATTTTATACAATAAAAATGTAAACTATTTTCCGAGTAAGATGTCATAATTTGTTTCGTCAAATTTGGAATTTTCTACCTTTGTTTATCTTATTTTCGATATATTTGCAGCAGTTTAGCAGCGAAATATCGATTTTTGATAGGATGATCGTATCACTGATATCTGTGTATTATTCTATTTGTCTCGTCGTGCTGATCTTCGCAGTATATCCATTTGTGTGTTTCGAAGTTCGACACGCTCCAGAAACCGCGAAACGGTCGCCCGTATCGATACCGTTCGAGTCCATTTGTTTCCCGTGACCATTCAATTATCTACCATGTAAAATCATTAGCCATTAGCCTTATTATTTTCCTCGATTCACGGGCCATGGCTTTCACAATAAATATATATAAATATATATTATTAGTTTGAAGACAACTGCCCACTTCCTCTTCTCCCCTTTAGCCGATTCGTTTTCATCAACGTTTGCCTTTTCACTTTTTCATTTGGTTTCAATATAATACACAGTGGTTCATTCCCTCATTCTTTGCCTCCCATTTTCTTCTTCATTTTGTGCTCGGGTTATTTATATTCGTTGCATTCATATTTTCAGTGAACCTACCCATTCCACTCTCTCACGCACCCTTCCTTTTCACCTCATTTTGCTCGCACCGCTTGCGTCCTCACAAACCGCAAACGAAACTCAGCCCCGTCTCCAAAAACCCTTCCTCCCCTCCTCGTCACTCCTCCACAACACATACTTCCACCCACCAGCCTCAGCTCCGACCACCTTAGCGCCTCCACGTGAACCCGCCTCTCCTTTTGCTTCACAACTCTTAGCCACCAAATGCCATGCAGCTTCGACCTCCCGCCACTGCCTTACGCCCAAACACAGCTACGCCCATCACCAAAACAACCCTGCCACCCAATCCGCCTTCAACCTCCATAGTAACGGCCACCGCAACACACAGCCTCCAACTCTCTCGCCCACTTCACCATGAGACACCACCAGGTAGTGCCACATCTGCCACCATCTTCTTCCCCGCATCCTTGAACCCGCGGTAAGCCCACCACTGCACCGAATGCAAGCCTCCTCCATGTTTTATAAAAGAAAAAAAACTTTATTATTATATACATATAAAATATAAACTATTTATTTTGGTTTCACTTGTTTTATATACTTTATGTTATGTGTAGTTTTATGTATGTTAAAGTATTGTTATTCAGTATGCTTAGAAGTATGTAAATTATATATTAGTTCGTATGTAGGTTATATACTAATTTATATTATTTATATATATATATTTGTACGCCTGAGTTTTTTTTTTCTCCATTTAAATTGAAATTAAATAGAACAAGCACCAAAAGCTGCCAACAAGCCTGACAGGTAACTAAAGCGAGCAAAATGGACAAAAATGAAAAATTAAAAATAAAAACAAAATAATACAAGAGAACAACCGGACCAACACCCAACCGAAGCAGGCGAAGAGCCAAAGAGAACCAATGCCGAGACCAAGCGAGCAGCCTCAAAGCCAAAGAAAAGAGGCCATAAGGACGATCGCATCCATGAACACCAAGAGAAAACAGTCAAAGCCAAGCAAAGGGGGGCACGTGCCGAAGAAGAAACTGAAGACATCAGGCCCTGGCAAACAAGCAACAACATGAGAAAAAAGGGGGGGGGGAGGGGGGAACTGGAACGGGGCTGGAGAGCCCACGCCCCAAAAGTCAGATTCAACCAATTCATAGTCTAGCAGCAGGTTGGACACACGAAATAGAAAGAAGACCCACAAGTCTCCTTGAGCGAGAGCCCACGTGTCCCCTGAAGGGTCTACCTCGGAAGGCTAGGAAGACATCATTCCTGACACGCCGAATAATGGACGGGAGATCCATTGGGGTACTATCAAAGATTGCCTTATTCCGCGCGCACCATAGGTGCCAGCATATTAGACAGGGAAGCAATATGAATACAATCGAACGAAGAGATTTACCAAAGACCCCAGCCCACCAGCTTGACAGAAGATCAGAGGGTGAAGTGGCTAAGACACGAGTACCAATGAGATTGCCGAAGTAATTCCAGCAAGCTTTGGCAGAGAGACCAACAAAAAATAAATGGCACAGGGATTCCGAGCTCCCACCGCTGCAGCATCTACAACGGGAGACCAAGGGGATGCCGATTTTTTGGAGATTCTCGTCAAGTGGCAATCCGTTGTGAAAGATACGCCACATCAATAGAGAAACCTTGGGAGGAATACGAGAATCCCAGATAAAGGAAAACAAAGGTTGAATAGGATAAGGAGAGCGAATCGAGGACCAGGCTTTCCGAACGGAGAACGAGCCACCATCCCAGCCCGAGAGCTCGTCATGAGAGTCAGAAAGCAGCTTAACAGATTGCATGTGCTTTCAGGTCTCACTAGCATAGGACGGATAGCCAGTGAAGTTAGTACCCGCAAGCCTGTGGTACTTGGCACGAAGAAACGACGCCCATAAGGAGTCGTTTGCCCCAAATCTGTTCCACAGCTTACAAGCAAAAGCCGCACAAAGGTCTTTAGGATTACGCAGGCCCAGACCACCTTCGGACTTTGGCCGGCAGATGGTGTCCCAAGAAACCCAGTGGTGATGGCGGGTATCGTTCTTGGAACCCCAGAAGAAGGACGAGACCAAGGACCTATAAGACCGGAAGAAGGAAGAGGTGGGGGTCATAGCGGCGAAGACATGGGTTCCCAACGAGTCAAGAACCGATTTGATGAGAACAAGACGACCGGCTTGGGACAGAAGAGAAGCATTCCAGCGAATAATCTTGTTTCTCACTTTATCAGTCAAGGGATCAAAGATAGCGTTAAATTTTCTACCTCGATAAAGGAAGATACCCAGATAAGGAAAGGGGGGGGGGTAGCTTCCTTGAAACCAGATACTGTCTCAATCCATGAAGCACGAGAAGATGGCAAGTCCTTACCATGGACAAAGCAACTTTTTGAAGGGTTAACGAGTTGGCCCGAGGACCTCTCGTATTGTTGAAGGAAACGGAGTAGCCGTCGGACAAAGGAGCGACTACCATTAGAGAAAATGACAATGTCATCGGCAAAGAATAAGGAAGAGATAAGAGGGCATCCCCTCGGAATTCCAAATCGTTGGATCTTGTCAGGGACTGAAGACCACGAATGAAAGCCTCAACCGCAATGACGAATAAAGAAGGCGATAGAGGGTCTCCCTGACGCAGTCCCCTATCCCCTTTGAAGTACCCAAAAGAAGAACCGTTAATGAGCACTGAGAACCAACAGTTCGAGATGAGCCTCCATACCAAGTCAATGAGGATTTCAGGAAATCCGAAAGCTCTTAAGACCTTAATGATGAAAAACCAGGACATGCGATCAAACGCCTTAGCCATGTCAAGTTTGAAAACCACATTAGAACCTCGAACTTTTCGATCAAGTTGGGAGATAAGTTCCTGAGCTAGGAGGACGTTATCAGTGATTAAACACCCCTTAACAAACCCCGCTTGAGAGGTTGAGATAATGCGTTCGAGGATTGGGGCTAAACGACGGGCCAAAATCTTAGAAATAACCTTATTCGAGAAGTTACAAAGACTGATGGGACGGAAATCCGTGCAAGACCGCGGACTGTCGCACTTAGGAATAAGAATCAAATTGGTGGAAGTCCATCCAGAGGGAAGAGATCCACCGGCGAAGAAGGATTGAATCGTTTGGCAGAAATCAGACTCAATGATAGGCCAAGCAGTCCTATAAAAGACGCCATTGAAGCCGTCCGGACAGCAGGCACTATCTTTGCTCAGGGCAAAGACACACGCTCGGATCTCGTCCATCGACGGGGGTTCCTCGAAAAGGACGCTGTCCGAAGGAAGCACCAAAGGGGGGATGAAGGCCATCAGGGCCGGATCGTGAACCGAAACAGAAGGAGAGCACAAAAAGGACTGGAAGTGGGACAGAATGGTATCTTTGACTTCCTCGGTGGATGAGGCCAAAGATAGGTCAGGACGCATAATCTCACGGATAGTTAGGAGATTATTCTTCTTGTGAATAGAAGAATGAAAGAACTTAGAATTCGTATCGCCATCGACCACCCATTTGATCCTAGCTTTTTGACGAAGGTAGTCATTTTCGATACGAAGTTCAGAAGAGAAAACGGATTGGGCCAAAGCCCAAGCCTCCTTGTGATCAGCGGACGGATCCTCGTCGAACAAGGATTCGGCTAAGATCAGGGTTTCTTCTGCCACCCGAACACGATCGAAAATGTTCTTGAAAACATCAACGTTCCATACCTTAAGGCAGGCTTTGAGACGTTGAAGCTTACGAACGAAAACAGAGTAAGGAGAGCCAGAGACCGCAGTGTTCCACGAGTTAGCCACGACCTGAAGAAAAGAGTGGTGAGATTTCCACATACTCTGGAACCGAAAAGAGGAGGGCCCAGAGTTGGAAAGCGGGAGGCAACGAACAACCAAAGGGGCATGGTCAGAGAAGGTACGATGGAGGTGAGCGATCGAAAAGGAAAAAGGGAGACGAAACCATTCTTCCGACCCAAAGACACGGTCAAGCCTAGAAAGAATACGATTCAGACCCTCTTGATTGTTCGACCAAGTGAAAGCGGACCCAACAAAGGAGAGCTCAGAGAGGCCGGAGCTGACAATGAACGAGTTGAAATCCGACATCGCAGCACGATTGGTGGAGGCTCCACCTCTCTTTTCCTCATGGCAAGCGATGATATTGAAATCGCCACCAACAATTGAGGAAAAAAAACCCAGCTCTACCAGAGAAAGAATGTCGGTCCAAAGAGAAAGTCTTTCCGTCCGATCGCATTTGGCGTAAACCGTCGAGAAAAGAAAGGGAGTAGCAAACGACGGAGAACAGCAGGCCACAGAGAGTAGCTGTGAGGAGTCAAAGACGGAATGAACAACAAAGGATTTGGACCATAATATCCAAATCTTACCGGAGGCGTTGGCTGATCCGCCCCCAAATCCTAAGGCAAGAATGGTATTGGGAATACCATCCGGGGCCAGAAAAGGTTCCAGAAGAGCGACCAAACCCACCGAGTGCTTCTTGACAATGTGTTTCAGTCTAGCCAAAGACGCATCGTTACCAATCCCGCGAACATTCTAGAATAGGAAATTCGACATGAGGAATCGGGACAAGACCGGAAGGAGAAAGAAAAGAAAAGACGGACACCAAGATAAACTAGGAGAGAAGCGGACTCAGATAAGATACAAGGAAAATCGAGTAGATCTATCGATCTGCTCGGACGCCGCTATAGAGCGTGTGCGAATGGTGCGAGGGGTAGACTGGAGACGACGCGATCGGCGTCGGATCCGTCGAGGAGGAGGGAGGGGGGATGACTCAAAAGACACCTCGCCATCGGAACCGGTCAAGGAAGCAGGAGAGGAATCAATAGCCGAAAAAGAGGAGTTCCTAGAAATGCAATCTAGACACTCATTCAGGAGAGCAATATCAGCCTCACACATAAGAGGAATGGTGATAGACAGAGAACAGGAAGAGGATGGAAGGGAGCACGCCGAGGAACAGGGGGAAGAGGGCTGATCCAAACGATCATGGAGCACAGATGGAAAGCGCAATATAGAGCGGAGCCTAACTAACAGAAACCCATACAGCCGAGCAAACCAGTCTACAGAGGGAAAAGAATGAGACAAAATAGAGGGGGAAAAAGAAGAAGAAGCTCAATCACAGAGAAAGAGCACAGATAAGACCGGGGACAAGGGAGGGGAACAGGAAGGAGAGGTGGGAAGGTCGCAGCGAGAAAAAACAAAAGAGGAAATAGAAAGTGTAGGGGAGCATAGCTGATGCAGCCCTAATCGCTGTAGGAAACTTACCGAAGCCGGACTATCACTAAGAGTATAGCCCTGCGAAACAGGTAAGTATCGCGGGTCGGTCTCGAAGGAGGTAGCAACAAAGCAGAACAATGATGGTTGGCAACAACCCGGGCTGTTCGAATAGTGCACCAAAACATGGAATACTATTCGAACTGATATGGGATATCGTCTGAACCAATCGTTCCAGGCCCATTGTAACCGCCCTAGGGACCACTGGAATCCCACTATGAAAGAGAAAAAAAACGTATCCATAGACATAGACGACACAGAGAAGACGTCGTGATGTCTCTGAAAACGAACCCGACAAGATGAATACATCAGAATGTTCCATACTAGAAGCCTGGTATGGGCACAACTGATGCCAAACTCCCATGAAGCAAATACGAGGAAGCCGTTATGATGCTGCAAAGAGCATGGCAAGAGGGCGATAACAAAAACAACAAAACAATAGGGACCTGGCACACGGACAGTAGTGATAGGGAGCACACACCAAAGTGTGTCGTGGCTCAAGCACAACAAACATAAACATAACCCATCGGCCAACAACCAAGAACATAGAGCCAACCCAGCAGGTACAGAGCAACAAGAAACGGTAAATGAGAGATGCACCTGTGGGGAAGCAACCGGCCAAAGTGGTAGAAGCAGAAATGACGACAGCTTCCAAACCACCCCCTCCGACGAGGGGAAACCATTATCAGCTGCTACCGAGCCAAAGATAGGAGATCCCAAAGCAACAGAGTGCAGAGGCACAAGCTCGCGACAAATCAGCGAGCACAATTGGGCAGAACTGATAGGGGTGATGAAATCCCCTATAGTAACCCAGCACGCCAGTGAAAAAAGTACCTCATGGCGAGGTAGGAGCATAGTTAAACCAAGAGACGCGGCACCAATAGATGCGGTCCCAACTTCACAAGAAATCAAGTCAGAAGGGGACAACGGCCGATGCTGCAAAATAGAACATGGCAAGCACACGAATGATGGCAGCGAGCGCGACAGACGAGAAGAAAGTAGCCATCGCCGTTGCCGCCGCTTAGCTGATGGTTTCCAAATCTGAGAATTACCCGAAACCGGTAATGAATTGCTAGGGGTGATGAAATCCCCTTTAGCAATCAAACAATCATGCCCAGAATAGCCAGAGACAGGAGAAACCCCAATAACCGAGCCAAAAAAAAGGGAGGGCAATCTCCCCAATTCACCAAAGAACATGAATCAGCAAATCTCAAGCAAGGATCGAAATCCATAACAGATCTGCGCCTAAACGGTAACTCACAAGAGAACAGACCGAAGTCAGAGCAAGGCAGTATCTCCAAAAAACAATCATCAACAACCACCATACGATGCCGGGAAAGATCAGCAAAGGCACGAATTGAGAAGACCTGAATCTCAATAGAATTAGGGCCAGAGATAATAAGAGATATCGGGCCTATTGTAAGAACGCGCAGAGCCATGGCTATGGAATCGAAACTAGGGCACAATTTCAAGAACGTGCCTTTGAGGAGAAAGACTTCCTCACCAAAATACGGAGCCATGGAGAGGAGAGAAAAGGAAGCAGAGAAAATACAGGGCGAGAAGATAGAAAGAGAGATCGCCAACTATCGTAGCGTGGAGGCAGAAGCAAATGAGAAGAAGAACGCAGTAATCAGAAGTAAGAAGCCATTAAAAAGACTGTTGTGTTTTTTGGGGTAGAATCTAAGTCACACTATTTGTACGCCTGAGTTGATTTTTGTCATACATATATAACTTATGTATTATATTATTTGTGATCGGTTGTATATATATTATGTATATTTCCTATACTATTAGTACACATGTAATAGTATACAGGTTAATATACATATAACATATTGACTATAAAGAATGATTTCGTGTAGTATGCATATTACACATATTTCATGTAATACACACACACACACATCGATTTTTGAATTATATTATATTATATAAAGGTCTTATTTGATTTTTTTAAAATATTTATATAAATATTGACGTGTTTATGTAAGTATATAATATCTATTGATATTTGGATTTTTTAAATATATAAATATTTGGATCTTTATAATATATAGGTCTGTTTTCATTGTTGAGAAGCTGTTTGATTTTAGTATTGATTTTTAAACCCGAGCGATTTTCATTTATTTTGAATTTTTGGGATTGCGGGTTGAAATGATATGTTAGCATCAAAATTGGTCACTAACACCCAAATGTAAATGAAAGCACCAACTAACAGTCACTGGTAATAGATAAAGTGTGTGTAGAGAGTAATAATATGAAGAACAGTCAGAATAGAAATTAAGCAGTAAAGAACAACAGGTTTTTATAGTAGTTCGGCTAACTCCGGCCTACGTCCACTTCAGAAGTTTTCTTTTATTGATGTAACAATTGATTACAGTTACAAAGTGGTAGACTAGCCTTAGTCTTAGAAAGTAGAAAGTCAGAGAACAAAAGAGAAGATCCCCTTTCTGAACTCCTACACGCTGTATTTATAGACATGTCCAGGTAGTTGTTGGGCTCTCTGAATAACCCGAGCCCATCAAGGCCGAACGGCCCATGCCGAATCACAACGCCGAGTCATAACGGCCTCTTCCCAATGCCGAGCCGCACCTGATGCCGAATAACCCACCATGCCGAACGTCCCACCATGCCGAACCACCCATCTTGCCGAACGACTCACCATACCGAACGACCCACCATGCCGAAGACCCACTATGCTGAACCACCCACAGTGCTGAACCATCTATCATGCCGAACCACCCATCATGCCAAACGACCCATCTTACCGATCGACCCACCATGCCAAACGACCCATCATACCGAACGATCCACCATGCCGAACGTTGTCCAGGGCCGAGCAAGGTCCAATGCCGAACAATTCACCGATGCCGATCCATGCCTTATGCCGAGCGGCAATCAATGCCGACCCATGCCTTATGTCGAGCGACAATCAATGCCGATCCAACCTACTCTCCTCAGTGTCGAACTATGCACATCGAACCCATTCCTGACCGACCGTCTGTCCATCTAACTGGTTCCAGTCAATTGTATTCCAGTTTTGACAAATGAATTGTCGATTTGGTTAAATCCGCCTGTCCGTGGCCTTGTAAAAAAGCGGGTTAACATGATATATACCTGTAGACATTTAAATTGCGGATTAAAATGATAAGCATCCATGCCACTTGACCATAGGATAGAAAATTATATACGAACACCGTTGGTCTATATTTTGAAAATGATTTCCAAAGTTTTGAAAGGAAATATATGAGTTTAATAAATGTTGATTTTTAAAATATAATATGTATAAATGTTATTTTTATGTCTAAATTTTTGACTTTTTTAAATTATACGTTTTGAAAATTTTAAATTTATAAGTTAGTTTTGAAAATATAATTTTTAAGAGTTTACTTATAACTTTATTATTTTAAACATATATAAAATAAGATTTAATACAAAATACATTTAACAATAAGATTTAATTTAATAATATTAACTTTAATTAGTTGATAATATGTTTAAGTATTTATTTATATTTATATTAATAATAAAGGATGGGAAGGTAAATAAATGTTGACTTGGAATTTAATTTGTTAATGCTCGAATTTAAATAAGAATTGATTTATAATCAAATTTGTTTAAAATTGAACTTAAACAAGAATTGAAACTTGTTGAATTTTAGATTTTAAAGATAGGATTTTAAAACTTGATTTTGATAAAAGATGAGGAAATGAATATTTTAAAATTTAAATAATTTAAAAATTGAATATTTAGTCCAATTTAAAGGTGTAATTGGAGATTTTATTTAACTGTTATTAAAATGATTAAGTGAATATTTTCCAATTTTAATAAAACTAAAGTCAAATGTTGAAATCTAAATGAAACTTATATTGAAGATTGTTTGAATATTTAAACCTTGAATCTTATTGGAATTGAAATTATAGTTCAAATCTGAATTTGAAATCGATATAAATTGAATGGTTTACAGAGAATTTGAATTGAATCTTTGACCTTTAAACTGAATAGTTAAACCGGAATTGATTTAAATTGAATTTTGAAATTTAAGCTGATTTGAATCGATTTATGAAATTTGAGGAAACTATTTTATTATATAAAGTATTTCAATATATATATATATAAACTATTTTATATATAAATTATTTTAATATATAAATTATCTTAATACATAAGCTATTTTAATTTATAACTATTTTAATATATATACTATTTCAATATTTAAACTGTTTAAGTTGGAAGTGTTATGATTTCAAGTGTTATAATTTTGGAAGTGCTACGATTATGGAAAAGTATATTATTTAAAGTGAAAAATGATAATAATTGATACGGTATTGAAATGAATATGATATTTTAATATGAAGTATGAATTATTTTAAATGAAATGACCGCGGTGTGAAATAAGCATTTGGTTGTTAAAGAGACCTGGATCGGATATTGTCATACTCTCTGACAATACCGAAAACCACTTTAACAAGTGTGTACGTGGTGGAGATTCCATAGGGAAGTAGGATGGTTTTATGATGATTTTATATGGTATTTACGTAGCCGAGATTCCCATGAATTAGCTTGATGTGGCTAAAACGGAGCTGTACCAGGCCAAGTGGGGTCATTCCTCCTATCAGACATATTTCTTCAATACCATTCTGTTGCTTTTGCGATTCGATTGGGTGCACCTTTGTTTTGGGAGTGTGTCCGAGGTGGGCGGTAGTAGCTGCTATGTGTTACCACCAGTCTGGGAATGCAAATAATATATCTACTTTAGCATTGCCTCGATGCCTTGTCGCATATCTTATCGTGCCTTATACGAGTTTGGTTTGTACCATACCTATGGAGTGCCATCTGAGCAAACCTCACAGAGGTGCTTACAGTACTATATAGACTATGAGAATATACAAAATGTGTTCAAAGGGATATGAGTAACACCTTAACGCTACTTTAATAGTTTACTTTACTATAAACATATTATAATAGCGTGTATTACTACATAGTAGATAGTTCCACGGATACTTAGAGGATGGAAATTCCAAACATCCTTTAAGTTACTTGTATTTCAGTTGACATTTCATTTGAGTTAAATTTACTGATATAAGAATGTTAATCCTGACTCGAGTGTTTTGTTTTTTGCTTTATGCTTGGGTCAGACTGAGTGTTACAGCATTTGAGACTCACCTTTGGAGATTGGAGTTTGTTTGAAGATCTATCTATCCTCTTTCAGTTATTCCAGTTTATTCCAGTCTATTCATGTTCAGACTTGTCAGTTGCTTATGTACTAGAGATATATTTGTATTTGAGATTCTGTTGTATTTTGTTTCAGACTCTAAGTTTATAGTAGCTTCATGAACTATTATTTATCTATTCCGCTACTTATTGTTGTAATACTTTGTGTCCGTGATTGATTTATTTATTGTATATGCTGAGTTTTGCCAAATATAAATTAAGTATATGATATTTTGAGAAATTTAAGGTCGACGTGTGTGGATGCGAATGGGTCGAAATAGTGGGTCGTTACAGATTGGGGTTTCGATGAAGAAACATGCCTAGAATTCATAAAGGTTGTAAGAGGATGTTTCAAAAGTATTAAACAGGCATCGAAGGAGTCGAAGGCACCGACTACTCATGCAGTGTAAGGGCTTTTGATCCAGATGGAAACAGATATACCCGTCCATTATTTTCAACCTTTCGACATAGATAAACAAGCAAGGACAGCTTTGGAACCCCTTCCGAAGGCAATAGATGATGCTCGCTTACATGCCATACCTTTCGAAGCCAAAGGTTTTGCCCCTAACACAACCTTTTCAAAAGCATGTACAATCCTTTCGAACCGGTTGAGGCTCGTGATTTAAAGAGAAGGTTCCGCCCCAGCCCTAAGGCATGCATTCAAAGGCTACACAACCTCATCGAAACCATTGACGCTTAAATCTCTTTGAAACCAATATGAACGACCTATAGACATTGCCGGAAGCTTCAAACTTATTTCCAATAACATCAAAAAGGGAGAAGGTGCATTTAGGAAACCTTTTAAAAGGGTCAGAAGGTGTTGAGGAGAAAGCAGTATTCAGAGATCAACAAAAGAGAATAGATAATAAAGGCCCCTTTTGACTCAATCGAAAGGACTTGGGAAGGATAAAGGAGTCGAAAGAGTAAACCAAGAAGAACAAGAGGACGCCTTTCAGCAACATCGAAAGGGGTCATGGCCTTTCGACCAAGTCAAAAGGCTTGAAACGGCATATAAAAAGGGGTCCTTTCGACCCAGTCAAAAGCGAAGGCACGGAAGGGGGCCGACCTGCGTCTATAAATAAGACCCAAGGGGTCCAATTTTGGGGACAGGATTTTGGAATCTTGAATTCATTTCCTTTACTCTACTTTCTTAGTTACAATTGTATGCTCAAGAAACGCCAAATCAAATTAGGGAAAATGCTCTATATCTTGTAACTCATTTTGGATTATAAATAAAAAGGAAGATGGCTATTTATGAAGGATATTGGCGACGAGTAAGATCATTCAGATCATTAGCTAGACTAATGATCTATTGCACACGATTCTAACCTTTTCTCATGATTTCGTTTTGTCTATGCAATACATAAGGTTGACCTGGGTAAATGCGATCTAAATACATCATCATCGAAACCTGCGCTTAATATTAAAAACCAAAGCGATGATGGGGTTTCAACCATGTTAAGCTCAAGATACTTGGGATACCTAGATCGATCTTATGCAAGGAAAACAAAGAGAACTGTACCATTTCGAAAGGGAGGAACCCCTATCGACTTGATCGAAAGGGGTGTTTCCTAGGGGAAATATAGTTTATAATTGATTGACAATTGAATATAAGGGAATTTGTTTGAAAGGGATCAATCCCTAGAGGCATCAAAGACCCTTTCGAAGGAGTTCCACAAAAAGAGTAATGAACCCATAAGATCGAAAAAAACTATGTCATACTAATGAAGTAAACATACCTTTCGACATGATCGGAAGGTCCCGAATGCTAACTTTTGACATGGTCGAAAGGAATGAAGGGAAAGGATGATCAGCTACTTTCGACTCACTCAAAAGAGAGGACTCAATCAGATGTTGCTCTCCGAATCTGTATCCCAAAATTAATTCCTTGAAGCCCTTCGACTAAGCCAACATGTTCGAAAGGTAGGGATGACTTTGTTAACCCTTTTGATTGTGTCATCTTGAACGAAGTTGAAGCTATCACCTTAAACCCTTTCGATTGTGTCAATCTAGTCGAAATACATGCTTCCGTTGGAGTTGATCCATTAATAATTTGGTTTTGTTTGAATCTAATAACCTTACAAATAGCATTGAGGTTGTTGACAAGTTTTCTTGTTTATATTTTTGGCTCTAGAAGGAGGGCTCAAACCTCCGACCTTGTCACTATATACAGACTAATTGTGGCTCATTCCTCTTGCGCAGGAAAAATGAGGTCGATACATTTAAGTGGAATTGTGGAAGGAGAAATACAGACCACCACTTTGGAGGAAAATATAGCTCCATCTTTTAACCTGTACGGTGCCATTCGGACAGATTTCATCGCTGACATAGCAAGATGAAAATTCAACTAAAATCAAACGCTTGGAACAACAACTGTAGGAGATGTAGGAGCTGCTAAAGATGGCCTTATCTCAAAAATCTTCGAAGACTCCGAGAAAAACTAAAGGAGAAGAGGTGGTCTCTCCCAGGAGGAATCTAAAAGCTAATTCCAATGAGCTTAAAGGCAAAGTGGATCTAACATCATCAAAGAAGAAGAACTTCCCCAATCAACAGCTGATCATCAGTGAAGGGTTCTCGACAAATCAATGAAACAATATGGGAGTTCTAAAACAAAAGAATATATCCCAAATCAGAAAAACTATGGCAATGTCAAAGCTTATCAGAAAGATGCCGCTGAGAAGGCTATTAAAGATGCTATGAATTCCAAGGGAAAAAGAGCAATAGACGAAAACATCGATAACAATGAGAGGGTGCCGCCTATCATCGACGAAATCATGGCTATAGTAATTACACCATATATCAAAATCTCGTCCATGAAATATCATGGAGTTACAGACCCTGAAGATCATCTTATGGATTTTGATAGTCAGATGGACTTGTATAATGCATCTGGAGCTGTCCGATGCCGACTGTTCCCAGCTACTCTCCAGGGAGCAATAACCAACTGGTACGGGCAATACAGGGAAAAGACCATATACTCTTGGAAACAATTTTCTTATGAGTTCTCAGCCCAATTCTGTATCTACAAAGATCCTACTATTAATTAAACAGTATTGGAAAATATAAAACAAATGCAGGGAGAGTGTCTGGGGGACTACTTGAGAAGGTTCATTGCTGAAGCTTTAAAGGACAAAGATATGAATGATCGTGATAAGCTCATAGATGTCTATTCTGGCTTGATTGAGAACATCCCCTTTTGGAAATATCTTTTTGTTAATGGCTATAAAAATCTACAAGGCTTTCACTTTCAAGCTGACAAGTTCATCCGGATGGATGAGCTTTACTATGCCAGGAAGAAAACAATTCCCAAGAAGGAAGGGGAAAGATTTGGCCTGGACCGTGGCCACAAAAGGACCAAATGGGAAGAACCGATTGCTAACACAGTTGTTTCAAACATGCCACCGTCTTACGTGGATGCTATAGCTAAGGAAAGAATCAATTTTCCAGTCTCCTTCAAAGCCAAGAACAGTCCTGAATAGAAAAAAAGGGGAGACTATTGCGCTTATCACAATGCTAATGGTCACAAAACTGACGAGTGTAGAGTTTTGGCCGGAATTATCCAAAAGCTGATATGGGAAGGTCATTTAAAGGAGTTTGTTCAAGATCAGCAGAAAGCCCCACGAAAAGAGAATGCTCCACAAAAGCGCCCAGAAACTCTGTGAATGTGTTAGAAGATGAGAACACCTTAAGCTTAAGTCTGCCAATCAACAGGATAGATGTAATCCATGGCAGGCCACATCTAGTAGAGAACAAAAAGGAAGCATGAAGCAGGTACATCAAAGAGGCCAAAGAAGGGATCTACTCTATTCAAGAAGAGCCCTGGATGAAAAAACCCATGCCTTAACATTCAAATGCCTAATTTGGTTATAACTCCATAGGAGCTACGCAAGGGGGTTTATCATCTTCATAATAACCCTCTGATGATCACTGCATAGATTAGGTTATTTATTGTCTTAAAAATCATGGTTGACATGGGCAATGCAGTCAATGTAATTTTCGAACATGCCTATTATCTGATGAACATTCCGGAGCATAAGCTGGAGCCAAGCACAGAGCCTATCTTTGGATTCAATGACAAGAGATCAACTCCAGTGGGACAGATAAAGTTGCTTGTACAAATGGAAGTGCCACTGACATGCAAAACATTTGAAACTATTTTTGTGATAATTGATCAACCCTCCTACTACAACGCCTTCTTTGGCAGACCAGCTATGGATGAAATTGATGCTTTTGACTCTCTGAAGTGCCTCATGGTAAAGTTTATGGAAAAGCGAGGCTGGGGGACAGTCTGAGGAGAGCAGTTTAGGTCTCGGGAAATTTATTTTGCTACTCTTGGTCAACATAAGAGGGATTACTCTGCGTACTTTGATCCTTCTACTGTTTACAACTTTTGGATGATGGATTTTCACATCCAACATTCGAAGCAAAGATTAAAATTGATAAATCTAACAAGTATATGTATCAAAGGTACATTCCCTCTGGAGGCAAGAGGAAGAGAATTGACGCAAACTCAGCGGAAGAAGGCCCAATAGTCACGAAGTTTGATTGTCGAGGTGAAACGGAGAGAATAAAACCTATAAAAGATCTTGAAGAAGCCCTAATAGATTCAGATGATGTTTCTAAAATAATCAAGGTGGGAAAGGATATTGATAGTGAGTTAAAGAAAGACTTGATACAGTTCCTCAGGGTCAACAAGGATGTGTTTGCCTAGTCACATTCCGATATGGTGGGAATTGATTCGACTGTCATGTGCCATACCCTTAATATCAATCCAGTAGCAACCCCCATAAGGCAGAAAAAGAGGCAATTGGACAAAGTACGATCATAAGCTCTAAGGGAAGAGGTTGATAGACTCCTTGAAAATGGATTAATTCGGGAGATATATTATCCTAAATGGTTAGCCAACCCAGTTTTGGTAAAGAAGTCAAACGGAAAATCGAGAACGTGCATTGATTACACAGGCCTAAACAAAGCATGCCCAAAGGGTTGCTTCCCGCTACCACGAATAGATAGTTTGTGGATGCAACAAGCAGATATAAATTGTTATCTCTCATGGATGCTTATTCAGGATACAACAAGATACCGATGTTCAAACCAGATGAAGATCATGCCAGCTTCATAACTAAATGAGGAATTTATTACTAAAAGGCAATGCCATTTGGGCTAAAGAAAGCAGAACTCACCTATCAAATATTGGTCAATCGAATGTTAAGGAACAAATTAGCAGAAACATGGAAGTTTATGTTGATGATAGGTTGGTAAGTTATAGCGAGCCTGAGAATCATCTTAAGGATCCAGAGGAATGTTCAAAATATTATGTAAGTATCAGATGAAATTGAACATGTAAAAGTTCTCTGGGGTCCACTCTGGAAAGTTCTTTGTCTACCTAGTATGTGCTTAAGGGATCGAAGCAAGTCCTGACCAAATTCAAGCCATAAAGAACATGGCCGTACCTAAAACCAGCAAAGAAGTAATGAGTTTAAATAGAAGGGTAGCTGCCCTAAGTAGGTTTATCTTTAAAGCTACTGGTAAGTGTATACCATTCTTCGATATGATTAAGAAAAAGAACTTCGAATGGGGAGAGGATTGTAGGAAATCTTTCTTAGAATTTAAAAGCAATTTGGAGAAACCACCGATATTTTCAAGTCCTAAGAGCGGGGAAATGTTGTGCCTGTACATGGAAGTATCAGAACATGCGGTCAGCTCGGTACTCATTAGAGAAGAAAATGGAGCACAACTACTAGTATACTACGCAGGCATTTAAAGGATGTAGAGATTCGATACCTAGTTATAGAAAAATTAGCCTATTGCTTGATTCTCACAGCTCGAAAGCTCAGAGCATACATTCAGGCACACTCTATTAGGGTATCGACTAACTTTCCTCTTAAGCAAGTTTTTAGAAAACCTAAAACTTCTGGAAGACTGGTAAAATGAGGGATCAAACTCAGTCAATATGCCATAGAATTTCAACCATGTGCTGTAATAAAAGGGCAGGAATTGGCAGACTTTGTTAATGAGTGCATTAGCTTTATTGAAGAACAATCAGAAAAAGAGAAAGATCAGAAACCCATGCGGCAACTATTTGTCAATGGTGCATCAAATGGCAAGGGGCTGGGGCAGGATATATAGTCATAACCCTAGATGGACACCACATGCAATCAATGTCGATCCAACCTACTCTTTTCAGTGCTGAACTATGCACATCGAACCAATTCCTGACTGATCGTCTATCCATCCAACTGGTTTCAGTCAATTGTATTCCAGTTTCGACAAATGAATAGTCGATTTGGTTAAATCTGCCTATCCGTGGCCTTGTAAAAAGGCTAGTTAACACTTGCCCCCCCAAAACATGCCATGCTGTTGGAAGGTGTGTTTTGTATAATCTCAAATTCAATATCCGAAGTCCATGTTTCATTCATATTCAATAACCGAATCCAGGACTTCTCCGGGTCAATATCCAAATTCTTCACCGTTCATAGCCGATGTTCATATCCATAACCTCTCTGGGTTCTTGCCAAATGCAATCCAATCTGACGACCGTGGTCCATTGTCCCTGGACGTTAAGTAATGCCATGGCTTAAGTCCTAAGCCGAATCCTGATCACTCCGGACCCTTGTCGAGTATAGTCTGTACCCAACGACCTGAAATAATAATTAATAACACATGGCCTAAGTCCTAGGCCGAATCCTGGTCTCTCCGGACTCTTGCCGAGCATAGTCCATATTCGACGATCTAAAATAGTAACTGATAATATAGGGCCTAAGTCCTAGGCCGAATCCTGGTCTTTCCGGACCCTTGCCGAGCATAGTCCATACTCGACGACCTGAATAAGTCGATTTGTCGTGCTTGGACAAAGCGACTTACCCCTTGCCAGGTATAATCCATACATGACGACCGTTTACCAAAAACCAGATAAAAAATCCAATCGAAAGCCAATCCAAAATCTAGATCAAATCAGAAAACAAAAAATCCATATCGAAAATCCAAACCAATATCCGAACCAGAAAACAATCATCCAAATAAAAGTCCAAACCAAGAAACAAACAAAACCAGAAGTTCAAGCCAAATCAGAAAAAAGCAAGTGTCCAAGCCAAAAAAGAGAAAGCAGATTTCACAAACTAAAGCGTCGCAGTTTATTATCATCTCAGAGCATGCCTAGGGGCTATCTCCGTCCCCATACATGAGTAAGTGACTTGGCCGTTTTCCCGTAGTTTGCTACTTATTTCATAAGTTCCCACTCAATTGATGACCAATCGACCATCATTCTTATGCCTCGCACCATCACTCTGTGAGGTAGATGGTGGTTGCTCCTGCCCCACCACTGCATTCCGAGCTTCGACGTATTGTCGCAACTGTCCATTCCTTACATGCTCCTCAATTATGTCCTTTAAGTGCCTACAGCTGTTGGTATCATGCCCATCCAAATCGTGGAAGAGGCAATGTTTTCCTGATGCTCTCTCACGTTCGGAGGGTTCTCTCCTAGCTGGCCTTCGGTAGGAAAGGTGATTCCGAGTCTCCAAATAAATCCGTTCCCGCATCTCGTTCAATCCTGTGTAGGTGGAGAATTTTTTCTCTCTCCACCGCTTCCTAGCCTTTTCTAATTCATCATCCAGCTTCCTTTTTCCTTTATCTTTATCTTTTTCCAAGCCTTCGCTGGATGACCCTCCACCCTCAGCCGCGTTCACCTCCTTTAACTTCATATCTGAGCATGCATTTTCCTGCCGAAGGAATCTCTCAGCTTCGTGAAAGAATTCCCCGAGATCCATTGGAGGGTCCCGTATCAGTGACACTTTGAAATCTGAATTTTCTCTAACTCCTGATACTGCCACCATTAAAACCATCGATGAATCCGGCCGATCCACCGAAGCAACCTCTGCATTGAACCGAGTTAAGAAAGCTTTGAGTGATTCGTCTGTCCTCTGTTTTACCGATGTCAACGTCAGAAACCTGTCCACCAACTATGTCCATGTCCTGATAGATCCTTCTTCTAGCTGCCTGAACCACATAGCAGCTATGTCCGTCAAGAATAAAGGGAAACATCGAGTCATAACTTCTTCCGATGGCCCAGCACCTCTATGTGTCTTGTATATCTCATCAAGTGATCTGTTGGATCCGCTTTTCCATTGTACATTTCCACGTTAGGTAGCTTGAAATCTGGCAAATTTCGAGCTATCCAGATTTCACAAGTGAAGGGACTCTTGTTTACTCCTTCCAGATCTCTATTGGTCAAACCTCCGCGCATTGTTCGCCTGATGAGCTCGGCTAATCCAGCATTGTCCGTCAAGGGTTGCCCCCGAGTCCCTGAGGGAATTCTGGTACATACTCTTCATCCCACGCTCCTACATTCCTGCCAGCATCTTGTTGTGTAGTGCTAACTGGAATCCCTCCATGAATTGGTCCAGCATTTCCTGGTGGTGTGTCCCCAAGCCCAGGTCCTTCCAGATTGATAGTTGTCTGTCGATTGGAGGCTGCCCCCTATTGAGTCACTCCATCAATTTGCTGATTGAGTTCCTCTGGTCCAACTCCAAGCTCTTGAGTACCTGCAGTTCCTGATTGTCCAAATTGCCTAAGAAGAGCCTGCATCATTTCCTCTTGCCGTTTCATCATCGCTTCCATCTCCTCTCTTGTGATGTAGACGGATGTTTGACCTGCTCCATTTCCAGAGGAAGCCTCCTGACTTCCCTCTTGATTGCTTCTTCCTGTCAATTGCTTCCTTGTTGATGGCCTAGCCATTGCTCCTTAGAATCCAAGTTCCTAGCTCCAAAATTCCCGAATGCTTGCGTTCTCAGTGAAAGCACCAAAATGTTAGCGCCAAAATTGGTCACTAACACCCAAATGTAAATGAAACCACCAACTAACAGTCACTGATAATAGATTTAGTGTGTGTAGAGTAATAATATGAAGAACAGTCAGAATAGAAATTATGCAGTAAAGAACAATAGGTTTTTATACTGGTTCGGCTAACTCCGGCCTACGTCCACTCCAGAAGTTTTCTTTTATTGATGTAACAATTGATTACAGTTACAAAGTGGTAGACTAGCCTTAGTCTTAGAAAGTAGAAAGTCAGAGAACAGAAGAAAAGATCCCCTTTCTGAACTCCTACACGCTGTATTTATAGAAATGTCTAGGTAGTTGTTGGGCTCTCTGAATAACCCGAGCCCATCATGACCGAACGGCCCATGCCGAATCACAACGTCGAGTCGCAACGGCCTCTCCCCAACGCCGAGCCGCACCTGATGCCGAACAACCCATCAAGCCCAACGACGCATCAAGCCGAACGACCCACCATGCCGAACGACCCACCATGCCGAACGTCGCACCTTGCCGAACCATCCATCATGCCGAACGACCCATCATGCCGAACGACCCAACATGCCGAACGACCCAACATGCCGAACAATCCACCATGCCGAACGACCCAACGTGCCGAACGACCCACCATGCCGAACGATCCACCATGCCGAACGATCCACCATGGCGAACCATCCATCATGCCAAACCACCCATCATGCCGAACGACCCATCTTGCCAATCGAACCATGCCAAACGACCCATCATGCCAAATGATCCACCATGCGGAACGATCCACCATGCCGAACGATGTCCAGTGCCGAGCGAGGTCCAATGTCGAACAATCCATCGATGCCGATCCATGCCTTATGCCGATCGGCAATCAATGCCGACCCATGCCTTATGTCGAGCGGCAATCAATGCCGACCCATGCCTTATGCCGAGCGGCAATCAATGCCGATCCAACCTACTCTCCTCAGTGCCGAACTATGCACATCGAACCCATTCCTGACCGACCGTCTATCCATCCAACTGGTTCCAGTCAATTGTATTCCAGTTTCGACATATGAATAGTCAATTTGGTTAAATCCGCCTATCCGTGGCCTTGTAAAAAGGCGGATTAACATGATATATACCCGTAGACACTTAAATTGCGGATTAAAATGATAAACATCCATCCCACTTGACCATAGGATAGAAAATTATAAACGAACACCGTTGGTCTATATTTTGAAAATGATTTCCAAAGTTTTGAAAGGAAATATATTGGTTTAATAAATGTTGATTTTTGAAATATAATATGTATAAATGTTATTTTTATGTCTAAATTTTTTGATAATATGTTTAAGTATTTATTTACATTTATATTAATAATAAGGATGGGAAGGTAAATAAATGTTGACTTGGAATTTAATTTGTTAATGCTCGAATTTAAATAAGAATTGATTTATAATCAAATTTGTTTAAAATTGAACTTAAACAAGAATTGAAACTTATTAAATTTGAGATTTTAAAGATAGGATTTTAAAACTTGATTTTGATAAAAGATGAGGAAATGAATATTTTAAAATTTAAATAATTTAAAATATTTAGTCCAATTTAAAGGTGTAATTGGAGATTTTATTTAACTGTTATTAAAATGATTAAGTGAATATTTTCCAATTTGAATAAAACTAAAGTCAAATGTTGAAATCTAAATGAAACTTATATTGAAGATTGTTTGAATATTTAAACCTTGAATCTAATTGGAATTGAAATTATTGTTCGATCCTGGATTTGAATCGATATAAATTGAAATGGTTTACAGAGAATTTGAATTGAATCTTTGACCTTTAAACTGAATAGTTAAACCGGAATTGATTTAAATTGAATTTTGAAATTTAAGCTGATTTGAATCGATTTGTGAAATTTGAGGAAACTATTTTATTATATAAAGTATTTCAATATATATAAACTATTTTAATATATACATTATTTTAATATATAAATTATCTTAATACATAAACTATTTTAATTTATAACTATTTTAATTTATAACTATTTTAATATATATACTATTTCAATATTTAAACTGTTTAAGTTGGAAGTGTTATGATTTCAAGTGTTATAATTTTGGAAGTGCTACGATTATGGAAAAGTATATTATTTAAAGTGAAAAATGATAATAATTGATACGGTATTGAAATGAATATGATATTTTAATATGAAGTATGAATTATTTTAAATGAAATGACCGCGGTGTGAAATAAGCGTTTGGTTGTTAAAGAGACCTGGATCAGATATTGTCATACTCTTTTCCAATACCAAAAACCACTTTAACAAGTGTGTACGTGGTGGAGATTCCATAGAGAGGTAGGATGGTTTTATGACGATTTTATATGGTATTTACGTAGCCCAAATTCCCATGAGTTAGCTTGATGTGGCTGAAACGAAGCTGTACCAGGCCAAGTGGGGTCATTCCTCCTATCGACCACATTTCTTCAATACCATTCTATTGCTTTTGCAATTCGATTGGGTGCACCTTTGTTTTGGGAGTGTGTCCTAGGTGGGCGGTAGTAGTTGTTATGTGTTACCACCAGTCTGGGAATGCAAATGATATATCTACTTTAGCATTATCTCGAATGCCTTGCCGCATATCTTATCGTGCCTTCTACGAGTTTGGTTTGTACCGTACCTATGGACTGCCATCTAAGTAAACCTCACGGAGGAGCTTACGGTACTGTATAGACTATGAGAATATACAAAATGTGTTAAGATGGATATGGGTAACACCTTAACGCTACTTTAATAGTTTACTTTACTATAGACATATTATAATAACGTATATTACTACATAGTAGATAGTTCCATGGATACTTAGAGGATGGAAATCCCAAACAGCTTTTAAGTTACTTGTATTTCAGTTGACATTTCATTTGAGTTAAATTTACCGATATAAGAATGTTAATACTGACTCGAGTGTTTCGTGTTTGCTTTATGCTTGGGTCAGACTGAGTGTTACATCATTTGAGACTCACCTTTGGAGATTGGAGTTTGTTTGAAGATCTATCTATCCAGCTTTCAGTTATTCCATTTTATTCCTGTCTATTCGTGTTCAGACTCGTCAGTTTTTATGTACTAGAGATTCATTTGTATTTGAGATTCTATTGTATTTTGTTTCAGACTCTAATGTTTTTAGTAGCTTCATGAACTACTATTTATCTATTCCACTACTTATCGTTGTAATACTTTGTGTATGTGATTGATTTATTTATTATATATGCCGAGTTTTGCCAAATATAAATTAACTATATGATATTTTGAGCAATTCAAGGTCGATGTGTGTGGATGCGAATGGTTCGAAATAGCGGGTCGTTACAGATTGGGGTTTCGATGAAGAAACATGCCTAGACTTTATAAAGGTTGTAAGAGGATGTTTCAAAAGTATTAAACATGCATCGATGGAGTTGAAGGCACCGACTACTCATACAGTGTAAGGGCTTTTGATACAAATGGAAATAGGTATGCCCGTCCACTATTTTCAACCTTTCGACATAGATAAACAAGCAAGAACAGCTTTGGAACCCCTTCCGAAGGCAGTAGATGATGCTCGCTTACATGCCAAACCTTTCGAAGCCAAAGGTTTTGCCCCTAACCTAACCTTTTCAAAAGCATGTACAAGCCTTTCGAACCGGTTGAGGCCCGTGATTTAAAGAGAAGGTTCCGCCCCTGTCCTAAGGCATGCATTCAAAGGCTACACAACCTCATCGAAACCATTGACGCTTGAATCTCTTTGAAACCAATATGAACGACCTATAGACATTGCCGGAAGCTTCAAACTTATTTCCAATAACAAAAAAAAGGGAGAAGGTGCATTTAGGAAACCTTTTAAAAGGTCAGAAGGTGATGAGGAGAAAGCAGTATTCAGAGATCAACAAAAGCGAATGGATAATAAAGGCCCCTTTTGACTCAATCGAAAGGTCTTGGGAAGGATAAAGGAGTCGAAAGAGTAAACCAAGAAGAATAAAAGGACGCTTTTCAGCAACATCGAAAGGGGTCATGGCCTTTCGACCAAGTCAAAAGGCTTGAAACAACATATAAAAAGGGGTCCTTTCGACCCACTCGAAAGCAAAGGCATGTAAGGGGCCGACCTGCGTCTATAAATAAGACCCAAGGGTTTCAATTTTGGAGACCGTATTTTGGAATCTTGAATTCGTTTCCTTTACTCAAGTTTCTTAGTTACAACTGTATGCTCAAGAAACGCTAAATCAAATTAGGGAAAATGCTCTACATCTTGTAACTCAATTTGGATTATAAATAAAAAAGGAAGATGGCTACTTATGAAGGATATTGGTGACAAGGAAGATCATTCAGATCATTAGTTAGACTAATGATCTATTGCACACGATTCTAACCTTTTCTCATGATTTCGTTTTGTTTATGCAATACATAAGGTTGACCTGGGTAAATGCGATCGAAATACATCATCATCGAAACCTGCGCTTAATATTAAAAACCAAAGTTATGATGGGGTTTCAACCATGTTAAGCTCAAGATACTTGGGGATACCTAGATCGATCTTATGCAAGGAAAACAAAGAGAATTATACCGTTTCGAAAGGGAGGAACCCCTATCGACTTGATCGAAAGGGGTGATTCCTAGGGGAAACTAGTTTATAATTGATTGCCAATTGAATATAAGAGAGTTTGTTTGAAGGGGATCAATCCCTAGAGGCATCAAAGACCCTTTCGAAGGAGTTCCACAAAAAGAGTAATGAACCCGTAAGGTCGAAAACAACTATGTCATACTAATGAAGTAAACATACCTTTCGACATGATCGGAAGGTCCCGAATGCTATCTTTCGACATGGTCGAAAGGAATGAAGGGCAAGGATGATCAGCTACTTTCGACTCACCCAACAGAGAGGACTCAATCAGATGTTGCTCTCCGAATATGTATCCCAAAATTAATTCCTTGAAGCCTTTCGAGTAAGCCAACTGTTCGAAAGGTAGGTGTAGGATCGATTTCACCCTAGAGGGGGGGTGAATAGGCTGATGGTATAAATTATAAAAATTAATTGCGGAAGCTTATAAAATAATTTCAACACAGATCATAGAACAATAGCAGCACAGATAATAGCAGAATAATAAATGCAGAAATAGAACGACACAGAATTTACCCAGCTTCGACAAAACCCTGCCTACGTGCTGCCCCCAAGGTTTCTACTAGAAATTAGATAGTCAGACGCTTACACACGTAAATTCGCGACACCTGCTATCGACTAAACCTAACTCCACGCTCAAAACCCTGTCACAACTCAGCCACTGAGTTGCGAATTCTCAAACTACGCCACGTAGTTTGTTTCCTAGTCACACGACTAGAAATTTAAACGGCTTAAAAAAGAAAATAAAAATTAAAACAATTTAAAAACAAAATTAAAATAAAAAAACCCTATTTTAAAACTATTTAGCGTTAATGTAAACAAGGCCGGCCCTATCCCCCTTTTCTTTTGTTATGTCGGCCGTTCCTTTATCTCGAGAATGGCGGCTTTGTCCTTCGATCCAAATTAAGGCTTCGATCCAAATTAGGGGTTTTTCGAAGCTCCGACTCTAAATTGATCAAATCAGTGGTTAATTGCGTGAAGTCTTGTTCGATCGAATCCTTGTTGCTCACTTCGGTCACTTCGAGTTGATGGAGTTCGACTTCGATTCGGTATGTGATTTTCCTTTATGCTTTTCTGTTATGCTCAATTGAACTCCGATGATCAATTGCCAGTGATGATTCTGGGTTATATATGCGTTCGATCTCCTTTATTTTCGTTCGTATAAACTTATTTGAATTTGTCAAATAATTTGTTCGGCCGTTCAATTTCACTTTTATGCTGATGATTTCACCGACTTTTTCAATTTCGTATATTCGTCGTTACTTGATGGTCACGGCTTTGATTTTGAAATTGTGATAGATTTGGTCAAAACGGAATTTCGATTTCTTTTCGTGATGACCATGGCTTTGACTCCGTTCCCTTTTCTGTTGACTTGTTTGATTAAAAACACGGCTTTGACTCTGGTTGTTACTGCATTCATGTTTTTTCTTCGACCACTGTCTTGCATTTTTGCTTGAGTACTGGGTTGCTTATTGTTTCGACCTCTGTAGTGTTTGTCCATTTTGTTGTTTGTATGTTATGTCACTGTCTTGTTGCTTGTACTATCTGGTCTGGTTCTCGGCCTATAGTATTCACGTAGTCTAATGCATTGTGTTGGTTTCAATTTTGGTTGCAGGCTTGTGTCACTTGTGTACTATGTCTTTGAGCATTGCATTACTTCATGTATTCATGTGTACTCTTGAGTCGCATTGAGTTGGTCTTGTAGCATTGTTATTATGTTGGTATTTGTGGTTTGTGTTATGCTTCTTTGATCATGTTGGCTATTTGGTCGTCTGCACCTCTGGTATGCAGCAGCTTGGTCTTGGCATTTGTATTTAGTTTGTGTTCATGAAAATGTTTTTATTCCTGAGTTGGATTTACTTTGTCTCTGATCTTTTATTGCTCATCTGTGCACATTGTAGCCTTGGTCGAAAACTGGTCTGACCTGCACACTTGTTTATGCTTCATTTTTTTTTGACTTGATGCCTTGAATTTGAGACCTCGGCAGTTTGGTATCATTTGCCTGAGTCACTTGTTCAAGCTTTCATGCATTGTTGTGTTGTTGCCATGTGCATCTTTGTGATTCAGTCTGTGAGTTGCATACTTGTGCTTGAGTCTGGATTTGCATATTAACTGGTTCATGACTTGTAATTGTAGATTAGCTTACATACTTTGATCCGACCTGCTATTTGCACACTGCTTCTATACTGTTGCACTTTTGTACTTCATATGCATACTGTTGAGTTTTACTTTCTGGTCATGTAGACTTTATAGTTTGACTGTGCATTAAACTTGAGTTGAATCCATGTTTTTATTTGGGTTTGACCTTGTGCTGAAGTCGATATTTTATTTATGTTGCACCTGAGTTGAACCCATCTTTTTATTTGGGTTTGACCTTGTGCTACCTGTCCCTGTAGCATTATCAAGTGTATATCGGTGTGCATGGCCTTGTGGCATATACAGTGATACACTGTGCATGTCACGTTGTTCATGTGTGATGAATTCAAATATAAATCATGACGAACAACCCAAATAACCGAGGCAAATATTATTTTCAAAATCCATATTTTATTTTATGTTGCAAAAATATTTCTTTTTCAATTTTACTGCGTTAGTGAATATTTTTGCAGATTGCTCAGATGCTGGATTCTAACTGGAATGAAGTTGAAGTTAAAATACGAGTGTGAGTGATATGTAGTGAGGTTAAATGTAAATATGAAATTGTGATGTATTTGTAATCAAAATTGTATATGTATAGCGAGAGCTTGAATTTGTACTATTCAAAATTGTAATAAATATTTGTTTGAATAAAATTTCTGTTTGAATTCAAATTCTGTGTTATTTAATTTTATTAAGCAAATATTTATTTAATCTATGAAAAATAAAATATTACATTAACAAATACATTTAAATGAATGTATATATGTTTATTATCATCAAACAAAAAATCATATAAGCGCATATTCAACAATCTCCCCCTTTTGATGATAACAAACATATATTTAAGATTTTGAATATGTTAAATGTATTTGATCATTGATATGCTCTAATTTGCTCCCCCTATTTAAATGCTTCCTCTCTACATAAAGCTCCCCCTACATATATGCATAAAAATATGCAAATGAGCCTGGATGCAAATGGAAAATTATTTGACCTTTGCTTGATTTTATTTGACAAAACTTAACTTTTCTCTCCCCCATTTGTTATTAGCAAAAGAATAATAGTGTTAGAGAAAATAGAGATAAGGTGATCAATATTAATTCAACATTAAAACTCAATTGAATATAAATATTAAATTTCAATAAAAAATCAAACAAAAATCATAAATATTTTGTTAGGCGCATATTCCACTTTTATAATGATGGGAATGATGTCATCATATAAAACCATACAGTTGTGTCTATTTGTGGTATATTTATATCAGGAATTTGAATATCTACTAACCATGCATAACCGTTAGGAATTTTAAATGAGATTAGTAGTATTCCAATTTTATTTAAAAAATGATATCAAGTATCTTCTAACCATGCATAACCGTGAGGACTTTTAAATGAGATTAGAATCAACTTGTTTATTTTAAAAATCAACTTTTGATATGCGTTCCATACATGCATAACCGTGAGGACTTTTAATGAGCATGGAAGCACATAACAAATTCCAAGTAATTCACCCATGCATAACCGTGAAGACTTTTAAATGAGAGTGAATACTTTTGTATTTATTTATTATTATTTTTTTTTAAAATGTAAAAATAAAAACGAACGATTCCTGTTTTAAAGTACAACATATCCACAAACTATATAGAATTTTGATGAGTGATGGTCGTTAGAAATATGATAGAGACAGAGATGGTCATGGAATTTTTACCAACAAAAAGTTTTATAACTCTTGTTAAAATTTCTAAAGAAATTTACTAATTATACCATCTCGAGTCATAATATAAATATCAACACTCATCACTTTTTTAATCGCTATTTATCTTTTCGATAATTATTAGGAAGTCAGATTAGTCAAAATAGTCATTTAAAATCAAATTCAAAAATAATTATGAAATCAATTTTTCAAAATATTCTGAAAATATGGTCAAAAATGATTTTCTCGAGGGGGTTTTATAAGAAAATTTTCTGCTATTTGAAAATTGTTTGAAATGAAAAATATGCAAATATTTTCTTTGAAAAACGATGCAGTTACTAAATTTCTCAACAAAAATCACGTTCAACTAGTAATTTTTCTATCAACTAGATTACCAGTGTAATCTGCATCTGAATTTCTTTTTCACTCAAAATTATCATTAATTGAATTCGATTGACCAAACCATGAAGTGTGCACCAAAAAAATTTCAAACTCAATTTTAACAGCAATTCAAATGACATTCTCTTTAATTTGAATTGAAGCCGTGTAAATAATCAAAAAACCGTGAATATAGTGTTAGTCGAATTATAACCAAATGTATTATTATCCAACAAAACACTATTTTTAATCCAAATTTATAAATGAAGTAATTCAAAGAATCTAAAGAATTTTATAGTGTTTTTGGCATAAGAATATAATTGGCCAACTATGTTGAATAAGTCGAGTCAAAATCATCATCTTTTCATCATCTCAATATTGGCTGATTTTAATTCAGAATATGGTGCAGATTATCACATTTAATATATCGTTCAAATAAATATACCTTTACCTGTTTTTACCTTTACGATATTTTTCGTCGTTGTCCATTGTGATTCTGTCACCTTTATACTAGGCTAAGGAACTTTGTTTTGTCGCCCGTTGTGTTTCTGGAACAACCAAAATCCAGAGAACACTGTTGTTGTTCCTTAGCCTACCACCACACCTACACGGTAAAAGATTTATGTGACCTATTTGTTTTTATAGGTCCATGGTTGTTAGTGGCAGAAAATTTTGAAAAACAATTTTGTAAACACCCAAAACTGTTTATAATTGTTCCCTTCGGCACCAAAATTTGTTTAACTTTGAGAGATTTTATATTTGTGCCTTTTGGAACCCAAATTGGTATAGTTTTCATGTGTTTGGGTCTATACCAACAACTATTGTGATTGTGTCCAAATTTTCTACAAATTGTGCACATAGAATTAACTTGATTAATACTGCTTTCAACATTTTCGGAATGACTATATCCAAGTCCTTGTCTAACCGTATTAACAGTTTGCTTTCCTAATAGCATGTTCAACGATTTTTCACTTTTGGAAAATTTATCTAAAGTCGTTGACAAATGTTGGACTTGTGTTTTGAGAGGTTCATTTTCGTTCAACAATTGAGTGCACTTTTTGATAGAATTCTCTCTCCTAGTATTTTCACTTTCTTTAAAAATCAGAATTTCATTTTCAAGTGATTTTATATTGATTTTTTAATTTCGTTTTCGAATGTTGGACACTTATCACACTTAGGGATCCTACTTTGATATAACTAATTGGTCAAGTTGTTCATTCAATTCTATCAAAATAACTTTTTGTGATTCAAGTTTAGCATATTTCTCCCTAAGTCGTTCAAAACAGCCATTTACTTCGTGGAATTAAATAAGCAATTCAGAGTGAGTGAGTTTATACCTCGCTTGGCTCATCATCGTCGCTATCCGTTATATTTCCATGAAGGCACATATCTGCTTTCTCACTCTCACTGCTAGTACTTTGATTATCTTCATCTCTTGTATTCCACGTGGCTGTAGCATTTCTCCGTTTTGATTCTTTTTAAAATCGCGTTGAAATCGGGGATAATTGGGCCTGATATCATAGGGTTTGTTGCAAATGATCCCGTGTTCTTCCGAGTTGTCTAGTGCTTTGATTATCCTGCTTTTTAATTCTTGATTTAGAGCTGGATTTCCGTATTTGTGGTTCCATCTTTTTAATTTCTTCATTATTAATGCCAGCTCAGCTGCTCCATCATCATCATCCTCATCACAACTGCTTTTTACCAATCCTGTTAGGCATATTTCTTTGACTAAGTCGGTAGTGGAGGACTTCTCATTGCTGTTGACTTTTGCACCATATATTGCATTTAAAGTATTCCAGATTTCCTGTGCATTTTCACAATGAGAGATGAAATTAAAATTATCTTGATTAATATGAGAATATAATATATGCATAGCAAGAGCATTAATCGAGATAATTTTCTCGTCATTGATATCATACCCATTTTCAATAATATCCCAACATTTAATGTTAACAGATTTTAAATAAAATTCCATTTTCAATTTCCAATTCAAAAAATCTGTTCCATCGAATATAAAAGGAATAATATTGGAACGACCCTCAATAAAAGTATTATTAAAAGAAGCCACTTTTAAAAATTCAAATTTTTAAAACAAAAACCGATTTTTGAAAAACGAGTTTTTAAAACAAAAGTTGACTTCTATTCCTAGCTCTGATACCACTTGTAGGATCGATTTCACCCTAGAGGGGGGGGTGAATAGGGTGATGGTATAAATTAAAAAAATTAATTGCGGAAGCTTATAAAATAATTTCAACATAGATCACAGAACAATAGCAGCACAGATAATAGCAGAATAATAAATGCAGAAATAGAACGACACCGAATTTACCCAGCTTCGGCAAAACCCTGCCTACGTGCTGCCTCCAAGGTTTCTACTAGAAATTAGATAGTCAGACGCTTACACACGTAAACTCGCGACAACCGTTATCGACTAAACCTAACTCTATGCTCAAAACCCTGCCACAACTCAGCCACCAAGTTGCGAATTCTCAAACTACGCCACGTAGTTTGTCTCATAGTCAAACGACTAGAAATTTAAAAGGTTTAAGAAAGAAAATACAAACTAAACTAATTTAAAAACACAATTAAAATAAAAAACCCTATTTTTAAACTATTTAGCCTTAATGTAAACAAGGCCGGCCCTATCCCCTTTTTCTTTTATTATGTCGGTCGTTCCTTTATCTCGAGAATGGCGACTTCGTCCTTCGATCCAAATTAAGGCTTCGATCCAAGTTAGGGTTTTTTCGAAGCTCCGACTCTAAATTGATCGAATCAGTGGTTAATTGCGTGAAGTCTTGTTCTATCGAATCCTTGTATCTCACTTCGGTTGCTTCGAATTGATGGAGTTCGACTTCGATTCGGTATGTGATTTTCCTTTATGCTTTTCTATTATGCTCAATTGAACTCCGATGATCAATTGCCAGTGATGATTCTGGGTTATATATGCGTTCGATCTCCTTTATTTTCGTTCGTATAAACTTATTTGAATTTTTCAAATAATTTGTTCGGCCGTTCGATTTCACTTTTATGCTGATGATTTCACTGACTTTTTCAATTTCGTATATTCGTCGTTACTTGATGGTCACGGCTTTGATTTTGAAATTGTGATAGATTTGGTCAAAACGGAATTTCGATTTCTTTTCGTGATGACCACGGCTTCGACGCCGTTCCCTTTTCTGTTGACTTGTTTGATTAAAAACACGGCTTTGACTCTGGTTGTTACTGCATTCATGTTTTTGCTTCGACCACTGTCTTGCATTTTTGCTTGAGTACTGGGTTGCTTATTGTTTCAACCTCTGTAGTGTTTGTCCATTTTGTTGTTTGTATGTTATGTCACTGTCTTGTTGCTTGCACTATCTGGTCTGGTTCTCGGCCTATAGTGTTCACGTAGTCTAATGCATTGTGTTGGTTTCAATTTTGGTTGCAGGCTTGTGTCACTTGTGTACTATGTCTTTGAGCTTGCATTACTTCATGTATTCATGTGTACTCTTGAGTCGCATTGAGTTGGTCTTCTAGCATTGTTATTATGTTGGCATTTGTGGTTTGAGTTATGCTTCTTTGATCATGTTGGCTATTTGGTCGTCTGCACCTCTGGTATGCAGCAGCTTGGTCTTGGCATTTGTATTTAGTTTGTGTTCATGAAAAGTTTTTATTCCTGAGTTGGATTTACTCTGTCTCTGATCTTTTGTTGCTCATCTGTGCACATTGTAGCCTTGGTCGAAAACTGGTCTGACCTGCACACTTGTTTATGCTTCATTTTTTTTGAATTGATGCCTTGAAATTGAGACCTCGGCAGTTTGGTATCATTTGCCTGAGTCACTAGTTCAAGCTTTCATGCATTGTTGTGTTGTTGCCATGTGCATCTTTGTGATTCAGTCTGTGAGTTGCATACTTGTGCTTGAGTCTGGATTTGCATATTAACTGGTTCATGACTTGTAATTGTAGATTATCTTGCATACTTTGATCCGACCTGCTGCTTGCACACTGCTTCCATACTGTTGCGCTTGTGTACTTCATTGAGTTTTACTTTCTGGCCATGTTGACTTTATAGTTGGACTGTGCATTACACTTGAGTTGAATCCATGTTTTTATTTGGGTTTGACCTTGTGCTGAAGTCGATATTTTATTTATGTTGCACCTGAGTTGAACCCGTCTTTTAATTTGGGTTTGACCCTGTGCTCACCTGTCCCTGTAACATTATCAAGTGTATATCGGTGTGCACGGCCTGTGGCATGTACAGTGGTACACTGTGCATGTCACGTTGTTCGTATGTGATGAATTCAAATATAAATCATGACGAACAACCCAAATAACTGAGGCAAATATTATTTTCAAAATCCATATTTTATTTTATGTTGCAAAAATAATTCTTTTTCAATTTTACTGCATTAGTGAATATTTTTGCAGATTTCTCAGATGCTGGATTCTAACTGGAATGAAGTTGAAGTTAAAATACAAGTGTGAGTGATATGTAGTGAGGTTGAATGTAAATATGAAATTGTGATGTATTTGTAATCAAAATTGTATATGTATAGTGAGAGCTTGAATTTGTACTATTCAAAATTGTAATAAATATTTTTTTGAATAAAATTTTCGTTTGAATTCAAATTCTGTGTTATTTAATTTTATTCAGCAAATATTTATTTAATCTATAAAAAATAAAATAGTACATAAACAAATACATTTAAACGAATGTATATATGTTTATTATCATCAAACAAAAAATCATATAAGCGCATATTCAACAATAGGGATGACTTTGTTAACCCTTTTGATTGTGCCATCTTGAACGAATTTGAAGCTATCACCTTAAACCCTTTCGATTGTGTCAATCCAGTCGAAAGACATGCTTCCGATGGAGTTGATCCATTAATAATTTGGTTTTGTTTGAATCTAATAACCTTACAAATAGCATTGAGGATGTTGACAAGTTTTCTTGTTTACATTTTTGGCGCTAGAAGGAGGGCTCGAACCTTCGACCTTGTCATTATATACAGACCAATTGTGGCTCATTCCTCTTGCGCAGGAAAAATAAGGTCGATACATTTAAGTGGAATTGTGGAAGGAGCAATACACACCACCACTTTGGACGAAAATGTAGCTCCATCTTTTAACATGTACGGTGCTATTCGCACAGACTTCATCGCCAACATAGCAAGATGAGAATTCAACTAAAATCAAACGCTTGGAACAACAGCTGTAGGAGATGCAGGCGCTGCTTAAGATGGCCTTATCTCAAAAATCTTCGAAGACTCCGAGAAAAACTCAAGGAGAAGAGGTGGTCTCTCTCAGGAGGAATCTAAAAGCTAATTCAAATGAGCTTAAAGGAAAAGTGGATCTGACATCATCAAAGAAGAAGAACTTCCCCAATCGACAGCTGATCATCAGTGAAGGGTTCTCAACAAATCAATGGAACAATCTAGGAGTTCCACAACAAAAGAATATTTCCCAAATTAGAAAAACTATGGAAATGTCAAAGCTTATCTGAAAGATGCCGCTGAGAAGGCTATTAAAGATGCTATGAATTCCAAGGGAAAAAGAACAATGGATGAAAACGTCGTAACAATGAGAGGGTGCCTCCTATCATCGAGGAAATCATGACTATAGTAATGCCACCATATATCAAAATCTCATCCATGAAATATCATAGAGTTACAGAACCTGATGATCATCTTATGACTTTTGATAGTTAGATGGACTTGCATAATGCATCCGGAGCTGACCGATGCCGACTGTTCCCAGCTACTCTCCAGGGAGCAACAACCAAATGGTGTAGGCAATACAGGAAAATGACCATATACACTTAGAAACAATTTTCTTACGAGTTCTCATCCCAATTCTATATCCGCAAAGATCCTACTATTAATTATAGAGTACTGGCAAATATAAAACAAAGGCAGGGAGAGTCTTTGGGGGACTACTTGAGAAGGTTCTTTGCTGAAGCTTTAAAGGCCAAAGATATGAAAGATCATGACAAGCTCATAGATGTCTATTCTGGCTTGATTGAGAACATCTCCTTCTGGAAATAGCTTTTTGTTAATGGCTATAAAAATCTACAAGGCTTTCGCTTTCAAGCTGATAAGTTCATCCGGATGGATGAGCTTTACTATGCCAAGAAGAAAACAATTCCCAAGAAGGAAGGGGAAAGATTTGGCCTGTACCGTGGCCATAAAAGGACCAAATGGGAAGAACCGATTGCTAACACAGTTGTTTCAAACAAGCCACCGTATTATGTGTATGCTATAGCTAAGGAAAGAATCAACTTTTTAGTCTCCTTCAAAGCCAAGAACAATCCTGAAAAGAAAAAAGGAGGAGACTATTGAGCTTATCACAATGCTAATGGTCACAAAACTGACGAGTGTAGAGTTTCGGTCGGAATTATCCAAAAGCTGATATGGGAAGGTTATTTAAAGGAGTTTGTTCAAGATCAGCAGAAAGCCCCACGAACGGAGAATGCTCCACAAAAGCGCCTAGGAAACGCTGTGAATGTGTTAGAAGATGAGAACCCCTTAAGCTTAAGTATGCCAATCAACAGGATAGATGTAATCCATGGTAGGCCACATCCAGTAGAGAACAAAAAGGGAGTATGAAGCAGATACATCAAAGAGGCCAAAGAAGGGATCTACTCTATTCAAGAAGAGCCCTGGATGAAAAAACCCATGCCTTAACATTCAAATGCTTGGTTATAACTCCACAGGAGCTACGCAAGGTGGTTTATCATCTTCATAATAACCCTCTGATGATCACTACATAGATTAGGCTATTTATTGTCTTAAAAATCCTGGTTGACATGGGCAATGCAGTCAATGTAATTTTCGAACATGCCTTTTATCTGATTAACATTCCGGAGCACAAGCTGGAGCCAAGCACAGAGCCTATATTTGGATTCAACAACAAGAGATCAACTACGATGGGACAGATAAAGATGCTTGTACAAATGGAAGTGCCACTAACGTGAAAAACATTTGAAACTATTTGTGTGATAATTGATCAACCCTCATACTACAACGCCTTCTTTGGCAGACCAGCTCTGGATGAAATTGATGCTTTTGACTCTCTGAAGTGCCTCACGGTAAAGTTTATGGCAAAGCGAGGCTGGGGGACAGTCCGATGAGAGCAGTTTAGCTCTCGAGAAATGTATTTTGCTACTCTTGATCAACATAAGAGGGACTACTTTGTGTACTTTGATCCTTCTACTATTTTACAGCTTTTAGATGATGGATTTTCACATCCAACATTCGAGGCAAAGATTAAAGTTAATAAATCTAACAAGTATATGTATCAAAGGTACATTCCCTCTGGAGGCAAGAGGAAGAGAATTGACGCAAACTCAGCGGAAGAAGGCCCAATAGTCACGAAGTTTGATTGTCGAGGTGAAACGGAGAGAATAAAACCTATAGAAGATCTTGAAGAAGCCCTAATAGATTTGTATGATGTTTCTAAAATAATCATGGTAGGAAAGGATCTTGATAGTGAGTTAAAGAAAGACTTGATACAGTTCCTCAGGGTCAACAAGGATGTGTTTGCCTAGTCACATTCTGATATGGTGGAAATTGATTCGACTGTCATGTGCCATATCCTTAATATCAATCCAGGAGCAACCCCTGTAAGGCAGAAAAAGAGACAATTGGACAAAGTACGATCAGATGCTCTAAGGGAAGAGGTTGATAGACTCCTTGAAAATGGATTCATTCGGGAGATATATTATCCTAAATGGTTAGCCAACCCAGTTTTGGTAAAGAATTCAAACGGGAAATCGAGAACGTGCATTGATTACAAAGGACTAAACAAAGCATGCCCAAAGGGTTGCTTCCTGCTACCATGGATAGATAGTTAGTGGATGCAACAAGCAGATATAAATTGTTATCTCTCATGGATGCTTATTTAGGATACAACAAGATACCAATGTTCAAACCAGATGAAGATCATGCCAGCTTTTAACTAAATTGGGAATTTATTACTACAAGGGAATGCCATTTGGGCTAAAGAATGCAGAAGTCACCTATCAAAGATTGGTCAATCGAACGTTTAAGGTACAAATTGGCAGAAACATGGAAGTTTATGTTGATGATATGTTGGTAAATTATAGTGGGACTGAGAATCATCTTAAGGATCTAGAGGAATGTTCAAAATATTACATAAGTATCAGATGAAATTGAACCCGCAAAAGTTATTTGGGGTCCACTCTCTCTTAGGCTACCTAGTAAGTGATCAAGGGATCGAAGCAAGTCCTGACCAAATTCAAGCCATAAAGAACATGGCCGAACCAAAACCAGCAAGGAAGTAATGAGTTTAAATAGAAGGGTAGCTTCCCTAAGTAGGTTTATCTTAAAAGCTACTGATAAGTGTAAACCATTCTTCAATGTGATTAAGAAAAAGAACTTCGAATGAGGAGAGGATTGTAGGAAATCTTTCTTAGAATTAAAAATCAATTTGGAGAAACCACCGATATTTTCAAGTCCCGAGAGCGGGGAAATGTTGTGCCTAAACATGGCAGTATCAGAACATGCGGTCAGCTCGGTACTCATTAGAGAAGAAAATGGAGCACAACTTCCAGTATACTATGCAGGCATTTAAAGGATGTAGAGATTCGGTACCTAGTTATAGAAAAATTAGCCTATTGTTTGATTCTCATAGCTCGGAAGTTCAAGCATACTTTCAGGCACACTCTATCTGGGTGCTGACTAACTTTCCTCTTAAGCAAGTTTTTAGAAAACCTAAAACTTCTGGAAGACTGGTAAAATAAGGGATCAAACTCAGTCAATATGACATAGAATTTCAACCACGAGCTATAATAAAAGGGCAGGATTGGCAGACATTGTTAATGAGTGCATTAGCTTTGTTGAAGAACAATCAGAAAAAGAGAAAGATCAGAAACCCATGCGGCAACTATTTGTCGATGGTGCATCAAATGAACAAGGGGCTGGGGCAGGATATATAGCCATAACCCTAGATGGACACCACACGCAATCAATGCCGATCCGATCTACTCTTCTAAGTGCCGAACTATGCACATCGAACCCATTCCTGACCGACCGTCTATCCATCCAACTGGTTCCAGTCAATTGTATTCCAATTTCGATAAATGAATGGTCGATTTGGTTAAATTCGCTTGTCCGTGGCCTTGTAAAAAGGTGGGTTAACACTTCCCCTCAAAACTGCCTTGCTGTTGGAAGGTGTGTTTTGGATAGTGTCAAATTCAATATCCAAAGTCCATGTTTCATTCATATTCAATAACCGAATCCAGGACCTCTCCGGGTCAATATCCAAATCCTTCACTGTTCATAGCCGATGTTCATATCTAAAACCTCTCCGGGTTCTTGCCAAATGCAATCCAATCTACGACCGTGGTCCAGTGTCCCTGGACGTTAAGTAATGCCATGGCTTAAGTCCTAAGCCGAATCCTGGTCACTCCGGTCCCTTGTCGAGTATAGTCTGTACTCGACGACCTGAAATAATAATTGATAACACATGGCCTAAGTCCAAGGCCGAATCCTGGTCCCTCCGAACCATTGCCGAGCATAGTCCATACTCGACGATCTGAAATAGTAACCGATAATATAGGGCCTAAGTCCTAGGCCGAATCCTGGTCTCTCCGGACCCTTGCTAAGCATAGTCCATACTCAACGACCTGGATAAGTCGATTTGTCGTGCTTGGGCAAAGCGACTTACCCCTTGCCAGGTATAATCCATACCTGACGGCCGTTTACCAAAAACCAGATAAAAAATCCAGTCGAAAGCCAATCCAAAATCCAGATCAAATCAGAAAACAATAAATCCATATCGAAAATCCAAACCAATATCCAAACCAGAAAACAATCATCCAAATAAAAGTCCAAACCAAGAAGCAAACAAAACCAGAAGTTCAAACCAAATCAGAAAAAAGCAAGTGTCCAAGCCAAAAAAGAGAAAGCAGATTTCACAAACTAGAGCGTCGCGGTTATCATCATCTCAGAGCATGCCTGTGGGCTATCTCCGTCCCCGTACAGAAGTAAGTGACTTGGCCGTTTGCCCATAGTTTGCTACTTATTTCATAATATCCCAGTCAATTGATGACCAATCGACCATCATTCCTGTGCCTCGCACCATCACTGTGTGAGGTAGACGGTGGTTGCTCCTGCCCCACCGCTGCATTCTGAGCTTCGACGTATTGTCGCAACTGTCCATTCCTTACATGCTCCTCAATTATGTCCTTTAAGTGCCTGTAGCTGTTGGCATCATGCCTATCCAAATCGTGGAAGAGGCAGTGTTTTCCTGATGCCCTCTCACGTTCGGGGGGTTCTCTCCTAGCTGGCCTTCAGTAGGGAAGGCGACTCCGAGTCTCTAAATAAATCCGTACCAACGTCTCGTTCAATCCTATGTAGGTGGAGAATTTTTGCTCTCTCCACCGCTTCCTAGCTATTCCTAATTCGTCATCCAGCTTCCTTTTTCCTTTATCTTTTTCCAAGCCTTCGCTAGATGGCCCTCCATCCTCAACCGCGTTCACCTCCTTTAACTTCATATCTGAGCATGCATCTTCCTGCCGAAGGAATCTCTCAGCTTCGTGAAAGAATTCCCCGAGATCCATTGGAGGGTCCCGTATCAGTGGCACTTTGAAATCTGAATTTTCTCTAACTCCTGACACTGCCGCCATTAAAACCATCGATGGATCCAGCCGATCCACCGAAGCAACCTCTGCATTAAACCAAGTTAAGAAAGCTCTGAGTGATTCGTTTGTCCTCTGTTTTACCGATGTCAGCTTCATTACATTCTTTGTCCATTTGATATGTACCCGAAATTGCTTCAGAAACCTGTCCACCAACTCTGTCCATGTCCCATAGATCCTTCTTCCAGCTGCCTGAACCACATAGCAGCTATGTCCGTCAAGAATAAAGGGAAACATCAAGTCATAACTTCTTCCGATGCCCCCAGCACCTCCATGTGTCTTGTATATCTCATCAAGTGATCTGTTGGATCGGCTTTGCCATTGTACATTTCCACGTTAGGTAGCTTGAAATCTGGCGGATTCCAAGCTATCCTGATTTCACGAGTGAACGGACTCTTGTTTACTCCTTCCAGATCTCTATTGGTCAAACCTCCATGCATTGTTCGCCTGATGATCTCGGCAAATCCAGCATTGTCCGTCAAGGGTTGCCCCCCGAGTCCCCGAGGGAATTTTGGTACATATCTTCATCCCGCACTCCTACATTCCTGCCAGCATCTTGTTGTGTAGTGCTAACTGGAATCCCTCTATGAATTGGTCCAGCATTTCCAGGTGGTGTGCCCCCGAGGCCAGGTCCTTCCAGATTGATAGTTGTCTGCCGATTGGGGGCTGCCCCCTGTTGAGTCACTCCATCAATCTGCCGATTAAGTTCCTCTGGTCCAACCCCAAGACCATGAGTACCTACAGTTCCTGTTTGTCCAAATTGCCTAAGAAGAGCCTGCATCATTTCCTCTTGCCGTTGCATCATCGCTTCCATCTCCTCTCCGGTGGATGTAGACGGATGTTTGACCTGCTCCATTTCCAGAGGAAGCATCCTGACTTCCCTCTTGATTGCTTCTTCCTGTCAATTTCTTCCTTGTTGATAGCCTAGCCGTTGCTTCTTAGAATCCAGGTTCCTAACTCCAAAATTCCCAGGTGCTTGCGTTCTCAGTGAAAGCACCAAAATGTTATCACCAAAATGTAAGCACCAAAATTGATCACTAACACCCAAATGTAAATGAAAGCACCAACTAACAGTCACTGATAATAGATAAAGTGTGTGTAGAGAGTAATAATATGAAGAACAGTCAGAATAGAAATTAAGCAGTAAAGAACAAGAAGTTTTTATAGTGGTTCGGCTAACTCCGGCCTGCGTCCACTCCAAAAGTTTTCTTTTATTGATGTAACAATTGATTACAGTTACAAAGTGGTAGACTAGCCTTAGTCTTAGAAAGTAGAAAGTCAGAGAACAGAAGAGAAGATCCCCTTTCTGAACTCCTGCACGCTGTATTTATAGACATGTCTAGGTAGTTGTTGGGCTCTCTGAATAACTCGAGCCCATTAAGGCTGAACGGCCCATGCCGAATCACAACGCCGAGTCACAACGTCCTCTCCCCAATGACGAGCCGCACCTGATGCCGAACAACCCATCAAGCCGAACGACCCATCAAGACGAACGACCCACCATGACGAACGTCCCACCATGTCGATCGACCCACCATGCCGAACGTCCCACCATACCGAACCATCCATCATGCCGAACCACCCATCATGCCGAACGACCCATCTTGCCGAACGAACGACCTACCATGCCGAACGACCCACCATGCCGAACGACCCACCATGCCGAACCATCCACCATGCCGAACCATCCATCATGCCGAACCACCCATCATGCCGAACGACCCATCTTGCCGATCGACCCACCATGCCGAACGACCCATCATGCCAAACGATCCACCATGCCGAATGAACCACCATGCCGAACGATGTCCAGGGCCAAGCGAGGTCCAATGCCGAACAATTCACCGATGTCGATCCATGCCTTATGCCGCGCGGCGGTCAATGCCGACCCATGCCTTATGCCAAGCGACAATCAATGCCGACCCATGCCTTATGCCAAACGGCAATCAATGCTGATCCAACCTACTCTCCTCAGTGCCGAACTATGCACATCGAACCCATTCCTGACCGACCGTGTATCCATCCAACTGGTTCCAGTCAGTTGTATTCCAGTTTTGACAAATAAATAGTCAATTTGGTTAAATCCGCCTGTCCGTGGCCTTGTAAAAAGGCGGGTTAACATGATACATACCCGTAGACATTTAAATTGCGGATTAAAATTATAAACATCTGTGCCACTTGACCATAGGATAGAAAATTATATACAAACACCGTTGGTCTATATTTTGAAAATGATTTCTAAAGTTTCGAAAGGAAATATATGGGTTTAATAAATGTTTATTTTTAAAATATAATATATATATATGTTATTTTTATGTCTAAATTTTCGACTTTTTTTAAATTATATGTTTTTAAAATTTTAAATTTATAAGTTAGTTTTGAAAATATAATTTTTAAGAGTTGACTTATAACTTTATTATTTTAAAAATATATAAAATAAGATTTAATACAAAATACATTTAACAATAAGATTTAATTTAATAAAATTTACTTTAATTAGTTTATAATATGTTTAAGTATTTATTTAAATTTATATAAATATTTAAAAAAAATATAATAATAATAGATTTTTATAACTTTAATAATAAAGGATGGGAAGGTAATTAAATGTTGACTTGGAATTTAATTTGCTAATGCTCGAATTTAAATAAGAATTGATTTATAATCAAATTTGTTTAAAATTGAACTTAAATAAGAATTGAAACTTATTGAATTTGAGATTTTAAAGATAAGATTTTAAAACTTGATTTTGATAAAAGATGAGGAAATGAATATTTTCAAATTTAAATAATTTAAAATTTGAATATTTAGTCCAATTTAAAGGTGTAATTGGAGATTTTATTTAACTGTTATTAAAATGATTAAGTGAATCTTTTCCAATTTGAATAAAATCAAAATCAAATGTTGAAACCTAAATGAAACTTATATTGAAGACTGTTTCAATATTTAAACATTGAATCTTATTGGAATTGAAATTATAGTTCAAATCTGGATTTGAAATCGATATAAATTGAAATGGTTTACAGAGAATTTGAATTGAATCTTTGACCTTTAAACTGAAATGGTTAAATCGAAATTGATTTAAATTGAATTTTGGAATTTAAGCTGATTTGAATTGATTTGTGAAATTTGAGGAAACTATTTTATGATATAAAGTATTTCAATATATATATAAAATATTTTAATATATAAAATATTTTAATATATAAATTATCTTGATACATAAACTATTTTAATTTATAACTATTTTAATATATATACTATTTCAATATTTAAGCTGTTTAAGTTGGAAGTGTTATGATTTCAAGTGTTATAATTTTGGAACTGCTACGATTATGGAAAAGAATATTATTTAAAGTGAAAAATGATAATAATTGATATGGTGTTGAAATGAATATGATATTTTAATATGAAGTATGAATTATTTTAAATGAAATGACTACGGTGTGAAATAAGCCTTTGGTTGTTAAAGAGACTGGGATCGAATATTGTCATACTCTCTACCAATATCGAAAACCACTTTAACAAGTGTGTACGTGGTGGAGATTCCAGAGCGAAGTAGGATGGTTTTACGATGATTTTATATGGTATTTACGTAGCCCATATTCCCGTGAGTTAGCTTGATGTGGCTAAAACGGAGCTGTACCAGGCCAAGTGGGGTCATTCCTCCTATTAGGCACATTTCTTCAATACCATTCTATTGCTTTTGCGATTCGATTGGGTGCACCTTTGTTTTGAATTCATTTCCTTTACTCTACTTTCTTAGTTACAACTGTATGCTCAAGAAATGCCAAATCAAATTAGGGAAAATGCTCTATATCATGTAACTTATTTTGGATTATAAATAAAAAAGGAAGATGGATATTTATGAAAGATATTGGCGAGTAGGAAGATCATTCAGATCATTATCTAGACTAATGATCTATTACACACGATTCTAACCTTTTATCATGATTTTGTTTTGTCTATGCAATACATAAGTTTGACCTGGGTAAATGCGATCGAAATACATCATCATCGAAACCTGCGCTTAATATTAAAAACCAAAGTGATGATGGGGTTTCAACCATGTTAAGCTCAAGATACTTGGGGATACCTAGGTCGATCTTATGCAAGTAAAACAAAGAGAATTGTATCGTTTCGAAAGGGAGGAACCCCTATCGAATTGATCGAAAGGGTGTTTCCTAGGGGAAATTTAGTTTATAATTGATTGATAATTGAATATAAGGGAATTTGTTTGAAGGGGATCAATCCCTAGAGGCATCAAAGACCCTTTCGAAGGAGTTCCACAAAAAGAGTAATGAACCCATAAGGTCGAAAACAACTATGTCATACTAATGAAGTAAACATACCTTTCGACATGATCTGAAGGTCCCGAATGCTATCTTTCGACATGGTCGAAAGGAATGAAGGGCAAGGACGATCAGCTACTTTCGACTCACTCAAAAGAGAGGACGCAATCAGATGTTGCTCTCCTAATCTATATCCCAAAATTAATTCCTTGAAGCCTTTCGACTAAGACAACCTGTTCGAAAGGTAGGGATGACTTTGTTAACCCTTTTGATTGTGTCATCTTGAACGAAGTTGAAGCTATTACCTTAAACCCTTTCGATTGTGTCAATCTAGTCGAAAGACATGCTTCCGGTGGAGTTGATCCATTAATAATTTGGTTTTGTTTGAATCTAATAACCTTACAAATAGCATTGAGGATGTTGACAAGTTTTCTTGTTTACATTTTTGGCGCTAGAAGGAGGGATCGAACCTCCGACCTTGTCACTATATACAGACTAATTGTGGCTCATTCCTCTTGCGTAGGAAAAATGAGGTCGATACGTTTAAGTGGAATTGTGGAAGGAGCAATACACACCACCACTTTGGAGGAAAATATAGCTCCATCTTTTAACCTGTACGGTGCCATTCGGATAGACTTCATCGCCAACATAGCAAGATGAAAATTCAACTAAAATCAAACTCTTGGAACAACAGCTGTAGGAGATGCAGGAGCTACTAAAAATGGCCTTATCTCAAAAAATTTCGAAGACTCCGAGAAAAGCTCAAGGGGAAGAGGCAGTCTCTCCCGGGAGGAATCTAAAAGATAATTCCAATGAGCTTAAAGGCAAAGTGGATCTGACATCATCAAAGAAGAAGAACTTCCCCAATCGACAGTTGATCATCAGGGAAGGGTTCTCGACAAATCAATGGAACAATCTGGGAGTTCAACAACAAAAGAATATTTCCCAAATCAGAAAAAATATGGCAATGCTAAAGCTTATCTGAAAGATGCCGCTGAGAAGGCTATTAAAGATGCTATGAATTCCAAGGGAAAAAGAACAATGGACGAAAACGTTGATAACAATGAGAGGGTGCCGCCTACAATCGAGGAAATCATGGCTATAATAATGACACCATATATCAAAATATCATCCATGAAATATCATGGAGTTACAGACCCTGACGATCATCTTATGGCTTTTGATAGTCAGATGGACATGTATAATGCATCTGGAGCTGTCCGATGCCGACTGTTCCCAGCTACTATCAGGGGAGCAACAACCAAATGGTATAGGCAATACAGGGAAAAGACCATATACTCTTCGAAACAATTTTCTTACGAGTTCTCAGCCTAATTCTGTATCTTCAAAGATCCTACTATTAATTATATAGTATTGGCAATTATAAAACAAAGGCAGGGAGAGTCTTTGGGGGACTACTTGAGAAGGTTCTTTGCTGAAGCTTTAAAGGCCAAAGATATGAATGATCGTGATAAGCTCATAGATGTCTATTCTGGCTTGATTGAGAACATCCCCTTCTGGAAATAGCTTTTTGTTAATGGCTATAGAAATCTACAAGGCTTTCACTTTCAAGCTGACAAGTTCATCTGGATGGATGAGCTTTACTATGCCAAGAAGAAAACAATTCCCAAGGAGGAAGGGGAAAGAATTGGCCTGGACCGTGGTCATAAAAGGACCAAATGGAAAGAACCGTTTGCTAACATAGTTGTTTCAAACAAGCCGTCGTCTTATGTGAATACTTTAGCTAAGGAAAGAATCAACTTTCCAGTCTCCTTCAAAGCCAAGAACAATCCTGAATAGAAAAAAGGGGGAGACTATTGCCCTTATCACAATGCTAATGGTCACAAAACTGACGAGTGTAGAGTTTTGGCGGGAATTATCCAAAAGCTAATATGGAAAGGTCATTTAAAGGAGTTTGTTCAAGATCAGCAGAAAGCCCCACGAACAGAGAATGATCCGCAAAAGCGCCCAAGAAACGCTGTGAATGTGTTAGAAGATGAGAACCCCTTAAGCTTAAGTCTGCCAATAACAGGATAGATGTAATCCATGGTAGGACACATCCAGTAGAGAACAACAAGGGAGCATGAAGAAGATACATCAAAGAGGCCAAAGAAGGGATCTACTCTATTCAAAAAGAGCCCTGGATGAAAAAACCCATGCCTTAACATTCAAATGCCTAATTTGGTTATAACTCCATAGGAGCTACGCAAGGGGGTTTATCATCTTCATAATAACCCTATGATGATCATTGCATAGATTAGGCTATTTATTGTCTTAAAAATCCTAGTTGAGATGGGCAATGCAGTCAATGTAATTTTCGAACATGCCTTTTATCTGATGAACATTCCGGAGCACAAGCATAGAGCCTATACTTGGATTCAACAACAAGAGATCAACTCCAGTGGGATAGATAAAGATGCTTGTACAAATGGAAGTGCCACTGACCTGCAAAACATTTGAAACTATTTTTGTGATAATTGATCAGCCCTCCTACAACAATGCCTTCTTTGGCAGACCAGCTCTGGATAAATTGATGCTTTTGACTCTCTGAAGTGCCTCATGGTAAAGTTTATGGCAAAGCAAGGTTAGGGGACAGTCCGAGGAGAGCAGTTTAGTTCTCGTGAAATGTATTTTGCTACTCTTGATCAACATAAGAGGGACTACTCTGCGTACTTTGATTCTTTTACTATTTTACAGCTTTTAGATGATGGATTTTCACATCCAACATTCGAAGCAAAGATTAAAGTTAATAAATCTAACAAGTATATGTATCAAAGGTACATTCCGTCTGGAGGCATGAGGAAGAGAATCTATGCAAACTCAGCGGAAGAAGGCCCAATAGTCACGAAGTTTGATTGTCGAGGTGAAACGGAGAGAATAAAACCTATAGAAGATCTTGAAGAAGCCCTAATAGATTCGAATGATGTTTCTAAAATAATCAAGGTGGGAAAGGATCTTGATAGTGAGTTACAGAAAGACTTGATACAGTTCCTCAGGGTTAACAAGGATGTGTTTGCCTAGTCACATTCCGATATGGTGGGAATTGATTCGACTGTCATGTGCCATACCCTTAATATCTATCCAGGAGCAACCCCGTAAGGCAGAAAAAGTGTCAATTGGACAAAGTACGATCAGATGCTCAAAGGGAAGAGTTTGATAGACTCCTTGAAAATGGATTAATTCGGGAGATATATTATCCAAAATGGTTAGCCAACACAGTTTTGGTAAATAAGTCAAACGGGAAATCGAGAAAGTGCATTGATTACACATGCCTAAACAAAGCATGCCTAAAGGATTGCTTCCCACTACCACGGATAGATAGTTAGTGGATGCAACAAGCAGATATAAATTGTTATCTCTCATGGATGCTTATTCAGGATACAACAAGATACAGATGTTCAAACCAGATGAAGATCATGCCAGCTTCATAACTAAATGGGGAATTTGTTACTACAAGGCAATGCCATTTGGGCTAAAGATGCAGAAGTCACCTATCAAAGATTGGTCAATCGAATGTTTAAGGAACAAATTGGCAGAAACATGGAAGTTTATGTTGATGATATGTTGGTAAATTATAACGAGCCTGAGACTCATCTTAAGGATCTAGAGGAATGTTCAAAATATTACGTAAGTATAAGATGAAATTGAACTCGCAAAAGTTCTTTAGGGTCTACTATGGAAAGTTCTTAGGCTACCTAGTAAATGCTCAAGGGATCGAAGCAAGTCCTGACCAAATTCAAGCCATAAAGAACATGGCCGAATCTAAAACCAGCAAGGAAGTAATGAGTTCAAATAGAAGCGTAGCTGCCTTAAGTAGGTTTATCTTAAAAGCTACTGATAAGTGTATACCATTCTTCGATGTGATTAAGAAAAAGAACTTTGAATGGGGAGAGGATTGTAGGAAATCTTTCTTAGAATTAAAAAGCAATTTGGAGAAACCACCGATATTTTCAAGTCTCGAGAGCGGGGAAATGTTGTGCCTATACATGGCAGTATCAGAACATGCGGTCAGCTCGGTACTCAATAGAGAAGAAAATGGAGCACAACTTCAAGTGTACTACGCAGGCATTTTGTAATGACCCATAAGATTTTAATAATTTTAATTGATTTTATAACGTATTTAATTGAATATTTGTGAAATTTTATAATAATTGAATTTTTAAAATAAAATGTTTATATATTTAGAATACGTATATTTAAATATAGCAGATTAAAAATTTTCAACTTATTTTATCAAAGTTTATTTCATTGTGAAATTTTATTAAATTCAAGCTAGCTAATAATTTTTGATAATAAAATATTTTTTCAAACCTGAATATTTTTACATAGAAAAATTCTAAATCATCTTCTGACTGAGACGTCGTCTTTCATTTTCTGAAATTCGGGTTTTTAATACTCCGTTTATCTTATTTCTTGCAAAATAACTGCATTTCTGATACCGACTATCGACTTTTGATCGGATGATCGTAGCACTAATATTTGTATACCGTTTTGATCGTCTCGTCGTGCTGATCTCAATAGTATATTTATTTCTGTATTTTGAACTCCGTTACGCGACAGAAATGTTGACAATGGTCCGATGTAACGTTCCAAATATTTAAACGTGGGGTCCACGCAAACATTGATTGCCATAAATTTTCTGCTGAATCTAAGCTCGTGACAGTTGCCATCCCATATTTGAAATCAAAGCATATGAATTTTGTGTACGTCGTATTCTTTTTGAACGGTCCATATTTTTATTTGTTTTTATTTCTTCTGGCGTTACTTTGAACTTCGGTATATAATCTTTGGAGCCGTTTCCTCTCTTTTTGCCAAAAACGTAGATCCACTTCTATATTTCAAAAGTATATTTATTTTGTACCATTCTCAGATTTCATCTCCCTGCACCATCTCCTTATTTCCTCTAACCTTCATACTATTTTTTCTTTTTCTTTTCTCCTGTAGGCCTTCTCCATACTTTACCCTCTTCCCTCCCTCTCTCATTTATGCCTCACTCCACCCTGCTAACCCGAGCTACCAAATACCATGCCCCTTACCTTAATCCGACCCCGCAGGCAACAACGCGGAAGCCACGCCCTCCCCGACCGACCTCTGCCGTTCACCAAGCCAGGCACGCAACCAAACCCACCCATGCGACAGCCTCCCCGTCAGCAGCCGTGCAACCACCCGCTCGCCTCGGCTGGGCATCACCACGCGGCCACGACAACGACCACAGCGGCCTCCTCCTTCGCCTTACCTCCCACCAAAATCACCGCCTCCCAAATCCCTTACCCACGTCGTCAGCCCCATGGCAGCACCACATGCCCTGGACTACGCATCACACCCTGTGCTCCCCTTCGCCACCGCCTGTATCCTTGCCGCAAGCCCTGTAGCCAGCCGAGCACCACCACGCTCGAACGAAACGCTTCTCCGATCCATCTTGGCCTAAGCCTGTTCATCGTTCCCCTCTGCCTCTTGTTTTCCCCTTTCTCCTAGGCTGGGCCGAGCACAGCCCTTCTCTCCAGTGATTGCGGCAGCAATCTCAAGACCCCGGTTGCTTATGTGAGTACTACTTTTCTATTATTACTATTTCTTTTCTGTTGTATATATTTGTACATAAAATATATGAGTATAGTAGTATCTGTAAATATTTTAATATAGGTCAGTTTAAAATGATTCTTATGTGTATATTTCGGATGATCTATTAGTGGATACTTGGTTGTCAAATTTGAAGTTTATTTAGTCATAACAGCTAACAGGATGCATAAGGATTGATGGGTTTAAAACATATATAGGTTATAAGGTATGGTAATATATTGCAGTATATGTATGTGAGCTATTTAAGTGTGCATAACCTTTAATACTAAGTGTTATTAGATTTTGGTTTAATGAGTATGATTGTTTTAGATATATATACAGATTTGTCTTATGAGTATGTGTTTCAAAAAAATAAAATAAAAAATTAATAATATAAATAAATAAAATAAAGGACAGTATATATAAATATGCATATAAGCAGTGTTGTACAGTTTTGATAAATTGGTATTTAACGGTTGTTCACGTTAAGCTCGTCTGCATGTTACATTTTATATGCATTGGTTCTCCTATAAGTTAGTCTGTGGGTTTATCTGCAAGGTTGATATGGGTAGATATGAGTTATGCGTTATATCTATTAATGTATGGTATTTAGGTAGTGTCAGAATTGCACGTATGTTAGTTTTGTTAAGTTTTGTATAAAATTTCCATAGTTTATATTATAAAGTATAAGGCAGTACAATCTTTAACAGTTATAAAAAGAGGTTGAATTGTATAATTTAGGTTACAACGTAACAGTGTCAGACACCCATATTTTCAGTATTTGATATAAGTTTAAGTTGTCGGTATTTATGAACATGATTGGCTATATATATTTACACGTATGGTCTGTGCACTTACATTTGCATGTGTTTAGTTGCGTGTCACATATAGGGTTATATAGTATATTAGGCTATATATACATATCAATTTCGGCATGAAGTTAGGCTGGGTTAATTTTATATAGGCGAGTCTGCATATTTTGACACAAATCTGAGTTAATTTATTTCGTCCATGCGTGCATATTGCATATATTTGGTTATATGAAGAAAAAAAAGTTTATACATGGTTTTATAAGATTGTAAAAGGGATAAGTCTACATTCTACCTTGGTTTCAGCTAGTTATATATATACACATTTGTATATGCGAGTTATTAAGCTTTGTTAGAGTTTTCTTCTATAATTAAAATATAAATATATATTGTTTTCAATAAGGTATTGACTTTACAATTATATTGATTTATTTATGTGTTGTGATTTAAATAATAACTGGGAAAGGCATATATATATATATATATTAAATTTAAAATGCGTGTATTTTTGAATATGTTTTATACATGAAACAGTTATATATAGTTATACACATAAGTTAGTTATACCATCTATCCTTATCCGTCGGTTCCTATTTAACAGCTTCGTCCATCCAAATTCGTGCCAATTTCGGCTTGCTTTGAAAATCGTCAAATTGGATCAGGCATTTCGCAAATTCAAATCATAGCCTATTATGTTGTCTATCTCCTCTCTAGCTTCGAAAGGTGAGCAATCACTCACGATTAACGTTCTTTTATTTATTAAATTTGATTTCAATTGAAACGTCAATTGAAATATGCTGCTGTTAGTTGTTTTGTTGTTATGACTGCTTTTATCTGTATCTGTTCACCAATGACACCTGACTCCATTATCGGTAAAATTTAGATTGGTTGATAATTGATTGATTGATTGATTGTTGTTTAAATTGGATGTTAGTGATTATTGTTAAGTGATAACTAGTTTGCTAGTTTAATTTGGGGTAGTATAGTTTACAAATTAAAACGGATTATATAGGACGGACCTTGATCTATTAAAACCTGACCCCGCCATATGAAAAATTTGATTAGCTAAATTTGACCCATTAATTATCGTAGAAATTGATAAATTATACTTTAAATCTTTGAACGTAGTTTGGATTAATTATGTTGTTTTAAACTGAAATGTAAAATGGAACGACAAGTGGAAACTGTAATGTGATAGTCTTTAATCTACATGAAATGAGAGTGCAGATTCTAGAAATAATTATACAAATAACGATGCGAATTAATACGATTATTTCGGGTTATTTGATTAATTTATTGAATTGCTATTGATTGTTGTTATTGCTTGTTTATTTACTTTGACACCATCCCTGTCATCACACTGCAAGTTCCCTTTGTATGTTTGATTATTTACATAAATTTGATAGATATTTAGGTGAATTATGTTCCGAATAGATTTGCAATAATTTGAATAAATTAAGATTGGGAGATAAATTTGGGTTTATTTAAACGGCATTTAAATAAGAATTTATTTAATTTAATCAATTCGGAATTATTAAATGGAAATTTAAGGGTATGTTTTGTAACTGGATTTTTGATTTAAGTGCTTTAATGGATATTTCCCGTTTAATAAAATTTAAGATAATATTGAGTAAAATGTAATTTAAGGTCACTAAAATGATATTGAACCAAACACGAGAGTGTTCAAAACTAAATAGTAAGGAGGTGAAAATCGAGATCTATCGGGAACTGTAGATTTAACATTTAAGTATTAAAGCTATGAACTATATTGAAATTAAATGATTTAGAGATTTGGATATGTATTTGGGAACTGATATAGTTGAATTTGTTATTTAAATAACAAATTGAATTAAATGAAAATTTAGGTTGAACGGAATTTGGAGATTACTATTCATAAAACTGGATTTGGAAATTTAGTGAAATATTAGATACTTAAAGTTTGGAAACATATTGAAATAAAAAGGGGTAATTGGGATATCAAATCCAAATGTGAGATTGATAAAAATCCAAATGTGAGATTGATAAAAATTTAAGTGGATTTTTGGAAAATTTAATTGATTGAATTTAATTGAAATGGGAAGGTCGGGTTTATGTGAACGATTTGTAAGCTGAGGAAATTGAAAGTACTTTGTGTATACATTATATATATATATAAATTCTATTATTTGAAGTGAAATTGATATTGGGTTTGAAGTATAAATTAAGTGAATGATCACGGTGTAATAGTATATAATTCTACCTTGTAGATAGTTTTATAGACCCTTAGAGGATGGTTACCCCAAACATCCTTTAAGTTATATTGTATTTCAGTTGAAATTTCACTTGAGTTGAATTTATTGATATAAGAATGTTAATCCTGATTCGAGTGTTTTGTGTTTTGCTTTACGCTCGGGTCAGACTGAGTAATACAGCATTAGAGACTCACCTTTGGAGATTTGAGCTTCATTTGGAGATCCAACTATCTATTCAGCTTTCAGTTTTCTAGTTGACTGGTTCAGAGAAGTCATCAGCTCATACTGAAGACTTCACTATATTCGAGATATTCTGATGTATTTTATTTTAAACTCTAATGTATATAGTAGCTTCATGAACTACTATTCTTTATCTATTCCGCTGCATTATATTACTCTGTGTCTGTGATCTGTGTTTGATTTATTTACTGTATATTTAAGTTTTGCCAAATTTTAAATTAACAATTCGGTATTTTGAATTATTCAAGTCGGACATGTATTGTTTATTGTCGATTTGAATGGTCCAAAATAGCGGGTCGTTACAGTTGGTATCAGAGCTTTGGTTCTAGGCAAAACTTAACATATATGGTAAATTTATTTACAGAATCACTTTCGCTCGAGTTGAATCTCTTCCTTTTGACTCGATTTCCTTTGAATTTGGAATGCCCCTCGATTCCGAAATTCATTCTTGTCTCCCTCTATTTATGTTCTTTTGATTCTGGAGTATCCAATGACTCCACTGAATGTTTTGTAGAACGGATGAACTCCGTACAATTGGCATTGATTCACCGAAGATTTCTGTACCCTCGGTTTACGATGCTGCTATATCTTGGTATGCCAAATTCTATCTCTGGCAATCGAATGTCGATTTGCTTTAGATTTCCGCATCAATTATATTCCTGAAGTCACGGTTGACCCGGTTAAGGTCGCCCGAGATTTATAAAAGTATATCCATCTTCTATTTTGTAATTTGATTTTTCTCAACTTTGTTGGGCCTATCTTCGTATCAGGATTCTATTGATTAGAGTTCCTCTAATTTAAATTTCTAGCTTTGTGTTGAAATCCATTCTTGAATCATCCTTTGAAAATCGGGTTTGTTGTATTTTAAAATTGTTTTATACGAAATTATTATTTTGATAACTATGATTTTATTCTATATATAAAAGTTTTGAAAGGATTGGAAAGTGTGAAAATTCATAAGAAAGTGATTTATATAAAAAGGATTTATAACTGAAGGGTTAAATTTGAAATTCGAGAATTGAATTCCGGTATTTTGAAATTGGTTTTAAAGTATTTTACGAATAAGAAATGTTTCAAATGGGTTCAAATGAATTCCAATAATTTTGAAGAAATTTCAAAGAAGTTTTCAAGGAAATAGAAGTCCAGAACTCACTTATGTCGCTGGAGAATAATTTCGGTGATGAGTGCACGCACCATCGACATTGATTTTCGAGTTTCAAAGTGGGGGAGAGGCCACTTTAATAGCTTCGCTATGCGAGTGATTTGGAAAACCGTTTTAATTTCAAATTCCGAAGTATGATTTGATATTTTTGAAAGATATATGTATATATTTGGAATAATTTAAAGTATACCGGTGTTCGATCCTCGAGTTTTCGATTTGACTTAGAATAACTTTGGATTTGAAATTGGTTCCACCAATTATTTTGAAGGATTCGAGCACTTCCAAATCGAGGTTTAAAGGTTTAAAAACCAAGATATTTCGAAAGGTATAAAATATTTGATAAAGTATGCAAGTTTTGTTGTATGAGGTTAAACCTTTTATTAAGTAAGAGAATATGGCTATTTTAATTATACTAATATGGAATTTAGTTTTTAAATGTTTTGAAAGAATTTTAGTTTTAAATAACGGTTTTCAAAAAGGTAAATTGGATATTTCAAATAGAAGTAAATAGTTTAAAGGTTTTAAAGGGATAATTATAAATTTGGAAACCATTTTGAATATAATTGATTTTGAGAAAAATATTTGGTTTTGAAAATTAAATTGAAAAAAAAAAACCCAGCACTTATATGGTGATTTTGGAAATGAATTTATTTGACTTGAATTATTTTAATTTGGAAACTGGGATAATTTTCTACACCTATTATTTTGGGAACTTTGAAATTCAGACATTTAATTTGGAAGAAAATTTGGTGAAATCATATATGATTTTGAAACTGAATTGATATTGAAATAATTTGAAATTGAGAACCTTAGATTACTAAGCACTTGATTTGGGAGTGGTCGAACTTATATAAAATGGATTGTATAAGTATGAGGTTGATTTGAAATCTATTGATTTGAAAGGTACTCAATTTGGAAAGAGATTTTATATAATCGAAGTCTATATAAGTATGATTTGATCTACTATTGATTTGGAAAGTATTCGATTTGGGAAAAATAGAATCCTATATATATGGACTTTATATAAGTACGATATTTGAAAGTATTTGGAAAGGTACTATATGATATATATTTTCGAAGTAAAGATATGGAAAGTGCCTTCTGCTTGATATCCGCTTTGTGGCCACATCGTGGATTCATTCTATCGATATTATTCTCTCTGATTTTTGGTTTTCCGGATGTAATACTCGAGTGTTCCCACCGTGGCGTAACCCATGGTTTTTTTTTCTCTCGTGAATGCACAGCGAAATTGCCTGGCTGAGTCTTGCCTAGGGGTACGGATTGTTTCCTGGGGAAACCAGGCGTAACCATTGTGTATCCTGCACTCTACTAGTCATCATGGCGTAACTCGCAGGGCTGAGAAAGCTTACGGATATGGATTGTTTCCTGGGGGACCCAGGCGTAACCATTGTGTATCTGCGAACCATGGTCGGACAAAGGTTTTGGTTGGTTGTTTTGTTTGGATTGTACTTTCCATATCTGTTTTTAAAGGTTTTCAAGTATTTTCACTGGGTGTTGAAACGGGTCTACTAAGTACTTGAAGAATTCTAGCTTTGCGCCTGATCAACGCATGGCCAGAGTCTGCAAGAACGAGGATAAACTTGTTGAAACATCGAGTTATAAAAGCAGTTTCGAAAGGAAATTTATTTCGATATAAAGGTATTATTATAAAGGTATTTATTATAAAAGTATTTTCCCAACAAAGAAATTTTGTATTAATATTTGAAATTAAAATTCTTATGGTTTGAAATAAATCATTCATGCCCGATTCTATTCCTTTGAATCTACCTTATCTGCTCAGTTTATTTATTCACCTATATTCTGTTCTTTCGAATCTTCCTTCTTTTTCCTTAATTGACTATATAATCTTGTAAATATTTCTTATTTGTATACTACATTGTTTAGTAGAAAATCTTAGTGTTATAAATATTTTTGAAGTTATTTATTAATTATAACATATTTAAAGAGAATGATTATTAATTTATCTATAATGTTGGAAGTATCTTGGGATAAATTTTTTTTTTTTAATTTTGGATTTAATCTTTTCAATAGCTTCTTTGTAAATATAAGTAATAATGTAAATAATTGTTTTCAAAGGAGTTTTGAAAAGTATTAAAGTATTAAAGAAAATTAAATCTCAATGAAGTTTTTAAATGAATATTTCAAGCAAAATTTATATAGTTTTAAATTAATTATTTAACCTTGACTCTCAATCTACTTTTATTTCTGGCCGTTTTCTTTCTCCGACCGCCTTCCTTTTCGAGGACGAAAAGTTTTGAGTGGGGGAGAGTGTAATGACCCATAAGATTTTAATAATTTTAATTGATTTTATAACGTATTTAATTGAATATTTGTGAAATTTTATAATAATTGAATTTTTAAAATAAAATGTTTATATATTTAGAATACGTATATTTAAATATAGCAGATTAAAAATTTTCAACTTATTTTATCAAAGTTTATTTCATTGTGAAATTTTATTAAATTCAAGCTAGCTAATAATTTTTGATAATAAAATATTTTTTCAAACCTGAATATTTTTATATAGAAAAATTCTAAATCATCTTCTGACTGAGACGTCGTCTTTCATTTTCTGAAATTCGGGTTTTTAATACTCCGTTTATCTTATTTCTTGCAAAATAACTGCATTTCTGATACCGACTATCGACTTTTGATCGGATGATCGTAGCACTAATATTTGTATACCGTTTTGATCGTCTCGTCGTGCTGATCTCAATAGTATATTTATTTCTGTATTTTGAACTCCGTTACGCGACAGAAATGTTGACAATGGTCCGATGTAACGTTCCAAATATTTAAACGTGGGGTCCACGCAAACATTGATTGCCATAAATTTTCTGCTGAATCTAAGCTCGTGACAGTTGCCATCCCATATTTGAAATCAAAGCATATGAATTTTGTGTACGTCGTATTCTTTTTGAACGGTCCATATTTTTATTTGTTTTTATTTCTTCTGGCGTTACTTTGAACTTCGGTATATAATCTTTGGAGCCGTTTCCTCTCTTTTTGCCAAAAACGTAGATCCACTTCTATATTTCAAAAGTATATTTATTTTGTACCATTCTCAGATTTCATCTCCCTGCACCATCTCCTTATTTCCTCTAACCTTCATACTATTTTTTCTTTTTCTTTTCTCCTGTAGGCCTTCTCCATACTTTACCCTCTTCCCTCCCTCTCTCATTTATGCCTCACTCCACCCTGCTAACCCGAGCTACCAAATACCATGCCCCTTACCTTAATCCGACCCCGCAGGCAACAACGCGGAAGCCACGCCCTCCCCGACCGACCTCTGCCGTTCACCAAGCCAGGCACGCAACCAAACCCACCCATGCGACAGCCTCCCCGTCAGCAGCCGTGCAACCACCCGCTCGCCTCGGCTGGGCATCACCACGCGGCCACGACAACGACCACAGCGGCCTCCTCCTTCGCCTTACCTCCCACCAAAATCACCGCCTCCCAAATCCCTTACCCACGTCGTCAGCCCCATGGCAGCACCACATGCCCTGGACTACGCATCACACCCTGTGCTCCCCTTCGCCACCGCCTGTATCCTTGCCGCAAGCCCTGTAGCCAGCCGAGCACCACCACGCTCGAACGAAACGCTTCTCCGATCCATCTTGGCCTAAGCCTGTTCATCGTTCCCCTCTGCCTCTTGTTTTCCCCTTTCTCCTAGGCTGGGCCGAGCACAGCCCTTCTCTCCAGTGATTGCGGCAGCAATCTCAAGACCCCGGTTGCTTATGTGAGTACTACTTTTCTATTATTACTATTTCTTTTCTGTTGTATATATTTGTACATAAAATATATGAGTATAGTAGTATCTGTAAATATTTTAATATAGGTCAGTTTAAAATGATTCTTATGTGTATATTTAGGATGATCTATTAGTGGATACTTGGTTGTCAAATTTGAAGTTTATTTAGTCATAACAGCTAACAGGATGCATAAGGATTGATGGGTTTAAAACATATATAGGTTATAAGGTATGGTAATATATTGCAGTATATGTATGTGAGCTATTTAAGTGTGCATAACCTTTAATACTAAGTGTTATTAGATTTTGGTTTAATGAGTATGATTGTTTTAGATATATATACAGATTTGTCTTATGAGTATGTGTTTCAAAAAAATAAAATAAAAAATTAATAATATAAATAAATAAAATAAAGGACAGTATATATAAATATGCATATAAGCAGTGTTGTACAGTTTTGATAAATTGGTATTTAACGGTTGTTCATGTTAAGCTCGTCTGCATGTTACATTTTATATGCATTGGTTCTCCTATAAGTTAGTCTGTGGGTTTATCTGCAAGGTTGATATGGGTAGATATGAGTTATGCGTTATATCTATTAATGTATGGTATTTAGGTAGTGTCAGAATTGCACGTATGTTAGTTTTGTTAAGTTTTGTATAAAATTTCCATAGTTTATATTATAAAGTATAAGGCAGTACAATCTTTAACAGTTATAAAAAGAGGTTGAATTGTATAATTTAGGTTACAACGTAACAGTGTCAGACACCCATATTTTCAGTATTTGATATAAGTTTAAGTTGTCGGTATTTATGAACATGATTGGCTATATATATTTACACGTATGGTCTGTGCACTTACATTTGCATGTGTTTAGTTGCGTGTCACATATAGGGTTATATAGTATATTAGGCTATATATACATATCAATTTCGGCATGAAGTTAGGCTGGGTTAATTTTATATAGGCGAGTCTGCATATTTTGACACAAATCTGAGTTAATTTATTTCGTCCATGCGTGCATATTGCATATATTTGGTTATATGAAAAAAAAAAAGTTTATACATGGTTTTATAAGATTGTAAAAGGGATAAGTCTACATTCTACCTTGGTTTCAGCTAGTTATATATATACACATTTGTATATGCGAGTTATTAAGCTTTGTTAGAGTTTTCTTCTATAATTAAAATATAAATATATATTGTTTTCAATAAGGTATTGACTTTACAATTATATTGATTTATTTATGTGTTGTGATTTAAATAATAACTGGGAAAGGCATATATATATATATATATATATATATATATATTAAATTTAAAATGCGTGTATTTTTGAATATGTTTTATACATGAAACAGTTATATATAGTTATACACATAAGTTAGTTATACCATCTATCCTTATCCGTCGGTTCCTATTTAACAGCTTCGTCCATCCAAATTCGTGCCAATTTCGGCTTGCTTTGAAAATCGTCAAATTGGATCAGGCATTTCGCAAATTCAAATCATAGCCTATTATGTTGTCTATCTCCTCTCTAGCTTCGAAAGGTGAGCAATCACTCACGATTAACGTTCTTTTATTTATTAAATTTGATTTCAATTGAAACGTCAATTGAAATATGCTGCTGTTAGTTGTTTTGTTGTTATGACTGCTTTTATCTGTATCTGTTCACCAATGACACCTGACTCCATTATCGGTAAAATTTAGATTGGTTGATAATTGATTGATTGATTGATTGTTGTTTAAATTGGATGTTAGTGATTATTGTTAAGTGATAACTAGTTTGCTAGTTTAATTTGGGGTAGTATAGTTTACAAATTAAAACGGATTATATAGGACGGACCTTGATCTATTAAAACCTGACCCCGCCATATGAAAATTTTGATTAGCTAAATTTGACCCATTAATTGTCGTAGAAATTGATAAATTATACTTTAAATCTTTGAACGTAGTTTGGATTAATTATGTTGTTTTAAACTGAAATGTAAAATGGAACGACAAGTGGAAACTGTAATGTGATAGTCTTTAATCTACATGAAATGAGAGTGCAGATTCTAGAAATAATTATACAAATAACGATGCGAATTAATACGATTATTTCGGGTTATTTGATTAATTTATTGAATTGCTATTGATTGTTGTTATTGCTTGTTTATTTACTTTGACACCATCCCTGTCATCACACTGCAAGTTCCCTTTGTATGTTTGATTATTTACATAAATTTGATAGATATTTAGGTGAATTATGTTCCGAATAGATTTGCAATAATTTGAATAAATTAAGATTGGGAGATAAATTTGGGTTTATTTAAACGGCATTTAAATAAGAATTTATTTAATTTAATCAATTCGGAATTATTAAATGGAAATTTAAGGGTATGTTTTGTAACTGGATTTTTGATTTAAGTGCTTTAATGGATATTTCCCGTTTAATAAAATTTAAGATAATATTGAGTAAAATGTAATTTAAGGTCACTAAAATGATATTGAACCAAACACGAGAGTGTTCAAAACTAAATAGTAAGGAGGTGAAAATCGAGATCTATCGGGAACTGTAGATTTAACATTTAAGTATTAAAGCTATGAACTATATTGAAATTAAATGATTTAGAGATTTGGATATGTATTTGGGAACTGATATAGTTGAATTTGTTATTTAAATAACAAATTGAATTAAATGAAAATTTAGGTTGAACGGAATTTGGAGATTACTATTCATAAAACTGGATTTGGAAATTTAGTGAAATATTAGATACTTAAAGTTTGGAAACATATTGAAATAAAAAGGGGTAATTGGGATATCAAATCCAAATGTGAGATTGATAAAAATCCAAATGTGAGATTGATAAAAATTTAAGTGGATTTTTGGAAAATTTAATTGATTGAATTTAATTGAAATGGGAAGGTCGGGTTTATGTGAACGATTTGTAAGCTGAGGAAATTGAAAGTACTTTGTGTATACATTATATATATATATAAATTCTATTATTTGAAGTGAAATTGATATTGGGTTTGAAGTATAAATTAAGTGAATGATCACGGTGTAATAGTATATAATTCTACCTTGTAGATAGTTTTATAGACCCTTAGAGGATGGTTACCCCAAACATCCTTTAAGTTATATTGTATTTCAGTTGAAATTTCACTTGAATTGAATTTATTGATATAAGAATGTTAATCCTGATTCGAGTGTTTTGTGTTTTGCTTTACGCTCGGGTCAGACTGAGTAATACAGCATTAGAGACTCACCTTTGGAGATTTGAGCTTCATTTGGAGATCCAACTATCTATTCAGCTTTCAGTTTTCTAGTTGACTGGTTCAGAGAAGTCATCAGCTCATACTGAAGACTTCACTATATTCGAGATATTCTGATGTATTTTATTTTAAACTCTAATGTATATAGTAGCTTCATGAACTACTATTCTTTATCTATTCCGCTGCATTATATTACTCTGTGTCTGTGATCTGTGTTTGATTTATTTACTGTATATTTAAGTTTTGCCAAATTTTAAATTAACAATTCGGTATTTTGAATTATTCAAGTCGGACATGTATTGTTTATTGTCGATTTGAATGGTCCAAAATAGCGGGTCGTTACACATTTAAAGGTTATAGAGATTCGGTACCTAGTTATAGAAAAATTAGCCTATTGCTTGATTCTCACAGCTCGAAAGCTCAGAGCATACTTTCAGGCACAGTCTATCAGGGTATTGACTAACTATCCTCTTAAGCAAGTTTTTAGAAAACCTAAAACTTCTGGAAGACTGGTAAAATGAGGGATCGAACTCAGTCAATATGACATAGAATTTCAACCAAGAGCTGTAATAAAAGGGCAGGAATTGGCAGACTTTGTTAATGAGTGCATTAGCTTTATTGAAGAACAATCAGAAAAAGAGAAAGATCAGAAACCCATGCGGCAACTATTTGTCGATGGTGCATCAAATGAACAAGGGGCTGGGGCAAGATATATAGTCATAACCCTAGATGGACACCGCATGCATTACGCCATGAAACTGGGATTTCCTACAACCAATAACGTGGCAGAGTATGAATCAATGGTAGCAGGATTCACGTTGGCAATAGAACTGAAAATCCCACGAATACATATCTTTAGCGACTCTTAGTTGATGGTGAATCAAGTAAAGTACATATATCAAACAAAAGACCCAAGGCTACGCTTATATGTGAAGAAGATATTATGAATGCCTGCTTTGTTTGAGGATTTTTTGATTAATCAAGTTCCAAGAGCAGAAAATGCGCAAGCAGATTCCTTAGCGAAATTAACCAGCTCAAGAGGAGCCCTAAAGACATGAATTTTTCCAGTTGTGTTGGAACTGGACTAGCCCACAATGGAAGTTATGGGTGAATTTCAAAATTTTTACCTTATTAGACCTTTTATTGGGCTTATGAAGTCTAACCGAATTAGAAATTTCTATTTCGTTTATATAGAATCATTTATTTTATTTAAATTCAAATATATTAAGATATGAAAATAATTTTATTTGATTTGGTTTGTACATAAATGTATTATATACATATATGTGTGATTGCATGTGTAACATAATAATCTATGAAAGGTAAAATATACCCATATGTAGATGTTGGGATTTACATTGCAACAGATATATTAGCTCATTTTGTATGTCACGTATGTTGTCCAAATATGTGCATGTATATGTGTTACAAAATATATGTATATACATATATATGTATATACATACATATGTATACATAAATATATTGTTTATAATATATATGAACATAAAACATTTATATATGGATAAATATATATATATAGAAAGAGAGAGAACAATCATTAAAAATTATTTATAATTCAAAATTAACTTAGTTTTGCAAACATAATAATTTTAGTATTTAATTTGTACATATTATGAATAAAATAATGTTTTCATCCATAAATAATTAATATAAAACAATATATTGATGAAAATTCAAATTTTACGATTTTCAAAAATCTAGGATCATAAAATAGAACTTAGGAAAATCAGGAGATTTTTCAAAGTTGAAATATTATTTTCTAAAACAAATACATTGATTTCGGCAATAATTATTTAATATAAAATAATATATTATTAAAAATCTAAATTTAAAATTTTAGATATTCTAGGATCATGAATGGAAGGTTACAAAAAAATTTTAACATTTTTTCAGTTAAATTGTTATTTTTAATAAATCATAAATAGTTTTTTCGAAAAAATATTAATTATTAAAAATAATAAAATTTATTGAAAAATTCCTAATTTTTTTATATATGTTTCTGAAATGATATAATATTTTATAAACTATAAAATTGAATTTTTAATGTAATAATTATTTTATATATAATAAACAATTCAAAAATTCAATAAATGTTAATTTAAAAATATGAATTTACGTATGATAATTAATTTTCGAATTTTTAGATTCATATTATATATAAATAAGTGTACTTAATTTTTTAAATCATATATATATATGTCTTATATATGTATATATGCTATTATGAGGGAGAAATATACACTAATATATATATATATGAATTTATTAATAAATATATAAAACAATTATTAATGACAAAATTGATTTTGTACAGTAAAAAACATTTGTCTATATATAAATCAAATAGTGTAATAAACAGATTATTCACATAATAAAACTGATTGTGACAACCACATCTACTTATAAAATCTCACCCAACTAAACATATAATAGCAATATATTTAAACAGATATGAAATTGCTCATTAGACCATAGTATATAATTTAATTACTATAATATGAATTAAAATTACCAATTTAATAACGCCTTTGAATCCACGTTGAAGCAATGACTTCCCTTCCTTTTATTGTTCTAGATTCGTTAGATTGTAAGTCTGGAATCATCGACCTCTAACTATCGAATAGTATTATTTTAATTTGAAATATATTTGACAATTTTGAAGTGGATTGAGAGCTATGTTTTAATCAGAAAAGTAGAAGGTGATGGCGACCAAAAGAAATTTTCATTATTTTTAGAGATACATATACATATACATATACATATACATTCATACATATACATACATACATGCATATATATATATATATATATATATATATATGATTGTATTAGAGAGAAACGACAAAAACCATTTTACCCATTCTCACTTGATCTTAACTCATTATCTCCAAGCCAATTCCCTATGTTTAGCCACTCCTAGACCATCCCAAAACCGAAATTTTCCAGCCCTAATGATGGGCCTTAAACCCATATAAGCCTGAGCCAAAATGCTATGCAATTAAATTTAATTTAATCGCTTGTCGATATTGTATATAGATCGATATATTTATAACTGTTATAAATATATATAACATTATTTATTTCTCAAATCATATTAAAATTTTATAATTAAAATTTCATAAATATTAATTAATTTAATTAATTTATAACAAGTATAAACTAATTAAATTGTTCGGTCTTAAAGGAATTAATCATTTCGGCCGTGTAACTCTTGGGTGTAAATTTGGTCAGCGATTAACATCAAACTATTCTAATGTTAACGTTCACATTTCACTTAGCAGGTGGTGTGACATTATGGCCAAATTTACCGCTTACTCATTTTCGGTAAAATCCATTTTTTTAATAAGCGTTATTCGGTTGTGACATTTGTTTACACCAATTCTCTTCGTCAAAACTATATCATTTTTGGACTTATGGAATTTGGTAAAGGTCAAAATTTCAACCTCATCCACATTAAACTCTTTCTAAATACAAAGTCCTTGGTTCAATAATAATAACTATTATTAACCGAAATGCTCTGCCCAGAGACTTTGACGTTGAGTTGACTTGAATTGACCAACCACATATAACTGAGGAGACAAATCCTCTCTTGAATAGTGTTTCACTTTCAATAGTTCCACTCGACCTAGCTATAGTCACTCAATGGATGCCATGCCATGATTTGGCTATAATCAAAGCAGAGCTTTCATATTGGAGATCCGCAGTATTATCAAATCGAGAGAACTGTGTAAATCAGTCACATCGTTATTTTCTATTTGACCTTAGTTATATTACCAATAGAAAACTATCAAGTGAGTCGTTCCATAGTTATCTATTAACTATTAGCACGTAACCCCTAGGTGCCCCCAGCAGTCATGAGTAATACACTGCCAATATTTGGAGAGCATTACATGCTCCAATCTCAACGGATACATCGATATCCAATCTCAATGCATCTTGACTAGGAATATTTAAAATGGTATATTTGTTTTGTTGTGATAAATTACTCACGGTTACAACAATTTGTAACCACTATCACAAAATATGCTATTTATGGATTTTTCTATTAAATATACTTTCAATTAAGTTAGTTAATTAATATAATCACATTATATCAAGTATATAATAGGAAGAAAATACCTTTTATTTCGAACAAGATTGGTCAACGAGTTAGATATATGTAACAAATTACATAATTGCCTCTAGGGCATACCCCTAACTCTATCAAGTTGGATATCAGGAAAATCCAAGTATTGGAAAGCAAACATTCAAACAAGGGAAGGAATTGTTAGTTATGACAAGGTCTTAAGATAAGTCTCAAGAAGGAGAGGAAAAATAAAATGGTAAAGAATAAACAGATAAATGGGTAAACCAACCAAGGTCGAGTAGTACATATAATGATACGTGGATGTCACCTATTACTAAGTACCTAGTTAAAGGAGTACTACCATCCGACAAAGGAGAAGCGAGAAAAATCAGGAAACAAGCTCCAACCTTCGTTATGATGGACAAAATCCTCTATAAAAAGGGATATGATCTTCCCTATCTTAAATGTGTAAGCATGAATGATGGAATACAATTAATGACTGAAGCACACGAAGGGTTTTGTGGAGACCATTCAAATGGGACATAGCTAGCAAAGAAAATAACAAGGTGGGGAATTTACTGGCCTGATATGGTAGGCCATGCCATAGAATATGCGAAAAGATGCGAAAAGTGTTAGAAATATTCAAAGATACCCAGATTGCCCCCAAGTCAATTAACTCCTATTACAAGTCCATAACCCTTTGATGTATGGGGAATAGATTTAATTGTCCCACTGCCAGCTTCAAAGAGAGAAGCGAAGTATGTCGTGGTGGCCATTGACTATTTTACCAAATGGGCTGAAGTGGAACCGCTTTCAAAAATCACTTTTGGAAAGGTACTAAGATTTTTTATCAAGAACATCATAACCAGATTTGGAATTCCCCAGAAGATAATTTCTGACAATGGAATCCATTTTGAAAGCGAAGAATTCTCTTGTTTCTGCCATAAGAATGGGATTATTAAAAGTTTTTCATCAGGCGCACATCCAAAAGAAAATGGAGTAGTTGAAGCTACAAATAAAACCATAAGAAAATTCTAAAAAGGTAACAACACGAAAGGAAATTGGGTAGAAGAACTGTCACTTGTGCTATGGGCTTACGGAATGTCTGCTAAGAAAGCTACGGGATATACCCCTTACTCTTTAACATATGGGTGTGAGGCGATGCTACCAATCGAGATTGAGGTACCCTCAAGGATTTCCTGCGCCTTCGACAAAAATCAAGAGCTAAAAAAGGAATCATTAGACTTGATCCATGAATTAAGAGATGAAGCAGTGGTAAGAATCGCCGAATATCAGAGAAGTATCTCAAAGTATTACAATTCAAGAGTAAGAACTCGATCATTTCAAGAGGGGGATTTGATACTCTGTAGAGTAATGGCCAATACTAAGAATCTTGCAGATAGACCCTTGGGACCAAACTAGGAGGGGCCATTAATCGTTTGCAAAGTAATCCCCCAGCAGCCTTATAAATTGTCCACCCAGACGGCAATATGGCGCCTAGAACGTGGAATGCTGAGCATTTAAGGTTATATTTTTCGAAAATGAATCAATAAAAAGCTACTTTTTATAAAGATAAAATATACATGGTTGGGAGTGAAATGCTCGTCATATTTGGATACTACTAAGATGAAAACCTACTTAAGATGGTAGAAAAGCCTCTGACCACGCCGAGATTGCCAGGGCAGAGCGCCTACTAGAGGAAGGGAGGGTAAGCTTTTAGCCTCTCCATGAGATAGCCATGTTAAAGCACTGATAAGCCCTTGGCCGCGCCTCTGATCAGGCTAAGGCACCTCTTAGAGGGAGGACGGGGTAAGCCTTTATCCACGCCATAAGATGACCAGGTTAAAGCACCAAACAAGCCCTTATCCGCGCCATGCTATGGCCAGGGTAAGACACCTCCCGGAGAAAGGACAGAGTAAGCATTTATTCGCATCATAAGATGGCCGGGGTAAAGCACCGAACATGCCCCTATCCACACCGCAAAAGGGCCAGGGCAGGGTGCCTCCTGGATGGAGGTCGAGTAAGTCCTTGATTCCAGCCTCTAAGATGTGCTAACCAAGAGCACCGGAAAACAATGGACTAAGATGTCCAAGCCCAAGAAGAGGCTCAATCACAATGGACTAAGATGTCCAAGCCCAAAGAAAGGCTCATTCAACAATGGACTGAGATGTCCAAGCTCAAGAGAGGCTCAATAAATAATAGATGAAGATGTCCAAGGCCAGAGGAGGCTAATCAAATGAAAAACTGAGATGTCCAAGCCTATGAAACGACATATTCGATCATGGACTAAGATATACAAACTCGAGAGGTTGTTTATCCAATTATTTCTATATATTCAAAATCTAAAGAGTTAATATATGCCAAAGAAGACATAGGAAAAGGAGTGAAACAGAACTCCATTTATTATTGCCCAAATCTGGGTTTTAGGACTTTCATTTCTTAACATCGTATATTAATACTCGAATCTGGATTTCAGGACTCTCATATATATGAATTTCATCATTTAATACCCAAATCTGGGTTTCGAGCTATACATTTCAGGACTTCATTTATTAATACCTGAATCTGGGTTTCAGGCCTTTATTAATCACTATCTTTATTATACCCAAATCTAGGTATAGTAATGTTATTGATCACTACGACTTTTATACTTAAGCTGGATTTCAGAATCATTATCTGGTTTTGCCTTAATTCCCTAATCTGGGTTCGTAACTTCTATTACAAGGATAATCTACATGGACTTCTGGTTGTTCAGCGTTTGCCCTAATCTGGATAAAGGATTTCTTTTTTAACAACAACTGCTATGGATTCCTGCTTACATAATACATGCCCTGACCTGGGCCGAAGATTATTTTACAAAGATAATTGTCTGGCCTATGCCTTGATGTGGGCTCAGGACTTGATATGATGATGATATCTACTGATTCTTGTCTAATTTATCATAAAAACCCAAATCTGGGTAGGTCGCATGGACGACTATTTTTAGATATTGTTATCTAGATTTTGGATGTCACATTATCAACTTCCAAACTTCGCAAGTAAGTGACCTAATCTGGGTTAAATTTCATTGTTTCCTAATCTCTATCAAATTCTACACCAGGGGAGTGATGTAATAAGAATTGAGATTATCGCATACAGCCGGAAGTTTCAAGCTTGTCCTCTAAATGCCAAAATTAAGGTTGATGTTTTATTAACTCTAGATGGAACTTACCAACATCCGAATGAAGTATTCAGAATAATTATTTCTAAGAAAGTTTCAAAATAACAACTCATATCCCCCATTTGCCGCTATTAGCTATTTCCTACATGGGGCTTGTAATCCATAAATAGTTACTGATTACACGTCTGATATCTGATGAATCGGAGTTATGATCGACTAACTGTCCAAATATGACATGCTGACCTATCTCTAAACACAGTAAGTATGATAATAAACTAACAATACTAAATATCACTACCTTTAAATGATTGCAGGAAAAATAAAGTTATGGAGAGTAAGAAAGTTATGAAATCTTTGTCCTAAAGAAAAAAAGTTTCTTTCATACAAAGAAGGGAGGCAAAATGTTAGCCATAAAATCTACTTTAGAGCAGAAGTATGAAAGAAGGTTAATAAGATTGGGGTTTCGATGATGAAATAGGCCTAAACTTTATAAACGTCGTAAGAGGATGTTTCGAAGGTAATAAGCAGGTATCGAAGGAGTCGAAAGCACCAACTACTCATACAGTGCAAGGGCTTTCGATCCAGATGGAAACATATATGCCCTTCTGCTACTTTTAATCTTTTGACACAGATAAACAAGCAAGGACATCTTCAAAACCCCTTCTGAGGGTAACAGATGATGTTATCTCACTTACATGCCAAACCTTTCGAAGTTAAAGGTTTCACCCCTAACACAACCTTTTCGAAAGCATGTACAAGCCTTTCGAACCGGTCGAGCCCTATAATTTAAAGAGAAGATTTCACCTCAGTCCTAAGGCATGCATTCAAAGGCCACACAACCTCGTCGAAACCATTGAAGCTTGAATCTCTTCGAAACCAACATGAACGACCTATGGACAGTCTTGGAAGCTTCAAACTTATTTCCAATAATAAAAAAGGGAGAAGGTGCATTCAGGAAACCTTTCGACAGTGTCAGAAGGTGCTGAGGAGAAAGTAGTATTCAAAGATCAATAAAGGTAAAAGGATAACAAAGGCCCTTTTTGACTCATTCGAAAGGTCTTGGAAAGGATAAAGGAGTCGAAAGAGTAAACCAAGAAGAACAAGAGGACGCCTTTCAACAACATTGAAAGGGGTCATGGCCTTTCGACCAAGCCGAAAGGCTTGAAGCTACATATAAAAAGGGGTCCTTCCGACCCAGTCGAAAGCAAAGGCATGGAAAAGGGCCGACCCGCGTCTATAAATAAGTTCCAAGGGGTCCATTTTTGGGGATCATATTTTAGAAGCTTGAATTCATTTTCATTACTCTACTTTCTTAGTTACAATTGTATTCTCAAGAAACCTAAATCAAATTAGGGAAAAAGCTCCATATCTTGTAACTCATTTTGGATTATAAATAAAAAAGGAAGATGGCTATTCATGAAGGATATTGGTGACGAGGAAGATCATTCAGATCATTAGCTAGACTAATGATCCATTGCATATGATTCTAACCTTTTCTCGTGATTTCTTTTTGTCTATGCAATACATAAGGTCGACCTAGGTAAATGCGACAGAAATACATCGTCGTCGAAACCTGCGCTTAGTATTAAAAACCAAAGTGATGATGGGGTTTCGACCATGTTATGCTCAAGATACTTGGGGATACCCAGATCAATCTTATGCAAGGAAAACAAAGAGAATTGAAGGCAGTGATAAGCTAGGACCGTTTCAAAAGGGAGGTTCCCCTATCAACTTGATCGAAAGGGGTGTTTCCTAGGGGGAATCTAGTTTATAATTGACTAATAATTGAATATAAGGGAATTTGTTTGAAGGGGATCGATCCCTAGAGGCATCAGAAACCCTTTGAAGGCATTCTACAGCAAGAGTAACGAACCCATAATCTCAAAAGCAACCGTGTCATACTAATGAAGTAAACATCACTTTCAACATGATCGGAAGGTCCTTAATGCTATCTTTCGACATGGTTGAAAGGAATGAAGGGCAATGATGATAAGATACTTTCGGCTCACTCAAAAGAGAGGACTCAATCAGATGTTTCTCTCCTAATCTCTATCCCAAAGTTAATTCCTTGAAGCCTTTTGACTACGCCAACCTGGTCGAAAGGTAGGGATGGCTTTGTTAATCCTTTCGATTGAGTTATTTTGAACAAAATGAAGCTATCACCTTAAACCCTTTCGACTGTGTCAATCTAGTCGAAAGACACGCTTCCGAAGGAGTTGATCCATTCAATAATTTGGTTTCGTTTGAATCTAATAACCTTACAAATAGAATTGAGGATGTTGATAAGTTTTCTTAATAACAATTACCCAAACCCGGCCCGGTCGGCGACGGCGGCGGCGCCCGCGTCTTTGGTGGATATGCATGGCTTCCTTCCTTATAATAGAGCAAACAATTGAATGCCCAAAAGGCCCAACCTTCTCTTGAGGAACCTATATTTAAACAAACATAGTTCATTATATCTCAAGATGTGGAACTATACTTTCCTTCCTCTTCTTCTTCTTTAAAACAAGCCCCAATGCCCAAAATTAATTTTGAAAATTTACAACGATTTTCCCCCATTTTCAAAATAAGTAAAATAAATAAAATAGACGGCTGCATCACTAGAGTGACTGCCAATGTACCCAAGTAGGATCAATCCAACGTTGTTCCAAGATCAAAGTATTGCATCATCGTGGAAACCAATACATAAATGATATGTATCTTTTGGATTTGAACCTTCACTTAGTGTAAACTTTTCAAAGTTCTATCGAGGTATATAATGTGCGTATCTTGAACCAAGTACCCCTTATGGTAGTATTGAAACAGTCACACATGATTTCCATATCTAGAGTGTTCTGTATGTTCAGCACATTAATGACCATATGCTCAAATATGAGTTCATGAGTCTACTTCAGAAAGCAGTCTTACTCTCTTTGGAAACGTCCCAATTTCCATAGTCATATAGGTAGGTCCCTTAAGGTGTTTCTGCAATACACATTGTGATTTTAACTAAACTTATCAAGGATCTTCATCCATCCTTCTTCATGCAGAATCCAACAGTAATGATGGGCAATTAGTTTTAGTGTCCCATGATCATTCTCTTAACTTGTTGGTACCCATTAAACTTTGTCTATCCTTTTCAAGACACAAGTTAGATTTTTGTTAAGCATGATCAACCTTCATTCACAGACCTTAGCCCTATTTCTTTTGATTTTGTAGAAGCCATAGCCTTTGGAAGACTCTTAGTAAATGAGTTAGCCAAGTTTTTCTTTGTTTTTATGTAATCGACATTGTTTACTCCTCTTTTGAGTAATTAGATTATTATCCGATGTCCAAGACTTATATGTATAGACTTTCTATCTCCTTGCTTGCATCTGCTAATGCAGTCAATTCTGATAGCATAGTTGAGTCAGAAACATAAGTCTGCTTCTTGGAACACCAAGACATAGCAACTCCTCATATTGTAAATATCCATCCAGTCATTGACTTTGATTTAGATTCTACATTGTTCTAAGCAATGTCAGTATATCTATCTAATACAGCAGGATATTCATTATAAGAAAGACCATAGTCTATGGTACCTTTCAAATAAGATAGAACTCTTGAAATTTTTTTCCAATATTCCGTACCTAGATTACTCGTAAAACGATATAATACGCTAATAGAGTATGCCATGTCAGCTCTTGAGCAATGCATAGCATACATAAGACTCCCAATAATACTAGAATATTTAGTTAAGAAATAGTACGCTCGGTATTCTTCTTCAATTTAATACTAGGATCTAAAATAGCCGGTACTGGTTTGCCAATATAATGACCATATTTATTGAGAATTTTCTCAATATAGTGAGATTAGGTTAGTACCAACTCTTCCTTTTTTCTGAGGATTTTAATCCCTAAACTTACATCAGCCTCTCCTAGATATTTCATATTAAATTTAGAGGATATAAACTTCTTAGTTTCTTTCTCACAAGATATATCAATCCTATATATTAACATGTTATCAACATATAAATATATTATAACACAACAAGTTCCGTCCGATTGCTATAAATACATTTATCAGCATCATAACAATAAAGCCTTGTAACAATGCTACATTATCAAACTTCTCATGTCATTGCAAGGGGGGCTGCTTCAGAACACAAACAGATTTTATCAGTTTACAAACTGTCATTTTTTGGCCTGGATTTATAAAACCCTCTGGTCGTTCCATGTATATATCTTCTTCTAAATCACCATTTTAAGAAGCAGTTTTCACATCCATTTGGTGTATTACAAGTTTATGAATGGATACACGTGCTATCAATGAAGATATACGAGCAATAGGAGTATATGTTTCAAAATAATCCAATACATATCTTTGCTTATAACCCTTTGCTACTAATCTGGCTTTAAGTTTATCAACGGATCCATCAATATTCAACTTTTTCTTGAATATCCATTTACATTCTACTAGTTTACTGCCAAGAGGTAAATCAGTCAAAATACAAGTTTGGTTTACCAAAATTAAATTCATTTCATCACTGATATCTTCTTCTCAGAAAATTGCATATTTGGAACTCATAACTTCAGAATAAGTTTTCGGATCATCATTAACATTCATTACGTATCTAGTGATGTTATTAATTTCAGTTTTTACTTCCTTATACAAGATATGTAATGAAGTTAGGACCATAGTCCTTTTTTATTCTTTCTCTTTTCCTTCATTCAGTATCCTCTATGGGTACTAAAATATTCTTGTTTTTTTTAGAATAGGTATAATCTTCATTATTGTTATCATTAGTTTCAATATGTTCTAAACAAGATGATGCCAATGCCCACTAGTTTTATGTTGGGATATATACTCGTCTTCAAAAATTTCTACATCTATAGACTTAATTACTTCAAAAGTATTAAGGATAATAAAATAATAAATTATACTATTAAGAGAATAACCTATGAACGCACACTTAAATGTTCTATTTCTTAATTTTGGTCTTCTGGGATCTGGTTTTCTAACATACGCTAAACATCCCCAAACTTTAAGTCTTGATAAGTTAGGTTTTCGTTTAAATCATAGTTCATAAGGGGATAAATTCTTCTTTTTCAAAGGAACTTTGTTTAAAATATGACATGGAGAAAAAATGGCATCGCCCTATAAGGTGTTAAGTAAATTTGAACTAATTAGCATAACATTAACCATTTCTATTAATGTCCTATTTTTCTTTCAACGCTTCCATTTTGTTGAGGAGTATAAGGAACAGTACACTAATAAATTAATCCTTGTGTTTACATAATAAAGTAAAATCATTTGAAAAATATTCACCACCACGATCAGAATGTATTAAAAATATATGACATGATCATATGGCTTTAGGAGTAACTTTTACTAATTTCGATTTAGTATACGCATTTTAAATTCGTTAAAACAAAGAGTAGGAAAGGAAAGTGCTTGCTATAAAGGAAGCAAATGATATTTTTACACTTAAAGTAGAGGAATTAATTAGTAATTTATTGTCTTTTGAAGCAAATTTTCAAGCTAGAAAAATCCAGCCCAAGAAAAATGAAGTATTGACTTTCAGGTAAATAATGATGACGATGATTCAGAGCTTGACGAAGAAGATGTTGTGTTCGTCGCCGAGAACTACAAGGAATATCAAAAATTCAACAAAATAGTTCGAAAGTAGAAACCTGACAATTCAAATGATACATTAACCTTCAAACGCTATGGATGTGATAAAGTTGGACATATGAAGAAAGATTGTCCCGAGCTAGACAAAGACAAGAAAAGCTTAAGAAGGAGATTTAAAAATGATAAAAATCCAAAAAGAACCAAGCGTGCTTTCCAAGTGACTTGGGATGATTCTTCTTCAAGCAATGATTGAAGCGATAGTGATAGTGATGAAGAATAAGCGAATGTATGTTTCATGGCTACTAAAGACAAGGTATATTCTGATTTATCTTTTGAAGACATTAAAGAAATAGCTTTAGAATTAGATGATAAATTTAGTAACTTAAGAAAAATTCATGAAGAATGTTCAAGTAGTATAAATAGATTACAATTAGAAAATAAAATGCTTAAAGATGAGAGAAATATTTTAAAAGAAGAAATCCTAAAATTACAAGTCCTTTGTAAAAATTCCGATTTTAACAGAGATTTTCAAGATATTAAAAAGGAGAATTTGATTTTTTTTTTCTAAAAGCAGTAGTGATTTAAAGTAAACTATTGATAATTTGGAAGAAAAGGTGAAAATTTGAAAAGTAATAATGATACTTTAACAAATGAAAAAGTTATATTAGAAAATAAAATAAAAGATTTATCAACTAATATTTCTAAATTTAATAAAGAAAAAGAAAATTTCTTCCATTTATTTAGTAAATCAAAATTTTCTAATAATAAACAAGGTATAGGTTTTAAAAAAAATCAAATAAACCAAAACCACAACCTAAGTGTGGTTCATTATATACTACCTTTAGAAAACCCAAAAATAGTCAACCAAATGTAGACTATAAAAGGAATATTAAGATATGGATACCTAAAATAAGTAACAAGTTGATTAGGCAAAAGTATACAGATAATCTTTTAAATGATGTACATTTTAACAAGGATTTTCATTTCAAAGGTATTAACAAATCCACCTAGGTATGGTTACCATCTACCTAACATCCTGGACCCTACCATAGGAAGTGGGTACCAGAATATATGTCGTATTTCCTTTTTAAATACACCACATATTAAGGGGGAGAATAATTCTAAAAATTTCTAATACATATAGAAATGAAGCTACAAATGGAGGAAAAGCAGAAAATCTTGTAATCTTATACTTGAATATATAATATGATTTCATCAAAGATACTATTTATATATTATTACTATTTTTGCAAATATTAACATTTTTTATAGCCCTTGCCAAAAATAAAGGATATATCACAAAAAGATCAAGTCTTAATAATATATATACCCATTAAATGTTTTAATGGTTTAAATATTTTTTACATTCATTGGCAATAGTTTACACTTTAAATTTTTATCACTCGGTTATAAAAATCATTGATATAATAATAACTAAGAGAAATTTAATTTTGGCATACAATTAATTGAAAAAAATTCAAAAGTATTTTTTAGATATTTTTTTGATATATGTTTCCTTTTTGTTGACGACAAAGGGGCAGAAATAGTCTTAAATACACATAATGATAAGGAGAGTTATTTGATAGAGGGAGCCTTCATTACATATATATACACTAAAATAAATTATATAATTGTCATCATCAAAAGGGGGAGATTATTAGATCCTGCCCTTACAGGTTTTAATGAGACATCTATACATTTCATATATATATATATATATATATATATATATATATATATATACACACACATATTTATATATCGATTATTACTTGCAGGAATTTACATATGGAGAAACAACAATCAACGATGTAATCGAGCTAGAAGATTAGAGATCCAAAACAAGTTAGTTGTATGTTTTATTTTGTACAATCTCTCATATGATGATTTCACACGTACACATGAATATAGCCTTGAAAATAATTTTTTATGAAAGTTATATTTTTCTATTTTTTTAAAATAAAAAGTTTTCAAAAGCAATTCAAAATAAATAAGGCAGCAAAATAAATGACACCTAAAAAGGTGAATTCAACCATTTGAATATAAATATTCATACGTCTGAAATTATTTTCATTCGTATGAAATTAATATTTAGATGTATGAAAACTCTATTTTTAAATTGTCGACTTTATGTTCCCTTCTGTATACTTTCAACCATCTGAAACTAAAATTCAAACATCTGAAATAAAATTAAACCGTATGAATTTTAGTTTCAAACAGCGAAAACGTTATTTTTGAACTCTAAACTTTTTGTTTTTATTTTTAAACAATTTCAACCGTTTTGGTTACAAAAATCAGCCACCTATCCTAGACAAAAAGATGTGTCTCTTCACCGAAAATCAGAATTTAAAGAGATATCTTATTTTCTAAAGGCTGTAACTTTTTCAGTGGCTACAACCTTTCGATAAGAACTATTCAACGCTATAAATAGAGCTGAAATTCATGTTGTTAACTAATCGATTTTTACTTGCTTACAAACTCTATACTTTCTATATACTTATGATTTTAAAAAGCATTCAATTCTTTAATTTCCTATATCAGCACATTCAAATCATCATATTACGGAGATTATAGTAATGATGTACTATATTGACTCATGCATGTTATTCAAGAACACACAAAGTCAAATTTATTTTATTCTATTGTATTAAGTCCCGTCGGAGATTGTCAAGCACAAGGTCAAGACGATTTAATTTTACCTGCTCCACCAGGTTAAATGAGGGAGTGGCTTGTGGAATTTCTAAGAGGTGCTTAAGGATTGGACGTAGGAAAGGTGCTTCGAACCAATATAAAATCTTGGTGTTTTTCCTTTCTTTGGTTTACTTTACATAATTACTATTAGTGGCTTAGTTTAGTTAGTTATGCTTTTACTACACGATCCACTAGTGTTTTTCAAAAACAAATGTGATAAGTAGTGCTAAAATGTTGACACGTTTATCGAAAGTAAGTCACCTTATATTTAGCACTAAACCGATGAGTAGACTTTCCTCTATCTATGAGATCTAGAAACGAAGTATTTAGGCAAGGCTACAAAACTGGTGCCCTAACTTACCAGGCTTCGATTCTTGGTGAGAGATAGAGAAGTCGAAATATTGGAATGTGATAAGTATAAGAGGGTTAATTTCCATAAATAGATCATGATTAACTAAGTATATGGAAGGTACTTCATCTTCTACCTGACACTAAATTTCGTGGTATGGAACCCCCTTTCTATCTGTGAGAGTTCAAGAATGTACGTCGAGGCAAGAATAATATGCTAAATTGTCCGACTTCATTGTTAATCGAGGGATGTATGGGGTTGAAATCCAGAAGTGGCGATAAGTATATGATGTTCGATTTCTCATATTCAAAATAATTACTTACACCGGATAGTGGTTTATCCATTATCGATAAATTGACCTATTTTGACTAAAGAAGTATACAAAAGCTTCGTGATTTCGTATGGTTTAAGATTCCCTTGGGATAACCCATTCCAGCGAAACATCTCTCACTTTAATGGGTACATTAGAGATCCACTTGTGATTTTTATATAGTCTGCTTACTTCTAAACGAACCGAGATTAAGTCAACTGAAAACTATCGATTATTGGTTAGGAGAGTCCGGGATTAGATAAGCATGAGGTATCTGAAAACCACTTCAAACTGACATAAGCATTAAAATTGGAGACATCTTGAAGATGATGGAAATCAAAGACGAAGTTCTTTGAAGTGCTAGGGCTATTTGCTACTAATCCTAAGGCGATTCCAAAAGGGATATAGTAGAAGTAGCGCCTTCATTTTGTTTATATCCTAAATAACTTGTATGGATGAATGTTGATATTGCATTGTTGCCTTGAGGGTAGCGTTAACATTCCAAGCGAGATTTGATAAAAATGTAATTGTTGCCTCAAGCCTCACATCCGAGAGTGAAAAAATCAGAAGTTATGTTATAGGACTATGTGGATCGCACCCATTAGGATATGGTCATCGCCTTACTTAGATCGGTACTAATGGATTTATGTATGCTTCGGGCCCGATATGGTTGTATGCAACAACCGATGGACGATTATATTCAGTACTATCAAGGAAGGGGTATGCCAATCCTGATTCGCAGAGGTGCAATAGGTTTGCAGCCTCAGTGCATTTTCTCTAAGATATACTGTAAGGAAGGTAGTCCCTCACCTTGTATTGTATGGAATTCATTTTCCAATACTTGCTTTACGGATTTAGTTGTATACCAAATATGTTGGTGCGTGAGATGCAAGCATTTTATTTATGTTATATATTTATTTTAAACCTTAGACATCATAATAATATCATTAGATTTTCTAATAAAAATGATTTGGGTACCGTAAGGTAAAAACGCATCCGTGTTTATGTACGACATGGTCTTACTAGATACCTTTATTTTGAACGGTTTTATAACATGAATAATCCATATGATTTGAGTTTTCTCACGTTAGTTTGCCAAATCGATCCGAGTGTTATTTTCTTATAATACTCGAGTCATAACTATGTACTTTTTAGATTCAGTGATGCATGCTTGAAGCTTTAGGAGACGAGCCGGATGCCTGCAAGACCCTGGCATGTTTTATTTTCTACCGTATTCCTTGTTTTGTATTTATCAACACCTGTAAGGATGGGCTGTTATCTGTCCAGGCCGATGATAGGTTAGACTCTAATTACTGTATGAATATTAAAGTTTTCTTTTGTAAAGATCATTTGGATATTATATATTACTCGTCACGATGTGAGATTCTATTTTGTCTTCTCTTTTCTTTCACCCTGGCAATCTATCTTTCTGACACTCCGATACTCGACACGTGAATACCGTGGATTATTAGTGTCAACTTTCGAGGGTCGAAAAGGCAAGTCGTTATAGTAAATATAAGAAAATCAAGTTAGAAGAAAAACATTATTTGTAGTACTAAGAAATGTTAATAAGCAATGCACATTCATGGTTATTACCATAGTGATTGTATACTAAAATGAGGTAATTATCCATGTTTTTTTCTTGTTGTTTTTTATGCTATGTTTTTTTGTAGTTTGGAAATGTTTATAAATAATTATATGTTGGAGATATAGTTATTTATAATGTGCATATGTGAAGTATTTATAAATAGGAAGGATAATTTAAAATAATATAACCATGCAATGAATGAAAGGAATTAATTACTATCAATTTTGATGAAGTTGAATTCATTGTAATTTAATTTAATGAAAGGATTAATTACATTAATTATCTTTAATGCGTGTCAATCAAAGAGGTAACATAATAATTAAAGTCCTTTTGCCAACGATACATTTTATATTAAATTTTGCTTTCACATTTTGTTTTGATAGGTAAGATTAAGAATTGGGGTTCCTACATTTTCGCATGAAGTTATACATTTTTAGGTACGTAAATACCAAATATTTTCTGAATCGTAAATCATCAGCCCTATCTTTATTGGCAATATGTAAATGAATTTTTATAATGTGAAAGATAGGGCTTAAAGATAGGGCTGATGAATTATTATAATGTAAATGAAAGATAGGGCTTAAAGATAGGGCAATATGTAAATGAATTTTTATAATGAATTTTTATAATCGTAAATCATCAGTCCTTTATTGGCAATATCGCTTAAAGATAGGGCTGATGAATTATTTTTCTCACCTTCAATTTGATTCATCTATTAAAAACATCATTTTTAATGAATTTTTTCATGCAGCACATATATTTACTTATATGTTACACAATTTGCAACAATGCAGATTGCAATGCATTTAAATAAGTTTTAGTACCCTTAATAGACGAAGGTGGTTTACAAGAATTTACATACAGTAATTGGAAATTTGTATCTTGGTATGCAATGTACTATATATATACTTGCTCTTTTTGTAGTTAGGAATTATTTACCTATTAGGCGAGCTATAGATGCTTGAATTCTTGTATGTCGTATTTCATTATTTTAAGCTACTTTGCATTTCATTGTGTACCTTGTTGCGGCCTTTTAGTATGTACTCATCGATTATCTGCAAATTTATGTGCACTTAACCCAAAACATGTAGTTTCTTAGAGTTACACACTTTTAACCTAATAGTATTCGAAAATTACTTATTTTCTGCATGTGTACAATTTGATAAATGCTTCCATTCGATCCGTAAAGACAGTATGTGTAAAAACTAATGTAGTGAAACTAAAATGCAGGATGAAGCTAATCTTGAAGCTAGTCAAGTACAACTGAAGCAAATCATAGTGGATTAAATAAGCGTTGGATATGAAGCATGTTGTAGTGTAACGGAAGCTGGCATATAAGTAGCTGTGTAGACATGAATTATTATGTGCAAGTGCTAAGTGATAAAAATGAGTTGAAGTGTGGATGAAGATGGTCTGGATCTGAGAATTGCAGCGTATGCATGAATGGTTGCTGCATATGTTTGAACTGGTGGATAGAGGAAAGTGACGGCAAATGATTATAAACTGGCGTCTCGAAAATGATCTGCAATGATCTGACCTGATGAAAAAACTTGAAGCTCTGAGATGAAATGAAAATGGAGACTTAAAGTTGACATGAGTAACATATATGCATGTTACATTATTATTTATGGTAAAGTAAAACATTTATCATGTAGCTATATAAAAAACTGGAACTATGCAAACTTAAAGTAAAACTGTTGAAATATGATAATGACAGAGGCACCTGGCAAGAATGAATGACTGCAACAGTGGAGCAACAGAGCTTGGCTGGTACTTCCAATAAGTTATTGACATGCATTTACTGACCATACGGCTGATGCTTACACTGATGATTTCAGTGGGACGAATCCAAGTAGCACATGCAGCATGGAGACATAAGACCAAATAGATAGCAAGTAAGGCTTCGGTAGATAACATGGATGATGTTCTGAAAAGGCAACGAAGTAGACAACTCCTTCCACTACAAATGCAACAAGCTCGTGATCTCAGGTTAGAATATATAACTAAATTAGTATATGTGATAAGTGTTTGACTTTTCTCCTTTTAGTTGTTTTTTGAGTTGATTTGAATGAAATGCATGTATCATATTAGAAATCGTAGACCAGCAATTGCTTCATCAAATGCCTGAAATCATGTTAGATTTTAAACTATATAGTAAACTGTAAACCATAAATTTATGTAAACTATATAGTAAATTGTAGACCATAAACACCTACAAGCCAAATTTACCATAAGTAATGCAAGCATGTTTAAAAAAATGGCAAATATAATGTGTGATTCCAATTTTAGATTAAAAAACTAATGTACATTAGCATTGTTTTCGAATGGTAAGCTAGGCATCGGTATTCTAATTCTAGAGTTTCATTATAAACATATCATCATCTTCTTTGGATGGAAGTAGTCCGATGCTACCGATTTTTATAAAAATCAGTGCTATGATTATGGTTTTTATTCTTAATTGGGCTGGGGTTGCACTCAGGCAAATGTCATCAGTAACAACAACATTTATTGTAATTTTGATTTTCTGATCATGCACATATGTTTTTGTTTATCATATGACCAGGCTCGGCCCTGTAAAGCGTGAGGCCATAAGAAAACTTTTAATTTAGATACAGGAAATAATGGTACAAGGAAAATTGAACGAGTATTGAAAATTGAAACTACTTCCATCATGTTGAGACAATAGCTTTTACCACTACCCTAAACATGCTATTTAACTTTGAAGCTTGACGTTTTTTATATATACAAAAATCTTAAATTTCTATGGAAGAAGCTAATTGCTAATTATACAAGACTTAAATGAATATTCATAACATAATTTAATTTTCCCACAATGAATATGGTCTTCATATATACAATTTTTTTGTTTATGTACACATTGAAACTGTCCTCTCTTTGGAATATCTTTGTTTCGTGTAATTGTAAGTCAACCAAGAACTAAATATCAAAATTTTAAAGTGATTGGTTATTTCTCAATTGGTAGTCATGAATGTACTGCACTTTCCTAATTTGTATTTAATTTTGTTTATAATAGTTCTTGGTAATTATATCATGACCATATTCCTCATATTTCGCTCATTGGTTGCCATGTTGGTTTTTAATGCGTGGCATTCAATTAAATAGGTGTCATTTTAGTTAATTTGTTGGAAATCTGTACCAGGAATAACCTGGTGCTTAAATGTGTGTTGTGCTTATTGCAAACTTGAACACGGTGTTTTAATATCATCGAGGGTCAAGGAAAGACAAATGAAGTAATGAAGCATTTTTACATAATACATTCAACATATTTATAATTGCACGTGTTAATTCTACAATAGAGTTTCAGATACTAAACAAAAGAAAGCATTGAGTAAACTTTAAAGTATACAAAAACCAAAATATACAATTCGCATAAGCTTTTTATCACATATAATGTAGTTGTCACACAAATATTTGGGTGATTTTGATTTCTTTTTATACTAAGATCTGTTACAAGGTACATTTACCTATACATTCTGTTTTGCACATGATTTTTATTTCTGCAACCAAGTTATGCAATGCTCGCACTAATATGAACACAGCTGCACTTACCTTTTGAATCTTAGCATTTCTATATAACCTTGTTCCATGGTTTTTTGCTTGCAGTCACACCGCGAGAGTACCAATATGCAGGTTCAAGATCAGCTTACCGTGGATGGTTTGTTGAAAAAAAAGTGCAAGCTATTGGGTTAGCAGAAGAACGTAGTTGCAGAGGGGACGATAGCAAGCACTGATCCCGATGCTTCAGTACATTTTGTAAAGCTTGGAGCAAATGCTTGAAAAGTGTGGATTGATGTAGCGGTGGAACCAGAAGCCTTTTTATTTAAGCCAAATTCAGAGATGCAGACTATCAAAGAGGCCGTTGGATCAACCGTCGCGTGACATAAAGACTTCATCTCTGCGGTATAGTTTGATTGTACTTAGAACATGATATTTGTAGCGGACTGTTATGTGTTAATGCTTTATGTATTTGGCATGTAAACTTATCTCACCTTTTGGAGTGTTAGAATTCTGACTCTAGCTTTTAGTCTTTTCGTATGTGATTTTAATTATTTTACGACAATATTTTGTATTAGTACGGATGTATTGCATGGATGCTGCTGTAATTTTTTTAAATCTGCATTTATTTTGCAACGGGCAATGTGCGTTGTTGTATAATATTTTTACAACGGTTAACACAAGTTGTTAAATACGCTTTTACAACGGTCAATGCATGTTGTGAAACAGGCTATGCAACTAGTAAGGTTAGTCTATTGCAACGGGTCATGGCCGTTGTATTATAGTCTATTACAACGGCCATAACCCGTTGTAAAAAGGTATACTGCAACGATTTTTACAACGTGCATTGTCCATTGTAAAATGTGGTGGATCTATTACAACGAGGCCTATTACAACGGACACATGCCCGTTGTAATATGGTATTTTTGTTGTAGTGAATTAATTGTTTTAAATTTTAATCAACTGACTCCTTCTCGTTATTTTCTTTTATGAACAATATTTCAAACCTATGAGGGAACATATAACATGAAGTGTTACATATATTTATCACAAAACTATAAACATAGGAAATCATTACATATTCTTAATGAATACTTATTTTATTTTTAACAAGATTAGCAAAAATCTAAAAAATAAATCAAGGAAATATATTTGTAGATAATTTTCTTCAACAAATTTGCCAAATAGTATAAGGATAATATTTCTTATGCTTTAAAAGCAACGTCATATTTTTGACCTATTTCTTATGCTTGAAAGGAAACATTGTATATTTAATATATTAAAAAAATGCAATTATAATTTTTTTCTTATATGCATAATAATAATTATAAATAGTATATTGTGTCAATGTTGGAAGCACAAGCACAAATATTACAAGCATTCATATTGAGTTATAATTACATGATATTTTAATACCTCGTTTCATTGGCTATGTTTTCTTAAGTTAGTTGATCTTATAGTTATCCCTAATGTGGTGACATCTAAAGTATTTTTGATATATAACCACCAGTAATTTTTCTCATGCTGATATATTTTATAGCTTTGAATTATGCTAAAATATGTATTGCTTCAGTTATTATGTTGGTATGAATATTTGAAACAAAAGAAAAGTTATTTGGTTGTTTTGGAAATTAGAATACAATGTCCTCAAGTAATAGTCCATCCGGTCTTTGCAACAGAGGTAATGAAGAGGTGCAAAGATCAATTCCTCACGACATCATTATATCAATTACTTATTACGGTGGTTTCTATGACACTCATTCAGCAGTTTATATATTATCTGGTTTTCCTGATAGCAAGAAGAAAGATAATTAAACTATACAATGTTTATAATTTTCATATATTTCTTACATTATATTAAGTTATATCTATTAGAAAATATAATGCTCCAAGTTATTGAAACTTTTTTCTAGGATAGTTTCAAAAAGTGCATCGATCGAATGTTGGAATATGTTTTAAACTAAATTTGAATCATTAGTTTTCTCCGAGCATGATTTATTTATGCCAGTTATGGAACGCTATTATCATATGTGTATATATTTGAATTTATATTTTATATAACATGAACTCATGTTGAACTTATTCTTCTCTTAAATTAATATGTATGCCCAGTGGTATATTTGTTACGAAGTAAGAAATAATTAGTAATCGCCATAATTATTTTTTGTATAAATCCATTATTCTATATAGAGAGATTTGATCATCTCAAATCCTCCCCTTCTTGGTTGTCCCGTATGCGATACAGATCTCAGCCACTCATTTTGTATAATCACCCGTTCAACAAATATTGCATGTCCACTAATTCATCAATATATTATGATGGATGGCTAAGATTCCCTATGGCATATGGGTGGGCATAGAGAATAAGGGGATGGAGGAATTAAACTCACACTTTGTCTAAATTATTTGATGAACCCATATGCTTAACATGGGTTCGCACTGATTTTAATGCTATAATTTATTTAAAATCAATAAAATTCAAACATAGATCATGCTTAATTAGTTAAAATAACTACATCAAATAAAGTCCTTTTAGTAATTTAGTTTTTTCATTATTACTATTGTTATCCTAATTGTTTAAGATATGTTACATTATAAATGGTTTACATTTCAATGAAAATAAAACCAATGAAATTTGAATAAAGATCGTGCTTATATAGTGAAAATAGTTTAAAAAAAAATATAGGATCATTAGCATTTGAGCTTTTTGATTGGAATTTATAAGTAAAAAGAAGTTAATAAGAAAAAATAAAGGGTTTTATGTCAACTAAATTATTCCAAAATATATTAAATAAAACGAGGTCAATATCATTTATACTTGGATGTTTGGAAATAAAATGAACAAGAAAACTGAAATTGTTTTAACATATATTAGACATAAATATGGTTAGTGGGATTCAATTTTGTGACCTTAAATCAAATCAAGAATAAGAGGGGACATGAGAGAGAGGAATTTCTTTGAATGAGATCCACAGCACAAGATTTGCACAATCAGCAATTCTGCTGTACTCCTTTGCAGTAATCACAAGCGCAACCCAAAGTAGAAACCCCTTTTCCAATTCCCCTTCGATTCCAGATTCAAGGCTGAAGAAAAAACGGTTGTGAAATCAAATTAATGTTGCTTAATCAGTTTCTATCATCCTCATCCTTGCTCAAAACATCAAAAATCAACGTACGAAATAAAAGAATCAGAAAGAGGAAACCAGATAAAACCCTTAATCCCAAACGCCATGACATCCTCCCTTATCCAAGATCAACACCAAATCCACTGATCATAGCTCCACATAACGTTCCCAGCAGCAAACATCAAGCGATAACTCGAGTTCTGCAAGAACTCGAAACCTCAATCTCCAATGGCATTCCCATCGAATCCACTATATACTCCTCTCTCTTGGAAGCGCTTTTCAATTCCAGCTCCTCCTTCTGCCATGTCACCCGACTCCACTCGTTAATCCCACCTCCTCTTCTGCACAAAAGTGCCGACCTTTCTTCCAAACTGTTACGTCTTTATGCATTTCACGGCCATATCGAAGAAGCACATAGGCTGTTTGATTCAATGCCGCAGAGAAACAGATTGAACAATGCATTCGCTTGGAACTCTTTGATTTCAGGGTATGTAGAGTTAGGCTGCTACGAAGATGCAATGGCTTTGTACTACCAAATGGATGAAGAAGGAGTCGAGCCCGATTGTTATACCTTTCCTCGTGTGCTGAAAGCTTGTGCTGGCATAGGGATACTGCAACATGGAGAAGCGGTTCACGGAGATGTTGTGAGGTTGGGGTTTTGGAATGATTTGTTTATACTCAATGCTCTTGTTGATATGTATGCTAAGTGTGGTGATATATTAAAAGCTAGGAGAATTTTTGATAGCATTGTGGATAGAGATTGTGTCAGTTGGAATTCAATGATTGTTGGTTATGTTAGACATGGTCTTATACATGAAGCTTTGGACATCTTTCGCGAAATGGTTAGCAGTGGGAATGAAGTCACTGAACCTGATTCTGTAACATTGTCAACGCTGATATCAAATATTTTTTCAGTTAACTGCAATTTAGGATTACAAATACATTGTTGGGTTTTGAGGAGAGCACTAGAGAAAAATGCATCGATTGCAAACTCGTTGATTGGACTATACTCAGACCAGAAGCAACTAAACAAATCTATGGTTATTTTTGAGTCGATAGAGAAGAAGAATCTTGTTTCTTGGAATGCAATTATGTCAGCTCATCGTAGAGACCCTCAAGTTCTTGTTCTATTTAGACAGATGGAAGAGTGTGGGCAAGAACCTGATAATGTGACATTTGTGTGTTTGCTCTCTGCTTGTGCGAAACTTAGACTAGTCGAGCGTGGGAAGATGTTGTTTAATGCGATGGTGGAAAAATATAAGATTGTTCCAGAAATGGTGCATTATGGATGCATGGTAGATATGTTAGGAAGAGCCGGGTTGATTGAGGAAGCTTATGAGTTGATTATAAATAATAACACGGTATTAGATGAAGGAAGCACTATGTGGGGGGCTTTATTGCATGCATGTTTGGTACATGGGAATGTTGAAATCGGACAAGTTGCAGCGGATATGTTGTTAGAATTGGAGCCAGATAATGAGCATAATGTTATTCTTCTGCTGAAGATATATGAAAATGCTGGGAGATTGGATGAGCTCGAGAGAGTGAAGAAGTTGATGAAGGAAAGAGGATTTGATATGAAAGATTACGTATAGTGGGTAGCAGACAGATCAATAGTTGATACCAAATTCTGTAAATCGATTCAAGGTAAACAAAGCTACACCATTACTACTTCTGCATGTATTCAAGGATTATATTAAACTGATGGAATTATATTAAATAGAACTCAAATATGTGGTATCTTGTTTTACAACTAGTAACTAGATGTATGAAAAACATTAGTAGAACTCCAATGGCCCCCTTAACTTTTCTTTACATACCACCTGATAAAGTTGGTGAACATGGTGGCCAGCCTAACAATGAAGAATTCATCCCAATAGAAAGGAAAGAAGATGTGTTGTAAGATCAAACTTCACTGTAGAATACAATTAATAGCAGTGGAATCAGCAGCCGAAGGCAAGCAAGTAATACAAGTTTGGAACAAATGCTTAAAAAATGTAAATTGCTTTAACAACAACAATAATAATTAATGTTCTAATAATAGGCTCTTGTTTATCTATTTGGAATTAGAATATATTTGATTCATTCAGTTATTCGTTAAATAAATCAAATTAATGCATCAATGTTATGAAATTGGCCTGTACTTTTCACTGTTCATTGAACAAATTAAGTTAATACATCAATATTACGAAATTGGAAAGCTCCTTTCACTAAAACAAGCTGCTGTATTTTGAAACAAATACATTAAAGAAAATATAGCAGTTACACTTTCCACATAAAATAAATCAAAACATTATAAAAACATAAAATATAATTTCTTTTCTTTTTTTTGAATCAAGCATTTCATCTCCTTTTCTTCTTGAAATAGAAAGGCTCTCCCTTTTATTATAAAGCGCTCAAAGATCTGTCTTTTTGCTACTGCTACCCTTTTTTGATTTCTAACACTTGTTCTGCTGGGTATATCTCATTGTTTAATCTGCAATTAATCTTTTTCATTGTTAATAATTTTATTTTATTTGTTTATCTTGTTGTATATTAACCCTGTTATTTTTAGTGCTGTTGTCTTTTTGCTAACAAATGAATTCAGGATCTATTGCGTCTGCGTTCTCTACCAAAAAGATCAGAAGTAGAAACCGAGCACCACCACTTAGAAAAGTTCAATCTGCTGTGTTTATCCCTTCACTTTGTTCTTCTTCCATGCCTCACAAAATGTCTAGACATTGTGGTGTAAGTTTTTTGCTTTTAGTCAAAATCGAGCACTAATTTTTTTATAAGAAAATTTTCAGGATCATGGATCTTTTTTTTGGTTACTAAGGTATTTTAGGATAAACAATGAAAACAAACTTTGTAACAACATGATATTTTTAACCATTCGCATCCAAATATGCCGGAATTGAATTGCTCAAAATACCAGATTGTAAGTTTATATTGGACAAAAGTCAGCATATACAGTAATAAATAATCACAGATCACAGACACAGAGTAATAAATGCAGCGGAAACAAAAGATAGTAGTTCATGAAGCTACTATATATATAACAGAGTTAAATAAGTTACAACAGAAGTCTCGAATACAATAGTCAAATACAAGAATCAGAATACATCACTAGAATCAACTGAATATCTGAAAGTTGGATAAATAGTCGGATCTCCAAGCGAAGCTCCAACTCCAAAGGTGAGTCTCGAATACTGGTACACTCAATCTGACCCGAGCATAAAGAAAATACAAAACACTCGAGTCAGGATTAACATTCTTATATCAATAAATCCAACACAAGTGAAGTAACAACTGAAATACAAGTAACTCAAATGATGTTTGGGATAACCATCCTCTAAGAATCCGTTAAACTATCAACTATATAGTAGTGTACGCTAGGTAGATAATGCCTATCAGTAATATAAAGTATCAAAATAGTGTTAAGCCGTTACCATTATCCCCATTAACACATTTTATATAAGCATCATAGTCTATACAACACTATAAACTCCACCGGAAACTAGTGGTATATCAGGGAGTATAGATATAACACAAAACAAATCGTAGTGGTCGCGCATAGGGATACAAGTATGACAAAGCACATGAGGCAATACCCAAGGTAGTGAAACTACCGTTTGCCTGATCCGGACTGGTGAGAACGCATCGCCGCAACGATCGCAACACCATGAAACAACACTCCCGATTCAAGGGTGTGCACCAATCAATAACAAGTAATGAGTAGTTTACGAAGAAGTGTGTTCGCTCGAGGTAGCTAACCCCATTTGGCCCGGTACGGCTCCTGTTTCAGTCATTTCCAATTTGACACAAGTGTCAAGGTCATCCATTATCGTTCTCTTTCTTCAATCATCAATGTACATCATTCCAACCACTTCATTCTGTATCACACTCCGCGTATATTTATTAAAGTAGCATTCGGTTTAGACAGTGAGTATGTTCCTAACCGATTCCAGTTTCTTTAATAACTTTCGTAATTATTACACCGATTGGTCGTTTAATAAATTTCAAAAACCAAATCAATTTCAATCTCACTTAGAATTTGAAAGCCAACATTTCATTCGTCTTTCTATATCAATTTCTATAATTTACGTTTTAAAACTTCCAAATTTACCGTTTCAAAACTTTATAATTCAACTTCAGTTTTTATTTAAAATAATTCAAATATTGGTCTAAATTCATATATAGGTTTCATTCCATAATCATTTAACTTAAGTTAATTTAACATTCAAAACAATTTAAATTCATTGATGGATTCATTCATTAATCATTTAAATTAAGTAAATTTTATCATTTCAAAATAATTTCAATTGAATTTCCAATTCATTAAATCAATCACTAAGTTTACCTACATTATATCAAAACTTATGAATTGAATTAAATTAAATTCGTCAAATTAAATTCTTTAAATTACAAGTCTCATAATAATTTCCATCAATCACATTTTATTTCTTATTAAAGAAATTCAATTTCACTTATTTACTTATTTAATTTTAAAAAATTTCAAAACTTAATTGTTAAAGAAACTCAATTTCACTTATTACAGAATTCAATTTCACTTATTAAAGAATTCAATTTTTTTTAATTATTAAATAATTTCAAAACTTAATTCAATAATTTACTTAAATTTAAACACATTGTTTCATCAAACACTTTGTAAATCATAATATTTTGGAAATCAAAATTTAGAAATCATAGTACATGGAATCATAACATTTCCCACTTAACTGTTTAAATATAAATAATAGTATATATCATAAAATAGTTTATAATTTAAAATAGTTTATATAAAAATAATTTATATTATAATAGTTTATGTGAAATAAATTTATAAAGTAACATATATAAATAGTTTTAATATAATTTTAAAAATACTTTATACAATAAAATAGCTTCCTCAAATTTCACAAATCGATTCAAATTCCAAAATTTAAATTTACTCAAATCTCAAATCATCCATTTTTATTTATTTCAGTTTCTCAATAAACCATTTCACATTATATCGATTTCAAATAAAGTTTTTTAACTACAAAATAAACCATTTCAATTTCAATACTTTCAAAGCTTTAAATATTCAAACATTTCAAAACAGGAATTGATAATTCCATATATATATATATATATTTATATCAAATTCACTATATAGCTTAAAATCAAGAATTTTACTATATATAAAATAGTATTTATATATAATCTAAAATCAATATTTATATAAAACTGTATATTCATTTCCAAAACCATAGTAATCATTTCAAAATATTTATATATAGACCAAATGTGGCTGTATATAATTTTCTATCTTAGGGTCAAGTGGTACAGATATTTATCATTTAAATCCGCAATTTAAATATATACGGGTATATATATCATTTCAACCCGTAATTCCAAATTCAATGTCAATGAAAATCGCTTGGGTCTATCATTTCAACCCATAACGATTTTCTCCTATTCTAAAGTCTGTTCGGGTATGTATCATTTCAATCCATAGTGAATTCTATACTACAGGAAACTTGTAGAGTGATAACATATATAATAACATAACATGCATGTATCATCGATATAAATAACATACAATGGTTTCAGATATCACAGGCGAACAGATACAGGTAATAACATATATACCAGTGTAAATAACTAGCAACAACATATTTAATTGTCGTTTCAATTGAAATCAAATTTAATAGATAAAAGAACATTAACCGTGAGTGATTGCTCACCTTTCGAGGCTAACGATGAACGAAAATGGAACGAGTTACAAATTCAAGATGAGTCTTGAAGCAAAGCACGATGGAACCAAGTTTGACAACAAAGCTAATAAATTGGAAACCAAGAGCTAAAATTAGTTTGATATTACCAAAATGGAATGAATATTATATTATTTCTCCTTAAACTCAAAATTTCGCTTAAATACATATACATTTTCTCAGTATTAAATATAAACATATAGATATTGTAATCAAAATATATGTATATTTCAAAATCATAGCACAACATATCTTATATAACATAACTACATATATATAATTTTAAACACATATAAAAGACATTCTCCATGCATATATATTATATATAAATAGACATGTCAAAATTTGTATTACTCTGAGATCAAATAAGAACTTAAATAAATTGTATAACTTTAATAACTAGATATATAATAATAATAATAATAATAATAATAATAATCAATAGCTTAAGTACATCCTTTTATACTTTGCAACTTTATAAACTGCAGCATACTTTAACAATATATACAGACATATAAATGTAACTTATTATAAACCTGTACGCACATCATACATAAATATTAATATATATATATATATATATATATATATATATATATATATATATGGTTTAATATATAAGCACTTACAGACTTAAACCCATGCTCTTAAAAATCATTTTTATTAATAAATATATATAAAAGCAAGCTGGTAAACTATATTTCGAAACACACTATTTATAACAGTATATTACCTTACAACTTTCATATAATAGATGTAGATTTTATATCTTGTACACTTTATATAAACAGAACTTATTCAAAATAAAATATCAGCTGTATGATATATATATATATATGTATGTATGTATGTGTGTGTGTGTATATATATATATATTACATATAACTCACTGGAATGACAAATAAAAGCTTACATATCCACCAAAACATATATAAACACCTTAAAACCAAAATATCATACTTTAATATATGTGTACAACATTTCAAAAACTTAACTAGCATAAATTACACATAAATAAAGTAAGGGTATAAATTACACATAAATAGAAACTTAATTAGTAACGTATACAAATATACTTACGAGATAATGGAAGGAGGAGGCTCGGCCAACCAGAAAAGAAAAAAGAGAGGAGGCGGCAAGGTTGGTCGATCAGGCCAAGGTGATGGAGAGGAGAGGTGCGCTCGGGCGGTTGAGGAGCGGTGCAGGCATAGAGGGCGGCTTGCATGGAAAGCTGTGATGGAAGCAAGGGTCTGGGTCAAAGACCGATGGGTTGAACACGTGAGTGGTGTTCGGCACACCAGTGGAGGTCATGCGTGTGTTGACTGGGGCGAGCGGTTTATGGCGTTGGGTCGGGTGGAACAGCAGCTTTGGGTTGAGGAGGATGTTGCGTTCAACATGGAGGGCGGAGGCAGGCGAAACGAGGCATGACGTGGGATGATCGGCCTCACGCGGCTGATGGAGCTAGTGTTGGAGGAGAGAGGAAGGCGCTCGGGCTAGGTGGCGATTGCGCGTGCATGGGAAGGTGGGTGAAGGAAGGCGAGATCTGGAATGAGTAAGGCAGCCTTCAAATGCATGCACACAGTAGCCTATGGGAGCAAAACAAATGAGAGAGCTCTCACCTGTTTTTTTATTGTTATGATTTATATAAATAAGAGAGGAGGTGGAAGGTTTCTTTGACGCCAGCTCAAAAGAAGAGAATACGTAGAGCAAAAGAAAACGGAATTGAAGAGTATAAATGGGAGGATGAAATAGAAACGTTAACAAGAAATTGAATACAGAGAATAGTGAAAAGTAGCATGATAATTCAGAGAATCATTAAATCAATTAATTTGCTTCCCTGGAATGCACGTTCAAAGCACGAGTATATAAGAGATATAAATGCAGACGACTATTAGATGAAAATGCATTGGATACCCAAAAGCCCAAATACAACAACCGGTACGGTAAACTGTTTGTCGTTTTCCACCTCGTACCAAACACCGAATTACAGATATGAATATACTACGGAGATCGGCACGACGAGACGATCAAAACGGTATGCAGATATCAGTGGTACGATTGAATTATAAAAATTCGAATTTTCTACTAGCGGAAAATGCAGCAAAAACGTAGAAAAATAAGATTGACGGAGCTAAAGAAGTCCGAATTTGGAAAAACGAAAAACAACGACTTACTCAGAAGATGATTTACAATTTTTCCATATAAAAAAATATCTAGGTTTCGAAAACATTTTATTTTCATCAATTCTTAACTGATTAAATTGAAATAAAATTACCCACGAAAATAAACTTCCATATTTTTAGATGAAAATTTACAGTTTGCTATGTTCAATTAGACGTATTCCAAATATTAGATTTTTATTTCAAAATTTTATTTTTAAAATTTCACGAAAATTCAATAAATTGCATTATTAAAACAGTTAAAATTTACGAGTCGTTACACTCTCCCCCACTCAAAACTTTTCGTCTCCGAAAAGGAAGGAGGTAGGAGAATAGAAACAACCAAAAGAAAATAGACTCGAATTACAAAATAAAACAATTAATTTAAACCATATAAATTTCAATTTAAATTAATTTATATTCAAGAATTGACCTTAAATTCAAGATAATTCATTAAGTTGATTTTATTTCAATTTATTAATATTTGATACAAAAGATTGCTTTCAAACAAAATTTTATTTAATTTGTCTCATTTACTATTCAATCAACTTATTGTTCTATTTATCTCTATTAACATTTTTTTATAATAAATTTTTTAAGCGTATAACAATTATTATAACCACTCAAATTTTATCTATAAAATCCTTTAACATCATTTTACTGTATAATCTTCAGTTACATAGTTAACTTCTGAATAATTAAGGTAAGTTATATATAGAATGCAATTGAGTATTATACGAATAAAATTTTACAATTCGGTTATTTCAAGTTAAGTATTTATTCAAATTTTTTGGCTTCATGTATAATTGAAAATCATCATTTAGCAAAATTTTAAGAATTAATTTCCGATTAGCTTCAAACAACTTAGAGATAAATATATATAATCAAATCCATAATTAGATACCAATATATATATATATATATATATATATATATATATATATATATTATAAATCAAGTCATACTTCACCAATTCAAATCAATTTAATTTCCAACATAATAGTGTAGCAAGGCTGCAGAATGGTCTATCCACTTCGAAACTCGAAAATGAATGTCGATGATGCGGCCGCCATCATCGAAGTTATTTTCCAGCTATAAAATAGGAGAGCACTGATTTTAAACATTTAAAAGTTCTTTGGAAATAATTTCTATTCGAAAATACTTTAGATAATACATTTTAAAATCTTTAAATCCAAACTTTGAATTTTCGGAAATTAAATTCTCAAATTCTCACTTTAAATTCATTTAAATTTCCAAATCAGTTTATAAACCAAGTTTATAATTCCATTTATTTATTTTATGAGACGATAGTCATTGGTTTACAGAACAATAAATGTACATTAAATATTATCATTTTGTTAACCAATTCATTTATCAATCATCAAAAATTTACTTAAATATGTGTATCATGCAAATTTTTTATTCCATTTACTAAATTTGAAAACAGTATCATGTCAGTTTGTTCTGTTCAAGTGTTTTGCAAATCCTATCGATAGCGTCGATCAAGCGAATCAATCGAAAACCCAAATCAACATCAACAACACAATATATAAAACATTTTTAACATTGATTTACAAATACACTTCCTCACTCGACGATACAATAATGGAATTCAAAGCAAGGATAGAGATTCAAATTTGATGGACTCAAATCAAAGAGAATTTTGATTCGAAGATAGGTTCGAAACGAAGATAAGATAGTTAAATACAAAATAGGAAAATGGATAAGTTTATTAAATCGCGGCATAACTAGATCAACCGAGACTTCAAGAATAAGATCGATGCAGAATTCCGAGGTAAATCTACATTCGATCTCAAGGGATAGAATTCAGCATAACAAGAAATAGATGACATCGTAAACGGAGGATACAGAAATCTTCGGTAAATCAGTGCCTATTGTAAAGGAGTTTCACCCTTCACAAATCATTTGGAGATTGGCGAGACCGCCGGTTCATTATAAAGATCATTCGAAGTGGAGTTATGGGATACTCCAGAGTCAAAAGAATACGAATTGGAAGAGATAAGAACGAATTTATGGATTTTTGGAACCGAAGGGAACATTCCAAAACTCAAAGGAGACCAAGTCAAAAGAAAATTCAAGCTCGAAGGAAAGCGATTGCATAACTAAATATACTATATATGCTATGTTTTGCCTAGAGCCAAAGCTCTGATACCAAATGTAATGACCTGATATTTTCAACCATTTGCATCCAAATATGCCGGAATTGAATTGCTCAAAATATCAGATTGTAAGTTTATATTTGGCAAAACTCAACATATACAGTGATAAATAATCACATATCACAGACACAGAGTAATATATGCAGCGGAAACAAAAGATATTAGTTCATGAAACTACTATATATAACAGAGTTAAATAAGTTACAATAGAAGTCTCGAATACAATAGTCAAATACAAGAATCAGAATACATCACTAGAATCAACTGAGTATCTGAAAGCTGGATAGATAGTCGGATCTCCAAGCGAAGCTCCAACTCCAAAGGTGAGTCTCGAATACTGGTACACTCAATCTGACCCGAGTGTAAAGAAAACACAAAACACTCGAGTCAGGATTAACATTCTTATATTAATAAATCCAACTCAAATGAAGTAACAACTGAAATACAAGTAACTCAAAGAATGTTTGGGATAACCATCCTTTAAGGATCCGTTAAACTATCTACTATATAGTAGTGTACGCTAGGTAGATAATGTCTGTCAGTAATATAAAGTATCAAAATAGTGTTAAGGCGCTATCATTATCCCCCTTAACACATTTTATATAAGCGTCATAGTCTATACAGCACTATAAACTCCAACGTAAACTAGTGGTATATCAGGGAGTACTCCATAGGTATAACACAAAACAAATCGTAGTGGTCGTGCATAGGGATACAAGTATGACAAGGCACATGAGGCAATACCCAAGATAGTGAAACTACCGTTTGCCTAATCCAGACTGGTGAGAACGCATCGCTGCAACGATCGCAACACCGCGAAACAACACTCCCCATTCAAGGGTGCGCACCAATCAATAACAAGTAATGAGTTGTTTACGAAGAAGTGTGTTCACTCGAGGTAGCTAACCCCATTTGGCCCGGCATGGCTCCTGTTTTAGTCATTTCCAATTTGACACAAGTGTCAAGGTCATCCATTATCGTTCTCTTTCTTTAATCATCAGCGTACATCATTCCATCCACTTCATTCTAGATCACACTCCGCGTATGGTTATTAAAGTGGCATTCGGTTTAGACAGTGAGTATATCCCTAACCTATTTCGGTTTCTTTAATAACTTTCGTAATTATTACACTGACTGGTCGTTTAATAAATTTCAAAAATCAAATCAATTTCAATCTCACTTAGAATTTAAAAGCCAACATTTCATTCATCTTTGTATATCAATTTCTATAATTTACGTTTCAAAACTTTCAAATTTACCATTTCAAAACTCTATAATTCAACTTCAATTTTTATTTAAAACAATTCAAATATTGATTTAAATTCATATATAGGTTTCATTCCATAATCATTTAACTTAAGTTAATTTAACATTCAAAAAAAAATTAAATTCATCGATGGATTCATTTAGTAATCATTTAAATTAAGTAAAATTTATCATTTCAAAATAATTTCAATTGAATTTCCAATTCATTAAATCAATCACTTAAGTTTACCCACATTATATCAAAACTTATGAATTGAATTAAATTAAATTCATCAAATTAAATTCTTTAAATTACAAGTCTCATAATAATTTCCATCGATCACATTTTATTTCTTATTAAAGAAATTCAGTTTCACTTATTTACTTATTTAATTTTAAACAAATTTCAAAATTTAATTGTTAAAGAAACTCAGTTTCACTTATTAAAGAATTTAGTTTCACTTATTAAAGAATTCAATTTCACTTATTAAAGAATTCAATTTTTTTTAATTATTAAATAATTTCAAAACTTGATTCAATAATTTACTTAAATTTAAACACATTCTTTCATCAAACACTTTGTAAATCATAATACTTTGAAAATCAAAATTTAGAAATCATAATGCTTGAAATCATAACACTTCCCACTTAACTGTTTAAATATAAATAATAGTATATATAATAAAATAGTTTATAATTTAAAATAGTTTATATAAAAATAATTTATATTATAATAGTTTATATGAAATAAATTTATAAAGTAACATACATAAATAGTTTTAATATAATTTTAAAAATACTTTATATAATAAAATAGCTTCCTTAAATTTCACAAATCGATTCAAATTCCAAAATTTTAATTTAATAAAATCTCAAATCATCCATTTTAATTTATTTCAGTTTCTCAATAAACCATTTCACATTATATCGATTTTAAATACAGATTTTTAACCACAAAATAAACCATTTCAATTTCAATACTTTCAAAGCTTTAAATATTCAAACATTTCAAAACAAGAATTGATAATTCCATATATATATCAAATTCACTATATAGCTTTAAATCAAGAATTTTACTATATATAAAATAATATTTATATAATACCTAAAATCAATATTTATATAAGACCGTATATTCCTTTCCAAAACATAGTAATCACTTCAAATATTTATATATAGACCAACGGTGTCTGTATATAATTTGCTATCCTAGGGTCAAGTGGTACGGATATTTATCATTTAAATCCGCAATTTAAATATATATAGGTATATATATATCATTTCAACCCGTAATCCCAAATTCAATGTCAATGAAAATCGCTTGGGTCTATCATTTCAACCCTTAACGATTTTCTCCTATTCTAAAGTCTGTTCGGGTACGTATCATTTCAATGCATAGTGAATTCTATACTATAGGGAAATTGCAGAGTGATAACATATATAATAATATAACAGGCATGTATCATCGATATAAATAACATATAATGGTGTCAGACGTCACAGGTGAACAGAGACAGGTAATAACATATATAACAGTGTAAATAACTAACAATAGCATATTTAATTGTCGTTTCAATTGAAATCAAATTTAATAAATAAAAGAACATTAATCGTGAGTGATTGCTCATCTTTCGAGGCTAACGATGAACGAAAATGGAACGAATTACGAATCCAAGATGAGTTTTGAAGCAAAGCACGATGGAACCAAGTTTGACAACAAAGCTGATAAATTGGAAACCAAGAGCTAAAATTAGTTTGATATTACCAAAATGGAATGAATATTATATTATTTCTCCTTAAACTCAAAATTTCACTTAAATACATATACATTTTCTCAATATTAAATATAAACATATAGATATTGTAATCAAAATATATGTATATTTCAAAATCATAGCATAACATATCTTATATAACATAACTACATATATATAATTTTAAACACATATAAAAGACATTCTCCATGCATATATATTATATATAAATAGACACGTCAAAATTTATATTACTCTGAGATCAAATAAGAACTTATATAAATTGTATAACTTTAATAACTATATATATATATATATATATAATCAATAGCTTAAGTACACCCTTTTATACTTTGCAACTTTATAAACCGCGGCATACTTTAACAATATATACAGACATATAAATGTAACTTATTATAAACGTGTACACACATCATATATAAATATTAATATATATATATATGGTTTAATATATAAGCACTTACAGACTTAAACCCATGCTCTTAAAAATCATTTTTATTAATAAATATATATAAAAGCAAGCTGGTAAACTATATTCGAAACACACTATTTATAACAGTATATTACGTTGCAACTTTCATATAATAGATGTAGATTTTATAACTTGTACACTATATATAAACAGAACCTATTCAAAATAAAATATCAACTGTATGATATATATATATATATATATATATATGTATATGTATATATATATATATATGTATGTATGTATATACATATAACTCAGTGGAATTAGAAATAAAAGCTTAGATATCCACCAGAACATATATAAACACCTTAAAACCGAAATAACATACTTTAATATATGTGTACAACATTTCAAAAACTTAACTAGTATAAATTACACATAAATAAAGTAAGGGTATAAATTACACATCAATCTTTAACTAGTAACGTATACAAATATACTTACGAGATAATGGAAGGAGGAGGCTCGACCAACCAGAAAAGAAAAAAGAGAGGAGGTGAGAAGGGTGGTTGATCAGGCCAAGGTGATGGAGTGGAGAGGTGCGCTCGGCCGGTTGAGGAGCGGTGCAGGTGTAGAGGGCGGCTTGCATGGAAAGCTGTGACGGAAGCAAGGGCCTGGGTCAAAGACCGATGGGTTGAACACGTGAGTGGTGTTCGGCACAGCAGTGGAGGTTGTGCGTGTGTTGACTAGCGCGAGCGGTTTGTGGTGTTGGGTCGGGTGGAAAAGCAGCTTTGGGTAGAGGAGGATGTTGCGTTCAACATGGAGGGCGGAGGCAGGCGAAATGAGGCATGGCGCTGGATGATCGACGGCACACGGCTGATGGAGCTAGTGTTGGAGTAGAGAGGAAGGCGCTCGGGCTATGCATGGAAAGGTGGGTGAAGGAATGCGAGATCTGGAATGAGTAAGGCAGCCTTCTAAGGCATGCGCACAGTAGCCTATGGAAGCAAAACAAATAAGAGAGCTCCCACCTATTTTTTTATTGTTATGATTTATATTAATAAGAGAGGAGGTGGAAGGTTTCTTTGACGCCAGCTCAAAAGAAGAGAATACGTAAAGAAAAAAAAAACGGAATTGAAGAGTATAAATGGGAGGATGAAATAGAAACGTTACCAAGAAATTGAATACAGGGAATAGTGAAAAGTAGCACGATAATTCAGAGAATCATTAGAGCAATTAATTTGCTTCCCTGGAATGCACGTTCAAAGCACGAGTATATAGGAGATATAAATGCAAACGGCTGTTAGATGAAAAGGCATTGGATACCCAAAAGCCCAAATACCACAACCGGTACGGTAAACTGTTTGTCGTTTTCTACCTCGTACCAAACACCGAATTACAGATACGAATATAATACGGAGATCGGCACGACGAGACGATCAAAACGGTATGCAGATATCAGTGGAACGATTGAATTATAAAAATTCGAATTTTCTACTACGGAAAATGCAGTAAAAACGCAGAAAAATAAGACCGACGGAGCTAAAGAAGTCCAAATTTAGGATTTCGATTGTAGTGAAGAAATAGGAGACTGATTGTTGGTCGACATAGAAGATTTTGACCTAGTTTCCATTAGAATGTACGAACGATTCGAATGAGGTTTTCGATTTGTCGTTTTGAATGTGATTATCGATGTGAATTTGTTGTTTCTTTGAATTTTGGATGAAGAATTTAAAATGATTTCAGAGGAAAACGACTGCAAAACCCTAATTAGGCAAAATCCTTGAGACGAAAACAACGTCAGGTGGTTAGTTTGAAAAGGCGGGTCCTTTGGGCCGGATAATTAAACTCGTGGCCCGGTAACAAATTATTTTAATAATTTTTTTTCTTTTTAACTAATTTCCTCTTTAAAATGTAAAAAGGTTTCTTTCAAACTTTCTACAAGTAAATTATAAAAAATCATATCACACAAGTATCATACACAAAATAATAATAATAATATTTTTCACAAATATTTATATTAGCTTACAAGTTAACATCAGTTTACATTTACATAGCAACACTAAATTTAATTCCATTTTGAAAAAAATAATAATATAATTACAATTATTTTCAATAACAAAACAATCAAATATCAGTTTCGAATGCTGCTTTTATTCCCCTTTTCCTTCAGATACCTTTTCGCTTCAGATACCCGTCCCAGATACCTTTTTAGCTTTGTCGCAAACACATCCTCTCTCTGTTATGTTCTTTTATTTTATATACAATTCGGTTTCATACCCAAACATAACAGTTGAAACCAACTATCATGACCAGTGGCGGATCTAGAATATTCAAACTTGGGGGTCATAATAGTAGCAAGTTTCAAACTGGGGGTCATAATAGTAGCAAGTTCTTATTTTTAATTGAAAATGAGATTTGAAGAACACGAAGCAGCGATTTGAGTTTTAGTTTTAATTGTGAATTGAGGTATATTTGTAATTTTTGGCAAGTTCAGGGGGGTCAATTGACCCTCCTTGCCCCTACATAAATCCGCCTCTGATCATGACCCTCATTATTGCTTTTAGTCAAAAACAAACACTTAACTCAACATACATGCGTAGAGCATTCTCAACGGTGGAAATGAAGCTTTTTAAGAAAGATGGCTTGATAAAGTTAACAGACACTGCTTCACCAGTAGCGTATTAACAATGCTGACTTACCGGAGTTTTTAAAGCTCGAGTATGAAGATGCTCGAATTTCAGAAACTCGAGCATCTGTAACCACATACCCCAATTTTTGCCTTCATCTTCCTCATTCTTACTCAAAATTTTTAACTTTCACAACTCCTTTTCACATTCACCATTACCACTTCTTCGATTTGACATGGAAAATATCGTTTAAGGTGTAGCTGTTGTCGTTGAAGTTGTCATCCAAAATGGTGTCATTCAAGGGCAAGTTCAAGTCCCTCTCCTTGCCGTAGTTCGGAATCTGCCAAATGCAAGGATTATTTGAACCCTTTCCCACTATTTGACCTTTCCATTCATGTTGATCTCTTAATAAAAGTTTAACAAATGATCTTCAGTTTTTCATTTTACTGCTATTATATAGTTTCATGTTCCAGGTTCTAGATTCACTACAAGAAAATCTATCTTTAGTTGCAATTGTCGGTGGCGTTTGTAGTGCATGTGCTACAAATTTTTTCTCCGGTTTAATTTTAGGGTTTCCGCTTCCTCTCGCTCGAACCATCACTGGACTTCGTCATCAGCTCCTCGTCATTAGCTCCCATCCACTTCGGCAATAGGGATCTCCTCCACTTCGTCGAATCTGCTCCCCTCCGCTTTGTTCACAAGGCTCGAATCTACAAATCGAGGTAATCAATGTAAAAAGGATTATTGCTTTGAATATTTATCAGTTTTTTCGCATACTTCGATTCTTAACATGTACAACTTCGCACATATATATAAATTTTAATATTTATCAGTTTGTTCGCATCAGTTTGTTCACAAGTTTTGGCGATCTCCTCCACTTCATCGAACCTAACATGTATACATATATACACATACTTTGATTCTTAACATGTACACCTTCATATATATACTTGAGCTGGAATTTTATTTTTAACGAATATAGTTTTATATATGGCTCTGAATGTATATGGTGTATTTGTACAAATGTAAATGTATCAAGCTTTTGACTGTTTTGCTAAAAACCTAGTGTAATAGTTTTGAATGCCAGGTTTTTGAAAAAATACGAAACCTTTTGTATAAACAGGGATATGTTTAAAAGTTGTGAATGCTTTCCCAATTTTCGATCCTGAAATGTAAGAAGTCCCTTTCCAATTTTTTGTTTTATCATTTTAAACTTATCTTAAAGAGAGGTCGGCAATTGATTAGTCAAGCTATGATCCAAAGAAGATAGAAGAACGTCATCACCAGAGACGGAGCCAGGATTTGATGTCTCACCGGGCTAATCAAACATTTTAACTTCATAAGCTTAAACAAAAATCAATAAAATAACACCAAAAAATGTATAACAAGTTCAAGAAATGTGAATTTTTAAAATGATATCAAGTATTGAACATAAAGTATATTGAATTGAAAATGGAAGAATTGGATGAATAAGTGTTTGAAATTAATCGTGCAGAAATATAATACTCTGTACAGAAATTGGTTAATCAAAACGGTAAGCCTCTATATGACAACAAACGGATTGAAGATAAAACTATCAATTTATATACTACCTTTTATAATGTTCTTGACAACATGCACACACCAGTTCCACAAATTAATTCCAGGATGAGGATAAATGCACAAAGTAAAGAGTACTATCTCAACAAGTGTCCGATCATGAAGTAAAGAATGCAGTCTTCTCTATTAAACATGACAAGTCCTTTGGACCTGATGGTTACACAGAAAAGTTCTTTAAGCATCACTGGCGAAAATACAAAGAGCTTATTACTGCAGCAGCATAGCAATTTTACCCGGGCTGTAGCCCAGGGTAATCAAAGCACAGATCCGTCCCTGGTTATCACAATTATCCAACATATGATTTGTATAGAAACCAGCTACGCTTTAATGTCTGAGATAAACTTGTTGTCACCACAGATTTAATTAGCCCAAATTCTCAAAGCAGCTTTGATGTTTTTAGCTTGGTCTACAAAACAAACATAGGATTATCTGCACTATAGTGTTTCATCCCTGCAAAACAATAGTATGATAGTTATGATGGTCAGTCCAAGTGTTGAAAGATTCAAAAGGAGGTCAATTTTTCATGATTTTTCCATGCCATGTGAGAATCAGGGGGCTATGGTCAGAAGGGCCGGGAGGTGGGATAAGTTTTTAGGTTAGGCCAGATGAATAAAGCATTCAGGTTAGCGATAGAGCGGTCTAGCTTACAAAAAGTTCTTTTCCTTTATTGTCTTTTATTATTTCAAGGGTAGGGGCAGCCATATGTCCTTAATTCATAGAGGGAGGAGTTGAATAGCATGAGACTAAGAGGGGATATATCCTTTAAGGATAGGAGATTACCACTAGATTTATGGTCAGTGCATTCAATTGAAATCTCCTAAGCATAGCCAGGGTGTGTGTGAAGGATGTAGATGTGGGATGTCAGCAAAAAGAAGTCTGCTAGAACATTGGTTCATAGCATAGATGAAAGTGATATTGAAATCAGTGTTAGAAGTGATATGTGAGACATATAAATGAATGTACTAGGTAAAAGATACAAGAGGGTTGGTAGAAAATAAAATTCAGGTTCTACATAATGATTATTCTACTATAAGGAGCTTGCAGCAGTTTGTTGGTGGAAAGCCATGAAGGGTTTATAAAAGAAGTAGCTTTGTTGGTAAAAGAAAGGTTAAGTTTAGTTTTGAGTATCACAATCATTTCAAGACGACAAAAATGAATAAGGTTTTTTATTTCTTGTTGTTTTATCATTAGGACAGAAACCCTAATGTTCCAGGATCCATTACTATCTAACACATATATTTTTTGGTTTTTTGTCTTTTACCGAAGTACTCAGCCAAGTAGCTCTTCTAGCTGGATGACCATTTTCTGTTGGGTTTGGAATAGTGTACTTTGTGAATAACCGTTGCAATTTAAACTCTTACCACTATCATAATCTATCTCAAAAGTAATTTCTCCCTTCTTATTACTTTTTCTAGTCATTCTTCTTATTTTTGGGGTTTGGACAAGAAGCAGTGAAAACAGGATGAGGAGAAGGTGGGCCTGTAGCTAACTCTAAGGAGATCAGAAAAAGAGCACGAGAAGTTAGGGGAGAGGATGGACAAAGGATGGAGTGGTCAAGGAGGTTATGGATTGGGTAATGTGGATCAGTGATGGAGTAGTTTGAGGCAAATAGGTGATTAGCTTACATAAGATAAGAGACATGTTGAGGAAGGTGGATGTAAGAGTAGGGCCAATCAGAGGTTGATGAAAGAATAGGAGGAAGGATATTGGCGGTAGAGACAGTGGATTTACTGGGGATTTCAGATGGAGGGGATAAGTAGGCATCAATGCGATGGTTGTCAGGTGAAATATTATTAAACAAGGCATACTATTTAGAGAGAGGATTGAGTCATTTCGGTGGTGGTTTGTTGCAATTACAACTTGTACAAGTGGTTGGGAATGAGAAGTATTTTCAATAATGATAGGTAATGCAGAAATAGTGGAAGGGTGCAAGGTAGTTGTTGAAGTAATATCATGGTTTAAATTGGATGGTGTTACAATGGGATTTTGTGTCTGCATGGGACCATGAATGTTTCCATTTTTTTGTTGAGAGACAAGAGGATAGGGAGAAATTTTGTAGATCTTTTGTCTATCATATTTTTGCGAACTTGTTCATTTGGATAAGGTCTCAGCAATGAAATGCCACCTTATTAGAAGGTATTGGGTGTAACTTTATTCGCATGCATAGAATTTTATTCGATTCAACTACTCTACCTTTATTTGTTTCCATTTCTATTGATGCTTAGCATTAGCATACAGAACAGGGTTGTTGCATTCAGGTCCTTCATCTCTTATTTTACAACTCTAATTTTCCTTTTCTTTCTCGCATTCAGCATTGTCAAGACCAAAGCTTGAAATTCCTCAAATGGGCAGTTTTTTTGTAGCAAAAAATTCCTCTCCATTTGGTTTTGCAACTTGAAAATGTGTTTTAATTGATTACCGAAACGAAAACAAAATCTTTTGAATGAAAGTCAACAAAAGAAAACTAAAAAATAAATAAATAAACTCGATCTGAATCAATCGAAAACAAAGACAAACAATTTTTTTAAAGAGGAGATTGAATTTACACTTAAGATTTTTTTTTTCAAAGTTTAGGATTAAGATTGACGTGAGGTTTGGGGTGGTTGAGGCAGAGGTGTTGCTGATGAAGTTGAAATACAGGTTCTAGTTTTGGATTGGATGGGTTGGAATGGCTGTTCGGGATGACAAGGCAGAGGAAGTTGAAGGAGTTTGGTAATGCAGGAGATAGTGGTAGGTTGTAGGTGAAGTGTATGTTTTGATGCGGTGTCGATGAGGTTTTTCGGGTTGCTCGGATTTTTGTTGCAGTTGTAGAGGGAAGTTGGTGAAGATCATGTTGAAGATTAAAGATAGTAGTGTGGGGAGTGTTGTTTTGTGAATGAAGCTTAAGGTGAAAGTTGTAGTTGAATGGTAGGTGATAATGTTTGCGGCCAGAGTTTGAGGTTGGAGTTTATCTATGGCAGGAGTGTTGTAAATGTTCCGTGATTGATGAAGGAGGTTGGAATGGGTTGTACAGTTAGGTGGAGTTTTGTGATCACATGGGTAGTTGATGTATTTGAGGGGTTTAGTGGAGTTTAATGGTTTGGGATGTGTGGTGGAAGAGTAGTTGAAGGTTGGAATCAGAACGGACTAGAAGGTTGTAGCTGTTGTAATGAAAGGAAATTTTTGTTTGGGTGAGGTCAATGTTGGTTGAAGTGGTTAGTTTGCGGTTGTGTGGTTTCGATGCAGTGACAGGAGGAGGTGTGGGAGAATTTTGATGATGTGATTAGGTGTTTCGACCACATGTTGGAAGTTGAAGGTAGGGTGCTTGAGGGTGTAGGAGGTGACATTGATTGCAGGTAGGAAGTGATTTTTTTTTTCGGGCAATGGGTGAAATAGCAGTGGGTTGCTGGGTTAGTGGTTGTGATGAAGGCAGGCGAGGTAATGTATGTTCAGTGAGGTAGCAGTTCAAATGGATGTTTGAGGAGGAAATTGGGAAGTATGCCTGAAATGTAATGAATTGAAATCAAAATGCAAAATGTAATACTGAAATGAAACAAAATGCAAAAAAAGATGAAAACAAATGTAAATAGTAGCAGAGAACACTTTGTATGAAATAAGGATGCTCAAAAATTATAATGAACACTTTGGATTAAAAGGCAGTTTCAAGTTGAAATGCTCATATTGTTTGTAGTGCTCAAACTAAAAAACAAAAATGTGGTATGAACAGTGAATTCAAAGAAACAGTGTACTGGAAGATGTAATGCAAATAGAACAGAAATGCACTGATACAACCATATGCAATTTAACCGTGTACTTGGTCTTTTTGATTATTTAATTGCCATTTAATTACAGTACACATGGTGTGAAGTTTTAGGACACCCTCCAACTGTGCTTAGCGCTCCATCTTGTGCTGAAAAATACGGGTCTTGAACAAACTTTGTTCACTACGATGTGGAAAATGTTTTGTGTGGTGAATGATTTTGTTTACAACCAAAGATATCATTTGACTGTAAACTTGTATGTGGAAAATAATGCAACATTTTTACTGTTTTTTTCTATTCAAATTGTATCAACTAAAAGATCATTAAATTTGGAACATAAATTCATAAGTAAGGTGGATTCCCAATATAAAAAGTGAACTTATCAGTTACCATGTTATTCAAGCTGCTTCACCAGTTTCATTTGCTAATATAGTGCAGCTATTTTGAAATTTTAACCTAACTAAAAAATTAAAGGGACCATTTTTTATATACATTGTATTTGCTTGTCTAGAAAGAAGGCGGCAGTTCACAAATCCAACACCACGGACGATAAAAAGCTTCAAAGCACTTTGAAAAGAATAGGGGTAAACAGCATCCCTGCTATTGAAGAGGTCAACATCTTCCAAGACGATTCCGTTATCCAATTTTTGAACCCTAAGGGTAATGTAGAATATAATCACCAAAAAAGTCTCCGTCATGGACTTTCTTGCCCGACTGAATCTATGCGTTTTTATTTTCAGTGCAAACTTCAATTCAAGCTAAGACATGGGTTGTTAGAGGTGCTTGCCAAACTAAAAGTAATCTAATCTCATTCTTTTGTATATCAATTGTATCAAAATTCATTTAATATTTTTTATATTGCTATTTGACGAACCTTACTAAATTGAAATTTCTCACGACAGGATTGTAAGATATTCTGCCTTCAGTATTCAACCAGCTAGGTATTTTCTTCAACTTTTGTACCTACCATCTTATATTTTTGAAGTGAGCAGTTGATAGATTCTGAATTTTTTTTTCTTTTTGGCACAAGAAATTGTAGTGAAAATAAGTAAAGTAGCTAGGTATTTTCTTCCACTTTTGTACCTACCATCTTATATTTTTGAAGTGAGCAGTTGATAGCTTCTGAAATTCTTTTTTTTTTTTTGGTACAAGAAATTGTAGTGAAAATAAGCAAAGTAGCTACTAGGGTACAGAGGATATTTGGAAATGTTTCATGCATGTGCAGCTAAAAGACCTTAATTTGGACAAACATAATGGTTAACAATGTTTTTATATCATCATTCGGTCCTTGCTGATTTGAAAACTATTAGGAATATTGGGCTTAACATTTATGCTTCATGTCTTTGTATATTATGGAAGAGTGGTTGATCATTTTGAAGGTGTCAAGTCTTTGGTCGAGGTGGTTGGGGTTAATGGAAAATTTTTCAAAGAGATCTATGAAGCTTTTCCAGGTAATAAGTGCACATTCATATCCTTCACTTAGTTTGGTTAATGATTTACTTGCTGTGATTAATTAATAATTTTTTTTTTTGAAACTGGGTATTTATATTTACAAAGTAGGCAGCACACAAGTCTGCAGAATCATCGTAACGCACAGTTTAATATGCCAGAGGCAGGGATCGAATTGCCGACCTTGTCGTCAGCAGCCTGGCGTTTTTACCACTACGCCAAGGCCTCAGACAATTAGTTGTGATTAACTTAGTTGTGCATGTAAATTGAGGAACCTAACATGCACAACTAGTGGAAATAATTTGATCATTCCACTAAGTTAATCAATAATAATAATATAATTGAGTTAACCGAGTTTTAATAATAATAATAATAATAATAAGTCGATTAAGTTAACTAAGTTAATAAAAATTAATTATTAAAATTAAACAAGTTTTACAAATTGACCAAGTTTAAGTTAATTAAATTTTATAAATAGTAATAATATAACTAGTTTAACAAAGTTTTATAAATAAAGACGATGATAACGAATTAACTAAGTTTATAATAATAATAATAATAAATTAACTAAGTTAACCAAGTTAATAAAAATTAACTAAGTTTTGTTAAAATTAAATAAGTTTTATAAAATTAACTAAGTTTAAGATAACTAAATTTTATAAATAATAATAATAACTATTTAAAAAAAGTTTTAAGTAATAATAATGACGATGATGAAGAATTAACTAGGTTTATATAAATTAACTAAGTTTATAATATTAATAATAGTAATACAATTAAGTTAACTAAGTTTTAATAATAATAATAAAAAAAATTAACCAAGTTAATTGAGTTCATAAAAATTAACTAAGTTTTGTTAAAATTAACAAGTTTTATAAAATTAACTAAGTTTAAGTTAACTAAATTTTATAAATAATAATAATATAACTAATTTAACAGTTTTATAAATAATAATGATTATGAATTAACCAATTTATCTTAAAAATTAACTAAGTTTATAATAATAATATAATTAAGTTAACCAAGTTCTAATAATAATAATAATAACAATAACAATAATAATAATGATGATAAATTAACTAAGTTAACCAAGTTAATAAAAATTAGTTTTGTTAAAATTAAAGAAGTTTTATAAAATTAACTAAGTTTAAGTTAACTAAATTTTGTAAATAATAGTATGATATACTTGCACAATGTTTTAGTTGTTTGATATTAGATTTGAAGTCTTACGAATTAACATAATTATTTGACTATATGTTGTAATTTCACTTGCGCAGACATTGGATTTTCGAGGAGAGCAAGGTTGGACTTTTATGGTGCTAGCTTTCACTTGTGCATGCAACAAAGAATTATTGGTAAATAAACGTTTTGTTAGCACCAGTTGTGTGACTATGTACGGTTATGTACTACTTTTGTATCAATGTATGGTAATGTACTACTTGTGTTTATGGTAGTTCATTTGTTCATATATTTTTTGTCCATTATTGAACTATTTATTATTACTGTTTAATATAAATTATGAATAAAGTGAATTAGAGAGTGAATGAGCTAGCAGAGTGTGAGAAATAGACAAAGAAAAGCAAAAATATTTAGTGGCGTTTATCAAACGCTACGGAAAAAATATAATGGCAGAAAAAAACGCAACAAAAAAAATATTGTTGCGGTGAAATATACAGCCTTTAAAATGATCAATCTATAATAGCGTCTATTTAGTGGCGTTTAGAAAATGCTATGAAAAAAATATGTTGAAAAAAATATCATTTTTGGTGGCGTTTCAATATACTACAAAAAAATTATGGTGTCTTTTTTTGTCACCGTAATAAGACACATTATAACGGCGTTTACAAAAACGCAACCAAAAATATTAGATTTTTAATTGCATGTCATATGGCGGCGTTCTTTAAAACGTCACCATAAATTATGGTTGCGTTTTTTGTGCGCCACCAAAAACTTTTTGGTGTATTGATTTTAGATTCATGTCATATGTTGTCTGTTACCTTTTATTGCTTATGTTACGTCTGAAGTTTTAATATATGCTGTGCTTATTTATGTGTCCGTAAAACAGTACTGTTGACGCTTAGATCTAGGAATGATTAAATTTAAAAAATATACATCGATACACTAATTAAATAGTATAATCTCATATGAACACGATTTAACAACTCGACGATGATCGATTCTATTCTACAGCTTCCCTATGATCATCTCCGATCCCCGTTAACAAATTTTGAGGGAATAGTTATTTCATACAGTCCTAGAATGTATTTAGCAGCTCTAGGAGGAAATGCTTCATCGACCCTGTCTTTAAATTGGTAACTATTGGGAAAATGTATGCATTTAGAAAAACGTCGATTAACGTCTTCACCGATGTCAACAACTTGTACTGAAGCTATAAGACCATAGTAACAATAATTTTCTCTAATCTTGACATGTTGGTGTTCGTTGTTTCGACTCTCTTGTTGTTTTCCATTTCATCGTGCATAATTGAATTTCTATTGTTAAGCACCTTTTTTTTAAGGGGCTTGGTAAAATTTAACAATTAGACCTAGGAAACTCTGGTAAGCCATGGTACTAGGTAGTTAACTACAACTATCCAATGGTTGATTTTTAGGGTAAAACCCCTCAAATATACCGTCATTGGTATTATTTGAGTGGATATACCGAAATAATATTTTTGTTTATGATTCTTATAACTAAGATTTTGCTTATTTTCACGGGTAAGCATGTAATTATAATTTTGAGTGGGTGCATAACGTTTGTCACGCATTACTTGTGGTATAATATCAGGGGTAAAACTCACTATGGTAAAGACATTACACTGGAACCGAAAAAATAACTTTAAAGCATCTCCAATAGAAATCACAATCACAGGTTCATAAATTTACACCATGTAATTGGCGTTGTATACCTACAAAGGATGTAATTGGGGGCTTGCTGAATAGAAGCTCAAAGTTAGGCTATTAAGATAATTGAAGATGGAAAGTATAATAATGAATTGATTACTTTATTTGAGCTACATACATATTTACACACTTGATCAGAATATTGAATTTACCATCATGATAACTGGCAATAATCTCACTATTAATTTAAATTAGCACTGATTTAAATTAGTGGCGATTACTTATAATTAATGTAACACTAACTCGAATTATTTGCATTAATTATAACTGAATACCATTATTGTGAATGAATGAGCATTAATAAAAAATGGATACAAGATTTAAATTGTAATTCAGTTCTCTAATTTATTTAATTTTTACTATGTTTGATACTCTAGTGTTCACATTTAGGATGGAACCTTGGATGAGTGCCAATCCTAACCCTTATTTCTAGTAAATATCATTTTAGAAGTGACACCAACTATTATCCCACATTTTGGTAAGGTTGTGATACCATGGAATTGGCTAAATGGATTTGCGATCATTGACGCAGAAAGTCCGGAGAGATGATTATCAAGTTCAAAGAATAGTTATAAGCAAGGCTATGGATGATGGTTAAGCGGATTCAAGCAAATAGCATCCAAGAAATGACTAAGCATGCATTTGCACTTTCCTTAGGTAGAGGATCAGATCGGAACACTACGGCTATGGATCACTCGGATTGGCAATTCAACTCAACGATGATTGCTCAATAGTTCAATAAGTACCGAGGAATCAAGCAAAATCGCGAAAACACGAAGCAATAGAAGAAGGGGACCCACCTGGGGAATGCCAGCTCCATGGTCAAGCGCACGGCCGATCGGTGTCGACCCCCCATAGGGATCAGTGCCAATTGCTCCCAATGGCCCATATAGGCTCCCCTTTTTTGGATCGGTCCATCTCGGCTTTGGTCTTCTGCACGCGAATTTTGAGCTGGATATTTGCATATATTTTTCTATAAATACCGAATCATTGGCTCAAGGAAAGAGATCTTCTTTCTAGCTCTCTTCTTCTTCTTCTCCGTTGGCTACACTCTGCCATTTTTATTACTCGAATTCGAATCATTGTAACTATAGCAGTATAAATAAAAGAAAAACTTTTGGAGTGGACGTAAGTTAGAGTACTCCGAACCACTATAAAATCTCATGTTCAATTCATTTCCTTTTGTCTTAATTTATTGGTTTTCATATTTTATTCTCTACATCACCGTGTTTGGGTTTGGACATTGAATCTGTGGTGTTATCGTATTAGTTGAGTGTTTGTGATCAATTTTGATGCAAACATTTTGGTACCAGAACCAGGTTATTTGCATCCATAGATTCGGAAATGATTAGGCGCTTGGATTTGGATCAATGGTCAGGCAATCTACAAGGAAAGCACCTGCAGATAGGAGTCACCATGGAGAAAGTCAGGAGGCATCCTTTGAAAATGCAACCAACCAATCCTCCGTTTACATCACTAGGAACGAGATGAAGACTATGATGGATGCTATACAAGATCATATGATGAGGAGACAAGAGGAGATGATGCATAATTCCTTAGGCAAACTGAACAGCTTGGTGCACAAAACCATGCATTTGTAGCAGTTGGCAATTTAGATCGAGGAATAGGAGCAATAGTAGCTACAGAAAATCAGAACCAAAAGCATGGAGTCGAAGCCAACGGGCAAGTGAACGGAACGGAGCAGCTGAAAGTAATGCGCCTCTGTAGGGATCAACATCGATCGCTCTAGGCAGGAGGGCATGCCCCCGGGTCAGGCTAGTATGGGTGCTGGTGTGGATGTCATTCGACCGATGGTTAATGCATGATTTGCAGCTGGGGATCGTAACGTGGAGGAGTATGTTCCGGAATACCCTCGTGGAGCGGGGGAAGGGGGGGCAGGCTGGTAATATGGATTGGAGACCGTCTATGGATAAGAATGAGCGGATGGTTGAGTTGGTACATCAGATAATGAGAGGCAGATTGCCCAACAGGAATCTAGAAGATGTCAATCAAAGTCCATTTACTCCGAATATTAGGAATGCTAGGAACCCATCGGAGTTCAAACTACCAACATTGGAGGTATATGACGGAAAGTCGGATCCAACAATGCATATGATGAGGTATATCCGACATATGGAAGTGCTAGGGGCGTCGAAAGAGGTCATGACAAGATGTTTTCCACTTTACATGACGGAATTAGCTGTGCTCTGGTTTAGGCAACTGGAGAATGGTTCGATCAGGACATGGAGCAAGTTGGTAGACCGGTTAATGAGGCAGTTTAGGGTCCACATTTCGAGATCCAAGAACGTAATGACATTGGCAACACTAAAGCAAAGGACCGGAGAGTCCTTGAGGAGTTTCTTGACATAGTTTAATGCCACGGTTGCTTAAGTGGATCGGCCGGATCCATAATGGTTTTAATGGTGCAGCAGTATCCGGGATTGCTAACGACATGGATTTTAAGGTTGCACTAGAGCGGGATCGACCAATGGATCTCGGAGAATTTTTCCATTAAGTGGATATGTTCCAAGGGCAGGAGGACGCACGAACTGATAAACAGGAAGTAAATGCTGTAAGAGGTGAACGACCATTTGGAGAAGGGTCTAGAAAGGATAAAGGTAAACAGAAAATGGATGATGGTTATGATGGATCAAATAAGCAAAGGAATGTGCGGGAGCCGAAGTTCTCCTCTTATTTGGACTTGACAAAAAGCTTGGAATGGATTTATCCAAACATAAGGGGGCAACTCCCTTATCGGAAACCGATAAGGGGGGTTCCAACAGAGCGGGAACGTAGATCTGGAAAATATCGTCTATTCCACGAACTGGATGGGCATATTACGGATGAATGCAGACACTTACAGATGAATTCTTGGTTTTTAAATCTTTTTTGCTTATAAACCATATTTTTGTAAACCATACTTATATAAAGTTACTTTCTTATATAAAATCATTTCACAAGCATTTATCTTTTAAATATCTTATCTTTCCTTTAAAACTATAATAAACAACTTTTCTTCAAGTTAACTTTTTAACCCATTATTATCACTCAACATCTTATAGTCAAACTGTGAAACTTAATTCACAAGGTGTTCATTTAAATGTTCCCATAAATTATTATCTACATATCCCATGTTGTGAAAAGTTAATTTACTTACAATTCAATAAATAATAGTCAATGCCCATAAACTGCCCGAGCACAACTAATCAAACAATAATTGATAATAATTGAATATTATCATTTCCTAACAAACATATCCTAAATAATTATATCAATTATCTGAAAATTATTCTTTTATATATAAAATATAATCCTAGGTAAAATTATTTCATTTACTAATTTTTCAAAAACAGTATTGTGTCAGTTTGCCCTGTTCAGATGTTTATGAATTCCTATTGATAACGTTGATCAATCACATCGACTAGAATCCATAAGCACTCAATAGACAAATTAACACAATATAAAACAATCTTATAGCATTAAGAAATATGTACTCTTATATATAATACACTCAACTCATAATAAGGCATTTCATTACCCTATTTCTTAATGAGTTATACCCAATCAAAGCCAAGGTTCTCGCTTAACCTTCAACTCTGCTACCACAGTGTAACGATCGCGTTTTCGACCCTTGAATGTCGACACTAATACATGCCGAGAACTCAAGTGCCGGAAAGAAAAAACTTTAGGATAAAAGCAAAAAAAAAAGAGAAAAGGTATAAGAAAAGGAGAACAAAAACATCAGAATCTCACATGCGAAACAATAATATATAATATCTCAAAATGATTTTCAAAAAAGATAACTTTATGGACATAATAATCAGAGCAAACTAACTTATCATCAGTATGGATAGTTATAACAGTCCGTCCTTACAATTACTGATAAAAATAAACAAAGCAATGCAGCATAAATAATAATACTATGATAGACAATCATTCAGCTCTTCTCCAAGAGCTCCAATGAACAATAATAAAATCTAAAACCTGAGTATTATAAGAAAATAACACCCGGATCAGTTTGATAAACCAGCGTGAGAAACTCAAGTCATCTGAGTTATTTAATGTCATAAAACCTTTCAACGTAAAGGTATTTCGTAATACCACGCCGTAATAAACACGGATAGGTTTTCACCTTATGATAACCAAACCATTTCATAAGAAAATCTATTGATATTATACTAATGTCTAGGGTTTAAAATAAATATATGAAATAGCTGAGATGCTTGCATATCATATTGAAGCATATTAGAGTACATCTAAACCCGCTAAGGCGCGTTCGTATATGGATTTTCTATGGGGACGCCTTCAACTTAAAAACTGAAGCAGACCTTCATGACAAGGATTAGAAATTACCTTCCGAGCATTTACATCTCTAGATAAAATATAACATAAGGTAAACACAACTGGCCAACGCCCGTACCTACGAACCCGAACCACGTGGAACCTATGTATCATTGACTCCCTCTCGCAACATCTATAAGCATACTCAAGATAATGGAGTTGATGTACCTCTTTGGATAGAAAAACTCCTGTATTGTGCATCCTTCTCTATCTTTAGACATTTTTCTGATGTCGAGGCTACGTTCGGCATCTTTCACACGAGTCTTCATTACTCGAACAAATTATGAATCCCCAAATATATTCTAGTATCTTGAACAGATTTCGAATACACACACGGATTCTAGCATCTAGAACAGATCCACTACCCATAGATGGAACACATATCTCAGTCTTGAAGTGGTTTTCGATAATTAGAAACACTTACCGACCCCGATCTCCTTAAGACTGAGTCGATGAATTTGGTCATATTTAACAATAATGTGAATGATCGCATAAGGGAACAAGTCTAGTATACTCTCCATAAGCAAGTAAACATACAAGCAATATCAATTCATACAAATCAAGATTAAGTCAACTAAACGACTTTTAATCCCTTTATAATTAATTTGTCCTTTATTAATTAAAACTCTTTTTCTAAGTAAAGCTCCTTTTTTATCTAAGAACTTTCATTAATCAAAACTTCCTTTATTAATTAATACTCCTTTATTAATTAAAACATCCTTTATAAATTTGTGTATATATATATTTAATTCCTCTTTATAAAAGGTATATATACTTATATTTTACCATTTCACTAATCACTTGAGCTCTTTTCAATACTTAAAAAGTATTCATATACTTATCTCAATGGTATAAGCAAAGTTTTCCCTACTTAATGCATAATCAAAGAGGTTAAAAACAAATGTTACTAAAACATTTTTACTATAAACTCCTTCTCTTTTATATATTGAACATATAATTTTTTTCTATCATTTTATAAAAGATTTCAATACTTGTTATTATCTCTAAAATTCCAATATTGAAGATCTAGTTAAATTTATAATATTTTTCCACTTTAAAATATAATTCAAGGGATGTTATTAAAACATTGTTTACTACATACCCAAAACGCTTCACATTTAATCATTATCTTTTAAACTTGCTTTTTAAAGATTTAATTACACTTAAGGGTTTAAGACAACTGTTATTTAAAACATTGTCACAACAACCCCAAACAGTTATATATACTTAAATTTAAAGTATACATTATTAAATATATAATTATATTTCTAAGTATAATTAATAGTAAGGGTTAAAAAAATGTTACTAAAACATTGTTTACTACAACCCAAAACCATTTCACACTTAACCGTTTTCTTTAAAACTTTCTTTTAAATATTTAATCACATGTAAAAGGTTAAAAACAATTGTTACTTAACATTTGTCACAACAAATCCAAAACCATTTAATAATAGTTATTAACTAAATATTCATTAGTAAATATCTGATTATATTCGTAAGTATAATTAATAATAAGATTTAAAAACAAATGTTACTAAAACATTGTTTACTACAATCCAAAAGTATTTTTATACTTATATCATCTTTAAAACATTCTTTTTAAAGATCTAAGTTAATAATATTTGGTAAAGTTTGATAGTCGACTAATCGACTATCTAGTTAAAATAATTGCTTATACAAATCAATGTTTGTATACTTAACTCATTTTTGAAATTTCAACTTAACTATTCCTCATATAAGAGTGAAGTCAGGTAAGTTAGTGTCACGGTCCAGATTTTCGACGCTCGAAAACCGACATCAATACGTCCACTATATTACATGCCGAACAAATCGAATGCCGAAAATACCAAATCGTTAAGGAAGAAGGAGAAAGAAGTAGAAGAAGAAGAAATAATAACACAGAATCTCACAATCGCAGCGGAACAATATATAATAGATAACAATTGATCTTTATACAAAAAGAACTATTACTGTTGTTATACATTACATCGTCAGAGTACAACACAAATCAATAGCACAATACTGGACAGCTATAATAACCTGCATCACAAAAGCTGAATATATAGCATACCATACACAACGGAATATAAATCAAGTACGTATCACACGCCTTCGCCACCCAGCTCGTCTACTTAGCTCCCTAGCATCCTATCCTGTATCTGTAATACTCGATCTGACCCGAGCATTATAAAATAACACCCGAGTCAGACTGGAAAATCAACATGGGAAAACACACTCAATTTGAATTATTAATGTTCAAAAATCCTTTGAAAATCAAAGGTATCTCATAGGACCATGCCACAAATAAACACGATGGGTTTTTACCTTACGATAACCAAAACATTTCATACCAAAATCCTATGATATTATAATAATGTCTAAGTACAAATACTTATTCAAACAGCTGAAATTGTTACATTAATTAAATTCCAGCAATACTAGGCTCTATAATTAAAAACGTAAAGGCACGTATTGGAGAATGGATTCCAATTGAATGACTAGGCACTGAGGTACCACCTGTCACGGTACCTGTCTAGATCAGCGTAACGAGGACCACTCCACGATCCCCTGCTACACAAGACCGGACTACCCCTAACGTGGATAGCCCGAATAAGATTACCCCACGGTTGGGATCAGCAACCGCCACATAGCCGAAATAAAGGGACTCTAGATAGGGGTAACCTAACTCTACTTGGGTGCGACCCACTTAACCTTGCTGCATCTCTTCTGATTTTCAGTCATTCCCGGTTGATGGGGCTCGAGGCTAAGCGTTACCTTTTTAGAAATATTCACTTAGAATGCTCATTGTCCTCCAATGACAATGTACTGATAACATTCATCCATACAAGTCTGTTTTCGGTCCGAACGGAACCGAAGGCACTACTCCTACTACATCCATTTTGGAATCACCCTCGAGATTAGTAGCGATTGGCCCTTACACTTCACTGCTCCATCTTCGAATCCAAGTTCTTATCTTCCTTACAAAAACGTGCTCGGTGGATCGAAGTGGTTTTCGGATCACAAATCCGATCCCGGTCTCTTCGAAACAAAGTTCGCCATTTTCCGGTAAACTCAACCTCGGTTCTTTAGGAAATAAAAAGACGAAAATAAGATCGGAGTTCACCTCCTAACTGTTAGTGGACGGATTTCCTTATCCACGTCCTAGAAGAACAAACTAGTTTATACGTATAGTATAGCACCTCGAACGTTAACTGGTACCATATAATTCCCATACTTCTCGCAGATATTTCCAAAGTTATATTTGGGTCCAGATTTGATAGCCGGTTATTTAACTATTAAATAAACAATCAATTCAACCAATATTCCATTTCCACTGAAAACATTTACTCTCATTTAATTTAGATTTTAAATAAATTAAATTTCTTTATCCAAAAATGTACACTTATCTTATCGAATTCAACATATTAACAAATTATCCTTTTCTTTCAAAATCTTTTAAAAACTTTTTTAAATAATATGGAAAGTAAGACTGCGGTATCAAACAATAGATCACGGTTCAATGGTTACGTCTCTATTCTAGAGAAATCCAAGTCTTAACTGCAGGCACTCATTGCTTCCGATTACGCCACGTATACTTCCCGTAAACTCTATTTAATAACTTCAATAACAAAAAACTTACGAAATTTTTATAATAATTCTCTAAGTAAAACTTTAGCCAAAACTACTTTTAAAATAGAGTTATTATATAAAGTATTAATATTGAGTAAATATCCCTTTTAAAATAATAATACTGATTTAACCTTTAATAATAATTAACTACTTTAGCTAACTTAATTAATATTCACTTTAAAAAAAAATTAAACCATAAGTAATAATTTTTTCTAAAATATTCCTTCAAACACCTTTAATTTTCTAATTAATACCTAAAATCTTCTTTTTAAATAAACTTAATTTTTTCCAGAAAATATATTTCAACTCATATAGCCAGTCTAATCGTTTATAAATCCCTCTCTATTTATTCCCAGCTTAATTTACGTCCAATTTCATAAATTCCTTTCCACATTTTTAAAAATAAATCTACCATTTATTTTTAAAACAATTTACATATTTCCTTATAAATTCCCAGCGTGCATTTATAATTTCAAATTATCCACGGATAACTTCATTTTATTTATAAACCTCATTTATAAATCCCATAGTCTCATTTCCCTTTTAATCACTGTTTCACATACTTAATTGATTTTCAAATTGATTTTTCTAAATTAATTCCATTTTAAAATTTATTTCTTGATTTATCCAATTTTATTCCAAAACCCCCTAATTTTAGATCCACTTCCTTTTTTGATTTAAAATCTTATTTAAATCCAGGACATCAATTTCATACTTTATTTCAAAAATTCACCTTTTATTTTTCTTCCCCAAACTATTTAAATCTTAATTTTAAAATACATTCTTTCAAAAACCCCGTTTTCCACATTTTACTCAAAATCTATATTTTTCCATATTCGGGATTTATTAAATAAAACTTTAAAATCGAACTATTTACTTTTTTTTAAATTCTTTCTTTAATTTGTTCAACTTCACAATAAATATTTTACTTAAAAGTTCCTTTTTATTTTCCTTCAAAAATCCAATTTTTATATTGTTGATATTTTAAAATACCAAAAATATATCCAGTGATTCTATAGCATTCAATAATTTAAATTTCAATATCATCTATCACAGATTAATCAAATAATTCATATAACTGGATAAAAAAATAATTTCAACATTTTGAGGAATCCCGTTGGATCCCTCCAACCTGTTTCCCTGCATGCACAGATGTTAAAAACAATATAAAAATACCAATCCCACTTCGAGGGGGATATCGCAATATATAGGGTCATCCGCTATTATGCAGGGCGCATATGGTCCCATCCGCTATATAATGTGGGAATATTAATCACTCCAATATATATATATATATAACACTATATATGTTTAACATTCAACAAAAAGTAATTTTATAAAATCAACCAAACAATCAGTAATTCAAATTCAACATTTTTAAATTATTCCAGTAATCCGATTGAGTGAGATTTTACTCACCTTTGATTTTAACTTTGCACTCCGCTCCAACTCGACTTGTTTCATTGATTTAGGATCTTGTATAAATAAATTTTGAATTTGTTCGCATTTGACATAATTTAAACTACCATTAATCGTACTCGGTTTAAATTTTAAATTTATTAGCTTAACAATTTTTTTAATTTACCTTGCTGTTAAAAAATTCTCTTTTCAGGCATCCTGCTTTCGAAATTGAACTACCGCCATCCCTTACCTTCCGATCGACCATCACCATCCAAAATCTCCACGTACACGCAACAAAAATTTGTGATCGAACCGCTGCTCTCGACCCAGTCCGACACGGCCGGACATCCTCTGCCCTAGGCTTTAGCCAATGACGTTCACTTTTACAGAAACAGCCGCGCCTTTCTCCGCCCTTCGCCCAAGATTTGGTGCTCTAGAATGCCTCCATTCGTCTGAACCCATCAATGCTTGTCACGACTTCGGAGTCATCTGGATGCCGCGGTCACCCACTTTCCCTTCAAAACCCAACGCCACTGCCATCTCCTTCCATGCGCGAAACCCCCAAAGCTGCATTCCCTCAATTATCGAATGCGGCTCCCCCTCTACCTTCGCATGCATTGTCAGTCTTCCCCTAAACAATTTGATCGATTCCCCTACCACGACGACGTTTACAAGTCGCCGTCGTGCGTCACGATCATTCCCTGACTTTTTTTATAGAACAAATGATTTCGTTTGAAGGAGAGGAGAAAGATAAAGACACAAATTTTGATTTTGGTTTTTTTATTCGTTTCCATTTTTTAAGGCAGGAGATAGACATGATTTTAACATGAAAGGATAGAACTTGATTGAACTGAAAGAGGAGAAAGGTAGCATGCTTGTATAAGGAAGGATGGCGTGTTTGAAAAGGCACAACAGTTGACTAGTCTATACATATAAATAATTAAATTTTTTTCCAGAAAAATCTCGATGTGTGCAACTCGAAGATTTCGAACCCCTATCAAGACATACCACTTGGTGTTTATAATGTTATACCCTATTCCGAACCAAATGGATAGGTTTCGAGTCCTAATTCGATCGTATGGAGAAGATAGCGTTTTGGACCATGTAAAATATCGAAATTTCGATATAAATTTTAAGGCGTTTATATCCTGTACGACCAAACGATAACTCCGAACGCCACAAAATTTGAAATCCGAGAATAATACAATATTACGGATCCAATGGAATTGGTTTCGTCGAAATCTGAGACTGTGCCTCAGAAGGCTATTTTTAAATGTCAATTTAAACGATATATTTTTGAAACTGAACAAATCACTCATAAATTAAATTTCAAAACTTCCATTGTCTTCAGTATTATTAATAATTTTTTACAAGCCTTCAAATTATTTTTAACAAGCTTAAAACATTAGATACAAAGTTTTACCCGAATTCCCAATTATTAAATTCAATAATTAAATTATCCAATAGATAGTTATATTTGAAATTCAAGTTTAAAAATAAACTTTTAAAATATTAAAAACCAATTAAATATTCCAATTTCAAATATTTAAAATCGTGGGTTGTTACATTCCTCCCCCTTATAAGAATTTCGTCCTCGAAATTGCCAAGTAAGAAGAATGGACCAAAACACAATTACCAATTTCCAAAACCACACAGTTCCATACATCTCCTCAAAACAATTTTCCTTTCATTGAAACTATAATTACCACCCTTATTAATTTTCAAACTAATACCTGTATTACACTAATTTTATTCCCTCAATCATTCAAATTACAATTTAAATCCAAATTTTAAATTATCAAAATTTTCTAACTCCTTAAATTTCGAAAAATTTCGCTAGCGCATCCTTTGCCCGACTAGCTCGGAACAACTACAAAGTTGCCTCTATGACCTTCAAATTTCTAAAGAAAATAAAAGCCAAGTGGCTAGATCAGAAAATCATTAAATTTCATACGCCAATTTAAATACATATATTCTTGTCGAGCAATCAATTTTTCCTTTTGCTTTTAGTTACCGGCACGTAACTTACCAATGATATCCAATCATTTAATTCCAAAATATTTTATTTATTCCCTTCCAGAATTTTCAAATTTTGCTTTAATTAAGTCGTATGATGTACATATATCATCCGTATGCAATATCCAGTCCAATCGCTCGCTCGATCACACAATTTCACTTCCGACCTAGTATCGTTCACACGACTCTCTAGTGCGGACTCAAATTTGGTTTCTTGATCAGAAACCGTCACTCTCCTAGCATAGCCAAACACTATGATAGATAATTTCAGGATCAACCAAAAATCCATATCCAGGGTTCGCCGTTGAAAATCGAGTGAAAAATCCCAGCTCGGTTCGACATGACTATCTCGAAATTGTATGCTCGAATCTGGATCAAATTGTTATGCGAATAAAATAACATACGTACAACTTACGTATAAATTTCCAATTGATTATTATTTCTATTGATTTCTTACCCACTCACATTTACTTACATTTCCATTCAATTATTCTCAATTATCCTTTCACTCAACTTTTATTAAATCTTTGTCCAAATATTAACTTAGTATATTTCTAATGCCAAATTTTACTTAATAATTTCACCATCCATTTCTTAAGTTCAATATAAATATCTTATACAACTCCTTATATTTATTCCCACTTCATCACTTGGTTTATATCCATTTTTACTAAAAATTAAATTTCATTTTCATTTGAATTCAATTTACCTTATAGTTATTAATTTATTTTCCAACTTTCATTTTATTTAGCCCACTCGAACTAATTTCTCCATTTCACTTTATTTGTTACAATCCAAATTAAATTCTAATGTCCAATTTCAATTTTATTTACTTACAAATTTATATTCATTTGTTCATCTACACTTTTGTTTACAATCTCAACAAACTTATTTTCAATAATCATTTCCTTTAGCCTACTTAGGCTCAATTCCAAATTTCTCTTATTTAACTTAATTCAAGTAAATTTCCTTTTCAATTCAAATTTCAAGTTTTATAAGTTTTCAATCTTATTTACATTCCGTAACATTTTAAACCAACTCCAGAATTTTTAAACAACTACTTAATATTTCAAATTCATTTTTGAAATCAACTACATATACATAACTCATTTGTATATCTAATTATCCCTTTCATTTCAATATCAAAACCAATTTTGCAACAAATTCCAATCCAAAACATTTAGGAAGCAATTCCTCTCTTGAAAACTCGAAAATGATCATCGATGATGCTGTAGTCATTACCGAAATTATTTTCCAGCGACCGAAGTGAGTTCAGTGCTTTTATTCCTCTAAAAACATTTTAAAAAAACATTTTACTTCAAAAATATCCCCAAATAATATCATTATTAATTCCCAACTTTGGAAAACACATTTTCAAACCCAACGAAATTTAAATTCCTAAATTCCAACTTTTAATTCCTTTAGAACTATATTTAAATATTCCTCTGGAGTTTTATCCCTTTTCAAATTATGAATCGCATTTATAACTCACATTTACAAATTCCATTTTGTTGTATGAATTTATTTCTTAACTTTTGGTTACAATATCATCTTTTATTCAGTTTCCAGAGCACAATGATAACAATTTAATATTATCATTTCCTAACAAACAAGCACACCGTATATTACTATAATAATTTACGAAAACTATCCCTTTTACATATAAAAATGATTTGGGTAAAATTATTTCATTAGGCTATTTTAAAAATACTACATCGAATTATTCTGTTCAAGTGTTTAGAGATCCCTATCAATAACATTAATTATGCGTATTGACAGAATCCCTTTGCCACTCAACAAACCAATCAACACAATATAAAATAATTTTATATTCACTAACAAATACGCGCTCTTATCTATTAATACACTCAACTCATTCTAGGATGTTACTGACCCTATCTCTAATGAGTAATCCCTACCAGAGCCAAGGTTCTCGCGTAACCTTCAGCTCTGATACCAGGTGTCACGGTCCATAGGCTTTTCAACCATCCGAACAGTGGCCACTTTCTGCCATGGCCGACACTGGTACCTCGAATTTGCTTTTACGGCCAGCCTCTCGACTACAACCAACAACTCCGGGACATGTAGGGGTAAGATTCTCCTGTTCGCCACCAAATATGAAGCGAGAACCCCCTATCATGCTGTAATGAAGCAAATCTGATCCCGGTCTCTTCGAAACAACGTTTGCCATTTCCCGATAAACTCAACCCCGGTTCTTTTGGAAATAAATAGACGAAAATAAGATCGGAGATCACCTCCTAACCATTAGTGGATGGATTTCCTTATCAATGTCCTGGAAGAATGAACGAGATTATACATACAGTATAGCACCTCAAACGGTAACTGTACCATATAATTCCCATACTTCTTCCAGATATTTCCAAAGTTATATTTGGCTCCAGATTTGATAGTCGGTTATTTAGCTATCAAATAAACAATCAATTCAACCAATATTCCATTTCTGCTGAAAACATTTACTCACATTTAATTTAGATTTTAAATAAATTAAATTTCTTTACCCAAAAATGTACACTTATCTTATCGAATTCGACATATTAACAAATTATAGTTTTCGTTCAAAATCTTTTAAAAACCATTTTTTAAATAATATGAAAAGCAACACGGCGGTATTAAACCATAGATCACAGTTCAAGGGTTACGTCTCTTTCGCAAAGAAATCTAAGTCTTAACTACAGGCAATCACTGCCCCGATTATGCCATGCGAGTATACCAATATTTCCCGAAAACTCTATTTAATAATTTCAAAAAAAAATTTATGAAATTTTTGTAATAATTCTCTAAGTAAAACTTTAGCCAAAACTACTTTTAAAATAGAGTTACAATATAAAGTATTAATATTGAGTAATTATCCCTTTTAAAATAATAATACTGATTTAACCTTTAATAATAATTAACTATTATAACTAACTTAATTAATATTCACTTTAAAAAATTTAAACCATAAATAATAATTTTTTTTAAAAACATTCCTTTAAACACCTTTAATTTTCTATTTAATACTTAGAATCTTCCTTTTAAAATAAATTTAACTTTTTTCGGAAATGTATTTCAACTCCAATATAGCCAGTCTATTCGTTTATAAATCCCTCTCGATTTATTCTCATCTTAATTTACGTCCATTTTCATAAATTCATTTCCACATGTTTAAAAAAAATCTACCATCTATTTTTAAAGCAATTTACCCATTTCCTTATAAATTCCCACCATGCATTTATAATTTCAAATTATCCACTGATAATTACTTCATTTTATTTATAAACCTCATTTATAAATCCCATAGTCTCATTTCCCTTTTAATCACTGTTTCACATACTTAATTGATTTTCGAATTAATTTTTATGAATTAATTCCATTTTAAAATTTATTTCTTGATTTACCCAATTTTATTCCAAAACCCCTTAATTTAGATTTGCTTCCTTTTTCTGATTTAAAATCTTATTTAAATTTGGGTCATCAATTTCATACTTTATTTCAAAAATTACCCTTTTATTTTTTCCCCATACTATTTAAATCTTAAATTCAAAATACATTCTTTCAAAAACCCATTTTTTCCACAGTTTACTCAAAATCTCTATTTTTCCATATTCGGGATTTATTAAATAAAACTTTAAAATTGAACTATTTACTTTTTTTTATCCCAAATTGTTTCTTTAATTTGTTCAACTTCACAATAAATATTTAACTTAAAATTTCCTTTTTATTTTCCTTTAAAAATCTAATTTTTATATTGTTGATATTTTAAAATATCAAAAATATATCCGATGATTCCATAGCGTTCAATAATTTAAATTTCAATATCATCTATCACAGATTAATCAAATAATTCATATAACTGGATATAAAAACAATTTCAACATTTTAAGGAATCCCGTTGAATCCCTCTAATCTGTTTTCCCTGCATCCACAGATGTTAAAAACAATATAAAAATACCAATCCCACTTCGAGGGGGATATCGTGGTATATATGGTCATCCGCTATTATGCGGGGCGCATAGAGTCTCATCCGCTATATAATGCGGGAATATCAATCACTCTAATATATATATATATAACACTATATATATTTAACATTCAAAAGATAGTAATTTTATAAATCAATCAAATAATCAATAATTCGAATTCGACATTTTAAAATTATTCCAGTAATCCAATTGAGTGAGATTTTACTCACCTTTGATTTTAACTTTGCACTCCGCTCCAACTCAACTTGTTTCATTGATTTAGGACCTCGTATAAATGAATTCCGAATTTATTAGCATTTGATATAATTTAAACTAGCATTAACCATACTTGGTTTAAATGTTAAATTTATTAGCTTATTTTTTTTTTAAATTTACCTTGCTTTTAAAAAATTCTCTCATCTTGCTTTCGAAACCGAACTACCGCCATCCCCCGCCTTCCGATCGATCAGCACCATCCAAAATCTCCACGTGCACACGACAAAAATTTATGATCGAACCGCTGCTCTCAACCCAGTTTGACAAGACCTGGCGTCCTCTGCCTTAGGCTTTAGCCAACGACGTCACTCTTAAAGAAACAGTCGCGCCTTTATCCTCCCTTCGCCTAAGATCTGGTGCTCTAGAATGCCGCTATTCATCTAAACCCATCAGTGCTCGTCACGACTTTGGAGTCCTCTGGATGCCGCAGTCACCCACTTGCCTTTCGAAACCCAATGCCATTGCCATCTCCTTCCACGCGCGAAACCCGTAAAACTGCATAGCCTCACTTATCGAATGCGGCTCCCCCTCTACCTTCACACGCGGCGTCAGACTCTGCCTAAATAATTTAATCGATTCCCCCTACGACGGTGACGTTTACAAGTCATCGTCGTGCGTCGCGATCGCTCCCTAACTTTTTTTTATAGAACGAATGATTTCATTTGAAGGAGAGGAGGAAGATAAAGACACGAATTGTGATTTTTTTTCATTCGTTTCCATTTTTTTTTGAAAGCAGGAGATATACATGATTTTAACGTGAAAGGATAGAACTCGATTGAACAGAAAGAGGAGAAAGGTAGCGTGCTTGTATAAGGAAGGATGGCGTATTTGAAAAGGCACAGCAGTTGACTAGTCTATACATATAAATGATTAATATTTTTTCAAAAAAAATCTCGATGTACGCAACTTAAAAATTTCGAACCCCTGTCGAGGCATGCCGCTAGGCATTCATAATGTTATACCCCTATTTCGAATGAAATGGAAAAGATTTCGAGTCCAAATTCGATCGTGTAGAGAAGATAGCATTTTCGACCAGGTAAAATATTGAATTTTCGATATAAATTTTAAGGCGTTTATATCCCGTACGGCCAAACAATAACTTCGAATTCCACGAAATATGATATACGATAATAATACAATATTACTGATCTAATGGAACTGGTTTCTTCGAAATCTGAGACTGTGCCTCGGAAGGCTATTTTAAAATGTCAATTTAAACGTATATTTTTAAAACTGAACAAATCACTCATAAATTAAATTTTAAAACTTCTATTGTCTTCAGTATTACTAATAATTTTTTTACAGCTTTCAAATTATTTTTAATAAGATTAAAACATTAGATTCAAAGTTTTACCTGAATTCTCAATTATTAAATTCAATAATTAAATTATCCAATAAATAGTTATATTTGAAATTCAAGTTTAAAAATAAACTTTTAAAATATTAAAAGCCAATTAAATATTGCACTTTCAAATATCTAAAATCCCGGGATGTTACAATTAGAGCATTGGTTGCATCAAAGCCTTGCCTAGATACTTCATTCTTGAATCTCACAGATAGATAATTCTACTCGTTGGCTTTTAGAAGCCAAGTCAATTACCTTTTTCAAAACATACATATATAAGGATATCTTTAAAATACTTATTAATATGTTAAAATACTTTTAAAACACTTAAAAATATATTATAATTATTTCTATAAAATGTTATGTAAAAATAAACAATTTGGACATAATTGGAAAAACCAAAATAAACATGTTTTATTTTAGAAGACACTTACTTTAAAAATTCATAATTAATTGTTTAAAATATATTTAAACATGAAAACGATTTTGAAACACTCTAATATAAGTTGGAAAACAATCCTAAATAGATTAGAGAAAAATACTTAACTTACATCATTTTTACGCAATTTATAGTTTCAAACAACAAAGATAGCATGTCTAGAAATGCTGTCTAAAATTTTGTTGCATGTTTTAAACATGTTTTGCCATAACTTTGCTCCTAGTTTTCGACGTCTTAACAAATGATTTTTGATCCATTCATTTTACAATAATTAGTATACTTCGGGTACTTAGAAACTGTGGCGACCCGCCATTTCGAACCTCGAAGATCGACACTAATACATCCCCGGTATTCACGTGCTGCAAATTCAAGTGCCGAAGAGGCAGATAATTAGGAGATTTAAAAGAAATAAAGATAGAATAACAACAGAATCTTGCATTCGCATAAATTATACATATGGAAAGTACATACAATCACTCCAAGTGATTCATCAGAGTTACGCTAAGTACTAACCTAGCCGGGGATAGTTATAACTACCCATCCTTATAGAGGCTGTTAGATACTAAATACATACTACATGATACAGCGAAAGCTTGATATAGATCACTATTGACAAAAGGACCCTTCAGTCTTCATGCTCTTTGATCCTTCCAAAATGCTCCAAGTTACCTGACTACTTGGCTGCCCGAGAAAATAGGGCACCTAGATTTTAAGGGAAAAAGAAAATAAACTCCGTATCAGTCATGGGATTAGTGTGAGAAACTCAAAATATGATTATTTGAAAAGAAAGGGTATCTCATAGAAACACGCCGCATATAGGCACAGAATGAGTTTTCACCTTATGATAACCAAATCATTTCTATGTAAAATTCAGTCATATTATTTTTAATGACATTCTTTGAAAACACTTTTCAAGTAAATATACGTAATCTTAGCCGAAATTGTTACATTATTAAATTCCAGCATAATAGGTTTACAACTAAAACCGAATGTGCACTTATTAGAGATTTGGATTTCCAATGAATAGAGAGGTAAGAGAATACCTCCTTTGTAGTACATATCTAGAGGAATGTACCGAGGGTCGATATATTTGAAACCTCTGCAAAATAAAATTAGCCTACCCGAAGACCCATCTGGTGGCGGATAGAACTGAATATGATATCACCCTTGCCGTTACTGACCTATCCGGGATCCTATAACATACACCACATAATTTAAACCTGAAGTCATAGTGGGTAGAAGTAAATAAGTCTAGAAATATGATATCATACCCTATTGGTTGCGGTCCACTTAGCCTTAAAGCAACCTCTATTTCACAATTCCCTAGGTGTGGCTCTAAGCAACGTTTACCTTTCTAAGAATATTTTCACTTAAAATGCCACATTGCAATTTTCAATAATACACTATTGATTTCCATAAAAGTACAACCTTTGAGCTCGTACATCTCAAAAAAGGGTGTTAAGTATAAGAGGGGTTACCTCTTACACCACTAAATAGACGTACATTTGTTGAGATCAATACACCGTGATCTTAGAAATGCAATGTCAGACATTCATCCATACAAGTTGTTCAAGAATAGGACAAACTGAATGCACTCTTCTACCATATCCTATCAGGAATTACTTCTAAAATTAACCGAGAGATTGCATGTGAAGATTCCAGAACGAAAGGACCACCACTATTTATTTATCTCGGGAGCTACTTCGAAATTATCAACAAGCATTCCTTCCGTTATGAAGATCCCCTCCTTCAACTTCATTATCTTTAACATGTCTTTACTTTCAAACTCATAAATTGGTTCGAAGTGGTTTTCATCTAAGAATCACTTAAATCCGACCTCGGTTTTTTCGAACCAATCATTGATAAAATGATGTTAAGTAAATAGGTGGTTATCATCTGATTAATTACTTTCTCTTTGTCAAAAATATCTTCTAGAGATACATATCTATAAAAACATTTTTTTCGGTATATATAGAATCATTAAATCTCTCTTTAACTATTGAAATATCAACTCATTTTCGTAAATCATATTTGAAAACATTATTGAGTTAAAAAGAGTCGATGAGAATTATGCTAATTATACCGAACATCAGTTTTCGTATTCAACCTTTACTATCCATCGAATAGTGGTGAAATTACCTATTAAATTCATATGGGTAGTACGCCTTCCCTCCTCCGAATTTAATATCAAGCATAAGAAGATTATTTTTATATGATCTAATTAGTATTAAATTTGGAAAAAATTAAATCTTTTATACTTGCCTCGTTTCCGACATTTCGACCTGATCTTTCCTCATCTTGGAAAAAGGCCAGGTGAGCCCGGACACTGGTTGCTCCTGAACATCTCCTTAGTTTAAGCACCTTACATCCAGATCTCACTAATAGAAAAATCCAGTCTACTTCTTGGATTTTAGAGCCAAAATTAAATCACTTAATTTAATAGCTTTTCTTTAAATCATTTATTTAAAAATTTTAAAATAAATTATAAAATCTTCAAATCATCTTAAAAATATTTAATTATTTATTTGAATTTTTTTTTAAAATTTGAGAAAGAATGCTTAAGTTTAAAATCATATTTCAAGTGCTGTAAAAAGTGCTGCGAATAGTGCTACGAATAGTGCTTCTAAGCTTATTTGATAAAAACAACTTTTCTATCATTTACATATCCATTTTTATAACTCAAAACTATTTTAAAACATTTTAAAAGATTTATAGAATTTATCCTATATTTTTGAAGAATTAAAAGTATTGCTTTTAAAGATTTTATCGCTTTGGTTTCCGAACTGCCAAAGCGCGACTATTTTGAAAACTTATTTTGCTCATATTTAAAAAATTTACTAAACGAAATCTCGATATTTTTCTTTTCTTTAAAAACTATGATTATAGGAGTTCGAAAAATTCTTGCTATGTTGAATTCTGACTCCGAATCCATCGTATAAATGGATTTAACTTTCCACAGTGTGAAATCACGACCTAGTGTTACGCGACGCACCTATTTTTGACTCAATTTTCATATTTTGTCAAAAATTTACCAAATTAGTTTTTAGTGTTTATAAAACATTTATAAATCATTTTAGATCGTTTCAAAAGGGTTTAATAATTCCATATCACTTTTATAACTTGATTCAGAAAGTGATTTCCTTATGTAATATCGATGTATATTCAATGTGACTTATTTACATAATTAAATAACTACATTAAAACAACCAAACTTGATGATAAAAGCGTAGTAAACATCCATAACAACCATCACATCATATATATATGTGCGCGCGCACACACATGCAGAGAGTTTCTCACTTGATTTTCAATCGGGCTAACTTTAAAACGCCTGTATTTCCGTTATCTCGAAATCGGAGCTCATGACTACTAGCTTAATTGCTCTTAGTGGGTTCGACCTTGGTCTTAGAGGCTTGACCTTGCTTGCAAATGGTGGTGGAGGGCATAGTTGCACATGGCCTTGGTGGAGGAGAAAGAAGAGATCACTAGCTTGAACTTTGGTTTGAAGTGGTATAGATTTCAATTGATTTTGGCATAACTTTGTTTTGATTTTGTAATATTCTCTTTCTTAGGCTATGTAAGCCATTAATGTAGAGAAGAAGAAGATGAAATAGCTTAGGAATTTTATGAAGAAAAGTGTGAATGAAGTGAAGAGAGGAGGTGCTATTTATTAGCAAAAATGAGAAGGAAATATCATGATATTTTCACACAAATGCATCACCATTTCATCGCCACCACATCCCCCTCTTCCTTCATCATGTTTGGTTGAACAAGCTCCTTCCCCATGTGCATGGCCGTGTGCTTGTACTTGGTGTGTAAGATGTTAACTTGATTTTGCTGAAAGGTGAAGTATATGGAAAATATATTGATATTTTGTAATATATATATATATATATATGCATAAGTATATTTGTATGTGTATATGTGTTCATATGCATGTGAATGTGTTCATGTATATGTACATGTATGTATGCATATGTATATCTTAAATGTTGCACAACTTTTCTACGTTGAATCCTTAAGGATTCCGATTTCGATTTCCGGTCATATTTTCACTTCTTATTTAATATATATATATATATATTTGTAAAAAAAGCTTGGTATAATATTTTTATCATTATATAAATAATTAAAAGGGATTATTTAATAATTAAAATAATTGTTAAATCATTTAAATTCAAAAATCATTCATTCCAAAATAGCGATATCATTGATGGTGTCATAAAGAGATTTTTATTTTCAAAAATAAAATAAATAATTTTATTTCATATTCTCACTCATATATGTAAATGAGTGCATGTACCCAGCTCTATGCATGATGTCGGATGGTCTAGGAGCTGTTTATTGATAAAACGGTTTTTAGTTATTTTATCGACATATTTTCCAAAATATCTATTTATATAAATATCTATTCAAAATAAGATTACCAATATTATCTATCGTTTAAAACATTATCATTTATGTTAAAAATCTTATATTTGAATATTTTAATTTTTTGTTGAAGTGATGCATTTGCAGATCGTTACAAACTTTCTCCTTAAAAGAGTTTCGTCATTGAAATTAAAGATGAGAAGAAGATAACTCATAAGGAATATATCATACATGATGAAATATATACAAAGCTATGATAAATGACTACACCACATGGGGTGAGTACACTATCTCGATATAATATATATAATTCATACATCCATCTTAAACTCTGGATATGCCTTCTTTATTCTATCCTCGGTTTCTCATGTACAGTTATTAGCACCACCACTCCATTGAACTTTAATTAATTGCACAACCTTTCTCCTTAATCGCTTCTCATCACGGTCCATGATTTTATTAGGTTGTCTAATAACTGTTAAATTGGGCTCTGCTTCTAAATCATCGAGGGCAGCTATTTCTATGATTTGTTCCAGATAATACACATACTTACGTAAATGGGATATGTGAAACCCATTATGTACGCCTGACAACCTCTTTGGTAGTTCTACTCGATAGGCTAATGGGCCAATCTGCTCTAGAATGGGAAAAGGCCCAATATATCGAGGAGCTAGCTTGCCAGTTCTTCCGAATTATGACTCCCCTCATCTGAGAGATCTTAAGAAATAACTTGTCTCAAACTAGGAATTTTTAATTTCTACGCTTTTGATCGGCGTAACTCTTATATATGCTTTGTGCTTCCTTTAGTTTCTTTCTGATCATGTCCACTTTCTTTGAAGCTTCTCGGATCATATCAAGACTAAGTACTAACCGATCTTCGCTTTTGATCCAACATGTTGAGGATTGACACCGGCGACCATACAAGGCTTCGTAAGGTGCTATATCAATACTGGTCTGATAGTTGTTATTATAAGAGAACTCTACCAAATGAAGGTAGCTTTTCCAGGAACCTCCAAAGTCTAATATACATGCTCTTAGAAGATCCTCTAATACTCTATTTACTCTTTCGGTTTGTCCATCAGTTTAGGGATGATATGCGATGCTAATATACATGTTCATTCCCAAAGCTGTTTGTAAAGATTCAAAGAACCGACTGTTAAAAAATGGATCTTGATCTCTTATAATGCTGGCTGGAACTCCATGTAGTCGAACAATCTCCCTAATATATATCTCAGCAAAGCTTGAGGCTGTTCTTGTAGGCTTTACAAAATGAAGTGTGCGCTTTTAGTTAATCTATCAATGATAACCCATACGCCTTCATTACCTTTCCTTGATCGAGGCAATCCATCGATGAAATCCATGGATATTTGGTCTCATTTCCACTTTGGAATCTCTAGCGGTTAGAGCAGTCTGACAACCTTTTGCTGATCACTCTTGATCTGCTGACAATTTGCACATATACCACATGGATGAAAATGTCTCTCTATACCATCCCACCAGAAAGTCTTTCTCATATCTCTATACATCTTGGTAACTCCGAGATGTATTGTGAGTGAAGAATTCTAACATTCGGTTAAAGCTTCCTGTCTAATCCCATTAACACTAGGAACTCATATCCTTCCATTCTTTCTTCGAATTCCTTGATTATCCACTTTGAATCCTATCCATCTTCCTAGTATCATATTCTCCTCTACTTCCCTGGCTATACTTACAATAATTGGATCCTTGAGCTATCCTTCCATTCTTTCTTCGAATTCCTTGCTTATCCACTTTGAATCCTATCCATCTTCCTAGTATCATATTCTCCTCTACTTCCCTGGCTATACTTACAATAATTGGATGCACTACTGAATGAGCTATAATGGCATGCTTTCTGCTTAGCGCATCTGCCATAACATTGGCTTTTCCTGAGGTATATAGAATATTTAAGTCATATGATATGAGGAATTCTAGCCAATGTTGCTGCCTCATATTCAAGTTCTTCCGAGCAAAAAGATATTTCAAAGATTTATGGTCTGTGAAGAGATCAAACTTTTCACCTATTTAGAGAAGAAATATTATTTACCAAGGTAAATCAAAGTTTATTAAAATAAATCCTAAAGAATTCTCACCCAACAAATAATTTCCCCATATTTTTAATGCAAACACCACGGCTAATAGCACCAAGTCATGTTTCGCATAATTCCTTTCATGGATCTTTAGCTGTCTGCTCGCATCTGCGATGACCATTCCATGCTGCATCAAAACTGCACCTACTCCTTCCCCACAAGCGGCAGTATACATGGTTAAACCGCCGCTTTCATCAGCAATAGCTAACATCGGAGTAGTAGTTAACCTCTTCTTGAGTTCTTCTTCACATTTCTACGCCCACTCAAACTTAGCATCCTTCATTGTTGACTTTGTTAAGCGAGATGAAATTTTGGAAAGTCTTAAATAAACCTTCGGTAATATCCGGCTAATCCCAAGAAGCTACGAATGTCCATTGGAGTCTATGGTTGTTTCCAATCTTTTGTAGCTGAAATTTTTATTGGGTCTACTAAACCTCCATCCCCTGACAAAATATGTCCTAGTAATCTTATCTTTTTTTCTTCAGGAATGACATTTTGAAAAATTTGCGTTCAACACATCCCTTTTCAATATCTCCAACACAATCTCCAAATGCCTTTTGTGCTCTTCTCCAGTGTTCGAATATATGAGAATATCATCAATAAAGACCAATGCGAATTTGTTGAGTACGTCTCCTAATACTCTATTCATAAGGTCCACGAAATAGAATTATGCATTGATTAGCCCAGATGGCATAACCAACCATTCATAGAAACCATTCGGCCCTCGGAATGCAGTCAAGGGAATGCAATCTTCTACTATTCTTAACTGATGTAATCTGGTAGCTTAATCCATTTTTGAGAATAATCGAGCACCATGTAATTTATCAAACAAGTTGTCTATTGATGTGCATGTAAATGTGCATATTTTTACCACCATATTTATTCTATTTAAATTAAATAAATTATCATATTGGGTATTTTAACTTGTTTTAACCAAAATTCATATTAATTCCAAATTATCACATATCCATCTTCATATAGGGGCAAAAAGGTCATTTGTGTGCATATATTTCTTTGAGAAAAATTAATTGAATTTTTTTTTTTATATTTTTGTAGGAATTTGGTCTCAAATAGGAGTGGTTTCATGAAGAAATATGCATGCACAAAGAATATAAAGGAATGAAGATGGAAATAATTCAAAGTGAAGATCATGAAGGACCCCACCTATCTACTACCTTAATGTACAAATTAAAGGCTAATGCACATGCTAAAAAACATTTAAAGCTTCATGTACATTTAAGTGGGGGATTATTAAAGCTAATGATAACTTGGCCACCACACTTCCTCCAAGGGCATTTTGGGTGCTCCCCAAAAATATGCATTAGGGTTTCTAACTTGTATAAATACCCATTATGTTTCATGTAGCCATCTTCCTCTTAGTTAGTTAGTTTTAGTTTAGAAAATAAATCAAATCTCTCTTTCTTTTCATGGCTACTTAGCCATTTCTTCTCTTATGTAATTCTTTTCTTTTATGCAATGTTAATTATTGTTTCTTTTTTATTACATGTTCATTTCCTTTTATGCAAGTAGTGTAGATTTTCCTTTATGCAATTAGAATAGTTGTCTTTTCCATTAGCTTTCATTTTCTTTTCTTTTTGATTTCATGTTGCTTTCTACATTTGTTGATTTGATAACAAATATGAGAGCTTAATCCCTACAATTTAGGGATAATGAAGCTCTCTAGTATGTAGATGCAACATTTTGATGTTTATGCTCTCTTTTTGTGCTTTAATGGAAACACTTGAAGTGGTTTAATGATGTTGTTTAGCTTTGAATTTGATAGTCTATGTTGTTCATAACAAATAGGCTATGTTTAAACAAACATAACACAAATTGCCTCTTCATCTAAATATGATTATGGCAAAGAAGTGAATGTTGAAATTGAAATTTGATAGCCTATATTTCTAAACAATAGTTAATAGGCTATGCTTAAAATAGATTTTTATTTCAACTTTGTTGTCATATTTCATGAGAGTTAAATGTGTATTAGTGGTTGTGTTATAGTATGATGGTTTATATTGAGCTAATTAATAGCACAAATATACCATACTTATGATAAGCATATCAACTAATTCACTAATGACAAGAAAAGAGAGATCATAACTTCATTTTGTTGATTTATATGATCTAGAGAGTGGATTTATCCCTAAATTGTTCTTTTGACTCTCATATTTTTATCATTTTCTTTTGCTAGTTTTTGTTAGTTTCTTACATTTCTAACTATTCACTCTCGACTTCGGTATAACTTGATTGAATAGAATTTTAAAATCATCAATTTCCTGCGGATCGACCCGTATTCGCCGCATGCTACATTCGTACACCGTGCGCTTGCGGTTATTTTTAATTTAAATTTGTTCGAAGGTTTTCTAAACCGATAGAATTTCCGTCGTCGAACAAGTTTTTGGCAACGGCGCCAAAAACTTGTTCGTCGACGGAAATTCTATCGGTTTAGAAAACCGTCGAACGAATTTAAATTAAAAATCTATGCAGGGTAGAGGATACTTGTTTTTAATCATTTTCTTATTTAGGTTTCGGTAGTCTACACACAGTCCAAGGGAGCCATGGACTTTGCCACAAAAACCACAGCTGCGCCCTAACTCGAGTGACTTGGTCTAATTAGCCCCTTTTTTTAATAATTCATCAGTTCATTTTACCAACTCAATCTTTTCATTTGGAGCCATCCTACGAATAGGGTGGATAACGGGTCTGACATAAGGGATTAGGTCAATACAGAATTCAATTTCCCGATGTAGGGTCAAACTTTTAATCTCCTCGAAAACATCTTGAAATCCTTTAACAATCGATATTCTTTCCCATTTCATTTGAGATGAATCTAACACATACATGAAGCCATGCCTCACTGGACTAGGTCCTTCACATATTATTCGGTCTAACACCCTTCCAATCGTGGATTTTAGTATAATCATTCAATTATTGTAGTCTGGAATAGCTCTATACTTGGATAGCCAATCCATTCTAGGTAAAATATCAAACTCAATGAAATCAAGGACAAATAGGTCACATACGAATTGGTGGGTTTGGTAGGTAACTTGTACATTTACACAAATCATACAAAGAATGGTCGTAGTGCCTGTGGGATTTGATACACGAATAGGGGTTTCTACTATTTCTGGGGTAAGGTTTAACTTATCAACCAATTTCTTAGTAATAAAACTATGAAAAGCCCTATTATCAAATAATACTCTACCTAAAATATCATTAACACATAAATTACCTTCTAGGACTGCCTTGCACCTCACATCTTTTGAGGTTGAAGGCTCATTCTTTGTAGCATAAACCTTGATTTGTTCTCCCCTCTTCATTAACAAGCACTTATTTTACCAGTGTCCTGGTTGATGACAATTATAAAAAATACTATTCTGAACCATAGGAGAGATAGTTCTTTGCTGCTTCTTCTGCACCTTGGTACTCCTATAGTTTGTTGTAATATGGCCTTTCTTTTGGCAATTATAACAAATACCATCCTAATAACGGTTCTCTTGAGATCCTCCAGCATTCTTTCCCTGCCACCACTTCTTTCTCTTGTTTTGATTGTTGCTATTTCCTTGGGCTACCACTAGATTCCTTTTATCCAATACTTCATATCAGAAACCCATATCTAATAGGTTCATAAAAGTTCCCTTTACTATGCGGTCATTCGGTCTTGATATTACTCTTTCATTCTCGCAATAAACATCTCATTTTCTTTAAGGGTGTGTCTATTAGTCCCCGCCAAAACGAGATAACTCGGTAAACTTATTTGAGTATTCTTCCACCGACATATCTTCTTATTTCAAGTCCATAAAATTTCTACAAAGACGGGATTTTCTGACTGCAGGCATATACTGCTCAATCAATACTTCTTTGAATCTGGTCCATGAGAAATTCACTTCAAAATCATTCGAAGTAATTGATTCCTACCATGGTAGTGCTCCTTCCTGCAATTTCCAGAAAGCTAAGAACCTCTTTTGATCAACCTTTATGTTCAATCCTTTGAATATTATTTCACATGAGTGGGGCCATGCTTGTACTTCAACAATAGACTTGGTTCCTTGGGATGGTTTCCCTCCTAAGCTAGTGTAATTCTTGCAAAGAGTTACAAAGTTAATTTGAGGTCGCATAAGGATTATTGCTTCCTCAATTACTATAGCATTTGATCGACCATTTGTGGTCGTAGTGCTGCTACCTCCCCTTCATCCTCTTCTATTACTCATCTCTTACTATCTGCATATAGTAAGGAAACATTTTTTGAATTATACATGAAATTATCTTAGGGAATGGGTACCATAAATGACTTTGATGGATTTATTTTGATGAAATTACAAATACACTCTCTCATTGACTAAACTCATTCTCGGGTATTACTAGCCCTATCTCTAATGAGTCGACCCCATCAAGGCTTAGGTGTTTTCTCAACCTAAGTTTTGATACCAACTGTGACGACCCGCCTTTTCAACCCTTGAAAATCGACATTAATACATCCTTGTTATTCATGTGCCGCAAATTCAAGTGCAGGAGAGGCAGTTAATCAGGGTTTTTTAAAAGAAATTAAGATAGAACATATAATAACAATAGAATCTCACATTCGCATCAATTATACATATGGAAAGTACGTACAATCTCTCTAAGTACTTCATCAGGGTTACAACAAGTAATAACCCAGCTAGGGATAGTTATAACTACCTATCCTTATAGAGGCTGGTAGATACTAAATATGTACTACATGATATAGCGGAAATTTGAAATAGATCACTATTGACAAAAGGACCCTCTAGTCTTCATGCTCCATGCTCCTTCCAAAATGGTCCAACTTACTTGACTACTTGGCTGCCCAAGAAAATAGGGCACCTAGGGTTTAAGGGAAAAAGAAAATAAACTCGGATCAGTCATGGGACTGATGTGAGAAACTCAAAATACAAGTATTTTCAAAACAAAAAGGTATCTCATAAGTCCACGCCGCACATAAATACGAAACTGGTTTTTACCTTATGATAATCGAATCATTTCTACGTAAACTTCAGTAACACTATTTTTAATGACATTCTTTGAAAACACTTTTCAGGTAAATATACATAATCTTAGCCGAAATTGTTACATTATTATATTCCAGCATAATAGGTTTATAACTAAAATCGAAGACACTTATTGGAGATTTGGATTTCCAATGAATAGCAAGGTAAGGGACTACCTCTTATACAGTACATTTCCAGAGGAATGTACTGAGGCTCGATATCTTCGAAACCTTTGCGAATTAAGACCGGCATACCGACAGACCCATCTGGTGGCAGATGGTACCGAATATGATATCACCACGGCCGTTATCGACCTATCTGGGATCCCATAGAATACACCACATAATTTAAACCAGACGTCATAGTGGGTAGAAATAGATAAATCTAGAAAGATGATATCATACCTAATGATTGCGATCCACTTAGTCTTAAAGCAACCCCTGTTTCACAATTCCCCGTGTGTGAGGCTCTAGTTAAAGTTTACCTTTCTTAGAACATTTTCACTTAAAATGCCACATTCCATTTCCAACAACACATTATTGATTTCCATAAAAGTACAATCTCTGAGCTCGTAGGTCTCAGAGAAGGGTATTAAGTATAAGAGGGGTTACCTCCTACACCACCAAATAGATATAGCAGAGAAATGCAATGTCTTAGAGAAGGGTGTTAAGTATAAGTCTCAGAGAAGGATATACGTTTGTAGAGATCAATGCACCGTGATCTTAGAAAAGCAATGTCAAACATTCATCCATATAAGTTGTCTAAGAACAGGACAAAACGAAAGCATTCTCCTACCACATCCTGTCAGGAATTACTCCTAAGATTAGTAGCGAGTAATCCTTGTATACGAGATCCCAGAATAAAGGGACCACTGCTACTTATTTATCTTGGGAGCTACTTCGAAATTATCAACAAGCAATCTTTACATTATAAAGATCCGCCCTTCAGTTTCATTGTCTTTAACATGTCTTCACTTTTGAACTCGTAAATTGGTTCAAAGTGGTTTTCGGATAAGAATCGCTCAAATCCGACCTCGGTTCCTTCGAGCCAACCATCGATAAAAAGATATTAAGTAAATAGGTGCTTATCATTTGATTAATTACTTTATCTTTATCAAAAATATCTTCTAGATATATATATATATATATATATATATATATATATATATATATCTTTAAAAACATTTCTTTCTAGAATATACGAAACCATTAAATCTCTCTTTAACTTTGGAAATATCAAATCATTTTCATAATTCCTATTTGAAAACATTATTGAGTTAAAAATGGTCGACATAAATTATACTAATTCTACTCACCATCAGTTTTCGTATTCAACCTTTACTATCCATCGAATAGCGGTGAAATCACTTTTAAATTTATAGGGTATTACATATTCTCTCCTTGGAATCTAATACCAAGTACAAGAAGATTATTTCTCGTCTTTTACATTTTGACCTTATCTGTTCCTCGCCCAGGAAAAAGGCCAGGTGAGCCAGGGAATTGATTGCTCTTGAACATCTCCTTAGTTTAATCACCTCACATCTGGATCTCACGAATAGAAAAATCCAGTCTACTCATCGGCTTTTAGAGCCAAAATTAAATAACTTAATTATAACAGTTTTTCTTTAAATCATTTATTTAAAGTTTTTAAAATAAATTATAAAACCTTCAAATCATCTTTAAAATACTTAATTATTTATTTTAAAACATTTTAAAATGATTTGGGAAAGAATACTTAGTTTAAAACCATATTTCAAAAGTTATTGAAAGTGCTGCAAAAAGTGCTGCGAACGGTGTTGCGAATAGTGTTTTTAAGCTTATTTGATCAAAACAACTTTTCTATCATCTAGAAATCCATTTTTATGACTCAAAACTCTTTTAAAACATTTTAAATGATTTATAGAATTTAACCCATATTTCTAAAGAATTAAAAATATAACTTTTAAAAAATTTATCGCTTTGGTTTCCAAACTGCCAAAGCTTGACGATTTTGAAAACTTGTTTTGCTCATAAATCAAAATCGACTAAAAGAAATCTCGATATTTTTCTTTTTTTTGAGAACTATGATTATTAGAGTTCAAAAAAATTTTTATTACAAAGAATTCCAAATTCGAGTCCATCGTATAAATGGATTTAACTTTCTATGGCGCGAAATCGCAAATTGTCGTTACGCAACGCACTTATTTTTGATTGAATTTTCATAACTTGTCAAAACTTTACCAAACTGGATTTTAGTGTTTATAAAACATTTATAAGCCATTTAATCATTTGAAAGGGGTTTAATGACTCTCTATCCCTTTTATTACTTGATTCAGAAAATGATTTCCTTTTATAATATCGACGTGTATTTAACGTGAATTGTTTACACAATTAAACAACTATATTAAAACAAATAAACTTGATGATCAAAGCACAGTAAACATACATATAGTTTCTCACTTGATTTTTGATCGGGATAACTTTAAAACGGCTATAGATCTACTATTCAAAATCGGAGTTCATGACTTCTAGCTCTATTTCTCTTATTGGGTTTAGCCTTTGTCTTGGAAGCATGGAAGGCTCGACCTTTGTTGGAAAATAGTGGTGGAGGGCTTAGTTGCACACGGACTTGGTGGAGGAGAAAGAAGAGATCACTAGCTTGAACTTTGGTTTGAAGTGGTATAGATTTCGATTGATTTTGGCATAACTTCGTTTTAATTATGTAATATTTTCTTTATTAGGCTATGGAAGCCATTAATGTAGATAAGAAGAAGATGAAATAGCTTAGAAATTTTATGAAGAAATGTGTGAATGAAGCGAAGAGAGGTGGGTGCTATTATAGGAAAAAATGAGAATGGAAATTTCATGATATTTTCACACAAATGCATCGTCATTTCATCACCCCCACATCCCCCTCTTCCGTCATCATGTTCGACCGAACATGCCCCCTCCCTATGTGCATGGCTATGTGCTTGTACTTGGTGTATAAGATGTTGACTTTGGTTTTTCTTAAGGGTGAAGTATATGAAAAATATCTAGAAATTTTGTAATATATATATATACACACACGCACGCACATATACACAATAAATGTATAAGTATGTTTGTTGTGTATATGTGTTCTTGTGCATGTGAATGGGTTCATGAATATGTATATATTAAATGTTGCACAATTATTCTACGTTGAATCATTACGGATTCCCACTTTTGCTCATATTTTCACTTCTTATTTAATATATATATGTACATATATATATATATATATTTGTAAATAAAGTTTGGTAATAATTATTCTATCATTATACAATAATTAAAAGGGTTTATTTAATAATTAAAATAATTATTGAATCATTTAAGCTCAATTTAAATTCAAAAATCATTTATTGCAAAATAATGATATCATTGATGATATCTAAAGAGATTTTATTTCCGAAAATAAAATAAATAATTTTATTTCACATTCTTGCTCACATATGTAAATGAGTATATATCCAGCTCCATGCACGATGTCAGATGGTCTAAGAGCTCTTTATTGACGAAATGATTTTCGAGTATTTTATCGATATATTTTCCAAAGTATATATATTTGTAAATATTTATTTAAAATAAGATTATCAATATTATTTATTTTTCAAAACATTATCATTTATGTTTAAAAAAAAATCTTATATTGGAATATTTTAAATTTTTTCCAAAATGATGAATTTGTGGGTCGTTGTAGACCTCATGAAGAAAAATCCCAAAGAATATCTCTTAATTATTTTATAGGAATTTTCGAAAACAAGTTATTTTTCTAAAGTGCTCGTATAGCGACTATTTTGATATAACTTTTGCCACTTTGTTCAACTAGCTATCAAACGATTTAAACTTCAAATTTTTTACAATAAGAATAATATATCATTTACTTGTTAAAACATTAAAGAAATCCCTTAGGAAGTTTCTACAAAAATAAATGTTATTTTCCAAAAACAACGAATTTAAAAGTGTCGTTATAGCGGCTATTTTGATATTAAGTTTTACAATTTTATTCAATTATGTCCACAACCTTTCACGCATATTTCTTTTCCGAAACACTTATAGAAGTATAAATAACAACCATAACAAGTATATTAAGTTATGTTCACAAATCACTAAATTTCACAAGTTATGTTAAGAGATTCAATGTGCATTTGTAGAGACTATCGCTATATGGACAATTCCATAATTGTCTATATTCAACGTCATTCTACCTTATAAACCAAGGCTTTTCAAGGCACAAACAATACATAAATAATATTCTATTCAAGCATAAAAATATAGGTTTATAACTTTACTTAGGTTCTATTATCATAGTGTTTTGCAACAAAAATTGATAAGTTTTTAACGAGCAATTATCAAATTATTGTTTTCACTCAAGGTAAGATAACTCACTTTTATTCAAACCAAACACTACCATCTTCCTATCAACATTCAACAATCATCCAAATCTCCTTCCATCATCTCCATTTGCTTCTAGTTTATGACCAAGACCTCCTCCTTCCTTCCTTTGCACATGTCCATCACCTCTACCTCTCTCCTTCCTCATGGCTAAGCCTTCCCTCTCCTCTCTTTTACACATGGCCATGCCTATAAAGCATCCATTACTCACAGCCTCAAGGCCATTTTCCTATATCTTTATCTTTCTTAGGATTTTTAGAATCTAAAATATGTTTCCTAGATGATATATAGCGTTAGCAAAGTTTGGTGGAGAATGGGTATGATTTGCATAGGTATCTAGAAAGTTAGAGAGGAGGAAGAAGAAGAAGACATTGATTTCGTTGTTTGTGAATTGTAAGAAATGAAGAGGACTTCCCCTCTATTTATAAGCTTAGGAAAAGTGGCAAAACACCACCCAGACGCTTATTCCTTCCACGTAGCCATACTCCTACACAAGCCATGCTTTACAAAGTTTTCTCCTTAAATCAAACCTTGATTTGGGGTTCCTTTAAGTACCTTTTGTCTATACAGTTTAATTAATTTTTACTTAGGATGATGGAAGATTTAATTACTTGTTAAGGCCTTTATTTGTTATTACACTAGTGTACAAATATTCAAACAAATTTTATTTAACAAAAAGTTGATTTTTAACAAAACGTTTTCCAGTCACATTTTCAGCATTTATTCGAAGTGTATATTTTTGCAAACACATTTCAAAAGTAAGTTTTCTATCATTAGTTATTAATTAGAAAGTATTTAATAAGGTTATAAAATCATATTTAGTCACATTAAATCCTAGACGCAAGTCTTTAAATATTTCAAATATTTAAATACATAGGGTTCGAAATTTCGGGTCATTACATTCTTCCCCCTATAGAATATTTCATCCTTGAAATTCTGCTGGAGGAAACCAAAGATGTAACCATACATTAATACTTAATAATATTACTGAAAACAAGGCTAATGGTTTGCCCAGGTCATAAATATTCTCATCGAAGAAGGATGATAAATAAACTATTAATTATACCTTTCGCTCAATAGCATCAGGTTGTTACTCAGTCGATTATTTATACTACCTCAAAAAAGAAGTGTCTTATCCCAAACCCTCCATAAGCCAATCAACATAGTATTCAATTATACCAAATCTCATACGATGTAAATATGTCATCCGTACGCAATATCAAATATGATCACTTGCTCGATATAAATTTCACTTTCGAACTAGTATGTCATGCTTGACTCTCCTATGCGGACTCCGACCAAGTTCCTTGATTAGACACTTCTATTCTCCTTACATGGCTATATGCTTTGATAGAAAACTTCAGAATCATATCAAAAATCCATGTCAAGTGTCCCCCGTCAAAAATCTAGTGGAAAATCCTAACTCAGACTGGTGTACATCACGTCGAAATCATGTACTCGAGTCTTAGATCACGAGCTATTATGCGAATAAAATACTATGTACAACTTTTGTACCTAATTATATTGGTTTTTAACTACATAAATTCACATTTATTTACATAAATTCACATTTATTTACATAAATTACTTTCAAAAATCACTTATGCAACACTTCTTAAAACATTACTTAAGTTTATAAACATTTTATAAAGGCTTGTCCTCCATTATAAAACATTTCATTAAAACAAAATTTCATCCTAAAATATTTCAAGACTTAAATTCATTACTCGTATATTACTCTACTATATCCTAAGAGTATGTATAAAACATTTTTTACATTTTACTTCCTAAAATTTCGACGAAGGCCCAAAATAAATTATGATCTTATAACCGAGTCAACCTTCTTGATTTCTTTATCCATCGGGTTAGGTAAGTAGTTAGGTAGAGTAGGACTCTGGTATCCAAACTCAAGATACTTTCCTTAGACAAACCTAAAGTAAAAACGTTTATTAATTGGTCTAATAACATCGAATGTTCTATTTAACAAAGGTGCACAACAAATTCAAATCTTGTTTTAACTTACAATCATTTCTAATTAATAGTTATACAAATTCAACTTTTATAATTTTACAAAAAAACTTAACTTCAATTTGTATATCAATTTGGAAGTTCTCGGCTATCCAAAATCATCGAAAATTCCATTTTATTTCAAAATTAAAACTAACAAACAACATATCATAATAAGATGCACAACCAAACTACTCTAACGCATAGGATACATGCATCTATTATATAACTAAATGGAAAACTTAAGAATAAAACACTGGGTTTTATCTCAAATCATTTGAAATAATAATATACTCATATATCTCTTTGGATATGAAATCATACTTTTTGAGATTAAAATAAAATCATTTTTTAAAACCAAATTTAAAATATTTTCTTTAAAATCCATGAAAAATATTCATATAGGTCGAGTAACACCAAAATGATATAAGAAACTGGGTCCTACCAAGAAGTATCACACATACCTTTACTAATAATGGTAATACTTAAGAGAGTGCTTACCAACTGAACACATCTCTCGCCCATTTTTAGTGACTTTCGAGCCATTCGAACTAGCTAACATAAAAATACTTTGTTAAGCTCAAACTCGAACAAATCTTAAAACTCTTTTAAAAAAATTAGCCATTTAAAATAGTTTCAAATAATACTATTATTATTTATTCCAAAATTTTGAAAACCATTTTTTCACCGGGATTTAAATTCTCAAATTCTCGATTTTTAAATCCTTTTTGTTTATAAACCATATTTTTATAAACCAAATTTATATAAAGTTACTTTCTTATATAAAATCATTTCACAAGTATTTATCTTTTAAATATCTTACCTTTCCTTTAAAACTATAATAAACAACTTTTCTTAAATTTAACTTTTTAACCCAATATTATCACCAAACGTCTTATAGTCAAACTGTGAAACTTATTTCACAAGGTGTTCGTTTCAATGTTCCCATAAATTACTATCTACCTATCCCATGTTGTGAAAAGTTGATTTACTTACAATTCAATAAATAACAGTCAATGCCTATAAACTGGCCGAGCATACCTAATCAAACAATAAATGATAGTAATTGAATATTATCATTTCCTAACAAACAAACATATATAAATAACTATATCAATTATCTAAAAATTATTCTTTTATATACAAAATATAATATTAGGTAAAATTATTTCAATTTCTAATTTTTCAAAAACAATATTGTGTTGGTTTGCCTTATTTCAAGTGTTTATGAATCCCTATTGATAAGGTTGATCAATCACATCGACTAGAATCCATAAGCACTCAATAAACAAATTAATACAGTATAAAACAATCTTATAGCACTAAGAAATATGTGCCCTCATATATATAATACACTCAACTCATAATAAGGCACTCCATTATCCTATCTCTTAATGAGTTGCACCGAACCAAAGCCAAGGTTCTTCTCAACCTTCAACTCTGCTACCATAATGTAATGATCGCGTTTTCGACCCTCGAATGTCGACACTAATTCACCCGTGGTATTTACATGCCGAGAACTCAAGTGTTAGAAAGGCAAAACATCAGGATAAAAGCAAAAAAAAGAAGAAATGAAAAGGAATAAGAAAAGGAGAACAAAAACATTAGAATCTCACATGCGAAACGATAATATATAATATCTCCAAATGATCTTTAAAAAAAGATAACTTTATGGATATAATAATCAAAGAAAACTAACTTATCATCAGCCTGGATAGTTATAACAGCCCGTCCTTATAATTGCTGATAAAAATAAACAAAGCAATGCAGTAGGAATAAGAATACTACGATATGCAATCATCCAGTTCTTCTCCAAGAGCTCCAATGGACAACAACAAAATCTAGAAATATACATGGTGATGACTTGAGAATTATAAGAAAATAACACCCGGATCAGTTTGATAAACCAGCGTAAGAAACTCATGTCATCTGAATTATTTAATGTTATAAAACCTTTCAAAATTAAGGTATTTCGTAAGACCACGCCGTAATTAACACGGATGGGTTTCACCTTATGATAATCAAATCATTTCATAAGAAATCTATTGATATTATACTAATATATAGGGTTTAAAATAAATATATAAAATAGCTAAGATGCTTGCATATCATATTGAAGCATATTAGAGTACCTCTATACCCGCTCAGGCGCGTTCTTATATGGATTTTCTATGGAGACGCCTTCAGCTTAAAAACTAAAGTAGATCTTCATGACAAGGATCTGAAATTACCTTTCAAGCATTTACATATCTAGATAAAATATAACATAAGGTAAACACAAGTGGTCTGTTAGAACCTCAATTGTTGGATTTTAATGGCAATAACTATATAATTATACCAAAGAATCTCTAAGCTAATGTGTAGGTACATAAGCATCAAAAAGAGACAAAAAATACGTTCAAAATAAAGATACATAGTACAAAAAAAGACGAAAGTATGTATGTGGAGATACAAGAAGAGATATACACGATAGAGATAAGACAAAGGTGACAAACAAAGTATTATTAGACATAGAGTGTCGTGTCTAGTGTTTACAAATGTTAAAATCTTCTCCAAATGGTATACACACATATACATTCATATTTTAAATGAAAATTCAAGTTTTCAAAAATTACATGGAGCGAGACTCGAACCCAAGTCACTAGTTTAGAGGGTAAGTTCTCTAACTAAATGAGCCATGATAATTTTTGTTACAGACTGAATTTAGCCGGCTGAATGCCTTCATTCAGACACCTTTTTGCTGAAACAAATTTATTGTTTCACAATATTCAGCCGGCTGAATGAATTCATTCAAACGGCTGAATTAGGCCAAAAATAGCCCATTTATCTGCTGTTTTCGATTTTTAAAATTCAGAAGGCTGAATATTATCATTCAGCCGGTTGAATATTTTCAACCGCTATTTTTTATGATAAGACACTTCTCTTCATCAAAGAGAAACATCTTCAAACCAACAGTTGCACCTATTTCTTTTCATCGTTATCTTTCGAAAATGGTTGCAAATCTTTAATCTCTATAAATAGATATTGGAATTCAACCAACAATTAACTAAAACTCTTTTCAATATTCTTGAATTCTTATATATTCTCTAGTTTTCAAACTGCACTCAAATTGTTTACATTCTCTGATCTTTGATCACTTTATCTTCCACAATTCCCAAGCACATTATACTATATATCATAAAGTAGAAGATTATGGAAGATTGTAATTAATTGACTTATCAGTGCTATTTAAAGAGCATACTGCAGTCAGATACTTTTGTTATTTGTAAAGAAGTCCTATACGGTTGCTCAGGCGGAAGAAGTCCTATTAGGTTGCTTAAGCAGTAGAAGTCCTATTTGGTTGCTTAGGCGGTGTAAACCTATTCCTTCGGGTTAAGTGAGGGTTGCTAGTTTAATTCCAGAAGGAGTCTGGGACTAGACGTAGAACATGAGTTCGAACCAATATAAAATCTCTGGTGTCATTTACTTTACAGCTTTTACTATTTACTTATTATTCCGCACAAGTAGTTTATCCATATTACACGATCCTATAGCATGGTCACTTAAATTTGGTATCAAAGCACTCACATTTGGTATCAGAGCATAGTGACTCACATGGTCCACGCTCCAACGTGCGAACCCGAACCACGTGGAACCTATGTATCTGGGTTCCCTCTCGCAACATCTATAAGCATAATCAAGATAATGGAGTTGATGTACCCTTTGGATAGCAAAACTCTTGTATTGTGAATCCTTCTCTGTCTTTAGACATTTTTCAGAAGTTGAGGCTATGTTCGGCATCTTTCACACAAGTCTTCATTACTCGAACAAATCATGAATCCCCAAATAGATTCTAGTATCTTGAACAGTTCTCGAAACCACAGATAGATTCTAGCGTCTCCAACAAATCCACTACCCATAGATAGAATACATATCTCAGTCTCGAAGTGGTTTTCGATAATTAGAACACTTATCAATCCCGATCTCCTCAAGACCGAGTCGATGAATTTGGTCATATTCAACAATAATGTGAATGGTCGCATAAGGAAACTAAGTCCCGTATACTCTCCATAAGCGAGTAAACATACAAGCAATATCAATTCATACAAAGCAAGATTTAGTCACCTAAACGACTTTTAATCCCTTTATAATTAATTTTTCCTTTACTAATTAAAACCCTTTTTATTAGTAAAGCTCCTTTTTATCTAATAAAACTTCTTTCATTAATCAAAAATTCCTTTATTCATTAATACTCCTTTATTAATTAAAACATCCTTTATAAACTTGTATATTTCTTTTTATAAAAGGTGTATATATAAACACACACACTCTTGTACTCTACTATTTCACTATTTACTTATACTCTTTTCAATACTTAAAAAGTATTCATATACTTATCTCAATGGTACAAGTATATTTACAAATCACTTAACAAAGGTTTCTTTCTTAAATACAATCGAAGAGGTTAAAAACAAATATTACTAAAACATTGTTACTATAAACCCCTTATCTTTTATAAATTAAATCTTTTTATGAAATATTTCTGTGCTTGTTATTATCTCTAAAAGTCCAATATTAAAGATCTAATTATATTTGTAATATTTTTTGACTTTAAAATATTGTTTAAAGGTTTAAAAAATGCTATTAAAACATTGTTTATTACAACCCAGAATACTTCACATTTAATCATTATTTTAAAACTCTTTTAAAGGTTTTGTAACGACCCGGGATTTTGGGCGTTTGAAATTGGGATATTTAATTGATTTCAAATATTTAAAAGTTAATTTTTAACTTGAATGTCAAATGTAACGAATTATTAGATAATTTAATTATTGAATTAAAAAATTGGAAATTGGGTAAAATATGAAATCTTGAGTTTTAAGCCGTTAAAAATAATTTGAAGGCTTGTAAAATTTATATCAATAATACTGAAGATAGTAGAACCTTTGAAATTGAATTTGGAAGTGATTGGTTCAGTTTTAGAATATATCGTTTAGATCAACATCTAAAAATAGCCTTCTGAGGCATAGTCTAGGAATTCGACGAAACCAATTCCATTGGATCCGTAATATTGTATTATTGTCGGATTTCAATTTTCATAGTAATTGGAATTTTTTTGTGAGCGTACGATATATAAACGCGCTGAATTTATACCGAAAATTCAATATAATAACTGGGTCCAAAACGCTATCATCTCCATATGATGGAATTAGGACTCAAAACCTTTTCCATTGCATTCGGAAAAGGGGTACAACATCATAGACGCCTAGCGACACGCCTCGATAGGATGTCAAGTTTTTAAGCTGTGAATTAAAAACGATTTGAAATTTAAATTTAATTTAATATATATTTATGACTAGTCAAAACAATTTCACATTAAAACTTTTTCACCTCATTTCAGAGCACTGTAGCTTGTTAATTCGAACATGCTAACGTCTTCTCTTGTCTCCCTCATTTTCTCTTTCAAACACGACCACCTTCATACACCTACGGAGGAAAATCGCATGTCCTCTCCACTCAGATTAAATCAAAGTCCTCCTTCTTTTCTTCCCTCTACTCAATAAAAACACCTCGTTTCCCCTTTTTCTTCTGTTCCCGTTCATGGCCAAATCATGCCTTCCCCAATTCCTATTTTTACTCGAATAAACCCGTTTAGAAAAAAAATCGAGCAAATCAAATTCGTGGATCGAGCGGCTTCTCGTTCATATGGCGGCGGATTTGAGACGTGGATAGATCATTTTTACGGCGTGTTAGGGTTCGGGTCGCGAAGGCGGAGGTACGATTATCTGGGCACGCGATGGAAGGGGGAATAGTTGCTTGTAGGGAGAAGTTGAGGTGGAGCCACGCATGCAAAAGAAAGCAGTGGTTTGGGTTTCGCGAATTTGGGAATCGCGTTGGCAGCACAAGGTCAGAGGGTTCGAGCAATGCCATGCGATGACATGCTAGTTTGAAACTCGGTCGAGGCAGTGGTGGGTTTGCATGATATGGCTGCGATGGTGCTCGAGCAGTGGCGATGTCATAGGGTTTGGGTTAACGACTCTTTAAGGTAATTTAATTTGAATTATTCTATATTACGTAGTTTTTGTTTTAAAAAAATTTAACAGTAAAGGAAACCACTGTTTTGTTATTCAGAGTAAACAGAAAATATATGTTTAAGATTTTGAAAATAATTTTGAATGCTAGGGGTTTATATAAAGATTATATTTTTTAAATCTGTATAGGTTATTTTATAAGTGCACACACACACACACACACACACACATATATCTAGTTTCAAAAGAAAAATAAATATACATACATACATTTTAAATTTACTTGTTTATTTTAAAATAGTGCATTAGGGAGATTAAATTAATTAATTATTTTTGTAACTTAAATTTTTTTTATTATAGGAAAAATTAGTTTAATAGAATAATTGGCTAACTAAATTTATCTAACTGGAAATTGATCATTAGATTAGTTCAAATTAAAAATGTTAATTAATCAAATTTATTAAAAAGGATAATAGATTGTTCGATTATTTAAAATATTAATAAAACCGTAATTGTTTGTACAAGGTCCAAAATCGTGAAGAAAATAGCCGGGTTGGATCGGAGTGCAAATAAAAGCAAATGTGAGTTAATCTCACTCATTTGGATTTTAATTTAAATTTAAATGGCTAAATTCAAATAATTGGTTGATTGAATTGATTTGATGTGTTGTATTACATATAGTAGTATATATATAGTACATATTGGAGTGATTGGTTTCCCGCATTATATAGCGGATGAGACCCTATACGCCACATAATAGCGGATGATATTATATTTAAAACCCATATATCGTGATATTCCACCTCGAAGTGGAATTGGTATTGTGCTAACATCTGTAAATGCAGGGAAACAGGTTGGAGGGATCCAACTGGATTCCTCAACATTTATTTAGATTATTTAATATTCTCTGTTATGATTATTTTTTATTATGTGATGAATTATATTGGAATATTGAATGCTATAGTTTGCTTGAATATATTTTGGTACACTGAGTTATCAAAATATATAGAATTGGGTTTTTGAAAAGAAAATAAAAGAGTGAAATTCTAAGTAAAATAATTATTGAGAATTTGAATAAATTTAAGAATGAACTGGATAAGAATAAAAGCGATTTTAAAACTCTAATAAATAATTCCGAGTATGGAAAAAAGAGATTTTGAATAAACAGAAAATTATGAATTATAAAACTTAAGTGATATTATTTAAAGGAATAAAGAATTTACTTTAAAATTCAAGGTTTAAATTTATTTAAAAGGATAAAGAAGGAATTTTGGAAATCTGAAATTGGTATGTTTCAGTTAAAAGATTTTAAATCAAAATGGAGAAATAAAATATGAAGTTAATGGATTTTGGAAAAAAATTGAGTAAGTAAAGAGATTTATTTCAAAATGGAGTAAATTGGAAATCAATTTGGAAAATATTTTAAGTGTTTGAAATTGGAAATTTAAAGGAGAATGTGACTATAAAATTTATAAACTGGGTTTATAAAAGCGAAGTGATATATCAGTGGATATTTGAAGAATAAATTCACGATGGGAATTTATTAAAGAAATGGGAAATTTTGTTCAAAAATAAATAGTGCTTTATTTTTAAAGGATGTGAAGAGAAGTATATTTCTCTGGGTAGCCAAGTACGTTTTCAAGATAAATTTTTAAATATAAGTTAAAAGTTTTAATGTTGTTTTAAAAAGCATGTTTTGGAAAATTTATTATTTCTAAAATATTTAAATTCTAAAGCAAGTATTTTTTCATATCTTTTATCGTAGTAATTATTTAAGGACGACTTGGTATTTTGATTTAAAAAGAGAAAATCTAGTTTTATATTTTATAAAGTAACCTCATTTTAAATATTCCTAAAGTATATATTTTTAATAAAGTATTGACGTAGTTCTCAATTTAAATGTTTTAAAGGATATTTTTATAATAAAGAGTTTCAAATTATTTTAAAAATCTAAAGTATTGTGCTTTGTGTTTTGAGTGGAAATAAATATTTGGGAGTTCATTCCATGAGAAGAGTGTAATTTGAAAACTGTTTTCAAAAAGGTTTAAAAAATGGAAATATATCTTGCGAAGATATTTTGAGGTTAATAAATAAATTGGTGAAATTATTTATTGTTTGATGGATGTTTGAGAATGTTAATTGATAGTTAAATAACCGACTATCAATATTGGCCAATGCGTTGATCGTTTCGAAGAGACCGGGATCGGGATTTATTTCTCGAAAACCACTTCGATCCGGTTTGTAAGTTTTCATGAGGAAGACGAGTTTGGATTCGATGATGGAGCAGTGAAGTGCAAGGGCTTGTCGCTACTAATCCTGAGGATGATTCCAAAATGGATGTAGTAAGAGTAGTGCCTTCGGTACCGTTCGAACCTGGGACAGACTTGTATGGATGAATGCTTTCGGAACATCGTCAGGTGGACGATGGGCATTCTAAGTGAAACAATCTAAAAGGCAACACTTAGCCTCAAGCCTCATCAACCGGGAATGACTGAAATCAGGGGTTATGCAGCAAGGCTATGTGGGTAGCACCCATTAGGGTAAGGTCATCCCTGTCTAGATGTCCTTTTTTATTCGGCTTAGTGGTGCGGTCGATGATCCCAACCGTGGGGTGATCTTACTCGGGATTATCCAGTAAGGGGTAGCCCCGATCTTGTGTTGCAGGGGATTGGGAATAATCCTCGGTACAGTGATCTAGGCCACGTACTGTGACAGGTGGTATCCAGTGCCTAGTCATTAGTTGGAAATCCATTCTCCCTATGTGCCTTTTATGGTTTTGTTTGTATTACCCACGAATGTGGCTAGTAGCTGGAATTTAATGATGTAACAATTTCAGTTATTTTAATAAGTATTTGTAAATAGACCCTATTATAATATCAGAGAATTTTAATAAAAAGTGTTTTGGCTATCGTAAGGTAAAAACCCGACATGTTTATTTGTGGCGTGGTCTTACGAGATGCTTTTGTTTTCAAAAGAATTTTTGAAACTTTAATAATCAATTTGATTGTGATTTCTCAAGCTGGTATTCCAGACTGACTGGGGTGTTATTTAATTATAATGCTCTGGACAGACCGAGTATTATAGAATACAGGATATGATGCTGTGGAGCTCAGGAGACGAGCTGTATGGCGATACGTACTTCCGTACTTGATTATTATTCCGCTGCTTATTCAGTTTTGAGGACAAATTTATATGACAGTCCAGTTGTATGTTATCGATGTTGTTGAAGTCTGATGATATATGTATAAAACAAATATAGTTTCCTTTTGTATGAAGATCTGTTATTATCTATTATATTTTATTCCGCTGCGATGGTTAGATTCTGATGTTGTTTTCTATTTTCTTCTTCTACCTCTTCTTCTTTAACCCAAATGGTTCGATTTTTCGGGCATCGAAAAATCGGGTCGTTACAGGTTTAATCATATTTATAAGGGCTTAAAACAAGTGTTACTCAAACATTGTCAGAACAAACCCAAATTATTTCTTACTTATATCATCTTTAAAAACATTTCTCTTTAAACTTGTTTTTCAAAGATTTAATTATACTTAAGGGTTTACGACAATTGTTATTTAAAACATTGTCACAACAACCTCAAACATTCACTTATATTTAACCTTAAAAGTATTCATTATTAAATATCTAATTATATTCCTAAGTATAATTAATAATAAGGATTAAAAAAATGTTACTAAAACATCGTTTACTACAACCCAAAACAATTTCACTCTTAACCATTTTTTAAACCTTGCTTTTAAAGATTTAATCACATTTAAGGATTGTGGCAATTATTACTTGAATGTTGTAATAACAAACCCAAAACCATTTACTTATAGTTATCAACTAAATATTCATTAGCAAATATCTAATTATTTTCCTAAGTATAATTATTAATAAGGTTTAAAAATAAATGTTACTAAAAAATTGTTTACTACAACCCAAAACCATTTATATACTTCTATCAACTTTAAAAAATTATTTTTAAAGATCAATAATATTTGGTTAAGTTCGATAGTGAACCAATCGACAATCTAATTAAAATAATTGCTTATACAAACCAATGTTCGTATACTTAACTCGTTTCCAACATTTCAACTTAATTGTTCCTCGTATAAGAGTGAAACAAGGTAAATTAGAGCACTGGTTGCATCAAAGCCTTGCCTAGACACTTCATTCTTGAATCTCACAAAGAGATAAGCATATTCATCATCTTTTAGTGTTAAGTCTAGTCAACTACCTTTTTTCAAAACTTATATATATAGGAACACCTTTAAAATACTTATTAATATGTTAAAAAACTTAAATATATATAATGATTATTTATATGGTATATTACGTAAATATAACTAATCTGAAAATAATTGAAAAAAACCAAAATAAACATGTTTTATTTTAAAAGCTACTTACTTTAAAAATTCATAATCAATTGCTAAAAATATATTCAAACATGAAACCAACTTTGAAATACTCTAAAATAAGTTAGAAAAGATTAGAGAAAAATACTTAATTTAAATATCATTTTTGAGGAGTTTATAGTTTCAAAGGGCAAAGATAACATTTTCAGAAATGCTGTCTAAAGTTTTGTTGCATGTTTTTAATATGTTTTGCTACAACTTTGGGCCTGGTTTTCGATGCCGTAACAGATGATTTTTAATCCATTCATTTTACAATAGTTAGTATACTTTAGGTACTTAGAAACCATGAGGAAAAATCCTAAGTAATATCTTTTAATTATTTTATTGGAATTTCTAAAAACAAGCTATCTTTCCACAGTGCTCGTATAACGACTATTTCACGATAATTTTTGCCACTTCGTTCAACTAGTTATCAAATGATGTAAACTTCAAAAATTTTACAATAAGAATAATATATTATTTACTTATTAAAAGGCAAATAAACCTTAAGGAAGTGTCTATAAAAATAAATGTTATTTCTCAAAAATAAAGGATTTAAAATTGTCGTTATAGCGACTATTTTGCTATTAACCTTTAACTTTGTTTAATTAGTTCCATAACCTTTCAAACATATTCTTTGATTTCCAAAACACTTATAGAAGTATAGATAACAACCAAAACTGTGACGATCCACATTTCGAAAAGTTTAAATCGACAATAATCCACACATGACCGACTTAAACAATCTAGAACATAGATAATCAATGAGGTTAATTAAGAAAAATAAGAAAAGAAGAAGAAAAAAACATAGAATCTCACAGCGGAACGATAAAATATAATAATCAAATAAACAGTTCATGAAGCTGTTTACCATACATTTGATTCTGATTTATACAACATTTATCAGAGTTATACATATACAACAGAACAAATGTAATAATGCTGCGGAACAAAAAATGATGGGATAATACTGGTAATAATATACCAAATCTTCATCTTCGTCCTTCATAGACTAATCTTCGATAAGCAAAAAAACTCAGAATTGACCCGAGCGTAATGAAAAGACAAAACACTCGAGTCAAGACTAAAATATTCTTATGTAAGTTGAGTCAGTATCACATATAACATGAGTGTAATAGCGTCAGATGTTTACATGATTTCACATTTCCTATCCAGTGTATAACATGCATGCAATAACTCAAGAGATGTTAAGGGATTTTTCATCTCTTAAGGATCCGTCAAAATATTTATATGTTGTAGAATACATTATATACTTAATGTCTAATCGGTAAAATAAATATTTTTCTTAGCGTTAATGCTTTACATTGACCCCCCGTAATGTAGTTTTAAGCATTGTCGTACAGTTTGCATATAAAACATCAGTAAATCGTTGGTGGGTAGGGATGCGTCGTGATACGACAACACTAAACTAAAATCGTAGTGGTCTCGTATACGTATAAAAGTATGACAAGGCATGTTAGGCGATGCCCAAGGTAGGATACTACTAGATTACCCTTCCTGGCTGGTGGTAACACATCATAGCCATGATCACCCACCTCGTCCAACACTCCTATAAAATCGAAGGGTGCACACCAATCAATCACAATGTAAATGGTCATAATACGAAGAAGTGCGTCCATACGGGTTAGCTAACCCACTTGGCCGGTACGGCTTCTATTTTAGCCATTTCAAATTGGAAAAAGTGCCAGGTAAATCTATCATCATTTTATTTCTTTAAATCCAACAAACGAAGCCAAATCCAACCACTTCGTTCTAGATCATCACTCCACGTATGCAGTTGTCAAAGTGGTTCCGGCATCAATAGAGAGTATGCCCATATCCGACCCCGGTCTCTTTAACAATCAAATGTCGTTTACACACCGGTTGGTACTTTTACATTTCGAAAACAGTTCCTACTTGATATCAAAATATCATATTCGCTTCAAAATCAAATCCATTTTTAAATCATCATATTTACTCAAAATATACCATTTCACTTCAAAAATCATTTTCGCCTCAATATTTCGATTTCGCTTCCATAATCTTTTCGAATTTCAATTTAGCTTATAACTTTATTTTAACCCAGTTCACACTTAAATCCAAGATTTAATTATAAACATTTCACCCTTTGACCAGTTTGAATTTTTGAAAAATGGTTTGAATAGTTTTAATATAGTTTAAATAGTTAAAAATAGTTTAAACGATTAAAGTGGTTAAAATATTTTAAATGGTTAAAATAATTTAATATAAAATAGTTTAAGTATCAAAATGGTTTATATAGCAAAATTGTTTGGAAAGTCCAAAATAATTTGAATATTTAAAAAAATAGATTTAAATAGTTTATGTCAAAATAATTATTTGAAAATAGTTTCAAAGCCAAACCGATTCAATTTCCAAATATTCCAATTCAAATCACTTTTAAATTTTCATTTCGATTTAATCAATTCAATTCCGATTTCAAGTCGAATTTTACTTTAAATCCAAATTAATTTCGATGTCAACTTCAGATTAATTTCAATTTCAATTTCAAATACAATTCCACAATAATTTCAATTTCAATTTTGAACCATTTCGATTTTTATCAATTCAAGTTCGATTTTCACAACATCGATTCAAAACAGTTAAATCAATTTACTTTCAATACCTAATTTGAAATCAAAATCCTCAAATATAATTCAGTTCGGAGCTCAATTTCGAAATAGTTAGATTTCCCTAAATTCGATGTTCATTTTCTTAAAATCAGACCGTTAAACTAAATTCCAAATAAAAAAGAATTTTAAAATCATTTAATTTAACCAATGCAGTGTTCGTATATAATTTTCTATTCTATGGCCAAGTGATCAGTTATTTCAATTTAATTTCAGCGATCGATATATATCATTTCAAATTAAATCACAGTGTTATAGGTACAAATCATTTCAACCTATCTCTTAACTTATTCGGAATATTTCAATTTACAGTTTATATACTGTAAATAATATACATGGTGATAACAGGATATATCATTATAAATAACATCCAAATCATCTAAAATATCAACCAATAGCATCCATCGCAATCAACCATCCAAACAGTCAACATAATTCACAACAATTTCATAGTTATTAATATCGGGTGTTTTACTGGCAATTAAATTCCTATTTCAAATTTAACTGTCAATTTTAAATTTTAACAGTTAATTCAATGACAGTTTAGATGGCAATTAAATTTATCAAACAACAATCAATAAATTTATATCAGTTCTCAATTTCGAATTTTACTAGCATAAAAAATATACTAGTACGTTGTTAGCGTTACAAAACACTCACCTTTTATTTTCTTTTGTCGCCGAGGCATTTCGGTTTGGAACTAAAACCAAAGTACATCCGATTTTAGCCCAAAAACTGTCTCCAAATCTGTCCAAACCGGTTTCATTTCGAAGCTCTCGTCATCATGATCACAATGAAAAAATTTCATCCAAATTGGACCTCGCATGAGAGAGTTATTTAATTTATTAGTTCATTGATATAAATAAATTAAAATACAAATGTTTTTCTATTTATAAACAGAAAACCCACCCATATGCTCCAAGCCTAGCCCAACGAACATCACTCCCTTCCTTCTCTCTTTTTTTCCCTATTATTTTTCTTTGGCACAAAGCCTAACCCTCTTCTCTTTCCCCCTCCTTTCTTCTTCCTCCTCTCTCTTCTATTGCATGTACATGCATGTATAGTAACCCAATTCCACTCGTGCTCGCACGCCTTCCCTTGTTCTATACTCAATCGAAACCACATCCACACTTTGCTGATTAACTCGCCATCTCCCTCTCCACCTTCCAGATTCAATGCCACTTCACCCCATCCCTCCAATCAAAACGCGACAATACAGCTCCCCCCTTCATACGCCATGGTGACGCGAAACCCCATACACCGTCGAGCTCCACAAAAACACGACCACCGATACCATTTTCCACGACGAGTTCAAATGCAAACTTAAATTCACGAATCAATGATTGAATGGACCAAAAATTTCAAACCCTAACTACAACTGGTGCTCGGCTTCACAGTCGAGATCAACAACTCGACACCGCACCACACAACCAATACATCGGATCGAAGCTCTTGGCAAATCAAGATTTTTAAAACTTGTTTCAGAATTTTCCGTTGAGTAATTTACGAGATACATATATTTTAAAGTTTTGATTTTTTTTCATTTCACTATTGCGCTCTGAACAAAGGGAAGGGATGCGTTCTCTTTAAAAAGGAAAAGGTAGGGTGGCTGTCTACAGGGAATAAGGTGACTTAAAATGAAAGAAAGTAGGCTGATGTGAACCGTTGACTTGAACGATATATTAATTAAATTTCAAAATATCTCGATTTAAGTAACTTAAAATTTTGAACTCCTATCGAGCCATGTTGCCTAACGTTTATAATGTTATACCCCTATTCCGAATGCAATAGAATAAGTTTCGATTCCTAATTCGATTGTATGTGGAAGATAGCTTTTTGAATCCAATTATAATATTAAATTTTCGATATTAAATTCAACGCGTTTCTATCCCGTACGACCAAACGATAACTCCAAATACTACGAAATTTAAAATCCGATAATGACACACTATTATGGATCCAATGGAACTAGTTTCGTCGAGATCCGAGACTATGTCCTTGAAGGCTATTTTTATATGCTAGTTTAAACGAGTTATTTTTTTAAAATCGAGTAAATCACTTTTAAATTTAATTTAAAAGTTCTACTACCTTCATTATTACGAATATAAATTTAATAATGCCTTAAACTATTTTTTTTCTAAATAAAAATCCAAGATTTAAATTATTTAACGATTTAAATTATTTAATTCAACAATTAAATTATCAATAAATCATTATATTTGGAACTCAACCTATTAAATCAATTAAATTTACTTTTCTATATTTAAAATCAATTAAATAAATAATTGAAATAACCCAAAATTTTGGGTCGTTACAAAAACAAGTTATATTAAGTTATGCTCATAAATCACTAAATTACACTCACCTTTTATTTTATATTGTCGCCGAGACATTCCGGTTTGGAACTAAAATCGGACAACGTTCGCAATTTTCGACTCTCTCCAAATCTGTCCAAAATAGTTTCATTTCGAAGCTCTCATCATCACGATCACAATGCAAAATGTTTTGTTCAAATCGGACCTCGCATGAGAAAGTTATTTAATTTCTTAGTTCATTGATATAATTAAATTAAAATAAAAATCTATTTCTATTTATAAACAGAAAACCCACCCATATGCTCCAAGTCCAGCCTAACAAACATCTCTCCCTCCCTTCTCTCTTTTTTTCTCTATTATTTTTTCTGGCCCAAAGCCCAACCTACTTCTTTTTCCCTTTCCTTTCTTCTTCTTCCTTCCCTCTCTTCTTTTGCCTGTACATGCACGTACAGTAACCCAATTCCACTCGTGCACGCATGCATCCCCTCGCTCCATACTCAATCGAAACCACCTCCAGACTTCTTCGATCAACTCACCATCTCCCTCTCCACCTTTCAGACTCAACGCCACTTCGTCCCATCCCTCCAATCAAAACGCGAAAATACAGCTCTCCCTTGGTATGCCATGGTGACGCGAAACCCCATACATCGCCGAGCTACATAAAAACACGAACACCAATGCTATTTTCCATGATGAGTTGAAATACGAACTTAAATTCGCAAATTGATGATTGAATGGACAAAAATCTCAAACCCTAGCTAAAACTGGTGTTCGGCTTCACAGTCGAGATCAACAACTCAATGCCGCACCTCACAACCAATACATCGGATCGAAGATCTTGGCAAAACAAGATTTTAAAACTTGTTTCTGAATTTTTCTTCAGAGTAATTTATGAGATATAGATTTTTTAAAGTTTTAATTTTTATTTCATTTCACTGTCGCGCTCTAAACAAAGGGAAGGGACGCGAATAGTGTGGTTGGAAACGAAAGAAAGGAGGTTGACGTGAAGGGTTGACTTAAATTTCAAAATATCTCGATTTAAGTTACTTAAAATTTCAAACTCCTATCGAGGCATGCTGTCAGGCGTTCATAATGTTATATCCCTATTCCGATGCAAATTCCGATGCAATGGAATATGTTCGAGTCCTAATTCGATCGTATATGGTAGATATCTTTTTGAACCCAATTATAATATAAAATTTCCAGTATTAAATTCAACGTCTTTCTATCCCGTACGACCAAAAGATAATTTTAAATATTACAAAACTTAAAATCTGACAATAACCCACAATTACGGATCCAATGAAACTAGTTTCGTCGAAATTCGAGATTGTGTCTCGAAAGGCTATTTTTATATGCTAATTTAAACGAGTTATTTTTGAAATCGAGTAAATCACTTTTAAATTCAATTTAAAAGTTCTATTACCTTCATTCTTATGAATATAAATTTAATAAGCCCTTAAACTATTTTTTTTTCCAAATAAAAATCCAACATTTAAACTATTTCAATTATTTAATTCAACAATTAAATTATCAATAAATCATTATATTTGAAATTCATCCTATTAAATCGATAAATTTTACCTTTCTATATTTAAAATAAATTAAATAAACAACTTCAAATAACTCAAAATTCTAGGTCGTTACAAAAACAAGTTATATTAAGTTATGTTCATATATCACTAAATTACACAAGTTAAATTTAACGGATTCAAAGTGCGTTTATAGCGACTATCGCTATACGGACAATTCGATATTCAACATCATTTAATCTTATAAACCAAGGCTTTTCAAGGCTCAACCAATACATAAATAATGTGCTATTCAAGCATAAAAATATGGGTTTATAACTTATTAACTTAGTTAGGATCTATTATCATAATTTTAGCAAAAAAGAATTAACAAGTTTTTAACAAACAATTATCAAATTGTTGTTTCCATTCAAGGTAAGATAACCCACACTACACCAAAGAGGCCTTATTGTAACACTTTTTTCGTTTCAATTTGAACTGATATTTTTGTTACAAGCTTTTACAATAGTTATTTCCGTTATCAAATATTGTAATTTCGTAAATATGTAAAAGCAGAACGTATAGGATTGTCATTTTTTCTATTATTATTGTTCACCCCATTTGTCATGCTTCTATCCCTCTTTTCTACGTTTATCGTTGTTCTGTAAACCAAAATTTTCAATCTAGGGTTATCACCCTTTCCATTATCGCTACTTCTCCCCGTACGCCCGTTCCGCTTTGTTATCATTCTAGGGTTACCCTGTCTGCCTCGTTATTCATTCTAGTGTTATCGTCCCCTTCGCCTCTACCTCGTTCTAGCATACCTTTGAAAGGTATTTTTCATTTTTTAATCTCAAGTTACAATTGGAATGTTTAACCCCGTTCAAATTTCAATTCAGGCTTTTTTTACTTGGCAGGTATTCCCTCTTAAGCTCATAACTTAGACCCATTATCCACTCTCAAATTGCTCTCCGTTTAGGTATTGATGATTATCCATGGCCTCGCAATGAAAAATGGATAATAGTTATTTGTAATATGCTGAAAACATTGTTGATATATCATAAATTAGCTTATACTTGCACCCTATGAGAAATGAAGTAATGAAAAATAATTAATGGTTATTCTTGTGGAACTAATTTAGGAATATTTTGCAATAATTTCTCAATAATGACTTTATAATTTGTTGGCAGACCCAGACCTTTGAGACTTTCACAAAAGAAAGCTGGTGTTTATGGCTTCACCATGAGAAAAGTGAATGAAGTTCCTTCTGCAGCAAAGGTGAGGCATGTGCTTTTTTAATTTATTATAAGTGTGCATAGAAAAATTAATAACTTATATAATACATTAATGAATGGTTTTGTTGATTTTATGGTTTCAGGATGATGTTTAGCTTGAAAAGTCAAATAAGCAATTCTGTAAAGGTAACTGGTTTTTCTTTCTTTTTAATAAAAAATGAAAATAAAAATCGCAAACTAGCGTTCCAACTTACGAAAAGTTTATCTATGATAATATACCTGCTGCTTCTACAAACCAGTATTCTAAGTGTTGTATATTTTTGAAAATATTTAATTTTTATTTTTCAGCCTTTTACAATTTGTAAGTGTTTTTGTTTTATATCTTAACATTAACAAGCTTGAATACAAAAATATTCTATTATTTTTTTCAATATCATTCATTATATTTTTATTTTAATATCTTCATCCATTTATAGTTTATATTTACTTGATTTGGTATTTTATTACAGAATCCCGCAAATCATAATCAATAATCAATGTTCGAGATTAGTGTACCCTACCATAAAGTTTAATTAATAATAAAACCAACTTTAGTCATGAATTGTTAATACACATTGTTGGATATTATTCGGTTGTAGATATTGGCCGTTAATTTCAAAAGCTAACTGATGAAAGGAACTGTGTGGACAAGGACTAATTAATTACTCCTAACTTGTATGAACCAGTGCTTTTCGCACGAACTGAACCAAAAACCTACATTAAAATTTAGTCTAGTAATGGTTAGGCAAATATATGTAATTAATTTAAATAAATATTGAAAACAAAGTAAATAAGGTACATTATGAAAGAAACCGGGACAATGATGGAAAATATTGTAAAGGCACATTGTTTAATCTCTATTCCAAGTTTAAAAATCTTTAAGTCGTCTAATAGTTGTAGAAGTTTAGTTTGGAATTGTAGTTGAAGAAAAGAATATTAAAATTAGATGTAGATGAATATTTTTAATAGAGCATAATAACATCAAATTTATCATGTATGAAATGCAAAATACAGCAGTCTATATAGTTGTAATATCAATTATACATCTATTATTCAGCAATTTTGTCATGATCTCAACATGGAAAGATTGCTATATTCACTCACAATTAGGGAAAGAAATGGAAAAATTAGAACTCTACTGTCATGATGATTTGTTAGGGATAAACTGAAAATATAAGAAAAAGATGAATGAAATAACCCATTTTTATGCAGTGGATTTGCAATTGCAATCGTTTTCTTAACTGAAACAGACTGCAATGTTTTCAGGATTTGTTGCTTTGAACGAGAATATTGAACGGAGAATTGCAGTGTTTGATATGGAAGAAAAGAGTAGTAAGAAATTGTCGGAGAAGAATTGGGAGGAAGCAACTGCAAGTTTAAAAGAACTGGAAATACGTTACTATTCTTTAGTCATAAAGAAGTTGCAAGATGAAGATTGATGTAATTAGTAAGAAATTTTTTGCATTTTGAAGTCAAATATTTTCGTAGGATTGATTTTTTACAAAGTCATTATATGATAAAGCAGATAAACATTTGTTTTGGTATAGAAAGGTTGAACTTGCCTTTGATAAATTCTTAGAGCCAATTTGGGGAAATGTTAATCTGTTAAGTAGCATATTGGAGGCTGTTTTTATTATTTAGATTGTTTCTAGAAGAATGAGATATTATCAAAATTTTAAATCCGTCAAAACAATGTTTCATGGTTGATATAACTTTCATTTTGAGAAGTTTGTAAACGAGCTCAATTATTTTCAAAAATAATCAAAACTATAAAAGTAACGTATCTATAAATATAGTAAATTATGAATTGTATTGGTATAGATTTTCTATAATGGAGTAGTGTGTTTGCTCCTAAGAACAAGTGAACACTAATAATATCCTGATATATTGTTTGGTTGGTTTATTATGATATTTTAACTCTTACATGCTATTTATGCAACTATTATTTCATTATTGTAACAAATATATTATTTTCTTCTGACAATTATACCTCGAATGTAAGTGCTCGTTGATATTAGTTTGACAGCTAGTAGTTTAACTGTAAGTGATTAAACTTTATGTTTTTTTATACCTCTACTAATGGACCTCATCATAGTAGCATCATGGTCGATCTCCAAGCGGATCAAAGTATCCTAAAGGGGATTTAGGAGCATGTGCCAAGGTAAGTTTGAACAAACAACTACTTAGTGCTTCGATCATTATGATAATTAATGATGGTTAACATCATATTCATTATTTAACTCTACTGAATGCTAATATATTTTAATCCTAATTGCAGCCCGTTCTCCATCTAAAATGAAGGACAAAGAAATCTCAACCAATTTTATATGGATAAGTGCTCTTCTCTTAGTATTGGTTTCTTCTTGTGTATATGCTAAAGAATGCACTAACATACCGACTTAGCTCTCTTCTCGTACAATACACTTTCAACTCACGTCTTCAAGCAACAAAACGTTGGATAAAGAGCTTCATTCGCATCATGATCATTTAACGCCAAGCGATGAATGGATATGGATGGATCTGCTACCAAGGAAGCTTCTAAAGAAGAAACCATCCCTGCAAGTGAAGTTAGATTGGGCGATTCTATATAGAACAGTGAAGGATGTGGATGGAGTCGGTGGTAAGAACAGTGGTGATTTTCTTAGAGAGGTTTCTCTTCACGATGTTCGTCTGGACCTGGAATCTTTGCATGGGGTGGCTCAACAGACAAATTTGGAATATCTATTGCTTTTAGATGTCGATCGACTGGTTTGGAGCTTCCGGAAGCAAGCGGGTTTCCCCACTCCTAGTGAACCTTATGGAGGGTGGGAGGGCCCTGACGTAGAGATTCGAGGACATTTCGTCGGTTAGTATAGTTTTCATACTGTACTTAAAACATCACAAGTTTCGCCTGCTTTAGTTTCTGCATTGTTCTGAACCTAACGCTGACACCACAATTTCCTATAGGGCATTATCTTAGTGCATCAGCGTTAATGTAGGCAAGTACAAGTAATGACATTCTCTACCAAAAAATGACAAGAATGCACTTTCTTGTTGTCAAAAGAAAACCGGAAGTGGGTATTTATTGGCTTTTCCAAGTGAATTTTTTGATCGTTTTGAATCGATTCAGCCTATTTTGGCACTATATTACACCATTCATGAGGTAAACATATTTATAATTAACAGTTCTTATAATTATTTCCTCAGTTTGCTTTCAATGCTTATTGAAGTATCCAAGTTTTGCAACAGATAATGGCAGGCTTGTTAGATCAGTACTTGTATGCTAGTAATTTGCAAGCATTGAAAATGGTTGTTTAAGTGGCTGAATACTTTGGAAATCGTGTGAAAAATGTTATACGGAAGTACAGTATAGAAAGGCATTGGAGATCGCTTAATGAAGAAACTGGAGGCATGAATGATGTTCTCTACAAGTTGTATACTGTTAGAGTAAGCGTTTCAGAATATATTATGATGGATGTTTTTATATAGAGCATTTGCTAATCAAACTATCAGACGGTTTTTTCATGACAATATAAGAACAAATAGCACCAGCTCTATTTTGGAGGTGTATCGGCGATAAATGTGTTATAACTTGCACCCCTGTGTTATATAACATAGATCCATGCATCTGCTTTATAATGGTACAGTAGTTAATTCTTACTAGCTAATAAGCACGCAAAACAATTGTTATTCTTTTCAAACATATCAAATTGTTCACTGTCATGATTACATTTTTTACAAGGGGAGAATAGTGGTTGAAAAAGCTTGATAATTGGGCTGATCAGTAACTTTATTAAGATTACAATCCAATAGTTCATTCTTACTTATTTTTCTCTTTTATTTAGTTTATTACAATGTATCTTCTTTCATTTTCTTAACAATTTTGATGAAAACTGAATGAGTTAAGCTGATCGTTACAGGGTGATTTGAAGCATTTGACTTTAGCTCATCTTTTTGACAAGCCTTGCTTTCTAGGTTTTCTTGCAGTTAAGGTCTGTTTCATTGTTTTCATTATTATTTAATATCAATTATTGATAAGTATTTTGAAGTATGGTTCATGAGAAAAGATACTAAGATTATAGTCCCTAAATTACAATTCATCGGCAAATCACAACTTTATGAAAGGGATGAACATTTTTGGATTGGAGAATTACAGACTTTAAAGGAAGTAATTCAACAAATTTCAATTAAAAATACTAGTTAAAGTGCTTAAGTTTTAATCATTTTTAATTTACACTAAGTGCTTAGTGCGGTTATAAATTACAATGATAGACATAAGACATGAGAATTTAATAAACAAATTGGATCACATGGTAGGTCTATTGTTTCCGTCTTAATTAAGTGGTGGTCATAATAAATGGTCACCTCATTTTAAGTTGATAATACTGACAATGCACAAAATTTGGTTTATGGTCATCTTACCGATTGTTTGAAAACTAAATAAAATGGTAAAATTATTTCCCCAAAAGGTTAATTTCACGTGTTTAACTTTTTAACTTACGAAATACATAACAAGGTTTATTTACCAACATTTTATAAGTAGTAAAAAGTACTTTTCGTTTAGGAGTTTGTTGATTCTGATTAACTGCAGGCTGATAGTCTTTCTGGTTTTCATGCGAACACACATATTCCAATCGTTATAGGAGCGCAAATGCAATACGAGATCACTGGTGATACAGTACCTTGTTTGCTTCTTCTACTGCTCTTTGAAGGTCTTTTTCTGCGTTCTTGTCTATGTTTACACTTTACAGTAGGCTTCTTCGGCATACGAATTGTAGTTTTGGGGTTGAGTTGTGAAAGCCAGCCACTCGGACTATGTCCCCTAGTCTGTATCTGTACAAACCTGCAATATAGTTTTTATTCAGGAAACTTCTATAAAAACACTCGTTTTAAGTTTCAAAATATACAGCTACCACCTCTCGTAAACAAGTTTTAAAAACTCGCATTTTTAGTTTCAACCAAACTGCAATGTAAACAGCAAATATTTGCGCTTTTGCACGAAAACTGAAAAGAAGAAACTTTTGTAGTTTTGATCGTATCAACTTAAGTGCAGATTTGATTTTCATGTAAAAGTGAAAAAAAAGGTTGAAAACAATTTAGGGGGTTAATTTATATCCTATTTAGGGATAGGGGCTGATTTCCACTTTTTTGTATTACATTCCTGTTAATAATTGTACTTGGGTTGTTTAAACATGTTAGAACTTTTGTCATATTTTAAGGTTTATTTATTACAACGAAGAGACAAGAATTCGTTGCAGAAATTGACAATTTTAATACTTAAATACAGATAAATATGGAACTAATACAGGTAACTTCTAGTATTGATAATGTAATGGCAAGGTACTAAAAACTTTATTGTAACATAATAATTTGGGTACAACGGTGTAGCCGGCCATGTTTTCTATATAAACATATAAAGTAGAATAAGGTTCATTTCATTTATTCATATGATATTGTCCTCTCTAACCATATATTCATTAATCGTTGTTTATTTAAATACGATTTGCTGTAAGCGATAAAACAAGCACATTGTCACCTTCTGATTGGTTTGATAATGCATATTATAATCTACTACAATTTAATGTTTTTTAACACAACAACCCAATAAAACTAAGTAAGCGACAAAAAGTTAACAGATTAATTAATATACTAGAAAGATTAGGATCATGATCATTCAATTAAAAAACCTTAATAACACAGCAGACTATTGTCTTATGGTTGCAACTGTCATTTTGTTTAGTACTTTGAGATTATCAGTCCTTTTAGTAAGTTTCAAACTTCATCATGCAAAAACCAGGTCAAGAAAGGTAAATAAACTACAAAAGAAAATCAAAATTAACCACCCTTGTCTTCCAGAGAGACTTACTTAATTTTATTCCACTATTAATTGTGTCCTTTTTATTATTCTAATTACTACCCAAGACCTGCTTTATAAAAACCCGCTAACTCTTCCAACCTAATACAAGAAAAAAAAGTATAGCTAGTAGTTTTCTAAGACAAGAAAAAAAAGTATAGCTAGTAGTTTTCTAAGAACTATCATAAACAACCTTTAATTATGGTAGGTACTTCACACTATCTATTTGTTGTAGAAAAAATGATTCTGAATCCACAGTTCTTGTGCCTCTGATACAGCAGACAATTGAGTGGTAAACTAGTTCTTGGATATAGGCAAACATCATTGCACCACATCATTTTAATTATTTTATTGATCATTTTAGATTGGAGGGCTCTTTTCGTAACCCTTTTCGCCCTGTTCTTCATGCAGCTACAAAAATTGTTCAAAAAATGGGAAAAAGTTGATCAGCAGCTTATGCATTAGGAGTTGATGACATTGACGAAGAATCTACGATCAACACTTACCGTGATATTGATTTAGACATAGATGATAACCCACTAGCTAAAGGTACATGTCAGCAAATATATGTGCTGTCGAATTCTTTATTAGACATGTCATGTTTTTGAATGTTTAGCATGGTTCTGTTTCATTGGAGAAATTTGTAAGTATGAGATTATTGAACCATAAAGGTGTATATTTGTTTATTACATAAGGTTCTTTGTGATAAATGTAAGATATTGTTTATTAGGTATACTACGATAGAAACATGCATAACAGTAATGCCAAATGTAAGAGATATAAGACAAGTTGCAGGGGAAGAGTTAAGGAAATAGCCTGAAAGATTGATTGCAGTGCCTCCAAGAATCAGTAGTGGGAGTGTAGATGGAGTGAATGGAGAAATGTTCATGCAGGATACAAAGCTTTGGAAGAAGAGAGTAGAACACTACAAGAAGGTTGTTAGTAACTTGGGCCAGAAGGGTAGGATATAGAAAGGGTAGGATATAGAGTTGGTTGATGGTGGTTTTGTAGTTTGGCCGGAGTGTCGCATTCGTTATTTGTAAGCTTCAAATATTTTATAGTAGTGAAATTTAAAGTATTCACAATGAACTTTGTATAATTTGATATGAACTAATTAGTATGTTTGATTTTCTTTGCAATTTGATGATATATTAGTTTTGAAATTTAGTTTCATGTTTGTTATTGCTATAAATTTGAATTTCTATAGTTTAATGAAATAATATGTGATTATACTATAAGATTCGGAATGGGATATGGTTGAATGAAATACTATTAGATGCTAAATAAGATATGGTTCTGCTATACCAAATTTGTAACACTTGTGTTGATTTTGCTTTTTACTTATACAAGGAATTCCTAACGCTTATAACCATTGGAAATTAAAATATTTTCAACGGTTATGACCATTGAAAATGTGAAGTAATTCCCAACGGTTATAACCGTTGAGAATTACCAAGATTCGTAACGGTTATAAGCGTAAGGAATTACGGTTTTTTTCCAACGGTTATAACCATTAGGATTAACCAAAATTCCCAACGGTTATAACGTTACAAAATATGTAAAAATAATTATAATGTACCTACTACCAACGGCTATAACCGTTGGGAATTTGATTACCAACGGTTATGACTTTACAAAATGATAGTACTGGTGTTGTGCCACTTTATTTAAACTAAACATTACCATCTTCCTGCCAACATTCAACAATCATCTAAATCTCCTTCCATCATCTCCATTTGCTCAAAGCTCATGGCCAAGTCCTCCTCCTTCCTTTGCACACGTCCATCACCTCTACCTCCCTACTTGCTCACGGCCAAGCCTTCCCTCTCCTCTCTTTTACACATAGCCATGCCTATAAAGGCATTCATTACTCACGACCTTAAGTCTATATTCATATATCTACGTCTTTCTTCAACTTTTTAGAAGCTGAAGTATGTTTCCTAGATAATATAATAACATTGGCAAAGTTTGATGGAGATTGGGTATGATTTGCATAGGTTTCTAGAAAGTTAGAGAGGTGGAAGAAGGAGACGTTGATATCTTTATTTGTGAATTGGTAAGAAATGAAGAAACCTTCCCCTCTATTTATAAACTTAGGAAAAGTGGCAAAAGACCACCCATACCCTTACTCCCTCGATGCCTTAGCACGTGCAGCCATACTCTTACACAAACCATGCTTCAGAAAGCCTTCTCCGTAAATCAAGCCTTGATTCAGGGGTCCTTTGAGTACTTTTTGTCGATATTTAGTTTAATTAATTTTTAATTAGGATGATGGAAGATTTATTTATTTGTTAAGGTGTCCATATGCTATCGTACCAGTATACAAATATTTAAAAAACTTATATTCAACAAAAAGTTAATTTTTAACAAAACATTTTTCGGTCACATTTTCAGTATTTGAATGTATATTTTTATAAAACAAACATTTCAAAAATAAGTTTTCTCTCATTAGTTATTAATTAAAAAGTGTTTAACAAGTTTATAAAATCATGTTTAATCACATTAAATCTTAGATGTAAATATTTAAATATTTCAGATATTTAAATATGAAGTATTCGAAATTTCGGTTCATTACATTGATCTCTTAAGATTGTTAGTTTATATCGAGCACAGTTCCTCGCTCTCCAGTGAGGGGACCCAACAGTCATGCGAGTCCAGTTGCTTACTCTCTGGTGAGGGGACTCACTATCCCATACAAGTCTAATACACTCGCTCTCTGGCATAGGGACTCACACCTTACGGTTCATTGCCCTGTCTCTTCGATCGAAAGAACCGCATTCAATTAGTTTATAAATCAATATAATGGGTAACCAATCTTCATTGGAGTTTCAAAATCAATATCAGTTCTAGCGTTCAAATAATTTTAAAAATCAAACATTCGTTCACATAATTCAAATTCAATCATCCAACAAACTTCACAGCATCCATCCCATCAAGCACTAAAGCCAGGCATCCAACTTAGAGCGTGCCTAGAGACCAATCAAGGTCTCATACATAAGTAAGTGGCTTGATTGTAATACCACATCGTTTATTGAAAACAGTGGCAAAGTATGGAAATCGAACTTGACTCCCTGCCGTCTCGATAAAGAGATAACTTTCCTTGACTTAGATCCAAGGCTACTTCAATTTACTGTAGATGGTGGCTGCTCTTACTGCATCACTACAGTTTGGTTCCTCACATACTGTAGTTGGTTGTTCCTAACCTGCTCCTTAATCATATCTTGAAGGTGCCTATAACTATTTGTTTCTTGTCCATCCGTCTCATGGAATATGCAATACTTTTCTAATCATTTTTCTAGATTTATGGGTTCTCTCTTTATTGGTATTTGGTAGGGAATCCGCCCTTGGTATGTAAGAAAATGCTCTTCGAGGTTACAGTCAATTGTATGCAAGAAGAGAATTTCGATTCCCTTCTCTGCCGCTTCGGTTCTCCGAAGCCATCATTCACCTTTCACTTTCCTTTGTCTTCTCTAAATCCTGTTCCGAATGGTTCTCCATCATCCACAACATTAACCTTTTCCTTTTAGTATAACACCCTCTACTCTAAGGCTTAAAAATAGACGTCAATGATGCTGTAGTCATCACCGGAATCATTTTCTAACGATAAAGTGAGTTTAGTATTTTTTTCGCAACATAAATAAGCAGAGCTGCTAAATATCTTTCCATTACTTCAATTTAAATTATAAGATCCATTACATCATTAAATTCCAATCGTTCCCATGATGTGTGAAGTATATAATAAGAAAATCAGAGTAATGTGTGCCTGACATACGAAGATGCCAACACGACACTTAGCCAGTTATAAATCCTTGTTTTACATAGTGGAAATTTCAAAATAATTTTATTTAAATAGAAAGCCACGCGTTTCATCTTCAAAATAATTATTATTCCTTCAAAAGATACCTATCTAATCATAAACTCTGCCTACACAAATGAGTACCCGTGAGTTTACGGTAAATAATAAAAATGCGGGAAAGGCAATAAGTCTGGTGTAAGTAAAACCTTCACCCTGCGCATCCATAGTAATAGCACACTGCGAACATGGAATGGGTTTTTCCCTCACTTCATCATCTTAACTTAATATACATCGATATGCCTAACAACAGTAATATATATCACAGAAAGCAACCATGTGTATATTTAGTCAATAAGTGTTCCCTAGACTTGTCATCCAATCATGTCACATATGTCAATTCAAGTTAAGAATACTCTATACTTATCACCCAAATATGAACCAAGACATATAATTAGTGGTCGACCGTTCATCCATCACCTAATCTCTTATTCAGCTTTCTTTATTAAGTTATCATTAACTTATTTTAGTGATCTCCCTAGGCCTTCCTATCAATAATTTGATCTGCTGTTTGAACAATGTCACTGGGTGGAAATGTTGCTTCGTTTCCCCATGGGAGCTACACCAACTTGACTCCCCTAGACTCTCCAAAGAGGTTGAATACAAGCACTCTGAATACATTCTAGTAAACACCCTACTATGCATCAATAGTCTCTCTTAGTTTCTGAACTGCTATCGTTTATTTATTTACAACATCCTCCCTGGATGTTTTGGCACTCTGCCTTAACTCCTTTATAGAGTTTTATAATAATTTTTAGGTTGAACCCTACCGTGGCTACCTTCCATATACCATTAGAAATTAGACTATTACTCAAGGCGTTTTACCATCAAATAACTCCATTTGTTAGTATACATTTACGACCATGGTTCAACCCTTTTTCTTATATTTATTAATTGTGTACACTACACATTATTTAGACAAAACATTTTTCATCTTTTACTTAAATGATACTCTATCATTTATTAGTTTGTCTAAGCTTACATCATTTCAAAAATAAGCTAACGCAATATTAATTTGTAAAATCTTCTATTTATTTCATCTCTATATAATAGTTCCATAATACTTGGAAACTTTCTCCCAAATTACCTTAAATATTTGTTATTTTATGTAGAAAAATATAGCTTACCAAGTCATTACAAGTTGAATTTTACTTATTATGTATTGTCCATCCCAAATACATCGCATTTAGTTAAAAACGTTATTAACGGTCGCATGCAAATCCCATCTAACACGCACCATAGTCATGTTTTTTCTTCTTCTGTCTAGTCATCGCGGTCAAACTCAACACAGTCATCGTTGTCTTTGTATGAGCCTTCACATGCCATCATTTAAGCCTTTGTGTACAACTATATTTATTCACTTTCTTTAAATTTAGCTACATGTGTTTGTGGGTCAGTGGAATAGAGATCTTAAGACTGAATTAACACTAAGGGGGTTAAATAGTGTTTAATTGATTATATGAATATTTTTCAAATTCTTTAAAATTATACTTGGAATGATGTAATTAACAACCATAGAAACAATCTCAGAATCAAAATGTAGATAAAAGTAAATGCAATAAAAGTAAAAAATAAAAAACATACCAAGATTTTATACTGTCACGCACAGTTCCTTGTACGGATTTCTTTTCAACTAGTAAATGCAAATACAATCTTGATTTCAAGGCTACGAGACACACCATCTAGAATCCCAACCTCTGGGTAGAGTCATAATCACACCCACTAGATTTACAGATTACTAAGCATACCCAATTGATTTTAACAGGCTACAATCACACCTACTTGGATTCTAGGGGTACCAAGCACACCACAGAGTATGATTTGATAGAGTTTATAGATCAGATCTTTGATATTGATTACAATTTATCCTATAACTCTTGAATAACACTTTGATCTTAAGAGAGACGAGAGAAATCAGAGAGTAGATGAAGGGGAATCAAATTAGTAACGATCGAATTTGATTTTGGTTGAATTTTGATAGAGTTTTGGTAAAAATTGATTTAGAAATCAACAGAGTGAAAAGCGGAGAGAGAAATAAAAAAGTAGCTAATGAAAATTCGTTTGGAAGTCTGGTATATAAAGGAAAACAATGGTCATATCCATTCGTGAAGAGATACAACAAAAAGACACTTCCATTCAAATTTGAATTTTGAATTTTACGGCTAAAATATCGAAATGCATGGATAGCATATGTCGACGTATCCCTTTGTATGTTGAAAAACACTTTAAAAATATTATTTTGAAAATCCGTTGCTTTGTAAAACAATATGATACTTTGTAGAATCATTAAATATGGTTCATACACATCTTAATTAAAATATAATTTAATAAAACTTTATAAAATAATTTGAAAGATTTAATAAGAATATTAAATAATATATATAAAATAAATATACTTATAACTTATTAAAATATAAACAAAAATTCAATGTATATATAAACTTAAAAACACCCAAATGACTTTGTAGGTAAGAGAATGAAAATTTTGGTAAATATTTTGAAAAGATTATTTTAAAAATAGAATATTTGAAAAATAATTTAAAACAAAAGTAGAGAAGGTGAGAGAGATCGAGAGAGTGCTATCAAGGTTTTAACAAAAATTTTATGACTCTATAACTTATTTGGAATATCTTGAAATCTTCAATACTTATGAGTCTTCATTCTTGAACTCTTCAAACTCTATATCAACATCCTAAATCTACTCTTGATACTATACAGTCTTCTTAATCGGCACTTGTCTAATATCCTACAATATATGCTATATATGTCATGATAAAACATTAGTATATATATTATATATAATGTCCTTTATATGTTATCATCAAAACCAATACCTAAGACACTAACTATGTTGTCCTGATATATGCCATCTTGATACATATGTGTACATGTTTGGTTTCATTTGATTTTTGTGTGCTAGCCTTCATTTAGTGCCAGTTGAGTCATTGCATTTTATATATGTAGTCTTTGCTTCTTATTTTTGAACATATGTTGTCACATGCATTATTCCTTCGCATGATTTACAATACAAGCCTTCGCATGTAATGTCTTATTTAATTTAGGCCTTTCCATTTTCATAGGTAGTCACAACTATATAGCTTCCGTGTATTATTTATTTTCCTGCTTCCTCTTGTGTAATTTTTATTTCATGCTTTCTTTACTATATGAGCAGTTGCTTGCCACATACTTGAGCCTACATATACCATATGTCGTCGCCGTGTTTCATTACATTTAGATTTTGTGTGAAGCATAGTTTATGACCTTGTATTTTGTACTTGCTTATCCATATTTCTCTTTGTATATATACATTTATGCACTTTGAAACGCATGCATGAAAGTCGTCGCCTATAAAGTCCATGTACAACTGTCACCTTTAATTCATGTGCCCGCATGCTAAAATATGTGTAATATATATATATATATATATATATATATATATATGTGTGTGTGTGTGTGTGTGTGTGTGTACATATGTATGGATGTTTATACGTATGTACGTATGTATGCGCGTAGGCCTTTACATTTTCGTAGGTAGTCACAAATATGTAGCTTGCATATATTATTTATTTTCCTCCATCCTCTTGTGTAATATTTTATTTCATTCTTTCTTTGCTAATATGAGCTGTTGCTTGCCAAGTCCTCAAGTCAACGTATGCCATATGAAATTGCCATGTTTCATTGCATTTAGATTTTGTGTGAAGCAAAGTTTATGGCCATGTATGTTGTAATTGCTTATCCATATTTCTCTTTGTATATATATATATATATATATATATATATATATACATTTATGCACTTTGTAATGCATGCATGCAAGTCATCGTTTATAAAGTCCATGTAGAGCTATCGCCTTTAATTCATGTGCTCACATGCTAATATAAGTGTAATATGTTGAATATGCGCTTATATGTTTTTGTTTGATGATAATAAACATATATATATTCATTTAAATGTATTTGGTAATGTACTATTTTGTTTTTCATAGATTAAATAAATATTTGTTGAACAAAATAAATTACACAGAATTTGAATATAAATTCAAACAGAAATTTTATTCAAACAAATATTTATTACAATCTTGAATAGTACAAATTCATGCTCTCACTATACATATACATTTCTGAATACATCACATTTTGATTTACATTAATAATCTCACTACATATCACTCACACTCGTATTTTTTCTTCAACTGCATTCTAGTCAGATTCCAGCATCCGAGTAATCTGCAAAAATATTCTCAAACGCAGTTAAATTGAAAAGGAAATATTTTTGCAATTCAAAAATAAAAGATGATTTGGAAAACATTGTTTGCCTCAGTTATTTGGGTTGTTCGTCATCATTTTTGATTGTATCTATGCATATCAACATTTTATCAGAGACAGGTGAGCACAGGTCAAACCCAAATGAAAAGACGGGTTCAACTCACGTGCAGTATATTCAAAGTTACGACACGAGCACAAGGTCAAACCCGAGTTTTGAAACTGGATTCAACTCAAGGCGACATGACATGAATGCAACAAAGACCAACATCAAAATGGACTGCAACAATCATGTATGCAGATCAGGTCCAGTGCCAACAAACAACAAGTCTCGACCAAAACAGTTGCAACATGGATATCACAAAACAAAACTCACTGGAATGACCAAGTACAAGCAAATGAATGCAATTCGAAGTGATATAACAGTTACAACTACAGAGACCAAGTTCGAGGCAATAGAGAAATGCACACCAGAACACAAATCCAGCCACAACACTGAGTTCAACAATGTCAAGTGCAGAAGTAAACAAATGAAACAATCAACTCAACTGAATACAGTAAAATGCACAAAGGCATAGCAAGAGTCACAAGACCATCTAGCAGTGAGCAGTGAAGACATGAACAAGTGATCAGTAAACAAAGACATAAATGGAATCTGAACCAATACACTTGAATGCACCAAATAAGCAACAGAGATGACACTACAGCACCAGTACAAATCAGTAAAATATAACAAGATCCAACATTTTCAACTGATACATATATGCAGTAGCCAAACCAAGAAGCAGGCACATATTCAACATGAACTCATGTGGACAGTAACAACAAGTACAGATGCATACACATACATGACTACAATGCCACAATGAGACAACTACAATTCGAGCCAGAGAATTGAAGAAAGCCACTACAGGAATGCAGACAGTGGGCAAAGCTAATTCACAAGAATATCGAAGTTAAAAATGTCAAAGCCGCAATGAACAGGTCAACAGAGAAATTCACGGAACCAAAATCAACATACAATTCAATGCCGCAATAACCAAGCAATTTGACCAAGCAAAGAATCAAAAGCCGGTGGTTAAAAAATATCTCAAAAATTCAAAGCCGTGACTATCAAGCAGTATATACGTATTTGATTCGGTCAGAATTCATCGCAAACATCCAACAATAATCGAACGGCCAAAGGGACTAATTTTGAAGCAATCAGACGAACGAAAAATAAGGGTAACGAACCCTATAAATCCCCCAATCATCATCGGCATTAACACAGAAAAAGAGTTCGAATACAAGCATCAGAAAAAAAATTCTTACTGAAGCAATAATCGAACTCACCGAAGCAACCGAAGAAAGCAACACGAAATCGATCGAGCCAGGCTAAATCACGCACAATCAACAACGATCGAACAAGTATCGGAGCTTCGAAAAAGCCCTAATTTGGAACAGAGAGCACAAGGAAGAAAGCCCTAATTTTAATCAGGAGAAACGAGAAGAACAAACAGCCGCCATTATCAAGAGAAGAAGAAAAAGGAACGGGCCGAAGAGTTAAAAGAAAAAGGGAATAAAAAATCTTTTTTTTCTTTGGGCCGGTCATTGTTTTAAGGGTTTTTTAGTTTATTAATTAAATTAGGGTTTAGGATTGTTTTGTTTAAATTATTGTCTTTTATATTTTCGTTTGAAAATTGTGAATCAAATCTTGGTAAATCACCACCTAGGTTTTAGGTTGTGTCTGATTATCTAGTTAGAATTAGTTCAGTAAGCAGGGGTTGCGAGTTTGCAAAACTCTATAGGTGGTAGCAGGGTTTGCGAGTCTGTTAGAGTGTTTGTAAGCGGGAGACTATTTAATTCTAATAGAAATCTGGGAATGCAGCAGTAGGCAGGGTTTGCCGAAGCTGGGTAAATTTTGTGTGTGATTTATTTGCATATTTACTTCACTAATTCGAGAAAATTTGCTATAACCCTATTCACCCCCCCCTCTAGGGTTAATCTAGATCCTACATAATATACATACATACACACACACACATACATACACACATACATACATACATACATACATACATACATACATACATACATACATACATACATACATATATATATATGCATGCCTTTTATGATTCATTTTGCCTATCTAATAATATAAATAAGTATATGCCTTCGCCAACTAATGTCTTTGTGTGTTATGCCTTCGCATGTAGTTATTTTGTGTTAATAAATGCACATTTATTTAAGTTGTCCTAATTTGTCTGTTGTCGTGTGCATTTAGCCCCCTCGTATATTAATAAGTAAGCCATCGTGAAGAATAATGAATAGGTGCTGTCTCCAGCTTTTATATAGTTTTTGTGAATTAAACAGCTCAGTTTCCATGTGGCATTCACTCTTCTATTCTAGCTTTCATGCATAATTTTTCTTGACCCAATTTAAAGTTTAGCCTATGTTATTATGTTTTAATTGGTCAAAAATGGTTCAACGAAGTTTTATAATTGAACTAAAAGCTGATTTACTACCCTCTTAAGTAATTACTATTCATTTAACACAATTTTTTGTTGAATTTTTATTGCCTAATCTTTATATCTTTTCAGTTTCATTTCAGAAAACATTAAACACCCAATTAATTAATTTCTCTTGATTAGTTAGTGCCTACCTTTACTAAATAATTCATATAAAATGAAAAATCAATAGGAAAGTTCCCAAAGTGCACCAAAAACTCTTCTTTATCATATTTTACGTTATATAAATATTTTAGGTTAAAATAATTAATTTTATTATTTTTAATAATTAATTAACCCAAAATTAATCATTTTTTCCAACTTAGGAAATTCATGAAATATTCCTATTAACTCCAAAAATTATGAAATAAAAAACACATGTTTATTTCATCGTTAAGCAAATCATATCAAAATTTAGTGGCATTTGCATGTAATTAGACCATGTTTCATCCTAAAACATAAAAAATTCACTTTAATTAAAATTTAAACCATAGTTAAAATAATATTCAAACATCCAAACATGTTTATTATCGTCAAAACATTCACATGAAAGTCAACCCGAACCTAATAGGTTAGTAGAGGTTCTACAAAAAGATTTTGCTTACCTAGCTTTAGAAAAACCTTGTTTAATGCTCTTTTATTCCTAAAATTTGAAAACTTCAATCTTCTAGCTTGAAATCCTCTTCTTCTTCTTCGGGAAGTTTTGGCCTTGATAAGAATTATTAGTAACTTTATTTTGTGTAAACTAAATGAAAGTGAAGTGGGACGGAAAGATGGATTAGGAATATGTGCTAGTGGGTTTGGGCCATACTAATTTATTCCCCTTTAACCAATCATTTTCATTAAATTTGAATTATTTTCATTCATTAATCAAGGCCAACTAAACTACTCTAATTACATTGGTTCATCTAGTTAACTTTTTTAAAGTGTTATACACTTAATTAAATTTCCCTTAGGCATTCTTGCAATTAAATCACTTTAACAATTTAATTAATAATGTCTTTGTATTATTAATCAATTTAATTCAATTTAATTTAAATTAAATTCCCATATTATGATCCCTCTAAAATATGGGGTGTTACAGTCTATGCTCCTTATAAAAATTTCGTCCTCGAAATTTCGATAAGGAATTTTATTTTTTACACTAACTCCTCGAAAGTGTATAGTAATCATCATATAAATACACAAAAGTATAAAAGATTATACTAATACTCTACTAATGTAAACCATTAATCATCAAGCATAAATGTATTCGTGCAACCACTAACATGCAGTCATATCACACATGAATATACTAGTTCCCTACTAGTCCATACAATAGACAAACGAAGTGCACTTCTATCTACATGAATGTCTAAAACAACTCGAGATAGAAGTTCCTAATCCTATCCTCTACCTTCTAGACAATCATTCTTATTGTCACTCCATTGGATGTGAATCAGTCTGTTAACTTTGTTCAACAATTCCTTCGTGTCACGACCTACTATTCCCTTTGATCGCCTCACATACGCCAAATCTGGTTCTATAGATAAATCATTTATCGCCCTCGGTTCTACTGCCGAATCTAGTTTTTGCAAACACTTCCTCAAATATAGTATATGAAAAACATTATGCATGCCCACCAAACTGCTCGTCAACTCGATTCTACAAGCAATTTTACCAATCCTCTCAGTCATTCGAAATGATCCAACGTTTCTAGGTTCAAACTTCTCAACTTTCCCAAAGTGCATTACTCTTATTATCGAAGAAACCTTCATGAATACGTGATCGCCTATTGCAAACTCAAGCTCTTTTCTTCACTTGTCAGCATAGCACTTTTTCTTAAATGTGCTGTCTTCATTCTAGCGTGAATTAACTCTATCTTCTAGTAGCATCTCTTACTAAATTGATTCGTAACACAAGTCTATCTCTTATGTCAAACCGAAAACCAACGACTTACACAGTCTTCCAAATAGTGCCTCAAATGATGCCATCTCGATACTCATAGACAGCTATTATTATTCTACCAGATGCAAATGATCTTCCCAAGATCCTTCGAAATCCAAGACACATGCTCTTAGAAAATATCCCAATACACAGTTCATCCTCTCGGTTTGACCGTCAGTCTGTAGATGGTAAGCCATGCTCTAGTTCAATTTCCTACCCAATGTTTTTTGCATTTACCCTCTCGGTCTGGCCACTAGTCTGTGGATGGTAAGCCGTCCTCAAGTTTAACTCTATACCCAATGCATTTTGCAAACTTCTCAACAACTAAACAATAGGTCTATATCACTAACGATACCACTCGATATCCATGCATTCTCGCTACATTCTTCATATATAGCTTCGCTAAGTAAGCTACCGTTCTTGTGGACTTTGCGGGGATAAAGTAGGCACTCTTAGTCAATTTATCGACTATCACCCAAATGCTATCATTTCCCATTTTTGACCTAGGAAATCCATTAATAAAATTAATAGATATTGAATACTACCACTTCCAAGTTGGTACTTCTAAGGGTTGAAGTAAACTGCTCGTCTTTCGAGGCTCATCTTTCGCTTGTTGAAAGGTGAAACATCTCTTCATACATTCACATATATCTCTTCGTATCATGATACATCTTCATACCATCAGAATGAATAGTAAACTTTGTCTGATGACTTTCTTTCAAGACTTCCTTTCGAAGATCTCTTATATCATAGACACACGGTCTTCCTTTCTTTCTTAGCCATCCCTTCGAGACTATCTCGAATTCTTTCAAATCCTCAACATCCACACCCATATCCAATCACCTAATCCTTTGGAAATCAATGGATCTTCCCTTTGCCTTACATCTATTCTTTCTACAAGTGCTGGATGTGCCTCCAAACTCACTAACATGTCCAGATCTCTACTCGATCCAGTACTCTACCCATAATGCATACCACAAGAGGCTAACGTCTCCAACGTCTTCCATTCCTCAATCATGGCCAACAATCCATTTTGATGCTTCCTACTTAAAGCATCTGCAATGTTATTCCCTTTTTCTGGTGTATATTCTATTCTAATATCATATGACGTCAAGAACTCCAAGCGTCTGTACTGCCTCATTTTCAACTCTTACTGAGAGAATAGATACTTAAGGGATTTGTGGTTTGTATACAACTCGAACCGTTCTCCCAACAAGTAATGTCTCCAAATCTTTGGTGCAAACACCATTCCTGCCAACTCCAAATCGTGAGTTGGATATCCAACTTCATACGGTTTCAAATATGTTGATAAATAAGCTATCATTGCCCTCTTTGCATCAATACCACTCCCATGCATGTTCCACAAGCATGGGTATATACCGCTAAATCCTAGTTCCCTTCAGGCATGATCAAGATAGGAGCATTTGTCAATAACTTCTTTAACTTCTGAAATGACTCTTCATACTTATCAGTCCACATGAACTTCTTATTCTTTTTGGTTAACTTAGTCGAGGGTGCGGCTATATGAGAGAAATCTTTAATGAATTTACGGTAATAGCAAGCCAATTCCAAGAAACTTCTCATCTCTATGATCGTCTCTTACCTCTTCCAGCCATTAATGGTCTCTATCTTGATGGATCCGCAGATAATCCATTCTTCGAAACAACATGCCTAAGAAACTTCACTTCTAGTTTCTAAAAGTGGCATTTCGAACTACAAATTTAACTGTGAGAATACTCTAGCTCCACTCAACTAGTCAAATAAATCATTTATCCTAGGCAAGGGATAATGATTCTTCATCGTCAATTCATTTAGCTTTCAATAATCTATACATGTTTACAAATTTCTGTTCAACTTCTTTGCAAATTCCACGGATGCTCCCCACAACAAACTGCTTGGTCTGGTGAAACATTCATGCTCAAGTTCCACCGATTGCTTCCTCATTTCTTCCATCTCCTTTGTCAGTTTTCGGCCAGACGCTCTATTAACAAGTTGTGCCTCCGACATTAACTCTATCCGGAATTAGATTGCCCTTCTCGAGGTTCGAAAACATTTGCAAATTCTTGGACTACTCGTAATCAATTCCGACTTCTCCTTCACCACATCTAAATCTATTAAAATCATTTCCCCTTTCTTTGGATTTCATATGGAAATAATCCTATCAGCATAATAGATTCTAGTGTCATTTCACACCAACCAATCCATATCAGAAATTCCACTATACCTATGAAGTTAAACATATGTGGGTCGTAAATAAAAAATGTCCACACAAGTCAAATTCAAGGTCGGTGCACCTTAATCCAAGAGTGGCATACCCATCGACTGGATTAACCATAAGTAAGGACGTAATCAAATAGGTAGTGTCAAGTTCTAACCCATCGACCAAATCTATCAAAAATACGCTCACACACTTTCACCCTGTTCAACACTTCTAAGTCAGACTCCTTCCAAGTGAATTCCTTTCCTCCGTAACTCTTGAAATCATTATTCATCTTAGAAAAGTTTGCATCTTTTGCTACTTCATGTCTCGGCTCAACAACTCCAAATAGTAATTGCCTCATCATCTTAGTTATAAATATATAGAATATAGCATTCATATCCATTCCTCCTTCGACTGGGGCAACCACTTGGGTACTGGCTTCAGTTCTAACTTCTAGGGCTGCTTCCCATTCTTAGCTATAGTTTGGGTACTTTCATCTCCACTACTAGTATTATATCCATTGTTGCCTTCTACATCGGCAAGGATCGGAAGAAACGAAAGCAAAGAGAGTGGAATCAATCATAAAGGGTAGATATATTCTCCTATATATCCATATCAAAATAAATATGTGTATGTTTCTAAGGATCGAGTAATATGAATATTAATCTAAGTTATAGCTTATATGGAATAAAGTTAAATATAAAAATATTAAATAGTTAATTGCACCGGATATTTTTATACTGATTCTAACTTCCCGTTCTATGCCCAGTCCTAGACTCTTTCTGGATTTAATCAATACCCTCACTTAACCCGGAGAAATTGGTATTATAGCTACCTAAGCTATCGAATAGGACTCCTTGCTTGAAAATCACCAACGGGACTTCAAGTACAACAAATAGTTAAATTTATGACTTTGTATGCTATTGAATAACACGAATTGCCGTATACATACAACCTTTCTATAGTATTCCTTCAAATGGTATACTTGTGTATTCGTGAAGTATTGGAAGTATTTTGATCACAATAGAGATAGACTTGAACAAGCAAGAGATCAAATAGAATGTAATTGAATATTTGAATGCTTAATGAATTCAAACAAGATATTAAGAAGAGAAAGTAGTAGATTATATAATTTGAATATTAAGATATGATTGTCATTTATACTAATTGAGTATTTGTAGGTTTTCATGAGAAGTAGTGACCATTAGAAGTGCTGCAACTATTCACAGAGGGAAGCATCTCTTCGTTAAGGAAGAAGAACAATTGAAGATAAAACAGTTGCAGGTAACCCGTCGAAAGATAGAGTACCAGTCATTCGATAGATTAAGGTTGAGTAAATAAAATTTCAAACAGAAAGAACTAGTTAAATTTTGCCACTTTTTAGTCAACTAATTCTATACCATCAGTTGACTGACTGATGTTTATTTGACTAGTTGTTTGGTTTTAGTCGACTGCATTAGTTGTGTGGATAAAAAATATAGTGTACATGATATCATTCGACTGATTCTGTGTAACTTTTTTTTAATATATAAACTTGAATATAGATGATTTGTGTTTGTGCGCATACCACTTTGAAGAGATTTTAACATATGTATACTTCATACATGACACTCTATGACTAATAGTACACTGATCGTCACCTTTGTCTTTGTCTCCACCATGCAGAATTCTTCGAATACTTGATATAATATCCTGCAAAAGTCGCTTGTATATATAGTATATTATTATACAGTTGTCACTATAAGAATATCAAATAAAGAAGTTCTAACATTCTTTCTCATTTCGATGATGACAACTATACAAGTAAAAGTTAATTCTTCCCCTAACTTTTATACTCCCGAAAAGTTTTATACTCTCCCTATCGATATGGCCATAAGGTTTTCTCCCCTCTTTTCATTAACAAAAAGGAAATATAAATCAAATAGGAGACGAAAAAAATTGAATATGTATAAGGACAAAAGAAACCGATGAATTAGTTCGCACAAACATGTAACAATATAATCACTTCACAACACAAATATTTTAACAGCACAAAGTAACATGCCAACATAGCCACAAAGTCACATATCTTACGAATTAACAAAGTCAGAAAGACATAGCTAAAAAGTCACATAACCACAACATTACAAAACATCATAAATACCCACAAAGCCATAACATAATACATTGGTTAGAAAACATAAAACCTGTTCACGACACATTGACTAACCAAACTACACATATATGTGACAATAAAAAAAATCAAACTACCAAACTTAATTACCACCACTTTGATTCTCCTCGCTTTCTTTTTCCTCTAGAGAATCCCAATTGTATAGATTATCAATAGGAGCATTATCTTTGAAAGGAGGAGGAATTTATGAGGTAGGTGGACAAGTTTAAGATATTTTCTACCAATGTTTATCCAAAAAGCTCATTATTTTACCCATTTTTCTTTCCACTCTAGTTAGCCGAGCTTCTAACTTCCTTTGGTTTTGAGAGAGGATGGTAAAAGAATTCCTCATAGACTAATCGATAGGTAGTTCAATAATTTATTCATCTTTTTCTGACCCTTTGATTCGTGCTCTAAACTAGAATTGATAAGGTAGCAAGAGGTGGATTTGGAGATGAAGTAGATGCAGATCCCATCGTTGCTTGATGTTCTGACCACTCGACATAAGTCATATGCCTTTCATTTCTTATGGGAAGTTTCATCAATTTCAAAGTTTTTTCACCAAATGGCTTTATACTTATAAATTTCGATTCAAGTATATTAATGTGAAAATTGAAAAAGATTTTCACAATATATGGGGCATAGTGAATCGTTTTTCTTTTTCAGTTACAAAAAGTACAAATCTCATCCATAATATATTTTGCTTAATTGATTTTTTTTTCCAGCGTACATTCCATATAATGCCCGATAATTATTCTCATAAATTTCATCATAGCTTTCGGTATGTGGCATGATGGAATAAGTTAAAATTCTATTTATAAATCTTGCCATAGGCTAAAGAGAAATTGCTTTCAAGCTATTATAATCATCTGTTAGGAAGCTATAACTAATCTCATCCCTTGTACAATCTTTGTAATCAATTTCATTTAAATCTTCACCTCAAAAGAACAATTTAAAATGTGTCCTAGTCTAGGTACCTAGATAACAAGTTTTCTCCAAAAATCTGACTCCATATGATATCTTCGGGGGAATGGAGTTTGTGAAAGTATAAATTTAAATTCGCGTAAAATAGTTTTACCATCAAAGGAACTATTTTGACATTATTGGCATTAAAATTGATTAAACTTGTTATACCTTGTGCTTGAATGAATTCTCTAATGGCATAGGTAGAGAAATCATCTAACTTTGTAAAATATCCTTTAAACAAGTGGCATTTCTTCAAAACGTTTGACCGCGGTTTCATTGTAGATTCATTTCCTAATTTGGGCCTTAGTTGGCTCATTATAAGATGCAAAGGGTGCGTCTTTCCTTTTTTGCGTCATTGAAAATTTATAGATTTTGAAAAAGTTTGGATTTTGATATTTGGTACAAAAGAAGATGACTAGTTAGGGTTTAAAGATAGTGTAGACATGTTGGTTGAGAATTGAACAGGTGCATTAGAAAGAGTGTGATAGACCATTAGTATTGATTCGTTCCTTTTAGAAAAAAATCTATGTTGAACCAGTCGACTGGAAGTAGTGAGTTAGTCGACTGGTTATAGTAGGATGTTGATATTTTGATACCGAAAGGAATCAGTGTAAAAAAGGAATCCATCTATTGACTAAAAATTAATAACCAAACGACTGATAAGGGTATTGGTTGGCCGATTATTAATTTTTTAGTCCATTGATATAAGTCTGAGAATAGGATTTGAAGAATTTCTATCAGTCGATTGAATAGGTTAATTTAATCAACCGATATCTTTTGGTTAAATACAGATAGAACAGAGTAAAAAATGGGGGTTATTTAGTCGATTGAAGGTGGAGAGACAATCGACTGTTTCATCAATCGGTTGACTTCTTCAATACTTATAGTTGAGTGATATGTGTTGTGGTATAACAAAATTATGTAACTTTATTTAAGTCGACTGGTATTAGAGATTTAGTCGACTAGTATTGTTATTTTTTAAAATTTTCATAGGTTTTTTATTTTATGCTTTTCGCCTTATGTAACGACCCGGAAATTTCGATCCCGAAAATTCCAGATAGTTAGAGAAAAGAAGAAAGAGATAGAAGAAGAACAGAAAAGAAACACACAAACTCACATTCGCAGCGGATAAAAGATAATATCATTAATAGTTATACCAAAGAAACTGTATCTATCAATTTACATCAATATATCAGAGTTACAACAATTTTATACAACATTGGATAGATACAATTTAACATCTCTCTGGTATGTACAATATCATAGTGGAAACTCTCCATACGTCCCTGCCATCTATGCTCGCCTCCTGAGCCCCAGAACGTCCTTACCTGAAAATCTGTAATACTCGGTCTGCGTTGTTTTATAATTTTTCACTAATGATTTCATTGATTTATTTTCTTTATTTATTACAACAATTATATATATAGTTATATAGATACCAAGATGAAATAAAATAAGGTGGCGATAATTTATTTGTTTTCGGATGGTTTTGATTCTTCGTTCGATGGCCCTGGTTCCTATGAGTTTCTTGGTTTTGAGTCGTAGATTTTCACTGAAGTTTTCGTTAGTTGAGATGAGCTTTTATGTATACTATCCTTTGTTGTTGATTTCCGACACAAAGTCTGAATAGATCTTTTAATAAAATTAAGATGTGCTCCTTGTCTTTGTCATTCTCAGTAAATTTGTTTTTGAAGTCCCATCATTTCTTATGGATAATGATATAACTCATCAATGCGTTGGTCATTACAAGGCGATGAAACAACATTGAAGTTAAGTAATTTCTTGACTTTCTTTATTTTTGGAGAGAAACCAATGTGATAGGTTGGTGATGAAATTATTTTTTATAGAAGATGAACTAGTAGAAGAAGGAGTTGTTTTTGAAGAGGATGAATATGTGCTTTTAGAAGATGGTATGATATAATTGATTAAGGAATAGTTTGAATCATTGCCAGAATCCATTTGTAATTTATTTGAGATCTTTATAAGTACTAAATATATTTTTTGTGATTTGAAATATAGTTTTCCCAGTTTATATAATAACAAGGCAAAAATAGCATTGAATTTATGGCTTTTTATCTATTTTACCTTTTAGTTCTAAAAGATTCTATTTATACCGATGATTTATATAATATACCAAAAATAGATAAAAAGTTTGTTGAAAACAATTTTTATTTAATCAAATGTAGATATTATACTATTAATGTTTATTTTATTAATTAAAGTATGTCTTGAAGTGACATAATACCATGTTCACGTCTAAGCTTGATAAACATATTTTTATTTAGTGGTTTTGTAAAAATATCCTCAATTTGTTGTTCAGAAGTTACAAACTCTAGTGTAATTACTACTTTTTTGATGCTATCTCTTAGAAAATTATGTCGTATATCTATATGTTTCATTCGTGAATGATTTATCTAATTTTTAGATAGATTTATCGTGCTTGTATTATCACAATTGGCAATTTGGGTAAATGTATTTCAAAATCTTTAAGTGTATGTTGCATGTATATGACTTGTGCACATGCCAGAGCAGGAGAAATTTATTCCATTTCACACACCAATAGTGAAATACAATTTTGTTTCTAACTATACCATGCTACTAGAGACTGTGTGATGAAGTGCCTGTACCACTCGTACTCTTTTTTCTGTTCGACCCCCTCCAAGTCAGCATCGCTATAAGATACTAGGTCGAAAGGACATTCTTTGGGAAAAAGAGTCTGTAGTCTTTAGTATTGTTTAAGTATCTCAAAATTCCTTTCATGGCATGCAAACGTGATTCTTTGGGATTTTCCTGAAACCACGCATAGAGGTAGACACTCATTATAATGTTAGGGCGACCAACGGTTAAATATAATAAAGAGCCAACCATACTTTTGTAAAGTTTCTGATCCATACTCTTTCCGTTTTCATCTTTATCGAGATGAGCCATAGTGCTCCTAGGTGTCGGTTTACTCGATGTATTTTCCATTCAAAATCATTTCATTAAGTTATTGCAATATTTTTCTTGATTAGTAAAAATACCATTACTTAATTGTTTAATTTGTAAATCGAGAAAATATAAGAGTTCTTCAATATGAGACATCTCGAATTCACTTTTCATTATTTTTGAAAATTCATTGCACAAATTTTCATTTGTAGGTCCGAATATGATATCATCTACATAAATTTGTATAATTAATATATCTTTCTTATCTCATTTAATAAATAGATTTTGATCAACTTTTCTAATCTCCATTTCCGAATCTATAAGATAGCTTTTTATTCGTTCACACCAAGCATGGGCTGCTTGTTTCAAACCGTAAAGAGCTTTCTTAAGTTTATAGACATGATTATAAAAAATTTCATGTTTAAAAAGAGGTAGTTGTTCTACAAAAACATTTTGTTTAATAAAACCATTTGATAGTGCACTTTTAACATCCATTTGATAAAGTTTAAAGTTATGGTGACAGGATAAGGATAGTAAGATATGTATTACTTTAGTCTTACGACATGAGCAAATGTTTCTTTATAGTCTATTCCCTCTTCTTGATTATAACCTTATGCAACAAATTTTGCCTTATTTCGAGTTATATTACCATTTTCATTAGCTTTATTTTTATAAACCCACTTTGTACCAACGACTGTTTGATCGTTTGGTTTAGGAACCATTCCCAAACGTCATTTCATTCAAATCGATTTAGCTCCTCATGCATAGATAAAATCTAGCAATCATTAGTTGAAGCTTCTTTAAGATTCTTAGGTTATATATTAGAGATAAAAGCTACATGACCTGTTGGATATATTTTAAAATAGGTGGAGGAGTTTTGAGTTCACTTTCAATTGGATTTTCAATATATTGTTATTCTTTATTTTGAATTATAGTATCTTGAGGTGGATTTTATATAATCGGTTGTTCAGTAATTTCATCTTCATTATTTTTGAAATTTTTATCAAATGAAACGTGTAGTGTTTTTTCTATCATAATTACATGTTTATTGTGTATTCTATAAGCTTTGTTTCGTTTCGAATATCCAATAAATAATCCTTCATCAGATTTTGGGTCAAATTTTCCTAGTTGATCTTTTGTATTTAATATAATACATTTTGATCCAAAAATTGTTAGATAAGATATATGAGGTTTTTTTACCATTAAAGGTCGAATAGTGACACGATTTAAGATGTAACATGCAGTAGACATGGCTTCCACCAAGAAATGTATTGGTAGTTGGGTACCACTAAGTTGAGTCCTAGCACATTCCTATAACATTCGATTCTTTCTTTCTACAACACCATTCTGTTGTAGAGTTCTAGAAAATGAGAAGTTGTGGTTAATACCCATTTTGTTACAAAAGTTGTTAAATATTTCTTTTTCAAATTTGCCACCACCACCACTTCTAATATTCTTAATTTCTAAACTTTTTAAATTTTGAATTCTTTTAGAAAAAAATTTAAATGCTTCAAAAGTTTCACTTTTTTTTCAAAAATAATGTCTATGTGTTTCTAGAGAAATTATTTATGATAACAAATAAATACTTGTTGTGGTTTATGAATTGAATCTGGATGGGACCAAATAGATCCAAATGAAGTAGTTCGAGAGGTTGTAATGTAGGAACTATTTTCTTAGATTTGAAAGATGATTTAGTTAATTTTCCTAATTGGCATGCATCATAGATATTATTTACTTTATAATTCAACTTTGGTACACCTTTTACTAATTTAATTTTAGATACATTGCTAAAATCTTCAAAATTTATGTGACGAAATATTTTATGTCATAGCCAAGGATCATTACCTTTGTCTATTAAACACATGTCTATGTTGTGATTAATTTTCAAATTTAAAATGTAAATATTTCTTTCTCTAATTCCTTCGAAAACTAGAGTCATATTTTGATCGAAAATATTACATTTATCTTTTAAGAAAGATATATTAAAACATTTATCACATAATTGACTAGTACTTAGTAAATTGTGTTTTAAATTTTTGACTAATAGAACATTAGTGATAAGAGGCGAATTAGATATACCATTGTTGCTCATGTCCCCTTTTCCAATGATGTATTCGTTAGAGTTATCTACAAAAGTAATAGATCCTCCATCTGAATAGATAATATTCGTTAGCATTTCTTTATTGCCCATCATATGCTTGGAGCAACCACTATCAAGTAGCCATTTTCCTCTTTTCTTATTCTGTGCCAGCAAAAAATATTAAATAGTATGGATACCCACTTCCTCCGTTAGGGTACCAAGAGTTAGGTCTTAGGAAGCCATACCCAAGAGGGTTTGGTATTCCCACTGAAAATAAAATTAGATTTCTTTTGACTATCATCCTTCTATTTGAAATTTGTATATAATGAACCATATTTCTTAGGACTAGATTTTACTTCCTTACTAGTTTTATTATAAACCTAACCTTTCTTATTAAAGAAAGATTGTGAATTATTAATAAATCTAGCTAGATTTTCTCTACCTTTATTAAAATTTGGAACATTCTAGAAATATTTTCTAAATGTGTTTTAAGATCTTTTACTTATGTGCTTAGTGTATTAATATTAACATTTAAATCATAATTTTCTTTTTTAATCTAACATACTCATTTTTTTAGCTTCTATTTCACCATTTACAATAGTGATATGAGATGTTAATTCTACACCAATTCTTGAGATTTTACCAATTCTTCTTCTAATATTTTCTTTTCATCATTCAACATGTCAACTTCTAATTTGCTTCTATTTAACTGCCCTAAAGTGTTTTTATATTTTCTTTTAAATCTTTTAGCCTATATATTAAATCAGAATTTATTTCTACTAGATCATCGAAATAGAATTCACTTACATCGTCATTAGTAGCCATGAAGCATACGTTTTCCTGTTTAGAGTCGCTATCACTGTCTGACGAAGAAGATGAGTTTGTATCATCCTATGTTACTGCAAAGGCTTGCTTCTTCTTCTTGTATAATTTTTTGTTCTCCTTCTTGAAGCTATTCTTCTCCTTCTTAAGGTTTGGACAACCTTTCTTTATGTGACCTATCTTGTCACATTCATGCACTTGAGTGAGGAAGTTGATGGATTTTTGTTATTTCAGCTATTGACAAGCTTCTTATTCTTTTTGAACTTTAGAAATTTTCTAAAATTCTGAACTAGAAATGCAATGTCATTATCATCTTCGTCAAATTCTTCGTTCTTTGCTTGAAATGCAATTGTTTTCTTATTTTGCACTTGTACCCATTTTGCGTCCAAATTTACTTCATTGGACATGAGATTTCCTATTAAATATTTTAGTTTTATGGTTGAAATATCATTAGCCTCTTCGATAGTTAAGACCTTTCGTTTCTAGTCATCCATTAAACAGTTTAGGATATATTTGAAACAACATCAAAATCGGCGTACTCTTTTCCTAGTGCTAGAGGTGAATGATAAATGCCTTGAAATCTAGAGTACATGTTATTTACAGTCTCATCTTCCTTTATTCTAAAATTTTGAAATTGATATTTAAGCATGGAAATCTAGCTTTATTTGACCCCATTTGTATCTTCATGAGTTATTTTAAGAGTACGTCAATTTTCATTTGCGGATGAGCCCATACTAACTGTATTAAACTCATTTATGTCTAGAGAGCAAAAAAGCATATTCATTGCCTTAGCTTTATTAGTAGCATCAATTTTCTAAGTATGTGACCATTATGCATAGTCAGTGGTAGGTACAATGTATTCTTACTGAGTGCTATTACAAGTGTCATTACCATTAGCTTGCATGTGTATTATCATCCTATTAACCAATAATTATAATTTTTCCTTTAAATAGTGGTGGTCGTGTAGTACATTGACCTTCAACAAAAGTCAAAGTAGTCCTATCTATATTACTTGAATTATCAAAAACATTATTACAGTTATATAATGATCTAGCTCTGATACCAAATGTGAGTTGCTAGACATCGAGTAATATGAATATTTATCTAAGTTATAACTTGTGCAGAATAAAGTTAAATATAAAAATACTAAATGGCAGAGTGCACTAAATATTTATATTGGTTCGAACTTCCCGTTCTACGTCAAGTCCCAGACTCCTTTTGGATTTAAACAACACATTCACTTAACCTGGAGGAATATGTATTACAACTGTTTGAGCTGCTGAATAGGACTTCTTACCTGAAGATATCCAAAAGGACTTCAACTACAATGAATAGTTAAGTTTGTGACTTTGTGTGCTCTTGAATAACATGAATGAGCCAATATGTACACCCTTTATGTACCATTAGCAGTCACCAATAAGCTTGGCATCGTATGACTTCGATATCTCCTATACCTCAAGAAAGGGTAATATAGTGGTTAATGCTTTGAGTTAACAGCTTCTAGTACCTTAGGTATTGGTTTTGATGATAACAACTATAGACATTATATAAAATATAAATATAATATTTTATCAAGTTATATATAGTATATAGTGTAGGATATTAGACAGATGTTGATTAAGAAGACTATGAGTATCAAGAGTGGATTCAAGATGCTGATGTAGAGTTCAAGAGTTGGAGAATGAAGACTCATGAGTATCAAAGAATCAATATTTCAACATAATCCAGACAGGTTATAGAGTCGCAGAAATTATGTTGAAACCTTGATACCTTGATAGCACTTTACTGATCGCTCTCTCCTTCTCTAATTTGGTTTTAAATTGTTTTTCAAATATTCTGATTTTAAAATCTTTCCAAAATATTTATCAACATAATTTTCAATCTCTTGTACTTATAAAGATATTATTTTAGTGTTTTTAAATTTATATATATTAAAATTTTGTTTATACTTTAATATTTATAATTATACTAATTTTATATTATTTACATTATATCGAATACTCTTATTAAATCTTTCAAAATTATTTTATAAAGTTTTATTAAGTTATATTTTGATTAAAATATGTTTAAAATATATTTAAAGGATTCTACAAAGTATCAAAGTATTTCACAAAGCAACGGATTTTCCAAATAATATTTTTAATGAGTTTTTAATTTTTGTGAAGGATATGTCGACATATCTAATTTTTATATGTTGACATAGTGGAGAAATTTTCAAAATTCAAATTTGAATGGAAGTGTCTTTTCATCGTATCTCTTTGCGAATGGACGTGACCGTTGTTTCCCTATATACGATGCCAAGAACTCTATCCACCTTTGCCGCCTTAAATTCAAGTTCTTCTTGGAGAACAAGTACTTTAAGGGCTTTTGGCCTGTATATAGCTCAAAGCGCTCTCCTCAAAGGTAATGCCTCCATGGCTTGAGTGCAAAAATAAAGGCCGCTAACTCAAGATCATGGATAAAGTAGTTCTTTCATGGGTCTTCAGCTGCCTACTTGCATAACTCAAAACTCTTCCTTCTTACATCAGGACCACACCTAACTGCACAGTACAAGCGTTGGTATAAAATGTAAACGGCTTCATCCCATCCAGTAGTACCAAAACTGCTGCACTAGTCAAAGCTTCCTTCAACTTGGTAAAAGCATTTTTCACTTAGCATCTCACGAGAAAAGTAAAAATTTCTTGGTAAGATGGGTCGGTGGGGGCAGGGATCCTCACGAAGTCCTTAATGAACTTCCAGTAGTAGCCTGCCAAACCAAGGAAACTTTTCACTTCTATGGCATTCCTTGGAACATGCCAATCCAGAACTACTACCACCTTACTAGGATCGACTGCTAGACCACTTTCTGAGATGATGTGTCCCAAAAAGCATATCTTCTTCCTCCAAAAGTGGCACTTCGAAAACTTCACCTTTATCTTATGCGCAAGGAGTGTACTAAGTATTTCTCCTAAGTTTAATGCATGCTCCTCCACACTCCTCGAGTAAACTAGGATATCATTCACAAATACCATGACAAGTTTGTTAGTGATCCCTTAATACTAGGCTCATCAGATCAATAAAGTAAGCGGTGCATTAGTCAATCTGAAGGCTATGATTAAGCACTCATACAATCCATTAGGTGTATGAAATGCCATATTCTGAATACTTTCCTTACCATATGCAGTTGATGGAACCCGATAGCCAAATCCGACTGATAGAAAACTCTAGCTCGAACTAACTGATCAAAGAGATCTTCTTTGTGGGGGCGAAGGATAACAATTCTTCTTTGTTATTTTATTTAGCTCCCATATTCATGTGGATTCTAATAGAACTTTCCGCCTTGGTGGCAAAGATGACTGCTTCTCCCCACTTAGAAATGCTCTTTCTGATAAAACACTTCTCTAACAACTGATTAACTTGCTTGTTTAACTCGCGTCTTTCTTTTAGAGCCACATGCCTTAGTGGTAAGGTGATAAAACTAGCATTCTCAACAAGATAGATTCTAAACTCAATCTCTCTCTAGGGTAGTTGGTCGCTAACCTCAGCAAAAACGTCTGCGAAATATCTAACTACCGACAATGTGTCTATGTCAACATGTGATAGGTCCAAAAATATAAATAGCTCGACATAACAGATCCTTTGGGATCGCAACAGACCTTCGAGCTACGTCTACTATATATGCTCAATCTAACGATCTTCCTACCATATCTAAAATAGCCCCGTAATAGGTTATCCAATCCATGCTTATTATCAACCTAAATCCAGAGAATTCTAATACATGGGCAATACAATCAAAGTCGACCCCTAGCATAAACAGCTTCAAACCCCTACATGCCATAGACAAATATGCCAATCCTCCTACAAGGTTTGACAATTATAGGGTCCACGACTATACTAGTGTGTAAGTGTAAAGCATCAAAAGCTCTACTAGAAATGAAAGAATATGAAGACCTAGTGTCAAACAAAATGCGAATAGATAAACTAGAAAGATTTAACACACTTTCGATCACCACTTTTTTTACTCTTGTCCGCCACTAGCTCTGCACTCAAGCTTAGGACTACCACTAGTGCATAAGCTAGAACCACCTAAGTAGAAGCATGAGTAAGGGCATTCGGTGTGCTTTGCAAGCTCGCTTCACATGTCCAAACTTATCGTAGTTATAACACTTCACCTTTGAGAGATTCACCCTGCATTCCTTAGCAAAGTGCCTTGGTTTGCTACACTTATTACACCGTAAGTTCTTTTTCTAAATCTTTCCTTTCGGCCCAAATCCTTCATTGTTCTTATTATTCAGCTGCGCTTTCTCTCCAGTTTTCTAAGCCTTCTCTTTCATTTCCTTCGGAGAGATGGTAGTCATTAAAGTCATCTCCACTAACCCCTCATATGTAGCAACCATTGGAATGTGACTCATTGCTAAATCTTGGAGAGGTTGGTTCAGTCCCTTAGCAAATTTAAGAGCCTTCCCGTGTGGTGTGCTAATCAAATCATACCAAATCTGGCTAGCTCATTAAACTGATTTACATATTCCTTGGCTGTTGTGCCCCTCTGCTTAAGATGGATAAACTTCTCTAGTTGAATGCCTTCATCTGCCTTAGAAAGGAACTTCATCTCAAATCTCCTATGAAACTCATCCTAAGAATAATCACCTTCGCCGGTCTCAGACTCAATAACCTCCCACCAGCTCAATGTCTCTCTATGAAATTACTAAGTAGATAACTGCCTCCTCACCACATCAATCAAACCCATCAGACCAAATATCCTCTCGTAAGTGCTGATCCATGACCTTGAGTCCATGTAAGACTACATGCCCATGTATGACTTACCCAGAAAACTAGAAAATTCTTTGCAAATCTTAGTAAAATCTAGGGCAATGGGTGGGCAGGTAGGAGCCTCACCTACCTCTCTCTCCATGGGCTCTCTAGCAAGATTAAACTCAACCTATCCTCTAACCTGAAGATACCGACGGAACTATATAGGAATGTCCTCACCCAGGATCTCGGCTACGTCACCAGAGCCCAAACCGATGGCATCAATCATCTTCCATCTGTAAATGTTAATAATTTCATCAATAACTTCCACGGATAGCGTAAATATGATTAAGAAACAAGATATAACATAGGAATGGTTAGGAATTAGCATAGGAATGGTTAGGAATTAGCATAGGAACGAATATGGAAGATTTTAGTATACAAAAATAATTTGAAATTTTTTTGAAATATTATATATGTGTGTGTATATATATATATATATATATGCACATACACTAAAAATGAACGTCCATTTTGAAAACATTTACAGCCTATTTTGAAAATTCTTTTTGAAAACCATTTTTCTTCAAAACATTTCAAATACGTTCTCTCAATATGGTCCTAACCCTTAAGGAACTTGATCCTATGCTTGGATACCAACTATGATAACCTGCACCTCCTGACATGCACCAATGTAAAGACCGATGTGGCTTTCGGCCTCGCACCGTATAGAGAAATACGGATCATTGGGTTTTTAACCTTTAACATTTCAGAGAATAAGATAAGCAGATATAATCTAAGATATATTAAACTTTCAAAACTCATAGTGGAAGAAATAAAGCATATATAATATAGAAAATGTCTATCTAAAAAATATCCAAATCACAGTCTTAAAAAAATCAGCATGTATCCAATACAGAATATACAAAAAAATATCACTCAAAGTCTGATGCAAGAAAGTAAAATGTACTAATATGATAGAATAATACATGGAGAGTAAATACAATAAAAACAGTCTCCAAAGATAAGCACGATTCTCCAAGTATTAAGAATAGGCCAATCACTTGCTGCTTTGTCCACATATGGTAGGAAAAATATGAAAAAAGGATAGTTAGACAAAAGTCTATTGAATGACAACAAGTTTAATATATGATCATGTGCAGTTTACTTCAAACTATTCTAAGTGAAAAAGGGTGTGTTACAAGTGTCCGTAAACTCCTAAGGTCCAATATCTAAGGGTTCTTATCTAACATGAAAGGGTTGAACAACAAATCGAACCTCATACTAATGGTCGCCAACACCACTAGAGTCATCTAATAAGAAAATACTGTTCGTAGGATACTGTGAGAACTTCTCCTCATATAACCTATACCATCACTACGCCAAGAAAGGGAGAAATGTGAAATGCAAACTCGCTATATGACACATCATATGCGTCCGTGTCCATCTCTCGATCGTAGTGCTAAATGCCTCTTACTATACTACACCGGCATACTCTGCACCACATCGCATCAGATCTATCCATACAAGAACTCTCATTAGTATTGGGCTTTTTCTATTCTATAGCCTCTTATCGTGATGCACGAGGCCTAACTATCCGTATAGAATCCCCCTTTAGCCCTGGCTCACTTAACTGGCGTCTCTATCAGTGCTATGTTTCGACCACAGAACTCCCCCTGAGTTTCTGTGAAATACATTGCCCTAGTTGACTCCTAACTCTCAATTTGCGAAATACATCGCCCTAGTCGACTCTCAATTCTCATTTGGGTATTTAACTATTACCCAATATCAAGCTAACCCAATGTCCTTTGATAGGGAACCGATTTCCCTAAAATCTCTAGCATGTGTACTTACTCAAAATAAGCTCAAACAAATAATTTCTATTTGTATAATTTTTAACTGAAATTATATAATTTTTATTATCAACTTGGGATTTAGGAGGTGGCTCACAATCTGTTGTTTTCATTACGCGTAGTCGATCGCTAATCCTTGATGGTCGATGGTTGCTGATTGACCACTGAGGGTTAAGGGCATACCAATTGCGAACAAAATTTAAGGTTTGTCAGTCTAGGGTTTGAGGATTAAGTGTAACAAGGCCTATATACATCAATATCCATTTAACACTTTACTGTAATTCTTATGCTAAGGTTAGAGATTTCAATTTAGGGATTTACATATTCAATTTGGATTTCTAACATCCTGAATCAATTGAAATAGTCCAAATCTAACTGTAATAATCTTCTTATCAAACTTATTCTCGCTCACCTCAAGCCTAAGCTATTCCTATTGCTCTTGCCGAAGAATCGCTCCTCTATTCGCTAGCTCCTTTGCTCTGCCTTGATGCCAATGCTTGTTTTCTTCTAGGTTGATTTTGTTCAATTTAAAAAAATTAGAGAAAGGGAAGAGCGAAAATTTTGGCAGAGTCTTGTTACTATGTTATGTTAAATGATATTTTGGGTCAGATTAGGCCAGTACTTAAAGTGGTTGGTTTTATTTTAGGCCGTTAGATATAGATTATAGAATCTCCAGTCTAATCACATACACATATCCTTCATAGTCAAGTATCAATCCTTGTCATTGGAACATGTCACAGGAAACTCAATATGCATGATTCTGCATAATCCATGGTCGACCATTGCCCTTCCTAGGTCGACCGCAACCGGTCGACCTTCGACCACTATGGGTCGACCAGCTCTAGTGAAAATATGTGAAATTTTTATTTTTAATTTCCTATTCTATTTCCAATTCTTCTAACTCCCATAACTTCTCTGTATTAATTCTGATTTTGAAGTGTTGTAATGAAAATCAACTGGAAAATTGCTACGAATGCAATGGTGCAAGTTTCATAGCTAATTTTGAACAGCTATGAAATTTTTCATTGTATTCCTAGATTTAATTAAATTAAATTTTCTTATTAAATTTCTCGTTAAATTTCTGGGGTGTTACAACTACCAAAATAAACTTAAAGAGATAGATGCCCACTATAAGTAAAAGTTAGAGCAATCGGGGCCAAAGGTTCTCCCTTGCATACAGAGGAAGGGGGTAGAAAGTGTATGCTTTTAAGTATTTTGGTGGTTTTTCTATAGATTCAAAAAAGACAAGGGTTGAATTGATAGAGTCTCTAGAAAAAATGAAGAAGACCATCATGCTTAATATCTATAAACTCGAAGATAAATTATAAGAAGCTCTGGCTGCACCTAACGTTGCAACTACACCTACTGCTACACTAGGGTGGGGTTAAGTTGATATCTTGAAGATAAGCTTAATAAAGAGAACGTTAAATGTAAGATGGGGGTAGATCCCTTTACAATGAGCCATGGATGTTTTTAATTATTTTTACCCTGCAGTTGACTTGAGCTTTCTTTAAATAAAGAAGGTTCATGGTGATTGTGGATGATCCGACAGACCCGTAGACGAGTGCCAACTACAGGCCCAGGAAGACTTTTGTTATCAGAACAAATCATCCTCTGTCAAGCATCCTTTAAACACTATACTTTATAATTGTAGTAATATTTTGGGACTTGTAATGAAGAAAACTTTTGTAAAACTAAGTTGTAAGAAATATTATTTATGCAAATGCTTGTAAATGTACCATGTAAATAAAATTTCTTATAAAGGAATATAAGTACCTTGTGAGCTTTAGCTTTTCTATACTTCCCTTAAATTATGTTTGGATTTGCTAGTATTATAGCTGGTATCTGCCTTGTGTTTGTGCACTGGGCATGATCTGCTCCAATATTTAGCGGCATACTATTGTCTTTGTTCATGTACTTGACATGGTCTACTTTCTATTTAGGGGAAGATTGTTTTTTACTATGAAGTTAGGTCGCATATTTACAACTTTTTGAACTCATTCGCATGGTTTTTTGTATTATTTTAGTCCATCTGATATCCTTACATCCAATGTGATTGTTTTGCTGAGTAGTCGAGTAATGTGTGATACGACTCGATGTTGTTTGCCATGTTAGTAAAATTAACACAGAGAGATTTTTATACTGGGTTGGGTTATCTAATATCCATACGTCCAGTTCACTATATTACTACTTTTTGTAATAACTACATTGTTTGTTATTTTGATATACAAATAACAATGCTTATACAAAGTAAGGGTTGAGATGCCCCGAATTTCAAGTTCTTAGAACTAGGTTTCCATTGGGCCTTGAGAGTCGTTAAGCTCCATCAGCTAAGATTTCTACTATGACTAGGGTGCCTTCCCAATTTGGACCCAAGGCCCTATCTACTGGATCCATGGTGCAAGCTATCACTTTTCACAGTATCAGTTTCCCTTGTAAAAGTTTCTTTCTTTAAGCCGAGCAATGTAATTTTCTGCCATCTTTTGTGGGTATGCATCAGATCAGATGACCAACTTGTCTCTTATTTCTTGAATAAGATCAAGGCCAGCTTCTTTTAGCTCCTTGTTCTAATCTACCATATACGATATTCTTCTATGTGATGGGACCTTTGTCTCAATAGGGAGATTTCCTTCATAGCCATAAGTCAGGGAGAAAGGTGTATAGCCGGTTGGGGATCTAGATAAGGTCCTGTTATCCCATAATACTAGGGAAGATTCTTCTGCCATTTTCCTTTCTCCTTCTGTGGTCTTTTATTGAGTAGTTTCTTAATGGTTTTGAGTGCTAGCTCGACTTGCCTATTTACCTATGGATGTGTAATAGAAGAGATGATTTTTATTATCCCAGTTCTCTCACAAAGTTTTGTAAAGTCCTTTCTCTCAAATTAGGTACTATTATCAAAGATTATGCTATAGGGGATCTCAAACTTAGTACTTATGTTTCTCACAACAAAAGCAACTATTTTCTTCACAGTACTAGTTGTTAAGGGTTCTGCTTTCACCTACTTGGTGAAGTAGTCTATTGTTACTATGACATATCTTGCTCCCTCTTTAGACATATGGAACGGTCCTATCAAGTCTATGCCCCATGTCTCAAATGGCCATGGGCTGGCCAATGGGATGAACTCATGGGATGCTTGTCTAAGGATACTGGGAATCTTTGACATCTATCACATCTCCTTACGTATCCCTATGCATCCTGAAGTGCGGTGGGCTAATATTACTTATGCCTTAGAACTTTGTTTACTGACTTAGACCATCGAGAGTGATACCTGCATTACCCTTCATGTTCTTCACCCAAGATTCATATTCCTTCTTTGGAAACACATCTAAGATAAGGGGTAGAGTATCCACTCTTATATAATATGCCATCAGAAAAGGAAAATTACGGAGCTTGATATCTTATTTTATGGGTTTCATTCTTATATAAAGGCAGAACTTTATTTATCAAGAATTGTTTGATAAGTGTCATCCATAAGTCCTTATCATATTGTTGTGGGATAGACACGATTAGGTACCGCTCTTAGCTTTCTACTTTTTTTTTTTACCTTGGGCTTCTCTGAAAGTAGCTCATTGGGCTTTAGTTAGGACTGGTATTTGATTGGCTTGGTGGCGCTTCATTCATCTTTATGCCATATTGGAACAACTTTCATTTCGGTCGATACCTTAGTGCTTGCAAGTTTGGCAAATGAGTCTGTAGAACAATTTTTCTCATGCAAAGTTTACTTTATGTCAAATTGTTTGAACTATTTTAGTAACTTTTTAGATAATTTCATGTATATAGCTAGAGTTAACTCTTTCGTTTAGTAATTACCTTGCGCTTGGTTCACAATTAATTGGCGATCACTATGGATTATCTTAGTTGAGCCATCTTTAAGCCTGCGATGAGAGCTCATATTCTACAATGTTATTGTAGCTTTGAACCAAAGCTGCACTACCTCGTATAATTTCTGCTCTTCTAGGGTTATCAACACATGTCAAATTCCTACCCCTTACTCATTTGATCCATCCACGAATAATTTTCAAAACCGTGGAGTGGACCCCTCTTGCTCAGATTGTGGTCCAGTGGGTAGTGTGCATTCCACAGTGAAGTTTGCTAGTGCTTTTCTATTGATTACTTTTCTGGGGTAGTAGGAAATATCATATTAGATAAGCTCCATCGCCAATTTTAGTAAGCGACTTGATGTCTATGGCTTCTACAGTATTTTCTTCAATGGTTTGTCTACGAGGACTTTAATGGGATGCACTTGAAAATACAACTGCTATTTCCTTGTCATGAGAAACAGGTTGTGAGCCATCTTTTCAACAACAGAGTAGTTAAGTTCTGCTCTTGATAGAGGTTTGCTCGTGAAATACATAGGCCACTGAGTCTCTTCATCTTCTCAAACCACTACAGTACTTACAACTTTACTGGTTAAAACTAAGTATTAGGTGTGTGCGTTTGGTTGGTTTTTTTGTCCATTGATGAAAATTATTAAACCAAAATAAAATCAATAAAAATAAAAGCTAATCCAAACCAACCAAATTAAGTTCTGTTGGTTCGGTTGGTTATCCAATTTAAATCGAAATAAAAATATTTACACTTTATTTGTAGAATATTCATTAAAATTTGAAATAAAACATAAATATATGATTAAAGTATTCTTATTTATCATTCTTGTGTTTTCTAAACGTAATTTTGACACACATATAATAAATAATATTTATTTGGATCAGTAAAAAAATCAAAAAAATATATTACAACATTGGTCGTTTTGAAACTATATTAAAAGTTTGATTAATTTGGTTAAACCAATAACCAAACTAAATTTTTTTTACGGGCCAATTATAAACCAATCTAGATTTAAAACAAAACCAAACTGACCAAAATGAATTGGTTTGGTTGGTTTATTTTGTTTAACCAAATAATGCTCACCCCTAATAAGTATGCATATAAGTCCTTATTTGTTACTGGTTTTGGCAGGATGACTGTACTGATCAGATGATCCTTCAGATTCTAGACGGTGAGTTTGCATTCCTCATTCCATTCAAAGTTTCATCCCTTTTACACTTGGTTGAAGAATGGTATATACTTTTTTTTCGTATTGGACATGAACCTGCTTAGGGTAGCCACCCTGCCATTTAGGCTCATGACATTTTTAGTTATTTTTAGGACGCTTATGTTCTTATGGCCCCAATCTATTCTGAGTTTGTTTCAATGCCATGTAAACTCAATGTGTATCTCATAAACTTTTCCGAATAGATGGCAAAGGTACACTTCAAGGGTTTAGCTTCATGTTATATTGTCTTAGGATCACAAAGGTCTCTTCAAAGTCATGCAAATGACTTGGTGCTACTTTTAACTTAACAAGCATATCATCTACATACACCCTTAAATTTTTTCAGTCTTATCTGAGAACATCATGTTAGTTAAACTTTGGTAGGTTACTCCATCATTTTTGAGTCCGAACGGCACCATACGAGCACTTGTCCATCATAAAGCTGGTATGCTCTTGATTTGGTTCGAACATGCTATTTTTCTGTAATCTAAATATGCATCCATGAAGGTGAACAGTTCATGGCCATGAGTTGCATCTATCAATTAGTCAATTTTTGTAGAGGAAAACTATCCTTGAGGTAGACCTTGTTGAGGTTAGTGTAGTCTATGCAAGTTCTCCACTTCCCATTAGACCTCTTTACAAGAACAGGGTTTGCAATCCATTTGGGGTAATGTACAGCTCTAATGGACCCATTCTCCTTCAGTTTCTTAACGTCGTCATGCAAAGCATTATATCTTTCATGATTTAAAGTGATGAGCTTCTACCTGATTGGGTGAGCATCAGGATCTATGTTGTACATGGCAGATGATAGCCGGGTTTATCCCTATCATATTTGAGTGCATCTAAGAGAAAACATCCATTGATCATTTGAGGAAGCATTAACTCCGCTCTCACTTTTACGCTAAGTTTTTTCCTATTTTGATAACCTTTGAAGGATCTTTCAGGTCCATTTATACATATTTAAGTTCATCCAATGGCTTTAAACCCTTCTTGTCTCGCCTAACCTTGGGTCCATCTCACTTTCTTCCTTTTCGGGTTAGGATGCAATGGAGGAAGCCTGCTTTTGAGTTTCTTCAAACAAATACTATGGACATATTTAGTTATATTCATCAGTGTCGACAATATGCATAATACTCCCTCATTTTCTTCCGTATTATGGTCATAGAATGACCTATTTCAGCATAAGTCTTAGTATTTTATACCAATGCAATTCTCGTAACTAGCTTGATTTCTATCATAGTTATTAGAAGAGACAGTAGGGTAGTTTTGAAAATTTTTATTGGTAGAACTAAAGTTTACATTTTACAATTCCCTAGCCAACTATTATTCTCCTCTTATCGACCGTATCTCGACGAGGGCGTAGAACTTCATGAGTAACTCCTTTTGAGAAACAACTGCCTCCATGTTAATCAGTGTGAGTCTTCCTAGGAATGTGGTGTATGATGATGGTTGATCAATTATCAAGAAGCTTGCATAGAATGATTCATGAAGGGTTGCAGTTCCAGCAGTAACATGTAAGCATGCTGCTCCAATAGGAGTGGTTGTGGTACTATGAAAGTCATAGATTGGTCCGTAGCTTGGCTTCAATATCTCTATAAGAGGTTTCATCTAGTCAAGCACACATTTAAAGATGACATTAATAGAACTCCCAAAATCCATGAAGACTTTCTTCATGGTGCAGTTTGAGATTTGCACCGCATTTATGAGCGGATCCTGATGTAGAAAGACAACTCCAACAGTGTCAGCTGTAGTGAAGACTATGTCCAATGTAGAATTTTGTTTCATATGGAATATGGTCTTCTACTCTATTTTGGCCTCTTGCACATACTGCTCTTGTGCATTTCTACTTCTTTCTATAAGGAGTGGAATTCCATGGATTGAGGCTTTGAGATTAGAGAGGATTTTAGATATGTTTTCATTTGGGTCTGGAGTGAGGTTACCAGTCTTTTCCTTATTATTTTCCTTCTGATAGCCGCTGAAGTATCATATCTAAATCTCTCTCTCAATCTCATTTCTCAGATGTTGACGGTTATTTGTGTAGTGGCCATTGGCCTGTGGAAGCAGGAATAGGCTTCCCCTATTCGATTCTAGTTCATTCCTTTGTTTGGGACATTGCAATCTAGCTCGTTTTTGGTAATTTCATAAATTTGACCGGGCGTGTGGATGAGGGGAGTCTTTGTTATAAATTTGAATTATCTTTGCCTCTTTGTAGGTGGATGGTATTCTTCTACCCCTTTTTCTTTTCATTTTTTGGAGTATATGTTCTTTCAAATGGATACGATTTTGGGCTCCGGCTTCTTACATTATGATGTAGTCACCAGCCCTTTTATAGAAAGCCTTCATGCTGTGACACGGCTTTCTACTATGCTTATCCCACTTGGCTAATTTTCTTCTAATTTCATCATGCTTCGCCATTAGTAATGCTTCCTCATAAGTCATCCTGATCTGAAGTGCCTCTGATTTGAAGTGTATTATAAAGTTACATAGGCTCTCGTTCTCACCTTGCTTCTTGTAGGATATGGTATTCACATATGTAGAAGCCTCTCTTCTAGAGTTGAACTGCCTCAAGAAATCTATAGTCAGCTGAGGCTAGGAACGGACCTCCTATGGCCCATACCTTCTAAACCATTTAGAAGCTTCCCTAGCCAGATATACTGGGAAGAGCTTGCATCTGGCCATCCTACCCACCATTAGAAAATCCATGTAATACTCGAAAGCGCAAATATTGTCATTTGGATTTTTGGTCCCATCAAATTTATCAATCGACGGGGCTTTGAAATTACTGGAGAAGTCTTCTTCTATGATCCTTTCACTAAATAAGGAAGAACTTCCTTACTTCCTCTTTGTTATTCTATCTACAATGTTTTGCCAACTGTCCTACGTGAGCTTTTAATTATGGATCTCATCCTCTTTGACTTCTATTTGAGATGATCCGTCTCTGCTGAGTGAAGTAACATCATCACCATCGGGCATAGTTCGGCTTGCTTCTTTAGTAGTAAAATGTTAATGTTTGCAAGCTTTGGTTTGATCTGGAGATTGATTTGGATTTTTATTTTAAGATTAGTATCGGTTTTTTGACCAGCGTGACCATTCTCACTTTTGAGATTACCATTATCACTCATATATTGCATAGTTAGTATAGTGTAAATGATGGTAGTGAGCTGAGGAAGGAGAGGGGAGATCATCTTAGGTGCAGGATACTGGGCAAGGGACCTCTCTATTCCATCCATGTGTTGGTTTAATAGGTTTGTGAAAGCTTGAAGGGATGCTAGGACGGGACCTGAGGTAGGCTTTGTAGAGGCGTCTGCCTTTTTTTAGGTTATGGAGGTGAGGAGTTGCTTTTTTGGTATTTTTAAGAGAAGGTGGAGTTGTTCCTAGTTGGACGAATATGGGAATCTATAGGATTCATGGTACTATATTGGTGTTTAAAGAAAACGTTAGTAAAGTTTGCTGAATAGAGAAATCACCCTCCTTTTAGCACCAAAAATGTTGAGATTTTGCATCTCAAAAACTCCTTAATATTTTTTTTGAAGTAATCACATCACCGAATGCTTACATGATCAGGAATCAGTAAAATTAAGTAATGTTACAATTGCCTTTAGAGGAGGTAATTATATGTGATGGTGTTAACACAATTATGAAGAAAAAACTAAAAAAATCTAATGACATGTTAATGTCTAATTCATTAAGCGAAATTGTATTAAATTAGAAAAAAGTAAAATCAAGTATTTGAAAAATTAAAAGTGACACAGAATTTACATGGTTCGAATGTTAATGAATCCTACGTCCCTAGAGAAAATGTCATTTTCTTCATTTTTGTTCTTAGTACAACACACAATGGAAAACATAGTATAACTTTTTATTCCAATGTTTTCTATAAAAGAGAAAGGTCTCAAAAATGCTCCCTTCTACTCGTACCCTATGCTTTTATAGTACAAACAATTACCAGAATTTATTTTGCCATTCACACACGTTCATGATTCTTACCTTCGGATCTTTTCATGTATCAATTATCCATATTGTTTGTCTATTATGCACGGATTATAAAAGTTGCCTTTGGCTCTTTTGATCTCTACCTTTGGATCTTGCCACATGTCATTCATCTATCTTGTTGATTTACTATGCAATGATTTCCAAGGTGGTCTTCAATGGAAAATAGCAGTGATTTGAGTTGGTTAATTTTAAACTTAGGCAAGAAGTTTAAAATTAAAGAGGGACAACCAATGTTTACATAGATCACGACTTTATGATTCTGTGATGCAACGGGCTGGGGGATTGCATAATGTGCAAATAAGTCGCAATGGAAAACTGCCCTCCATTTCATGGATAACTACATAATTATCAGCACTTTAGAACTTTGCTTCATTTTATTGGGAATCTTGCCTTCATTATGTTTGGGGTAGTGATCTCATATAGTGTTCGAACTACATATAAACTTCTGAAGTTGTATTGCACTGTCCAACCCAAGACATCAGTAAAGCATAGAGTTGATGATAGTTGTTGGCATCAAAAATGACCATCAACACCCAGTTGTATATGAAAGCACCAATATACAATCCAATCATAGAAATATGAAGAGAAATAATGAAGAACAAAATTAAAATAATAAGAAAGCAATTAAAAAACACATATTTATAGTGGTTCAACTAACTCCAACCTACATTCACTTCAAAGTAATCCATTATTTGCTTATACTGCTATTACAGTTACAAAGAATTTTAGTAATCAAAGTGATGGAGTGTAGCCTAGATAGAAGATGAAGTGAAGCATAAAGAAGATCCCTATTCCAATGCTATGCCTACTATATTTATAAAGGAAGACTTGAAAGTATCTCGCTCAAAACCCAGATCTAGAACCCTGAAGCCAAGACAAGCCTACAAAGAAAGTTTAGGGCCCAGTGGAACCCATAATAGGAATCAAAACTGATCCCTATTTTGGTGGAATCATGAGGTGCGATCCTTATGGTAGGTCCCTCATGATGTTATCTTTTTGCTCTCCAAATTTCATGTTGATCGCAGTTATAGATCTTGGGATATCGATCGAACATCCCCGCATCATGTCATGAATAGGGATGAGGGTCGATCCCTATATAGGGATAGGGGTTGATCCCTTTTACTTGCTCTTTTGGGTTTACAATCCCTTTGGTGTGTTCCTTGTATTGTAATATGCTTGTACTCTAAGTTTCATGTTGATAGCATCTGTAGATTTTGAGTTATTGACTGACCATTGCTGCAAATTCAACTAAACTGATCCCTAAATTGGAATAAGGGCCAATCCCTATAGAGAGATCATGCTTGATCCCACCAAGTTGCTCTATTTAACATGCGATCCCTAGGGCGGACTCCTTAAGGTCCCCTCTTCTTGTTTCCAAAGTTTCACTTCAACCCGCCTTATGCTTGTTGAGTTATGAAGCAATCATCATTGAGTTGTGTTGTGTGCATCCTGTTCAATCCAATCCTTTCTCTCCAATCCCTCTACTCTGATACTTCTATTCTGATCCCTTTTTGTAGAGTGAACATTATGAACTTATCCCTCTCCTATGGAGTGCTAGTTTCATACTTAGCCATTTTTGTGTGTTGTTCATCCGAATCCATCCAACTATCGCCATGGTTTCAAATAAAATCGATCTCTAATCCTGGTAACCATCTTTCCAAGCTTTCTGCCTTAATGATCGTGAAGTCTATTGGGTTAAATCTGCCTGCATACTACATTAGCAAAAGGCAGGTTAACACTTTGCCCCTAGAAACATACCTTGCAATAGGAAGGTGTGTTTTGAATTGCCATAAATCCAAAATTCGAAGTCCATAATCCATCGATAGTCATATTGTGCAATAGGATCTAGTCCGTTGCCAATCCAAATCCATGTTCTCTCTGAATAGCTAGTGGAAACCATGACTGTTCCGAGTCAATATTTATTCTAAATCCATGTTATACTCGGATCGTTTTATCAAAATCCATGACCTCACCGGGTCGCTAGCCAAATCCAGGACCACTCTGGGTCTATATCCAAACCCATGACCACTCAGGGTCCATATCCAAATCCATAGCGGTTCGAAGATGCTATCCAAATCTATGACCTCTTCGGGTCCTTGCCGAGCATAATCCATACTCGACGTCTGAGTAAGTCGATCATGTCGCTCTTTGGCGAAACAACGTTATTTCTTATACTCCAGTTCAGTGTCCCTGAACATTTTGGTCTAAGTCCTAGGTCGATAGTGGTCTCTCCGAACCCTTGCCGAGCATAATCCATACTCGACGACCTGAATAGGCTTATCTTGTCGCTCTTCGACAAAGCGACATACTCCTTACTGAGCATAATCCATATGTGACGTCCTATTGGGTTTTATTCTTTGGCCTTAACTCTCTGGTTGAAGACTTAATCCACGTATGAGTCCATTCTGTCACTCTCCGACGAAGGGACTCGCATATTGCGGTTACAACCCAGTCGCTCCGGTCGGAGCAATAATCGCATCCTGTTATATATATCTAGTAATGCAGATCGAAAATTACCAAATAAATAAGAGTTCGTACATCCATAAATCTCAAAAACTAAAAAACCAAAGGGTTCCTCTTCGGGAACGATGGTTCATCATCATCTTAGAGCATGCGTAGGGACCATTCTCGATTATGTACATATGTAAGTGACTTAGCTTCTTTATTATAGAGTTTATTATTATTATGGCCAGAGTCCAAGTCCTAAATTCGACCCTTACCATCATGATCAGTTGATGACGATCCGTGACCTTGATCCAGGGCCATTCCTGTTTCCATTCGATGCAGATGGTGTCTGCTTCTATTCCTCCACCGTTGTTCGATTCATTACATTTAGTGGAATTCTGTTGTTCCTGACGTGCTCCTTAATCATGTCCTTTAAATGATAGCATTCATTCTTAGCGTGCACATTCAATTCCTGGAACAGACAGTACTTTCCAGGCATACGCTCCCACTCCATGGGATTCCTCCTTACCGGTTTTTGATAGGGAAGTTACCCCCTTGTGTCTACATAAATTTGTTCTAGGCTTTCCGTCAAATCCGAGTAAGAGGAAAATTTCGCCTCTCACTGTTTCCATCGCCTTTATGTCCCATCCATTTTTCGTTTGCTTATATCATTCTTGTTTACACCTTTTGATGATCCTCCACTTTGGACTGCGTTCACTTCCGGTTTGTTGGCTTGTGCTTCTTTCTGCCGCATGAATCTTTCTCCTTCATGATAAAACTCCCCAAGATCCATAGGTGGATCCTACGCCAATGAATCTTTGAATCCATGCCATTGGCAATTCCTGATACAACTGCCATCAAAACTATAGATGGATCTGGCCGATCCACCGATGCTGCCACGGCATTAAATCGTGTTAGAAAACTCCTTAGAGACTCTCTAGTTTTTTTCAGTGTTACCAAAGTCATCACATTTTTAGGTCTCAAAATGTGAACCTTAAACATCCTCATAAATATTTTGACCAATTCCATCCATCCAATAGAACTGCTTTCCAGCTTCCTCAACCACGGTGCATTTATATCTGTTAGATATAGGAGAAAGCATCGTGCCATGACTTCTTCTGATGCCTTTAGAACTTCATTGTGACCATATATATCTCATCATATGCATAATTGGGTCTGACTTTCCATCATATACTTCCAGCATTAGTAGTTTAAACTCTAGTGGATTCCTAGCACTCTTGATATTAGGAGTGAATGGACTTCTATTTACATCTTCCAGATCCATATTCACCAATCCTCCATGCACAGCTTGCCTGATCATCTCTACCAGCCTGTCATTGTCGTCCATCGATAGTCTCCTATCATCATTTCCAACCTACCTCCCGAGTCCACGAGGGAATTCTGAATCTTGATCCTCTGAACAAGCATCTAAATTCTAATTTTCACCAAACTCAATAGGATCGACTGTAGGTCCTCCAGAATTATGATCAACCAGACCTCAGAGCATGCCGCCAAATCTTTGGGGATCAAGGCCGATCCCTCTAAGATACCCGGGGACTTCCCCCGACAGCTATGTTCCATTCCTTTGTCCAACAGCTCTATCTCCATGTTCCCGGTTCTAGTTTCTAACGATTCTTGCTGCTTCAACTCCTTGATATAAGTTGTCATTAGCTTCTGTTGCTATATTCCCTTGGTTCTACGGTCCAGCTTATCCAATCTGTCAGAGTAGATTTTGCATCTTTTCCTTCTGCCATTTCGACATTCTTTTCTATGTAGCATCCATCATCATTTCCATTTCATCCATGGTGATGTAGATATACGCTTGATTAGCTCCAACTCTTGGGAAAGCCTCCCGACTCCCTCCATGATGGCTCCTTTTCGGTAATGCTTTCCTTGTTGATTATCTAACCATTGCTCTAAATCTAAGCTCTCTAGTTGACTCTAAATCTGAACTCCAAATCCACAGGGGCTAGCTTTCTCAGTGAAAGCACAAAAATGTTAGCGTCAAGAATGGCCACCAATACCCAGTTGTATATGAAAGCACCAATATCAATCCAATCACAGAAATATGAAGAGAAATAAATGAAGAAGAAAATTAAAACAATAAGAAAGCCATTAAATAAAGACATAGATTTATAGTGGTTTGGCTAGCTCCGACCTACATCCACTTCAAAGTAATCCTTTATTTGTTTATACTGTTGTTACAGTTACAATGTTATGAATTTCAGTAATCAAAGTGATTGAGTGTAGCCTAGATAGAAGATGAAGTGAAGCAGAAATAAGATCCCTATTCTGGTGCCACGCCTGTTGTATTTATAGTGGAAGACTTGAAAATATCTTGCTCAAAGCCTATATCTGGAACCCTGAAGCCAAGATGAGCCTACCTAGAAAGTTTAGGTCCCACCGAAGCCCATAATAGGGATCAGGACCGATTCCTTTTTTGGTCGAATCATGGGGTGTGATCCTTATGGTGGGCCCCTTATGATTTTACCTTCTTGATCTCCAAATTTCATATCGATCGCACTTACGGGTCTTGAGATATCAATCGATCATCGCTGCATCAAGTCGTGAATAGGGATGAGGGCTGATCCCTATATAGGGATATGGGCTTATCCATCTTACTTGCTCTTTTAGGGTTACGATCCTTATGGTGTGTTCCTTGTATTGTAATATGCTTATACTCCAAGTTTCATGTTGATAGCATCTGTAGATTTTGAGTTATTGACTAATCATTGCTGCAAATTCAACTAAACCGATCCCTGAATATGCATAGGGGCTAATCGCTATAGAGAAATCATACCCGATCTCTCTATGTTGCTCTATTTGTCATACAATCCCTAGGGTAGACTCCCTACGGTCCCCTCTTCTTGTTCCTAAAGTTTCACTACAATCCACCTTGTGGTTATTGAGTTACGGAACGATCATCATTGAGTTATGTTGTGCGCATCTTGTTCAATCTGATCCCCCTTGCCGATCCCACTATTCCGATCCCTTTTTGTATAGTGAATATTCCGATTCGATCCCTCTCCTATGGGGAGTGCTAGTTTCATACTTAGCCTTTTTTGAGTGTTGTTCATCCGAATCCATCCAACTATCATCCATGGTTCCAAATATAATCAATCTCCAATCGTGGTAGCCATCTCTTCGGTCTTACTGCCTTGATAATTGTGAAGTCTATTAAATCCGCATGTGTAGTGCCTCAGCAAAAGGCGGGTTAACAATAGTTAGAGTTTAAGTTACATAGCTTTGTTTAGGGGACCACGTTATTATTTTGAAGAGCGTTTGCCTTACATGAACCTGTTACGAGCCATTCTTACTGATAGAGGACTACACCACTGCTCCTATCTTTGGGCTCGGCTTAGTGATTTCGAGGATGAAGTTGGGTTCTCTCGGTTTGCCTTTAAAGAATAAGGCTTGACTCATGGTTGCAAAATAATCGCACCCCCATCACCTCATCCCACGAGTCCTTATGTTTGTAGGCAATATTTTTCGAATTGCGGCGTTGTTCTGTCTTATTAAGATGACGGCGCATCCCTATTACTTTGATGTTGATAAACGATTGTGGCGTAGCCTTGCTACGTTAAATGTAAGTTTAAGTTTGTGGCATACCCTTATTGCATGTGATTTCTTTAAGGATGGTGCCCCAATTCTATGTCATCAGAGTTTCTTTTTCTAAGGCGGCAGCATAATCGTTTTGCTTTGCTATTATTTTAAGATTGTGCCGCAACTTTGACTTGTGAAGGATTGCTTTTTGGACCGCAATACAACCTTTGTATTTTGTATTTGGAAGCTAAGCAATTTGAAGGTTGTGCAGCAGTCCGCCCCACGAGTGTTGAGATTGCAGATCAGTTCTTGCACGTTTGTGGCTATCTCCAGTCATTGACATAGTATTACCGTGTCAATACTATATTTGATCGAATGGTGTGGTTTCTTTGTTTTGCTATTGTCTTGAAGCTTTGTCATGGTCCTAGTTAGGCTTTGTCCTTGCTTTCTTTTCCTAGTCCAGCTTCTTTCGTAGGGAAGTTCCTTAAGCTTGGGGCTTGCATCAGTTTGTCTTAGATATAGTATAGAAAATATGGGTTTAACAGGTGCATAATACTGAAATAATAGATACCATATTGAAATAACTATATCTACCCACCAACTTTGTCACCACTCACCAAACACTCCTCAAATATCTTGATAACCTATTAATAGATAGATACAAAAAAGGAAATATATGCAAGACCAGACATATGCCTGTATGAGTGAGAAATGTTACAAAGTATATAATATTAACATGATGATAAAACATGCTATGAACTAATACTGAACTAAAAAAACCATATCCTTTGTCACATGTATCTATCAAGTTAGTCCAATATAATAAAATATCACGGTTCTTCTTCAAAAAATAAAATATCATAGTGACAACTATTCCGATCAATGTTACTTAACCTATGTCATCTATATAGGTTCTATACTACAACGTAAATATACCTCACTTAGGATCACCTTGAAGCCCAAAATTTCCAACTGGATAAATATACAAAACATTGAGATAAATATCAGTAAAAAATCTTAATGATGGAATGCTTTTACAGTCAAATACCATGTCCTACATCCAACTAGTCCTATCATATTCTTGTACCATATAATATAGGATAACTCACATTCCCCCTTGATTTCCCATCGAGCCAATTTCATCTTGAATACAAGTTAACTCATAGGATTAATCCCATAGTACATGGTCGTAGAATCACCTAAAGCATGCTACTATGCCAGTTAGCCTAAGCGCAAAACCGACTAGCCACAAGACCTAATAAAACTGGTGCTAACTCACTACACTATCCTTCCTACTAGTGATATTATAGGAAATAAGTTCCTACCAGTGTTTAAACAAGTACAAACACGTTGGTTCGACCTATGAACACATGTCTCTAAAGGTTAGCTAGGCATCCTATTACGCCAGCTAGTCCTTATGGTATAACCAACCACTCGTAGAACTCAACCAGAATCCTAGAATACATATCAGCCTTCGTAGAAATTGCTACCAGTGTTCTTAGCTCTGAAGTAAATATCTCAGATGAGACTTTCCTTCGGTAGCACCTTGACTCACAGTTGTATCTTCTTGTTCCCTTGGTGTCTTTCACCCAAAATCTGATGATGGGTCCATCATCTTCTCAAGTTTGACACTAAGCACAACCTGTCAATGGCTCTACAAATATGTATGGATACTTTCTAGGCGACTATATTAACTAACTTACGTACAGTTAAATAAGAGTGGATCTAAATGGATAACCTCTCCAAGCACTTAGGTTCATAACACAGGTCTAATCTACTCCTCACACCATCTCTTATTGTCACCAATCAATCTATGCAATCATTTGTCCCTAGTCTTATTCCATTTATGTCCATTGAAAGATATATAAAGTAATACCAAGAAAAATATAACTGATCTCAAAGTGAATCTATTGCTTCTTGACTTCACATAAGAGCACACTAGTCTAAGGTTGGTTAGTCTCTCACAGGACACAACCCTAGCACAGATCTCCCTACAATGATGTCACAACTATCTGACTTTCATAGAAAGACACACTAGTGTAAATCTCCCATAGAATTCTCATCGATTCCCAAATATTCCCTATTGAGGCTTAGGAAACTTTCTCCCATACCTTTACCAAATTAGCTCTTGGTATGGAACAACCTCAATCCACCACTACTCAAGTAGTGTCATGAACTTCCACTAATTGAATGATATGCATAATTTCATTCTGAATAGGTCAAATAATGCAGAGCCACCATGGATCCTCCTTCAACTGTTGAGTCCTCCACGTGGTACCCCCACTACAAAGTTCATCATTTATGCATTTTGATTTATATCATGTCTATTCCCTATCACCATACATTATAGAAAACTGTCGAGAACTATGAGGAACAATCCTGATATATATTGGGGGATATATATATATAAATAGAACTAAATACAAGTACACTCTCTCGAGATCTTGTCATTTTATGGAGTCTTTGTTAGCCAACACAATTTCAGTCGAATAGGCTACCATTCCTAAGAGACTTCATCTATACGTTATTCTCTTCTTCTCCAAGCATCCGTGTTTCCTTATTAACGAAAATTTTCTATGTATGGACCTATATATTCACTATAGTTCTCCAACAATAAACTCCCCTCTAACTTGGTCCTTAAACTAGCTTGATCGGATAACCTGAGTTCGAGTACCAAACGTAACACTTCGTCTTTCGTACACTCCTCAATCCATGCACTATATGGCATCTAGATCCTCAAAATGCATGAATGATGGTTTCTGGGGTTAAAATTAAACTAATCTGAGAAACAATATCATTGGTTTATAACACATCTCATAATAGAAGTGATTAATTATAATATAAATAGTATACATGCAAGACTAAAAGGAACGTCATATAAAGAAATCAGAGATAAGATCTGACATCATAATAATAATACCCAAAATGGGTAAAGTCTAATGAACACATAAGATGTCATATAAAATAATTCTCATACACATGATAAAGTCTAACATGTCAATATACAAGATATTGTATTGATAATAATAGTAATATATATACACAGACATATATATAGCTATGGTTTTAAATGAGCTTCGGCTAACAATGTCTTTATTCTCTGGTCAACCTACTCAAAAAATAGATACCAAAAGAGAACATATATAGGGTCAAACATAGAACCCAGTGAGAGAAAATTATCTCTAAATAGAATGATAACTAATGTGTAGGTGTTAGGAAATTTCTTTGCTAACCAAATATGAGAGGAAAGTGAAGGATGATTTGAATTAGGCTTAAGTGACCTTAGACAAGCTTAGAAGTATATGCAAGTTCAAGCCCGAAGGCAAGTCATACGTGTGTCCATTATCACAAATAACTAGTTAGGCAAATACAAGGGAAGTAGGCTATGCAAAGTTGGATGTTCAAGTCCTTATTTGCGAGCATCGCAAGAATGCAGTCGATAGTAAAATCCCTAATTCAATTCAGGGTTTACAACTTTAAAATTTGAGAAATAGAATAAGAATGAATCGCCCCCTATTGGTTGTCGATAATGGTCTATTTACAGGGGTTCAACCATGTGGATTCATTTACATATTTCATGGCTTAGGATCCAAGGGTTTTGATAGCACTACTTCGATGTAACCTCGGAGCCCCGTTATTGAGATTCAACATCACTTGCTTGCTTAAGTTCTGCAACATAATCTCCCTTGTAGAAACTCAACATCCTTTACATCTTTCGAGTTGCAGTATGTCTTGCTTGTAGAAGCTCGAAACGCCATGCTAGAGTTGAATTTTGTCATTCCTTCAGAATTCATCCCTATAGAAGCTCGACACTACTTGTTTTTAAATGCTCTACAACAGTTATTGTTCTAAAGACTATATAACGGTTGCTTTATTAAAGGCTTATTTTCAACAATTCCCTCTTTTGATTAAGCTCTTGACATATTCTTATGGCTTGACGTCATCCCCTTGTTATATACAAAACAACACTGTGTTGTAGAGGTTCGACATCCCCCTATATGCCTTTAGTATCTGGATTATGCTTAGGCACGACAACCCTCATGTTATAGACGCTTGATACCTCTAAATATTTACTGGCATGATATTTCCATTGCCTTTTAAAAATTCGACACCTTCTTTCTATCTAGCACTCCATACTCTCTTTCATGTTAATGTTCGGCATTACCTATTGCTTGCTAAATGTTCGATAACACTTGTTGTTGTAGAGACTCGATACCCTTTAAAGACTCGGCACTTCTTCTTTGCTTATTGACTGATTGGAGTTCATCATCCTCAGAGGTTTGGAACCTCTTCTATACCTATTAACTGCTTGAGCATTCGACATATCTTTTTATTATAGAGGCTTAACTGTCCTTTGGTATTAGACATTCAATCCTTTTTTGTGATTGCTTAAGGTTCATTATCCATGTTAAGTGTTGAATACTTGATAACCTTACTTTCTTCAGGCTCGATATCTCTTGTTATTTAGAAACATGGCATGTTCTCTTTAGTGCTCAATAAACATATTTATAGTAACATTTACCCCCCTTCCCTCCTCAGTGTGGAAGAAGCATGTTATACTTTAGTATAATTTCACTTTTTGCAATGTCGCCTATTAGTATTCTATTTCAATCTCTTTCATTCGCATAGGAATCAACGTTCCCTATTGTATCCCTCTTCTCCTCTAAATATCCACCTTCTAGAAGCTTAAACCTAAATAAATCAAAGTATAATCAACAATAGTTACCACACATGCAAAACAATCATATGCAACCATCAAACATCTCAAACAAGTAGCCATGCAATCAATAGTATAGATAAACTTATCCTCGCATGCTAGATACTAAACTATCCTATATGATATCAAAGGTAAAGTAAATACAGTAAACAGTAGGCCTTACCAAGCAAAGAGCTCTAGATATGCAGCCTTCATGCTCTCCTCGGTTTCCAACGTGCAATCGCCTTCACTTTCTCCACATTGAACCTTCACTAACTCCATCGCCTTCCACCTAAGGTATTTCATATCACACCCTATAATACGAATCGTCCTTCGAGGTCTTGAAGCTTCTGGCTCAATCTCGATATCATCAAGTAAATCCGGTGCATTCATTGCGGCTGAGTCATGCACAAACTTCTGCAAATGAGAGACATGGAATATATTGTGCATTCCTCCCATATATGCTGGTTCCCAATACTCTCTACTATTGAAAAAGGACTAACAAATGTCGATGCCAACTTCTCCTTACTACCAAATTCGAATAACGTTCTTCCATAGAGAAATCTTCACAAACACTATATCGTCGAATAAGAACTGCAAATATTTACGTCCCTTATCAGTGTTGCTCTTTTGCTTATCCTGAGTAGCTTTTATTCATTTTCGAATTGTCCCAATCTTCTTCGAGGTTTCCCTTACCAAATTTGGCCCAAGTATCAGTTTTTCACCTACTTTCCACTAATGTGAAGGAGCGTTACACGATCGACCATGTATTGTTTCATGTAGTGCCATACCTATACTAGACTAATAGATATTTATGTATGCTAACTCCACCAAATGAAAGTGGTTATACCATAAGCCTCTGAAATCGAGAATGCATGTTCGTAAGAGATCATCCATTATATGATCCACCCTCATTGTCTGTCCATTAGTTTGCAGGTGATAAGCTATACAAAGATGCAGCTCCATTCCCAATGCCTCTTGTAAGCTCTTCCAAAACCCACTAGTGAATAAAGGGTCTTGTTCACTCACAGTGCACTTCGGCACACCATAGAATCACACAACCCATTTCACATATAACTTGGCCAATTTGGATGTCATTCTACTAGACTTGACGGGTATGAACTAGGCACTCTTCATCATTCTATCAACTATGACCCACATACTATTGTATCGTCCTCTGGTCCCCGATAATCTATCAATGAAGCCCATCAAAATATGCTCCCATTTCCACTCGGGAACTACAAGTGGTTGTAGTAATCCATATGGCATTTCCTTCACCAACTAGCAATTCGTACACTTCGAGATGAATGTCTTGACATCCTTTTTCATCACCTTCCAATAATGGGTCTGCATCAAATCATAGTATTTCTTATTACTATTGGGAAGTATAGTTAGTCTAGAGTGATGACACTCTTATAGCACCTCATTTCGCAATCCATCAACATCGAAAACAAACAATCTTCCATCCTTATAGATCCAACCATCGCAGTCGAGTTTGTACTGCTTCATCTCCTCGGACTCAACTATAACATCCTCCACTTCGAGACTCAAAAATAGATGGTGATGATGCTGCAGTCATCATTGAAATCAATTTCCAGCGACAAAGTGAGTTCAGTATTTTTCACAATACAAATAAACAGAGAAGCTAAATATCTTTCTCATCACATCAAATTATATTACATAATTCATTACATCTTTAAACCCAAACCATTCCCACGCTAGCATAAATATATAGTAAGAAAATCAGAGTAGTGTGTGTATGAAATATGAAGATGCCAACACCATACTTAACCAGTTATAAATCCTAGTTTTACATAGCGGAAATTTCAAAATACTTCTATATAATTAGCAAGCTTCCTGCTGCGTCTTCAAAACCTTTGTTCATCTTCAAAAGAGATACCTAGCTAATCTATAAGCTCAGCCTACTCGAATGAGTACCCATGAGTTTATGGGAAATAATAAAAGTACAGGTCAGATAATAAGTTTGGTATGAGTAATACCTTTACCCAAAGCATCCATACTAAGACCACGTCGTTACTACTGATTTCCCTTTACTTTACCATCACAGCATAATATACATCAACATATATAACAACAACAATGTATTTCACATAAAGCATCCATGTGCATATATTCATCCAGTAAATGTTCCCTACACTTGCCATCTAATCATGTCAAACATTTACATCAATTCAAGTCAAGTATTCTCTATACTTATCATCCAAATATGAACCAAGTCATATAATCATTCATCCTTCTTTCATCCATCACCTAATCTCTTGTTTTAGGCTTTCTTAATTAAGTTATCATTAACTTATTTCAGTGATCACCTCCTAGGCCTTCCTATCACTATTTTAGTCTTTTGCTCGAATAACTCATCGAGTGAAAACATCTAACTCATTTCTCTATGGGAGGCAACTGATTAGACTCCTCCAAATTCTTTTAAGAGGTTAAATATAAACATTCCGAACACAGTCTAGTAAGCACCATTACTAGGCACTAATGGAAACTCTTAGTCCCTGAACTAGTGTCGTTCACCTTGTAGATTTATTTATAACATCCTCCGTGGATGTTTCGGCACATTTCCTTAACTCCCATGTAGAGTTTTATAATATTCTTAGGTTGAACCTTACCGTGACTCAATTGTTATATACCGTTGGATTTAAGACTATTAGCCAAGGCGCCCTACCATCCATTAACTCCATGAGTAGGTATACGTTTACGATCATGGTTTAATCATATTTCTTATATTTATTAATTGTGCACACAAAACATTTTTTAGATAAAATATTTGTATCTTTTATTTAAATGATACTCTATCATTTATAAGCTTCTCTAAGCTTCCGTTATTTCAAAAATAAGCTAACACAGTTTTAACTTCTAAAATCTTCTATTTATTTCATCCCTATGAGATAGTTTAATAACACTTGGAAACTATCTTCCGAAGTGCCATAAGTATTTATTTTTTTTACATAGAAAAATAAATGCAACATTTTGTATTCTACGTATCGGAAGACCATTGAATATTAACGTTTTTTTTTTGATGTTGTATGATTTTAGGAAATGGCTATTAGAGATATTTTCCATAATTAAACCTTTTGCCAGACGATTTTGACCCTGAAAATCTTGTATGGCCTATAACTTTCGATAGGAGCTAAGTTAGGGTTTGAAACCATTTCCATTAAATCAGGATGATGGTTTCTCTTTCTATAAAGAGTACCTAATAGAAAAACAGACTTACTGTTAGGGAGATATGGCAGTTAGGGGTTTCATGTGACGATCGTCAATGGATTTGGTATCCAGTATACCTGCATAATGCACTGCAGAGGTACCCGACCGATATAGGATGGTAGCCAAGGGAGTAAATAATAAAAATTCTAGTAAAGAACATGTGAAACCTCTCATAGTGCATAGACATAATATAATATAATAACATAGATGTACAATAGGAGAGATAGTAATATAATCAAATGAATCATAAATAAGAACATTAGAGTGCATCAGGTTCATAGACTATGCAAAAATTTAAATAAAGAGTTTATACATCCAAATCTCCATAATAAACTCTATAATTGTCTCTTAAAATACAAGTACCGACATAGCTCTATAGTATTGCACAGTAGAATATTAGCGAGAGAAAGCTCCAAAGTATAGATTTATGAAAGCGACCTCTTGCTCATACTCCGTACAGCTCCATGCCCTATCCAGACCTATTATCCCTAATCTACTCATTTAAGAGTAGCCGAGATAATAAGAAGCAAAGCATCAAACCTTGGATCGGACTATGGTCTGGTGTGAGGGATAGATCATCTCAAAATACTATACTTGACCTTTCCCTGCATCTAAAGAGTTAGCACATAACTGTCGACGTATGCTAATCTACTATAATATCCATACAGATGTATTGCAATCGAAGTACAATGTCAGCATCTAGGTATATGGTTAAAAATACCTATGTCGTTTGACACCCTAGAGTGATAACAACCATGCCAAACATATCATCCATCAAATAATCCTCACCATTACTCATGTGAGTTAGATATATGATAACTCGTATGGCAAATCGTAAGCCAGGGACCTAATCGAAATCTTGGCTTCATTGGTGCTCAAATCCATACTACTCCGAAAGGCTAAGAACAAGGCCCGTAATCGCAAAGCCCAGGGTAATCTATTATCACAAGATCTAAACACAATCACAAATCCATGTGGGCATCCCTACATACCCCCCTTCTTAAGGAGCGTACTAGAAGCCTCTGAGTTATCAACGATCCCTTTACATGTGTCTCCATAATGGAACTCAAGCGTCATTCCATCCTGACCATCTCTACGGTAAGACATAGTCACGGATCCCACTCGCAATCCCATATCATTGAACTTGCCGTTATGGATCATCGTCATGACTCCTCTCATTAAGTCATTGTTATACTGCCTTTTGACTAGGCAGTATATTAGAAAATTTGGCTAAATAGCTTATGTGATCATCAAGGAAGGAAGCCCTAAGAGATGGTTATCAGGCTCGTAAATCGATTATATTTGGAGCTATGGACAATAATTTGGCAAATATGGACCTGGTCCCAACCAAGGTGAAATCAATATGAAGTGACAAGAAAGACTCTGTGAAGCCACATTTCAAATTTCAAGTCAATCGGAGTTCGTATGCTAGAGTTATGGGCAAAGGAAGAATATTTACGGATCGATCGGGAACGATCCATAAAACAGCGTAAATCGACGAAGATCGATCAATATCTCAAAATATACAAAGTCAATGCACTTGACACTTTCAAAGCATCGCTATATTGAAGAGTGGAGCCTAGAAAAACGATCGCATGAAAACATCCCAAATATTGGAAAAGAGGTCGATCGTTAATGGAACGATTGTACAAATCAGCCACCACGATCCATAGTTTTACGGAAAATGCGATATCTCACAAATGGTATGTCAGAATTGGATAAAATTTAAAGGGAAAGTCTTTACATCTGAGGGCATTCCCACGATCAACCGCATCTCAAAAAGATGAAATCTTGGAAATTAATTCGATCGTTATTAGAACGATTGTACAAATCAGCATAACGATCCATGGTTTTAAGGAAAACGCGGTATCTCACAAACGGTACGCCATAATTTCACAAAACTTGGAGAGAAAGTCTCTTACATCATGGAGCACCTCCATGGCCAATCGTAGCTCAAAGGATAAATCTTGGAACTAGGTCGATCGTTATTGGTACGATCGTACAAATAAGCATAACGATCCATAGTTTTACGAAAAATGCGGTACCTCACAAACGGTACGTTGGAATTGCACGAAATTTAAAGGGAAAGTCTATTACATCATGGAGCATTGCCATGATCAATCATTGCTTAAAAGGATGAAATCTAGGAAACTAGGCCGATCGTTATTGGAACGATAATACAAATTAGCATAACGATCCATAGTTTTACGGAAAATGCGATATCTCACAAAAGGTGCATACATAATTGCACGAAATTTGGAGAGAAAGTAGTTAATATTATGTAGAATCCACACGATCAATCGCAGCTCAAAAGGATGAAGCGTGGAATGATCTCCTATGATCCAATTTCTAGTCAAAACAGCATAAATCGATCGATATCTCACAAACGGTAAGTCAGAATGGCTGGAACTTTGGAAGCATGGACTAGAGACATGGAGGACCTCATAAAAACGATCATAGTCCCATTGGAGTTAGTATGGAACGATCGGATAAATTATTTTCTAATGTCCGATCGATTCCAAATTTCGTGGGTCGGGTCATATGGGCTTGGAGGTTCTTCTGCCGAAATTTCAGCCGATGCATGCACGTCTTCACCCATAAATACAACGGACTTGGCTCGTTGCAAGGGACTTTGTCGGTTGGCTCTCCTTCATCACTTCTTACCTCTTCCTTCACTAATTTTCTAAGGAAAAAACAACTGTATTTGTAACTTTATAATATAAATAAAAGATTATTGGAGTGGACGTAGGCTAGAGTTTGTCGAACCACTATAAAACTTGAATGTTCCTTTACTTTTTCTACTACTTATTCTATGATCTACGCGCTTATCTTTCTAGTTAGATATTGTTTTTGAAATTTTTTTCTTTAATATACAACTGGGTGTTTGTGACTATTTCTTTCGCAAACAGTCATCATCTTCGAAATGCCTCTAGACACTCATTGTAAGTCATAGAGTCATCATACTAAAGTCCTAAAGCCATCGTCGATGTCGAAGCACCATGCCATTGCTTCACTAGTCGTATCCCTGAAGAATGTCTGTGCCATGAGTTTATGGGAAATAATAAAAAACGGGTCAGACAATAAGTATGTATGAGTAAAACCTTTACCGAAAGCATCCAAAGTGAGACCACGCTGCTAACACAGAACGAGGTTTTTCCTTACTTTATCATCACAACATAATATACATCAACATATATAACAACAACAATATATATCACATAAAGCATCCATGTGCATATATTTATCCAATAAAGGTTCTCTACACTGGCTATCTAATCATGTCAAACATTTACATCAATCCGAGTCAAGTTAGCCCTATAATTATCACCCAAATATGAACCAAGTCATATAATCGTTCATCGTTCGTTCGTCCATCCCCTAATCTGTCATGACCCATCTTCTTAGCCCAGAAAGACGCATCATGAATTAAGAAAGAAAGGGATAGAAGAAGAAAAGATAGGAAAGAAGAAACTCAACAACAATAGATTCTCACAGCGGAACGAATGAAATATAATATATTAGATAAAATATTACATAGTATCATATACATCAGAGTTACACAACTTATACATCTCAATTTAGACAGTTATAAAAACCTGTCTAACTATAAAACTCAAGATATTACAGAGATACAGACACAATTCAAACACAGCGGAACCACTATATATCTACTCGCTGAAGCCTCCTGCTCCAAATCTCCTCCAGAATTCGTCAAAGCTAACCTGAATCCCTCGACTACTCATACATAATATGAGTACCCAAGAGTTTAATAAAACAGAAAATAAACGCATGGGTCAGACATGGGTCTGATGTGAGTAAAAGGTTTAAAGTTTCTTAACTTTAAAAATCCTTTGAAAGAAAGGTATCACGTAAGACTTCCTACACATAAATATAGAAAAGTTTTTACCTTACTCTAACCAAAACATTTGATAGGAAATCCAGTGATATTATAATAGTGTCTAGGGTTTTCAAGTAAATAAGAAATAGTTAAAATTGTTACATGATTAAATTCCAACTACTAGCCACAAAAGTGGGTAATACAATCAAAACCGCAAGGGTACGTAGGAAGAATGGGTTTCCATCAATGGCAGGGCTACTGGGGTACCGTCCATCACAGTAGCGGCCTCGATCACTGTACCGAGGATCCACCCTAAATCCCCTACAACACAAGGCTGGAACCATCCCTTACTGGATAGCCCAAACAAGACCACCCCGTGGTTGGTGCGACCAACCACACACTAAGCCGAAATAAAAGCGACCTCTAGACAGGGGTAAATCTCGTCCTACTTGGGTGCTACCCACTTAACCTTGTTGCACCTCCCTTGTTTTAGCCATTCTCGGTTGATGAGGCTTGAGGCTACGATTACCTTTATAGGACACATCTATCTTAGAATGCTCATCGTCCACCTGACGATGTTCTGAAAGCATTCGATCCATACAAGTTCGTTCCAAGTTGGAACGAAACCGAAAGCACTATCTCGTTACACTTATTTTGGAATCATCCTCAGAGTTAACGGCCATAGCCCTTGCACTCTGAATCTCCATCTCGAATCTGAAAGTATTATCCTCGTTAACTCATCTTGGAATCACCCTCAGAGTTTTTAACGATGAATAGTTCTTACACCTCGAGTCTTCACTATGATCTTCACTTTGATTCACGACCTAACATTTAATTTGCATCGATGTGGTTTTCGAATATCCAAATTTGGAAACCCGATCCCGGTCTCAACGAAATCCAAAACGCCATTTTAATGTCTAAGTTGTTTAAATTTTTAAACAATTTAAACTTACATTCACAACAACATGAACAGATAGATGATTCACATTATCACAAATAGATAATTCATATCAACCAATAATTTCACAAAGTAGCACAGAACTCATATCAGAGATATCACATCCAAATCATCCAATATCAATCAATCATCCATAAGCAGGTTTGATTAACTCTTAATCAATTTAATTAACCTTTGATTAAATTAATTACTAACCTTTAGTTACTTGGATTACTTCAATCCTCTTACTTAACATTAATTAATTACAAATTAATTAATTAATTAATCATCTCCTAATGATCTACCTTAATTAATCTTCCTTGATTAATTATCCTTTAATTAGATTAAGTAATTATCCTTTAATTACATTAAGTAATTATCCTTTTAATTAATTACACAAATTAATTATCCTTAACCAATTACAGCAATTAACCTTTAATTACCATCATTAATTACATTAATTAATGATCCTCCATTTACTTCCATTAATTAATTAACTATAATTAGTTACATTAATCCTTAATTAATTACAATTAGTTAATCATACTTTAATTAATTACTTCCATTAATCAACCTTGATTAATTTCAATAATTATATTAATTAATGATCCTCATTAATTAATTAACCTTTTAATTAATTAAACGATTAATATTTAATTAACCACCTTCATTAATTAGCCTTAATTAATCATAGACAGTAATTAATCATCTTGTAATTACTTACCTTAATTAATTAACTCCTTAATTAATTATATTAATCTTTTGATCAATTACACTTAATTAATCCTTAATTACTTCATTAAGTAATTATTAATTAATTACATTAATTAATAACCCTTAATTAATTACTTTAATAATTAATCATATTATTAATTAATTACATTTAGTAATTAATCTTAAATTAATCACATTCATCAATTTATTAATCACATTTATCAATTAACTAAATTAATTACATTAGTTAATTAACTTAAACTAATCACATTGATTAATTAGCTAAATTAATTATATTAAATAATTAATTCTTAATTGCTTCCATTATGTAATTATCCTCTAATTACTTCATTAAATAATTCCCCTTTAATTAATTACATTCGGTAATTGTCTAATAATTACTCTACCAAGGAATTATACTTTATTAATTCATAATTAAATGATTATTTTAAATTAACCAAACTATTAACTAATCATTTAAAATTTATTAAATAATTAGTTAACTCCTTATATTTAAAAATCCTTAATTAATTAAGAAAATCATTTATCTTAATTAAACCTTTACTTGTTTACATTAATTAACTATTTTTAAGTTAATAACAATAATTAATTAACCTTATTAATCTTCACAAATTAATTATCTTAGATTAATCAAAACTTTAATTTCTTAAAGATAAACTCTTTATTATAATTGATTACTTAGTTATCATTAAACTTTATTTAAAATAAACATTTAGAAATTGATTATAATTTAAAAAACAATTTAAACATCTAATTTAACTTTTAAAATCTTTGAAACCTTTCCAAAATGGTTTAACAAATTTTAATACATAATCATTTTAAAAACCACTTATTCAGGTTTTCAAAACTTAAATATTTTTATATAATTTAAAACTTGTTGATCATACATCTTTGAAACAATGATTTCATAATCTAAAAACTTGTCTTAACTAGTTTAAATATTTTAAAACTTGATTTCTTTACAAAAAAATTAGCTTTAGATTAAAACAGAAATACATCTCGGGTTAAACCCGAGTCAATCACACCAGAAACTCAAGCCAGACTCGAGTCATCAGCCAAAACCATTTCCTTCAGGATGAACAACAGATCACTCGAGCACTGCACCGAGGAAATCACCATCTTCCCAAACTCCATCATCCCTGGAACAACGTGCACGTGGTGCACGTACACCATTGCTCCGATCATGGATGATCGTCGCTACAACCCTCGACAAACCACACGAACCCATGCTAACCGAAACATGAACCCAAATCGAACAAAATCCATATGAATCGAAACGAAGCATTCTCGACCAAAAACTGAAACCTCCATGGCCAGAAATCTTCACCGTTCTGACACCTCTGACATCGAGAAGCCTCGATGTGACGCCCCACCTCTATACCCACGCTAGCCAAGGATGCTACGGGGTAATGCCGTCAACTAGCGTGGAGAATAAGGCTGTTGAGGAGCAACCATCTGTATAATTGCTTTGTGCGAGTACCGATATGCCAGATAAAAATATAACATGCATTTCATTTCGAGAGGAAATCCGACATACCGACACAAACTCAAAGCTACTACACAGTGGCTATATGTAATCTTCGAAAACAATTATAGAAATAAACATAACACAATTCAGTCACAGATAATTCATATCACAAAGACGGAAATAGATATGAATATATAACTAACACATGAAAGTGTACATCAGAGTAGTGGTCAAATAAGATCCACCATATCAAAAGGAATAGATAAAAGTGCTAGGCATAAGAATACGTATACATCAAGGAGTCTAAATCTCAAATGTATACAACCAAAAACTACCAAACTAGAGTAGTTAGTCAAAAGTGAGAAGATGGTTCCAGATAGGAAGCCATGAGGAAGCACCTGTAATATCTCAGTCTGACCCGAGTATTATTTAAGATGAAAACAATAAACGGATCAGTCTAGCTATAATTATCAGATAAAATGAGATATAACAAGAGACGTAATAAAAATGTATGATAACCAAAAAGCCATACTGCGACAAGTATACATTAGGAAATCAACAAAGGAAAATCACACAATTATCTCCCGAATCTCATAGCACAAAAAGAATGTCATATTCCTTATTTAATTCACCAAGCCACAATAAATGACATACATAACAATGCCAATTGTAAAAGTTGGTGAAACATAAATTCCAGAAATCATCATATAGAAATCCAGAAATCACAAGAAAAGGTTGGCCAAGACATTGATGTAGTGCAAACGGTACATCCAATGAATCCAAAAGTAAAGACATTAATGTAGTACAAACGGTACATCCAATGAATCAAAAGCAAAGACATTGATGTAGTGCAAACGGTACATCCAATGAATCAAAAGCAAAGACATTGATGTAGTGCAAACGGTACATCCAATGAATCAAAAGCAAAGACATTAATGTAGTGCAAACGGCACATCCAATGAATCAAAAGCAAAGACATTGATGTAGTGCAAACGGTACATCCAATGAATCAAAACACTTTAAAAGTACATGGGATGACAGCCCATAATGAAATGAGACGAAGCTCAATGAATTGAGGTACGGACCTCCACATGGACAAAGAGACATCGCACATTGCTAGTCTAAACCATAAAATGATCATCATCGATCATCAAGAAGTGTCAATCACACTAAGTTAGTAAATATATGAGCTTAGCTTCATGTCCCATAACCACTTGCTTAACTTAAATATTTATGAACAAACTGTAGATCTCCACTAGAAAATTGTCACAAGAGATTCAATCGAACAAGTCCAAGAATTAACCGACGAAGTAAACGCAAGCGTTTCATACCACTTGTTTTACTAAGTCGTTTAATTAGATTTCTCATACGAGTGAGGTAAATGTTTGTATATACTAATAGATTGGAAAACGGTTTAAGAAACGAGCTTTGTAATAAAATAGTGTTGAAATCGTTTTAATGAAAGAAATTTTGATATTTACTACTAGTATTGAAAACCTTTATGTTTTGAAGTGACAAATCTCAAACAAGATTGTATGAACGATCAATCACTAAAATTCACATTCGAAGACGTGAATGAAATCCAAAGAAATCGATACCGAATCCATCATAATGGATATTCCTAAAATTCCCGAAGGAAAGAAATCATCAAAGTCAATAACAAATGATAACAACAAATAAGGAAAGAACACGAATCGATTAAATTTGCAAACCACACAAATTAGGCGAAATAGGAAAAATAGCAACAGGTCGGTCGGCCGGCTACAGAGCTCGGTCGACCGGACCCTGTTCTGAAAAAAATCCTCGGGAAGCAGGTCGGTCGACTGAGTTCTGTAGTTGGTCAACCGGACCTGAGACAGAGAAGTGCTATGCACTTTTAGTAGCAGGTCGGTCGACCGGCCCAGTGGTTCGGTCGGCCGAACCTGTATTCTTGCACTTCCTACCCTATGTCAAAAGAGGTGCAAACTCCCTCAATTTGCAAACGGTCGAGCAGCGACACTAAGGGTTTACGCCAATCGACTACCCGACCATAGAAGCTCTTCGGTTCATCACCAAAACATGATCAAAACATCAAAGCTATGATTTTTAAAGAATTGAATCCAAAACACCAAAAATTGGAATATTCACCAAATCAATCCAAACCAAAAGCAATTGCACACGAATAAGTGTTAGGAATTCATACCTAACGATCGAAGATAAAAATAGGCTTAGATGTGAGATAAAAATCCCACCTTTGAACCCAAACAATTGAAGGAGAAGCTTTTAAAACAAGCTAAGATCAATTCCTCTTCAATAACAACTCAAGAAGCTTCAATCTAAGCTTACAAGTAAAATATTTCCTATGTTAGGTTTAGGAATTTCTGAAATGGAATGGAGAAAGAGTTGGAGAAGATGAAGAGGATGCTTACCAATGGGTTCTCTTAGAATTTGGAGCTAGATCTTGAATTTTGCAAAAGAACTAGGGTTTTGGATTTCTATTTCCCATTCTCTTCCACCATTTTTACTTTAGAACTGAAAAGAGGAGGAAGTGAGAGTGAATGGGGAGGGATGATTCAGTTTGGGGTATTATGATGGCTAGTGGGCTGAACCCAAACCCAAACCCTAAGTGAAAAGGTCAAATTTTTAGCTATCTCCAAACATATCGAAGTTTATACTCAAAAAGGTTGCAAACGGCATTTTGAACTCAATGGGAGGGGTCTCGAGTCCCAATTCGACTGTTTGCAAAAAGTAGGTTTTCGGACAAAAAATCCGACGAACGATGAAATATTTAAATTAAATATTTAAATATACAATCGATAAATATACGGGTTGTTACACTCGTCATCCACACTGCAACTTCGTCTCGACCTCTAGCTCCTATCGCAGGCCTTGCGATCGCCTCCGATCACATCTTGTTGCCGCAAAACCCTCTGAAACGTCAACGACAATACTAAAGTGTTAAACCATAGTTCGTCAAATCCTGCTCGCCTCGACCAATGAAAAATACTTCCAGTATTTTTCCTGAGACCCCCATGCCTCGGACCACCTCCAGCCCAAATGCCGACCCTCCAGTCATCGTCGATCATTGATGAACGTATTTCTCTGCAATTTAAACCGTTTATTTCATATATTTTTATTTTAATAAAGTGGTATTATACAGGTATTTTGTTGTGGTTTTGCAGATTATTGATTCCAAAGTGCAACGTTGAAATTAATCGGTTATGCCGTCTATTGGCTCAAAAATCACGCAGGAAAGAGTGCAACATTTTGAGCATTGAAATAAATCAAAGTAAAAAAAAACATTTCAAAATGCTAGCTTACCTTCATACTTGGTTAAGTACGGTCACATATTATTTAGTCATGAGAATATCAAATAATACATGGCCACGTTGTAAAGCAAAATAAGATACATTCAAAAGTAGCTCATATGGGAATTTGGACCAATTCACATGTAAAAGCATGACCACCTTTTTAAGCAACAGAGGACTTGGTCAAAGGAGCAGCTAACAGGGATGCCAAACACTCAGCATATATGTTTCAAGCATTGATATGGCAACTAACACTTCACTAATTCAACAAATGGACCCAGTCAATACATATATCTCGGCAGCTACTATGAAGAGGACCAGTTCTATTGCTAAAATTATGGACTGATTTTAGGGGTTGAAAGCCTATATATATAGCATTATACAACACCTTGAAATCATCTCTTACCTCATCACTTTTCTTCAAGTTTAGATTTAAATTCAGCACTGTTTTTATTTTCGAACAGAATACGTAGGATTGTTGATTAGATTTAGCAATTTATTTATTCTTGTTCTTAGTTATTTTCTGCACTCTTTTCAGTTAGTTAATAATTATTTCAGCTGTTTGCTCCGTTATCTTCTTTTCCGCAATTTCAATTTCTGTTCTGATTTTTTTTACAATTCTATATTTTGGTTGCAATTTCGATTAGTTTCGAAATCGATTCGAAGTATATTATTGTTTTTTTATTTTCTGTTCAAAATTCACCGTCGAATTCGTTTAACACGCCTAAGATTTAACTATGGATTTTAATTGTTTTAAAATACAATTCGCTGTGTTTGACCTGCATACTACACGCCTGTGCGCTTGCAGAATTTATTAAAATTTGTGCTTTTCTAATCAATAGAAAAGTCGCAACAAGTTTTTAGCGCCGTTGCCGGGGAGTTCTATTTTGAGATTTTCGATTTTTCGTTTTTTTAAGTCTATTCGTGTTAAAATTTTTTTGCATTAGTTTTCAAAAAAAAAAAAAATCGTTTTTTTTTTTCGTTTTTCAGTTCCTTTCGCCAAAGTAGCGTTTTACTTTAAAAAAAAACCATTTTTTTTGTTCACTGCATTGTTTTCACGTACGTTAGTTTGGTTACTTGCAGTTCCACTTTCATATTCTTGCATGCATTAGTTAGTTTGGTTACCATATTCACGTAGTTGTATTTTGTTTCTGTTTATACATGCATTATTTCTGTTTCGTTTACACGTAACCACTTAGTTGTTGTTTAGTTCAGTTCTGTTTTGCCCTCTGTTTTCACGTTTTTGCATGTGCATACATTCATGTTCGTTCTGCATTCATACCACTTGTTGCATTCACGTGACCTCTAGTTCCAGTATTACATATTACGTGTTCTGCATATTACGTACCATTCATACCATTCATACTAGTATCATTTCATCTCATTACAGTACCATTTCAGTATCACGTGTTCTGCATATTACGTGCCCCTTAGCACATTACACTCTGATTTATTTTGCTACTCACAACAAGTAACATATTCACGTTTTGTTTTAAAGTCGCAGGGAGTAGACCAAGTCAGTGAATTTAAAAGCTAAGAAAAGTTATTCAAATAGCTCCAACTCAGTAAATCTCAACCATTCACTAGCACTGCTCGGTTGCACTGGACGGACAGCCATACCTCTCTGTCCATATATTGTGAAAACAGTATAACCTTATGGCGCAGTTGAAATTGAAAATCCTAGGGACGGTTCCATTTCAAAGGTCAATGGACAACGCTTGAAGCCATTTCTAGAGTTTGAACAACACGAGGACGATGAGTTCGTGGATCTTCACGAACCTAGCTATTCGGCATGAGCCGCTCACTATCTTGCACATATCAGGTTGTATTTTTTAGTTTTTTTTCTTCTATTTTGCATTTGCATTCTATTTGACAGTTGGGATACTTCCTCATTCCAGTGTGGGGGGGACGCATATCTCATTCTGTTTGTTCATATTTCATAGTATAGCATCATTTTTTTAAAAAAAAAATCATCTCATTATTTGTTTTCAAATTTTTTTTTCATTTCCCAATATTTTTAGGACTTCGATTTATTTTTAATTAGTCAAGACAAAGGTAAGCAGTTGTAGTCAATTGATGAAAATTTTTGTGAATCACTAATTTCAAATGTGAAATATAATGAAAAGTTGAATTACAAGCGATAATAGTGAGGTTAGTATATAGGGGAATTCGTAGGTGATGGTTATGAAATCCTTTCTAAACTGTAGTCTTTGTTTTAAAAAAAAAAATGGCAGATTTAAAGTACATGCGTTGACATTTCAAATCATTGAAGTTAAGTGGTGCTAAGTTGATTTGCATAACTCTCTTTAGTTGGTTTCAAAAACAAAAATAAGAATAAAAATAATAATAAGATACACCTAGAGTCGATAGGTGTGCACACTTGTGAAAGTGTGTGCACTCGCCACGCTCTGTACTCTTCTCACGTAAGCCCGGAAGGCAGTGCATGGATGGTATATCTGGCCTCAACATTTTGAGTTAGGTGTATAAATAATTAAATAAATAATCACCTAAGGATTACCGACCTTTTCTGACATAGTCAGCGTTGGTTTGCACAATCCGCCAAGCTCTGTCCCAACTCTCACGTAAGCCCGCGAGGCAGTGCATGGGTGGTATACCTTGGTCCAAAAGTTAGGTGTAAAAAAAAAAAAAAAATTGGTAAAAAGAGACTAAGCTTTGAAACCGAAACACTTCTTGACTTTGTTGATTTGGCTTGTCATACAAATGGAAATGGAAAATTCCATTTTGAAAAAAAAAACTGTGATTAACAATGAAAAATTTATTTCATGGCTGCACTATGTTATCAACCGAAACAACTGGCCAAACTAGAATCTAATGTATGAAAACTTGAGTTATATTGAAATTTGTGTTTAGCGAGGAACGAAAAATTTCTAGAAGTTGACTAAAACTGATATACATTATTTTTTTGCAATTATTCTAAAGTAAATCGAGTTTCCATTTGTTTAAAATTTTGCATTCATGTGTTACATTAGAATCATCACATACTGCATTTGGATTTTGTAGGTAGTATCCGCTGAAAACCCTCACGAGACACCACTCGTCCTACTAGGGACACCTAGAGGTTTAACGACTTGTTGCATACGCTCAATGCAATCGTGTTTCCTACGAAAAAGGATTTAGTTAGTTTTATTTTCTTGCTTATTCGAGGACGAATAAAGATCTAGTGTGGGGGTATTTGATGAACGTATTTCTCTGCAATTTAAACCGTTTATTTCATATATTTTTATTTTAATAAAGCGGTATTATACGGGTATTTTATTGTGGTTTTGCAGATTATTGATTCCAAAGTGCAACGTTGAAATTAATCGGTTATGCCGTCTATTGGTTCAAAAATCACGCAGCAAAGAGTGCAACATTTTGAGCATTGAAATAAATCAAAGTAAAAAAAAAAACATTTCAAAATGCTAGCTTACCTTCATACTTGGTTAAGTACGGTCACATATTATGTAGTCATGAAAATATCAAATAATACATGGCCACGTTGTAAAGCAAAATAGGACACATTCAAAAGTAGCTCATATGGGAATTTGGACCAATTCACATGTAAAAGCATGACCACCTTTTTAAGCAACAGAGGACTTGGTCAAAGGAGCAGCTAACAGGGATGCCAAACACTCAGCATATATGTTTCAAGCATTGATATGGCAACTGACACTTCACTAATTCAACAAATGGACCCAGTCAATACATATATCTCGGCAGCTACTATGAAGAGGACCAGTTCTATTGCTAAAATTATGGACTGATTTTAGGGGTTGAAAGCCTATATATACAGCATTATACAACACCTTGAAATCATCACTTACCTCATCACTTTTCTTCAAGTTTAGATTTAAATTCAGCACTGTTTTTATTTACGAACAGAATACGTAGGATTGTTGATTAGATTTAGCAATTTATTTATTCTTGTTCTTAGTTATTTTCTGCACTCTTTTCAGTTAGTTAATAATTATTTCAGTTGTTTGCTCCATTATCTTCTTTTCCGTAATTTCAATTTCTGTTCTGATTTTTTTTTACAATTCTATATTTTGGTTGCAATTTCGATTAGTTTCGAAATCGATTCGGAGTATATTATTGTTTTTTATTTTCTGTTCAAAATTCACCGTCGAATTCGTTTAACACGCCTAAGATTTAACTATGGATTTTAATTGTTTTAAAATACAATTCCCTGTGTTCGACCTGCATACTACACGCCTGTGCGCTTGCAGAATTTATTAAAATTTGTGCTTTTCTAATCAATAGAAAAGTCGCAACAATCATCGGCAATCCCCCAAAATGCCCTAAACGTTCATCTCGAAAATTCCCAAAGAATATTAAACTAAAAATCACAAAATGTATATTAAAAATCATGATTTTCCATCACTAATTCACTCATGCAATTCAAAACAGAAATTGAATTCATTGATTTTTGACCCAAATATATATATTACTGTTATTTACAAAATTTCGAGACAAATATTAAATATAAATTCCTGGGAATATTTTTGATAATGATGTTACACAAATTCAATCATCTTTAATTTGCAAATCAAGATTTAATATTGGTTGTATGTTGAGATTTTGAATTTATTAAGTGATCCAACCTGTAAACAACAGAGAGCATACTATACATATAAATACAGTCACTATACAGGCATATCATCTTTATATACATACATGCATTCATCTTCACAAACATTTGCAACTATATTACTACATAAATCATCACAAATATCTAGGTTTAATCACAGGTTCAAATCTGTTTTTAAAAAAAGATTTACTCACCTGAATTTTAAATAGAGGAACAGGTTTGATTGATTTTGAACTTCTTCTGTTGCATTTTGCTTGCTGTTACATTACTAGTTGAATTGAATTTGAATTCTTGTTGCATGCTTGTTAATTGTTGAATCTTGAGCTTGAAGCTTAGTTGAAAAGTGAATCAAGCTGAAGTTTTTCCTTTGAAAAATTTCTCCTTTGAAAAATTTCTCTGGTTTCCATTTTTATTTTTATTTCTTTTGATTTGTTTTCAGGTTTCATTAGTTTGGTTTCCAGATTTTGCTTTGGGAAAAAATGAAGAAGAAAGAGAAAGTCTTAGAACTGAAAAATGAAACTCAGATCTTTCTTTACATTTTTTTAATTAAATTAAATTGTAGAGAAGATAAAACCTTGCCACTTGTAAACTTGAAATGCTCTTATGCTTACAATTGTAAATATATGTTATAATGGTCTTACACATGTCCTTGAACATTTTAAATAAATTTTTATTTATGTTAAATGTTAATATAAAATTTTCATACTTAATTTACCAATTAATAAACACTTATATAAATATATATGTATTAATTTCTTTAAAGAAAATATTATAAAACAATTTATATTCAAATAAAATCTTATACATATATTTTTGAATCCAAAATAATTATCTTGATTGTTTAGGAAATATGAATTAAAATTCCAAATACCCTTTGAAAAAGTATTATATTAAATTATAACTTCCAAATTTCAATTTTTGTATATATATATTGGAATTATATATATATATATATATTATAAATATATATATATATAAATAAATATATATATATATATATATTAGAATTTAAAATACTTTTATCCAACTCAAACCAAAACATACAAATATATATACATTTTAAATAGAAAATATTTTTAACATAAATTTTGAGAATAATTATATTAAATTTTAAAACAACCTTTAAATCATAATATATACATACATATATATTACAAATTGAAAACACATCTTTTATTTAACATAAAAGATTTCCTATACACAATATATATAACAATATATACATTATAATAAAGAATATATTTTTATTAGTTTTAAAAGATAAATCTTACCAATTTCAAATTGTTCGAAAAGATATAAATAAATATTCCCTGATTAAATATTTATTAACCCTTTAAAGATTAAATTTACCAATTTAAAATAAAATTATAAAGGAAAATTGTCAATCCAATTTAATTATTAATAAAGATTATTAAGTTGAATTCCGAGTCGTCACATTCCTCCCCCTTAAAAGAATTTCGTCCTCGAAATTTAAAGGCAAAGATAATTTAATAATCCAGCAAAGATTTTAATTTCATATAGCAAAATATACCTATCTTCCAGTTACTAACAACCAAAGCAACCAATCAAACAATCAAACCTAACTAACTATCCTGACACAAACCAGGATAAATCTTTCTAATACTATCTAGAGTTTCCCAGATATAAATTACTGGAATACTCGCTCTACAAAACCTTTACTAACAATACTACTATGATCCAGAGCTCTCTCTCTTCTAGATCCACCAATCTGAACAAAACATCAGATTACACTCAAGTCTAGCTCAACTACTATATCCTTCTGAATTGCAGATTCCATAACCAGAGATAGACCATACACGTACTCCCTCAGAGATACGTGAAATACGTTGAATCCCAGTCATCCAAACTGGCAATTCAATCCTATAGACAAAGAACTTATTCCATCAAGAACACAGATAAGAAATCTCAAATACCTCTGAGCTAGCCTTCCAATCTTATCAAATTTTACTGCTCTCTTAACCAGAGAAACCTTAACAACAACGAAGTCTCCAACTTCGAATTCCAAACTCCTTGTCCTTGTCTCATATATGCATAACTCATCAGTCAATCCTGGGCTATCATATCCTTTCCTTAAATAGCTCAACCTATGTTGATGCTCCCTTAAACAAACTGGACCAAGAACAAACCAATTCCTGGATCCTGTTCAACAGAAAGATCTTCCAAGATCCGCCGATATCCAAAACACAAGCTCTTCTTCCCAATCATTAGAAGACTGAACTTACTTCCCAATCATTAGAAGACTGAACTTACTTCTCTAACAGGTGGTATTCGCCAATCTGATCTTCAGATCCCAAAAACTTCCTGTAGAAATCCTCTAATCCAAAACACTGCAATTTCCGATTGCTTCCACTCTAGAACAGCTGCCACCTTGCTTCCGCTGCACAACTCTGATTCTGAAGTAGATAAGGATGCTGTTGAGGAACACGAGCATAAACTTATCCAATATATCCTGGAGACACGATTCATCAGATCCATAAAATCTTATTGACCCATCTAACTCAGTTACACATCCTTATAGCAGAACCCAAACTTGAAAACTAGATCTGACCAATCTATTTCCAAAAATTTCTGAGCTGCTACACCAACTCTTCTCTCTCTAAGAACCATCCTACCACCAGGCTAACCACCGGTATCGCTTCTAGAACCAAGTCGATACGGAACTCAATATCCAGATGCAGGCAAACTTCTGACTTCCTCGATGATATTTGGAAAATCTCTGACTACATCAATAGCTCCTACTTCCACATGAGAAGCCTCAATCTCAAACAAAAGATTACCCAAGATGAACTCCCAAACTAATCACAAGTCACTTTTGCCATCCTAACTAGTTCGGATTCCAAATAAACTGTTATCTCTTTACCAATTAGAACAGCCTTAAGCTTTTCCAAACAAGGTTAATTCATCAAGAAAGCCTTCACCATCTGCCCGGACTGCTGATAGAAGAACCACAAAGATTTCTGAATCATCGGAGAAATGGGTTCACATCGCTGCTTCCAAACTCCACCTCAAGGACACTGCTAAGCCAAGAGACCTTCTTGTCGGCACACAAACGCCTCTAAGCTGCACTGCTACCATAGCTAACCAAAGACCTCTTCATCCAAAGGCTCCTCGAACCCCAAAAGTCATCAACTAACTGCACACATGACTCCTCGAGATGAGCAGACATTCCTTAAAGAAACTCGGGTTCCAAACCAAGCATCTACAACTAACTCTTCTTAAGGGGTGAAAATGAGACCATGCCGTAGTAAAATAACTTATAGACCTTAGTCTCATATTACGAACAGACAAAACTCCTTCCTATGGTTGCCAAGATATCATTACTTGCTTCTGCACATCCGACAGATTCAAACTCCTAAAAATCCACTCACACGAGCGTAACCAGACTTACACTTCAAAGATGGACTCTGAATCTTTAAAAAGATTCCCTTCAAAGATTAGAGAAATCCTTACTCCAAGCTACAAAGCTCACTCGAGACGGTAATAGGTCTACAGTCTCAACAGATACACCTCCAACCTCAACATTCGAGCCTCTTCTATTAGTGGTAGTTGTGTTACACACACACACCATTGCTCCATCTACCTCTAGAACTTATGTTGGAAAACCCGGATACATACATACATACATACCTACATACATACATATATATATATATAGACAAGTACGCTCTCTCAAGAAAGTTAGAAACCACTCCAAAGCCTAGGTATTCACTCAACCTAGCGCTCTGATACCAACTGTCACGGCCCGTCTTTCTTAGCCCAGAAAGACGCATCATGAATTAAGAAAGAAAGGGATAGAAGAAAAAAAGATAGGAAAGAAGAAACTCAACAACAATAGATTCTCACAGCGGAACGAATGAAATATAATATATCACATAAAATATTACATAGTATCATATACATCAGAGCTACACAACTTATACATCTCAATTTAGACAGTTATAAACATATGTCTTACTATACAACTCAAGATATTACAGAATACAGACACAATTCAAACACAGCGGAACCACTATATATCTACTCGCTGAAGCCTCCTGCTCCAAATCTCCTCCAGAATTCATCAAAGCTAACCTGAATCCCTCGACTACTCATACATAATATGAGTATCCAAGAGTTTAATAAAACAGAAAATAAACACTTGGGCCAGACATGGGTCTAGTGTGAGTAAACGGTTTAAAGTTGCTTAACTTTAAAAATCCTTTGAAAAAAAGGTATCACGTAAGACTTCCCACACATAAACATGGAAAAGTTTTTACCTTACGCTAACCAAAACATTTGATAGGAAATTCAGTGATATTATAATAGTGTCTAGGGTTTTCAAGTAAATAAGAAATAGCTGAAATTGTTGCATGATTAAATTCCAGCTACTAGCCACAAAAGTGTGTAATATAATCAAAACCGTAAGGGTATCTAGGAATAATGGGTTTCCATCAATGGCAGGGCTACTAGGGTACCGTCTGTCACAATACGGGGCCTAAATCACCGTACCAAGGATCCACCCTAAATCCTCTGCAACATAAGGCTGGAACCATCCCTTACTGGATAGTCCCGAACAAGACCACCCCATGGTTGGCGCGACCAATCACACACTAAGACGAAATAAAAGGGACCTCTAGACAGGGGCAAATCTCGTCCTACTTGGGTGCTACCCACTTAACCTTGCTGCACCCCCCCTGTTTTAGTCATTCCCGGTTGATGAGGCTTAAGGCTATGATTACCTTTATAGGACACATCTATCTTAGAATGCTCATCGTTCACCGGACAAAGTTTTGAAAGCATTCGATCCATACAAGTTTGTTCAGGGTTCGAACGAAACCGAAGGCATTATCTCGTTACACTCATTTTGGAATCACCCTCAGAGTTAACGACCATAACTTTGCGCTTTGAATCTCCATCTCGAATCTGAAAGTACTATCCCCGTTAACTCATCTTGGAATCACCCTCAAAGTTTTTAACGATGAATAGTTCTTATACCTCGAGTCTTCACTTTGATCTTCGCTTGGATTCACGACCTAATGTTTAATTTGGATCGATGTGGTTTTCGAATATCCAAATTTGGAAACCCGATCCCGGTTTCATCGAAATCCAAAACGCCATTTTAATGTCCAAGTTGTTTAAAGGTTTAAACAATTTAAAATTACATTCAGAATAACATAAACAGATAGATGATTAACATTATCACAAATAGATAATTCATATCAACCAATCATCTCACAAAGCAGCACATAACTCATATCAAAGATATCATATCAAAATCATCCAATATCAATCAGTCATCCACAAGCAGGTTTGATTAACTCTTAATCAATGTAATTAACCTGTAATTAAATTAATTACCAACCTTTAATTACTTGTATTACTTCAATCCTGCTTACTTAACATTAATTAATTACAAATTAATTAATTAATTATTCATCTCTTAATGATCTACCTTAATTAATCTTCCTTGATTAATTATCCTTTAATTACATTAAGCAATTATCCTTTATTTACATTAAGTAATCATCCTTTTAATTAATCACACAAATTAATTATCCTTAACCAATTACAGTAATTAACCTTTAATTACTATCATTAATTACATTAATTAATGATCCTTCATTTACATCCATTAATTAATTAACTATAATTAATCACATTAATCCTTAATTAATTACAATTAATTAATCATACTTTAATTAATTACTTCCATTAATCAATCTTGATTAATTTCATTAATTATATTAATTAATGATCCTCATTAATTAATTAACCTTTTAATTAATTAAATAATTAATCTTTGATTAACCACCTTTATTAATTAGCCTTAATTAAACATAAACAGTAATTAATCATCTTGTAATTACTTACCTTAATTAATTAACTCCTTAATTAATTATATTAATCTTTTGATCAATTACACTAATTAATTAATCCTTAATTACTTCATTAAGTAATTATTAATTAATTACATTAATTAATAACCCTTAATTAATTACTTTATTAATTAATCACATTATTAATTAATTACTTTTAGTAATTAATCGTAAATTAATCACATTCATTAATTAGTTAATCACATTAATCAATTAACTAAATTAATTACATTAATTAATTAACTTAAATTAATCACATTAATTAATTAACTAAATTAATTACATTACGTAATTAATTCTTAATTACTTCCATAAAGTAATTATCCTCTAATTACTTTATCTAGCTCTCGACGAGCTCTACATTTCGTTAGTTGAAAGTTTCGTGAATCGTTGCACGGATTAGAAGATAATTAGTGGAAAGAGTGGGATGATTTCGGCCATTGCTTCTGAAAGAGGCGGCCACGAACCCTAACCTTTTTTTATTTTATTTTGTGAAAAAGGCTATTTATAGGAAACGACAAATACTATTCGTCCGGGATTCTCGAACTCCGATTTACACGCGGTAACTGACGTTTCTAGGGTTTATCCCGCGTTTCGGACACAATGAAATAGGTGTCGGAAGCTAATTCGACCGTCTGTGCGAGTTACGGCAATAACGATCGATTTTTAAATTAAATCGATTAAACGATTTTCTAGGCGTTTTGGCTTGCCCCGGACAAACGGTAAATTAAATAATTCCCCTTTAATTAATTACATTAAGTAATTGTCCACTAATTACTCTACCATGGAATTATACTTAATTAATTCATAATTAAGTGATTATTTTATATTAACCAAACTATTAACTAATCATTTAAAATTCATTAAATAATTAGTTAACTCCTTATATTTAAAAATCCTTAATTAATTAGGAAAATCATTTATCTTAATTAAACCTTTACTTGTTTGCATTAATTAACTATTCTTAAGTTAATAACAATAATTAATTAACCTTATTAATCTTCACAAATTAATTATCTTAGATTAATCAAAATTTTAATTTCTTAAAGATAAACTCTTTATTATAATTGATTACTTAATTATCATCAAACCTTATTTAAAATAAACATTTAGAAATTAATTATAATTTAAAAAAAATCAATTTAAACATCTAATTTAACTTTTAAAATCTTTGAAACCTTTTCAAAATGGTTTAACAAATTTTAATACATAATCATATTAAAAACCACTTATTCTGTTTTCCAAAACTTATCTATTTTTATATAATTTAAAACTTGTTGATCATACATCTTTGGAACAATTATTTCATAATTTAAAAACTTGTCTTAACTTGTTTAATATTTTAAAACTTTATTTCTTTACAAAAAATTGGCTTTAGATTAAAACAGAAATACATCTCGGTTTAAACCCGAGTATATCACACCATCAGCCAAAACCATTTCCTTCAAGACGAACAACAGATCGCTCGAGCACTGCACCGAGGAAATCACCATCTTCCCAAACTCCATCGTCCCCAGAACAAGGTGCACGCGGTGCACGTACACCAATGCTCCGATCATCGATGATCGTCACGACAACCCTCGACAAACCACACTAACCCACGCTAACCCAAACATGAACCCAAATCAAACAATATCCATACGAATCGAAATGAAGCATTCTCTACCAAAAACTGAAACCTCTATGGCCAGAAATCTTCATCGTTCTGACACCTCTGACCTCGAGAAGCCTCGCCATCCACACCACAACTTCGTCTCGACCTCCAGCTCCTATCGTAGGCCTCGCGATCACCTCCGATCACACCTCGTCGCCGCAAAACCCTCTGAAACGTCGACGACAACACTAGAGTGTTAAACCCTAGTTCGCCAAATCCTACTCGCCTCGACCAATGAAAAATACTTCCAGTATTTTTCCTGAGACCCCCATGCCTATTTTTCTTGAGACCCCCACGCCTCAGACCACCTCCAGCCCAAACGCCGACCCTCCGGTCATCGCCGATCATCGGCAATCCCCCAAAATACCCTAAACGTTCATCTCGAAAATTCCCAAAGAATATCAAACTAAAAATCACGAAATGTATATTAAAAATCATGATTTTCTATCACTAATTCACTCATGTAATTCAAAACAGAAATTGAATTCATTGATTTTTGACCCAAATATATATATTACTGTTATTTACAAAATTTTGAGACAAATATTAAATATAAATTCCTGGGATTATTTTTAATAATGATGTTACACAAATTCAATCATCTTTCATTTGCAAATTAAGATTTAATATTGGTTGTACGTTGAGATTTTGAATTTATTAAGTGATCCAACCTGTAAATAACAGAGAGCATACTATACATATAAATATAGTCACTATATAGGCATATCATCTTTATATACATACATGCATTCATCTTCACAAACATTTGCAACTATATTACTACATAAATCATCACAAATATCTAGATTTAATCACAGTTCAAATCTGTTTTTAAAAAAAGATTTACTCACCTAAATTTTAAATAGAGGAACAGGTTTGATTGATTTTGAACTTCTTCTGTTGAATTTACTGGCTGTTATGTTGCTTGTTCAATTGATTTTGAATTCCTATTACATGCTTCTTAATTGTTGAATCCTAAGCTTGAAGCTTAGTTGAAAAGTGAATCAAGCTGAAGTTTTTCCTTTCAAAAGATTCTCTGGTTTCCAGGTTTTTTTCTTTTGATTTGTTTTTAGGTTTCATTAGTTTGGTTTCCAGATTTTGCTTTAGGAAAAAATGAAGAAGCAAAGGAAAATTTTAGAACTGAAAAATGAAACTCAGATCTTTCTTTACATTATTTTTGTTTTAATTAAATTAAATTATAGAGAAGACAAAACCTCGCCACTATTAACTTGAAATGCTCTTATGCTTACAATTGTAAATATATGTTATAATGGTCTTACATATGTCCTTGAACATTTTAAATAAATTTTTATTTATGTTAAATGTTAATATAAAATTTTCATACTTAATTTACCAATTAATAAACACTTATCTGAATATATATGTGTATTAATTTCTTTAAATAAAATATTATAAAACAATTTATATTCAAATAAAATCTTATACATATATTTTTGTGTCCAAAATAATTATCTTGATTGTTTAAGAAATACAAATTAAAATTCCAAATACCCTTTGAAAAAGTGTTATAGTAAATTATAACTTCCAAATTTCAATTTTTATATATATATTAGAATTTAAAACACTTTTATTCAACTCAAACCAAAACTTACAAATATATATACACTTTAAATAGAAAATATTTTAACATAAATTTTGAGAATAATTATATTAAATTTTAAAACAACCTTCAAATCATAATATTTACATACATATATATTACAATTTGAAAACACATCTTTTATTTAACATAAAAGATTTCCTATACACAATAAAAATAACAATATATACATTATAATATAGAATATATTTTTATTAGTTTTAAAAGATAAGTCTTACCAATTTTAAATTGTTAGAAAAGATACAAATAAATATTGCCAGATTAAATATTTATTACCCTTTTAAAGATTAAACTTACCAATTTAAATTAAAATTATAAACGAAAATTATCAATCCAATTTAATTATTAATAAAGATTATTAAGTTGATATTGCCTAAAATTCCGGGTCGTCACATAATCTCTTATTTTAGGCTTTCTTAATTAAGTTATCATTAACTTATTTTAGTGATTGCCTCCCTAGGCCGCCCTATCACTATTTTAATCTTTTATTCAAAAAACTCACCGGTTGGAAACATCTACTCGTTTTCCCATGGAAGCCACACTAACTAGAGTCCATGGACTTTTCTAAGAGATTGAATGTAAGAATTCTGAACACATTCCAGTAAGAATCACTACTGGGCATCAATAGCCCCTCATAGTCTCTAAACTGATATCGTTCATGTTGCTGATTTATTTATAACATCCTTCATGGATGTCTTAGTGCTCTACTTTAACTCCTCTATAGATTTTTATAATATTCCTAGGTTGAACCTTACCATGGCTCGATGGCCATATACAATTGGATTTAAGACTATTAGTTAAGGCGCCCTACCATCCAATAACCCTATGAGTTTGTATATGTTTACGATCATGGTTCAATCATACTTCTTATATTTATTAATTGTGTACACAACACATTTTTTAGATAGATATTTTTATTTTTTATTTAAATGATACTCCATCATTTATAAGCTTCTCTAAGCTTACTTCATTTTAAAAATAAGTTAACATAATTTTAACTTATAAAATCTTTCATTTATCTAATCCCTATGAAATAGTTTAATAATACTTAGAAACTGTCTTCCAAAAGTGCCTTAAGAATTTATTATTTTTCTTAGAAAATTTTATTTAACGATCTGTATTCTATGTATCGAAGGATCGTAGAATATTAATATTAGTTTTGTATGAGATTGTTTGATTCTATGATTTTAGGAAATGACATTTAGAGACATTTTCATAATTAGAATTTTTACCGGACGATTTTTACTTGAAAATCTTATATGGCCTATAAATTTTGATAGGAGACGAGTTAGGGTATGAAACCACTTTCTTTAGTTCGGTATGATGGTTTCTCTTTCCGTCGTACTAATAAAAAAGCGGACTCTCCGTTAGGGAGATACGGCTGTTATAGGTCTCATATGACGATCGCCCAATACCTTCAATACCCAATTTACTTGTATAATGCACCGTGGAGGTACCTAACCGATGCAGGATGGTATCTAAGGGTGCAAAGTAAAAAATTCCAGGCAAAGTATCTATGAAACATCTCATAGCGGACATACAAAATATAGTATAACAACATAGATGTAAAAGAGGCGAGATAGTAGTATGATCAAATGAACCTTAAATAAGAACAACATAGTGTATCAGGTTCACAGACTATAAATGAAGAGTTTCTACATCCTAATCTCCAAAATAAACTCTATAACTATCTCTCAAAATTCAAGTACTGACATAGCTCTACGGTACTATACAACTGTAGCCTCCTACTTATACTCCGTACAGCTCCATGCTTTATCCAGACCGCCTATCCCTAATCACTCATTTAAGAGTACATGAGATAATAAGAAGCAAAGTATAAAACCTTGGGCCAGACAACAGTTTAGGGTGAATGATACATCATCTCAAAATATTACATGACCGTCTATAGTAAATAGAGGCATAAATTATGAAGAACCATACCTAACCTGTCCCTGTATTCAAAGATTTAGTGCATAATAGTCAATATATGCTAATCTACTATAATATCCATATAAATGTACTGTAATCGAAGTAAAATGTCCAGTGTCTAGGTATATGATTGAAAATACCTACGTCGTTTGACATCCTCAAGTGGTAACAACCATGGAAAACATAGCGTCCATCAAACAGTCCTCACCATCACTCATGTGAGTCGGATATATGATAACTCATATGGCACAGTCGCAAATCAAGGACCTAATCAAAATCCTGTCTTTATTGGTGCTCGAACCCATGCCACTCCAAAAGGCTAGGAACTGGGTCCGAAATTGCAAATTCCAAGGTAATCAGGGACCTAATCTATTATCGTAAGATCCAAACACAATCGCAAATCTAGGTAGGCGTCCCCACATACCCCTTCTTTATGAGCACACAAGAAGCCTCTGAGTTATCAACGATCCCTTGACATGTATCTCTATAATGGAACTCAATTATTATTCCATCTCTACGGTAGGATATAGTCGCAAATCCCACTCGCATGCCCCTATCATTGAACTTTCCCTTGGTTATCATCGTCACGACTCTCATCATTAAGTCATCATCTTTGAAATGCCTCTAAACACTCATCGTAAGTCATAGAGCCATCGTACCAAAGTTTCAAAGCCATCACCGACGTCGAAGGACCACACAATTGCTTTATTAGTCGCTGCACAAAGTCCAATGTAATCCCGAGTTGCCCCGGAATCATCCATCCTTACTTCCCATCAACACATCAAAGACCACCAACCTTTGCCTCGAGGTATGTCCATGCCATGCCAGAAGCCTATAGCCAATCTTCATGCGCCACCTCTATTTGGTGCAGGCACGAATGAAACCAACCAAGACCCACAATAACCGAGCCAAACCCAACACCCGAACCCGAATTTCATGTCTAGCCCTCGAACCGTTCCACAACCAAACAACTTCCACCATCTAAAGCCGAATCGCCATCCATCGAACAATTTCGATCGTCCAGAGCCTAACCACTCCACCCACCGAACAATTTCCGCCCCTCAAATCTGGACCAAAGCCACCCCAAATCGATTTCCAGGCTCCACCGCCGATCCAACCCCACCGTCGAACCGATAACACCGACCAGACCCAAACCACTCCACCGCTAAACCAATTTCCTACAGCATCGTTGAGTCTGAGTTTCGCGTCGATTTCACCGCTACATCCCGTTCTTCGACCCTTGTGCGTTCTCTATCAATGATACAACTCCTAACAATGAATCAATCCGACGAAGCCCAATTTCACGATTCCAAACATTAAGTTGCTCTGATGAGCATTTTCAACCATACAAGCATACAAGAAACACCACATACACTAAATAACATTCAAACATGAAAATATACAATAATTCATGGAAAATTATCCTATAATATGTCTCTAATAGAGCCTAAAACACATCAAGGCAATCAAACATCAAACTATCATGATTAAAACACTTTAAAATATTTGGACTTAATTGGAGGAGAGAAGAGAAGGTTGTGGATGGAGAATGGGTTAATGGGAGCTTAGATCTATTTGAGAAGAGGTAAAAATGGTTTAAAGGATATGGTTCAGCCTAATATAATCTCCAAATCTAAAATGGGTTAGCGGGTTTGCCCCCAAACTCACTAAGTTCCCCTAAGCTACTCCAAAAATTATCATTCTTCAAATAGTCCTATCTTCTAGCTAAAAAGTCCAAATTGCTATTATGACCACTCTACAGAAAGGGAAACAATGATACCATTCCATGAAGTGGCATTGTGTGTGTTATCTGGCATCTATCAAAAGTTATAGCCATTACAAGTTCTTAGGAGTAAAATTGTCCAGAAAAATTTTGAAGATAGGAAATTCACTGATAGGCATTTTCCAAAATTTTGGAGTCATAGGACCTCGTATGAATTTTTAAAAATAATATTTTGCGATTCTCGAATATGTAAAATATGGATCGTTACACTCTCCATGCTTTAGAAATCTCGCCCCCGAAATCCAATTACAAACAAGATAAAATCGAGCATAGCTACCATGTATGCCTAACACCCACGAGCAAACATATCAAACATCAAACATGCACAAAAAAGCAAGAAATGATATCTACGTGTAGCCTAGCATCCAGGATACTAAACTATTATATGATATCGAAAGTGAAAGTAAATGCGATAAACAAAATGTCTCACGAAGTAAAGAGCTCTGGATAAGTGGTCCTCATGCTCTCCTCGGTCTCCGAAGTGCAACTACCTTTGCTCTGACTCCACCAATCCTTTAGCGGCTCTATTATCTTCCTTCTAAGCTGCTTCATATCATGTCTGATGATATGAATAGGCCTATGAGGCCTTGAAGCTTATGGTTTAATCTCGATATCATAAAACTAATGTGGTTGAACTATTATGCCCAAGTCTTCCACAAGCATCCTTAAGTGGGATACATGGAAACGTTGTGCACGCTTGCCATCTTCTAAGGTAATTCACCTCCATATGATAGATTCCTGATCCTATCAAGTATCGAAAAAGGACAACAAATCTCAGTTCCAACTTTCCCTTAGTACCAAATCGAACAACATTCTTCAGCGGAGAGATATTAACGAATACCATATCGCCGATGGAGAACACTAAATCACATCTCCTCCTATAACCATAGCTCTTCTGCCTATCCTGAGCAATATTCATTCATTGTCAAATGATGTCTATCTTCTCTAAAGTCTCTCTAATCATATCTGGCCCAAGTATTAGTTTCTCACCTGCTTCCCATCAAGGAGAAGGAGTGTTGCACGATCGGCCATATAACGCCTCAAATGGTGTCATACCGATGTTGGACTAATAACTATTGTTATATGCAAACTCTACTAAGTGTAAACAATCATCCTATGAGCCACTGAAATTGAGAATGCAAGTTCATAAGAGATCCTCTAAGATACGATTCAGCCTCTCAATTTTCCTATTTGTTTGTAGGTTATAAGCTATACCGAGATATAGCTTGTAACATCCCAGATTTTTAAGCCTGATTAATTTGATAATTAATATATATATTGGATTTAATTGTGAATAAATTTAAATAACATTTGTAAAGGAATTTTAATCTGGGAATTCTAAAAATAAATTATATTATGATTTTGGGTTGAACTCAAAAGTAAATATTTTATAAAATTATATTTGGATTATCCTAATTAAATAAGATGTATGTTTATTTATTTACATAAATGGATTATAATTTGAAATTTGATTTTTAAAAATTTATGAATATATCGACAATGAATATTTTTGATTCAGGTTTCAAAAATTGAATGTCTTGGATATTTATAAGGTTGAATTTAAAACTTCATATATATGTATGATTTTTTTTTTATTAATTGTTTTCAGTTCATTTTCTTTATAAATTGTATAAGTATAAAGTAATTTAAAAATGTATGTAAAGATGTGTACATGATATTAAAACAAGAATTAATAAAAAGTTTAAAATATACATATCTTTTAGGAATGAATAAGAAAACATACATATGTAAGATTGGTTTGTAAATTCCTGAAATAAGATTTTAAAAGTGTATAACATTTAAACTATAAAAAGTATAATTTGAAAATAAACATACATGAATATAAGAATTTAGTAATTTATAAAAAGAAAAAGGTTTGAAACATAATTTACAAACAAGTGGGTTTAAAACATAAGAAACAAAGTCAATTCACAAATTTCAAAATGATGGGGTTAAAATATAATTTATAAATAAAATAAAGAAAAGGATTTAGACATAAAAATGCTTCCATCTTACAAGTGTAGATTAAGGGAAAATATAAACTAACAAGTGTTAACATAAAACAACAAGTGGCAAAATAAAAATATACTAGAGAAAGGAAGAAACCAGGTTAAGACTTCAGTTTTCTCATCATCTTCATTTTGAAAATTTGAAATCCGATATCAAAGAAAAAATTCTTCATTTACTTTCTCTTCATCAAAACTGAAAAACAAAAAGAACAAAAGAAAAAAGCAAATGAAGTAAATAAGCTTTAGTCCAGATTAGAATTCCAAATCATTTCAAAATTTAACACTTGAAAACAATTCAAAGCAAAACAGTGAAGTAACTCAAACAACTTCAACCTGAAAGCACTCTGAGGTTATAAATCCAAATCAAAGATCATAGAACAACCAACCAAACCAGGAAACACTTCCAGTTTCAAAAGCTTTCAAAAAATCTCAAACCTAATAAAGTACAAGTTCAACTCAAATGGAAAGCAAGAATTCAACTGGAAGCTAACAAATCATCCCAACAACAACTTCAGATCAACAAGTTTAAAACCTGGAATCTTAAAACAAGCAAAGTCAACATTTCTAGAAGAAAAATTACAAGCTCTGTTTCAACACACACAGGTGAGCAAAACTTCCTTTATAAACTCTTAATCTTGTTATATCTGAGTAGCATGTGATCATCTATGATGTTGTGGTGTGAAATGTGTTGTATGATTGAAAAATGTGCCTGCATGTTTGTGAAATGTATGAGTATGCCTGTACACAGTAAATTATGTTCTATTCTACAGGGTCTTAAGAATTCATAAAAAAAGTTCAAAATCTACTCCTTCAATTTCTGTTAGGCCTTGATATGTAAATGAGAAATGATTGTAAAACTGTAACATTCCATTTAAAAATAATCTTAAGTATTTGAATTGGATATTTATTTCAAAATTAACATATAACAGTAAAAAATTCAATCACGCCCCAAAATTCGAATTTCAAATTTTCTCGTTTTAATGTATATCTGTAATTGTATCCAAAAGCGATGAATTTTAATATAAATATTGAAAATTTTAAGTTTGAAAATCATGGGCATTGTCAAGTTGAACAGAAAATGCAAAATCATTAATTCTCGATGAACGACAAGGTTTGGGAAGTCATGATTCTTGGTGAAGTTAGCTGGAGCATCAATGATCATCAAAAAAATGATTAGAAAAATTCTATTTCTCCGTGGTGGCCGTGCGAAGTCAATGTAGGGTTTAAGGACAGGCTTGAAATAGCTGGGTTCTCGTGATTGCTGCATGATCATGGGAGATCTGGAGATGATCGGTGGTGGGGGAAAAGGTTCGTGGGTGTCAGGCGAAGTTTTGGGCGCGACGGCGAGTTTATCAGTGGCCGGAGGTGGCCACACGAGGTGGTTTTCTGGTGGTTGTTTGTTCTAGGCGTTGCTCGATTTTACTCGAATTCGAACTACGGTGAAGTGATATTATCTGAAGGGTTGTGTGGGTCGGCAAGGTCATTTGTGGTGTGTCGAAGGTTACGATGGTGGTCGGAGGACGATCGTCTGGATGTGTATATGCACGCGATATCATCAATGTCTGATGATGATTGAGATTTGAGGAAGAAAGGAAATAGCTTGGGTATGGGTCGAAGCTTTTACGTATTGGACTCGAAGGAAGGCGATGTTCATGGGTCACGGGGTTTGGCTCGAGAATTTTCAAGCATTGGCTCGGGTTATCTTGCATGATTACCAGATTTTAAAATAATTTAAAAACAAACCTGTTTTAGGTTTTTAAATTTTCAATAAATCAAGTTTTTTAAATTTTAAAACAACCACATTTTGAACTATCTTCTTAAAATAAATTTCTTTTAAATGATTAATGGTTATAAGAGTTAAATAAATTGTTTAACTTGAATTAATTAAGCTAATATTCAAGTTTATTTAAAATAAATTAAATGATGTATTTAAGAAATGTTTTTAAGTTTTAATTAACATAAAGGTTTAAGTTAATCTATGGGTTAATAATAAATTTTATTTTAAAGGTTAAATTTTAAAGATTAATTGTTGATTTGGGTTTAAAATAATTTTATTTAAAACCCTAAGTGTTTAATAATGATCGATTTAGTAAGTGTTTAAAGTGAATGTTTAATTATTAATCTCAGTTAATCCATATGATAATAATTAAGATAAATGGTTTATCTTAAGTTAATTGGGTTCTGAATTGATTAAAGGATATTTAATTATTAATAAAGAATAATTACTTAGTGTAATTAAAAAACGTAATTAGTTAAAGTAATTAAATGGATTAATTATTTAAATTACGTAAAGATTTCTTAATTAATGTGATTAATTAACTAATATGATAAATTTAAGGATAATTAATCAAGGTGATTTATTTAATTTATTAATAATTAAAGATTAATTAGTTTATGAAAGTGATTAAGGAATGATTTATTAATTAAGGGTAATTAATTCATATAATTAATTAAGGATTACTAATTTGAAGATAATCAAATGATTAAAGATTAATTAATCAGCTGATTTGTAATTAATTAATATTAATTAAACAGAATTAGTTGTTTATTCATAAGTAATTAGTCCGATCTACATCGATCAGAAAATTAATTAACCTTACTAATGGATGTCTGAATTGTATTGAATGTCGGAATTGTTTGATATCTTTGCTGTGTGATGCTTTGTGATATGAATTGTTTTAATTCAAGCTGTGATGAATGTAATTTATTTATCTGTGATAAATTAATATTATTTATCTGTGAATCTATGAATGGAAGATAAATGTTATAGATTATACCGCTTATCGATATTAATATGCTTGAATCTGTGATGATTTGATAATGTTGCACTATTATGTGAAACCCCTGGACTACACCATATGCACACAAATATGAATTTCACGAGGAAATCGGTTAAGTCGCTGATTTTTGAAAATGGTTTTTAAAGTTGAATTTTGAATCCAAATGGTTTTGGAAATGGAAAAGCTTTTGAAAAAGAATTTCAAAGACAAAAGTAATTTTGAATAACTTGATAAAGTTTTGAAATTTAAATAATTTGATTTGAATTTAAATTTAAGATTTGAAATTGAATTCAATGTTTGGAAAATTATGGTTTAAAAAGGTTATACAAGTTATATGTTTATATTGGTTTTAAACCATTTTAAAAGTATTATTTTGAAAATTTGAATTTAACCCAAATTTTATACTTAAAAAGCTTAACTTGTATAAATGAAATCGGATTTTTTCGAAATGAAAACTACTTGTTTTCAAATAATAAAAGCTTTCATATAAGGAAAGAATTTCCAATTTGTGCTGAAAGGATTTCAAGTTTGAAATGAAAATGGTTTTCCAAGTTATAAATGAATCTTTGGAAATGGTTTTGAAAACTATGAATTAAATCATTGATTTAAAGATTGGACGGGTTAATCCAATTTGAAATGGAAATTGTTTTGAAATCTGTGAATGAATCTTTGTGAAAGAATTGTGAACTTTGTTTTGAAATCGAAGTGGATCTTAAAGGTATATCTTTCGTATAAAAGAATTTTTCAAGGCTAGTTTGGTAATTTTAGTTTTGGACACTTGTCTACTTCTCTTTGCACAAGCTTTAGAATGTTGACACATGTCTACTTAGGTGTCTTAAGATGTTTCTACACATGGACACCTAATGGGCTTGTGTGTCACTATTTTATTTAATCTTGTGACACATGTCATTCATTTTGTTATGCAAGCCTTATTTCATGACACATACCTTATTTAGTAATCATTTGAGGTGTTCTACAAGTGTACACCAAAGTGATATATGTGTCATAATTCTATTTCATCTTAAGATAGGTGTATGGTCCATATTATGCCACTTGTCTTCACCATGTCATGCCACTTATCCTATACTTATAAATGTATACATATCTATACTTTTTGTATTATTTAAAAGCATACATATATATAAATAAAATAGAGATGGTGTAGATAGTATATTACCACATCAAATTATATATCGTTGGAAAGCTCTCGACGAACGCAATCTCTCTCTCTCTCTACAATTCCTTTTTCGATTAGAGGCTCTGTTTGTCTAGAAATCGACGATCATTCTTAGCCGTCTGTTGCTATGATTTTGGATTAATGATGGATCGTCGACCAATCGACGATCGAGAGGTATAGACTTGTAGAGGGCGATCAATAGAGTAGATCTATGGTATTAGTTTGGGTGGCAAGTTGCCAAAATCGCTAGAAATAGCACTAAAAGGCGGCAGTGGACAGATGATGGTGGTGTTCGGAGTTGGACGCGTGGCCATGAGGGATTGCGGTGTGGACCGAGAGGACTGGCGTGACGTGGTCAAATCGCGGTGGTGGCACTTGTAGGTGGCACGACATGAGGTTTGTTAGTGGTGGTCATGGGTTTTAGATTGAGGCTGAAGCGGGTTAGGGCACGAGCTTGGGTTGAGGAGGGTAGATTTTATAGATTTTCCCTTTGTTTTAATTTAAATTTAATTTTAATATTCAAATCTTCTAACACTAATAACTTTTGCATACGAGCTCGGATTCACGTGCAGTTTTCTCCATTGCGATCGTATCGAAATTTCGGACAATATGGAACTTGTTTGCTTTGATTTTCGAAAGTGAGTGATTTAACCCACTTACGCAACATTGAATTTTTTATTAGTTAAATTAAATTTATGAAGCGATAAGAAATTTATTGGCTGCTATTTTGTAGTTTAAATTGACATTTGAATTGAAATTGAATTTTATATTGAGTTAAATTTTAATTTAATTGCTTGTTAAACACCGACAATCGATGATTTGAAACTGTTGTGATATGTTGATTGAATTCGATGTTGATTGTTATTATATGCCTATTAATTATAATTAAATAACAATTAGACGACAGTCAAAATAAATTCACCTATCCAATCCTTAAATAAGGAAATCGGATAACTGTAAATATAACACGTAACAGTGTTAAACAACAAACCAACAAATTCAAATTATCAACGAAGATAAATAAAAGGGTTATCAATGAAGATAATTTAAAAACAACAGAATTGCCTAAACGACAATTAACAACAAAATTTAGTTATTAAATAAATAATTAGAAACTCATAATCTAATTATCTAGAAGATAATTAGACAACAATAAAATGATCAAATTAAACCAATTCAAAATACAATTTCAAATATTGAATTGAACACCCAAAACAATTCAAACAATTGAAATATCAATTAAAACGTCACTTCTGTTTGGCTGCAGTACACGCTCCGTGTACTGCCTCGCCAATATAGCATATGAAATATGAAAAAGCTCAATGAATCATAAGCAAATGGCACCAACTCAAATCAAAATGAACCAGATAGAACTGCAACAACAAGAATGAGCACCGTATCCACCCAGTAACCATCAAATGAACAAAGAAAAGAACAGCAGGTGGTACGAGACTGAACCAGACAAATACAACTGAATTCAAGTAAATGGCAACAACATGAACTCAATGCGGTGCAACTCAATGCAAACCAGGAATGCAACATGGTAGTATGGCCATAGACAGTGCAAAGTGGTGCACATGTAACCAGAACCAAGGTAGGAGAACCAGATTCAAGATACAATCATGTACAACGAAGACTGGAAACAAAGGCAAACCAACTCAGTGCAACTACATGATGACCAGACCATACTACATGATGGACAATATGCAAGTGAAGATGACCAAGATGACAAGACTCAACCCAGTGCAACAGTGATCAAATGAAGTATAACTGCGAATACTAAAGTACCCAAAGCATGGGTCAGAATCAAACAAGTCTAGATGCATACAAGCATCGTGTAGCAATGCAACCCGAAGTCAAGAACAGCAGCTACAACTCAAATGCAAGCTCAATGAATCAAGTGAACACTTGTATACCTATACAAGCAATTGAAGTGAAGCCACAAGTGTACAACTACAACAGACCAAATGCCATCGAGTAAACAAGATTCAAGACAGTGCGCACCCTACCAATATACATGAAGCGGAAGTGGAACAATTTGAACTAACTGAAACTGGAAAATGCAAACAAAAAATATATATAACCACAGAATCAAGCAAGCCAATCATGGAACGTCAGTATCAATGTCAGGGCAGTGTCAAAGTTGGACAATTCAAACCAGAGAATACGGTACAAAAGCATAATCATCGTCACAGTCAAGTAAATGAACAAGGTCGAAAATGCTACAGAGATAAACACAAAAATGGCCGGAGTCGAAGCACACAGGAACAAAATCAACATGGTCAAAAACAAGCCAAAGTACCAAGGAATTCAAAGCCATGAAAATCACGAAATCATGAATCTACGAAATTGAATTAGATGTGAGTGAGAAAATCACTCACCTTGACATCGAAGAGCACGATTTTGCCAGCCGATTCACGAAACCCTAATTTTCAGGAGGAACAAACGAAAGAAAGTCACGAGGCTGCAATTTTTTTCGTTTATTTTTGTTTTAGGGTTTTCGAACGAAATGAATGAAGGGGGTCAGGTTTGCCAAAAGAAAAGAAGAGGGGAACCGGTTATAACTCAGTAATTATCACCGCACCAAAACCAAAGAAACGTGGGCCGAGATTAATTTTTAAAGCCCAAACAGCACTTAATTCAAGTCGATTTAAAAATTTCGAATAGCAATTAGCTAGCCAATTTAATCGCCTAATGACGATAATTAATTGCTATAAAACCCCAGTTTGTTACAATATATGAAGAAGTAAATGAGAAAAAAATAAAGTTAAGAAACTTAAGATGAAATGATTCATGAATGAATATGAATATTAAATGGAAATCGAGTATATAAGCAAATAATAAATGTGAATTAAACTACAAAGAAACAAATGTAATACTTTAAGAATTGATTTATTGATGATTTCAAATATTGAATGGAAATTTTTTATGTAAATAAATGAATGAAAAATATCGACATTGTATGAATGAATGAAAATAAATGAAAATAAATGAAAATAAATGACAGTAAATGATAAAAAAAATTGAAACCAATAGAATGAACTTAAAAAATATTTAAAATTCATTGTTGTTTGGCTTATGGGACGTTTGAGAAATGATACTTCAATTTGTTTAAGGTTGTATGAATAATCTATTAAGTATTATTGAAGACTGTTGAGCACAAGTTACACTTGGTAGTTTATTTGCCATCCTTATATGATGAAAAGTGTCTAAACCTGGACAAAACATTTCTCTTGATTGCGATGGATGTATGATGAATTCTTTTGTTGTATATGATGGTTGTACTATTTTGTTTGCATAATACTATTATTATGTCGTGTTGTTTGTATTATTAATTGAAACATCTAATATATTTCTCATTTTACATATTCTAACTCTTTTGCATTATGTGAGTCAAATACAGGTTTCTGGAAGCAATAGCTACTACTTGTGATTTTCATAAATAAAGTTTATTTGCCCGACAAATAGGTACGTTTTCGGATTATGGTTTTTGGAACGGTATTTTATTGTTTTTCCCATGGTTTGGGATATTTTATTATTAAAATTTTGTTTATATAAATATTGTGACTGTTGATATTATTATTTTCCGAACCTAGCCGCGCAAAGGAGACTCTGCCGAAATTTTCCGTAAATTTAGGACATAGAATATTTTTGTAGAAGTCGGGTCATTTTCAAAATTTTGTTAAACCTAAATATGTAAGTTTAATTGTTTGTAAATTGACTATTATGAATAACACATACCAAACCTCTTGATTTTTTCTTGTTTCTTTTCGAGGACAAAATGTTTTGAGACAGAGAGATTGTAACGACCCGTATTTTTGATAATTAAAAATATAAAGTTAAATAAGATATTTGAAATTTAAATTGTAATGACTGGTTTTATTTTAGTTGTAATACAACACTGAAGCTAATTTATAATTTAAATCCAAGATTTAGCATGGAATATTTAATATTAAAAGATTACTAATTTCTGTGTAATCGGAAATGATAAAAATTGTTAACTTTTAATTTAGGATTTATAAGTGATTAAATCAATTTAATAATAATTTATTTAATTAACGTGTAAAAATAGCCTTTTGGGCACTGTCTCGGATTTCGATGAATCTAGTCTCATCGGATCCGTAATAGTGAATGATTATAGGGTTTAGTTTCGTAGCGATCGGACTTATCATTTGATCATGCGAGCTCAAAACACGTAAAAATCAGTTAATAAAATTTAAATGAATATAATCTGATTTTAAAATCTAAATTCTATATACAATGGAATTATGGTTTGAAATTAGTTCCATTGAGTTTATAAATATCAAAAACATATATTTTGATACATTCAAATCATCAATTGTCGGTGTTTAACATGCAATTAAATCTAAATATTAACTTAAATGTCAATTTAACTCAATATAAAATTCAATTTTAATTCAAATGTCAATTTAAACTACAAAACAACAACTAATAAACTTTTTATCACTTCATAAATTTAATTTAACTAAGATAAGAAAATTCAGTATTGCATGAGTGGGTTAAATGACTCACCTTTGATTTCTAGTCAACTTAAAATCAAAATAAAACCTAAAATTTGAACAGTCTCAGATCCAACCAAACTATTTACATGTCGTCTGAAATTTTGAAACGGTCGCAATGGAGAAAACCGCGCCAGAATCCGAGCTCGTATGCAGAAGTTATTAATGTTTAAAGATTTGAATATTAAAATTAAAACAAAGGGAAAATCTATAAAATTGTACCCTCCTCAACCCTAGCTCGTGCCCTAACCCGCTTCAGCCTCGAGTCAAGAACCCACGGCCGCCACTAACAAACATACTACCACGCCACCTACAAGTGCCATCACCGCGATCTGACCACGTCACGCCACTCCTCGGCCCACGCCGAAACGACCATGGCCACGCGGCCAATTCCTAACGCCACCATCATCAGTCCACCGCCGTCGTCTTTTAGTGCTATTTCTGGACATTCTGGCAACCTACGACCCAAACTATTACCATAGATCTACTCTGATGATCACCCTCAACAAGCTAGCAACAGACGGCCAAGAATGTTCAACAATTTCTGGACAAATGGAGCCTCTAATCCAAAAAAAAATTGCAGAGAGAGAGAGATTGCGTTCTTCGAGGGCTTTCCAACAGTATATAATTTGATATGGTATAACGAGTTAGAATTTTCAATTTGATTTTGAATTTGCAATTAGGGTTTGAGATGTCTTCCATTGAAAAGGAACATGTAATGGAACAGATAGATAGAAATTGTACGTACAGACAATGAAAATAAGAAGCTATTTTGAGTTTACATTTAGGGTTTGAGATGTCTGCCATTGAGAAGGAACATGTAATGGAACAGATAGATAGAAATTGTACGTACAGACAATGAAAATAAGAAGCTATTTAGTTTATAACAGCCTATATATAGAAATAGATTAATAAGAATGGATTGAACACATTGAATTGGGTCGAAACGATAACAACGCCCCGAAAAGACCGTTTCGCTTCCAAAACAAAAATAGGTCATTAAATATATCGAAATATATGTTTTCAATATTTCAACAGAATTAGTTTCAAACCATATTTCCATTGTATATAGAAATTAGCTTTTAAAATCATATTATATTCATTTAATTCTATCAATTGATCTCCAAGCGTTTCGAGCTCGCACGATCAAATGATAAGTCTGATCGCTACAAAACTTGAAATCCTATAATAATTCGCTATTACGGATCCGATGAGACTAGATTCGTCGAAATCCGAGAAAGTGCCCAAAAGGCTAATTTTACATGTCAATTATATAAATTATGATTAAATTGATTTAATCACTTATAAATTCTAAATTAAAATTTAACAATTTTCATCATTTTTGATTACACTTAAATTAATAATCTTTTAATATTAAACATTCCATGCTAAATCTAAGCTTTAAATTATAAATTAGCTTCAGCGTTAAATTACAACTGAAATAAAACCATTCATTCTAATTTAAATTCCAAAAATCTTATTTAATTTAATATTTTTAATTATCCAAACTATGGGTCGTTACAATCTTCCGCATTATAAACTTTTTGTCCCAGGAAAGAAACAAGAAAGAATCAAGAGGTTTGGTAAGTTTTATTCAAAGTTGTCAATTTACAAACAATCAAACTTACATACTTACGTTTAATAAAATTTTGAAAATAACTCAACTTCTATAAAAAAAAATCTACGTACTAAATTTACGAAAAATTTCGGTAGAGTCTCCTTTGCGCGATTAGGTCCGAAAAATAATAATATCGGTAATTACTATGCATATACCATATTTCAATAATAAAATATCCCAAATCATGGGAAAAACAATAAAATACCGTTCCAAACTGTAATCCAAAAACGAACCTATTTGTCGGGCAAACAAACTTTATTTATGAAACCAAAAGCAGTAGTTATTGCTTCCATAAACACGTATTTTACTTACATAATCCGAAAGAGTTAGAACTATGTAAAAAGAGAAATACATTAGTTGCTTCAATTAATAATACAAACAACACAACATGAAAATAGTCCTATGAAAACAAAACAGTACAACCATCATATACAACATAAGAATTCATCATACATCCATCGCAATCAAAACAAAATTTTTGTGTAGGTTTAGACACTTTTCATCGTACAAGGATGATAAATAAACTACCAAGTACAACTTACGCTCAATAGCCTTCGATAATTACTTAATAGATTATTCATACAACCTTAAACAAATTGAAGTATCATTTTTTAAACATCCCATAAGCCAAACAACAATGAATGTTAAATATTATTTAAGTTTATTCTACTGGTTTCTCTCCCTTTTTCATCGTTTATTTTCATTTATTTTCATTTATTCATACAATGTCATTATTTTCCATTCATCTACTTACATAAAATTGTTCCATTCAATATTTGAAATCATCAATAAATCCATTCTTAAAGTATTACATTTGTTTCTTTGCAGTTTAATTCACGTTTATTGTTTACTTATATACTCGATTTCCATTTAGTATTCATATTCATTCATGAATCATTTCATCTTAAGTTTCTTAACTTTTTTATTCACATTTACTTCTTCATATATAGCATCATTTAATATTAAAACTAGTCATGAATCATTTCAACATTATCTTTAAGTTTATAATCATTTACTTAAATAGTATTCACTTTTTACTATTTATTTTAATTATTAAGCATTTAAAAACATTCACTTAAGTCTATAACATTTCTTGTAACATCTTAATTTTTTCATTTATAAATATATATTCATTTTGAATCTTTTTTTTTATTTAAGCTTTTACTTGTATAATATTCTATTACATATTCATTTTTTTAACACTTTAACTTTTTAAACTTTACCGGTATGTTTTATATAAGTTTTAGAATGTAATTGAATCTTATACAAATTTATTTTATTCATTTTAGTTAACAAAAACGCTCAACAGTTTATGCCTTCTCAATTTTCATAATCCTTTATTTTCCTAGTGACAAATCTCCAATTTCTTTATGTTTCCATTAAATACTCAGCTCTTAATTTCTTTTTTCAAATTTTGAAAGTTTCCAACTATTTAAAATTTCACTTTGTTTCTATAACTCAAAATCATTAATTAACAGGAACTTAAGAATTCAATACCGGGTTCATTTCTAATCACTTAGAAATAATATATACTTATATCCTTTATATATATCCAATCATATTTTAAAAAAATTAAAATTAAAATTTGTTTCACCAAATAAATATGTAGCAAAGCTACTATAGTGGTCTTCCCACTTTAAAACTCGAAAATAAAGTCGATGACACCGCGATCATCACCGAAATTATTTTTCAGTGATAGAAGAGGGGCGTGTATAATTGTTTCCTTTCAAAAATTATTTGAAGATATTTCTTTGAAGTGCTTTTTTGAAAACATTTTGAAGACATTTCTATTTCCAAATGCTTCCAAATAATACTAATATTATACTCCAAAATCTTTGAAAACCAATTTCAAAACTCTAGAACTTAAGTTCTCAAATTTCCAATTAAATTCATGGTATTGGTAAATTATATTTTACCAACCATATTTATAAAGTTACATTTTATAATAGTTCTAAAAAGCATGACTAACCAAACAACAAATGACAATAATTAAATATTACCATTTACTAACAACCAACACAACAAAATAACAAAATCAATTTATGATCAAAAATTATATATATATATAATACAATACTAGGTAAAATTATTTCATTTACCTATTTTTAAAACAATATTGTGTCGGCCTGCCCTATTAAGTGTTTAGAAATCTCTATCGATGTCATAGCGTCCGATATACCGACCAGAATTCATAAATACTCAACAGAACAACTGTCACGACCCGAAATTCAACGTTCGAAAATGGACGTCAAATACCTCACTTGTACTCGACCGTCAATGATTCAAACATCGAACTCCAGTCGAATGGAGCTTATAACAACATTAGATGAATATATAACAGCGGAAATAAAATGAAAACCATGCATCATATCACAGATACAACATCATAATAATATCTGTTACAATGTCAGAGTACATAATACATGAATAACATCTCCAAATAGAATGACATAATAGAACAGCTACATATCATATGCCAAAGTCTTTAAAAAGATAGAGAATGATAGTGAACACCAACTAAGCACCTCGAGACCCAAAAGCTTCCAAAATGTCTCTAAGGTATGAGCCTCCAAAAACCACAAATCTCCAAACCAAAATACTCCAAAATGAAGCTAGAGCCAAAATACAGAAAACCTGCTACTAGGCTGCCCGTGTAGAAATGGTGGGCACATTGAGTTTAGAAAGGAAAAAACAAACTCTGTGTCAGTCATGAGACTGGTGTGAGCAAACAAAGATAATTGCTTTCAAATAAAACAGATTTATACAAGAAAACCGATATGCTTTTGGAAAATGAAACTACCACAAGACCTCCCGCCACACACACAATGCAATCGCAGAATTGGAGGAGATTTCTTCTTATTATGGTCAAATATGCTTGATACGGGAAAATTCTTTGATATTATTACTAGTGCATAGTGTAGAAAGCCATTTCGAAAGTAGAATATCAATCCTAGCCGGCATAGACATTCCGAATTATGCCTACTATAGCTACCATCTAAACAGTGGTGACCACCACAAGTAAATGGCAGGTAATACAACTAAAACCGTACGGGGTTCGTATTGGGAATTGGCTTTCCAACAAATGGTCAGGCTAAGGAACTTCCTATGCCACATGGGTACGCCTCTGGCGGGACGTCCCGAGAACCTACCCGGCTCTCTGCCAACACAAGGCCGGGTTACCTCTATAACTAGGTAACTACTACTCGAGCATGCCACTCCCCGGTCCTTTGGGACCTTTATCCGAGGGCCCTCCATCACAAAGCAACAACCACACAGAATAATGAGATTGAAGCAACCACATAGATAAGCATCTGGGCTCCATACCATGACACTACCTTTTTCCAGAAGGAAATGACATACCCTAAAGGGCGCGACCCTCATAACCTTGCCGCATCTTTCCTGTTTCGACCATTTCCGGGGTGTGAGGTCCGATGAGGTCTCGTCCACAAAGCTACGCTTTACACGAAAGCCATGCTTTGATGACAAATGATCGACAAATGATCATCACTATACAGCAGCACTTAGTATGCCACACTACAAAATTGGGAGTATATTGCTGATAACCTTCAAGTACATAACCTCTGAGCTCGTACGTCTCAGAGAAGGGTGTTAAGCTAAGAGAATAAATTCTCCGCCACCAACAGATATGTATTTGAAAGAAATCGGCTCTATATCTCAAGGTGTAGTGTCAGACACACGACCATACAAGTCTGTTCCGGGTTCGAACAGAACCGAAGGCACTTCGTCCAATAAAGGAAGAAGCCCTTGCAAATCCGGGTGTCCACAATTCCGATTGGACTTCCCATCACTTAGGGAATCCCTATACCGGAGCAACTCGGTGCAGAGACAATCGATAGGTTATCCTATCGTTTTCGAAGACACCCAGTCTTCACTGCCGGTCTTCAAATGCAATCCATTCGTCGAATCACTATTCGAAATGGGTTATATGACACAAAGGTCCTTTCCCGGCTAATCGGAATAGTGAGCGCTCAAATTTAAAACATGTGGGTGTATCAATCACAAAGGTTCACATTCAGTGTTCGATGTGGGTTTCGGATAACAAACTGAAATCCGACTCCCTGTCGCATCGAAGTTGAATGCCGTTTTACGGGCAAAAAGGGGTTTCACAAACATATAGGAACAAATCACAAATCACAATTCATCACAAAGCAATCACAACATCACAACAAAAATGTCAATCCAGTATAGAGTACTTGATGATGGTCAATTGTCGTTGATTCAAGTGATTGTTATTAAAATGAATTAGCCATATAATTGTCTTTATTAATCATTTCAAATTAATGTTAAATTTTACTTAATTTTAATTGGCTAAGTTAATTATTCTTTAGTTTATTATTTTTCGTAATTGTTAATTTATTAAGTTTAATTAGTTTTATAAATTTCCTATTCTTTAATTTATTTATTTTTCTTTTAAATTTTAAAAATTGTTACAAAATATCAATTTGTTAATTACTACTTCATCATTATAAACTTGGTTTGAAATTTGTATTTGTATATTAGTTTATATTTAAACTTTTTATTAAGTTAAACATTTAAAACAACTTTTATTAATTTAAAATATTTTGAACTTCATAAAATTTAAAAACTATTAGTTTCACATTCCATTAACAACTATCGTTACTTCACTCAGGAAATAAATTAATTTTTGTTTTCAAAAGTTTTATTAAAACTGGGTTTATTGTTTCATTTGCAGACCCGAGGCTTGCTTGGAGTCGTACCCGAGAAAAAATGCTACCCTACTTCGAGTCGAGTCCAATATTTACCCGAGCCAAATTTTTTTTTTTCTTTTCTCTACACGATACAACTACCCAGTATAACCTCTTTCTTCCCAAACCCACACTGATACACCACTAACGTGTGCACATGCACGTCCACCGGAGGCGACTCCGACCTCAGGCGAACATTGCCGCATGTCAACTACCCACCCAGCAACTACCCCCACGCATCGAAGTGCCCCATCTTCCTTTGCGTTAAAATCGAGCTATCTCGACCCAACAGCCCAGTGAAACCTCGCCAGAAAAACGTCTCGTCCCGCCTCCTCCGATCGTCAGAGGCGAAGAAATTTGGTCCACGCCTTCATTGACACGTGACGCTTCTGATGGCTCCGGTGCGATGAGGTCCGGTCATCGGTGGGAGGCGCGGTGCCACCGTTTCTAACGTGAACGAAACTGGGTCCTTAAACCCTACTTTGAATTCAAAACAAAAATTTAAAGATTTATAAATTATTCCAGTATTTTTCTGGAAATCACGAACATTAAATCTAGCTTCGATAATGAATTCGAGATCCATAACTACAAGCATCCCCAGAATTTGCTAAAAATTCATTTTCTGATCAAATCCTTTTTCCTAGAGAATTGATAAATGTAAAATTCAAATTCTTGTTTCTAAAATCCTTATTTTCGAAGGGGATTCACATGGTATTATTGAAATTAAAATGTATGAAGTTCGAATTTTCTTGGAAAAGTTGAATTTTGACAGTGCTTGATTGTTTCCAGAGTTTAACAGGTTTTAGACCAAAGTTTCAAACTTACTTTAATTCATTTCTGAAAATATAAAACAGGTTTTAAACCAAAGTTTAACTTGTTTACAATTTTTTTTCAAAAGTAAAGAGAGAAAGATTTTTAAATTTCCTTTGCTATAGATTATCCTGTAACCCAAAGTTCAGATGCTACTGTGTGTTTTTTTTTTCTTTTTCTTTCTTCAAATTTTTTTTCCAGTAAAAGAACAGTGGCTTTGCTTTGATTAAATCTGAACCATGGTGCATTTGTTAAACATTATTCTACCTATCTTTACATTTTCGATTACTTTTCAAAAGAACTGGGGAAAGGGTTTTCTTTATTTTTATTTTTTTGTTAAACATTATTCTCTGTAACTCAAATTGTATACAGGGAAAAACAAAACATAAGAAAGAAAAATAGGAAACAATGTTTCCAGAAAATCAAAACACAAGCCTATCATTCATTCAATTCAAAGCCATCATATACATACAGGGATTCAAGCACATACAAAATTTGAACAAGTATGGATTTACTCACAGCTTTAATTACTGGAGTATGGCACAGGGTTAGACAACATTTTTTTTTTCTTTCCTTTATTTTAGAAACCAAGAGAAGGTAGAAGAGGTTGTAGTTGTAGATAGTTTACTCTGTGAACCAGAGATTTGAGCATGACCATGTTTACAATTTTTTTCCATTAAAAGAAAACTACAAAATTTGTTTTTGATTTAACTCTAAAGCACGGTGTAAGTTTTGAACTACACTTAAACTTATTTTGTAGTCCATAATTTTAAAATTCTAATTTTCCCTGTAACTAAATGTTACAGGAAATAGGAACAGGGAACAAAAATCATACTTTCAAATCTCTTTCATGCAAACATAGTTTAGGTTTCCTACATCACCCAAACATACACAAAGCAACCATGATAAAGAAATAGAACAGGGTTTACTCACATGTTTTCCAGGGATTACTGACAGTCTTCAAACAGAGAGATGAGTCTTGGCAATATTCTTTTTTCCTACTTTAATTCTCTTGGGGTTTTAGATCTGAAATTGATGGGTACAGTTCTCTGGTTAATTATAGTTGTATTCATGCATTTAAATTATCAAAAACAGGGGTTTCTATTTTACTTACACTTGAGATTTATAGCAGAGAAGACTTTTTTTTTTCTTTCTGAAACTTGAAACCAAAAAGATTAAACCTTAGTCTTCCTGCAATAAAATTAGATATTGTTGTGCTAAATCCCATGTTGCTTTCATTTATTTTAATTATTAATAACAAAAACCTCTAGATTACTTACAGTTTGGATTAACAGAGAAGCTTCTTTTCTCTGCAACTTTGAAAACAGGAACTTAGGGACCAAAAAGAAAAGTAGCTTTTAATCCTCGACCCCTCCTGCAAATAATTTGATGTTATTGTATTAATTCTTGCTTCATTATAGATTATAACTTCAAATTCAACTTTAAAAAGGAAAGTTACTTGCCTTTAAAATTTATTCCCAGCAAAGAAAAAAAACTGCAGTGCCTTTGAAATCCAGAGACTCCTCTTTACAAATCTGCAGTTTAAGTTTTGAATTGATCATTGAAACTTGATTTTTTTAAAAAATCATAATCTTCATGAACAATAAAGTTTAAAACAAACTTACCTGAATATTATATATCACTACAGTTTGAAAACACTTCAGTTTTTTTTTTTCTTTGAATTGAAGAAGACAGTTTGTTTACTTTTGAACATTCTCTTTTTCTTTTCTTTGAATGTTGAAGTAAAACTTGCAAATATCTTTTGATCACTGAACATCAGCTGTTAGGGGATTTAAAAATTCGAATTTTAGAAGGTGAAGAGTTTCCTGAATTTTCTATTTGATTATTTCATTAAGGAGTTGATGTCTTGTGCCATTTGTAAGAAAAGATCTTAAACCATAGATTTTGTTAATTATTAATTTTATTGTGAATGTAAGTTTTCAACCCTTGATGTTACAAAGCAAAAGAAACTTTATAGATTTTATTTCCTATATTATACACATACTTTTATAAACCAATATATATGTATATATGCATATGTATAATGTTAAAAAGAAAGGTTGTTTTACCATTGTATACTTGTTCCTCAATGATTTTTAAATGCTTCTTCATTTTAAAACATTTATTCCAAATTTAAATTCAAACTTAAATCTTAAAATTGAAATATAAACATTCTAAATCCAAATGACTTTTAAAAACATTTATCATCTCAATATTTTAAACTCAAAATAAATTTGGGATTTATTTCATACATTATTTTCGCTTATTTCATTTGTTCAGATTTTTCTTCAAATTTATTCTCAAATCAAACCCCAAGAGTTTAAATATATAGTTTATTTTGATTAAAAATTTTGGGATGTTACAAACACCCCCTCCTTAAGAAAATTTCGTCCTCGAAATTGAAAGTGAGGGAAAAACAGACAAAGAATATACGAATTCATAAAGAATAAGGAAATGGCTTACCGGCTAAGCCGAGATATCCACTCTGCATTTGGGATAAGATTTCTGCATATTATCTTCAGTTTCCCAAGTGCAGTCCTTTGGATCGCCGCTCCACTGAACTTTAACAAGCTTTACGATTTTGTTCCTTAACTACTTCTCCTCACGACCCACAATCTTTATCGGTTCTCTTTTAACGGTTAGATTGGGAGTGATGTCAAGATCTTGTTGGGCAGCTTCTTCAATAATATTGTCCGGATCGTGCACGTACTTCCGAAGGCTAGAAATGTGAAATACATCATGCACACCCGACAACCAGCTAGGCAACTGCACACGGTAGGCTAGAGAACCAATCCTCTCCAGAATAGGAAAAGGACCAATATATCGTGGTGCTAGTTTACCGGTCTTCCCAAATCTCGATACACCTCTCATAGGAGATACTTTAAGAAAAACAGAGTCCCCAACCTGGAATTCCAAATCCCGTCTTCTACGATCGTAATAGCTCTTTTGACGACTCTGAGCTGTCTTCAATTTATTTCGAATAAAATTAACTTTCTCGGTGGCCTCTTTAATCATGTCCGACCCAAGAATAAGTCTATCACCTGTCTCAATCCAGCATGCCGGTGATCGACATGGTCGACCATATAAAGCTTCAAAAGGAGCCATCTCAATAATGGTCTGATAGCTGTTGTTATAAGAGAATTCGACCAGATGCAAATGGTCCTCCCAAAAACCACCAAAATCAAGTATACAAACTCGCAGTAAGTCCTCCAAGATTCGATTGATCCTTTCTGTCTGCCCATCGGACTACGGGTTATAAGCAGTACTGAAATGCAGCTTGGTTCCTAATGCGTCTTGAAACGCCTCCCAAAATCTACTAGTGAATATCGGGTCACGATCACTCACTATGCTACTAGGAATGCCATGGAGGCGGACAATCTCTTTCACATACAAATTAGCTAGATTTGCAGCCGTACGGGTAGCTTTTACTGGCAAGAAGTGCGCTGACTTAGTCAAACGATCTACAATGACCCAAATCGCTTCATTGCCCTTTCGAGTGCGAGGCAAACCGTCGATGAAATCCATCGACACTTGGTCCCATTTCCACTTGGGCACCTCTAAAGGCTGAAGTAGACCCGCTATCTTCTTTTGGTCGCTCTTGACTTGTTGGCAAGTAACACAACGACTCACATAAATAGATATATCTCTCTTCATCGTCTTCCACCAGAAAGTTCTTTTGATATCTCTATACATCTTGTTAACTCCTGGATGGATGCAAAGCTTAGATTTATGACATTCGTCTAGAACTTCACGTTCCAGATCAGGGAAGTCTGGAACACATATTCTTCCTTTCAGCCTTATAACTCCTCTACTATCCATCTCAAAACTAGTGTCCTCCCCTCGGCATATTCTTTTATAAATTTCCCGAAGAAACTCATCTTCATACTGCTTGCTCGCGATCCTCTTAAGAAGAGTAGGAGCGATAACAAGGTGAGCAAGAATAGCATGCTTCCTACTCAAGGCGTCCGCAACCACATTGGCTTTTCCGGGTGTATATAGAATATCCAGGTCATAGGATGCCAGAAATTCCAGCCAACGCTGTTGTCGCAATTTCAGATCTTTTTGGGTGAAGAGATATTTCAAAGATTTGTGATCGGTGAATAATTCGAATTTTTCACCTAGAAATAAAGAGAATTCGATAAGTATATTTGTTAAGTTAAGTTAAATTAAATTCACAGATTGATAAGAAAGCTGAAAAGATTCTTACCCAAAAGATAATGTCGCCATATTTTTAAAGCGAAGATAACAGCCAGAAGCTCCAAATCATGGGTCGGATAATTTTTTTCATGAGGACGTAATTGTCTACTCGCGTAGGCAATCACCTTCCCGTTCTGCATCAATACTGCACCCAAGCCTTCACCGCAAGCATCGGTATAAACAGATAATCCCTGGTTCCCGTTGATAATGGCGAGAACAGGAGCAGTGGTTAATCTCTTCTTCAATTCCTCAAAAGCTTCTTCACATTTTGGAGTCCAAATAAACTTTGCATTCTTCATTGTTAGCTTGGTCAATGGACTAGCTAACTTTGAAAAGTCCTGTACAAACTTCCGATAATAACCTGCTAGACCCAAAAAGCTTCGAACTTCCTTTGGGGTAGTAGGTCTCCTCCAATCAAGAATGACGGAAATTTTGCTAGGATCAACAGAAATCCCCTCTTCATTAACAATATGGCCAAGAAATTTCACTTCTTTGACCCAAAAGTGGCATTTGGAAAATTTAGCATATAGAATGTTTCTCCTCAATATCTCCAAGACGATTCTAAGGTGTTCGGCATGCTCCTCTTCGGTCTTGGAATAGATCAAAATATCATCAATGAATACGAGCACAAATTTATTCAATACATCCCGAAACACACGAGTCATAAGGTCCACAAAGTATGCTGGGGCATTGGTTTGCCCAAAAGGCATGACTAACCATTCATAGAACATATTGGGTCTCCTAAAAGCTGTCAAATGAATACTGTCTTCGGCGATTCGTAATTGATGGAATCCTTGGGCTAGATCCATCTTCGAAAAGAAACAAGCATCGTGCAACTGATCAAATAAATCATCAATTCTGGGCAGTGGGAATTTATTCTTGAGAGTCTGATTATTGAGATCGCGGTAATCCACGCACATCCTCAAAGATCCGTCAGACTTAGCAACAAATACGACGGCTGAGCCCCATTCAGAAACACTGGGTCGGATCAACCCTTTTTCTAGTAAATCTCTAGTTTGCTCGACTAATTCAACCCTTTCTCTAGGTGCCATCCTGCGACTTGGATGAACGACAGGACGAGCATTAGGCACAAGGTCGATTCTGAATTCTATTTCTCGGTGAGGAGGTAGAGATTTCATTTCTTCAAATACATCTGGAAAATCTCTAACAATAAGAATGGACTCCAAGCTGGGTTCAGGATAACCCAAATTATACATCAACCCTTCCCTTTTAGGACTAGGGTCTTGACAAGAAATTTCGATAAAATCCCCAAATTCGGTTTTGATTGAAATTAATCGATTATTGCAATCCAATTTGGCTTCATATTTTGCTAGCCAATCCATCCCGAGTAAGACTTCAAACTCGTTGAAGTCTAGAACAAAAGGACTAATAGGGAATTGATGGCAAGAATATGAGATAGGAACATCTCTACATCGAAGGCAGAGGTTTGCAGGACCTCCAGCTGGATTCCTTACACATATAGGCTCATCGACAAAATCAAGTTCAATATTCAATTCATTAATAGCTTGTTGAGAGATAAAACTGTGTGTAGCGCCAGTATCAAAAAGAACTCTAATAATGCTATCATAAATGGTAAGATTACCTTCCAGAACTCCTTTTCCCTTTTCTGGTTTGGAAGATGTAGGCTTGTCTTTGACTGAGTACACTTTAGATGTCTGGGCTTGCTTCATAACTAGGCAGTCTTTTACTTCATGTCCCACCTTCTGACAATAGTAGCACTTCCTAGGCTTTGCTTGAGCGGATTGATCTCTCTTTGGCTTCTTGCAGCTATTAGAATAGTGGCCCTTCTCCAATCAATTATAGCAAGTGACATTCTCCGTAGTGCTCCCTTGATTGCCTTTCTTCTTCTTGCCTTGCCATGCTTTCTTGCCCCCAAATTTCCTCTTCTTCCAATTCGGATTGCTTGAGTTGCCTTTCTCCCTTGGTGCTTCTTGCATGTCTAGTGTAGCATAACGGTATCCCATATCAACCAAATCTGAGAAGGATTCCTTGACGTGGCCAGTCATCCTTTCGTGGAACTTTTTATTCATCCCACGAATGAATCGCTCATTCTTCTTCAACGGTGTGTTCACTAATTCTGGACCAAAGCGAGACAATTCATTGAATTTGTTGAGATATTCCTCGAATGATAGACTTCCTTGCTTCAAGTCCATGAATTCCTGGTACATACGGGAAATTCCGGATGATGGCAAGTAGCGCTTCTCAAATGCTTCTTTAAATCTGCACCAAGTGAACTCGTCCTCAGGCTCATCAATAGTGACTGTCTCCCACCAAGCTAAGGCTTCACCTTGAAGTTGCCAAGTAGCTATGAGACGCATCTGATCATCTTGTAGCTTGAGCCCCTTAAAGATTTTCTCACAAGACCTAATCCATGCCTGGGCCTCAATAATCGTCTCTTTGCCGGTGAATGGCTTACCCCCAAGCCTTGAGAAGTTCTTATATAAGTCAGCCAGATTCGGCTGATTCTGAATAGGTAAAGCTGCCTCGGTGGTGGGGGGAACTTGGCTAGGTGTTGTGGCATTTCCTCGCCCCCTAACTCTGCCTCTTCGTCCACTCATCCCTAATATCTGTAATTAGTAAGAAAAAGTGGCTTAGATAGTTGGACGAAATATCTTAAGAAATATTGGCAATTAAAGGAAATAGACTAAGAAAAATTTGATGTGTTAATCAATTATACTCATTCTAGGGTATACTTCACCATATCTCTAATGAGCCATCTAATGTGTTATACTCCGTAGCTAAAGTTCTTACTCAACCTTTAGCTCTGATACCAACTGTCACGACCCGAAATTCAACATTCGAAAATTGACGTCAAATACCTCACTTGTACTCGACCGTCAATGATTCAAACATCGAACTCCAGTCGGATGGAGCTTATAACAACATTAGATGAATATATAACAGCGGAAATAAAATGAAAACCATGCATCATATCAAAGATACAACATCATAATAATATCTATTACAACATCAGAGTACATAATACATGAATAACATCTCCAAATAGAATGATATAATAGAACAACTACATATCATATGCCAAAGTCTTTAAAAAGATAGAGAATGATAGTGAACACCAACTAAGCACCTCGAGACCCAAAAGCTTCCAAAATGTCTCTAAGGTATGAGCCTCCAAAAACCACAAATCTCCAAACCAAAATACTGCAAAATGTAGCCAGAGCCAAAATACAGAAAACCTGCTACTAGGCTGCCCGTGTAGAAATGGTGGGCACCCAGAGTTTAGAAAGGAAACAATAAACTCCGGGTCAGTCATGGGACTGGTGTGAGTAAACAAAGATAATTGCTTTCAAATAAAACAGATTTATACAAGAAAACCGATATGCTTTTGGAAAATGAAACTACCATAAGAACTCCCGCCACACACACAATGCAATCGCAAAATTGGAGGAGATTTCTTCTTATGATAGTCAAATATGCTTGATATGAAAAATTCTTTGATATTATTACTATTGCATAGTGTAGAAAGCCATTTCAAAAGTAGAATATCAATCCTAGCTGGCATAGACATTCCGAACTATGCCTACTATAGCTACCATCTAAACAGTGGTGACCACCATAAGTAAATGGCAGGTAATACAACTAAAACCGTACGAGGTTCGTATTGGGAATTGGGTTTCCAACAAATGGTCAGGCTAAGGAACTTCTTATGCCACATGGGTACGCCTCTGGCGGGACGTCCCGAGAACCTACCCGGCTCTCTGCCAACACAAGGCCGGGTTACCTCTGTAACTAGGTAACTACTACTCGAGTATGCCACTCCCCGGTCCTTTGGGACCTTTATCCGAGGGCCCTCCATCATAAAGCAACAACCACACAGAATAATGAGATTGAAGCAACCACATAGGTAAGCATCTGGGCTCCATACCATGACACTACCTTTTTCCAGAAGGAAATGACATACCCTAAAGGGCGCGACCCTCATAACCTTGCCGCATCTTTCCTGTTTCGACCATTTCCGGGGTGTGAGGTCCGATGAGGTCTCGTCCACAAAGCTACGCTTTACACGAAAGCCACGCTTTGATCACAAATGATCAACAAATGATCATCACTATACAGCAGCACTTAGTATGCCACACTACCAAATTGGGAGTATATTGCTGATAACCTTCAACTACATAACCTCTGAGCTCGTACGTCTCAGAGAAGGGTGTTAAGCTAAGAGAATAAATTCTCCGCCACCAACAGATATGTATTTGAAAGAAATCGGCTCTATATCTCAAGGTGTAGTGTCAGACACACGACCATACAAGTCTGTTCCGGGTTCGAACAGAACCGAAGGCACTTCGTCCAATAAAGGAAGAAGCCCTTGCAAATCCGGGCGTCCACAATTCCGATTGGACTTCCCATCACTTAGGGAATCCCTATACCGGAGCAACTCGGTGCAGAGACAATCGATAGGTTATCCTATCGTTTTCGAAGACACCCGGTCTTCACCGCCGGTCTTCAAATGCAATCCATTCGTCGAATCACTATTCGGAATGGGTTATATGACACAAAGGTCCTTTCCCGGCTAATCGGAATAGTGAGCGCTCAAATTTAAAACATGTGGGTGTATCAATCACAAAGGTTAACATTTAGGGTTCGATGTGGGTTTCAGATAACAAACTGAAATCCGACTCCCTGTCGCATCGAAGTTGAATGCCGTTTTACGGGCAAAAAGGGGTTTCACAAACATATAGGAACAAATCACAAATCACAATTCATTACAAAGCAATCACAACATCACAACAAAAATGTCAATCCAGTATAGAGTACTTGATGATGGTCAATTGTCGTTGATTCAAGTGATTGTTATTAAAATGAATTAGCCATATAATTGTCTTTATTAATCATTTCAAATTAATGTTAAATTTTACTTAATTTTAATTGGCTAAGTTAATTATTCTTTAGTTTATTATTTTTCTTAATTGTTAATTTATTAAGTTTAATTAGTTTTATAAATTTCCTATTCTTTAATTTATTTATTTTTCTTTTAAATTTTAAAAATTGTTACAAAACATCAATTTGTTAATTGCTACTTCATCATTATAAACTTGGTTTGAAATTTGTATTTGTATATTAGTTTATATTTAAACTTTTTATTAAGTTAAACATTTAAAACAACTTTTATTAATTTAAAATATTTTGAACTTCATAAAAATTTAAAAACTATTAGTTTCACATTCCATTAACAACTATCGTTACTTCACTCAGGAAATAAATTAAATTGTGTTTTCAAAAGTTTTATTAAAACTGGGTTTATTGTTTCATTTGCAGACCCGAGGCTTGCTTGGAGTCGTACCCGAGAAAAAATGCTACCCTACTTCGAGTCGAGTCCAATATTTACCCGAGCCAAAATATTTTTTTTTTCTTTTCTCTACACGATACAACTACCCAGTATAACCTCTTTCTTCCCAAACCCACACTGATACACCACTAACGCGTGCACATGCACGTCCACCGGAGGCGACTCCGACCTCAGGCGAACATTGCCGCATGTCAACTATCCACCCAGCAACTACCCCCACGCATCGAAGTGCCCCATCTTCCTTTGCGTCAAAATCGAGCTATCTCGACCCAACAGCCCAGTGAAACCTCGCCAGAAAAACGTCTCGTCCCGCCTCCTCCGATCGTCAGAGGCCAAGAAATTTGGTCCCCGCCTTCATCGACACGTGACGCTTCTGATGGCTCTGGTGCGATGAGGTTCGGTCATCGGTGGGAGGCGCGGTGCCACCGTTTCTAACGTGAACGAAACTGGGTTCTTAAACCCTACTTTGAATTCAAAACAAAAATTTAAGGATTTATAAATTATTCCAGTATTTTTCTGGAAATCACGAACATTAAATCTTGCTTCGATAATGAATTCGGGATCATAACTACAAGCATCCCCAGAATTTGCTAAAAAATCATTTTCTGATCAAATCCTTTTTCCTAGAGAATTGACAAATGTAAAATTCAAATTCTTGTTTCTAAAATCCTTATTTTCGAAGGGGATTCATGTGGTATTATTGAAATTAAAATGTATGAAGTTCGAATTTTCTTGGAAAAGTTGAATTTTGACAGTGCTTGATCGTTTCCAGAGTTTAACAGGTTTTAGACCAAAGTTTAAAACTTACTTTAATTTATTTCTGAAAATATAAAACAGGTTTTAAACCAAAGTTTAACTTGTTTACAATTTTTTTTTCAAAAGTAAAGAGAGAAAGATTTTTAAATTTCCTTTGGTATAGATTATCCTGTAACCCAAAGTTCAGATGCTACTGTGTGTTGTTTTTTTTTTTTTTTCTTTCTTTAAATTTTTTTTCCAGTAAATGAACAGTGGCTTTGCTTTGATTAAATCTGAACCATGGTGCATTTGTTAAACATTATTCTACCTATCTTTACATTTTCGATTACTTTTCAAAAGAACCGGGGAAAGGGTTTTCTTTATTTTTATTTTTTTGTTAAACATTATTCTCTGTAACTCAAATTGTATACAGGGAAAAACAAAACATAAGAAAGAAAAACAGGAAACAATGTTTCCAGAAAATCAAAACACAAGCCTATCATTCATTCAATTCAAAGCCATCATATTCATACAGGGATTCAAGAACATACAAAATTTGAACAAGTATGGATTTACTCACAGCTTTAATTACTGGAGTGTGGCACAGGGTTAGACAACATTTTTTTTCTTTCCTTTATTTTAGAAACCAAGAGAAGGTAGAAGAGGTTGTAGTTGTAGATAGTTTACTCTGTGAACCAGAGATTTGAGCATGACCATGTTTATAGTTTTTTTCCATTAAAAGAAAACTACAAAATTTGTTTTTGATTTAACTCTAAAGCATGGTGTAAGTTTTGAACTACACTTAAACTTATTTTGCAGTCCATAATTTTAAAATTCTAATTTTCCCTGTAACTAAATGTTACAGGAAATAGGAACAGGGAACAAAAATCATACTTTCAAATCTCTTTCATGCAAACATAGTTTAGGTTTCCTACATCACCCAAACATACACAAAGCAACCATGATAAAGAAATAGAACAGGGTTTACTCACATGTTTTCCAGGGATTACTGACAGTCTTCAAACAGAGAGATGAGTCTTGGCAATATTCTTTTTTCCTACTTAAATTCTCTTGGGGTTTTAGATCTGAAATTGATGGGTACAGTTCTCTGATTAATTGTAGTTGTATTCATGCATTTAAATTATCAAAAACAGGGGTTTCTATTTTACTTACACTTGAGATTTATAGCAGAGAAGACTTTTTTTTCTTTCTGAAACTTGAAACCAAAAAGATTAAACCTTAGTCTTCCTGCAATAAAATTAGACATTGTTGTATTAAATCCCATGTTGCTTTCATTTATTTTAATTATTAATAAAAAAAACCTCTAGATTACTTATAGTTTGGATTAACAGAGAAGCTTCTTTTCTCTACAACTTTGAAAACAGGAACTTAGGGACCAAAAAAAAAAGTAGCTTTTAATCCTCGACCCCTCCTGCAAATAATTTGATGTTATTGTATTAATTCTTGCTTCATTATAGATTATAACTTCAAATTCAACTTTAAAAAGGAAAGTTACTTGCCTTTAAAATTTATTCCCAGCAAAGAAAAAAAACTGCACTGCCTTTGAAATCCAGAGACTCCTCTTTACAAATCTGCAGTTTAAGTTTTGAATTGATCATTGAAACTTGATTTTTTTAAAAAAATCACAATCTTCATGAACAATAAAGTTTACAACAAACTTACCTGAAGATTAATATATCACTACAGTTTGAAAACACTTCAGTTTTTTTTTCTTTGAATTGAAGAAGACAGTTTGTTTTCTTTTGAACTTTCTCTTTTTCTTTTCTTTGAATGTTGAAGTAAAACTTGCAAATATCTTTTGATTACTGAACATTAGCTGGTAGGGGATTTAAAAATTCGAATTTTAGAAGGTGAAGAGTTTCCTGAATTTTCTATTTGATTGTTTCATTAAGGAGTTGATGTCTTGTGCCATTTGTAAGAAAAGATCTTAAACCATAGATTTTGTTAATTATTCATTTTATTGTGAATGTAAGTTTTCAGCCCTTGATGTTACAAAGCAAAAGAAACTTTATAGATTTTATTTCCTATATTATATACATACTTTTATAAACCAATATATATATATATATATATATATATATATTTATTCATTTGTATGTATATATGCATATGTATAATGTTAAAATGAAAGGTTGTTTTACCATTGTATACTTGTTCGTCAATGATTTTTAAATGCTTCTTCATTTTAAAACATTTATTCCAAATTTAAATTCAAACTTAAATCTTAAACTCGAAATATAAACATTCTAAATCCAAATGACTTTTAAAAACATTTATCATCTCAATATTTTAAACTCAAAATAAATTTGGGATTTATTTCATACATTATTTTCGCTTATTTCATTTGTTCAGATTTTTCTTCAAATTTATTCTCAAATCAAACCCCAAGAGTTTAAATATATAGTTTATTTTGATTAAAAATTTTGGGATGTTACAACAACTTAGCACAGTACAAAACATTTTTATTACAATAACAAATACACTCTCTCGTATATATACACTCAAACTCATTCTAGGGTTTTAGTTACCCTATCTCTAATGAGTTTACCCTAAATAGGCTAAGGTATCTCTAAACCAAAGCTCGGATACCAACTGTGATAACCCACCTTTTTGGACGGTTTAAATCGACAATAAACCATACATGTCTAACTCAAACCATTCAAAAGGAGGATTATTATTGTAGTTTAATAAGAAAATAAGAGGAAACAAAGGAAACAAAACACAGAATCTTGAAGCGAAATAGCAAAATATAATAATCAAATAAACAGTTAAGCTGTTTTACAATATTCATTTGATTACACAAATTTATAACATAATTAGAGTACAATCAATAACATAACAAAATGATGCAACAGTAAATACTAATAATATAATGTACCAAACTCTTCGTTGTCCAAAAATAATGTCTTTAAACACTGAAAAACTCAGGCTAACCCGAGCATAATGAAAAAAACAAAACATTCGAGTCAGAACTAAAAAATTCTTATGTAAGTTAAATCAACAGCAAATAAATATGAGTGCGATAGCTTCAGAGATGTTTACGAGATCTTACATCTCATATCCAGTGCATACATGCGTGCAATAAATAAAGAGATGTTATGAGATTTTTCATCCCCTAAGGATCCGCAAAACTATCTATATGTAGCAAGATACGTTATATATGTAATGTCTAATTAGTAAAGTAAATATTTTTCTTAGCGTAAAGGTGTTACATTGAACCCTCTTAACACATTTTTAAGCAGGTAGTTTATGCAGGTCCTGTAACACAACAAGTAAAATCGATAGCAAGTGAGTCCCCTATAGGTACCATACAAAAACAAAATCGTAGTTGCCGCAAATAAGGATAAAGAGTATGACAAGGCACGTGAGGCAACGTCCAAGGTAGGATACTACTAGTTCGGGTCGTAGGGCTGGCGGTAACACATCGTAGCTACGACCGTCCACCGCGTCCAACACCCAAAAAATCAAACAATCAAAGGTGCGCCGATCGAGCCAACATCAATATAGTAATATAAAGAAGTGTGTCCGCTAGGGGGTAGCTAGTCCACTTAGCCCTGATATGTCATCCCGTTTTAGTCATTTCAAATTGGTACAGGCATCGAGGTCGTCCATCATCGTTCTCTTTCTTCAAATCCGGCCATCGTTCATCAAATCCAACCACTTCATTCTGGATCATCCACTACGTACATAGTTGTTAAAGTGGTTCCAATATTGACAAAGAATATGCCAATGAGAGGATTCGGTCTCTTTAACAATAAAACGTCATTTTTCACAACGGTTGGCTCTTTTACGTTTCAAAACGGTTCATATTTGATATCAAAATATCATTCATATTAAAATCATCATATTTACCCAAAATATGACATTTTCACTTGAAAATACCAATTCAAATTCCAATTTAGGTTTAAACCTCATTTAACCACATTCACATTTTAATCAACAATTTAAATATAGAAATCTCAACCTTACACAGCTTGAAAATTTAGAAAATAGTTTGAATAGTTTAAATAGTTTAATATAAAAAGGGTTTGAGTATTTAAAATAGCTTATATAGTAAAAGAGGTTGGAAAATCTAAATAATTTGAATATTAAAAAAATAGATTTTAAAGAGTTTATATTAAAATAATTTATTTTGAAAATAATACCAAATCAAACTGTTCTTTTCATTTCCACCAATCTGGAACCCATGTCCAATTTTCGAATCAACAAAACTCAATTTCCAATCTTTCAATTTAATTGACTCAATTTCAATTTGGTTTTAAATCCACTTGATTTCAATTCGAAATAACTTCAATTTCTGAAAACATTCATTTTTAAATTCAATTCCAAATTTTAATTTACTGATTTAAATCACTTAAATCAAATTAACCTCATTGTTCAATTTTTAAGAGACAAATCTTTAAAATAATTAAATTTTCAAAATTAAAGTTATATATTGATTATAACTTTACATTTCCAATTCAATTCTTTTAAACAATTTATTTTAACACATTTCAATGTCACTTTTCAAAGCTTGAATTAGAAATAATTCAATTCATATAAATCCACAAGTTATTTACTTTAAAACAATATCATTTAATCAGAATCCAAATTCAAGATTTTTAAAACCATTTAATTTAACAAATCCAATATCCATATATAATTTTCTACCCTGTGGCCAAGTAATCGATTAATTGAATTCTAACTACATGGGTGGATATAAATCATTTCAATCCAAAATTAAATGACATATATATATATATATATATATATATATATATATATCATTTCAACCTATTTATTAATTTATTCGAAATAAAAATTAAACTAAAAATTTATATGATGTCAAATAAATAATAGGATAATAATAGAGATTTATCCAAAAATTAATAAACAACCATGCATCCAACATCAATTAATAGGCATACAATAACAATCAATATCAAATTCAATCAACATATCACAACAGTTTCAAATCATCGATTGTTTGTGTTTAACAAGCAATTAAATTGAAATATTAACTTAAACGTCAATTTAACTCAATATAAAACTCAATTTCAATTCAAATGTCAATTTCAATTCAAATGTCAATTTAAACTACAAAACAACAACCAATAAATTTCTTATCACTTCATAAATTCAATTTAATTAATATAAGAAAATTCAGTATTGCATGAGCGGTTAAATCATTCACCTTCGATTTCTACTCAGTTTAAAATCCAAATTAAGCCCAAAATTTGAATAGTCTCCGAATCCAACAAAACTAGTTCCATGTCATCCAAAATTTTGATACGATTGCAGTGGAAAAAATCGTGCATGAATCCGAGCTCGTATGCAAAAGTTATTAATGTTTGAAAATTTGAATATTAAAATTAAATTAAAATTAAAACAAAGGTGTAACAACCCGGGGTTTCGCACCAATTAATTATCGTCATTAGACGATTAATTCTGCTGGCTAATTGCTGTTGGGAGTTTTGAATCGGGTTGAAATTCTTTTCAAAAATTTGTTAAATGTTGTATGGGCTTTAAATAAAATTTTGGCCTGCGTTTTATTATTGGTGCTGGGTTGTAGTAAGTAAATATCGGTTACCGTTCCTCCCTTGATTCATTTTCGCAAGCCCTAAAATAAACGAACGAAAATGGTTGCGCTCATTCTTTCTTCAGAAATTAGGGTTTTCGGTAATTTGATGATGCCGATTACAAATGCTCGATTCAACTCGATTTCCTTGCTTGTTAGTTGATCGTCTCTTGAGATGCTTGCGGCTGTTTGATTGAGTTCGTCTTTGTTTCAAAATGAGGTGAGTGATTTCCACTCACATTCTAGTTCAAACTTAACACTTTGCATTGGTGGTTCGATTTTGTTTCGATGTTGTTGATTTCTCTGACTTTTTCAATTTACTCGGTTTTGAACTGTGACTTGGTTCGATTCCTTGATTGATTGGGTTTTTCATCACTGCAGGGTTTTCGATGCCACCACGGCTTCATTTGACTACGATCATAGGATTATGTGTATCGCCCTTAATTTTTAGCTTGATTTCTAACTTGGTCATCTGGTTTTGTGAATTCGACTCCATGAATTTCCATCCCATTGCATTGACATTGAACTGCAGTAACTTCACTTGATTCAAATTATGCCTTGTCTGGTTCATTGATCTGCATTTGATGATTCTTGACTTCACTCTCTGATTTCATGAGTTTCTGCTGGCTTCGGCCTTGGCTTGAGATTTCATTTAACCATGCTTGATTATTTGCGGCTACAAGTTGCTGCGTAGTGCCATTGTTGTTCTGTTGCACCATGTTACATTGAACACCTCGTTTGATATGTGCACTACACTTAAGTCTTGTTCATGTATCATTAGCTTGATATATCTGTCCTTGTTATCACTGTTGCACTAATATAACTGCTGCACTATGCCTAAGCCTTGCTTGTGCATTTTGATGTTGTTGAGTCGATTTACTGTTCCATATATGTTGCTTGATTTTGTGGTCTGGTTTCACTTCATGTGGCCTTGACTATACTCTCTTCATATATTTAAAACCTGTATGTGTATGATGCCTTGATCTTTGTTGTTGTGTTTTGTGATATTTGACTCAGTTAGCACTTTTTTTTATGAATGCTTGCTGCCTGGACTTTGTTGCTGTGTTGCCATATCTCTGGTGCACTCACTCATTTGAGTTTGTACTTTGTTCACTTGATAGCTTCAAGCCTGAACTACTTTGTTTACTTGAGTTTGCTTGAGTATAGGTAAGACAGTTTGCATTTTTCCATGGTTTTGATTTCATCATATTGCAACAGTTTTGGTTGCTGTCATTCTGTAGTTGCTGTTAACATGTATCACTGGTGCATGTTGCGGTAATCCTCCTTTCATTTTGGTATCTCTGTCTTTGATGTTGAGGCCTTTCATATACATGTTGAGTCATGATAGCAGTGACTTAACCTTTGCATTTTGTTTGTTTTTCGAACTACACCTGTGTTGAATCCAGCTTTTAAGCTTGGGGTTTTGCACCAATTAATTATCGTCATTAGACGATTAATTCTGTTGGCTAATTGCTGTTGGGAGTTTTGAATCGGGTTGAAATTCTTTTCAAAAATTTGCTAAATGTTGTGTGGGCTTTAAATAAAATTTTGGCCCGCGTTTTATTATTGGTGCTGGGATGTATTAAGTAAATACTAGTTACTGTTCCTCCCTTGATTCATTTTCACAAGCCCTAAAATAAACAAACGAAAATGGTTGTGCTCGTTCTTTCTTCTGAAATTAGGGTTTTCGGTAATTTGATGATGCCGATTACAAATGCTCGATTCAACTCGATTTCCTTGCTTGTTAGTTGATCGCCTCTTGAGATACTTGCGGCCGCTTGATTGAGTTCGTCTTTGCTTCGAAATGAGGTGAGTGATTTCCACTCACATTCTAGTTCAAACTTAACACTTTGCTTCGGTGGTTCGATTTTGTTTCAATGTTGTTAATTTCTCTGACTTTTTCAATTTACTCGGTTGTGAACCGAGACTTGGTTCGATTCCTTGATTGATTGGGTTTTTCGGCACTGCTGGGTTTTCGAGGCCATCACTGCTTCATTTGACTGCGGTCATAGGATTTTGTGTATCGCCCTTGATTTTAGCTTGATTTTTGACTTGATCATCTGGTTTTGTGAATTTGACTCCATGAATTTCCATCCCATTGCATTGACATTGAACTGCAGTAACTTCACTTGATTCGAACTATGCCTTGTCTGGTTCATTGATCTGCATTTGATGATTCTTGACTTCACTCTCTGATTTCATAAGTTTCTGCTGGCTTCGGCCTTGGCTTGAGATTTCATTTAACCGTGCTTGATTATTTGCGGCTACAAGTTGTTGCGTAGTGCCATTGTTGTTCTGTTGCACCATGTTCCATTGAACACCTCATTTGATATGTGCATTACACTTGAGTCTTGTTCATGTATCATTAGCTTGATATATCTGTCTTTGTTATCACTGTTGCACTGATATAGCTGCTGCACTACGCCTAAGCCTTGCTTGTGCATTTTGATGTTGTTGAGTCGATTTACTGTTCCATATATGTTGCTTGATTTTGTGGTCTGGTTTCACTTCATGTGGCCTTAACTATACTCTCTTCATATATTTAAAACCTGTATGTGTATGATGCCTTAATCTTTGTTGCTGTGTTTTGTGATATTTGAGTCAGTTAGCACTTTTGTTTTATGAATGCTTGCTGCCTGGCCTTTGTTGCTGTGTTGCCAGATCTCTGGCGCACTCACTCATTTGAGTTTGTACTTTGTTCACTTGATAGCTTCAAGCCTGAACTACTTTGTTTACTTGAGTTTTCTTGAGTATATGTAAGACAGTTTGCATTTTGCCATGGTTTTGATTTCATTATGTTGCATCAGTTTTGGTTACTGTCATTCTGTAGTTGCTGTTAACATGTATCACTGGTGCATGTTGCGGTAATCCTCCTTTCATTTTGGTATCTCTGTCTTCGATGTTGAGGCCATTCATATACATGTTGAGTCATGATCGCAGTGACTTGACCTTTGCATTTTGTTTGTTTTTCGAATTACACCTGTGTTAAATCCATCTTTAAAGCTCGGGTTTGACCTTGTGCTCGTTTGTGAATTTTCGTTGTGCATTCATGTATACTTGTGTGCATTTCGGTTTTGTACCTCTGCACACTTTGCAGTCTCGACCTGCTGTTAATATATGGAGTTGTGATGACATCATATGCTGTAGTGGCGAGGCAGTGCACGTGAGCGTGTACTGCAGCCAAACAGAATTGACTTTTTAATTGATAATTTCAATTTCTTGAATTGTTTCGTGTGTCCAATTCAATATATTTTGAAATTGTATTTTGATTTGGTTGATTATTTTGTTGCTATCTAATTATCTACTAAATAATTAGATTACTAATTATCGTATCGATAATTAGATTTTTTTTTGTTTATGCTGTTCGCTGACTTGGGTTTTGCTTTGGCCACTTGCTGTTAATTATCGTTTAGGCAATTCTGTTGTTTTCTAAATTATCTTCATTGATAATCCTTTTATTTATCTTTGTTGATGATTTGAATTTGTTGATTTGCTGTTTAATGCTGTTACGTGTTATATTTAGCGTTATCCAATTCTCTTATTGAAGGATTGGATATACAAGATTTATTGAGACTGTCGTCTATTTGATTATTTAATTATTATTGCTTCCGTGCATTAATAACAGAGTTTGAATTAGACTGACCCGCGTATTATTTTCTTTTGAATTAATACTCGGGTCAGACCGAGTTATTACAGGCTGTTGATATCTTGCTTTGGGTTGCTGCTTGAGCTATAATGTCTCTTCATATCTTTTGGAGTAGTTGGTGTTATTTTATAAGATGACATGTATTCATGTATATTATTTACAATAATGTACTTGTATATGTAACTTCCAGTGTCGACAGTTGTAGTTGTATCACATGTAATGTATCACATGTATTGTAACTGACTTCAGTTATATATATATATGGGATTTGATATTATCTGTGTTCTGTGTTTAGCTTATCTGTGTTATTATTATATTGTTGTCCTAAACTATTATGAACCATCGTAGTTCGTTTTACACTGGAATTGAATATGTCGATGGGAGTAAATAAACAAAGGGATGGGAATATATATATATATATATATATATATATATATATATATATATATATATATATATATATATACCACTCCTATCGAGGTAACCAATACTAGTGTAAGGCCTAACTACGGATGGCCGCTCCTATCCAGCCTTATTCTTCGTAATAACATATAGTATTTCCTTTTAATACTCTTTGTTATTGTGAGCATAGAGGTGTGGCGTCACAGTTGGTATCAGAGCGAGGGGTTTATGGACATAATATAGAACATAACTTAGATGGAACATGTTTTTCAACTATTTGTTGATGTTTTTATTTGTGCCTTGAGTCAAAACTAAAGTTTTGAATTTTGATGAAATTTTTAAATATCTTTATTTAAAAATAAAAGTGAAATTGTGTTTTGATGATTGAGTAATTTGTGTTCTGTTTATCAGAGTGCGCAGCGGAAACAGTGAGACTACCTTCGCTGAATACAGCTGATAACCCTTTTGATTTAAAAATCAAAATATGAAAATGAAATTAAATTCATTGTGTTGTTACATAGATGTGTTTATTTTTGTTTTCTTTGAAAATTTCGAATCCGATTTGAGGACCCGAAGCGATTGCAGTTATGTCATTTTGTTGTGATTTTTGCTGTTTGAAATTATCTTCATTGAAGATATAATTGAGTGATTTCTTTGTTCATCTTGTAGTGTGCGTGCAAATATGAGTTGCACGTTATTGCATTAATTTTACGTTGAAACGGTCTTTCGTTTTAAAACTTATTTTGTTGCCGTTATTTTTATAACGGGATTTTTACACCGGTAGTATATTTTGATGCGAATTATTTTGATGAGATTTTGACGTATAAAAATTACTGTCGCTTTGACTTCAGTAACCATCAAATTTAAAGTGAATTTTTTTAAGCGGTTATCCGGCAATGCTGATTTGAGACCCGTTTTTACGGTGTTTTGTGAAGTGCAATTTCCTTATCAAAATTGCTACAGATGTTACTGTTTTAATCACGTGTTTTAAAAATCATTATAAAATAAAATTGTTTCCAAAAAATTTACAGTTTGCGCTTTCAAAAGAATGAGGAAGCGATTTAAATGATTCAGCAAAATTGAGGACTATGAACCCTTACTTTTACTGATTCTCTTAATTCTGGACTTGTCCGTTTGAGAACGTAAAATGTTATTTATTTAAAATACACAATTTTGCACTTTCAAGGAAATGATGAAGTCGATTTAGCAAAAGTGCGGAGTATCGAACCACACTTTTACTGTTTCGGTTAATTCCGGACTTGTTAATTGAAACATCTGCTATTTGATAATTCTAATGATTTGTTGGGCTTTCGGGCCACTCTGCTGGACCTTCGGGTCATTTGTTGGGCTTTCGGTCCACTCTGCTGGACCTTCGGGTCATTTGATGGACCTTCGGGTCAAATACCAGTACTAGACCTTCGGGTCACTCTGCGGACCTTCGGGTCATCTGATGGGCGCCAAAATTTATAGTACCTGGTAGGCTTCGGCCATCTGAGATGCACGTGCGGCGTAGCTAAAACTCGCCATCTATTGGGATCGATCCATCTTTTATGTTGATTTTCTAGATTATCTTAACTGATTTCTAGATTTTGTTGTTCTAATTATCTTTTTTGGTAATTGGATATTTGTTGATTTGAGTTCTAATTATCTTTGTTGATAACTAGATATTTGCTGATTTGAGTTCTAATTATCTTTGTTGGTAATTAGATATTTGCTGATTTGAGTTCTAATTATCTTTGTTGGTAATTAGATATTTGCTGATTTGAGTTCTAATTATCTTTGTTGGTAATTAGATATTTGTTGATTTGAGTTCTAATTATCTTTGTTGATAATTAGATATTTGTTGATTTGAGTTTTCTGATTATCGTTTTTGATAATTAGATATTTGTGTTTTCTGATTATCGTTTTTGATAATTAGATATTTGTGTTTTCTGTTTATCGTTTTTGATAATTAGATATTTGTTGTTTTATGATTATCGTTTTTGATAATTAGATATTTGATTATCTATTTGATAATTAGATTTTGTGAGATTTTGTGAATTTCTTTTATGAAATTAAAAGATTTCTCTGGCGTTTGTACTCTTGACCTTTATTTTTTCTAGCTTAACTAGTTTATGTTAGAAAAATAATTGCTATTGACGACTTTAATTATGAAAATTGCGGAGACGCAAATTTTATAAGGAGGAGAGTCCGTAACAACCTAGGGTTTCGCACCAATTAATTATCGTCATTAGACGATTAATTCTCTGGCAATTGCTGTTGGGAGTTTTGAATCGGGTTGAAATTCTTTTTCAAAAATTTGTTAAATGTTGTGTGGGCTTTAAATAAAATTTTGGCCCGCGTTTTATTATTGGTGTTTGGTTGTATTAAGTAAATACTGGTTACCGTTCCTCCCTTGATTCATTTTCGCAAGCTCTAAAATAAACAAATGAAAATGGCTGCACTCGTTCTTTCTTCAGAAATTAGAGTTTTCGGTAATTTGATGATGCCGATTACAAATGCTCGATTCAACTCGATTTCCTTGCTTGTTAGTTGATTGTCTCTTGAGATGCTTGCGGCTACTTGATTGAGTTCGTCTTTGCTTCGAAATGAGGTGAGTGATTTCCACTCACATTCTAGTTCAAACTAAACACTTTGCTTCGGTGGTTCGATTTTGTTTCGATGTTGTTGATTTCTCTGACTTTTTCAATTTACTCGGTTTTGAACTGTGACTTGGTTCGATTCCTTGATTGATTGGGTTTTTCGACACTGCTGGGTTTTCGAGGCCACCATGGCTTCATTTGACTGCGGTCATAGGATTTTGTGTATCGCCCTTGATTGTTAGCTTGATTTCTGACTTGGTCATCTGGTTTTGTGAATTCGACTCCATGAATTTCCATCCCATTGCATTGACATTGAACAGTAGTAACTTCACTTGATTTGAACTATGCCTTGTCTGGTTCATTGATCTGCATTTGATGATTCTTGACTTCACTCTCTGATTTCATGAGTTTCTACTGGCTTCGGCCTTGGCTTGAGATTTCATTTAACCGTGCTTGATTATTTGCGGCTACAAGTTGCTGCGTAGTGCCATTGTTGTTCTGTTGCACCATGTTGCATTGAACACCTCGTTTGATATGTGCATTACACTTGAGTCTTGTTCATGTATCATTAGCTTGATATATCTGTCTTTGTTATCACTGTTGCACTGATATAGCTGCTGCACTATGCCTAAGCCTTGCTTGTGCATTTTGATGTTGTTGAGTCGATTTATTGTTCCATATATGTTGCTTGATTTTATGGTCTGGTTTCACTTCATGTGGCCTTGACTATACTCTCTTCATATATTTAAAACATGTATGTGTATGATGCCTTGATCTTTGTTGCTGTGTTTTGTGATATTTGAGTCAGTTAGCACTTTTGTTTTATGAATGCTTGCTGCCTGGCCTTTGTTGCTGTGTTGCCATATCTCTGGCGCACTCACTCATTTGAGTTTGTACTTTGTTCACTTGATAGCTTCAAGCCTGAATTACTTTGTTTACTTGAGTTTGCTTGAGTATGTGTAAGACAGTTTGCATTTTGCCATGGTTTTGATTTCATCATGTTGCAACAGTTTTGGTTGCTGTCATTCTGTAGTTGCTGTTAACATGTATCACTGGTGCATGTTGCAGTAATCCTCCTTTCATTTTGGTATCTCTGTCTTCGATGTTGAGGCCATTCATATACATGTTGAGTCATGATAGCAGTGACTTGACCTTTGCATTTTGTTTGTTTTTCGAATTACACCTGTGTTGAATCTAGCTTTAAAGCTCGGGTTTGACCTTGTGCTCGTTTGTGAATTTTCGTTGTGCATTCATGTATACTTGTGTGCATTTTTGTTTTGTACCTCTGCACACTTTGCAGTCTCGACCTACTGTTAATATTTGGAGTTGTGATGACATCATATGCTGTAGTGGCGAGGCAGTGCACGTGAGTGTGTACTGCAGCCAAACTGAATTGACTTTTTAATTGATAATTTCAATTGCTTGAATTGTTTCGTGTGTCCAATTCAATATATTTTGAAATTGTATTTTGATTTGGTTTAAATTGATTATTTTGTTGCTATCTAATTATCTACTTAATAATTAGATTATGTGTTTTCTAATTATCGTATCGATAATTAGATTTTGTTGTTTATGTTGTTCACTGACTTGGGTTTTGATTTGGCCACTTGCTGTTAATTGTCGTTTAGGAAATTCTGTTGTTTTCTAAATTATCTTCATTGATAATCTTTTTATTTATCATTGTTGATGATTTGAATTTGCTGATTTGCTGTGTAATGCAGTTACATGTTATATTTACTGTTATCCAATTCTCTTATTGAAGTATTGGATATACGAGATTTATTGAGACTGTCGTCTATTTGAGTATTTAATTATTATTGCTTCCGTGCATTAATAACTGAGTTTGAATTAGACTGATCCGCGTATTATTTTCTTTTGAATTAATACTCGGGTGAGACCGAGTTATTACAGGCTGTTGATATCTTGCTTTAGGTTGCTGCTTGAGCTATGAAGTTTCTTCATATCTTTTGGAGTAGTTGGTGTTATTTTATAGGATGATATGTATTAATGCATATTATTTACAATAATGTACTTGTATATGTAACTTCCAGTGTCGACAGTTGTAGTTGTATCACATGTAATGTATCACATGTATTGTAACTGACTTCAGTTATATATATATATATATATATATATATATATAGGATTTGATATTATCTTTGTTCTGTGTTTAGCTTATCTGTGTTATTATTATATATGTTGTCCTAAACTATTATGAACCATCGTAGTTCGTTTTACACTGGAATTGAATATATCGATGGGAGTAAATAAACAAAGAGATGAAAATATATATATATACCACTCCTATCGAGGTAACCAATACTAGTGTAAGGCCTAACTACGGATGACCGCTCCTATCCAGCCTTATTCTTCGTAATAACAGACAGTATTTCCTTTTAATACTCTTTGTTATTGTGAGCATAGAGGTGGGGTGTCACAAAAGGGCAAATATGTAAAATCGTACCCTCCTCAGCCCTAGCCCGCTTCAGTCTCGATTAAGAAACCACGGTTGCCACTAACAAACCTCCTGCCGTGCCACCTACAAGTGCCACCACCGCGATATGACCACGTCACGCCACTCCTCAGCCCACATCGCAGCCCCCCATGGCCACGCGGCCAACTCCGAACGCCACCATCACCAGTCCGCCACCACTACCTTTTAGTGCTATTTCTAGCTATTCTGGCAAACTGTGACCAAACTAATACAATAGATCTACTCTACCGATCGCCCGCTACAAGCCTATACCTTCCGATCATCGGTTGGTGGACGATCCACCTTTAAATCCAAAATACTAGAAACAGATGGCTGAGAAAGATCGTCGATTTCTAGACAAATGGAGCCTCCAATCAAAAAATGAATTGCAAAGAGAGATTGCGTTCGTCGAGAGCTTTCCAACGATGTATAATTTGATATGGTTTGAAGAATTTGAATTTTCAATTTGATTTTGAATTTGCAATTAGGGTTTGAGATGTTGGCCATTGAGAAGGAACATGTATGGAAGAGATAGATAGAAATTGTACATATAAACAATGAAAATAAGAAGCTGCTAGGTTTTATAACTGCATGTATACAGAAATAGATGGATAAGAACAGATGAAAAAGATCGAATTGGGTTAAAACGATAACAATGACCCGAAAAGCACGTTTCGTTCCCGAAACGAAAATAGGTCATCCAATATGTCGAAATATATGTTTTCGATATTTTTAAACTCAATAGAACTAGTTTCAAACCCTAATTCCACTGTATGTAGAAGTTAGTTTTTAAAATCAGATTATATTCATTTAAATTCTATTAATTGATTTCCACGTGTTTCGAGCTTGCACGATCAAATGACAAGTCTGATCGCTACGAAACATGAAATCCTATAATAATTTACTATTACGGATCCGATTAGACTAGTTTCGTCGAAATCCGAGACAGCGCCCAAAAGGAAAATTTCACACATTAATTAAATAAATTATTATTAAATAGATTTAATCACTTTTAAATTCTAAATTAAAAGTTAACAATTTTCATCATTTCTGATTACACAGAAATTAATAATCTTTTAATATTATGCTAAATCTAGATTTAAATTATAAATTAGCTTTAGCGTCAAATTACAACTGAAATAAAACCATTCATTATAATTTAACTTCCATAAATCTTATTTATTTTAATATTTTAATGATCAAAAATGCGGATTGTTATAATATCCCTCACTCAAAACTTTTCGTCCCCGAAAAGAAACAAGAAAGAATCAAGAGGTTTGGTATGTTTTATTCAAAATAGTCAATTTACAAACAACTAAACTTACATATTTAGGTTTAATAAAATTTTAAAAATAACTCAACTTCTACAAATGAATTCTAAGTTCTAAATTTACCGAAAATTTCGACAAAGTCTCCTTTGCATGGTTAGGTCCGAAAAATAATAATATCAATGATTACAATATATATACCATATTTCAATAATTAAATATCATGGGAAAAACAATAACCGTAATCTAAAAATGTATCTATTTGTCGGGAAAACAAATTTTATATATGAAACCAAAAACAGTAGTTATTGCTTTCATAAACCTGTATTTTACTTACATAATCCAAAAGAGTTAGAACTATGTATAAAGAGAAATATATTAGTTGTTTCAATTAATACTACAAACACCACAACATAACCTATGCAAAAAAAATAGTACAACCATCATATACAACAAAAAAATCCATCATACATCCATTGCAATCAAAACAAATGTTTTGTCCAGGTTTAGACATTTTTCTTCGTACAAGGATGATAAATAAACTACCAAATGTAACTTACGCTCAACAGCCTTCAACAATTACTTAATAGATTATTCACACAACCTTAAACAAACTGTAGTATCATTTTCCAAGCATCTAATAAGCCAAACAACAATGAATTTTAAATATTATTTAAGTTTATTCTATTGATTTCACTCTTTTTTTCATCTTCATTCATTCGTACAATGTCATTATTTTCATTCATTTACTTACCTAAAAAAATTTCATTCAATATTTGAAATCATCGATAAATCAATTCTTAAAGCATTACATTTGTTTCTTTGTAGTTTAATTCACATTTATTATTTACTTATACTCGATTTCCATTTAATATTCATATTCGTTCGTGAATCATTTCATCTTAAGTTTCTTAACTTTTTTTTTTATTCCCATTTACTTCTTCATATATAGTATCATTTAATATTAAAACCAGTTATGAATCATTTCAACATTTTCTTTAAGTTTATAATCATTTACTTAAATAGTATTCACTTTTTACTATTCAATTCAATTATTAAGCATTTCAAAACATTAAATTAAGTCTATAACATTTCTTATAACATCTTATTTTTCATTTATAAACATATGTTCATTTTGAATCGTTTTTGTTACTTAAGCTTTTACTTGTATAATTGATTATGTTGTGCGATGTCAAGTACTACATTAAAGATAGTCAATTATGATTAGTATATGTACTTCCCCTAATTTTATGATTAAACCCATGACGAGGCTTTATTCATTAGTATATAAACTTTCCCTTATTTTATGATTAAACCGATGATGAGGCTTCATTGATTAGTATATATACTTTGCCTTATTTTATGTTGTATTTAGGAAATTGCAAGGGCACAATTCTTTTAATGGGTTATGTAACGACCCGCAAATTTTACACTATTAATATAAACTAATTAAAAATAAATTTTTAATTAAAAAACGAATTTGGTGTCGTGCTTATAATTGTAGCGAAATTCTTTCCGAGATAATCAGTTTGGTATATAATTTTATAGGAGTTGGATTTACATTTTACAGAATAAAGGCGTCATATTGTTGAAATGGAGTACGTGGCTACTTTTGGGCCAAATGGTTACAAATAACTACACCCATCTCGTTGCCTAACCCCTAGAGTGCAGCTGTTAGATCAGTCTCTCTTCTCTAATCCTAAAAATTCTCTTAATATCATTTTAATGGAAAATGATTACGTTACTTACAAATTGTTTCAGAATTCAAACTATCTAATACCCATCGAATTATACATCAGGTGGTCATTTGTCATAAAAGTGCTCGAGTCAACTAGAAATCGCAATCAAAGTTTCTAGTGGTGAAACTCAAGGGGGTGAATTGGGCGTTTCCAATTTTGATAACGATTGGAGAAATTGGAAGCATGGTGTTAAAGAGTTCGAAGAGAGGGGTTGAATGCTAGTGGTGGCACTTCATATCATGGCTGGAGTTGACTTCAATTTTTGAAACAAGGTTTTGACTATCGGGATTTGCAGCGACGGCTGGTGAAGACGAAGGTGGTGATAGCGCGTTCAAACGGGGGTGTAGAATTGTGAAGTTGCAGGTAAGAGCAAATGTGGGAATAGAAATGTGGATGTAGGCTTTACCACAGATAACTGATTTGGTATCTTCTTTTATACCATTGTTATACTGTTTATGAGTTAGTGATAATTAATGTATTGAAATGTGGACTGATGTAATTATCAAGTAAAATAATTGTATTATTGAGTTAATGTATATTTATATTGATGTTTTATTCCAATACGAGGTTTCCCATTTTCCTTTCTTAGTTTTGAAATTTTAAATTATAAAATAAGCGATCCACTATTTTTAATATCGAAAATAAGTTGTAAGTGTATTTCGTGGCGTTTGTAATTAATTCCATATGTTTAAAATAGTAGGACGTCATAAAAACTTTTGCTATGTACATCCATATTTACTTTCCAACCTACGGGTTCCCATGTATAACAAATTGAACAACTAAAATCCATTTAGCTAAAAATATTCTTCTTGCATATTATTATCCATACAAAATTTACATCCTTCATTTTAAGTTTTGTCAATGGCATTCAGTCTTGAAAAAAAAAGTAATGAATTTTTGATAATAACATACTTGGCCCAAAAGGCTTATGAACTTCATCGCACTCTCTAGCCTCTCCCAATCTTAGTGTTTTTCTAATTTTGTATGAGATGCCTACTTGAAACTGATGCAACAAAGAAACCCAACTTCAAACCACCAAAAACGACACATCAAAAACATCATGCCCAACTGGTGTTCCCTCAAGCATTGTAGCAATACTCTAAATGAATATATATGTTCATCCTTGATTCTTGAATAAACTGAGATATCATAGGAAAACACAGGTACAAACTTATTTAGTTTTTCCTTGACCACTTCATCAATTCAGCCAAAATGAAATTACCAACTAGTCAAAGAATCTTGTTGGGTCTAATATGTAGGCAGTGGTATACTCCCTCAGCCACTCTCAATTAATGAAACCTAGAAGTTGAATTCAACTATAAGAATATCTAATATCCATTAAGTTGGTCAAGTAATTCATCAATGCACTACACAAGATACTTGCTCTTTATTATTGCTTTGTTTAACTCACTCTAATTAACATAAAGCCAACGAGACTCATCACTTTAGAAGTGAACTTAACAAGCATTACCTATAATAAATTTCTAGTTCTTATTAACCCCTTCCATTCAAGCTCTTAGGTTTTGTTTATAATTTTGGCCTTCTCCTTAGCTATGTAGTTAAAATGCTCAATGGTTCCATAACAGTGGAGGTATAAAATATCATGGAAGGGGTATACTGACGGCGTAGTAAAAAAGTAGAAACGTGTAAAAGGCTATATCAGAGGCAAAGTCAAATGGATAAATAATTTTTTATTAGTCTTCTATCATTAATGTAGAAAAGTGAAACAATTTTTACTCATATATAATGAAATCCAAGAACGTCTTAATCCAAGTAGTTCAAACTTTGGGACTAGAAATGGTATTTGTGAGCATCTAGACATTGAACTTAGATATGCTTAAGCTTTTTTACTAGGAATTACAAGAAAATAATGTAAATTATATATATATATTAAAATTTCTAAAGTGGATACTACAGTAACCTTATTTAGCGAATTTAGCAGTAAATAAGTGCTTTAATGGGCTCATTGGTTAGGAGTGTTAAGTTGTAAAAGAGTAGCCTGTGTAGGGCACTAAGCGCTTTAGCTTAGTTATATCTATCTAGGCTTCATCAGGGCTTTAGCTACATAGCTCCTTAAGAGACATCATTCTAAATTGATTCAGTGCCGACATCGTTTTTGGAACCAATTCGATACTAAACTTGACTTCCCTCTTTCGACATTAATCGAACACCTCCTTGGAGATATTAGGGTATCACATGTAATTAGAACATTCAAAACTCATCATAAGCAACTTTGAATGATTATAAAGATTACCAATGTCCAAGTTTGTCCTCACACACAACATCTCTAATAGTTGTTCGCCCTCATCTCACAATACAACCAATAAACTCACATAATCAAGTACGACCCTATACGTAAAAAACCTATAGATACCCAAAAAAATTCCAAAACTAATGAATTCAACCACAAAATAACTGAAACACATATGATCATGAAATCAAACATACATCCAAACACATCAACTCAGAGTTTTTGAACCTCGAATCGAGTTCGTGGCTTTAAGAGAGCAGATACTGTTTTTAGTTCCAACTTTGCTACTATATCACAAGATATAAATGAACTAGATGCATCAACATTGAAAAGATTCCTAACTATTAATTGTAAATAAGTATATCACCTTCAAAAACAGAATAGCTAGAATCACTTCCACTTGCACCAATTATCACTCTCGATTGCTGGGATGACCACAACGACTGACCTTGGCTCACACTACCTTGATCTAGATATTATTTTTCTATATATTCCCTACTTCCTGTAGCGTATCAACAGTTACTTATAAATGTCGATAGTGTTATATATGCATCTGCATCCGTATCCTAAATCATTCTCCGATATCATCATCCATGGATATAGAATGATATTGGATAGTTATCCTATCCACCGATTAATAAATATAAAACATAAATAGAAAATTTTAGTTTAACATAATTTTATTTCCAATCCCATTTATTTATAAGAGTATGAAAATAAACAAATATGATAATAGATAGTTTTAAGCAGTTAATATGTTCTAAATGCATATAATATAAATTATTTACTTCATAAAACAATAAATACACATCATTCATCATACTAAAATATACATAATATAAACAATAATCTTTAAAAAAATGAATAATATAATTTCCGATACAAATGTCTTCATATTTGCATCTGTATTAATTATTCTAAATATTAGATATTTATCCGTTTTTAAAATATACATACAGATGAATTTTGGATTATTCAAGTATCTATGGACAAGCTTATTCCCACATCTAAAGAAATGTACCGCAACCTTCTCTACCTAAATACAAGAAATATACCGCAACCTTCTCTACCTAAATACAAGTAAGTACACCATTGCCTATTCAATGACCTTAAGCACTTTACATGTTTCTTATTCAATTTATTCCTGTGCTCTAGCTTACCATCCTTCTTCATCTCACCCTTTAGAAACCTATTCATACCCTTCTTCCATTAAGGCTTGAAGTGAAACCCTTCCAATATGGCTCTGGTATGTTCCCATTGTTGTGCATAATAGCTTTATCTCTAGCACGCTCTTCCTAATAGGAGTGAGCAAATGGTTGGTTCGGTTTAAAACCAATAAAAAATGTTGAAACCAAAATAACCATTCAAGAAACATAAACCGAACCAAAACGATATTTTTTTAAAACCAAAACCAACCAAACCGATAATATTTTGTTTGGTTGGTCTATTTAGTTTATCTTAAAATGAATTAGATCTTCTGGTTGTTGATAAAATATAAGATTAAAATAATTAATTAAGTTCATATGATGACATTTTGAAAAATATACTCCTCTTCAAAAAATATTAATATGAATTGAAAGGAAAAAAATATTGTTATGAAATATTGTAAATAATAGCGGTGCCAGTAGTAATTTTGTCATTTAAGAACAATGTGATTTTTAAATTTGGTTTAATTAGTTAAAATCAATGCATTAAATTGTAATAATGGCGATCGGCTGGGAGAAATCTCGTGCTCAAGATAAGGGCTATCGACCTTATTCAATTCCTCTCTCCTCTCAATCTGATGTTAGATCTTCTTCTTCGCTTCGTTATGATAAGCCAATTCTTAATTTTGGATCTTTTAATTGGGCAGAGAGTGATTCTCGCCATAAATTTCATTTCCAGAAATCTCAAAAATCATTCGTTCCAATCAAGAAAAGGGGTTTTTTCTGTTTCAGATGTGGAGCCAATAATCATAAGGCTAAAGATTGTTCTAATCCATATCGGTGCTTCAATTGTGGTGTGTTGGGTCACAAGAAAATGAATTGTCCTTTGTTTTTTAATCCTTTTCTTAACTCAGAATATCCTTTTGATTACTCTGATCCTATCTTCTCGAATTCGTTGAATCTTAAAGATCATCATTTCTTTTTTGTTCTCGAATTCTTGAAATTGAGGAGTCTATGCTTGGAGAGTTGTGTCAGGAACATTGAGGAGTGTAATTATCTTTTTAACAAAGTATATTGGCACTTCGATTGTTTGACTGCGGATAACATAGGAAATTATCCTTGCAACGGTAATCGGGAAGGGTTTCAATCCAAGGAATCTTTGAATAGAGAGAAGGTATTTCATGTGCGGGAGGAATCAAAGTGGATTGAAAGTGTATGTCTTCATGAAAATGTCTCGTATTTGGTTTTTCATTCTGATGTAATTCTCTTGGATCCAGATATCAGGGAATGTTGTTTTCCTAGTTCTTTGTCGCTTGATGGTATTTCTGTTGATCTTGTTGACTCAAATGGTTCGGTTTCTCCTGTTTCTGATGTAAATATGGCTTCAGATGTCTCAATTCCAGTAGATAGTATCAGCGCAGAGATTAGTGGATTTGCAGAGGATAGTGGTGTTTCTAATAACACTGTCCCAGTGTTAAGTTTTGCTCAAGTTTCTAGTGATGATCTTTCTATTTGTTCTGTTGACAAAGCTAAGAAAGAAGTTGTCAACTTTCAACAATATAATATGGATGATGTCGAAAAGAGACAATATTTGGACTGTGTAGCCGAGGCATACAAGGTAGTAAATTGTTTTAGTTCAATTGAGGCTCTTTGTGTTAATTCTCAAGTGGCTGGTTTTAGTTCTTTGGAGTCAGAGGTTCATGATGGCATTAAAGAAGGGGGTGGTTTTTTTGTCGTTGATTTTGGTAAGACTGATAGTGTTTTTTCAAAGTACAAAGGAAGTGATGCTACAGGCTCAGTTATTCAATACGAACATTGATACTGTAAACGCTTTGGTTGTTGTTGAGCAGTTCAGGGTATTTGATGATTTGAATTTGGTTTGCTATGTTGGATCAAGAGTTGCAGACATGTCTAAATATGCTCACCATTCAGCTGTGTCTCGTTGTACACATTCATCAAAAAAGATGCTGCCTCTCAGAGATGATTTGTTGAACGCAAGCTCTCAAGATGTTTCGAGAGTTTCAGTTAATATAGGGATTTCAGTTAATTCTCTTGATGGTTGTTTCTTATCTGAGAAGAAGAAAAGCAGTTCTATATTACCCATGGATGGTCTGGTGATTATAGAGGATATTGGGAGTTTTTCTTTCGATTTTTCTAGTTTCATGCTGCCTCGTATTGATTTTCCTTTGGATTTTATTGCTTTTAAGCTTGGTATTCCACTATGTGTCAGTGGACTGGAACCCTCGTTGGATATTATTCTTATGAACTTGAATAAGGCTGTTGTCTTTAATAAAAAGATAAGGCCAGATGGTGAATTTTCTGTTGTTCAAGAGGCAAGTGTTTCGGAGAGCATTGTTAGTGTTAACATTGTGAGTGATGTTTCGGAGAGTTCCAAATTGCAGCAATTTGATCAAGCTGCTTATTATTGGACGGGGGGTTTCAGATTTGTTGTGTATTGCTGTCTTGCATCTATTGGTAAATTTTCTTGTTCTCCTGCTCAAGCTAGAGAAATGATTCGTGCAGCCAAACGAAGGGAAAGAATTAGTAAGAGATATTCATCTGATAGTATTAGGAGAAGTCCTCGTCTAAATCGTAAAACTTTTTAGTCTTTTGAGTGAGGGTTGTTGTTTTTTTAGGAGTTTTATTGGGTTTTTCATTATTTTGGAGTTCTTTAGTGGGTTGTGCTGTTGTTGTATTTTGTGATGTTTCAGATTGGTTGCTGAGGTTGAAGTTGGCGGATGCAGATGTCTTTCAGCTGGTCACTGTTCTTTTGGTGTTGCTTTAGGCCTTGGTATCTGAAAGATTTTGTCTCATTAGGGTTGGTTTTTAGTCTCTTAGGAGTTTGGTAGAGTTTGTTTTTTATTTTTGTATGGGGGATCTTATGCTACCTGCCAGGCTTGTTGGCAGCTCCTTATCTTTTGTAGTTATATATATGTGCATGTGTGCTCTCCTCTCCTGTAGAGGTTCACACATTTCTCTCAAAAAAAAATTTGGTTTAATTAGATGGTTTAGTTTTCAAATATTGAAAACCAAACCCAACAAATAAACCAAAAATATATAAAAATAGAAATCAAAACCAACCAATTAACTAACAAAACCGAACCAAACCGACCAAACATAATAGGTTTGTTTGGTTTATTCGGTTTTAACCAATAAATGCTCACCCCTACTTCCTTCATAATGAAGGAAAAGAACAAGCACTTTATCAATATGGTCGTCAATGTGTGACAACTGTGACGCCCCACCTCTATACCCACGCTAGCCAAGGACACTACAGGGTAATGCCGTCAACTAACACGGAGAATAAGGCTGGTTGGGAGCGACCATCTATAGCTTTGCTCTAACTATATATTGAATACATCGACAATAAACATATCAAGCAGGTCGACATACCTAATGAATACTTAAAACAAAACCATAGGTGGTTGAAGGATCTATCAAAACAGAATATGACAACTCAAGTGTAATATACATCACAGAACAGTAAATCATCATATACGCATATACTGATACATCGCAGAGTATACAAAATAATACATGTCAAGTGGTATAGCAAACCACAATATACAGACGAGTCAAAAGAATACACATATCAGAGTTACAACAAAATAGGACTACACAAAAAGCTATGACAAAAAGGAACAAGCTGAATAGTCCATGCGGAAGCAAAATAGGCTAAGTCCAAAGGCACCTAACCTGAAACATCCCGGTCTGACCTGAGTATGAAATACCCAGGTCAGTCTAGCTAAACAAATCAGTTAGATAAACTGAACAACAATAAACCTGCAAGGTTACAAAGCATAATAGATATCTCTAAAAGAGATAACACAATCATCTAACGAAAGATGAATCATATAGAACAAGCCTCATGTCATCGGCAACATATAGAAACAAAGGATAAGAATATCCCAAAGCAAGCCAAAAGGCAATAAAAAATACCAATAAGGTATGCAAGTTCCACAAGGTAAACGCTACGCATCATGCGGCTCAAAAAGACCAACACCGAAGGGCGATACCAAGGGAATATACATATGAATGAAACATCAGAAAATTTGCTCGAGCTCAGTACTGTACAAACAAGGATCCATGAGCCCGAAGACTCCAAACCCAATATCACCCATGCGGCTCATAACGACCAACATCGGAAGCGATACTAAAGGGCAACCCAATATCACCCATGCGGCTCATAACGACCAACATCGGAAGCGATACTTAAGGGCAACAAACCCGAAGGCACATACCCGAAGGCAACAAACCGTAGTGGTGAAGGTCAGAGACCCAGTACTGGACACCACTAACTGGCGGAATGTGTCATAACTCACAAAAAGCAATCCGAAAAGTGGTAACGCGAGTCCCATAACCACTCGTTCGCACTAAACGGTTTACTATCCGTTAGTTAATTTCACACTCAAAGCAGTACAAAGTCACCTCTATCATCGGTAACCCAAACCCGAAGGTCAAAACGATCAATTGAATAGGTCGGAGATTAATCAGAAAGATAAACGCACAGATTCATAGTCCGTGTTTTGTCCAACCATTTAATCATCCTTCCACTTCGCTCGAAGTGCGAAATTGTGCGTGTGTTTAAATAGAATTTATAAATTGGAGAAACGAGCTTTTAATATGATTAGAAAGATTATTTTATAAAATCCCGTGGATGAAGTCAAAAATAAGTTATCAAAGTCAAAGAGGCAATAACAACCACTAAGAACCAACATGAATCGATAAAATCCGGAAAACCAATCAAAATAAGCATAAATAGGTAAAACAGGAAAACAGGAGCAGGTCAGTCGACTGAAATCCCTGTTCAGTCGACTGAAAATTGTCCAGAAAAATTTCGGGCTTCAGCTCAGTCGACTGAACAGAGAATCCAGTCGACTGAACCCAATTTCCTGCATTTCCTACTTATAACAAATGAAGTGCAAACTCTCCCAACTTTCAACCGGACGAGCACGGACGCTAGGGGTTTACGCCTAACGGCTACCCGGCCCTATAAGCACTTCGATTCATCACCAAAAACATGATCAAAACATCAAAGTTAGGATTTCAAAGAATTGAACCCAAACACTAAAAATTTGGATATTTACCAATTCAATCCAAACTAAAAGCAAGTGCATATGAACAAGTGTTAGGTATTCATACCCAACATCAATGAAATCAAGAGAAGTAGATGTGAGTTCAAAACTCACCTTAACCCAAAACAAGAAGATGGAGCTCAATAACAAGGAGAAGACCAACCAAACACTACTTCAACTCAACAAGCTTCAATCTAAGAATAAAACACATATTTCCCAATTTAGGTTTAGGAAATTTTCTGAAATTGAAGAGGAGAAGAGTTGAAGAAGATGAAGAAGAACTTACCAATGGATTCTCTTTGATTTTGGAGCAAGAATTTGGAGTTTGCAAATGGATTTAGGGCTTGCAATTTCTATTTCTCTTTCCCTTCCACCATTTTCAGTTTTGAGCTTAAGTTTTAAGAAATAGAATAAGTGAATGAGAGGAGAGGGCTGAGTTAGGGTTAATTAGATAGTTAATGGGCTGAACCCAAACCCTAAACCCAATAGAAAAAGAGTCAAAATTTCACAAAGTCCAAACATATCAAAGATTATACTCAAAAAGATCGAAAACGCCATTTTGGAACCAATGGAGGTAGTTTCGAGCTCCAATTCGGCCGTTTGCAAAAAGTAGCTTTTCGGACCCAAAAATCCGACTAACGACGCTATATTTAAATAAAACATTTAAATATATAATCGTTAAACATGTGGGTTGTTACAGATCTCCCCTCCTTACAAAATTGCGTCCCCGCAATTCCTAGAGACGATATTTGTAACAACTACATACATAAAACATTCAAAGAAAAGGAAATAAGCTCGAGATGAAAAGACATACTCACCGTTTCAAAGCGAAGAAAGAAAACCCGGATAAGATCGCTCGACAAACTCTCTGGTTTCCCAAGTACAATCATTGGGATTAGCGGACCATTGAACTTTAACGAGCGGCACGTCCTTGTTCCGAAGGTGTCGCACCTCCGTGTCAAGCACGCGAATAGGTTGCTGTACAATAGATAAGTCCGGTGAGATCTCAAGCTCTAACAAATCAGGAGAAGTAATAACAGAATCCGACTCCCGAAGACACTTCCGAAGTTGTGAGACGTGAAACACGTCATGAATGCCAGATAAATGAGCTGGAAGTGAAACTCTATAAGCCACAGGGCCAATACGTTCAGTAATAGAAAATGGTCCTATAAAGCGAGGAGCCAATTTCCCAGTCTTACTGAAACGCATAACCCCCTTCAAAGGAGAAACACGAATAAAAACAAGATCGCCGATCGAGAACTCGAGAGGCTTCCTACGGTTGTCCGCGTAGGATTTCTGACGACTCTATGCCTCTTTCATTCTCAACCGGATAAGATCAATCTTCTCGGAAGAATGACGAACAAAGTCCGGGCCAAGAATAAGCTTCTCCCCAGATTCTAACCAACAAGAAGGTGATCGACATGGCCTTCCGTATAAGGCTTTGAAAGGAGCCATACCGATACTAGACTGAAAACTATTATTGTAGGAAAACTCTACAAGAGGTAGGTGATCCTCCCAACTACCACCAAAATCAAAAATACAAATACGGAGAAGATCTTCCAAGATACGATTCACCCGTTCAGTCTGTCCGTCAGACTGCGGATGATAAGCTGTAGAAAAATTAAGCTTTGTTCCCAAAGCTTGTTGAAGACTCTTCCAAAAATGACTCGTGAATAAAGGATCACGATCACTTACAATAGAACTAGGAACACCGTGAAGTCTCACGATTTCCTTGACATATAACTTAGCCAAATGCGAAGCTGTACTATTAGACTTAATAGGGACAAAATGAGCAGACTTGGTGAGGCGATCAACAATAACCCAAATACTAGAATGACCTGATCTCGAACGAGGTAGGCTGTCAATGAAATCCATAGAAACATGATCTCATTTCCATAATGGAATCTCAAGGGGCTGAAGAAGACCCGAAGGACGCTGATGCTCGGCCTTAAAACGCTGACAAGTTATGCAATTGCTCACATAACCCGCCACATCGCGCTTCATGCCTTCCCAATAATAAAGACGACGCATATCGACATACATCTTGCTACTACCGGGATGAATGGTATACTTAGAACGGTGACAGTCATCAAGAATGTCATGCCTAAGCGCAAAATTAGAAGGCACAAAAAGACGGTTCTTCTTACGAAGACACCCATGAGAATCAATGCTAAAATCTTGCAACGCCTCATCACAAGATCCAGACTCACAAAGCTGAATAAAATGCAACAAATCAGGATCACACCGCTGGGCATCGGCAATACGATCCAATAAAATAGGTCGAGCTCCCAAACTAAATAATAGAATAGGAGAATCAGAAGATGAACCTCGACCACGAACTTCACAAAAAGATAGAGTCTCCAGAATATTCCATTCGGCAAGCATCATAGAAATAACAACCGAATGTTTACGACTAAGCGCATCTGCAACACGATTACCCTTACCAAGGGTATACTGGATATCAAAGTCATAGGAAGCAAGAAACTCGAGCCAACGCTGTTGTCTCATATTGAGTTCCTTCTGAGTGAACAAATATTTCAAAGATTTATGATCGGTATAAAGAATGAAGCACTCGTCCAATAAATAGTGTCGCCAAATCTTCAAGGCAAAGACAATGGCGGCTAACTCAAGATCATGAGTGGCATAGCGAACTTCATTCGGACGCAGTTGCCTAGAAGCATAAGCAACTACCCGATCCTTCTGCATAAGAACAGCACCGAGACCACTACCACAAGCATTGGTGTAGACAACAAGATCATGATTCCCTTCGGGAACCACAAGAATAGGAGCATTAGTGAGAAGTTCCTTTAATGACAGAAAGGAAGCTTCACACTTGTCGGACCAAATAAAACGAATGCCTTTTCGAATAAGGCAAGTAAGAGGAAGCACAGCACGGGAAAAATCCTTAATGAACCGACGGTAGTAACCCGCCAATCCAAGGAAACTACGAATCTCATGAACATTCTTAGGCCTTTTCAATTCTGGATGGCTTCGATCTTTGAGGGATCGACAGAAATGCCATCGGAAGATACAACATGGCCTAAGAACTTAACCTTATTCTCCCAAAAGTGGCACTTGGAGAATTTGGCTCTAAGCTGATGCTGACGGAGGGTACTCAAGACAATTCTCAAGTGATTAGCATGCTCAGCTTCAGACTTAGAATAAATAAGGATATCATCAATGAACACAAGGATGAACTTATCGAGATATTCCCGGAATACCCGATTCATGAGATCGACAAAAAAAGCAGGAGCGTTCGTCAAACCGAACGGCATAACGAGCCACTCGAAAGAACCATATCGAGTGCGGAAAGCTGTAAGAGGTATGCTATCCTCCGCGACTCGTAATTGATGAAAACCTGTGGCAAGGTCAAGCTGAGAAAAGACCTTAGCACCACTCAATAGATCGAACATATCATCGATCCTAGGCAATGGATACCTATTCCTGATGGTTAACTCGTTAAGTTTGTGATAGTCGATACAAAGCCTAAGAGTTCCATCGGACTTCTTCACAAAGACGACCGCGGATCCCCACGGAGAAAAACTGGACCGAATTAACTGCTTGGACTCAAGCTCTAAAAGCTGCTTCTTGAGTTCCTCATTTTCCTTTGTAGACATCCTCGTGGGAGGACGACTAACTGGCTGCGCGCCTGGAATGAGATCAATGCGGAACTCAATTGCCCGCTTGGGTGGCAAACCCGAAACAGGTTCAAAAACATCAGAAAAGTCACAAGCAATAGGAATACGAGATATATCATCACCATCTCGCGAATCAAGAGAATATAAAGCCATTTCGGAATTATCCACATCCCGAAGAATAAGAGATAACTGAGTAGGCGAATCCGGATGTCGAAGATACAAAATTCTCTCCGAACAAATAATCCTGGCATCATATCTCACTAGCCAGTCCATGCCCAAAATCAAATCAAATCCCAGACAAGAAATAACGTGCAGATTCGCACGAAAAGAAAAACCACATAAAACAATCTCAACATCATCACACAGCAGGCTAAGGGTCGCGGATCCCCCAATAGGATTCGCAATCCTTAAAGAAGTAACCAAACAAGAAACATCCAAAGATAAATCATCAACGAGCTTTTTCGATACGAAAGAATGTGATGCACCGGTATCGAAAAGAACTCGAATACTATGGTCATAAAATAAAATAAAACCTTCCAAAATAGATGGAGATATACCTCTGGGCTGAGAAGGACCTTCAGAAGCCTTGGTAGCATAAAGATTGCTAGACTTAGCACCAGCCGGAACAGTAGGGCAAGCTGAAACATGATGACCTTCCTTCTTGCAATAACGGCAGAAGAGAGGCTTAGGATAAGCTCGAATAATATGATCCGGAGAACCACAATTAAAACACTTTCGAGCGAAAGGTGTTCCGGAAGACTGAGGCTGAGAACTAGGACCACTTGTCATCTTCTTCTTAGAAGGAAAAGGCCTGGACTTCTGAATTGGAAACGGCCTCTTGTTGGGGTTCTTGGAAACCTCAACATCAACATCACTATCACACTCCTTCTCGACGGTCTCGAGATGAAGTGCCGAATCAACCAACTCCTCAAAAGAAAGTTTAAGTTGGAGCAACAAAGATTTCTTAAGATATTTCTTAAGACCAGAAACAAACTTCAAATTCTTCTTATAAGAAGTGCCGATGAATTCAAGACCATACCGAGATAAAGCCTCGAATGATGCAACATACTCAAAAACAGAAGATTTCCCTTGCTTCAACTCAAGGAAGCGACGGGTCAATAAAACTTTTTCAGATTCAGGAACGAACTTGAGTTCAAATCGTCCCCGAAACTGAGTCCAAGAAAGAGTAGACTCATCAATTTTGGCTACAAGAAGCTCATACCAGTCAAGAGCACGCTCTTGTAACAAGCTAGAAGTTACAAGAACTCTATCATGGTCAGAAAGACCCATGCAAGAGAAAATACGCTCGCACGTGCGAAGCCAAGCTTGGACTTCAAGAACAGACTCGGAGCCCTTAAACGGTTTTCCTCCAAGATGAGAAAAATCACTGCACTGACGTGCAAAGGCAGACTTGCGAGATGGAGATACTCGAGGAGGAAATGGAGGCTGAGTGCTCCTAAACAATTCCAAAAACTGATCAGCAGACATATAAACGCCATCCGGATGTGTGCCACTGGATTGCCCAGCATCCGAACGTCGTCCCCTGCCTCTTCCAGCCATACGCTGAAAGTAAGATAAGAACAAGATTATTCACAAGGTAGATACTTCATTACGGAATACTACGGAATAAAGTGCATTCCTAGACGTATTCCCCAAATTCTATCCAACCTTGATGGAATAAAGAGACACGATGATTCAAAGGTTTGTATCACTTGTATACTTTGATGTACTGTAATATGTGCTCTATTCTGTGTTTGTCATACTTTGTTCTGAACTCAGCTCTGATACCACGCTGTGACGCCCCACCTCTATACCCACGCTAGCCAAGGACACTACAGGGTAATGCCGTCAACTAACACGGAGAATAAGGCTGGTTAGGAGCGACCATCTAAAGCTTTGCTCTAACTATCTATTGAATACATCGACAATGAACATATCAAGCAGGTCGACATACCCATTGAATACTTAAAACAAAACCATAGGTGGTTGAAGGATCTATCAAAACAGAATATGACAACTCAAGTGTAATATACATCACAGAACAGTAAATCATCATATACGCATATACTGATACATCGCAGAGTATACAAAATAATACATGTCAAGTGGTATATCAAACCACAATATACAGACGAGTCAAAAGAATACACATATCAGAGTTACAACAAAATAGGACTACACAAAAAGCTATGACAAAAAGGAACAAGCTGAATAGTCCATGCGGAAGCAAAATAGGCTAAGTCCAAAAGCACCTAACCTGAAACATCTCGGTCTGACCCGAGTATGAAATACCCAGGTCAGTCTAGCTAAACAAATCAGTTAGATAAACTGAACAACAATAAACCTGCAAGGTTACAAAACATAATAGATATCTCTAAAAGAGATAACACAATCATCTAACGAAAGATGAATCATATAGAACAAGCCTCATGTCATCGGCAACATATAGAAACAAAGGATAAGAATATCCCAAAGCAAGCCAAAAGGCAATAACAAATACCAATAAGGTATACAAGTTCCACAAGGTAAACGCTATGCGTCATGCGGCTCAAAAAGACCAACACCGAAGGGCGATACCAAGGGAATATACATATGAATGAAACATCAGAAAATTTGCTCGAGCTCAGTACTGTACAAACAAGGGATCCATGAGCCCGAAGACTCCAAACCCAATATCACCCATGCGGCTCATAACGACCAACATCGGAAGCGATACTAAAGGGCAACCCAATATCACCCATGCGGCTCATAACGACCAACATCGGAAGCGATACTTAAGGGCAACAAACCCGAAGGCACATACCCGAAGGCAACAAACCGTAGTGGTGAAGGTCAGAGACCCAGTACTGGACACCACTAACTGGCGGAATGTGTCAAACTCTCAAAAAGGAATCCGAAAAGTGGTAACGCGAGTCCCATAACCACTCGTTCGCATTAAACGGTTTACTATCCGTTAGTTAATTTCATACTCAAAGCAGTACAAAGTCACCTCATATCATCGGTAACCCAAACCCGAAGGTCAAAACGATCAATTGAATAGGTCGGAGATTAATCAGAAAGATAAACGCACAGATTCATGGTCCGTGTTTTGCCCAACCATTTAATCATCCTTCCACTTCGCTCGAAGTGTGAAATTGTGCATGTGTTTAAATAAAATTTATAAATTGGAGAAACGAGCTTTTAATATGATTAGAAAGATTATTTTATAAAAACCCGTGGATGAAGTCAAAAATAAGTTATCAAAGTCAAAGAGGCAATAACAACCACTAAGAACCAACATGAATCGATAAAATCCGAAAAACCAATCAAAATAAGCATAAATAGGTAAAACATGAGCAGGTCAGTCGACTGAAATCCCTGTTCAGTCGACTGAAAATTGTCCAGAAAAATTTTGGGCTTCTGCTCAGTCGACTGAACAGAGAATCCAGTCGACTGAACCCAATTTCCTACATTTCCTACTTATAACAAATGAAGTGCAAACTCTCCCAACTTTCAACCGAACGAGCACGGACGCTAGGGGTTTACGCCTAACGGCTACCCGGCCCTATAAGCACTTCGATTCATCACCAAAAACATGATCAAAACATCAAAGTTAGGATTTCAAAGAATTGAACCCAAACACTAAAAATTTGGATATTCACCAATTCAATCCAAACTAAAAGCAGTGCATATGAACAAGTGCTAGGTATTCATACCCAACATCAATGAAATCAAGAGAAGTAGATGTGAGTTCAAAACTCACCTTAACCCAAAACAAGAAGATGGAGCTCAATAACAAGGAGAAGACCAACCAAACACTACTTCAACTCAACAAGCTTCAATCTAAGAATAAAACACATATTTCCCAATTTAGGTTTAGGAAATTTTCTGAAATTGAAGAGGAGAAGAGTTGGAGAAGATGAAGAAGAACTTACCAATGGATTCTCTTTGATTTTGGAGCAAGAATTTGGAGTTTGCAAATGGATTTAGGGCTTGCAATTTCTATTTCTCTTTCCCTTCCACCATTTTCAGTTTTGAGCTTAAGTTTTAAGAAATAGAATAAGTGAATGAGTGGAGAGGGCTGAGTTAGGGTTAATTAGATAGTTAGTGGGCTGAACCCAAACCCTAAACCCAATAGAAAAAGAGTCAAAATTTCACAAACCCCAAACATATAAAAGATTATACTCAAAACGATCGCAAATGCCATTTTGGAACCAATGAAGGTAGTTTCGAGCTCCAATTCGGCCGTTTGCAAAAAGTAGCTTTTCGGACCCAAAAATCCGACTAACGACGCTATATTTAAATAAAACATTTAAATATATAATCGTTAAACATGCGGGTTGTTACAACAACACTATCATGCTCAACTCCTCTCAAAGACCAAACACAAACTTCTCATCCTTCTTCATGGAAGTATTAGTCAAAGTCAAAACATAACTAACAAAGCATGAAATCTGTTCGCATACTCTAATACTTACATTTTGCCCTGCTTTAGCATCAAATATGTCTAGACCATTATAGACTTCTCTGTTTAAGGCATGAACTGGTTCTCAAAGTTCACTTTGAAATCATACCAAGTAATACCTACTTCAAGCACAATAGGTACAGTATGTTCCCAACAACCGAGTGTAGCTCCTTCAAACTCTTAAAAGCTAACCACCTGCAACATTCCACTTTTATTCTCATACCATTGACTACCATTTCACAGATTTTGACCTATGATAGAACATTCATAATGGACTCAATATGAGAGAAACTCTCGCCACCATAACTCAAAAATAATGGTCAATGGTCAATTGAGCTAACTTCTTGTCCTCTCAATTCAATTGCCTCATTAGCATCTACCAAATAGCAATAATAAGATTTTGAAGTATCGCTCCAAGTCCTGTACTAGAAACTTTAGCTGTCCTACTTCCTTATCATCTTTCACTATTCACGCTTGTTCCAATTTTCCCTTGCTTAGTCTCTATCCTACTCAACTTACACTTATCTAGAAGACTATAAGAACGTTAGTCAGGATAACATGAAAAAAAAATGAATGAGGAGATACAATACTAAATAAAAATAGCAAAATGTATGATTGTAGTTTAGGAGTTAAGCTGCTATGTTAATGATAATGTATAATCGAGTGTATATGATGACATGTACTATGTCTTGTTTTATAAATGCTTAGTATGACTGTATACGACATATGTATGATGCATATGATGTATGTATTTTCAACATGAGTTAAAGTTCTCCTATATCAATGATGTTTTTTATTGGAGATTTGTGGTGTGTTCCTATATTTCTATAGTGAAGTATTATCGATGTTGAGACTAAGAAAAATCGTGAATTGGGAAAATGTGTAAATAGGAAGATGAGGTTATAATAGTGGATAGTATGAGACATCAATGTGTTTTAAGGGTTATTTATGCCACACCACGTGCTATAGTGTAGATTGTATGTAGTCTCGGATGAGGATGTTGTTGAGAGTGAGTAGTGAAATCCACTAGATGCTCGAGCCATTAACATGGTTACCAAGTATTATATGCATGATGCAAAGCAATAGATGACCAATCACATCAATCTGAGCATTGGGCGTGTTAGATATTGTAATTGCTTTGGATGAGTTATATTGTGACATTACATATGTGCACATAATTGGTGTTGTTAATGCATGCCATGTATGTGTGCATATGTGTGCGCGCGTGCCTCTGTGTGTATGTATGGTCACATACAATGTGATCGATATACACTTTGTTTTTGCACATGATCTATTTAGTGGTTTCATACTCATATATTATGTAATCATATATGGTGTGATGAATACAATTGATTTGAATGTATGTTATGTTTGATATTTCATTGAGGCGATGTAGTTTACATATGCCCATTTTATGATGAGATATATTTTATATGTTATAACCACATGCTTAATAGATTGTACTCTCGTATTCACCACAAGAAAGGTGTGGATTTACCTATGCCAAATGATGTAGGCGAGGCATATGTAACTGCAATACCAACGCAGCGCTTGCACCATTAGTAGCATGGGTAAAACTCGTGTGGGAAATGATTCCTATGTTCAAATTTCTAGTTAAAAGCAATACATAACTATAGATAATTCTCGTTCAAAATAATATCTGGTCATTCAAATCTGTTTTAACCAAAAACAACCTCAAATTTTGAAGTTTTATAAAATACAAGTGTATAAAATTCAGCATACATGAATGAAATCAAACCTTGAAAGTATGATTTTGTCACTGGGATTCATGTTAGGCTTGGACCAATTGTAAACTTTTGATGCTATAATACCACTTAGCCAAAAACAACCTTCATAAACATTCAATGGACCACTCCTCCGGCTTCATCCCTCAAAATGCCTTGTTCATCTTCTTCCCCACCACGGTATCGTCTAGATCTCGATAAAGGGTTGAGAGAAGTTTGGATTTGAAGGTGTCGTCCATGATAGGTCAGAACGCCACATCGTGAGTATGTTGCGGTGTTGGGGTCTGGATGAATGAAGGGTAAGGCGGTGGTGGCCGATGAAGATGACGAGATGCGATGGGCCCGAGCGAGAGAGATGGTGGAGTTGAGGTAGGGGAGGAAAGTTTTTGGATGGAGGAGAAGTGGTTCTACGGTGGAGTTGTTCTGGATTTTGATTTTGATTTTGGATGATCTATGAAGGGAGGATTGTTTTGGATTTTACGACTTTATATGCCTCTAAGCTTTGTAATAGAAAAAAATAGCAACTATTTGAATGTTAATATCAAATATACTGGTAGTGGTAATTGTGGAGCTGCCATGGTGAGCAGCAATGTTGAGACTGGATCGCAATGTTTTATTTGAATTTAGTTAGGAAATGAAAAGTAGTGAGAGATCTAAATGGTCACAAGGACGTAGAAAGAGTGCAGAAATTTTTTTACGTCTTTCCCATACCTTTTCAAGTCTATCCCACGCCTAGGCTTTACTTTCAAATACAGATAGTGTCATATCTGTATCCATATTAAAAATTATTTTCGGATGTCGAATATACATATCTGCGGACTGATATCGAATATTTATCGGATATTCTTCGAACAGTTCACAACCAATAAATAGAAAATTTTGATTTATTATAAATCTATTCTTGCACTATATATATAAAAAATAGTAAATACACTAAGAAAAATAATTTTAAGCGGTAAAATTTGATTTTTATATACATATTAATTTTTTTTACCTGGATAAAATAGTAAACGACGGTTATTTTATACACTAAAATACATAAAAAAATAACTATAAGCTTGATAAAAACCAAATGAATAATTATCGGATACGGCAATATCTCGGATACGGATACGGACGAATTTCAAATTTTTCGGATGTAGGTTGACAGCTCTACCCATGCCCCTTCAAATAGCTTAGGGAAAGTATGAAATATCCTATGCCTTTTCCAACAACTTGAAAAATATAAAGGACATAGAGAATGCGTCGGAGATTTCTACTTCTTTCCTACGCCAAGCCTTTTGTCGTAGAAATTGCGTAGGAAATTTCCTTATTTTAGATTATCACTATTAGAGTTTATTCGAAAGGGACGGTGGACATCTTCTTCTAGATGTATGTTAACAGTTCGGGAAAATGAGTCATTTGAAAACCTTATTTTGATTGTCTAAAACTTGGACTGCACGGTCATGGATCAACCAGTTTAGTGGCGGTGTACCATAGTGATGTGCAATCCCCATGGGTGATGGGTATCGGGACTCCAACATACACAAATTATCAAGTAGTCAATTGACTAGTTCGATGGTGGTGTACTATAGAGATATGCAATCCTCAAAGATGATGCAACGATTGTGCGGCCTCGCTAAAATTACAATCATCGCCAAGACGTCGTTAATTAGCTACGTCTTAGTAACGTCTTGGTTGTTATTGATGTTTTGCATTGGCGTCGCAAATGCGTTGAAAATTACCGATGGCTTTGCGACACCACCACAATTTACATCGTATCAATCCGCGTCTTTTTACAATCAGACATTTTCAACTGTCAAATTCAAACCAATAGAATTGTACAGTTCTCTAACTCACCAATCTTCTCCATTATCTCTAATCTAATAAAAGTGCAAATCCCTCGCAATTATAAACACCATCCACTCCGTTCTTTTCAGGTTAATACCAAGCAAAACTTCTCCCAAATCTCAAAAACCTAATATTAGCAATATTTCCCAAAAATAAAAATCTGCCTCCGCCTGCTGAATTGAGGAAAGAAGGTCGCGATTATACATTTGCAGATTTGGTTGGATTGCTAGGTGAGGTTGCAATGTTCAGATGGTTGCGGTGTTCAGCTGAAGGGTTTGATCTGGAAGTTGTATGTTGAACAGAGAAGACGTTTAGATGATGAAACAAGGAAAGAAAAACAAAGGAGCCATGGCACAACCCTTTGTAGCTCTTGGACTGAAAAGCAGAAGCAAGAAACAAAGAAGGATGACATGGAAGAAGAACTTAAAAGCACATATGTTAAAAGGAAACAGAAATGAAAGCTTTGCTAGTCCTATTAGTAGTGTATGCAATGAAGAACAGATTCTGAGAGATGCAATATATGTGATAGCAATGAAGGACACGCAGAATAATCGTCATAATGACTAAGATTTTAAGATCTTCGCGTCCTCTCTACTCATATTTTGTTATATATATTGAAAACGCAAAACGCGCCTTGAATTTCTAGTTCTTATTTTGATTCACGTTTCCCATTGATTTCCACTTAAAGTTCTTAATGACATCAAACAAACATTAAACAATCAAGATTTCTTACTCTTTACAGGCATGCTTCTCCAAAAGGCAGCAAGCCCACTTCCATAAATCAAATGACAAATGCCCGAAACAGCACATGGAACCACAGTCTCAGGACTCCCGAAATGCCTGCTCGCAAGCACCAACCCCAAAGTCGCGTTCTGCATCCCCACCTCAATCGAGATCATTCTAGAAGCTTCCACATCAATCCCCATCATCCTCGAAATCCAAAACCCAAACAGAAACCCAGAACCATGCAACAACAGTACAGGCAAAACAACCCGTAATCCGGAACTTAGAATGGTCATCGCGTTCTGAGCAATGGCGCCGCCTCCTAATATTGAGACACTAGTGATGGCTATTAATGGCATTATTGGCGATACGATTTTGACTATAGAGTTGCAATACTGGTTCATGGCGGCACCTATTAGCACAGGTGCTAGCACGACTTGTACTGTTGATATGAATAGTGCAGATGGATCTACGGACACAAATTGCCCTGCAAGTTTTGATGTCAGGAAGGCTGTCATTACCTGCAAATTAATCCATGTGTTACCCAGTTTATCTCAATATACTCAAAAATAAGCCATTTTGGATAATTACCGCAGCAGTTAAGGTGCTTGTAGCTGTCATAAGCACAGAAAGCGCGACGTTACCTCTGATATTAATCCATAACACAAGTGAATTCAGGTTTTTAAGTGAAGCTTGTACTCAACATGCTAAAGAGTAAATTACCTTGCAAGATAAGTCACTAAATTACTGGCCGTGCCACCAGGGCAGCAAGCAACCAGTATCAAACCAGCAGCGTAATGTGGAGGCAATTTTAACACTTTGCTTACTATGTACCCTGTCATAGGCATAACCTGCAAGCAAGCAGTTTGTAATATGCATTTCTATAACATTATGACATTTTAAGTATTTGATTGGTTTATTCAGAGAGCTGGTATTGTACTGTGTACTGAAGAACGAAACCAGCAGCCAACTCCTTTGGCATCATAAGCGCAGACTTCAGATCATCCAGTGTAAGAGTCATCCCCATTCCTGTTTCCATATTCATTCAAATGACCAATTCAAGAAAAAACTTTGACCACTATGTAAGGGCTTTATAACACATTTTATCAAACAATTTACAAACAATACATACTTTACATGATGTTCAGAGTGAAAGTGAGGGTTTGCCTAGCATTGTGATCGAGAGACCAATTATCTGAAAGTCGGTTCTGACCCAGAGGAAAGTGGATGGTTTCAGCAACGCAGTGACAGCTGCAGACACCACGAATATTGGAAATCCCAGTGATAGATTCTCACAGAACCTTTCAAAAGACCCCTTTCTTCCATTGTTAGCATCATAGTCATTAAAAGAAGAAGATGATGAATTTGAAGCAAAAACTAATGCTGGTTTTGTTCCGCAAAGCGAAGAGTTGCTTTTTGCAGGAAGATAGTACCTGGTTGGGTCTTTAAGATCATATATTAATTGATGTCGATGAGTAATAGATTGGTATTTGAAGGAGTTGATCGTATTCATTAGTGGCTCAAGAGTGGTGAATTTGATTAACCTAAATTAGTGCAGAAACGTGTAGTTTTGAAGGATGAATGCAAAGAAGACTGGCGTATCTGTTCTTTGCTGTTATCCAGACAAAAATTAGACTGATTGGGCAATCAAAATCTTAAAGCCTAAGTTATTACGGTTCGACTCATGGTCCGATCATGAAATCAATTGATGGAACTACAAAAATCTTACCAAGTTTTGCAACTAAATTTTGTCAAATTTACTATTTATAAGCAATCCTAACCAGCTTTATTACTTTTCAAAAAAATTGTTCCCTAACTAGCTCATTACATTTAACCAATGAGTTGAATTTTCTGTTTGTACTGGAAAAGAAGGTGGATTACCTTCATATAACATCCACACGGTTTAATCTTGAAATAGTTGGTTTTAATCTTGAATAACTAAGACCGACTAAATAGAAAACGCATTCCTAAAAGCTGCCAAATAGCTGTTCTTTGCTTAGAAACTGCCATGTTGATATATGTATATACATGTATACGAGGAGCGCTCTATGGCACCTCTGTTTGGAAGCATTCTAATTTCAGTCACAAGTTTTTATTTAAATAATTGAGTGACTGGAGAGAGAGTTAGCGGAAAAAGAAAACATGTGGTGGATATCAGGAGACTGTAGGGGTGCTACGGTGTTTGAAGTGCAGTTGAACGCTTTCATATATATATATTTGTGTGTGTGTGTGTACACACGCACACGCACAAACATAGATATATATATACACACATATATATGTATATATAAACATACAAACATGTGTGTGTGCTTATGAGAAGATTTAGATGAACGTACATTCTATTTACCGCGATAATCCACGATGATAAATAAGATGTTACACGTTCAATACGTAAGACTCGAGTCAAAGTAAAACTATTTCACTTATGCGCGGTACAGAGGATATATTCATATCTTTGATCACTATCAATTATTGGTGTATACGCAATATTATAATAAAGATGATTATAACTCTTTTGCACCGTATATTGTTCCATCATTTCCACATCTGTATTATTCGGCTACACGAACTTTGCTACATGGAAATAGAAATTTGGTATCACTAATAAAATCTTAGGTCCATAATCAACATTAATCCCACTAGAAAGTGGTTGGGTGGAGAATAACAATGTTGGAAGGCAATTGAAGTTCTTCCTCTTCGAACTCGTAACTCCCTTGACTTCAAATACTTGGAAGTGTGAATATCTATTTCTTCAATAGCTACTTCATATCATTTAGCTTCGATGTCCAGTTCGTAATATAACCCCTGAAATGAAATAAGATGCGATGTTAAAGAAATTTAATAACACTTGTGTCTCCGATCAACAAATATGTTCTAGAAGTGGTAGATTCTAACAACGTTTTTGATTATTGTCCGTATTAAATACATAAAAGATGAATGTTTTTACTAAAGTTAAAAACTACCCACCCACGGTTCTATTTATGTAACTCATCCTAGCTTTACTCAGAATCAGAATGCATCACGCTCTAATTCTATCATATCGTTTTTCCAAACATTTCGAAACAACATTTTGAATCCACTCCTTAAGTCTGATCTATTACACCAAAGTGTAGAATATTTGGCTAAAGCAAACATTCAGAATACTCTAATCAAATAAAAATTTATAAAAAGTTATTAATTATTATAGTGATGTTGATATTAATATAAAATTACACTAATAAATTATTCTGGATACGTAATTATTAATAAGTATATAATAATTATATATTTGTTTATTTTTAACAAAAGGGCCCAATGGATATTTTATCATTTAAATATATTTAAAAATTACGTATGTATATTTATACATGAAGAGTGACCTATAGGATATATAGATAGATGAAAAATAAGTTAATTTAAATGTTGAATATCAACTAAAACATATGCAGGTTGTTGAACTTTTAGAAGGATATTTTCCATTAAGTACCACTACAAATTAAAACTCCCATTGTAAATTGAAGCCTAATGGCTCCATTTTCACTTATATCTTTTGTACCTAATCTGCATTCTCAATTATACCTCGATGGAAGACCTTTTTGCAACTGTAATAGAGATCAAGAAAGTTTAAAGAAGAGGAGACGCAGCACTTCGAGGTGACCACTACCAACATGGTCACCTTGGAAGGCATATTTTATGAATCGGTTACTATCATATGTTTTATGTTATACGTATTTTCCATTCGATTATAAAATAATAGTTTTTATATATTTAATTTAATTAATTTAAATATTGTACATTTACAATTATGGTATAAATAGTTATATACAATGTAATAAATTTAGTTTTATAAAATATATAACATAGACAAATGTATAAAAACTTTTCAAACAATTAAAAATTCTAAATTTAAACAACTTTATTATTATTAATATTATTTGTATATTTATATATTCGGCTTATACATATGACATATTTTGGGTAAATATGATGATTTTGAAATGAAGGATATTTTGAATTCAATATAATATTTTGATATCAAATATGAACCGGTTTTGAAACGTAAAAGAATGAACCAATGCAGCAAATGATATTTGGTTGTTAAAGCGACCGAGTCCTCTCATTGGCATACTCTCTGTCAATGTTGGATCCACCTTAACAACTGTGTACGTGGTGGATCATCTAGAATGAAGTGGTTGGATTTGGTGAACGATTGCTGGATTTAAAGAAGGAGAACGATGATAAATGACCCCGACACTTGTGCCAGTTTGAAATGACTAAAACAGGATGGCTCATCAGGGCCAAGTGGGCTAGCTACGTGTAATATCCCGTCTTCTGAGTCCCAAAACTAACAGCTACTGGAACTGCAGTCATCCATAATTGTTATTTCTTAGCGACCGAATGCGGAAAAGTTATTATTGATACATTGAAACACAAGAATATGAAAATTTTTAAACTTTCAATAAACAAAAAATTTCATTTCAAGCAAGTCACAATTTGAGATTTAATTATATAATCCCAGACGTTAACCACGTTCAGATCATATATACATGTACAAAATACGATAAGGGCGACATATGAAGATGTTCCCTTATGATGATCAGAGACTTAATAAATATGAACTTTATAGTTCTTAGTACATCACAGCGGAATACACAAAATCGCTCCTATATGGCTAATACTGCCTCCTGCATGTCTCTGGAAGCTTATTCGTCCAAAAACCTAAAAGTCTCCCACTCTCAGACTACTCAAATTAATTTTTGAGTACCCGGGAGATTGTAGAGAAACACAAACTTCGAGTCAGACAATAAGTGTGGTATAAATAATCCCCTATCATCTCTTATCATAAATAGATAACCAGTGAGACCATGCCACTTAAAGGAAAGGGTTTTCCCCTCACTAGCATCCAAACAAAACATGCAAATCATTTACTATGCCCTTGCACCCAAAATGATTAGTCTTAACATAAGCAATAAATCATATATACTGGATATCCCATCCACTCATTCATTAGATATCTCATCTAAAAGCAACTTATTAGATTTCCTATCTAAAATCAATTTATTAGGGTTCCCCTTTTGAACCTTTAAAATGACTATCCGTCAAAACATTAATAGGAATTTCCGTTCCAAATTCATCAAAATGAATGCAGATTATCCATCGTACATTGTTTTATAAAAGTTTTCCTAGGATGACTATGAACTCTTGGGTGCCAAATTCCGAGGATAACCACCTCTGGCAAAACATTCTTTACTTAATAAATTTGATGTGGGCTATCCACCTCACATTCCATGGTTTTCCTAGGTTAACCAAGAACCCATCACTTGGCCAATTAAAACATCATGATTCCTATGATTATTTATAGCAATTTATGATCCCCATGATTACTTATATTTTCCAGTTATACCACACGTTTAACCTATTCCCATCGGTAGCCTCAATTAGGTTAAATTAAATAAAAACACATTGATAGCCCCTAATGTATATTTCCAAAGCATATTTCTGTTTGTAACCCCAACTATGTATCGAAAACATTAAACCCACCCCGTTGTCCCCATGGTTTAATTACATTCATTTTATATAAGATTCTTCTTACATATTTAAATAAAGATAAGTATTTTATGCTATAACCCTTCGAAGTAAACCCTTCGACGTAGCAAAGTTTTACTTAATAAAAATGGCTAAAAACAGCCCTTTAAAATCCTTCAAATGAAGTCCCATTCGAAAGAAAGTAAACAACCAAAGTTAGCCCCTTCGGAACCTTTCTTTTGAATGCGTCACAAAATCATACCTTTCGACCGTGTCGAAAGGTTTCTTTTCAACCTAGTCGAAAGCCTGGGGTATCCCCCTTATAAAACAATTTATAAACCTTCCGAAAGGAATGAAACTCAAAACCTTTCGCAATCATTGAAGGTAACCCCCTTCAAAACCTTTCGAAATCAAAACCTTTCAAAATCAAACCTTTCGAAATCATTCAAAACAATGAAGTGTTGGTGTTGGAACCAACCCTTCGAAAGTATATTTTCGACCTTATCGGAAAGTTTACCCATTGACTTTGTTAAAAGATATTAAAATCTTATAGGAAAGCATTTAAAACAAATTAACTCTCGGAGGTTTTTGCTTTTGAAGATTCCCTTCGTGGCCCCTCCTTAAGTATACAAAATTAGTCTTTTTATAAAAATTTATAGAGTCGAAGGATCCCCCTTCGTCTCAGTTGAAAGCAAGGGAAGCAGCTCCCCGACCCTTTACCCCTCTTTCCTTTGTTACCATTCCTACCCTTCGACCTAGATGAGGGGATAAAAGCAGCTCTTGGAATCGGAGGGAATATCTGGACCTACTGAAGTGATGTTTTATCTTGCTTGTCTAGTTGTGATTGGTCAAGGGGCTTCCATCTATGCTTTCGAATAGTAAAAAAATATACCAAAGTCAACATTTTTCTTAAAACAATATACTTCTTTCCCAAATCAATTTTTGAAGCAATTTCCCTCCGGCTTTGACCAAGCTAGAAGCAATATTGCAGTTTAGCCCTTTGGTTTAATTAATTTAATTACCTTTATTAACCACTAAGAAAAATTCTAAAAAATCACCAAAAATCTTATAAATCATATACTTCAACGTATTAAAATTTCAAAGCATATGAAGATCAAAACAACTCAAAATATAACTAAAACCAAATAAAATGTGTTAATTTGCCCATTTACATTTTAGAACACCCAAGTCTTATCTAAACAAAGGTTTAAATGGTTATATCCTAACCAAATCACAAACTTGAATCGGGTATACCCCATAACCGATCCATACATTGAAAATGAGATGATAAACATGATTATTCGTCTTGATTAGTTAATTGAAGAATGTGATAATTTCCTATCTTTAATTTCTCGGCTTTTCCTTCAATTTGTTGCTCCTCCTAGAGGTTTTATTGGCCGGCAGAAAGTTGGCGAGGAGTTATGAATGAGAGAGTGAAAATTTATTAAAGCGGAGGGAGAGATTTATACTAAGAAATGTATCCCCATTTTCATGTTTACCCCTTAAGAAATTCCTCCTTCTTAATTTAATTAAGTCTTATTTCAGTTCATTCATTAAGACACGACTATTGGATCTATTAATCTCATCTTCCTAACTATTCACATTATTCTATTTAATTTATCTAATTAAATATCCCGAATAATGTTAATTAAAATTCAGGGGCATTACAGTGTCCCCCTTAAAAAGAATTTCATTCGCGAAATTTCAGTAAGTACAAAACAACAAGCTTATAGCCCATGCAAGCAAAGCTAGTATAACCTACCAGCCAAATTCTATATGAACCCTATATAGAACATATGATCTAAAAAAGCTCAAAAGTAGCCCTAATCCTATCTTCTGTCTCCCAAGTATAGTCCTTTATGTTGTCGCTCCATTGAACTTTCACCAACTTGACTGTCTTGTTTCTTAACCTCTTCTCATATTTTGCCACGATACGAACTGGTTGCCTCACAAAAGTCATATCTGGTTCCACCACTAAGTCCTCCAGTGCTGTCAGAGCGATAATAGTTTCTGGATCATGAACATACTTCCTAAGACGAGAAACATGAAACACATTATGGACCCCGACCAAACTGCTTGGCAATTCTACTCGGTATGCGAGTCTTCCAATCCTCTTTGATATAGGAAATGGTCCAACATATCTCGGTGCTAGCTTCTCGGTCTTCCCAAACCGAACCACACCTTTCATCGGCGATACCTTGATGAAAACTCTATCTCCAACTAAGAATCCTAGGTCCTTACGCCTTTTGTCTGTGTAACTCCTCTACCTAGACTGAGCTACCTTCATTCTTTCGTGTATCAACTCGATCTTATCTATCCCCTCTCTCGCTAAATCTGGACCAAGGACCAATCTGTCTCCGGTTTCTAACCAACATGTTGGTGATTTGCATGGCCTTCTGTAAAAAGCTTCAAAAAGCTCCAGTCCTATAATAGTATGATAACTATTATTATAAGAAAACTCTACTAAGTGCAAGTGATCTTCCTTAGAATCACTAAAATCTAGCACACAAGTTCTCAACAGATCTTTCAGTACCTTGTTGACTCTCTCTATCTGCCCATCCATTTGAGTATGATTAGTGATACTCATCTTGATGTTAGTGCCTAACACACTCTGCAGGCTCTTCCAGAACTCACTAGTAAACAAAGCATCTCTATCGCTAACGATACTACTAGGAATTCCATGCAGTCTAATGTTGTTCTTCATGAACAACTTAGACAAAACAGGTGGCGCCCTTGTTGACCTTACCGGAATGAAATGGACACTTTTTTTCAATCTTCCCACGATGTCCCATATACTTTCATTACCCCGGTTTGACCTTGGCAACCTGTCAATAAAATCCATGGATATCGAGTCCCATTTCCAAACTGGAATATCCAAAGGCATAAGCAAACCACTTGGCTTTTGATGTTCGGCTTTTACTTGCTAACAGTTCAAACATTGTTTTACCCATAAGCCAACATCCCTCTTTATTCCTTACCAGAAGAAACTTCTCTTCATACCTTGATACATCTTGGTTCCCCCAAGATGATCGTAAACTTCGATCGATGACATTCCTTAATAATTTTCTTCCTAAGGTTTCCAACATCTGGAAAACATAACCGTTCTTCTTTCTCAACCAACCCTTACGGTCAAGAATAAAATCCTTTAAGTCATTAATTTCGATTTCAGTTTCTAGCCTTCTAATCCTCTCGGCGAAGCTGGATCCTCTTTCTGCCTAAAAGCAATTCGTTCAATCAAAACTGATCGAACTTCCAAACAAGATATACCAACTAGATCCAGCATTTGACCTCAACTGCACACTGCAATCAACCAATGCTTCCAAGTCTTTCCATTCAGTCAACGTATCTAACACCACATTCTGATGTTTCCTGCTAAGCATATCTGCAACCTTATTTCCTTTTCCCGGTGTATACTCGATGCTAAAGTCATAAGCTGTAACAAACTCAAGCCATCTCCACTGTCTCATGTTCATCTCTTTCTGAGAGAATAAATACCATAGAGACTTATGATCTGTAAATAGCTCAAACCTTTCTCTCAAAAGATAATATCTCTATACCTTCAATGTGAAGATTACCACTGCCAACTCCAAAGCATGAGTAGGGTATCTCACTTCATGTAGTCTAAGCTATCTAGAAGCATAGGTAATAACTTTCCATTCTGCATTAACACAGCATCTAACTTAGTACCACATGCATCGATGTAAATTACCAATCTCTGATTCCCATCTGGAACTACTAACATGGGCGCATTGGTTAACAAATGTTTGAACTTAAGCAATGCATCCTCACATATGTCAGACCAAACAAACTTCACGTCCTTCTTGGTTAGCATAGTCAAGGATGCCGCTATCCACGAGAAATCCTTAATGAACCTTCGATAAATAACCTACAAGGCTAAGAAAACTTCTAATCTCACTTACCGTCTCTGGTCTCTTGCAATTGTTAACAGCCTCGGTCTTTTTCAGATCAACTGCTAACCGTTCCTCAGAAACTACATAACCAAGGTACTTTACTTCCTTCTTCCAGAAATGACACTTGGAGAACTTCGCCTTCAGTTGATATTGCCTTAGCATCTCCAATACTATTCAAAGATGATCTGCATGATCCTTCTCATTCTTAGAATATACAAAAATGTCATCAATAAAAACCAACAAGAGCCTATCTAAGTGCTTTGGGGAAAACCTGGTTCGTCAAATCCACGGAGAAAGCTGGCGCATTAGTAAGCCCGAATGGCATAACCAACCACTCGTAAGACCCATATCTGGTCCTAAAACGCTGTTAAAGTAATACTGTCCTCTGCCACTCTTAGCTGATGGAAACCTGTCACCAAATTTAGCTGCGAAAACACTCTGGATCCATTCAACTGATCGAATTAGTCATCGATCCTCAACAAAGGATACCTATTCTTGATCGTCCTCTCATTCAACATATGATAGTCGATACACATCTTTAACGACCCATCTGGCTTCTTTACGAATATCGCGGCCGTTACCCAAGGCGGACTGCTTGGACTGATGAAATTCTTTCCTTCTAATGCCACTAGCTGCAGCTTCAATTCCTTCATCTCGGTTGGTGACATCCTGCTAGGTGGTCTACTTACGGGTTCAGCTCTTGGTATGAGATCTATCAGAAACTCGATTACCCTTTTTGGCGGCAAGCCCGAAAGTGGTTCAAACACATTCGCGAACTCTCTGGAAATATAAAACTGCTTCAACTCTGCTTCTGTTCCCATAACACCCAATAACGCATAAGCATTTCCGTTTGAACTCCTTACTGGGTAAATAACTCGGTTACGGCTATTGGGGTGCTTCAATGATATTTTCCCCTCCTGGAAAAATATCCTATCATCATATCTATCTAACTAATCCATACCCAATATGATCCTGAAACCCACGAAATCAAAAACATATAAACTACATGCAAACATATGACCTAACAAATCAAGTTCTAACTGGCCACATCCCATTCCCATAGTTGCATACCCTCCTATAGGATTCGCAACCCTTGTAGGAGTAATAAAGTATAAAGGTTCCAAACATAAGCAATTGTGATAACCCTGGTTTTTGTGAGCAATTTCATGATTTAAATTAGTTTATGTTTGTTTAAAAATTGCATTGAGAAAAATAGGAATGAAAACTGATTGCGAGTGTATGGTTTAAACATGTATGTGTGCACAAGATAGTGCACACACATGCACACATTTTTCTGTATAATGAAATAGGAAGAAATCAATATATAAATTAGAATAAATAAATTTAGAAATACATATGTATGAAGACATGATTATGTCTTTAATAAGTTTGACACAAAGAAAATAAATGTTAGGCAGGAATAAATATATGCAAGAAAAAAATTTAGATACTTAAAATTATTTAAAGAAAGAAAATAAGGACTTAGGCAAAATAGGCATACATATATTATATGTGCACAAGCAAGCACTTGCTGGAAGGAAACAAAAATGCATGGAAATGGCATGAACCCTTAAGCAAGCACTTTATCCATTCCAGCAATCCTTTTATTTTGGAAAATAATAGTCATGCATATAACATGATCAGGGTGAGCTTAAAGATAAGGCTTATTTCTGAAAATAAAAGCAAGGACCACATACCCTTTTCTCTCTTGAATCAAAAATGAGAGGTAGATCATGGTTCATAGGGTAGAAATGACATTGGGTAATTTTACTAAACCCTAGTAGCAGCCAGGGTTTTTGTATAAGGAGGCTTAGTGTAGTGAGACCTTTTACAATTGCTCTTCATCATTTAAAGAAAAATAAAACATAAGCCAGAGAAAAATAAGGAGCACCGGCCATTAGAATTAAAAGAAGCTTAGGAAAAAGAGGGATTAAGGTAAGTAACCTCACTGGAAACTTTGGCAATAAGTCCTGAATATTGAGGCAGCCTAATTAAATTTATATTTCACTTTTGCAAGCTATGTTCATTTTTATGATTTGATAACTTTGGCTTGTCAATGATCTGGTCAAGTGTAAAACCCTTTCTAGTGACTTATCCAGTATAAAAGAGCCATGGATTTCATGTTTAAATATGGTTATCTGTGTTATGGTTTAACTTTGAGATGAAGTAGTTTTTTTTATGGGTTTTCTTTATACATTTATTTACTTAAAAACCCAGGATTTATGTTGTAGATATATGGTCTAAAAATGAAAGAAAATGTAGGGCTGCAACATTGGGTTGTTACTTATGTCTCATATCAACTAAAATAAAGAAAAACGTAGAGGTGCAATGTTATACATGTGCTGAGCTTCTATGTTTTATGAACTATCCAAATCAAAGCATATACTTATGGTTTAGCCAGATCTTAAAGATTAACAAGGGTCTGATTGAACCAGAGGTAAAAGGAGACAACCAGAAAACTATTTATGACCATATATTTGTAACTTGATCCATTGAAACCCATAGACAGAATAATATGCTTAGAAATCACATCTGTTTGCATGATTATATGCTTTCTTATGAGAACATGACTTACCAATCTATGGATGAATTCAAGTTGGCTGAATGTTTATTTCTCTGATTGAAATATGATATGTAGTAGGGACTAGCACGGCAATGGAAAGGGAAAGTAACACTTAGTAATTTAACTAAGGACTTTTGGATCTTAGGGCTACAAAATATGGCTTGGCAAGGTGAACATTGCAAGCTCACACATGGTATGCCTATAACCAGGGGCCTGAGTGTGCTGGGTTAACAGTGATATGTCCCAGGCAGTGTGTGGTCCAACAAGAGAAAGTAGCCAAAGACCACAATATGCTTGATAGTGAACAATAGAAATAGGTTCAAGAGAGGGCTTGGGTAAAATCCCTGATGGCCAGTAATATGGAAAAAAAGGGCTTGATGATTGAATTGATGAATGTGTTGATTGGTCTATGATGTTTTATGGATGGATCCTATGATTGTTTTCACTGAACCGAACCATTAAATTATGTATAATTTGTTGTGCGCTAATGTATATGCACATGTCTCACAGAAACATGCAAAAGGGTGGTATTGAGTTCCTTTATCCATTTAAAGTTATTTGAATATGAATAAGAGCAATATAAAATCATATTTTCAGTTAGATTACTCATACCAGGCTTTAGTCTGACCCTAGTGTGTTTTATGCACCATTGGGTGTCTCATTTTTATATGCGGCAGTTCATGGTGATTTTGCAGGAAAATAGGAATTTCTTTGACCAGGCTTTGGAAGTTTAGTTGCTTAAGGAATTGGATGCCATATTTAAAGAATTGCTGAAGTTAAAATAGATGTATATGCTGAATTATGTTAATCTATTTTGTTTAAATTTGCTTAGAAAAATAATGTTCTGTTAGAGCTGCTGTTTTGGAAGTGTTGAACCCATATATGTATCAGCTGGAACTTATGTGCTTTGTTTTTCAAATGTTTTACTAAGAAATGGAATTATTAAGCTTTCAGAACAGTCAGTTTATAGTGGTAGAAAATCTAAAATTGAAAGGATTTATAGATTGAATGAACAATCAAATATTTGACATAAGAAAATCCATGATTAAATTGATATAAAAATCTGGCAGAATAAAGGTTTTAAGTTGCTTTGAAAAGAAAACAAAATGACATGTATTTTTCTTAAGAATAAGTGCAAGTGGAATATGGCTAACCTGACCATTATCTTGAGCCTGGGTTAAGCCAGCACTAAAGAGTTTTAAACTCAATTTTCAGTAAAGTTTTACAACCCAAATATAGGGTAGACTCAGTCATGTTTGTTAACAAGAAAAGGTAGAAATTGGGCACTTAAATCTTCCATTGACAAACACATGCACAGGAACATGCACACACATGCACATGCAGGAGTACAGTTCATACAGTAACAAAAATTATGGAAATACATGCAAAATGCTAAGTCTTGAGACATGAAACTAATAATTATGCAATAATCTAAGTATTCCTGGAAAACTTGGTTTCTAAAAACACTATTGCTATGTAGGAATTATTTCTCTCAATGATTCCCAAACAGATTTCTGCTTCCAAACTTTTGTACTCTGATTCAAATAGAAAGTAATTTATATATCTTCACATATGTAAGTTTAAGATGATTAGAGCAAACCAATATTTCTATATTGGCATAAAGATCCTGGATAGAAGAAAATTAGAGTGTAGTGTTTTCTTGATTAAATGACCACTATATATGTATATATGTAAAAAAAAATTTAGGCTAAGAAGTTGGGTCATCTCATTTGGTATCAGAGCTATGTTGTTAAAAAAACATAGCAAAAGTTTGTATGAACTTGTTTGCATTGGATGTATGGAAGTGTTGACTGCCTTGGATGCTTTGTTTTGTTAGTGCTTATACTACTAATATCTATTATAATTGAATAGGAATAGATTGAAATGAATTAATCTATAGAGTATTAGGCAAAACGGACTAACCTGAGTGTCATATCCATAGAGCTATGGTAGGATCCAGACATCAAAATGTAGGAACAAGTGAACCACCCATGGTGAATGTGCAAGAATTCATGAGAGCCATAAGGGATGGAGTAGGCAACAGGCAGGAAAATCAATATGAGGAGCTTTCCAAACTACTCAAGACTTTTAACAACCTTGGAGGTAAAACTTTTGATGGCACAGAAGGAGTAATGGGAGTTCAAAATTGACTCAGGATTTTGGATAGGATCTTTGCAGACATGCAAGTTGAAGACCAAAGGAAGAGGAAAATTGCATCCAGGCAATTGAGAGGAGCAGCTTTGGACCGGTGGGAGGTTATCATAGCTGGAAGACCTGAAGGAGAGGTGACATTGGATCAATTTAAAGCAATGCTGGAAGGTAGGTTTGTCCCAGCATCAGCCAAGGAGTCTTTTCTAGAGGAATTCATCAAATTAAGGCAAGGGACTATGAATGTCACCGAGTACACTCAGAGGTTTGAATCATTGGCAAAGTATGGTGCAGTACTCATCACTGCCGAGGAGGCTAAGAATGGCAGATATATTCAAGGGCTAAACCCTAGTCTTACTAGAGCCATGCTACCATACAAGGACAGGACTTTTGATCAAGTTTTGGACTTGACTTTGAGCATTGAACAACATGATAAGGCTAGAGAGAATTTCAGGGCATTCAGGAATAGCCAAAACAAGAAAGGAAAGGGCAAATTTCACCCTTATAATAAGAAGAAAGTAGATACAGCTTCCACCAAGAAACCAGAAGAAGCCAGTGCTGCTGAAATTAAGAAAAAGATTACTTGTTACAACTGTGGCCAAGAGGGGCATATGAAGAATAGGTGCACAAATGTTAGGCCAGCATCCTTCAAATGTCACCATTGTGGGAAGGAAGGTCACATAAGGAGGAATTGTCCAGAATTTAAGCAAGGAAAATTAGGGGCTTTGGAAGGAAAAGGCAAGGCAAATGAGGGATCAAATGTTGAGAATCATGGCCAAGTTGAAGGTACTTTTCTTATTCACTCAATACCTTTTGCAGTAGTGTATGATACTGGGGCTACACACTCATTGATCTCCCATGATATTGCACAACAATTAAAATTGAATTGTATGATTGTTGATAAGCCACTGTTTATTAAAAGCCCTATAGGTAGCTCATGTATTCTGGGTACGATGTGTAAGCAACTAGGTTTAGATATAGGGGGACATGTGTTTAACTCAGACCTATATGTGTTGCAATATCCGGGCATAGGGGTTACTCTAGGAGTTGATTGGTTGAGTAAATATAAGGCTATCATAAATATGAAGATATCCACCATATCATTAAAAATTTCAGATGGACAAAGGGTAGTTGTTCTTTGTGAGGCAAACAAGAATAGAAATATAGCCAACCTTTTTACATTGTCTAGTGAAAAACCCATGCCTGCATTAGAAGAAATCCCTATAGTGAATCAATATATTGATGTGTTTGGTGAAGTTAGGGGAGTTCCAAACCACAGACCAGTTGAGTTTTCAATCAGAATAATTCCAGGAGCTAGCCCAGTGGTTAAAAGACCAACCAGAATGGGGCCTAAGGAGTTGATAGAATTGAAAAACAATTGGTTGAATTAGAAGAAAGAGGCTTTATTACACCCAGTAGCTCATCATGGGGAGCACCAATAGTCTTTGTTAAGAAACAAGATGGATCCCTTAGATTATGTATTGACTATAGGGAATTAAATAAAGTCACAATTAAAAATAAATATCCCTTACCAAGAATTGATGATCTCTTTGATCAATTGAGTGGTGCAAAAATATTTTCTAGGCTTGATTTATCTTCAGGCTTTCATCAGATGAAAGTAGAAGAGGAAAGCCTTTAACACAAGAAATGGACTTTATGAATTTTTAGTAATGCCATTTGGCTTGACAAATGCTCCTTCCTATTTTGTTGATTTGATGAATAGGATTTTTAGAGAATACTTGAATAAATTTGTATTGATATTTATTGATGACATACTAATTTATTCTAAGTCCATTAGAGAGCATGAAAATCATTTGCATATGGTATTTGAGAAACTGAGACAGGAAGACTTGAAAGCAAAGTTTTCAAAATGCACTTTTTGGCAAAATGAAGTGAATTTTCTAGGCCACATTATATCGGAAAAAGGAATATCTGTGGATCCCAATAAGGTCATTGCAGTGCAAGCTTGGAAAAGGCCTACCAATGTCACTGAGGTCAGACCATTCATGGGAATGAATGGTTACTATAGAAGGTTTATAAAAGATTTTGCAAAAATTTCAATCCCATTAACCAGATTGACAAGGAAAAATCAAGTGTTTACTTGGACTGAAGAGTGTGAGAAAGCCTTTGGAAAATTAAAGGAAGCACTAGTGCAAGCTCCAATCCTCGAAGTACCTGAAGGGAATGAAAACTTGGTGCTGTATACTGATGCAAGTGGACAAGGGCTTGGGGCAGTATTGATGCAACAACATCAAGTGATAGCTTATGCTTCTAGGCAATTGAAACCAAGTGAGGTAAGATATGCTACTCATGACCTTGAATAGCTGCTATAGTGTAGGCTCTTAAGTTATGGAGGCATTACTTATTAGGGGAAAAGGGAAAAATAGAAAAAAAAGAAAAAAAAGAAGAAAAAAAAAAAAAAGAAAAAAAAAGGGGAAAAGGGAAAAAGAGAGAGATTGAGCTCCTAGCCTCTTATGACTTTGAAATATTATATACCCCTGGTAAGACTAATAAAGTAGCAGATGCCCTAAGTAGACAACATGCTAACATGGCTAGATTAATGATAGAAGAGTTTAACACTTTATCATTGTTAATTGATTTAGAGATAGAAAGTGATAATGTAGAAAACATGAGCCTATGCAGTGAGTATGTAGAAATGGGAAAGTTAAGCTTTATCACTCTAGAGTCAGAATTGAAAAACAAAGTTGTAAAGTTACAAGATTAAGATCCATTTTTATTTGAAAAGAAAACTCAGATATTAAATGGTGAAGCAGTGGAAGGTTTTCAGTTGAATGGTCAAGGCCATTTGAAGAAAGGAAAAAGAATATGTGTTCCAGCAATTGATGAGTTGAAACAAGAAATCTTATATGCTTACCACAAAAGCAAATACACTATACACCCAGGAAGCACAAGAATGTATCACAACCTCAGGAGGGATTATTGGTGGAGTGGTATGAAGAGTGCAGTGGCAAACTATGTATCTAAATGTATGGTTTGCCAACAGGTGAAGGCTGAGTATCAAAAACCCTCATGGATGCTCCAACCTCTGCAAATACCACAGTGGAAATGGGAGGATATATCAATGGATTTCATTGATGGTTTGCCTAAAACTGGGAGGGGAAATGATAGTATTTGGGTAGTGGTTGATAGGTTAACCAAGTTAGCCCACTTTATACCAGTAAAGTCAGAGAGAAATGCATGTACACTAGCCCAGTTGTTAATCAAGGAAGTGGTTAGACTACATGGTATACCAAAGACTATAGTAAGTGATAGAGATACCATCTTCACTTCAAAATTTTGGCATAGTTTTCACAAGGCAATGGGGACTGATTTATGCTTAAGTACAGCATACCATCCTCAATCTGATGGTCAAACGGAAATTGTGAACAAATTGCTTGAAGACATGTTGAGAGCTTGTGTATTGGATTAGGGAGGAAGTTGGGAGGATCATATCTTTTTAGCTGAATTTGCATACAACAATAGCCATCATAGTAGTATAGGCATGGCACCCTTTGAAGCTCTCTATGGGAGACCATGTTTATCACCCTCAAGTTGGCTTGAATCTGGGGAAAAAGTGGTCTTAGGGCCAGAGAGTGTGAAAGAAACTTCAGAGAAAATAGCTTTGATTAGAAAAAAAATTGCTTCTGCCCAGGATAGCAAAAGAAATATGCAGATCAAAGAAGGAAGGCAGTACAATATGGTGTTGGGGATTATGTATTTATCAAAATATCACCCATGAAGAAGGTTCTAAGGTTTGGGAAACAAGGAAAGTTGATTCCTAGATACATAGGGCCATATAAAATTCTAGAGAGAATAGGAACTTTAGCCTATAAGCTGGAGTTGCCAGAAGAAACGAGAGCAATGTATGATGTTTTTCATGTGTCTCAACTAAGAAGGTGGGTTCATGATAGGGAGGCAATCCTAGAATCCCCTAAGGATGTGCAGAATGACCCCAGGATGATTTATGAAAAGGAGCCAGTGGGCATAGTTGCTAGAGAGATCAAGAAATTGAGAAACAAAGAAATTAAATTAGTGAAAGTGCAATGGAGTCTTGACCCAAATAATTGCACATGGGAAGCGGAGGATAAAATCAGAAATGATTATCCACAACTGTTTGATTGAATGAAACGTATAATTTATATATACTGATGAATGTTTTGATTGAATATGCATTGTGATTTTTGTTTCATATGCATAGAGTTTAATCAAGTGATTGGCTTGAGAATGGTTTGAGATCAGAAAAGTTGATTTTCTGGATTCATGATACTTAAGTTAAGTATGAGAGAATTGTGGGACACAATTCCTAAAAGGAGAGGTATATGTGATAACCCTGATTTTTGTGAGCAATTTCATGATTTAAATTAGTTTATGTTTGTTTAAAAATTGCATTGAGAAAAATAGGAATGGAAACTGATTGCGAGTATAAGGTTTAAACATGTATGTGTGCACAAGATAGTGCACACACATGCACACTTTTTTTTGTATAATGAAATAGGCAGAAATCAATATATAAATTAGAATAAATAAATTTAGAAATACATATGTATGAAGACATGATTATGTCTTTAATAAGTTTGACACAAAGAAAATAAATGTTAGGCAGGAATAAATATATGCAAGAAAAATATTTAGATACTTAAAGTTATTTAAAGAAAGAAAATAAGGACTTAGGCAAAATAGGCATACATATATTATATGTGCACAAGCAAGCACTTGCTGGAAGGAAACAAAAATTGCATGGAAATGGCATGAACCCTTAAGCAAGCACTTTATCCATTCCAGCAATCCTTTTATTTTGGAAAATAAGAGTCATGCATATAACATGACCAGGGTGAGATTAAAGATAAGGCTTATTTCTGAAAATAAAAGCAAGGACCACATACCCTTTTCTCTCTTGAATCAAAAATGAGAGGCGGATCATGTTTCATAGGGTAGAAATGACATTGGGTAATTTTACTAAACCGTAGTAGCAGCCAGGGTTTTTGTATAAGGAGGCTTAGTGTAGTGAGACCTTTTACAATTGCTCTTCATCATTTAAAGAAAAATGAAACATAAGCCAGAGAAAAATAAGGAGCACCATTGGGTTCTCAGTGAAAAGGGTGGTATTGAGTTCCTTTATCCATCTAAAGTTATTTGAATATGAATAAGAGCCATATAAAATCATGTTTTTAGTTAGATTACTCATACCAGGCTTTAGTCTGACCCTAGTGTGTTTTATGCACCATTGGGTGTCTCATTTTTATATGAGGCTGTTCATGGTGATTTTGCAGGAAAATAGGAATTTCTTTGATCAGGCTTTGGATGTTTAGCTGCTTAAGGAATTGGATGCTATATTTAAAGAATTGCTGAAGTTAAAATAGATGTATATGCTGAATTATGTTAAGCTATTTTGTTTAAATTTGCTTAGAAAACTAATGTTCTGTTAGAGCTACTGTTTTGCAAGTGTTGAACCCATATGTGTATCAGCTGGAACTTATGTGCTTTGTTTTGCAAATGTTTTACTAAGAAATGGAATTATTAAGCTTTCAGAACAGTCAGTTTATAATGGTAGAAAATCTAAAATTGAAAGGATTTATAGATTGAATGAACAATCAAGTATTTGACATAAGAAAATCCATGATTAAATTGATATAAAAATCTGGCAGAATAAAGGTTTTAAGTTGCTTTGAAAAGAAAACAAAATGACATGTATTTTGCTTAAGAATAAGTGCAAGAGGAATATGGCTAACGTGACCATTATCTTGAGCCTTGGTTAAGCCAGCACTAAAGAGTTTTAAGCTCAATTTTCAGTAAAGTTTTACAACCCAAATATAGGGTAGACTCAGTCATGTTTGTTAACAAGAAAAGGTAGAAATTGGGCACTTAAATCTTCCATTGACAAACACATGCACAGGAACATGCACACACATGCACATGCAGTAGTACAGTTCATACAATAACAAAAATTATGGAAATACATGCAAAATGCTAAGTCTTGAGACATGAAACCAATAGTTATGCAATAATCTAATTATGCCTGGAAAACTTGGTTTCTAAAAACACTATTGCTATGTAGGAATTATTTCTCTCAATGATTCCCAAACAGATTTCTGCTTCCAAACTTTTGTACTCTGATTCAAATAGAAAGTAATTTATATATCTTCACATATGTAAGTTTAAGGTGAGTAGAGCAAACCAATATTTCTATATTGGCATAAAGATCCTGGATAGAAGAAAATTAGAGTGTAGTATTTTCTTGATTAAATGACCACTGTATATGTATATATGTAAAAAATACTTTAGGCTAAGAAGTGTGGGTCATCTCAGCAATCTACCAAATGCTGAGATATAAATGAGTGTGATGCACCGGTATTAAATAGTATCCTAACTGGAGTACTATGTATCATAAGCATACCTTCCATCACAGCTTTTCCTTTCTTAGCAGCCATTGGTCTAGAGGATGATGAGTCCAACGCAAAGACTTTTCCCTTTCCAGCCTTAGCAGCCTCAGGACACTTGTTCTTGTAATGCCCCATCTGGCCACAGTTGTAGCACTTCACATTCGGCCTCACTGCAACTGCTCTTCCATCACCCGAGCGACACCCATTAGCATAGTGCCCCTTCTTGTCACACTTGTAACAAACAATTTTAGCCTTGCTCTTCTTAGCTATTACCCCCGATTGGGAACCTCTCTTCTTGAAGAACTTCCTCTTCTTACCTTGAAAATTCTGAATCTCGACCGGTTTCCCTTTTCCAAAAGTAGAAAGCATATCTTCATTCCAAATAGCCATCTCAACAACAATACGACACGAATCCCGAAGGTTTGGCATAGTTGCTTTAGAGATCTCAGGATTCAACCCCCTGATAAACTTATCATTCCTCCGAATGAAAGTATCCACAGTAGCATATTCGTAATGGGACAGCTTATCAAACTCTGTAGCATACTCAATCACCGATTTATCCCGCTAGACTAAATCTGAAAATTTCCTGAGCAATGCTGATTTGGCAACCTTTGATAGAAATCATTCTTCAAACCTCCTTCGAAATTCAGCCTAAGTTAGGTCTTCCTCTGGCTCTCCTACAGTAACTCCGTTATACCAAACCAATGCTACTCCCTATGATTGCCTAGAAGCAAGTCTCCTCTTTTGCATATTCGTCAAGCCGAGATCTGCAAATATCCTTTCGCAATGCAATAGCCAGTTCTCCACTCCTACTGTATCCTCGGTTCCCAAAAAAGGCTTCTCTCCAAGGCTAGCGTAATACCTGCTCAGCTTGGCATAATTGTTGCCAATTGGGGCCATCGGATTAGCTCCTCTAGAATTCCCTACAGCCGCTCCTGCAGCTGCTCCAGCTTGTATCATATTCACGAATAATTGATACGTTATCCCCATATCAACTGGCGAGATCTCAGCACCAACATTAGCATTTGCATCAGGGTATGCATTTACCTGTCCACCCTGATTGCTCCTAGTATTGGGTCGAACATTTTTATGTGTTGTGGTGCGTCTCCCACCTTGATTCCCTATTCCATTTTCTACCTCCATATCTTACTTCCCTACTGCCTAAAATACAATCTTGGTAAGATACAGATGAACGGTCTAAGAGAGTGAGGAATATATACTTAGGTAACTATAGCAATGTACACATATGTTACTATAATGCTTACCCAAGCCCAACCATATTTTAGATTCATTAGATTATGCTTTAAAAATATTTTAAGGTCTAAATTTCTTTTAAGTACATAAACCATGCTCCGATACCAACTTGTAACATCCCGCCTTTTGAGGCCCAAAATTAACTGCTAATGATGCTACGTCATCCATATTTGTTATTTCTTCATGACCGAATGCGGAAAATATAATATAGATACATTGGAACAAGAGAATATGAAAAAAAATTAAACTTCCAATAAACAAAATTTTCATTTTAAGAAAATCACAATTTAAGATTTAATTACATAATTCCAAATGTTAACCACGTTCAGATCACATATACGTGTACAAAATACAATAAGAGTGACATATGAAGATGTCCCCTTATGATGATCAAAGAACTAATAAATATGAACTTTACAGTTCTTAGTACATCACAACGGAATACAAAAAAATGGCTCCTATGTAGCTAATACTGCCTTCTACACGTCTCCGGAAGGCCATTCGTCCAAAAACCTGAAAGTCTCCCACTCTCAGACTACTCAAATTAATTTTTGAGTATCTGAGAGTTTGTTGAGAAACACAAACTTCCAGTCAGACAATAAGTCTGGTATGAATAATCCTCTATCATGTCTTATCATAAATAGATAGCTAGTGAGAACACGCGGCTTAGCGGAACGGGGTTTCCCCTCACTAGTATCCAAACAAAACAAGCAAATCATTTACTATGCTCTTGCACCCAAAATGATTGGTCTTAACATGATATGAAATAAAGCCTTAAATCATATATATTAGATATCTCATCCACCCATTCATTAGATATCCCATCTAAAAGAAATTTATTAGGTTTCCTAACTAAAATCAATCTATTAGAGTTCCCCTCTAAAAACTTTAAGCTGACTATCCATCAAAAATTTAGTAGGACTATCCGTCCCAAATTCATCAAAATAAATGCAGATTATCCATCGTACATTGTTTTATAAAAGGTTGTATGGGTTATCCACAGCACACTCCATAGTTTTCCTTGGATGACTATGTACCCTTGGGTGCCAAATTCAGAGGCTAACCACCTCTGGCAAAACATTCTTTACTTTAGAAATTTGAGGTAAGCTATCCACCACACATTCCATGGTTTTCCTACATTAACCAAGAACCCATCACTTGGCCAATTATAACATCATGATCCCCATGATTATGTATGTAAATTCATGATCCTCATGATTACTTATTTTTCCTAGATATGCCACCTTGTTAACCTATTCCCATAAGTAGCCCCAATTAGGTTAAATTAAATAAAAACACATTGATAGCCCTAATGTATTATTTTCAAAAGCATATTTCTATTTGTAACCCCAGACTATGTATAGAAAACATCCACCCCAGTGTCCCCAAGGTTTATTAACATTTAAGATCCCCCTTACATATTCAAACAAAGATAAGTATTTTATGCTATAACCGTTTGAAGTACCCCTTTGACCTAGCAAAGTTTTACTGAAGAAAAATGGGTAAAAACAGCCCTTTAAAACCCTTCGAATGAAGTTCGCATTTAAAAGAAAATAAACATCCAAAGTTAGCCCCTCTAGAAACCTTTCTTTTGAACGCATCACAAAATCGTACCTTTCGGCCTTATCGAAAGGTCCTTCATTTCGACCTTGTCGGAAGGTTTCTTTTCGACCTGGTCGAAAGCCTAGGGCATCCCTCCTTATAAAACCATTTATAAACCATTCAAAAGAAATGAAACTTAAAAACTTTCGCAATCATTGAAGGTAACCCCTTCAAAACTTTTCGAAATCAAACATTTTGAAATCAAAACCTTTCGAAATCAAATCTTTTGAAATCAAAACCTTTCGAATCAAAACCTTTCGAAATCAAAGCCTTTTGAAATCATTCAAAAACAATGAAGTGTTGGTGTTGGAACCAACCCATCAAAAGTATACTTTCGACCTTGTCGGAAGGTTTACCTTTCGAATTTGTTGAAAGGTATTAAAATCTTTCTGGAAAGCATTTAAAACATTAACTCTTGAAGGTTTTGGCTATTGAAGGTACCCTTCGTGGCCCTCCTTGAGTATATAAAACTTAGACTTTTTACAAAAATTTATAGAATCGAAAGATCCCCCTTCATCTCAGTTGAAAGTAAGTTTTATTTGTTGAAAACAAAGGAAGCATCTCCCTGACGCTTCACCCTTCTTTCCTTCATCACCATGTTTACCTTTCGACTTAGACGAAGGGATAAAAGCCGCTTTTGGAGTCCAAGGGAAAATCTAGGCCTACTGAAGTGATGTTTTATCTTGCTTGTCTAATTGTGATTGTTCAAGGGGCTTCCACCTATGATTTCGAATAGTAAGAAATATACCAAAGTCAAACTTTTTCTTAAAACACTATACTTCTTCCCAAAATCAATTTTTGAAAGAAATTTCCCTCCGACTTTGACCAAGGCGGAAGTAATATTGCAGTTTATCCCTTAGGATTAGTTAATTTAATTGCCTTAGTTAACCACTAAGGAAAAATCTTTAAAAATCATCAAAAATCTTATAAATCATATACTTCAACATCATAAAATTTCAAAGCATATGAAGATCAAAACAACCCGAAATTTAACCAAAACATAATAAAACGTGTTAATTAACCCATTAACATTTTAAAACACCCAAGTGTTATCCAAAGAAAGGTTCAAATGGTTATATTCCAACCAAAACCACAAACATGAATTGGGTGTAAACCATAAACTATCCAATTATAGAAAATGCGTGATAAACATGATTATTCACCTTGTTAAGTTAATTGGAGAATGAGACAATTTCCTAGCTTTAATTCCTTTGCTTTTTCTTCAATTTATTGTTCTTTCTAGAGCTTTTAATGACCGGTAGAAAGTTGGTGAGAAGTTATGATTGAGAGAGTGAAAATTTATTAAGGTCGAGGAAGAGATTTATACTATGAAATATAGCCCTATTTTCAAGTTTACCCCTTAGAAAATTTCTCCTTCTTAATTTAGTTATGTCTTAATTTAGTTCATACACTAAGACACGGCCATTGGATCTATTAATCTCATCTCCCTAATTATTTACATTATTCTACTTAATTTATCTAATTAAATATCCTGAATGATGTTAACTAAAATTCAAGGGCATTATATTACCCCTACCAGACACACCTCTTTGTATTACTATATTGATGTTGGCTCGATCGGTGCACCTTAATTTGATTTGATTTTGGGGGTGTTGGACGCTGTGGGCGGTCGTAGCTACGACGCGTTACCGCCAGCCCTACGACCCAAAATGGTAGTATCCTACCTGGGGCGTTACCTCACGTGCCTTTCTATAGTCTTAATTCGTGGCCACTACGATTTTTTTATGGTACCTATATGGGACTCACTGGCTACCGAAGTTACTGGTTGTGTTACAAGGCCTGCATAGACTACTTGCTTAAAAATATGTTAAGGGGGATCAATGTAAAGCCTTAATGCTAGGAAAAATATTTACTTTACTGATTAGACATTACATATATATTATGTATCTTACTACATATAGATAGTTTAACAGATCCTTAGAGGATAGAAAATCTCGTAACATCTCTTAAGTTATTGCATGCACGTATACATTGGATAAGAGATGTAAAATCCCGTAAACATCTCTGAAGTTGTCACACTCATATTTATTTTCTCTTGATTTAACTTAATTCTGACTCGAGTGTTTTGTCTTTTCATCATGCTCGGGTCAGCCTGAGTTTTTCAGTGTTTAAAGACATTATTTATGGAGGACGGAGATAGAGTTTGGTGTATTATATTATTAGTATTATTCCACTGCATCATTTTGGTAAGTTATTGATTGTACTCTGATTATGTTGTAAATTTGTGTAATCAAATGTATGTTGTAAAACAGCTTTATGAACTGTTTATTTGATTATTATATTTTATCATTCCGCTGCAAGATTCTGTATTTTGTTTCCTTTCTTTCCTATCATTTTCTTATTAAACCTCATTGGCAATCCTCTCTTTTGAATGGTTTGAGTTAGACATGTGTGGTTTATTGTCGATTTAAACCGTCTAAAAAGGTGGGTCGACACAGTTGGTATCAAAACTTTAGTTTAGAGATACCTTAGCTATTTGGGGGTAAACTCATTAAAGATAGGATAACTAAAACCCTAGAATGAGTTTGAGTGTATATATACAAGAGAGCGTATTTTTTAGTGTTATAGAAATATTTTGTATTGTGTTAAGTTGTTTTGTTGAGTATTTATAAATTCTGGTCGGTTCATGAGACGCTATGGCATCGATAGGGATTTCTAAACACTTAATATGGCAGGCCGACACAATATTGTTTTAAAAATAGTGTAACGACCCACCTCGAGACCCACATTAATAAAGAGAATTACATAGAAATTCTATCTGCTAATGCGGAGAATAGGGCTGGTTAAGGGCGACCATCATACTCTTGTATTAGATAAGAGCTAAGTATGTCAGATTTTGCATTTATTTTTTTTCATTTTATTATTAGTATTCGACATACTTAATTCCTTTCTAATAAACTACTATGGTGGCTATAAGATCGATTCAGAAACAAAATATGGTAATGATACAATCTCAAGTCATAGAACAGTAACACAAATACACAGGTCCAAAAGCTAACCTGCAACTTGCTCTGACTCGAGTAATAAACACATGGGTCAGGCTAACTAGAACTTGATATCAGTAAAAGATAAAGGAATAAAAGTGCATAAGGGAAACATTCTTTTAAAGATAAAGGAATGATATAAGAAAGTCTATCTATACAACTAAGAATAGGTATTCCATAGAGGCTCAAAGTTAATTACTTGATAAGGTTTAAGATAGCATAGAGGTTTCACATTCAAGGGCTATACAATGTAAATGAACATAAGCAATATATAAGCCATATGTGAAATCATCAAAATCTCCAAATAAAAACTCATGAAACTCAATACGAGTTTATAATCCCAATATTGAAATCACCATAAAACACCTATACGTATAAGCCTTTCTCTTACTCGAGGCTATAAGTAAATTCACCATCTCAAATTGGTGAATCGAAATCAAAAACTCATAAAAATTCCCTGAATTGGCAAAATCCCATTTGCATGCTGAAGCGATGCTGCACGTGCCATCCCCTCAATACTATATATATTAGGTACCTCTCTTGATGACCGAAGTCGTAAATCTCAAGCGACCAAAGTCGTAATCCCAAATGACCCGAAGGTCTATAGTACTTGCAATCCCAGAATGTGTCATAACTCCCAGATAGGAACTCGAAAAATGTTAACATGAATCCCATACCACACGTTCGCACTTAACGGTTTACTAATCGCTAGTCATTACCACATTAGAAAATAGAAATCATCATAAAGGCTCAAAACTCGAAAACTCATATTCGCCTCATCTCATTGGCAAGTAAAACACTACAATGTGTTCTCATAGAACATACTCCTAGAATAGTAGATCTCGAACCACAACCCACCAAATATGGGCCTTCCCAGATAATTCCTGAAGATAGGAATTATAATCTCAACACCACGCCATAAATTGGCTGAATAACTCAGAAATCAATAACCTAGATAGTTTCGATCGTATAAGTCCGGAATTAACCGATAAAGTAAACTCACGTGTCCCATACAATGGGTTTTACTAGACCGTTTAATTCTCTTTCTTATACGTCTGAATAACATACAAATAATGTATATTATTTATAAAATAGTTTACTGGAGAAAACAAGATTTTAAAAATAAATTTATGAAATCATTTTGAAGACATTTTATTGAAAATTCTGCTTGAATATATCAAAATACCTTGAAATAATTTAATACTAATTTAAAAATGTTGCATAATAAAGATTTCAAAAACCAAACTATCTTAAAACTTATTTGGAAGAAATAGTGCTTGAGAATCAAGAAAACAATGGAAATACACCCAATCGATATTCAAATTTAAATTCAAAATTTTGAACTCCAAATTCCTCCAAATCTTGGCTAACCCGTTGATGGATATCGTAGCTCATAACCATCATAAAAAACATCGCAAAATTGCATAGGTATTGGGACGAAAATCATAGCAAAAGACGACGAAGTGCTTCGAAAAGTATAATAACAATGGCCACAACTTCTCATACCTAGGCCAACAGAACCCGACCCAGGCTGATGGCCAGGTCGACCTCTAGGTCGACCTAGAGACTGCTGGGTCGACCTGCCTGTCGACCCAGGCTACGGAGTTTATTTCTCTAGGTGATTCCTGCTTCGTATTGAACTTTCAGATAATATTTCACATAGTAAATGAATGAATTAAGGACTGAAATTTGATATGGAACAATTTTAACAAGCAAACTACACTCAGGAAAATATCCGGTGGCAATTCAGGTGAAAATCAAAGAGTTATGGATGCTCCAAGTAGCAACCAGAAACCAGAAAGTGATAAAACAAGAAATGGAGAATAAAATGTATACAATAACTTTTTCTGAGCAATTTTCTTTACAGGCAAAGCTTGATTTATAGCAATTGTGAGTTTTAAACCCACCTCAATGATTTAGCAAGTGTTTGGGTGATTTCAAAATGAAGTTGGGAGCTTTTGGTGGACAAACGACCTTCAACAACAAGTTGAAGCTAGAAAAGAAACATGCAGAACAAATATAATTTGTTACAGAAAATTCATATCTAATTCAAGATTTTTGATGAGATAGATTTAGTATTAGTGGAGATTACCTTTTCTAATCTTTGTTTGGTGATATTTCTCTTTGAATTTGTAGCAAATTTTGAGTGGAAATTGAATTTATCATGAAGTGGCCATGGATTTCTATTTTCTTTTACTGCAAAAGTTTTTTGAAGAAGAAGGTGGAATGAAAGTTACGTACATGCTATTTCCTTCTCACCAAAATCTCCAGATTAGCCAAATGGGTGCAAATATTAACCCAATAAGCCCAAACCCAAATTTTACTTAGTGAAATTACAAATAAATGTACATTTATAACTTATATTATCAATATATATACCAATTTTCTCATTTTAAGCCAAGTAAAATATATACAACCCATTTGCATGAAAATAAAATTATTATTCTAATTAAATAAATTTATTTCAACAATAAAATGTTATTTTTTATAAATAAAACCTTATATTTATCTATATTTCATAATTTACACAATTTTATTATAAAATACTATTTTCACTCCAACAATTTGTACAAAAATTATTTTCTTATCAATTAAATTACCATAATTCATTTTAACACTTTTAATCATCAAAATATTATTTTCAAACAGTATTTCAACTTTTATTTCAGTAACACATAATATCTTCATATTTCTCATTTTAAATTCAATAAAAGATTAATATTAATAATATTTTCCAACATTGTTGTATTTACCCAAATAAAATCGCAATTTGATTATTTTCTACTCAAATTTTCAAAATAAAGTTTTTAGAACTTTATTTCCATTACTTTAGATTTATTTCAACAATTTAACGTTGAAATACATCACCTAATTAAATTATTAGCTCCAATTAATAAAAACCCAATATTTCAATTTATTGAAACCAAATACTTATCTAATCCATATTTTATTCCCAATTAAACAAAGTAAATTTCCAAAATTTATTTTTTCCCATTTTAATTACAAAATTTATTGTTTATTCCAATAAAAAATTAAAATCTCCAATTATATTTTAATTTACAATATTAAATTATAACCTCCGTTATAATTTAATATGTACAGGTAATCTTCAAACCTGGGTTGTTACAAATAGGTAAACGAAATAATTTAACTAGTATTATATTTTGTATATATACAAATATATATATTTATGTATAATCTTTCATAAATTGATTTTGTTATATTGTTGTGTTGATTGTTAGTAAATGGTAGTGTTTAAGTATTGTCATATATTGTTTGGTTAGTCTTGTTTTTTAGAACTATTAACTACTGTATGTTATAAGAAAATGTAAATTATAAATATGGTTGGTGATTTACCAATAAAATGAATTTAATTAAAAATTTGAGAACTTAAGTTCTTGAATTTTTAAATTGGTTTTCAAAGATTTTGGTATATAATATTAGTATTATTTGAAAGCATTTGCCAATCGAAATGTCTTCAAAATGTTTTCAAATAGGTACTTGAAAGACATGTTTTTAAAGAATTTTTGAAAGGAAACAAATTATGTACTTCCTTCTTTTGTCGCCGAAAAATAATTTCGGTGATGACCGTGGCATCATTTATTTTCGAGTTTCAAAGTGGGAAGACCACTATAGTAGCTTTGCTACATAGTTGTTTGGTGAAACAAATTTTAGTTTTAAGTTTTTTACATATGATTTGATATATATAAAGGATATAAGTATATATTATTTCTAAGTGATTAGAAATGAACCCGGTATTTGAATTCTTAAGTTCCTGTTGATTAGTGATTTTCATTTATAGAAATAAAGTGAAATTTTAAATAGTAGGAAACTTACAAAATGATAAAACAGAAATTAAGAGCTGAGTATTTAATGGAACCATAAAGAAATTGAAGATTTGTCACTTGTAAATTAAAGGACAGTGAAAATTAAAAAGATGTAAACTGTTGAACATTTTTGTTAACTAATATGAATAAGACAAATTCGTATAACATTCAATTACATTTTAAAACTTATATAAAACTTACCAGTAATGTATAAAAAGTTGAAATGTTATAAAAAAATGAATATGTAATAGACTATTATACAAGTAAAAGCTTAAGTAACAAAAATGATTCAAAATGAAAATATGTTTATAAATGAAAAAATAAGATGTAACAAGAAATATTATAGACTTAAATGAAAGTTTTCAAATTCTTAATAATTAAATTGAATAGTAAAAGTGAATACTATTTAAGTAAATGATTATAAACTGAAAGAAAATGTTGAAATGATTCATAACTAGTTTTAATATTAAATGATACTATATATGAAGAAGTAAATGAGAATAAAATGAAGTAAGAAACTTAATATGAAATGATTCATGAATGAATATGAATATTAAGAAATCGAGTATATAAGTAAATAATAAATGTGAATTAAACTGCAAAGAAACAAATGTAATACTTTAAGAATGGATTTATTGATGATTTCAAATATTGAATGGAAATTTTTTATTAAGTGAATGAATGAAAAATAATAACATTGTATGAATGAATGAAAATAAATGAAAGTAAAGGATGAAAAAAAGAGAAACCAATCCAATAAACTTAAATAATATTTAAATTTCATTGTTGTTTGGCTTATGGGATGTTTAGGAAATGATACTTCAATTTGTTTAAAATTGTATGAATAATCTATTAATTAATTATCGAAGGCTATTGAGCGCAAGTTACACTTGGTAGTTTATTTATCATCCTTGTATGAAGAAAAGTGTAATATCCCAGAATTTTTAACAATATCAATTTAATAATCGGTATTAAAATTAAATTGATATTGATGTTTTTGTTAATCATAATTCAAATTGATTTAAAAAATTATCCTTTAATAAATATTGAATTGGTTATTTTATCTTTTAAAAATAATAAATGAATTTCTGTTTATAATATAAATATATAGTTTATGTTGTAAATAGAATAACATTGTTTAAAAGTTAATAAATAAAACATATTTTTCTAATTCTAATATTTTTAGTAATTTGAGAATTTGTTTTTATTTAATAATAGCTTTTCAAGGTTATAAAATAAATGATCTTGGTTTAATGAATCATGATTTAAAATAATAATATTCATTAATTATTTGGAAATTTTAATTTTTATTAAATATAAAGTTTTCAAAGCTATTAAATAAATAAATATATGATTTTTAAATTTGTTAAGAAAAGTATTTAAATGTTTTAAAATAGTTTTAGCTTGAGTTTTAAATTTAATTAAATTGACAAAAGAGTTCTATAGCTTAATTAAATAGAAAATTTATTAATAAAAATATAATTTCCTTTAGAATGGTTTTAATTTAATAATGAAACATTTTAAATACAGTATTAAGAATGTATTGTATCGCAAATAGATTTTTGGTTAAAAATAGCTATTGTTATTTCAAATTTTGATTTTTATTCATAATTTGATTTTTAATATTAGATTTTGAATTTAATTTGAATTTAAAATTTCAAAGTATAAATTTTAAATTGTTTTAATTTCCATATGTATAAGCTTCATTCATAAGTGCAAATTATTTTTAGTTCTTTTAAAAAAGTTTATATACATATTTAATGTTAACTAACAAAGTAAAATTTAGTTTAATACATATGTTAACATGTGAATCAAATACAAATTATTTTTAAATAAAAGGACAAGTTTTATAAGGTAAGCATTCAATTTGACAAATGTTGAATATTTCATACAAGTGTCATTTTGTTTTGATTTTCTTTTATTTAATTAATAAATCTGAAAATACATCTATTTAATCATGCATTTTCTTCTTACTTGTTTTCTTTCTCATCTCCTAAATCAAAAGAGAACTTCAAAATTCTTCATCAGTCAGTCCTCTTCAAAAAAATCAAACAACACATTCATTTCTCAGTTCAAAACTCTATAATTCATTTCCCAACACAATCCCTGTAATCAATTCATCTTCAGAAAGATCAAACTTGTAAATTCATTTTCTCAAAGCAAAGACCAAACTTGTCAACAAGTTTCCAAAACAATTTCTAAGCTTGTAACCAAGATGCAAGTTTCAAAAGCAACTTGAATTATCAAGCTATCTGCAGAAATTAAATTTCAACCTGCATTTTAATCTGCACATCTTCAAATTTGAAGCCTGATCTGAAGCAAATCCAAAGCAAACCAGCATTTTCAAAATGAAACCTATTCTAAAGCAACAGCAGTTCTTAATTCTAAAACAAGTTCAACAGGGTAATCAGAGGCTCTGTTTCTTGGTGAGTAACTTTGAAATCTTAAATTATTAATGAGGTTTCATGCTGGTATGTTTTTATATAAATAAGTATTGTTTGTTGTACTGATAAAGTTTGATGTGAAATATTTTTGTGTGCACTGTAAATCACATTGTTCTGTTTCCAAAGCAGAACTTTGATTCCAATCTTTATCATTAATTAAGTTTATGATAAAATCAAATTATAAAAGAAAGTTGTTTGTTTTTCTTAAGATAATATCTAAAAATTTTAAGTAAATTAAAACATAGATAGTTGTCTCTGGGAAACACAGAAAGAAAACATCAGTGCATGTTAATTTTAAAAAAAAAAATCCAAACATTTAAATCAAGGATTAGGATTTTTAGGGATAAGTGGAAGGTGCAGTTTTGTTTTGAACTGATAACGGATTTTAAGCAAATTCAGGTGAACTTTAGATTGAAGAGGCTCGGGGTTCTTCTGGGTAGTAGGGGAGAGTTAGTAGATGCTAGGAAAAATCATTTATGGTGATAAAATTTATCATAGAAGTTGCAGTTTTGTAAATTCTTTTTAAACCCTACTTTTAAAGGGTTTTGAAGAACTGATCATTTCTGTTTAAAGGATGGACCGAGTGTTGTGCTGTTTTGGGGATTGGTAGTTGGTTCATTGTTGAAGTCGAAGCCGGAGGGCTCGACTCTCAGGTGGTCAGAGCGGCGAGAGATAGGCGTTGACAGGTTTAAGGAAGATCTTGATTTCTGTCTTCCAGGTTTGGGTGTATAGCTCAATTGTGATTTGAGCTACTGTGGTGGATACTGGTGTTCGTGTTCGAGTATGGTGATGGTCGCTAATGAGATGAGGTGTTGGTGGATGGCCGGTGATGGCTAGAGCCACGGTGCACGTGCACCGTGCAGTTGAAGTTCAGGTGAACTTTTAATGGTGTGAAAATTTGAACTCGGAAATGACTCGAGTCATTCGAGTGTTAGACTCGAAGCAAAGGAGGGAATAACCCGAAGAAATTTTGTAATGTTCTCGGGTTGTTCTGTGTACTTCAGGATTTACAGAAACTTGTGTTTCTGTTTTTAAATTTTTGTTTTAAAAAAAAGAACCTGAAGCTTTGATATAAGGAAAAGTTAAATAAGTTTTAAACTTTCAGTTTGAATTTTAGAATCCAAGTTTAAATTCTAACCTCAGTTTTAAATAAAAATAAAAGTTTTAAAGTTAAACTTGTTTAACTACTTTATTTTTGATAGTAGATTAAACCTTTTAAAACTGAATTTTTTTTCCAAAATATGATCAAGATTTAAGATTAAATTTAAATCTGGAAATCTAAAGTTAAATAATGAACTTTAGTTTTGAAATTAAAAGAAGTTTTAGATTTGAAAGATTTAAACAAATTTGTATGTGAAATGTAAATTTAAATTATTAAATTTAAAAATGAATTTAGTTTTAAAATCCTTATGAAATTCATTTCTAAGACAAACACTTGGTTGTCTTGAAATTTTTAAAAAGTTTTAAATTGTTTAAACTTTGATTAAGTTTAAATTATATTCATTTTAAATCATGTATTTAAAATGAAATCTAAAGTAATTTCAAAAGCAATTTATTTTCAAATAAATTTGTTTTTAAACATAATTTAGAAATGTTTTATTTTAAAATTAAGTTAAGAATTAATGTTTTGAAAATTAAATTATTAAAAAGGTAATTAAGAAATAATTTATTTATTTATTTAATTTATTAAGATTTAATGAATAGTGATTAGGGGTTAATCAATCTGAAATTTAGACCATTAACTAGATTATTAATTAATGTTTAATAAATTATTAATTAAGTAATTAAGTTTTAATCAAGGTTAATTTATTTAAATAAATAGACTCTAAATTATAGATAATTAAAGATAATTAAATTTGTAATTAATCTCGGTTAATTACTTACAGTCAATCAGTCATCCCAAGAAAAGTCCTATACAAAACACCGGGCTGGTTCCTAATATGCGAAGGATACTCTATTGCTCTATCCTAGCAAGAGGAACATAAACACAAGGAGACATGATAACGAGGATCGGAACGAAATCGAATGTCATCAAGCAATAATAAAAATAATTAGAGAAGGGTTAATGAAGGTCATTAACCAGGATTATTTAAATAATTAATTAATGTAATTAATTTTTATAATTAATTTAATAATAATCAATTGTGAATTGTAAAGAATAATTACTTGATGAAGTAATTAAGAAATTAATTACTTAATGTAATTAATTTAGTTTAAATATGATGTTTAATTTAATTAATTAAGTTTAATTAATTTTAAACACTTGGGGTTTTAAAGATAATTACTGTATGTAATTGATGATTTGGAAATTGCATAGTTAAGTAATTGATTGATAATTACAGGTTGTAATTTATTCGAAGATGTTTAAGAATGAAGTAATTTGGATTTAAATTACTTATTTATTAATCAAAGTATTAATTAAGAAATAAATTAAGAGATGATTAATTTGGTTTAAATAAAGTAATCAAGATAGTTAATTACTGAATGTAATTAATCTGTGATGATTAATAATTATGAATTAATTACTTAAGGTAATTAATTTAAGGAATAATTAAAGATCATTAATTATTTTAATTAATGATGTAATTAAAGATGATTAATTATGATTAATTAATCAATAATAAGTAATTAAAGGTAATTAATTAACGTAATTATTTAAGGATTAAGGTAATTAATTATAGTTAATTAATTAATTGAAGTAATTAAAGGTTAATTACTGTTTGGTTGGTTTGTGAAGTTAATTGAGAATAATTATATGATGTAATTAAGGATAATTAATCAGGAGTGATTAATTAAAGTGATTAATAATGAATGATTAATTGATTGTAATCAATTAAATGATTGAGAAAGCAAGATTTATATTGGTGAAGTAATTAATTTAATTTATTTTAAATTAATTAAAGATGAAGTAATTAATTTAATTCACTTTAAATTAATTAGAGATAGGGATAATTAATTTAATTCATTATAAATTAATTATATTATGGTATGAGTGAATCTTTGCTTATGTATGAATGGATGACATTGATTGTCCTTGAAGCTTTGAGATCTCGGTAATGAGATAAATGATATTGTGTGGTATGAATGACTTGATTGTATTGTGATGATAACATAGGTTATCTATTGTGATGGTATTATATGGATTTTCTATTTTGGTATTGATAATGTGGATTACTTGTTATGTGATAATGTTGATTATCAATTGTGATTGTGTGTTATCTGTGTGTATATAGATACTGTATTGAATTTTTTTAAACTTTAAAACAACTTGGCCTTAAAAGACACGCTTTGGATTTCGATGAGACCGGGATCGGGTTTCCATATTTGGATATCCGAAAACCACATCGATTCCAAATAACGTTAGGTCGTGAATTCAAAGTGGAGCTTTGTGAAGATTTGAGGTGTAAGGACTATACGTCAGTGTAACTCTGTGGGTGATTCCGTAATGAGTTTGACGGAATAATTCTTATAGATTCGAGATGGTGGTTCAGAGTACAAGGGTTATCGTCGTTAACTCTGAGGGTGATTCCAAAATGAGTGTAACGAGATAATGCTTTCGGTTTCGTTCGAACCCGGAACGAACTTGTATGGATTGAATGCTTTCAGAACATCGTCAGGTGGACGATGAGCATTCTAAGTGATGTGTTCTATAAAGGTAATCGTAACCTCAAGCCTCATCAACCGGGAATGGATAAAACAGGGGAGGTGCAGCAAGGCTTCGTAGGTAGCCCCCACTTGAGAGTGAGATTTACCCATGTCTAGAGGTCCCTTTTTATTTCGGCTGTGTGGACGGTTTTGAGCTCCAACTGTCGGGATTATCTTGTTCGGAACTGTTCAGTAAGGAATGGGTCCGACCTTGTGTTGCATGGCAGTGGGCGTACTCCTCGGTACGGTGATCTAGGCCACGTACTGTGACGAGCGATATCCCAATAGCCCTGCCATTGTATGGAATCCAAAATTCAATAAGTGCCAACAGTTTTGACTGTATTACCCACTTTTGTGGCTAGTAGCTGGAATTTAATCATGTAACAATTTCGGCTATTTCTTATTTATTTGAAAACCCTAGACACTATTATAGTATCATCGGATTTCCTATCAAATGTTTTGGTTAGCGTAAGGTAAAAACTTTTCCATGTTTATGTGTGGGAAGTCTTACGTGATACCTTTCTTTCAAAAGGTTTTGAAAATTAAGCAACTTTAACCTGTTACTCACACCAGACCCATGTCTGACCCAGAGTTTATTCTTTGTTTTCATAAACTCTTGGGTACTCAAATTTTTACAAGTAGCCAAGGGATTCAGGTTAGGTCAGATTAGCTTTGACGAATTGTGGAGGAGCAATGGAGCAGGAGGCTTCTGCGTGTAGATATATATATATAGTTTTCCACTGTGTAGTTTTCTCTGAGTCGTTTTCTTGTGCTGTATTGAGTTTTATAACTAGACAGGTGTTTATAACTGTCTGGTATGTGATGTATATCTGTGTACTCTGATATTTGTTGTAAACTATGTAATATTTATGTTATTATTATAGTTTATTCGCTCCGCCGTTTAGATTCTGATGTTGTTTCTTCTTCTCTTCTTTCTTTTCTCTTTTCTATCCCCTTTCTTTCTTAAAAATGATGCGATTTTCTGTGGTAAGAATGTCGGGTCGTTTCACTTGGTATCAGAGCATTAGGTTGAGTGAATACCTAGGCTCTGTAGTGGTGTCTTTCTTGAGAGAGCATATTTGTAATTTTAAATATATTTATATATTTCTACCTATCTGTTGGGTTACCTGTTCAGGTTTGCCAATATAAGTTATAAATGTAGATGGTGTAGTAGTGTGTGTAACACGACTACCATTGGTTGGAGTTTGGATGTCTGAGGTTGGAAGTGTATCTGTCGAGACTGTAGACCTAATATCGTCTCGAGTGAGTTCTGTAGTGATAAAAAAACTTCATTAATCTCTGAAGGTAACCTGTTAAGGTTCGGAGTTTATTTCTGAAGTTGGATGAATAGAATTTGGATCTGTTGGTTAGCTAAAGTGAGTAATGGTATTTTGATATCTTAGGAAATAGTAGCTGCGTGATGAGATGCAGTGACTATGGACATTCCCGAAGATGTTTTCTTTGGAACAAGTTAAAGAGGTGAGTCTGCTTCAGTGTTGTGGCTGTGTTCAGCTGGTGTTTCTATTTGGTTTGAAGTTCGAGTTTCTCGAAGAGCTTGTTTTGGAATTCTTTGGCATCTGTGGCAGCAGTGCAGCTTGGAGTGTTCTCGGTGTTGGAAAGAGATCTTATGGCTTAGCAGATTTTCTGAAGTGGAGTTCAGAAACATTTGAGTGGACCCGTTCCTTCGATGGGTTGGCTAATTAAGTGTAAGCTATTCAATTTGGTTAAGGAAGAACAGTTTTGCTTGGATTTGGTTTGGGTGGTTCGCAAAAGTGACTTGCGATTGTTTGAGTGTTCTCTTCGGTTATCTGAGTTTTTCCGAGTGTCTTCAGGAAGTCAGAGTTCTGTCTGCATCTGGAGATTGAGCTTTCTTATCGTCTAGGATTGCAGGAGTGGTACCGATGGTTCAGCTTTATAGAAGAATGGTTTCAAGGATATTGAGTGGGTGTAGCAGCTCGGAGTTTTGGAGGAACTTCTGAATTTTTCTTATGCATTTGTTGAACCATATTTCTGGGTGTATTGTTGAGTTGTGCTCGTGTTCTTCTTTAGTATTCTCTTCTACTTCAGATCAGAGTTGAGCAGCGGAAGCAGTTTGGGAAGTGTAACTGCTTTTTTTTCTGGACAAAAGAAGTTGTTGTCTTCTGATGTTGAGGAGTAGAGTTTGAGATTTTGATCTTGGTTGATCTTGAGGAGATCATTTTGTTGTGTTGATTGGTCTAGTTTGTTTCTAGAAGCATCAGCGAAGGTTGAGCTGATTAGTAAGTTGTGGACAGCCCAGGATCGTCCGAAGAGTTTTGTGGATTTAAGACGAAGTAATATGGATTCCGAATTCAGAGATTTAATTTTGGATAATTTTTCTCCGATCAAAAAGGAGCTATAAGTTAGCTCTGAAGAGTTTTGGATTCTTTTCTGTAATCTTGGAGGATAAGTGAATGATCTACAGGATTGAATTGCCAGTTTGGATAACTGGGATTCAATGAGTTTCACGTATCTCTGAGTGAGTACGTGTGTGATCTATTTCTGGTTGTGGAACCAGCAGTTCTGGAGTTTTGGTTGTTGAGTCAGACTCGTCTGTAGTCTGATATCTTGTCTAGTGTTGCAGATATAGTTGAATAGGAGCATTGTAACTTCATAGTATTGATTGTTTGGATTCTCTAGAGCGAGTATCCCGGTATATATATATATATATATATATATATATATATATATATATATTATATACACACACACACACACATACTTGGGGAAACTCAATGAAATTTTATCCAGAATTTGTCTGGATAATTAGATTTATTTGATTGGTTGTTTTTGGTTGTTAGCATATGTTTGACATATGCTTGTGTTTTTAAATTAAAATTTAATGAGATTATTAAATTACCTTTGTTTTAAATTTCGAGGACGAAATTCTTTTAAGGGGGAAGGATTGTACTATCCCGGAATTTTTAACAATATCAATTTAATAATCGCTATTAAAATTAAATTGATATTGATGTTTTTGTTAATTATAATTCAAATTGATTTAAAAAATTCTTCTTTAATAAATATTCAATTGGTTATTTTATCTTTTAAAAATAATAAATGAATTTCTATTTATAATATAAATATATAGCTTATGTTGTAAATAGAATAACATTGTTTAAAAGTTAATAAATAAAACATATTTTTCTAATTCTAATATTTTTAGTAATTTGAGAATTTGTTTTTATTTAATAATAGCTTTTCAAGGTTATAAAATAAATGACCTTGGTTTAATGAATCATGATTTAAAATTATAATATACATTAATTATTTGGAAATTTTAATTTTTATTAAATATAAAGTTTTCAAAGCTATTAAATAAATAAATATATGATTTTTAAATTTGTTAAGAAAAGTATTTAAACGTTTTAAAATAGTTTTAGCTTGAGTTTTAAATTTAATTAAATTGACAAAAGAGTTTTATAGCTTAATTAAATAGAAAATTTATTAATAAAAATATAATTTCCTTTAGAACGGTTTTAATTTAATAATGAGACATTTTAAATACAATATTAACAATGTATTGTATCGCAAATAGATTTTTGGTTAAAAATAGCTATTGTTATTTCAAATTTTGATTTGTATTCATAATTTGATTTTTAATATTAGATTTTGAATTTAATTTGAATTTAAAATTTCAAAGTATAAATTTTAAATTGTTTTAATTTTCATATGTATAAGCTTCATTCATAAGTGCAAATTGTTTTTAGTTCTTTTAAAAAAGTTTATATACATATTTAATATTAACTAACAAAGTAAAATTTAGTTTAATACATATGTTAACATGTGAATCAAATACAAATTATTTTTAAATAAAAGGACAAGTGTTATAAGGTAAGCATTCAATTTGACAAATGTTGAATATTTCATACAAGTGTCATTTTGTTTTGATTTTCTTTTATTTAATTAATAAATCTGAAAATACATCAATTTAATCATGCATTTTCTTCTTACTTGTTTTCTTTCCCATCTCCTAAATCAAAAGAGAACTTCAAAATTCTTCATCAGTCAGTTCTCTTCAAAAAAATCAAACAACACATTCATTTCTCAGTTCAAAACTCTATAATTCATTTCCCAACACAATCCCTGTAATCAATTCATTTTCAGAAAGATCAAACTTGTAAATTCATTTCCTCAAAGCAAAGACCAAACCTGTCAACAAGTTTCCAAAACAATTTCTAAGCTTGTAACCAAGATGCAAGTTTCAAAAGCAACTTGAATTATCAAGCTAACGGCAGAAATTAAATTTCAACCTGCATTTTAATCTGCACATCTTCAAATTTGAAGCCTGATCTGAAGCAAATCCAAAGAAAACCAGCATTTTCAAAATGAAACCTATTCTAAAGCAACAGCAGTTCTTAATTCTATAAAAAGTTCAAAAGGGTAATCATAGGCTCTGTTTCTTGGTGAGTAACTTTGAAAACTTAAATTATTAATGAGGTTGCATGCTGGTATGTTTTTATATAAATAAGTATTGTTTGTTGTACTGATAAAGTTTGATGTGAAATATTTTTGTGTGCACTTTAAATCACATTGTTCTGTTCTGTTTCCAAAGCAGAACTTTGATTCCAATCCTTATCATTAATTAAGTTTCTGATAAAATCAAATTATAAAAGAAAATTGTTTGTTTTTCTTAAGATAATATCTAAAAATTTTAGGTAAATTAAAACATAGATAGTTGTCTCTGGGAAACATAGAAAGAAAACATCAGTGCATGTTAATTTAAAAAAAATAAAATCCAAACATATTAATTTAGTAATTCAGCATCATAAATCAAAAGTATTAATAAAAACTTGATTTTTAAATCAAGGATTAGGATTTTTAGGGATAAGTGGAAGGTGCGGTTTTGTTTTGAACTGATAATGGATTTTAAGCAAATTCAGGTGAACTTTAGATTGAAGAGGCTCGGGGTTCTTCTGGGTAGTAGGGGAGAGTTAGTAGATGCTAGGAAAAACCATTTATGGTGATAAAATTTATCATAGAAGTTGCAGTTTTGTAAATTCTTTTTAAACCCTAGTTTTAAAGGGTTTTGAAGAACTGATCATTTCTGTTTAAAGGATGGATCGAGTGTTGTGGTGTTTTGGGGATTGGTAGTTGGTTCATTGTTGAAGTCTAAGCCGGAGAGGTCGACTCTCAGGTGGTCGGAGCGGCGAGAGATAGGCGTTGACAGGTTTAAGGAAGATCTTGATTTCTGTCTTCCAGGTTTGGGTGTATAGCTCAATTGTGATTTGAGCTACAGTGGTGGATACTGTTGTTCGTGTTCGAGTATGGTGATGGTCGCTAATGAGATGAGGTGTTGGTGGATGGCCGGCGATGGCCAGAGCCATGGTGCACGTGCACCGTGCAGTTGAAGTTCAGGTGAACTTTTAATGGTGTGAAAATTTGAACTCGGAAATGACTCGAGTCATTCGAGTGTTAGACTCGAAGCAAAGGAGGGAATAACCCGAAGAAATTTTGTAATGTTCTCGGGTTGTTCTGTGTACTTCAGGATTTACAGAAACCTGTGTTTCTGTTTTTAAATTTTTTTTGAAAAAAAGAACCTGAAGCTTTGATATAAGGAAAATTTAAATATGTTTTAAATTTTCGGTTTGAATTTTAGAATCCAAGTTTAAATTCTAACCTCAGTTTTAAATAAAAATAAAAGTTTTAAAGTTAAACTTGTTTAACTACTTTATTTTTGATAGTAGATTAAACCTTTTAAAACTGAAGTTTTTTTTTAAAATATGATCAAGATTTAAGATTAAATTTAAATCTGGAAATCTAAAGTTAAATTATGAACTTTAGTTTTGAAATTAAAATAAGTTTTAGATTTGAAAGATTTAAACAAATTTGTATGTGAAATGTAAATTTAAATTATTAAATTTAAAAATGAATTTAGTTTCAAAATCCTTATGGAATTCATTTCTAAGACAAACACTTGGTTGTCTTGAAATTTTTAAAAAGTTTTAAATTGTTTGAACTTTGATTAAGTTTAAATTATATTCATTTTAAATCATGTATTTAAAATGAAATCTAAAGTAATTTCAAAAGCAATTTGTTTTCAAATAAATTTGTTTTTAAACATAATTTAGAAACGTTTTACTTCAAAATTAAGTTAAGAATTAATGTTTTGAAAATTAAATTATTAAAAAGGTAATTAAAAAATAATTAATTAATTAATTTAATTTATTAAGATTTAATGAATAGTGATTAAGGGTTAATCAATTTGAAATTTAGATCATTAATTAGATTATTAATTAATGTTTAATAAATTATTAATTAAGTAATTAAGTTTTAATCAAGGTTAATTTATTTAAATAATTAGACTTTAAATTATAGATAATTAAAGATAATTAAATTTGTAATTAATCTCAGTTAATTACTTGATAAAAATAATTAAAGAAGGGTTAATGAAGGTCATTAACCAGGATTATTTAGATAATTATTTAATGTAATTAATTTTTATAATTAATTAGATTAATTAATTTAATAATAATCAATTGTGAATTGTAAAGAATAATTACTTGATGAAGTAATTAAGAAATTAATTACTTAATGTAATTAATTTAGTTTAGGTATGATTGTTTAATTTAATTAATTAAGTTTAATTAATTTTAAACACTTGGGGTTTTAAAGATAATTACTGTATGTAATTAATGATTTGGAAATTACTTAGTTAAGTAATTGATTGATAATTACAGGTTGTAATTTATTCGAAGATGTTTAAGAATGAAGTAATTTGGATTTAAATTACTTATTAATTAATCAAAGGATTAATTAAGAAATAAATTAAGAGATAATTAATTTGGTTTAAATAAAGTAATTAAGTTAGTTAATTACTAAATGTAATTAATCTGTGATGATTAATAATTATGAATTAATTACTTAAGGTGATTAATTTAAGGAATAATTAAAGATCATTAATTATTTTAATTAATGATGTAATTAAAGATGATTAATTATGATTAATTAATCAATAATAATTAATTAAAGGTAATTAATTAACGTAATTAATTAAGGATTAAGGTAATTAATTATAGTTAATTAATTAATTGAAGTAATTAAAGATTAATTATTGTTTGGTTGGTTTGTGATGTTAATTGAGAATAATTACATGATGTAATTAAGGATAATTAATCAAGAATGATTAATTAAAGTGATTAATAATGAATGATTAATTGATTGTAATCAATTAAATGATTGAGAAAGCAAGATTTATATTGGTAAAGTAATTAATTTAATTTATTTTAAATTAATTAAAGATGAAATAATTAGTTTAATTCACTTTAAATTAATTAGAGATAGGGATAGTTAATTTAATTCATTTTAAATTAATTATATTATGGTATGAGTGAATCTTTGCTTATGTATGAATGAATGACATTGATTGTCTTGGAAGCTTTGAGATCTCAGTAATGAGATAAATGATATTGCGTGGTATGAATGACTTGATTGTATTGTGATGATAACATAGGTTATCTATTGTGATGGTATTATATGGATTATCTATTTTGGTATTGATAATGTGGATTACTTGTTATGTGATAATGTTGATTATCAATTGTGATTGTGTGCTATCTGTGTGTATATAGATACTGTATTGAATTTTTTTAAACTTTAAAACAACTTGGCCTTAAAAGACACGCTTTGGATTTCGATGAGATCGGGATCGGGTTTCCATATTTGGATATCCGAAAACCACATCGATTCCAAGTAACATTAGGTCGTGAATTCAAAGTGGAGCTTTGTGAAGATTTGAGGTGTAAGGACTATACGTCAGTGTAACTCTGTGGGTGATTCCGTAATGAGTTTGACGGAATAATTCTTATAGATTCGAGATGGTGGTTCAGAGTACAAGGGTTATCGTCGTTAACTCTGAGGGTGATTCCAAAATGAGTGTAACGAGATAATGCTTTCGGTTTCGTTCGAACCCAGAACGAACTTGTATGGATTGAATGCTTTCAGAACATCGTCAGGTGGACGATGAGCATTCTAAGTGATGTGTTCTATAAAGGTAATCGTAACCTCAAGCCTCATCAATCGGGAATGGCTAAAACATGGGAGGTGCAGCAAGGCTTCGTGGGTAGCCCCCACTTAAGAGTGAGATTTACCCCTGTCTAGAGGTCCCATTTTATTTCGGCTGTGTGGACGGTTTTGAGCTCCAACTGTCGGGGTTATCTTGTTCGGAACTGTTCAGTAAGGAATGGGTCCGGTCTTGTGTTGCAGGGGAGTGGGCGTACTCCTCGGTACGGTGATCTAGGCCACGTACTGTGACGGGCGATACCCTAATAGCCCTGCCATTGTATGGAATCCAAAATCCAATAAGTGCCAACAGTTTTGACTGTATTACCCACTTTTCTGGCTAGTAGCTAGAATTTAATCATGTAACAATTTCGGCTATTTCTTGTTTATTTGAAAACCCTAGACACTATTATAATATCATCGGATTTCCTATCAAATGTTTTGGTTAGCGTAAGGTAAAAACTTTTCCATGTTTATGTGTGGGAAGTCTTACGTGATACCTTTCTTTCAAAAGGTTTTGAAAATTAAGCAACTTTAACCTGTTACTCACACCAGACACATGTCTGACCCAGAGTTTATTCTTTGTTTTCATAAACTCTTGGGTACTCAAATTTTTACGAGTAGCCAAGGGATTCAGGTTAGGTCAGATTAGCTTTGACGAATTGTGGAGGAGCAATGGAGCAGGAGGCTTCTGCGTGTAGATATATATATATATATATATATATATATATATATATATATAGTTTTCCGCTGTGTAGTTTTCTCTGAGTCGTTTTCTTGTGCTGTATTGAGTTGTATAACTAGACAGGTGTTTATAACTGTCTAGTATGTGATGTATATCTGTGTACTCTGATATTTGTTGTAAACTATGTAATATTTATGTTATTAATATAGATTATTCGTTCCGCCTTTTAGATTCTGATGTTGTTTCTTCTTCTCTTCTTTCTTTTCTCTTTTATATCCCCTTTCTTTCTTAAAAATGATGCGATTTTCTGTGGTAAGAAAGTCGGGTCGTTTCAAAAAGTGTCTAAACCTGGATAAAACATTTGTCTTGATTGCGATGGATATATGATGAATTCTTTTGTTGAATAGGATGGTTGTACTGTTTTGTTTGCATAAGACTATTGTTATGTTGTGTTGTTTGTATTATTAATTGAAACAACTAATATATTTCTCTTTTTACATAGTTCTAACTCTTTTGCATTATGTAAGTAAAATACAAATAGGTATGTTTTCGGATTATGGTTTTTGAAACGGTATTTATTGTTTTTTCCATGGTTTGGGATATTTTATTATTGAAATACTGTACATATATTGGAATTGTTGATATTATTATTTTTCAGACCTAACCTCATAAAGGAGACTCTGCTGAATTTTTTCGTAAATTTTGGACATAGAATTTTTTTGTAGAAGTCGAGTCATTTTCAAAATTTTGTTAAACATAAATATGTAAGTTTATATGTTTGTAAATTGACCATTTCGAATAACACATACCAAACCCCTTGATTCTTTCTTGTTTCTTTTCGAGGACAAAAAATTTTGAGAGGGGGAGATTGTAACGACCCGTATTTTTGATAATTAAAATATTAAATTAAATAAGATTTTCGAAATTTAAACTATAATGAATGGTTTTATTTAAGTTGTAGTTTAATGTTGAAGTAATTTATAATTTAAATCCTAGATTTAGCATGGAATATTTCATCTTAAAAGATTACTAATTTCTGTGTAATCAGAAATGATAAAAATTGTTAACTTTTAGTTTAGGATTTAAAGGTGATTAAATCAATTCAATAATAATTTATTTAATTAACGTGTAAAATTAACCTTTTGGGCAATGTCATGAATTTCGTTTAATCTAGTCTCATCGGATCCGTAATAGTGAACTATTATAGGATTTCAAGTTTCATAGCGATCGGACTTATCATTTGATCGTGCGAGCTCGAAACGCGTGGAAATCAGTAAATAAATTCAAATGAATATAATCTGATTTAAAAATAAATTCTGTATATAATGGAATTAGGGTTTGAAACTAGTTCCATTGAGTTTAAAAATATCGAAAACATATAATTAGATATATTGTATGATTTATTTTCGTTTTGGGCTTTTCGGGTCGTTGTTATCGTTTCAACCCAATTCGATCTGTTATAAACCCTAGCAGCTTCTTATTTTCATTGCCTATACATTCAATTTATATCCATATGTTCCATTACATGCTCCTTCTCAATGGTAGACATCTCAAACCCTGATTGCAAATTCAAAATCAAATTGAAAATTCAAACTCTTCAAACCATATCAAATTATATATCGTTGGAAAGCTCTCGATGAACGCAATCTCTCTCTCTCTCTCTACAATTCATTTTTTAATTAGAGGCTCTGTTTGTCCATAAATCAACGATCATTCTCAACCGTCCTTTGCTAGGATTTTGGATTTAATGACGGATCGTCGATCGGGCGGTATAAGCATGTAGAGGGCGATCAACAGAGTAGATCTATGGTATTATTTTAGGTTGCAAGTTACCAAAATCGCTAGAATTAGCATTAAAGGCGGCGGCGGACTGATGATGGTGGTGTTCGGAGTTGGCCACGTGGCCATGTGGGGCTACAACATAGGCCGAGGACTGGCATGACGTGGTCATATCACGGTGGTGGCACTTGTAAGTAGCACTTGTAGTGGCACTTGTAGGTTGAAATGATATATACCTATATCATTTAATTTTGGGTTGAAATGATATAATTAGAATTAAATTAACTGATCATATGACCATAGGGTAGAAAATTATATATGGACATTGGATTTGTTAAATTCAATGGTTTTAAAAATCTTGAATTTGGATTTTGATCAAATGACATTGTTTCAAAGTAAATAAATTGTGGATTTATATGAATTGAATTATTTCTACTTCGAGCTTTGAAATGTGAAATTGAAACGGGTTAAAAGAAATTATTTTAAAGAATCGAATTAGAAATGTGAAATTATAATCGACATATGACTTTAGTTCTGAAATTTTAATTATTTTTAGGATTTGTATCTTAAAAGTTGAACTATGCGGTTAATTTGATTTAAGTGATTTAAATAAGTAAATTAAAAGTGGAATTGAATTTGAAGTTAAAAATTAATGTTTTCGAAAATTGAAGTTATTTTGAATTAAAATTGAAATCAAATGGATTTGAAACTAAATTGAAATTGAGTCAATTAAATTGAAAGAATGGAAATTGAGTTTTGTTGATTCATAATTTGAACATGGGTTCTAGATTGGTGGAAATGAAAAGAAAGTATTTGATTTGGTATTATTTTCAAAAATAAATTATTTTAATATAAACTGTTTAAAATCTATTTTTTAATATTCGAATTATTTTTGATTTTTCGAAGTATTTTACTGTATAAACTATTTTCAATATTCAAACCTTTTTATATCAAACTATTTAAACTATTTTATAAATTTTCAAACCATGCAAGGTTGAGATGTTGGTATTTAAATCGTTGATTTAAATGCGAATGTGGTTAAATGATGTTATAACCTAAATTGTAACCTGAAATGGTAATTTCAAGTGAAAATGACATATTTTGGGTAAATATGATGATTTTGAAATGGAGGATATTTTTAATTGAATTTGATATTTTGATATCAAATATAAACCGATTTTGAAACGTAAAAAAACCAATCGGTGTGAAAAATGACGTTTGGTTGTTAAAGAGACTGGGTCCTCTCATTAGAATACTCACTGTTAATATTGGAACCATTTTAACTACTGTGTACATGGTGGATGATCCAAAATGAAGTCGTCGAATTTGGTGAACGATTGGTGGATTTGTAGAAAGAGAACGATGATGGATGACCCCGGCTCTTGTGCCAATTTGAAATGACTAAAACATGATGGCTTATTAGGACCAAGTGGGCTAACTACCCCTAGCGGACACATATCTTCGTATTACTATATTGATGTTGGCTCGATAAGTGCACCTTGATTTGATTTGATTTTGAGGGTGTTGGACACGGTGTGCGGTCGTAGCTACAATGCGTTACCACCAGCCCTGTGACCCGAACTGGTAGTATCATACCTTGGCATTGCCTCACGTGCCTTGTCATACTCTTTATCCTTATTCGCGGTGTAACAACCCGCATATGTTATGATTTATACATTTAAATGTTTTATTTAAATGTGGTATCGTAGTCGGATTTTAGTCCGAAAAACTACTTTTTGCATACGGTCGAATTGGGACTCGAGACCACCCCCATTGAGTTCAAAATGACGTTTGCGACCTTTTTGAGTATAAGTGTGACGACCGAAATTTTTGAGCATTTAAAATTGGAATATTTAATTAATTTTAAATATTTGAAAGGTTAATATTAACTAGAATTCCAAATATCACAATTTATTTGATAATTAAGTTATTGAATTAAATAATTGGAAGTTGAGTTAGATGTTGAATCTGGAATTTTAAGCCTGTTAAACTCATTTGAAGGCTTGTAAAATTTATATTGATAATACCGAAGAAAATAAAAGTGTTGAAATTAATTTGATAGTGGTTTGTTCCGTTTTAAAATTTTATCGTTTAAATTGACATTTTTAAATAGCCTTTCGAGGCACAGTCTCGGAATTTGACGAAACCAGTTCCATTGGATCCGTAATATTGAATTATTATCGGATTTCAAATTTCGTAGTGATTGGAGTTGTTGTGTGAGCATACGATGTATAAACACGTTGAAATTTATGTTGAGACAAATTGAATTTAAAATTAAATATTGATGCTAATCAAACTTTCAGCCGCAATTATTTCACATCGCAACTTTCCGAGTCACTGTAACTTACCTTCTGAAATGCGCCACTTATGTCCATTCCTCAGCACGCAAAACGTCAACTCTTGTTCCCTCGTTCGTCTTTATGATGCAAATAGCATCAGAGAGTAAAGAAAATGAATTCTCGAGCCTAATTCTTTCTTTAATGGCCGACGAATACAAGTTTTTCCCTTTTCAATTCGATCTCTTTTTGTCTCTCTTTATATAAATCGTGAGCCTCCGTTCCTCCTTCCAGTTCAAAACGAAAATCCCTTCCTCCCAGTTAATTCTCGAAGCCGAATACGAAAAAATAATAACAAAATCGATTTCGAAATCGATCGCGAACGGTTCTCGATCGCGAGATAGGAAGTCGAAGTGAGGTTGAGGACGCGACCAGACGATGGAACCACCGTGCGCATTCACGAGTAGGGTCAAGGGGGGAATCACGTTCAATCGAAGGCTATGTTCGAGCTTCATCACCTGGAAGTTGTGGTCGGTTTGTGGCTAGGGTTCGATCTCTGGAAGTGAAGGCGTAGTCGAATCGCATGGGAGGGAGAAAGGTCGAGGGGCAGGGCTTGGATTGGGAGTTGCGGTTGCGAGACACTTTAAGGCGACAAGATGGCAGTCACATGTCTAGGGTTAGTGAGATGGCTATCGTCACTGAGCCTCGTACGGGTGGATCTGGACTTTGATGCTGCGAGGTAGACTCTGTTCGATTTTTTTTATATAGTTAACTTTGAATAAAACATTTGTATATTATAGTAAGATAAGTTCTGGACAATTTTAATAAATTAGGATGTCTGAGAATTTAAGGTTAGTCTGGAATGGGATTTGGAAATTAAATAAGCAAATAAACTGATAATTTAATACTTTTAGAAAAAAAAGTTAAATTAGGATTTATTTATTGGATCGCGGTCAGAGAATTTATAAATTTATATTTAAGGCTGTGGAAACTCCAGTTGGAATGAGTTAATAATCTAGTTGGGTCGTCACAGTATATTTTGATCTAGACCTGTCACATGTAAGTGTAACACCCTTTATAAATTTATTATCAGTTAAAAATAAATTATTAATGAATTAAATTATTGGTAAAATAAATTTATTAAGTGGCAGTTGATTAGTTCAAATATTAATAAATTCATAAATGGGAATATAAATGATCGATTTGTTCGAATATTGATAAAAATCATTTAAAATTTATACAAGGTCAAAATGGCGAAGGAAGCAAGCTAATTTGGATGGATTGTAAAACTAAAATCAAAGGTGAGTTTATCTCACTCAGTTAAATTTAAATTTAAATGATTAAATTTAAATAATTGTTTGAATGGCTGAATTGATTGATGTGATATAGTATAATACTTTTGAAATTGGCATATGATATTGTGCTAACATTTGTGGATGCAGGGAAACAGGTTGGAGGGATCCAACTGGACCCTTCACATTTATTTAAATTATTCAATATTCTATGTTGCGATTATTTGGTATCCTATGATGAGTTATATTGGAATATTGAATGTTATGGTTTGATTGGATATTTGGGTATAATGAATTACCAAAATATATGAATTGGATTGTTGAAAAGAAATTAAAAGTAAGTAAATTTGTAAGCGAAATAATTATAGAAAGTTTGAATAAATTAAGAATGAATTGAAAAGAAATAGAAGTAATATGAAAATAATAATAAATAACTTCGTGTATGAAGAGAAATGGAATTTTGAATAAAATGAAATTGATGAGTTGTAAACTTGAGTTATATCAATTAAAGAAATAAAGAATTATTTTAAAATTCAAAGTTTAAATTTATTTAAAGGAATAAAGAAGTAACTGAGAAATCTAAAAATTTGAATTTTTAGTTAAGGTGTTTTTAAATCATAATCAAGAAATGAGATCTGAAATTAATAGATTCTGAATTAAAGGGGAATAAATTGGAAATCAATTTGGGAAATTGATTTAAGTGATTGAAGCTGGGATTTTTCTCTGGATAACCAAGTACAGGTTTAAAGTAAATTCGTAAATAAATTTAAAAGTTTTAAAGTTGTTGAAAAAAAAACAAGTTTTAGAAAATTTATTATTTCTAATATTTAAATTCAAAAGTAAGTATTTTCTCAAATCTATTATAGTAGTAATTACTTAAAAGGGTGACCTAGTATTTTGTTTCCAAAGGTGAAAATCTAGTCTTATATTCTATTAAGTAACTTTATTTTCAAATACTTATATAGTATGTATTTTTACAAAATATTGAAGTAATTTAACTTAAATGTTTAAAAGTATATTTTCAAAGTAAAGTGTTTTAAATTATTTTAAAAATCTGGTTTTGTGCTTGGTGATTTCAGAGGAAATTGAAAATATTTTTGGGAAAGTTTATTCTGAAAGGAAAGATGGTTTTGAAACTGTTTTCAAAGGATTGAAAATAGAAATATATCTTGTGAAGATATTTTGAGATAAATAAATAATATGGAAAATTATTTATTGTGTGATGGATGTTTGTGAATATAAATTGATAGTTAAATAACCAACTATCAATATTGGCCAAATGCGCTGATCGTTTCAAAGAGACCGGGATCGAGATTTATTTCTCGAAAACCACTTCGATCCGGTTTGTACGTTTCGTGCGAAAAACGTGTTCGGAGTCGAAGATGGAGCAGTGAAGTGCAAGGGCTAGTCGCTACTAATCCTGAGGATATTTCCAAAATGGATGTAGTAGGAATAGTGCCTTCGGTTCCGTTCGAACCCGGGACGGACTTGTATGGATGAATGCTTGCGAAACATCGTCAGGTGGACGATGGGCATTCTAAGTGAAACGTTCTAAAGGTAACGCTTAGCCTCAAGCCTCATCAACCGAGAATGACTGAAAATCAGGGGATATGCAGCAAGGCTTCGCGGGTAGCACCCACTGGAGAGTAAGGTCATCCCTGTCTAGATGTCCCTTTTTATTTCGGCTTAGTGGTGCGGTTGCTGATCCCAACCGTGGGGTGATCTTATTCGGAACTGTCCAGTAAGGGATGGGTCCGGCCTTGTGTTGCAGGGGATGAAGGGAGTAATCCTCGGTACTGTGATCTAGACCACGTACTGTGACAGGTGGTACCCCAGTGCCTAGTCATTGTTGGAAATCCATTTTCCCTATGAGGGTGATATTATTTCTCTTATTCACGTCGTTCGTGAATTTTCCGACATATTCGAGCCCGTTTTAGGATTACCACCTAAGCGAGCAATTGAGTTCAGAATTAATCTCATTCCTGGAGCTCAACCTGTCACTCGTCCTCCTTATCGTTTATCCAATAAAGAAAATGAGGAGATGCGCATACAATTATCCGATTTGGAAACGAAGCAATTTATTCGCTCTAGTTCCTCGCCTTGGGGAGCTTCAGCTATTTTTGTGAAGAAATCCGATGGAACACTTAGGCTTTGCGTTGACTACCGCAAGATTAATGATCTTACTACCAAAAACAAATATCCTTTACCTCGGATTGATGATCTATTCGATCAACTTAGTGGTGCTAGAGTCTTTTCACAATTAGACTTAGCTACTGGATTTCATCAGCTTCGTATTGCAGAGGATAGCATTCCTTTGACATCGTTCCGTACTTATTATGGATCTTATGAATGGCTTGTTATGCCATTTGGTCTAACGAATGCTCCGGCTTATTTCGCCGACCTTATGAATAGAGTTTTCAAAGACTTCCTCGATCGGTTTGTTCTCATCTTCATTGATGATATTCTTGTGTATTCTAAAACCGAGGAGGAACATGAGAAGCATCTTCGGACTGTGTTGGAAACTCTTAGGAGTAATCAATTAAAAGCAAAATTTTCTAAATGTCATTTTTAGCAATCTCGTGTGAAGTTTCTCGGTCATAATATTTCAGAATCCGGAATTTCCATGGATCCTTCAAAGATTGAAGCAATTCAAGATTGGAAGAGACCGGAGAGTGTGACGGAGATTCGTAGTTTTCTTGGATTGGCGGGTTATTACCGCCGTTTTATCAAAGACTTTTCTAAGATTGCTGTGCCTCTCACTAGCTTAACAAAGAAAGGCGTTAAATACATTTGGTCAGACAAATGTGAAACTTCTTTCCAGAAATTGAAAGAACTCCTTTCCGATGCTCCTATTCTTGTTATTCCTGAGGGGAATCAAGATTTCGTAGTTTATACCGATGCTAGTCGCATTGGTTTGGGTGCCGTTCTTATGCAAAAAGAACGTGTTATTACTTATGCTTCAAGGCAATTGAAGCCTGCTGAGACTAGATATGCCACTCATGATTTAGAGCTCGCGGCTATTGTTTTTGCTCTTCGGATTTGGCGTCATTATCTTTTGGGAGAGAAATTTGTTCTTTATACTGATCATAAGTCCTTGAAGTATTTATTCTCTCAAAAGGAACTTAATTTGCGTCAACAACGTTGGCTCGAGTTCCTTGCTCCTTATGATCTTGATATCCTTTATACTCCCGGAAAGGGAAACCGCGTTGCGGATGCACTTAGTCGAAAGCAACAAGCGATTGTTTCTATGATGATATCCGAATGGAACGATCTCGAGATTTTATCCACTTGCAAAATTCGAGACCGTGTTTCCGATTTATGTTCATCTCTTGTTTTATGTAGCCTTGAGGCTCATCCTTCTCTGTTAGACCGCATTCTTGAAGCTCAAGGGCTAGATCCCGAATTGGCTCTTCTTGGCCAAAATTTTAAGGATAAAATTGATATTGAAGGTTTGAAAGACTTTGATATTGATTCTCATGGCGGCATTCGAAAATTTGGTAGACTTGTCGTGCCAAATATTAGTGATCTTCGTAAAGATATTTTAGAAGATTCACATCGTTCTAAATTTACCATTCATCCCAGTAGTAGTAAAATGTACACGGATATGAAGCGACTTTATTATTGGGAGGGAATGAAACTTGACATCGCTAACTTCGTTAAGCGTTGCATTACTTACCAACTCATTGAGGCTGAGCATCAAAGGCCCGGTGGGTTATTGCAACCTTTAGAAATTCCAATTTCGAAGTGGGACCAAATTTCCATGGATTTTATAGATGGCCTTCCCCGTTCTCGTTCGGGTCATGATTGCTTATGGGTGATTGTTGATAGACTTACTAAATCCGCCCATTTTATTCCCGTTTGGTCCAATCGAACCATTCCTCTTTTGGCCAAACTCTTTATCAAAGAAATTGTTAAATTGCATGGAGTTCCTACTTCTATTGTTAGTGATCGTGATTCATTGTTTACTAGTGGATTTTGGAAGAGTCTTCAAAAAGCTTTAGGAACGAAGCTTAATTTTAGCACTGCTTATCATCCTCAGTCCGATGGACAAACCGAGCGTGTTAATCAAACTCTTGAAGATCTTCTTCGTGCTTGTGTTCTTGATTTTGGCGGAAGTTGGGAAGATCATATTTCACTTGTTGAATTTTCCTATAATAATGGATTCCAATCTAGTATTGGTATGGCACCTTTCGAGGCACTCCATGGAAGGCCATGCCGATCTCCTTCTTGTTGGCTTGAGGCCGGTGAGAGACTGGTTTTAGGTCCAGATCTTATTCGTGATTCCATAGAAAAGATTGAACTTATTCGACATAGGATGAAAGAAGCCCAGAGTAGACAAAAATCCTATGCCGATAACCAGAGAAGGAAGTTAGAGTTTTCTGTGGGAGATCTTGTGATCATTCGTGTGTCACCTATGAGAGGTGTTGTGCGTTTCAGTCGATCGGGAAAGTTAGCGCCTCGATATATTGGGCCATTTCCTATCACTGAACGTATTGGTTCCATGGCATATCGCCTTTTATTACCGGCTCAATGTTCTGCTATCCATGACGTGTTTCACGTTTCTCAACTTCGGAAGTGTCTTCGAGACTCCGATTCTATTCTTGAGCCCGGTGTTGTGGAAGAGATAGAAGTTTCGCCCAATTTAACTTATGAGCACCATCCTATTCGTATTATTGCTTCGGAGGTCAAGCGCCTTCGAAATAAAGATGTTTCGTTTGTTAAAGTTCAATGGTCTTCAAATCCTAAGGATTGTTCTTGGGAGTCTAGAGAGTTCATCGAGCGAACACATCGGACTTACTCTCTCGTGCTCTTTAAGGTGAACTTCTTATTTCAATATTCTTTTGGGTTGAATATGCTTTTATGGTTGTTACTTTATATTCTCTTCTTAAATATTGGGAGGACGCAATTTCTTTAAGGAGGGGAGTCTGTAACAACCCGCATATGTTATGATTTATACATTTAAATGTTTTATTTAAATGTGGTATCGTAGTCGGATTTTAGTCCCAAAAACTACTTTTTGCATACGGTCGAATTGGGACTCGAGACCATCCCCATTGAGTTCAAAATGACGTTTGCGACCTTTTTGAGTATAAGCTTCGATAAGTTTGGAGAAAGTTGAATTTCGCTACTTTTTGCTTAGGGCTTTGGTTTGGGCTGAGCCCAATAACCCCACTTATGTATTCAGTCCCAACTCCACTCAACTCCTCATTTACTTCATTTCCAATTCCTAATTCTCAAGCTTTAGCAACAATGGTGGGAGAGATGGGAAACTAAAACTCAAGCCCTAGTTTTCTTTTGCAAATCAAGTTCTAGCTCCAAACTAATAGCGAACCTATTGGTAAGCTTTCTCTTCATCTTCTCCAACTCATTCTCTCTTTGATTTCAGAAATTTCCTAAACCTAACTTAGGGAATGTTCTTCTTTTGAGCTTAGATTCAAGCTTCTAGTGTTGAGATTGAAGAGGAATTGATCTTAGCTTGTTCTTAAAGCTCCTCCTTCATTGATTTGGGTTCAAAGGTGAGATTTTTATCTCACATCTATGACTATAATTATCTTTGGTTGTTAGGTATGAATTCCTAACACTTCTTCATGTACATTTTCTCTTGATTTGGATTGGTTTTGTGAATATTCCAATTTTGGGTTTTTAAGTCAAATTTGTGTGAAAATCCTTATATGGATGTTTGATCGTGCTTTTGGTGATGCATCGAGGAGCATATAGGGCCGGGTTGCCGATTGGCATAAACCCTTAGAGCCAATGTTCGTCCGGTTGCATTTTGGAAGAGTTTGCTCTTTATTTGGATAGGCTAAAAAAACAGCCCAGGCAAGATTCAATCGACTGAAAAGTCTGTTCAGTCGACTGAACCTGGAACCCGAAAGTTTCCAGGCATGATTCAGTCGACTGAATCCTCTGTTCAGTCGACTGAAACTGGAAACAAAAAGTTTCCTGAACCTGGAAAATTTCCAGGCACAGGGTCAGTCGACTGAAAACTCTGTTCAGTCGACTGAACCTGCTGTTTTAGTCCATTTTGCTTTTTTGGATTGAATTTCCATTTTTAATCGATTCGTGATGATCCTATTTGTTGTTATCATTTATTATGACTTTGATGACTCCTTTTTAGGGATTTTTGAATATCCATTTCGATGGATTCTTTATCGGTTTCTTTGGATTTTATTCACATCTTCGTATGTGAATTTTAGTGATTGATTGTTCCTACAATCTTCTTTGTGATTTATCACTTTAAAAATATAAAGGTTTCGATACTAATAGTAAATATCAAAACTCTTTCTTCAAATGATTTCAACACTATTTTATTACAAAGCTCGTTTTCTCAAACCAATTTCCAATCTATTAGTATATACAAACCTTTACCTCACTCGTATGAGAAATCTAATTAAACGACTTTGTAAAACAAGTGGTATGAAACGCTTGCGTTTACTTCGTCGGTTAATTCTTAACTTGTTCGATTGAATCTCTTGTGACAATTTTCTAGTGGAGATCTATAATTTGTTCGTAAATATTTAAGTTAAGCTAGTGGTTATGGGACATGAAGCTAAGCTCATATATTTACTAGCTTACTGTAATTGACACTTCTTGATGATCATGACGATCATTTTTTTGTGATTTAGACTAGCAATGTGCGATGTCTCTTTGTCTACAAGGGAGACTAAACCCCGTTTGTGTGAGTTTCTACTCACATATGTGGGGTAGCGCCCCATGGTCTTCGGGTCGTTCGTGTGTCAAAAATTAATGGCTAGCTACCATGAGATAGCGTCTCGTTCGTGTGATACATATGTTGGTGAGTTTTCATGCTCCCGTTCGTGTGATAGGCCTTCCCCCTATTTTGTGTGATTTCTGGATTTCGTGTGTCGGATTCTGGAACTTTCTTCTTCACCTATTTTTGTAATTTCTATTGATAAGTTTTATCAATTTTTGTCCATAGGTGAATTCGTGTGTCATTGTCTGGATTTCTTGAGATGATTTCTAGAATTTGTGCTTCACCAATTTTCGTGATTTCCATTGATAAGTTTTATCAATATTTGTGCATTGGTGAATTTGTGTGTCGTTGACTTTTGTGATTGACATTGATAAAATCGTCAATATTTACGGTTTGGTGAACGCAACAAGGAGTATGACATTTTCTTTGATTCTTGTGTAGATTTGGTGATATTGATTAATCTCTTGTTGATTTTCAATTACTTATATATATCACAGCTTGGCATTGTGATTATCATGTGTTTAGTCATATCTCTTATTCTATATCATTTCACCTAATATTTATAGTTAGACTGATCCGTTTATTATTTTCTTATTAAATAATACTCGGGTCAGACCGAGATGTTACAGGTGCTTCAGCTTGACTTCTCACTTGGGATTGATTACTCTGACTTTTGGAAAACCACATAGATTAGCAGTTTTTGTTGTATACACTTGAGATATAGACTCATAGTTGTATTCTTTTGTATAGCATGTGTTGCTATTCTTTTGTATTATTGTGGATCTTTTTGACCACTACTCTGATATACACTTCCATGTGTTAATTATATATATTCATATCTTCTTCCGCCTTTGTGATATGAATTATCTGTGACTGATTTGTGTTATGTTTATTTCTATATTTGTTTCCGAAGACCTTTATAGCCACTGTGTAGTAGCTTTGAGTTTGTGTTGGTATGTCGGATTTCCTCTTGAGATGAAAAACTATAATTTTATCTGGCATGTCGGTACTCGCACAAAGCAATTATACAGATGGTCGCTCCTCAACAGCCTTATTCTCCATGCTAGTCGATAGCATTACTCCGTAGTGTTCTTGGCTAGCGTGGGTATAGAGGTGGGGCGTCACAGCTTGGTATCAGAGCCAAACTTCGGAACAATATGGAATATTATAACAAGGATCATCGTCCTAAGTCCACCTTAAGAGTCGTGCTTTAGGATTTACTTCGAGTCTTCGTACCAATTCATCCTATTTTATTTTATGATTCCTTGTTTTATCTATCAAGATTGCTTGATATTCATTAGTGAATAATCTTCTCCTTGTTCTTCTTTCTTTCTAAAGGAAGAGAAATGTCTAGACCAGGCCGCCCCAGAGCCGTACCATTTAGCACTCCGCCCCAGGATGGAGTTTTTATGACTGCTCAACAGCTTCTTGATTTAGTGACGAATGCTCAAGCAGATGGAGCTGACCCTGAACCTACTCACCCAAAGTCGAGATTTGCACGCTTGTGCAGCGATTACACTAATTTGGGTAGGGAGCCATTCAAAGGTTCCGAAACTATTATTGAAGTACAGGCTTGGCTAAGGTCATGCGATCGAATCTTTTCTCGCATGAATCTTATTGACCTTCACCAAGTTCAGGTGGCCTCTAGTATGCTCGGAGAAAGAGCAATGGACTGGTACGAGCTTCTTATTTCTGAGATTAATGAAGCGGATCTCACCTGGGAGCAATTCCGGGAACGCTTTGAGTTGAAATTTGTACCAAAAGCAGAGAAAGTGACATTGGCTCGACGATTTATAGACCTTGTTCAAGGTGAGTCCTCCGTGACTGATTACGTCGCCTCCTTCGAGTCGCTTTCCAAATATGGGGTTGAATACATCAACACCCCTTTAAAGAAGAACCAGAGGTTCGTCTATGGCTTAAACAAAAATCTCAAGAAGCCATTACTTCTAAAATTAGAAGTTTCTTTCGAACAACTCGCTGATATCGCTCTTCGTCTTGAAGAGGCGGATAGGGAGAATGATGTTGAAGTGGTGGGTTCCAAACCAAACTTCAACAACAAGAAGAGGCCAAACAAATTCAAAGGCCCTTATCCCAATAAGAAAGGGAGGCAAGCAACTCCTGTTGAAAAGACCTTTTCCTCTACTCAAGGGAAATGCTATAATTGTGGTTTGAAAGACCATTTTGCGAACAAGTGTTCAAAGCCTCGTACTTGTCGCTATTGCAAAAGCCCGGACCATTTTATGCATGTATGTCCCAAACTTCAAAATAGGAGGGAGGGAAAGCTTAATGTTGCTCAAGCCCTGGCAACACATCTCGTGGACAAGGTATTTCTCATTCTATTCTGGATGGAATTATTTTATTTCGTGATCATCCTATTCGAGTTCTTTTTGATACGGGTGCTTCCCATTCTTTTATATCAAAAGAACTTGTTGATACTTTTTCTTTGGATGTTTTGTGTTTAATGACTTCTTTGAGAATTGCGAATCCGGTTGGTGGATCCGCGACAATCAGTTTATTGTGTAAAGATGTCGAGATTATTTTGTGTGATTTTTCTTTCCGAGCCGATTTGCATGTCATGCGTTATTTAGGCTTTGGAATGATTTTGGGAATGGATTGGCTTAACCGTTATGAAGTTCATATCCTATGTCCTGAGCGGACTATTCATCTTTGACATCCTCAATCTGTCAAGCAGATTTCTATTAATCTTAAAGATTCAGATTCCAGCTTGGTTGCATCTTTATATTCTTTAAATCCTCGTGATGACGATGATGATGATGAGGGTGATATTATTTCTCTTATTCACGTCGTTCGTGAATTTCTGACATATTCGAGCCCGTTTTAGGATTACCACCTAAGCGAGCAATTGAGTTCAGAATTAATCTCATTCCTGGAGCTCAACCTATCACTCGTCCTCCTTATCGTTTATCCAATAAAGAAAATGAGGAGATGCGCATACAATTATCCGATTTGGAAACGAAGCAATTTATTCGCTCTAGTTCCTCGCCTTGGGGAGCTTCAGCTATTTTTGTGAAGAAATCCGATGGAACACTTAAGCTTTGCGTTGACTACCGCAAGCTTAATGATCTTACTACCAAAAACAAATATCCTTTACCTCGGATTGATGATCTATTCGATCAACTTAGTGGTGCTAGAGTCTTTTCACAATTAGACTTAGCTACTGGATTTCATCAGCTTCGTATTGCAGAGGATAGCATTCCTTTGACATCGTTCCGTACTCGTTATGGATCTTATGAATGGCTTGTTATGCCATTTGGTCTAACGAATGCTCCGGCTTATTTCGTCGACCTTATTAATAGAGTTTTCAAAGACTTCCTCGATCGGTTTGTTCTCATCTTCATTGATGATATTCTTGTGTATTCTAAAACCGAGGAGGAACATGAGAAGCATCTTCGGACTATGTTGGAAACTCTTAGGAGTAATCAATTAAAAGCAAAATTTTCTAAATGTCATTTTTGGCAATCTCGTGTGAAGTTTCTCGGTCATATTATTTCCGAATCCGGAATTTCCATGGATCCTTCAAAGATTGAAGCGATTCAAGATTGGAAGAGACCGGAGAGTGTGACGGAGATTCGTAGTTTTCTTGGATTGGCGGGTTATTACCGCCGTTTTATCAAAGACTTTTCTAAGATTGCCGTGCCTCTCAATAGCTTAACAAAGAAAGGTGTTAAATACATTTGGTCAGACAAATGTGAAGCTTCTTTCCAGAAATTGAAAGAACTCCTTTCTGATGCTCCTATTCTTGTTATTCCCGAGGGAATCAAGATTTCGTTGTTTATACCGATGCTAGTCGCATCGGTTTGGGTGCCGTTCTTAAGCAAAAAGAACGTGTTATTGCTTATGCTTCAAGGAAATTGAAGCCTGCTGAGACTAGATATGCCACTCATGATTTAGAGCTCGCGGCTATTGTTTTTGCTCTTCGGATTTGGCGTCATTATCTTTTGGGAGAGAAATTTGTTCTGTATACTGATCATAAGTCCTTGAAGTATTTATTCTCTCAAAAGGAACTTAATTTGCGTCAACAACGTTGGCTCGAGTTCCTTGCTCCTTATGATCTTGATATCCTTTATACTCCCGGAAAGGGAAACCGCGTTGCGGATGCACTTAGTCGAAAGCAACAAGCGATTGTTTCTATGATGATATCCGAATGGAACGATCTCGAGATTTTATCCACTTGCGAAATTCGAGACTGTGTTTCCGATTTACGTTCATCTCTTGTTTTATGTAGCCTTGAGGCTCATCCTTCTCTGTTAGACCGCATTCTTGAAGCTCAAGGGCTAGATCCCGAATTGGCTCTTCTTGGCCAAAATTTTATGGATAAAATTGATATTGAAGGTTTGAAAGACTTTGATATTGATTCTCGTGGCGGCATTCTAAAATTTGATAGACTTGTCGTGCCAAATATTAGTGATCTTCGTAAAGATATTTCAGAAGATTCACATCGTTCTAAATTTACCATTCATCCCGGTAGTAGTAAAATGTACGCGGATATGAAGCGACTTTATTATTGGGAGGGAATGAAACTTGACATTGCTAACTTCGTTGAGCGTTGCATTACTTGCCAACTCATTAAGGCTGAGCATCAAAGGCCCGGTGGGTTATTGCAACCTTTAGAAATTCCAATTTGGAAGTGGGACCAAATTTCCATGGATTTTATAGATGGCCTTCCCCGTTCTCGTTCGGGTCATGATTGCTTATGGGTGATTGTTGATAGACTTACTAAATCCGCCCATTTTATTCCCGTTCGGTCCAATCGAACCGTTCCTCTTTTTGCCAAACTCTTTAACAAAGAAATTGTTAAATTGCATGGAGTTCCTACTTTTATTGTTAGTGATCGTGATCCATTGTTTACTAGTGGATTTTGGAAGAGTCTTCAAAAAGCTTTAGGAACGAAGCTTAATTTTAGCACCGCTTATCATCCTCAGTCCGATGGACAAACCGAGCGTGTTAATCAAACTCTTGAAGATCTTCTTCGTGCTTGTGTTCTTGATTTTGGCGGAAGTTGGGAAGATCATATTTCACTTGTTGAATTTTCCTATAATAATGGCTTCCAATCTAGTATTGGTATGGCACCTTTCGAGGCACTCTATGGAAGGCCATGCCGATCTCCTTCTTGTTGGCTTGATGCCGGTGAGAGACTGGTTTTAGGTCCAGATCTTATTCGTGATTCCACAGAAAAGATTGAACTTATTCGACATAGGATGAAAGAAGCCCAGAGTAGACAAAAATCCTATGCCGATAACCGGAGAAGGAAGTTAGAGTTTTCTGTAGGAGATCTTGTGTTCATTCGTGTGTCACCTATGAAAGGTGTTGTGCGTTTCAGTCGATCGGGAAAGTTAGCGCCTCGATATATTAGGCCATTTTCTATCACTGAACGTATTGGTTCCATGGCATATCGCCTTTTATTACCGGCTCAATTTTCTGCTATCCATGACGTGTTTCACGTTTCTCAACTTCGGAAGTGTCTTCGAGGTTCCGATTCTATTCTTGAGCCCGGTGTTGTGGAAGAGATTGAAGTTTCGCCCAATTTAACTTATGAGCAACATCCTATTCGTATTATTGCTTCGGAGGTCAAGCGCCTTCGAAATAAAGATGTTTCGCTTGTTAAAGTTCAATGGTCTTCAAATCCTAAGGATTGTTCTTGGGAGTCTAGAGAGTTCATCGAGCGAACACATCCGGACTTACTCTCTCGTGCTCTTTAAGGTGAACTTCTTATTTCAATCTTCTTTTGGGTTGAATATGCTTTTATGGTTGTTACTTTATATTCTCTTCTTAAATATTGCGAGGACGCAATTTCTTTAAGGAGGGGAGTCTATAACAACCCGCATATGTTATGATTTATACATTTAAATGTTTTATTTAAATGTGGTATCGTAGTCGGATTTTAGTCCGAAAAACTACTTTCTGCATACGGTCGAATTGGGACTCGAGACCACCCCCATTGAGTTCAAAATGACGTTTGCGACCTTTTTGAGTATAAGCTTCGATAAGTTTGGAGAAAGTTGAATTTAGCTACTTTTTGCTTAGGGCTTTGGTTTGGGCTAAGCCCAATAACCCCACTTATGTATTCAGTCCCAACTCCACTTCAACTCCTCATTTACTTCATTTCCAATTCCTAATACTCAAGCTTTAGCAACAATGGTGGGAGAGATGGAAATTTGAAACTCAAACCCTAGTTTTCTTTTGCAAATCAAGTTCTAGCTCCAAACTAATAGAGAACCCATTGGTAAGCTTTCTCTTCATCTTCTCCAACTCATTCTCTCTTTGATTTCAGAAATTTCTAAACCTAACTTTGGGAATGTTCTTCTTTTGAGCTTAGATTCAAGCTTCTAGTGTTGAGATTGAAGAGGAATTGATCTTAGCTTGTTCCTAAAGCTCCTCCTTCATTGATTTGGGTTCAAAGGTGAGATTTTTATCTCACATCTATGACTATAATTATCTTTGGTTGTTAGGTATGAATTCCTAACACTTCTTCATGTGCATTTGCTCTTGATTTGGATTGGTTTTGTGAATATTCCAATTTTTGGGTTTTTAAGTCAAATTTGTGTGAAAATCCTTATATGGATGTTTGATCTTGCTTTTGGTGATGCATCGAGGAGCATATAGGGCGGGGTTGCCGATTGGCATAAACCCTTAGAGCCAATGTTCGTCCGGTTGCATTTTGGAAGAGTTTGCTCTTCATTTGGATAGGCTGAAAAAAAAAGCCCAGGTAAGATTCAGTCGACTGAAAAGTCTGTTCAGTCGACTGAACTTGGAACCCGAAAGTTTCCAGGCATGATTCAGTCGACTGAATCCTCTGTTCAGTCGACTGAAACTGGAAACAGAAAGTTTTCTGAACCTGGAAAATTTCCAGGCACAGGGTCAGTCGACTGAAAACTCTGTTCAGTCGACTGAACCTGCTGTTCTAGTCCATTTTGCTTTTTTGGATTGAATTTCCAATTTAAATTGATTCGTGATGATCCTATTTGTTGTTATCATTTATTATGACTTTGATGAATCCTTTTTAGGGATTTTTGAATATCCATTTCGATGGATTCTTTATCGGTTTCTTTGGATTTTATTCACATCTTCGTATGTGAATTTTAGTGATTGATTGTTCCTACAATCTTCTTTGTGATTTGTCACTTTAAAAATATAAAGGTTTCGATACTAATAGTAAATATCAAAACTCTTTCTTCAAATGATTTCAACACTATTTTATTACAAAGCTCGTTTTCTCAAACCAATTTCCAATCTATTAGTATATACAAACCTTTACCTCACTCGTATGAGAAATCTAATTAAAAGACTTTGTAAAACAAGTGGTATGAAACGCTTGCGTTTACTTCGTCGGTTAATTCTTAGGCTTGTTCGATTGAATCTCTTGTGACAATTTTTTAGTGGAGATCTACAATTTGTTCGTAAATATTTCAGTTAAGCTAGTGGTTTTGGGACATGAAGCTAAGCTCATATATTTACTAGCTTACTGTAATTGACACTTCTTGATGATCATGATGATCATTTTTTTGTGATTTAGACTAGCAATGTGCGATGTCTCTTTGTCTACGAGGGAGACTAAACCCCGTTTGTGTGAGTTTCTACTCACATATGTGGGGTAGCGCCCCATGGTCTTCGGGCCGTTCGTGTGTCAAAAATTAATGGCTAGCTACCATGAGATAGCGTCTCGTTCGTGTGATACATATGTTGGTGACTTTTCATGCTCCCGTTCGTGTGATAGGCCTTCCCCCTATTTTGTGTGATTTCTGGATTTCGTGTGTCGGATTCTGGGACTTTCTTCTTCACCTATTTTTGTGATTTCTATTGATAAGTTTTATCAATTTTTGTGCATAGGTGAATTCGTGTGTCATTGTCTGGATTTCTTGAGATGATTTCTAGAATTTGTGCTTCACCAATTTTCGTGATTTCCATTGATAAGTTTTATCAATATTTGTGCATTGGTGAATTTGTGTGTCGTTGACTTTTGTGATTGACATTGATAAAATCGTCAATATTTACGGTTTGGTGAACGCAACAAGGAGTATGACATTTTCTTTGATTCTTGTGTAGATTTGGTGATATTGATTAATCTCTTGTTGATTTTCAATTACTTATATATATCACAGCTTGGCATTGTGATTATCATGTGTTTAGTCATATCTCTTATTCTATATCATTTCACCTGATATTTATAATTAGACTGATCCGTTTATTATTTTCTTATTAAATAATACTCGGGTCAGACCGAGATGTTACAGGTGCTTCAGCTTGACTTCTCACTTGGGATTGATTACTCTGACTTTTGGCAAACCACATAGATTAGCAGTTTTTGTAGTATACACTTGAGATATAGACTCATAGTTGTATTCTTTTGTATAGCACGTGTTGCTATTCTTTTGTATTATTGTGGATCTTTTTGACCACTACTCTGATATACACTTCCATGTGTTAATTATATATATTCATATCTTCTTCCGCCTTTGTGATATGAATTATCTGTGACTGATTTGTGTTATGTTTATTTCTATATTTGTTTCCGAAGACCTTTATAGCCACTGTGTAGTAGCTTTGAGTTTGTGTTGGTATGTCGGATTTCCTCTTGAGATGAAAAACTATAATTTTATCTGGCATATCGGTACTCGCACAAAGCAATTATACAGATGGTCGCTCCTCAATAGCCTTATTCTCTGTGCTAGTCGACAACATTACTCCGTAGTGTTCTTGGCTAGGGTGGGTATAGAGGTGGGGCGTCTCACGCGGCCGCTACGATTTTGTTTAACCATGGTACCTATCGGGGACTCTCTGGCTACCGACATTACTGATTTTGTTCCAGGACCTGCATAGACTACCTGCTTCAAAATGTGTTATGGGGATCAATGTAAAGCCTTAATGCTAAGAAAATTATTTTCTTTACTGATTAGACATTACATATATAGTGTATCTTACTACATAGAGATTTTTTAACGGATCCCAAGGGGATGGAAAATCCTGTAACATCTCTTAAGTTATTGCATGCACGTATACACTGGATAGGAGATGTAAAATTCGTAAACATCTCTGAAGCTATCACACTCATATTTATTTGATGTTGATTTAACTTACATAAGAAATTTTAGCTCTGACTCGAGTGTTTTGTCTTTTCATCACGTTGAGGTCATCCTGAGTTTTTTAGTGTTTGGAGACATTATTTCTAGGGGACGAAGACGGAGTTTGTACATTATATGAAAAGTATTATTCCGCAGCATCATTTTGGTATGTTTTTGATTGTACTCCGATTATGATGTAAATTTAGTAATCAAATGTATATTATAAAGCAGCTTAATGAACTGTTTATTTGAGTATTATATTTTATCATTCTGTTGCGAGATTCTTTTTTTGTTTCCTTCCTTTCCTCTTATTTTCTTATTAAACCCCACTTACAATCCTCCCTTTTGAATGGTTTGAGTTAGGCATGTGTGGTTTATTGTCGATTTAAACCGTCCAAAAAGGTGGGTCATCACACTTGTCTATCGTCCCTTTTGAATGAACTCTAATAGTGATAGTCTAAAATAAGGGAATTTCCTACGCAATTCCTATGACAAAAGGTTGGGCGTAGGAAATACGTAGAAATCTCCAATGCATTCTCTACGCCCTTTATAATTTTCAAGTCGTAGAAAAGGCATAGGATTTCCTACTTTCCCTAAGTTATTTGAAGGGGCATAGGTAGAGCTGTCAAGAGTACACAAAAAATCCAAAATCCATCTGTATTCGTATCCGAAATATGAAAATTATTCAATATCCAAAGAACGGATATGGATATGGATATTACCGTATCTGATAATTTTTCGTCCGGTTTTTATCAAAATTATAGTTATTTTTCATGTATTTTAGTACATAAAATGATCGTCGTTTGCTATTTTATCCAAGTATAAAAAATATTTTATATATAAAAATTTAATTTTACCGATTAAAATTATTTTTTCTTAGCATATTTACTATTTTTTATATATTTAGTACAAAAATAGATTTATAATAAATCAAAAATTTCTATTTATTGTTTGTGAACTGATCGAAGAATATCCTATATCCGTCTGCATCCACGGATATGCATATCCAATATTCAAAAATGATTCGGATATCGATACATATATGACACTATCCATATTCGGAAGTACATACCAAGGCGTGGGATAGACTTGAAAAGGCATGGGAAAGACGTAGAATTTTTTTTGCACTCTTTCTACGTCCTTGTGACCATTTAGATCCCTCTCTACTTTTAATTTTCGAATTAAATTCAATTAAAATAACACGATCCAATCTCAACATCGCAGCTCACCGTGGCAGCTCCACAAATTACCGCTACTAGTATAGTTGATATTAACATTCAAATAGTTGCTAATTTTTTATGTTATAAAGATTGGAGGCATATAAAGTCAAAATTAAAATCCAAAACAATCCTCACTCCATAGATCACCCAAAATCATAATCAAAATTCAGAACAACTCCACCATAGAACTATTTCTCCTCCTTCACAGAAACTATCCTCCCCTACCTCAACTCCACCATCTCTCTCGCTCGGGCGCACCGCATCGTCATCTTCACCGGCCACCACTGATTTACCCTTCATTCACCCATACCACAACACCGCAACATACTCGTGAAGTGGGGTCTGACCTCATTATGGACGGCACCTTCATATCCAAATTTCTCCTAACCCTTTATCGAGATCTGGACGATCCCGTGATGGAGAAGAAGATGAACAAGGCGTTTTGAGGGATGGGGCTGGATGAGTGGTCCATTGAATGTTTATGAAGGTTGTTTTTGGCTAAGTGGTATTACAGCATCAACATTTTACAATTGCTCCAAGCCTAACATGAATCCTAGTGACAAAATCATTCTTTCAAGGTTTGATTTCACTCACGTATGCTGAATTTTATATACTTGTATTTTACAAAGCTTTAAAATTTGGGATTAATTTTGGTTAAGCTAGACTTGAATGAGTGGATATTATTTTAAGTGGAAATTGTCTATAGTTATGTATTGCATTTAAACTAGAAATTTGAACATAGGAATCATTTCGCACATGAGTTTTATCCATGCTGTTAATGGTGCGAGCGCTATGTATGTCTTGAAGTTACATATGCCTCGCCTACATCATTTTGTCTTGTGTAGGTCTTGTAGTTACATATGCCTCGCCTACATCATTTGGTGTAGGTAAATCCACAAAATTCTTATGGTCAATTTGCGAGTACAACCTATTAAGCATGTGGTTATAACATGTAAAATATGTCTCATCATAAAATGGGCATATATAAACTACATCGCTGTAACAAATCGCATTTTTACGATTGTATATTTAAATATTTTATTTAAATATAAATATTTAAATATTGCATCATTAGTCGGATTAAAGTCCAAAATGCTACTTTTTGCAAACAGTCGAATTAGGACTCGAGACTACTTCCATTGAGTCCAAAATGGCATTTGCGACCTTTTTGAGTATAAGCATCGATATGTTTGGAGTTGACTAGAATTTTGCTATTTTTCTATTGGGCTTTGAGTTTGGGTTTCAGCCCATTAACCCAACATAATACCCTAACTCCAACCCTCTCCTCTTCATTCATTTTATTTCCTAACACTTTCAAGCTAAAGAAAACATGGTGGAAAGAAAGGGAAACTAAAATTCCTAAGCCCTAATTCTCTTAGGAAATTCAAGTTCTTTCTCTAAAATCAAAGAGAAGCTTAGGTAAGCATCCTCTTTATTTCCATCTCAATCTCTCTTCAAATTTTCAGAAATTCCTAAACCCTAACTTATGAAAAACTTCACCTTTGATAATAAATTGAAGATTCTAGAGGTGTATTGAAGAGAAATTGGTCTTGCTTTGTTCTAAAGCCTCTCATTCGTTGTCTTTGAGTTTTAAAGGTGAGTTTTTGAACCCACATCTACGTCTATAACTTTCATTGTTGTTAGGTATGAATTCCTAACATCTATTCATTTTCATTTGCTTTTGATTTGAATTGATTTGGTGAATCTTTCAATTTTGGTGTTTTGAAGTCAAAATCTTTAGAGATCCTATCTTAGATGTTTTAACATGTTATTTGTGGTGTGTCAAAGAGCCTAAAGGGCTGGGTTATCGATTGACATAAACCCTAGCATCCATCGCTCGTTCAATCGCTTTCGGTTTGGATTTTTGCCCTTTTTGGGCTAGGGTGATTTTTGCCTAGCAGGAAAATTCAGACGTTTGGATGAAAATCTAGACGTCTAGTTGAAAACCCAACATCTAGTTGAAAAATCCATACATTTGGAAGAGGTTCCTGGAAAATGAAAAAAAGGCAGAGACACAATCCAGATGTCTGGTTAGGGGATTAAGACGTCTAGTTAGTAGCTCAAACGTCCGGTTGGTAATTTTAGACGTCTGGAATTGTTTAATTTTTCCTATTTGGCTGTTTTTAGGGGATTTCCAATTTTATTAGATTTTTGTTAATTCAGTTAGCTTCTGTCATTTATTATCGACTTTGACGTCTTCTTTTCTGGATTTTTAGGAATATCCATTTGATGGATTTGATATCGATTGTTATAGTTTTAATTCACGTCGTCGAATGTGGATTTTTGTGATAGATTGTTTTTACAATCATTTCTGTCACGACCCGCCTTCCACTACCCAGAAAGACGCATCATGATTTAAGAAAGAAAGGAATAGAAAAGAGAAAAGATAGAGAAGACAGAGTTGGGTATATTATATTAAAAGTATTATTCCGCAACATCATTTTGGTATGTTTTTTATTGTACTCCGATTATGTCGTAAATTTAATAATCAAATGTATATTATAAAAAGCTAACTGGTAAGTATTGAATTTATTTCAGCATCATAAATATTTTGTGTATGATATATTAGTCATGATTTATTTAAGGTCTGTATCATATTTAACATAAAGGATTTGAGCTAGAGCCATCAAAAATTGTTCTTGAGATTTCCAAGCTTTCTTACAAGAGTAGGATGACGGCATGTTGGCCTAGGTGGGATAATATCCCACCCCATGTCATTGAGTGTATCCGGCAGGACTTCCTCGTAAATGTAAATTTGTATATAATTATATATAACAACTGTACAATTTGCTGACTAAGTATAAACATATAGCTTATATTTTTCAATGTGTAGGGGGCTATAGAGTTGCAAGAAGTTGTCACTCTCCTTTGCGGAAACTACTGGATGAAAAAAATGTGGAAGAACTACCACGACACGATGTTGAGCAACAAAAAAGCGGCGAATAAGCCTGGCTAGATGGGCTCAAGCATATGGGATGCTTGGATTGCTTGGTGGAATAGCGATGAAGTGAATGTATGTTTACTAATCTCTTATTAATTATTTAAATTGAATTTTCATATACAATCTATCACATTATATAGACCATATTTTGATAAATCAAAATACCACTTTAACTTGTTTCGTATATAATATATAATTTGCAGATGTAAAATATAATGTTCGATTTAAATTTATAGTCAAATTCGGTGAGGAACTTTGCAAATAGAAATAAGAATCCAGTCACGCATCACGATGGTTTTAAGTCATTCCAGCGTTACCATCAAGAGCTATTAAATTTATTAATTTCGATCATAAACAGTTATTACACTGTATAATTTTGTATATATAATAATAATACATAATAATTATTTCAGGAAAGAGAGCGTCTGGGTCACGGCTCCTACATGGATGTTTTTACCCATGCTCATGACATTAAGTATGAAAATGAAGATGGCACACTTTCATACACATGGCATGAAATCAAAAGAAGCCAATGCAAGCATATTTTAAGTTATAAGTTATTAATAATCAGTTTAATTAATTAATTATAAAGAATTAAAAAAATGTAGTGTTAATTTCAATTATATTTTTATTTTGCATTTCAAAAACAGTTTATACAACAACAAGAGCAGCTGTTTTAGGGAACAAGATAAGATCAGTCGACTATTGACGATGAGGACACGATTTTAAAGCTATCATGGATCCGCCAATGCGGTATATGCATTATAGCTTTGGAAACCAAGAGGTACTGAACATTATGTTTGGATTTAATTATTTACTAATCTCTCGACTGCAATGAACTTGAAATGGTTTAGATTATTCGCTGAAAATTATTTAGCTTATAAAATCTTTTTCTTATATAAAAGTTAACAAAACATCAAAATGTATTTAGATAATGAGATGAACATTATATGACTACCTTTTTAAAAAAAATTCTTTTTAAAGTATTAATTAATATAGCTTATAAAATAATATGCAATCGAATTAATGATTTTATCCCCAGGTATAATTTTTTTTAAATTGCAATAACTGATAATTGATATTTGATCACCTAAACCAACTAATTTTCAAATTGAGTTGCATAAAATTTATAGTTTGGACAAAGTAGATGTAGGCTAAAAATTAAAGATTGGACTAAAATTAGATCTTATAATTAATATAATAGAATATGTAGATTAGATCTATAATTTGGACAGATTAGATGTAGGATAAAAATTTAAAATTAGACTAAAATTAAATCTTATAATTAATATAATAAAATAGGTAGATTATCAGGATGAAATTTCAGATACAAACATAGGTAAAATTTTGGTTTCAAACACAATCATGATAATCTATCCATGTAACCTCTTTCTTATCAAATTGGTTTCTCTTTAATATATATACATGCATAAACACAGGACTGAGAAGACATCCCAACCATTTTCAATTTAATCAAAGCAAGTAAGGTAATAATGTCTTTGAATCCCAACACTATTCCATTTCACACTATTATAGCGGCTGCTAATCTTACATATCACACTATTATAGCGGCTGCTAAGCCTACATTTTTCGCTAGACATTAGACAAAAATCCCTTATTAAATCATATAAGTATTGCAGGCTAGACATAAGCAGAGCGCTGACAACAAAACTCAAGACCAAGCAGAGATTTAGGAGCTGAGCTAGGACTGTTGACTTGGAGGTATAAGAACGCTATCGCACTGAATTGGATGAACGGATTGCTGCGTATCTATATTAACATGGCACATTTCTTCATCAGGTGGTTTTGGAGGCGGGTGACGAGGCTTGATAGGTATGATTTTTTAGTTTGTGTTTGGATATTGTACATATACGCACTTAGAGATGGCAAGGATGATGTATTTTGATATGTTTGATACATTTTGAGAAGATGTTGGATGACGTGTTGGGTTGTTTTGACATGATTGATACATTCAGAGATGTTGGATGTTGATTTTATGTATGTTGATAGAATGTTTTATTGTATGGTGAATTGTTTGAGGTTGATTTATTGTAAATGTTAATGTTTTTTATTATTGATGTTTTATATGTGATTTAGGCTCATATATATATGATGTGCGTAAAATTGAGCTGTGATATATACTGATGTGTATATGTTGTACGGGAGAGGAATGACAGTAGGAATAAAAAACAATCCAGATTTGCAATGGCCGACGACGGTTTTCGATGGCTTAAGCAATAACCAACAGCTTTCGACGGTTTATTGGTAAGCAATTACCAATGCCTACCGACAGTTTCTAAAGGCAGAATACTAACGGCTTTCCGACGGTTGCTGGCACAAGTGTGCTTAAGGCATGGCTTCCCATGTGTACACGGGGGTCGTCGAAATGCCTCAGAAATGTTGTTAGGGGCTGCCAAAATGCATTTGACGACGTCGTCGGAAAGCTATTGGAAACGCTATTTGGTGACGACTTTATTTTCAACAGTTTTTTCGTGGTTGCCATCAGGTTCTGACGGCCGCCGAAGGTTTTAAGTCGTCGGAAATTGGATGCTTTCTTGTAGGGGTTGTCAACATTCTGAAGAAAAAAGGAAATAAAAAATTCAAGAAAGTAGAGATAGCAGATAGAAGTAGGGATGGAAATGCGGGGTTAGGATGGGTTTCTTATGCCACAGACCCATCTTGGATTTTTTAAAACCTACCCCAGACTTGCCCCGTAGACCCAATGTGGGTCTAGACTCTCGTCCAGTACTTGAAACCCATACGGGTCATGGTTGACCCGCCTCGTTCCAAGACCCAATAAGGTTTCAAATATTCATTCAAAATTTGTATTCATGTTTATGCATTTATTTATTTTATTTGTAAGAGGGATTGTCACTCAATGATGCAATAAACATAGATATCAATGTGTTTACAGTGATAAGGTAATAAAAATGAGGGTATGATAATGTTTCAAGAAAAAGATGTATACGTTATTATATAATTATTAATGATGCAACTTAATATCATAAAAATCATATAGTGTATTGAATGGAACATTAGAATATCCATATTATAACCGCTTATGAAAAGGATTAAAAAATAATCATTATAGTAACAGAGTGATTTTATGATATCTCAATAGTGAGGGTCAGGTTTGGGTGAGTCAACCAAGCCCCGATCCGATCCTAAACCCGGATCTCTTTAGAATGGATCATGGGTCTACCTGCCTTGATGACCCAATGTGACAGATCCTAACGTGTCAAAATAGGGGAAGGTCTACCGGGTTTAGACCTTGAACCCGCCCTATTACCAATCTTAGACATAAGCATGAAAAATACGATTATGAAGAAATTTGCCTAAAAAATAAAAGTTGTAGATTGTAGAAGGCTTTGAATTTTAGATTGGAGATGTACATAGGAGAGCTGGTTGGTGGGCTGGTCGAAGAAAATAAGGAGCATAAGTTATATAAGGGTTTAATCCATGGTTTTTTGGGGTAACTAACTGTTGTGTGATACGCGTCAAACATGTTTCATGCCAACTGTTCATGTGAACGAATAATACTAGTGGGCCACCTGCTTGATATGTCGAATGCGACGCCAGCTCTAGTGGTTCAATTTTTTGGCCGTAAACGTGTTGTTAGTCCATAAATGAACGGATAATCAATTGTCAGGCTAGGATCAAAAGCATAATAGAATATAAATATACCATACTAACAAAATATAACAATCAAGGATCAAACGGTTCAAAGTCATTACCTTACATCTCTTTATATACCCTCATCAAATAGCAATCAAGAAACAGTGAGTCCACAAAACTCAGGCATGAACTTAGCTTCGAGAACCACCGATCAAACTGATGTTGAAATCATGTCCGCACATACCTACGTAGAACAACGTTTGAGTCTGGTCGACGCCTTTTAACAAAAAAATCTCTTGTTGTTACATGCGACCAAACTCATATATATACCACTTTACCCTATTATTTTTTATGATGTGGGACTATTCTTCTTTTCAATATGCGTCCATTACCGACACACAATGCGAGATACCCCAACAAATGAACGTGTGAAAGAATAGTATTCTTCCAACCCTATATTATTACAAAATATCTCTTCAATCTTCCATTTCTCATAGTTTCTGAAGGAGATAGTTGTTGGAATTCCTAATGTAAGTGTAAATGAAATAACTTATCCCACATCGCCAAAACTAAAAACAAAGCTAAGTATATGAATAGCTTTCTTATTAGGAGGTTGGGGCCTTGAGGCTTCCAAATGTGTGCTTTGTTGTAAGGAGAGAAGTCATGCTTCGCACACGCACGCGCCGCCGCCACCGTCCGTTCGACCAAACCGGGCTCGGGTTTAGATTTGGGTCTAATATGATCTTATTTTTATTTTAAACTGGGCCGGGTTTTTTAAAAACAATATTAGGCTGTGCAAACGGGTGTAGATCTGCTGTGAGGATACGGACATGGTTTTTGAGGAGGTGCGACTTTCGAAGCGAGCGTGGGTTTTTTGGCGAACAAATGCATCCATTAGCAGACGGAAGCGGGTGCAACCCGTTAGACGCGAGCGGGTGCGACTTATGGCAGAAGCGGGTGCAAATGCGAAACCAGTAGCGAACGGGTGTGGCCCGTTAACGAACAGCAGCAATGAAAGGCAACGGGTGCAACCCGTTAGGCAGACGCGACTGTTCGAAGGGATGCAGATGAAAATGTAAATAGGGGGGATACCGATCAAGTTCTCAATCGAATTCAATTCAGGTTATTTCTTCTGCTTCTCTCTCCAAATGCTATCTTAATTATCAATCACAGAGTGACACGCTCACCACAATCTCGAGCAGCTTACGTCTGTTGTATCTTGAGAGAATTTTAAAATAAAATTCTTAAGGAAATTGTTACGACAAGCCTCAGACGTTATTTGAATTCTAGAGTAGTGGAAATCTGATTTATAAACTTATGAGACAAGTTTATAATTGTTTATTCTCTATATTGGTATACTAGAAATATAACATCTTAAGAATTTTATTTCTTTTGCTAAAATAGAGATGGAAACAGTAGAGCTCTTAACAAAGGCTACTACACACAACAGACCCGATCCTTTTAAAGGAGATGGTGACAACTTTTTAACATGGCAGAATTAGATGTTATTTTATCTCACCTGACTCGATCTGCAACGAATTATCTTGAGGAGGAGGAACCGATTCCTGCACCAGGCAAGGAATCAGATGTTGATACGTGAAAGCATTTCGATTTTCTATGCAGAAACTATATTCTAAATTGTCTCGACAAGGTGATATATAAAGTATATCAGCCTCTAAAGACAGCAAACGCACTCTGGAATGCACTTGCCACAAAGTACAAGACATAGAATATCAGTCTTAAGAAATTCATTGTAGACAAATTCATGGACTACAAGATGGTTGACTCCAAACCGGTGACTGCTCAACTACATGAACTGCAAATTATCATTCATGAACTCGAAGCAGAAGGTCATAAGGTTGGAGAATCGTTTTTGGTTGAAGCCATCACGGGAAAACTACTAGCATCATGGAGAGATGACTCTGCAACTATATAAAGCATAAGAAGAAGGAAATCTCTTTATAGGATCTCATAGTCCAATTAAAAATTGAGGCAGATAACCATGGAGTTACAAAACCAAGCGAGGAGGCATTTGTGGCTGAAGGGTCGAAGACCAAAAATAAAAAGAAGAATTTCCATAAGAAAAGGAAAGCTCAAGACAACAAACCAAAAGACAACAAATGAACCAAAAAGTTTAATGGCGAGTGTTGGGTTTATGGAAAGGTTGGACGTGCCTCTAGAGATTGCAGAAACAAAAAGGAACGCAACAAAGAGGCAAATATAGTAGACAACATGTAAGTAGACGAGTCCAACTTCTCGGCAGTTGTATCTGAATGCAATTTGGTTCATAATCCTAACCAATGCTGGGTAGACACAGGCGCTACTCGTCATGTCTGCTCTGACAAATCCATGTTTTCTACATACCAAAAATTCGATCACGAAGAAAAACTCTATATGGGTAATTCTGCAGTATTCATGATCAAAGGCAGTGGCACAGTAATCCTCATGTTTACTTTTGGAAAAACTATCAAGTTGAATACATTCTAGACATACGCAAGAATCTCAACTCTAGTGCAGTACTATCGAAGAAAGGATTTAAAATGGTGTTCGAGTCAGACAAGATGGTTCTGTCCAAAGCTGAAATGTATATCGGAAGGGGATATTTATGTGATTGCCTATTTAAGGCAAATGTAACCATTATCGGCAATAAGATTATGTATTCTGATTGTGCGATTAATAAAATTGAAGTTTCTTACTTGCTTGAGCATGAAATTTTACGATGGCATGATAGATTGGGACATATAAATTTTCCTAAAAATGAAAACATTATCAAACTTGGGATTAATTTCAAAATTCCAAGTTGACAAGAACTACAAATGTAAGACAAGTGTAGAAGCAAAAATGGTTAAAAAACCATTTCAATCTATTGATAGAAGCACCGAACCGCTAGGATTAGTTCATACAGATTTCTGTGATTTTAAATCGTTACCAACAAGAGGTGGGAAAAAGTACTTTATCACATTTATTGACGATTATACGCGATATTGCTATGTGTATCTTTTGAATAGTAAAGATGAAACAATTACATCATTTATAAAGTATAAGGCTGAGGTAGAAAATCAGTTAAATAAAAAGATCAAGATATTGAGATCTGATCGAGGTCGAGAATATGAATCACCATTTGAATAGTTCTATGCCGAAAATGGTATAATTCATCAAACAATAGCTCCATATTCAACAAAACAAAATGGTGTAGCCGAGAGGAAGAACAAAACGTTAAAAGACATGATTAATGCCATGCATTTAACCTTTGGTCTATCGATGAACTTGTAGGAGGGAAGCCTTAAATATGTCTAATCACATATTGAACAAAGTCCCTTACAATAAAATAGGAACAATTCCATATGAGATTGGGAAAGGACACAAACCAAGCTATAAATACGTCAAAATGTGGGGGTGCTTGGCAAAAGTTCCAGTTCCGCCTCCCAAGAGAGTCAAACTTGGACAAAAATGGTAGATTGTTACTATCTAAGGTCAGCCTAAAATAGCAGTGCCTACAGATTTTTGGTATTCAAGTCCGATATAGCAGATATTCATGTAAATACAATCATGGAATCTAGAGATGCCTCATTCTTTGAAGTCGTGTTTCTGCACAAAAGGAATGAAGGGAATAATGTCCCTAAAAGGACAAGAGAAGAATCGAGCAATTCACATGAAGATGAAATCGTCATGAGATTGAGGAAGTTGAACCAAGAAGAAGCATAAGAGCTAGGACTTTCAAGACATTTGGTTTGGATTATTTCACATATGTGTTAGAACACGAACCTCGAATGTAGAAGGAAGCAATGTCATCTTCTGAATCTTCATGTTGGAAAGAAGCAATCCAAAGTGAGATTGATTCAATTCTAAGTAATAAAACTTGAAAAATTGTTGATATTCCACCTGAAATAAAACCTATTGGCTGTAAATGGATTTTCAAGAAGAAAATGAAAGCAGATGGCTCTATCGATAAGTATAAAGCTAGATTAGTAGCCAAAGGATATCGTTAAAAAGAAGGAGTAAACTTCTTTGATACATATTCACCAGTGACATGAATAACCTCTATAAGAATGCCAATAGAAATTGCATCGATCTATAATCTAGAAATTCATCAAATGGATGTAAAGACAGCATTCTTAAACGGAGATTTCGATGAGGAGATCTATATGGAGCAACCTGAAGGTTTTGTTTCCAAAGGAAATGAAAACAAAGTCTGTAGATTAGTGAAATCGTTATACGGACTAAAACAAGCTCCAAAACAATGGCACACAAAATTTGATAGTGTCATGATGAAAAATGGTTTTCGTATAAATGAATGTGATGAGTGTATTTATTATAAACAAATTAGACAATCATATGTGATGATTTGTTTATATGTAGAAGATATGTTAATATTTGGTCCAAATACTCAGGTAATAGAGACTATAAAGAAGATGTTAATTAGCAATTTCGATATGAAAGACTTAGGAGTTGCAGACGTTATTTTGGAAATCAAAATAATAAGAACACCTAATGGAATTGAATTATCTCAGTCGCACTATATAGAAAAGTGATTGAAAAATTTCAAAAATTTGGAATTAAAGGAGTAAGAACACCTTTGAATCCATCTGAAGTAGCGCACAAAAACACCAATGAGAGTGTAATGCAACTGGAATACTCTCATGTAATAGGATGTCTCATGTATCTCATGAATTGCACAAGACCAGATATAGCTTATGCAGTAAGTCGACTGAGCAGGCATACAAGCAACCCAGGAAAGGAACACTGGAAAGCACTAATGAGAGTGCTTGGATATTTAAAAAATACCACAAATTATTCCTTACATTATGGAAAATATACCGCCGTCTTAGAAGGATATAGTGATGCAAACTGGATTGCTGATTCATAGGAATCAAAACCAACGAATGGTTATGTCTTTATCTTAGCAGGGGCAGCAGTGTCATGAAAATCAACTAAACAAACATGCTAGCTCAGTCCACTATGGAATCAGAGTCCATCGCTTTAGATAAAGCTGACGAAGAAGCAGAATGGCTTCGTCATTTTTTAGAAGATATTCCATTTTGGCCTAAACCTGTACCGGCCATATGCATACAATGTGATAACAAGCTGCGCTAAGCATAGCGCACAACTTTGTATATAATGGAAAGTCACGACACATTCGTCGACGTCATAATACAATTAGGCAGTTACTCTCAAATGGAACTATTTCCATAGGTTATGTGAGAACAAATGATAACCTAGCGGATCCATTTACTAAAGGTTTATCAAGAGAGAAAATTGACTGCGTATCGAGAGGAATGAGTTTAAAATCCTAAACCACCAAGAGTTATCTTATACGAAAATCTATCCTAGCGACTAGAGATCCCACGGACTAGGATCAATAGGCAAACCAGTTCTGAGTAACTCAAGACGTAATGCATTTGCTTGGACATAGTCCAACTCCATTCCTATGGTGCACAATATAAATACATGCCTACAGAAGTATTTAAAGTTAAAACTATGTTTTTTAATGATGACCATATCTTGAATATAACAGGTGGAGTATATGTAGGATACTCTTAATGGTGCGATCACCTATGTTAGTGTGAGCTGGATTGGCTCTATGAGAAAAAGGCTTATATTTTCTATAAACACTCACAGAATTAAAAATTGTTCAGGACCAAAATGAACACAACCAAGAGATTGGATGAGAAGTGAATCAATGCTTCGTAAAGCTTATTGTTTGGATATAAAATAAAGGCCGACGGTTCAAGATAAAGTAATTCACCGATTAGCCAAGTAGATCCGATAAGTTTTGACTAGGAAAAGTTCAAAGTGAAATATCTGCTTATCCATGATAAAGCATTATTCTGTATGTACTCTGTGATATTTCGCTTTGTGTGGAGGAAAAGTATATTATCATTTATGTGGGGGATTGTTGGAATTCCTAATGTAAGTGTAAATGAAATACACTTGTCCCACATTGCCAAAACTAAAAAAAAGCCAAGTATATGAATAGCTTTCTCATGAGGAAGTTGGGGCCTTGGGGCTCCCAAATGTGTGCTTTGTTGTGAGGAGGAAAGTCATGCTTCACCACACCCGCACGCTAGCGCCGCCGTCCGACCGAACCGGGCAAGTGTTTGGTCTAATATGATCCTATTTTTATTTAAAACTGGGCCGGGGTTTTTAAAAACAATATTAGGCTGTGCAAATGGGTGCAGGTCTATTATGAGGATACAGATACGGTTTTTGAGGAGGTGCGACTTCCGAAGCGAGCACGAGTTTTTTGGCTAACAGATGCATCCATTAGCAGACGGAAGCAGGTGCAACCCATTAGACGCTAGCGGATGCAACTTATGGCGGCAGCGGGTGCGAACGCGGAACCAATAGCGAATGGGTGCGGCCCGTTAACGAACAACAACAATGAAAGACAACGGGTGCAACCCGTCATGCGGACGCGACTGCTCGAAGGAGTGCAGACGAAAATATAAATTGGGGGAATACTAATCACATTCTCAATCGAATTCAATTCAGGTTTTTTCTTCTGCTTCTCTCTCCAACTGCTATCTTAATTATCAATCAAAGAGTGACATGCTCACCACAATCTCGAGCAGCTTACGTCTGCTGTATCTTGGGAGAATTTTGAAATAAAATTCTTAAGGAAATTGTTACGAAAGCCTCGGATATTATCCAAATTCCAAAATAGTGTAAATCTGATTTATAAACTTGTGAGACGAGTTTATAATTGTTTATTCTTTGTTTTGGTATACTAGAAATATAAGAATAGTGTATGGATTGGCTAAAATAGGTTAAGCAGCATTTTAAATACCATCACACACTAGAAAATGATGGGGTTCAAACCTGTTCTTTTCAACTTAAGCATGACGCTCGGCAATGGTTTTTCTTGTTATTTAAAACTGTTGGAACTTTTAATGAAAATGGATTGTTAAATTTTTGGAAAAGTGTTGACATAAAGAGCATTAGTTATAAACGCTTCTTTTGTTAACTAGTACGAAAATCTTGGCTTTTAGGAACATTAATGACAAAAACATCTCTCATATTAAATCATTCCAAAAGCCTTAAAAAATTAGATTGTTGCATGATTTAATGATTCATATTATTATAAAAAGAAAACTTAAGTCTATATGAAGGGTGTTTTGGTTTCTTCATAAATCATGTCTACTAAGTTTAAAGAAGGATTGAAGTGTGTTTTGGTTTCCTAATAAATCACCTTTAGTTTTCAGTTTGATAAGTTCTATTCTTTAGACAGTTTCTATAGCTTGAACACTTTATTTAGGAAAATTTTCTTTTTGACTAGTTCATGTTACATTTAAAACGTGTTTGTTGTTCTGAAGTTGTGTTGTTTTTGTAATGCTCTTATAAAGGCTATACGGTAGTCATCATTGTTATTCAATAAAGTAAGTCATTTAAACAGTTCTGTTCTTGATCATAAGCTAATGTTTTCAGCTTCAAGACTCTGGACCGTTATATATGAAGATGACTCTTATCTATTGATGGAACACTGCATAATATAACAATTTTTATTATTAAAGAAGCGTTAAATTTCGAGACCATTGCATTTTATTTTTTTACAAACGTTTTATCTTCAACTTCTATCATATAAATAGATGAATAGAAAGTATGAAAGATTTAAATGCATACATACATACATGTATGTATGTGTATTCATTATATATTTTTTAACAACAATCTCAAAATTCTCAAGCTTTGCAAGGGTGTGAGTAGAATGGTTTTTTTATGTGCAAAGGAATAACATAACAGAGATCTATAATATTTTATCCTGGAGATGGCATGGCTGATGGACTATCTTACAGAACTGCGGGTAGGGTTACAAACGTCTAAAGAGAGAAACTTGTAACATCTCATGTTTTAAAGTGACCTAATTATGAAATTGTTGTAGTACATAAACCGATTAAGTATTAAGTCAATGTGAAAAGTAAATTTCATCACTCCATCAATAATTTGATTAATAAAGGGAGCGACACTTGAACGGTTAATTAAATAAAATATTGAGATGCTAATTAAGATGCAAAATACAAAAAATACCTTTAATTTAAAATAATTTATATAATTAATTTTCGACCACATAATTCAACTTATGTGGAGTAGAATGGTGAGGATATTAATGTGCTAAGGAATGTTAATGAATTGGCAGACTAGGCAAAGGAGAAACCAAAAGCAGTGATACTAATCCTTCTATTCCTTAAAACACTTCAAACCACTTCACCTTATTTTCGCAAAACGTAAACCCTAAGAAGACTCCATCATTAACACATGGAAAAAAAGAAGTGGAAAGTTAGGAGCAAAGTAAAACTTTCATTTTTTTTAAAGAAGAAGAGGTCCAATCCACCTTCATTTGGATGAGTAATATTATAACATTTTTCCATCCTAACATATTTAGGTTTAGATTATATTTTTATTTTATGTTAAAATTTCTATGATGATGGAATGAGGCCAAACAAAATTTTACGTTAAATGGTTAAGTTAATGATCAAAATAAAAGGGGAATATGAGTTAATAACTTATAAATGGTTTGAAATTTATATATGAAGTTCAAGATGGTAAATTAAGAATAATTTTCTCATTTTTAGATTAATTATCATTAATTTTCTAAGGAAGAAATAGGCATATTTTGATTGTGAAATAATGTTAATAAACATAAGAACATTTTGATCCAAAAAATATTACTACATACAGATAAACAAATTTGTGATTTTTTGTGAATTTTTAAGAAATTTTATATAAGTTTTGTAGCTAATATGAACTAAACGGTAAGATAACGATTTATCTTAATTAAAGAACTAATTAAGGAAGTAACTAAATTAATGAGAAATTAATAGAGGCAATTATTGATAATGGAAATTATTTACTATTACAATTTGGAAAAAAAAAAGAATACGACAAATTCAAATATTAACTCAAAAGATATTGCTTTATTAGCTAATGAATCAGTTTAACACTTAGTGTCCTTATCTCTAGAATATAAGTTGTACATATCAACAAATAATCGAGGACCTTAGTGTGCTTGGCTACGGTTCCTGACTTCTTAGTAGAGTGAGAAAGTTCGAGCCTTGAAAACTGCACTTTAACAGTTTGGTGTTTGCGGAGACATGTAATAATCCCATAAATGAGTAAAAAATCTCAAGATCGAAAAATACCTCTATGAAAGCCTAAATTAAAAGAGGTGGGACGGTGGTGGACCTTCTTACATCCCTAACCTACAAAAATATGTTTTATAAAAAAATAAGCAAGGACCCTATCTCTTGATCTATATTTACAATTTTTACTAAAGATAAAATTTAATAGATCTCAAAATGATGCTACCATCGCCATTTTAGTTGTCGCATGAATAAGCTAAGGAAGATAGTAAGGTTGGAAACCGATGCTAACACTTCTCATATAAAATGATAAACCATCCTTCAGGATGATAGCACCATTATTGATAATTTTGTGAAATAAATTTGATGTTTGATTGAAATAAATTTGTGTTAATCTATTGTTTTAGTCCTGCTCCACCTTGTTTTAATTGTGGTTACTATCACCATTACTGTGATAAACCTGAACTAATATCTTTTAAGATGACTATTACTATTAATTGATTAACACGACAACGTTTCACTACTAGAATGCTTTAAAATGGGGACGAAGCTTGGAGTCGACCAGAGTCGGCTCCGTCTCCATTATGGAGTCGGTTAAGGACGCCGCAAAATTCTATTGAAGTTTGCGTCGGCTGGGGACGGCGGCGGCCCGAGTCGACTAACATCGGCTATTTAATTATTTTCCCAATCTAATTCTTATATACGCCTATTTCGTTTGAAAAAATAAAAAGCACTACTATAATGGCCAAAAAAATAAAATTGACATTTATTATTATATTGACCCAATGATGGGTCATGATAGGTTAAATTGGTATTTTCGATGATATATGTTCGTATAATTCAAAAAATTTCATTATTGAAAATCTAACTCGCACGACCAATTAATGCAACTTTTAGTCGATCCGTTATACATATTCGATAAAGGTGGTTATATGTAACATTTTCAAGAATTAAAATAATTTTTTAAACCCTTGGGTAATCAATTATGAATTTTTAAATGTATTTGGTATAATAAAATTATATAAAATATAATATGCGGCGTAAAAATAAATTCTTTTAATCTTATGTCGATCTAAGGTATTTTGGACATGTTTTCAGGATATGGTTTAAAAACAAAAGAACCTGGGGTGTCGATCTTGAATTTCAAATTTATGGCCGTTCGTGAACTTTTAGATAAAAAAACCCTTCGTTCGAAGGCCGAACGACCTTCAAACGAGATCAAATTTGAACCAGTGATGCTTCGTAGTGTTTTAATCGAATCTGTATGGTTGGATTCACAAAAAAAATCATCGTCTAGAAAATTATCCAAGAAATATGTCATTTTGTAGGAGTTAGCTAAGTGCTATAGCTAACCCCTCGAAAATATCATTTTTTGGATAATTTTGTAGGCGATGATTTTTTTGTGAATCCAACCGTACGGATTCGATTAAAACACTACGAAGCACTACTGGTTCAAATTTGGTTTCGTTTGAAGGGTCGTTCGGCCTTTGAACAAAGGGTTTTTTATCCGAAAGTCCACGAACGGCCATAAATTTGAAATTCAAGATCGACACCCCAGATTCGCTTATTTTAAACCATATTCTAGAAACGTGTCCAAATACCTTAGATCGACATAAGATTCAAATAATTTATTTTTACGCCGCATATTTTATTTTATATAATTTTATTATACCAAATACATTTAAAAATTCATAATTGATTACCCAACAGTTTATAAAATTATTTTAATTCTTGAAAATGTTGCATATAACCACCTTTATCAAATTTGTAGAACGGATCAACTAAAAGTTGCATCGATTGGTCGTGCGAGTTAGATTTTCAATAATGAATTTTTTTTGAATTATACGAACATATATCATCGAAAATACCAATTTAACCTATCATGACCCGTTGGGTCAATAATAATAACAATAAGTGTCAATTTTTTTATATTGTAGTAGTGTTTTTTAGTTTTTAAATGAAATTGGTGTAAAAAAAGAATTTAAAAAAAAATATACGGGCCGACCCTAAGCGACTCAGGCTGTCACTAATTGGACCGATGCTAGCCGATACCAGCCGACTCCATATAGAGTATACAGGTTTCAACCGAGACCTTCTTCTTCACTTTCTTTGCTTCATAAAAAATGATTTTTTTTCCTTCCCCGTCACCGATTCTGATCCAGCCGTCACCCTCCGTCGTCGTTGCCGTAGAAGCCTAGAACTCGCCGGAATCTCCTCTTCTTCTTGAATTTGGTAATATTATAAACCCTATTTTCGAATTAAATTGTTTAATTAGATTTAAATGTACATTATTGTGATAATAGTTGGGTGTAGGTATTGCAAATTTAGTGTACAGGTTTTTTTAATATGAAATCGTTGAATTTGAAAATGTGAATTGGGAATAATTGGGTGTAGGTATTGCTAATTTAGCGTATTAGGTTATTTTTAGTATGAAATCGTTGAATTTGAAAGTGTGAATTGGGAATAATTGGGTGTAGGTATTTAAAATTTGAAAGTGTGAAAGTGTGAATTGAAAACTGGAAATTTGAAAGTGTAAAAGTGTGAATTTGAATTTTATTCCCAATCGATCCCTTATATTTTATATTTGGATTGAGTGAGGATGACTTGGTCGCGAGTGTTGTGTGACTGACCTGTGCGCCTTGTATTTGGATTGAGTGAGAACGACTTAGTCGTTGAATCTTGTTTGATTGGCCTGTGCGCCATGTGTTTGGGTATTTATACCTGGAAAGTCTCAGTAGCCGGTCAATTCGGGCAGTGCCGATATTATACGAAGGGCGTATCGCCTCGATATGCTACCGTTTATTTTTGGCGCCTAGGTGAAGTGACTATTTGGATGTTTATTGCTTTATATGCAATAAACATCTTAATATAAATGATTTAAAGGAAATAATTTATAAATAAACTTCTTACTTATTTTAGTTTATCTCTAGTTAATATAAATAATTTAAACGAAAATAAGACAGCAATAAAGCCTTTTGTCCCAAATGGCTTTGGTAGATTAGAAAATACGATAATAATCACATAAAACTTCAGATGCAACTATATACGTATAGGAATAGAAAAGAAATGCTGTTGAAATTTCTAATATATATATATATATATATAAATTAGGAAAAATGTTCAACTATCTTCTCGACCGTACCTGGATGTATGAATGTCGAACATGAGCGGAAGGTTCAACGAAAAAACATTTTAAGGATGGTGTACATGAATTTGTTAAATTTGCTAAAGCTAATAATGAAGAAGGCGACAAACAAATTCGTTGTTCGTGTCGTAAATGTCGACATTTGCATTATGGGGAACAGATTTAGTTACTGAACATTTGTGCAAACCCGGTTTTGCGCCAACTATTATTTCTGGGATTGTCATGGAGAAAAAATTGGTGCATCTAATTCTATAGTGCCTAAGGCTGAGGTGAATAATAATAATGTTACGAAGAATCCAATAGTAGGTATGGTGGAAGATGCAGCACGGTCAATGTTCCCTACTGTTCAAGTTAATGAGGTAGATGTCAAAGAAGAACCGACAAAGGAGGTGAAAAGAATTAATGATTTAATGGATTCTGCAAAAAGACCGTTGTGGGAATGTTGTAGTAGCGGAATGGAATTGTCAGTTACTGTCGAATACATTACTATGAAATCAAAATTCAATTTTACAGAAGCTGGATTTACAGCGGTTGTACAAGCTACAAAACGACATATGTCACCCAATAATACGATGTGCAATAGTCATTATAAAGTGAAAAAACTAATGTCTGCTTTCGGTTTGCCCTACCAGAAGATAGATACATGTATAAAAGGATGTATGTTGTATTGGAAAGATGACATTAATCTTAAGAAATGCAGAATATGCAGTGAGAAAAGATACAAACCAAGAGGAAAAAAAGAAAAGGAAGCTTCATACAAGGGAATGTATTATTTACCCATCACTCCCAGACTTCAAAGGTTATATGTGTCGTCTGCGACGGGATCACATATGAGATGACACGGTGTGAGAACGCAGGAAGAGGAGACTTTGATACATCCATCGGACAGAGAAGCATGGAAACATTTCGATAAGACTTATCCTGCGTTTGCCACAGAGAGTCCTAATATGAGACTTGGTTTATGTACAGATGGATTTTCACCATTCTCCCAATTTGGTAGTAAATATTCGTCTTGGCCTATTATCGTTACACCTTATAATTTACCTCTGTGGATGTGTATGAAAACTCCATATATGTTACTTACGATTTTCTTCCCTTGTCCTGATGATCCGACACAAGGAATTGATGTTTATCTACAGCCATTGATCGGAGAGTTGAAAACATTATGGTACGAAGGTGGTGGATACATACGACGTATCAAAAAAAGAATTTTCGTATGTTTGCATCTTTGTAATGGACTATTAGTGATTTTCTGGCTTACGCAATGCTTTCAGGCTGGAGTACGGCCGGTCGTCTGGCTTGTCCTTACTGCATGGAAGATACACGGGCATTTTCATTACGGCATGGAAGGAAAATTTCATGATTTGATTGTCATCGATGCTTTCTCCATGTTAATCCTACTTTTAGAAGAGATAAGAAAAACTTTATAGTAAATAAAGCAAAGAGCAGACAACGACCAATGACTTTATCAGGTGAAGAATTATATGAACTAGTTAAAGAATATCCGAAGATACATAAAACTGGAGTATATACTGAAATTCCAGGTAAATCGAACTTGCATAATTGGTGCAAACAAAGTATATTTTGGGAGTTACCTCAATGGAAGCATCTCCTACTACGACATAATATTGATGTGATGCACAAATGAAAAAAAAAACATGTTTGATAATGTGTAAAACTAAGGACGATCTCAATTCAAGACATGATATAGAACAATATCGTAAATGTCCCGAACTTCATATGAACCCTAATGACAGTAAAAAAACCCATAGCATGCTATGAGCTAGACAGCAATCAAGTAAAACTTGTGTTGAAGTGGACTGAAGGGCGGAGATGTCCTGATGGGATTTCTCCAAATCTCCGTAGATGTGTTGACTTAAAAAACAACAAACTGGGTGGGATGAAAAGTCAGATTGTCATGTCATGATGGAAATTTGTTTACCCTTTTTTTTCAAAGTACTATTGCCCGTAAAAGTGTGGAGTGCTATAATAGAATTAAAATGCTTTATAAAGAGCTTTGTTCAACCACGTTAAAAGTTGAGCGTATTCGTAAACTTGGAAATGACATCTCTATATTGCTCTGCAAACTTGAGAAAATATTTCCCCCAGGATTATTTAATGTAATGGAGCATTTACCTGTTCATCTTCTATATGAAGCACTTCTTCGAGGTCCTAAGCAATATGGATGGATGTATCCATTTGAGAGGTAATTTTGAATATTTGAAATAAAAATTTAAATTTAAATTTGATTTAAGTTAATTTTAATCGGATAAATTTTGTAATAGGTACTTGAATCATCTCAAGAAAAAAGTTAAAAAACAAGCACGAGTTGAAGGTTCAATTTGCAAATCATATATATCGAAGAAGAAGCTTCATTCTTTTTCTCTCACTATTTCAGTGACCATGTGAACTTATCATTTGAAAGTGTTTTGCGTAATGATGAAACTGTTGAACAAGATTGTTCTGAATTAGTGTTTTCTATTTTTAGACAGAATGGCCGAGCTGTTAGAAAATGTGTGGAAATATGATTAGACGCTAGAGATTGCCATATAGCACACACATACGTTCTTCTTAATTGTGCTGAAGTTGCACCATTTATTAGGTAAGTATTGAATGATAATTCTCTATAATAGTACGTATTTGCATTATTTACAAATTACCCAATTTAAGTTAATTTTGCACTTAATATATGTATACATATATTTGCAGTATTTACGAATCAGAACATCCACTTGGCGATCTCAGCAAAGAATGTGCTAACTGCTTTACGAAATACATTTATGATCAAAGAAATTATGTCGGTGATGAAGGATTGAAACGTCTTGCGATAGGACCAAAAAGAAATGTCAACACTTATCCAATATTCTTCGTGAATGGATTTAAATTCAACATCAAGGAATACGGTGCTGAAAAAAATGATTTATAACAGCGGTGTATTTGTCAAAGTGATTAATGATCTAGTTGAACATATAGATGATTTTTAGGGCGTCTTAACACAGGTTTTGGAATTGACATATTCTGTCCAGTCTGTAGAAAAAGTATTTTTATTCAGATGCAGTTGGCTTAGCAATGTCCTGGGCTCCGGTATCAACATGCACAAAGACTATAAACTTATTGAAATAAACCATAAATCACGTTACTCAAAGTATGATCCTTTCGTATTAGCCAAACAAGCATTACAGGTTTTTTTTGCTCCATATCCATCACTAAAATGAGATAAACCAGACTGGTCGGCTATTTTTAAAAAGATTTACACTTGACGGAAATAATATTCCAGACGAAGCAGCTTATCAAGCAGATCTTGAGCCAAATAATGAATTAATAATAACTGATGATCATGCTAATATAGGGCCTTTGAACGATGAATCAAATGTTCTAATAGAAGCATTTGAGATTTTAGAGGGAAATGACGATATAGAGTGCGAGACCGAGTCAGAATCAAAAAATGACGAAGATTGATCATTAATTAATGATGATGTAATGTATATAAGATGGAAATTTGTGTCGTTTTTTGTATTACATCAATTCTAAAACCTGTGTTAATGTAATGGAAATTCGTATCGTTTGTTGTATTATTCTTTTATAATTCTGCTGTGAGCTATATGTATGTGATTATTAATCAGACATGTTTTCTAATTATGAAATGATATTTGTTTTTTTCATTATATGAAATATATATATATATATATATATATATATATATATATGCATGCATGTTTCTAGCATATATTACGTCACACAGCAGGCGGTCACAAGGTTCACGAGGCCCTGTTTTTGGCGAGGGTAGTAGTGGTACGGTCGATAATCGCCAAAGAGCATACTTAGTGTCGAAGACTGACGGAGGGTAAGTATTTAATTTACTACAACTTCATTATATTATTTAGCGCATGCTACTAGTATATTTATAATTTATTAACTGACAATATCAAAATGTATTCAGGGGTTTCGATTTACAACCGTCCGAGCCCATTCTAGCTGTGTCTCACAACAGTTACCGTAGTAGGATGATAGACTTGTGGGAGCATTGGGATAGGATCCCACTTTATATCAGAGATGTCGTATGGGCTGACCTCCTGGTAAGTATAAAATTCTAATTGATTTGAGATTTGCATATTTGATCTTTGTAAATTAGTCTACAGTTTATATAATTCATTTAATTTTCAACGTGCAGGCGTCCTTTATTGTAGATCCCGAAGATCTCGGGATTTTAGAACGCATTGGAAGAGGAAGATGAGAAAAAATTATAGAGGTACGCTCTCCAAGATGAAAGAGGCCGGTAAAAAAGCCAAATTGGATGAATGAAAATTTGTATGCGCGGTTTGTGCGATATTGGAAAAGCGAAGACATGAAGGTAAATTTTCTACTTTCATATGTCTGTAATTATAATTTGTTTAAATGTTTATATAATAGTTAAATTATACAGACGGTAGCATTGAAGAACTCCGCAAACAGGCTTAGAAATCGTGCAACACACCGCGGTGGATCCAAGTCTTTTCAGCAATATTGAGAAGAAATGGTAAATATAAAAATTGTTATTTATAATTTAATTATAACATTGTTTAGTTATATATATGTATATATGTGTGTATATATATACACACATTCTTTAATGATATCTAATTTCAGACGAGGGAGAGAGGTGGTGTTGCACCGTCTCATTTGGACGTCTTCATCCGAACATACGCCGTCGAGCATACAGATGAACATGGTGTGGTAACATATGAATGGTCAGACGCCAAATCAGTGAATATCCAGGTATAAAGACTATAATTTCTTTCTCTTATTTAATAATACATTAAATTGAATATTCATCTTCTCAAAATTGTATTTCTAAGCACAGGAGAGATGCGATCAGGAGATTGCTCGCGTGCTTGCAGAGTCTAGCAGGAAGCAGTTGACCGTTGAGGAGACGGACAGGATATTCGCTCGTATTACCGACCCGCCGACCAGAAATAGACGGTATGGATATGGCAATCAAACGGTTATATTTATTGAATTTAATTAATTCATTAACCAATTTATAAATTTTATTGAGTATTACGTATAAACTATAACTATGAATTTATTAATATACAGGCCGCGATGCAAGCTGCTTGCAATAAACAACAGGCTGAAGAAAAAATAGCGGCCATCCAAGCACAAGTCACCGAGTTGAACGATTGGAGGAAGACTGGATTGAAGCAGCAATTAGATGAGGCGATTGCTGCTTACTTAGAAGAGCACGGGACGAATATGCCACCATCACAGGGATCTGGCGCTGTTGACGATTGGGGCGAGTGGTAGTAAGTTTTTATATATGTTTTATGATGAACTTTGAATGTCTTGTATATTTGATGAACTTTTGATTGAATTTTGTAAATATTATGGATATTTGTGATGATGGACGTTTGAAGATGTATATTGATGTTTTGTGGTTCTTAGTTAGGCATATATGTGATGTATATGGTTGTTTGGTAAAGTATATTTAAGGAATATATATGATTGCGTGGATGGAAGGTAGAAATGGTTGCTGGAAATGCAGAAAAATTTACCCAGATTAGCGTCGGCTGGAGTCGGCTAGCATCGGCCTATGGGTCATTTGTTATTTTACACGTGGAATAAGTTTAGTGTCGGCTGAAGTCGGCTAGCCGACTCTAGCCGCGCTAAACTAGAGGACGGACCCGTCCCCATTACCATCACCATTTCACTTGGCGACGAGCTATTTAGCGTCGGCTCGAATCGGCCGGAGTTGGCTCGAGTCGGCTATATGCCGACGCTAAACAGTCTTCTCCTTGTGGTGTTTCAATTGTGATTACTATTACTGTTTATCTTCATGTTTCGATATTGTCCTGATAAATACAAATTAATGGCTTTTGGGAATTCATGAAAATGTTGTCAATAATGGATTACTATAGCCATTGTCGTGATAAACCATCTTTTAAGATGATATCACCATTATTGATATTTCTAACATATTAATAAGCTAAGAAAGTTATGAAATAAATTTGAGATGGTTTTGGGAATTACCAAATAAATTCCAAAAAATAACAAAGTTATAAATAGCTAAATATAAGCTAATAAATTGAACAGTAACAACGGATTAACTTAATTTATTTAAATTGATCAAAAATAGTTAAATTTAAAGTTATTTTGAATGCTTTTATGTGATGTGGATTAAATGCATGCTTCTTTGGAGTTTACAAACCAAGCTTGATTCTGAAATTAGACTTCCTTATCTTCACATCCATCAAAGTCTGAAAAAAAAATTATTTTTATTTAATATCACATTTTAAAATGTTAGATCTCAAGAATTGAAACAGAGATTATTAAAGAAGAAAGAAAAAGGAGGCAATTCAACAAACACTTTGGCACCAAAGCAATTTACAACCACTTTCGATGGTCTAGAGCACCAGGAGGTCAAAGGTCAACATGATTTAGAAGAGTTACAAGAGGCACACAGCCAGCACCATATGTCGGGCTCAATCTTGATTAGGTGTGTTGTGCACATGCATAGGTGCACGAGTTGATTTACATGCTATGTATTCATGGGCCTGTATTTTAAGAATATGCTATGTAATTTGGTCATATGGATGTTGAATCAATTGCCTCTTATCATGTATAAATAGGCGGTATAAGAAATATGTAAAAATGTGAAGACTGAAATTTAATAAAATCTTTTCTTTTTAATCTGCTGTTACTTCTTCTCTTATTTCTCCTTCCCTATCAACTGCTGCCTACACCTATGCTTCTTCTATCTCATTATTCTATCCCTTAAAAACCCTTCTCTATATTTTCTAAAGCAAACTTGCATCATCAGTCTCACTACCTTCCATACATGAACTGCTATATGATAACTAGGTCTATGGCAAAGAAAGAAGATCATAACAAAGTGGTATGAGAGCAAACCAATTCCAGAGGCCAACTTGATCTCTTTGATGAAGAAAATGTTGATCACACTGAAATCGCTCCAGACTAGTCACCTGTAGAGACAACGAAAGAGCAAATCAACTCAAAAACTGTTGTAGCTATCAGGGATCTTCAAGTATCTAATCAAACATTGAAAGGTACAACCCACAATCTTCAAGAAGGCAACCAAGAACTCGATATAAAGACTGATAACATTAGTGAAGTTCTCAACAGTGTGGTTAAAGAACTAAAAGAAATCAAGAATCAACAAGACAACAAAAATGGTGAATCCGGTAGCCAACCACAACCCAAAACTGCTCCTCCCTATGTGCCACCTTCATAAAGAATCCATCAAGAACCTCTTCAACATGAATTACCTTTCCATACTCATATTCCACCTCCAAGAAATACCACAGGAGCATTAGCAAGCTCTCCAAGCCATAACTTAAACTCTAATCAAACCCCGAAACTGCTACCAACATCATTATCAAATTGGAATTCCCTACTAACAATGGACAGAGAAATGTAATGGAATAGATTAGCCAGGTAAAGTAACTTTTCTAGTATCATAACACACCAGAAATAGAGTAGATACCCACTTGTTCTTTTCATCTAAAAGGTGTACATTTATGGTTTAGGTGGCTTTCAAAGAAGGTAAAGAATTATGAGCAATGGGTAATCTTCAAAGAAGAGTTAATTGTCAGATTTGCATCAGAGGATTTGCAGAGACCTTATGGGGAAATATCCAATATCAAACAGACAACCACTGAAAAGCCTACCTCACTAAATTTTAGGAGTTGCAGGGGCTGTGTCAAGCCCTACCCGACCAGTTCTTGCTTGAGAAATTCATTAATGGTCTTAAAAAGAAATTATATTTAATGTCATGGCTTTACATCTAGTAGACTTTGAAGAGGCAGTAAACTTGGCTAAGCTATTTGAATGGAAAAAGACAAGTAAGAAGGGTTTTTATGTATTTCAAATGCCCCATCAACATTCCAAGCTTTGATGAAAAATGTTTTTAAATCATATCCAAGGAAATTTATGCTTGATTTTTTTGATGATATACTAATTTACAGCCAGACTTGGTCTGAGCATATGTTGCACCTTAGTCTCACCTTGTAGGTATTGGAAAGTAACCACCTTAGTCTCACCTTGTAGGTATTGGAAAGTAACCAGTTGGTCATAAAGCTTTCAAAGTGCTTTTTTGCAGTAACTCGGGTGGCTTATTTAGGGCATATAATATCCAAAAATGGCATTGCAGTGGATCCAGATAAGGTGCAATCCATCAAACAATGGCCCCAACCAAAAAATATTAAGAGATTAAGATGGTTTTTAGGTCTCACTGGTTATAAAGAATTATGAAAGCATTGCTAAACCAATGACTGAACTCCTGAAAAAGAATGCATTTGAATGGAATGAAAAGGCTACTGCAGCTTTCAAAAGGTTGAAACTATGTCTGATGGAGCCACCCATTCTCAGCATGCCAAATTTTAATAAAGACTTTGTCATTGAGTGTGATGCTAGTGGAGTGGGTATAGGTGCAGTTTTAACACAAGATGGAAAACCTATAGCCTACCTCAGCCAGGCACTCAAGGGAAAGAATCAATTGTTGTCTACATATGAGAAGGAGTTGCTTGCTTTAATTTTGGCAACAAAAAAATGGTCACAATATCTGATTGGTCGAAAGTTCATCATAAAAACTGAGCATCAAAGTTTGAGGCATCTCCTATCACAAAGGCTATCAACAGGAATTCAAGGTAAATGGTTGGCCAAGCTACATGGTTTTTACTACAAAATTGAATATAAAAAGGGAAAAGAAAACACTGTAGCAGATGCATTACTAAGACTACCAGAGGAACACAACTCAACCATAACCACAATGCACTACTATGCCATAACAACTGTCGAAAGTAGCAGGTTACAAGAATTAAAGAGTAGCATGCAGCAATCTGAAAACTATCAAGACATGCGGAAACCAATGAAGGCAAGCTCAACCCATAAAAATATAAGTGATTTAATGGTCTCATTTTTTATAAAGGAAGAATTTATTTAGATTACAACAGCAAGAAAATCATTTCTACTATACTTTAGGAGTACTTCTACTCCACTGGGTGGACATGCAGGCATCTAAAAGACTAAACATCGGCTCAAACAAGTTTTTTATTGGAAGGGAATGAAATCAGATGTAGAATAATTTGTCAAGGAATGTGATACTTGTCAGAGGAGAAAACATGAAAACATACCAGTGCCTGGACTTTTGCAACCACTACCTATTCCTGATAAGATTTGGAGTGGGGTTTCAATGGACTTTATCATTAGTCTCCCAAAAAGCAACAAATATACTACTATATATGTAGTGGTTGACAGACTTACTAAATATTCACATTTCTTTCCCTTAAAACACCATTATACAGCTAAGGACATAGCCATAATCTTTATGATGAGGTGTTCAAACTTCGTGGTATGCCACAAAGCATAGTTAGCGATAGAGATGTAACTTTTACTAGTACATTTTGGCAGGAATTGTTTAAATTACAAGGGTGTACACTCAAATTAATTTCAGCTTACCATCCTCAATCTGATGGACAAACTGAGGCAATCAACAAAATATTAGAAGGTTATCTACGATGTTTTGTCTGCCACAAGCCGCAGGAATGGCCACACTAGTTACCAACAACAGAATATTGGTACAATACCAGTGGGCATAGCTCTACAAACAGTACACCCTTCTATGCAGTATATGGAATCCCTCCACCAACTCTTTTGTCATATGTTCCCCATACTGCTAAGATACTTCAAGTGGAACAAGAATTGTTCTTCAGAGATATAGTGTTGCAGTTGCTGAAGGACGGCCTGACTTTAACTCAAGAAAGAATGAAGAAGTTCGCAGATGCAAAAAGGACAGAAAGTCAGTTCAGTGTAGTGGACTAGTTCTATCTCAAGTTGCAGTCATATAGGCAAATTACAGGTAGTAACTCGAAAACAATAAAGCTTTCACCCAAGTTTTATGGGCCTTATCAAATCCTTCAGAGAATAGGCGAAAAGTAGCTTACAAGTTGGAATTACCACTTGAAGAAAAAATCCACCTATTTTTCATGTATCTCAGCTCAAAAGAAGGCATGGAAGTGGCGTGGTTATTCAACACAATGTTCCGACCTTCATTGAAGAAATAATAGAGGAACCTGAGGCAATTCTTGATAGAAGAATTTTCCCTAAAAATAATAGGACCATGACCCAAGTGCTTGTCAAATGGAACAACGACTGAACAAGAATCTACATGGGAAGATTATTGAAATCTGATTAAGAAGTTTCCAGTTTTTCACCTTGAGACAAGGTCAAATTTTGGAGAGGTTAGTGTAGAGCTCAAGAATTGAGCTAGAGCTTATTAAAGAAGAAAGAAGAAGGAGGCAATTCAACAAACACTTTGGTACCAAAGCAATTTACAACCACCGCCGATGATCTAGAGCACCAGGAGGTCAACATGGTTTAGAAGAGATACGAAAGGCACACACTCCAGCACCATTTGTCGGGCTCAATCTCGACTAGGTGCGTTGTGCGCGTGTACAGGTGCACGAGTTGGTTTACAAGCTATGTATTCATGGGCCTTGCTTTAAGAATATGCTATGTAATCCAGTCATATGGATGTTGAATCAGTTGCCTTTTATCATGTATAAATAGACAGTATAAGCAATATGTAAAAATATGAAGATTGTTAATAAAATCTTTTCTTTTTAGTCTGTTGTCACTTCTTCTCTTATCTCTCCTTCCCTATCAACTGTTGCCTACACCTCTGCTTCTTCTATCTCATTATTCTTTCCATTAAAAACTCTTCTTCATATTATCTGAAGCAAACTTGCATCATCAGTCTCACCACCATCCATACATAAACTGCAATATGATAACTAGGACCATGGCAAAGAAACAAGATCATAACACAAAACAAGACCTCGTAAATGAATCGGCCAACCAACCAATACTGGAAAATATGTTGATTTACGATTTCTTCGAATGGCATTAGAAGGTTTTAAGGGATATTTCAATGAAAAATACTCGTTCATTTGCTTGCTCATCTCCATAATGTATGTGCTTCGTATTACCTCGTTTAAAATCAATAAAATTCATTTCTAAAGCTATCGTCTCTAATATTAGCGCTTGTAAAATTGCTCTATTGTTTGATTCATCGCGCCTTTAAAATACCTGAGTCAAAGCAACCATTACCCTTTGATTCCAGAGCAATCTCCTAACCGCATCAACACTTACATTTGGACACAACATCTATGGGTTTTTCAAAGGTGGTTTTTATATTTTTATTGTTTGGAACATATCGACAGTCAACGTGGGTGATGAACGATGATAGCTCTTCGCATGGCTTATGGGTTAAGGTGACTTTATTGAGGAACATTCTAATATTTCACTTCAGAGCTTCCAGTGACGATTGTTGTAGGACTAGAGATTGGCGTCTGAGGAACACTTAAACCAGTATGTGCTTCTAGTTAAGAGAGGTGTTTTACCAGAAGTTATTGTCATATTCACAATAGAGCTTTTTAGGTTCGAAAAAAAGCTGGAGAAATTTTTTGCTTCAACGACAATAAGTTCACTTTACATTTTAGGCTGAAAAACAATTTTTAATGTAGATCACAAAATAATACATGCAACCATCGTCTTCTTTTCACACCAAAAAGTGTCATTTAAACTAAAAAAATGTCACTAAGACTAAATTTTTTTGCAACTTTTCCCTGTTACTATTCTCCTATTCATAATATCACCCCAGATGTTTGTATAATCCATTATTTAAAACAAATATTTTTATATTACACAACATAAGTTTTATGAACCGTACATGCAACCATTTATTCCCAATACCACGAACTTCAAAAATTAAAAAGGAAGGTTGAACTCAAGATTTAAAGAAACTACAATCGATTCTTGAAAAATATAATTACGTGTGTGAACGTACATATACACACGCCAATGCTAACAAAATCTATTATCGTCATTCGTCAAAGTTCTTTCATATGATATTTAAAGTGCACTGTCATCAACCACCACGACACCTCCGTTGGCTACGACAGTTGTTAACCAAAAAAAAAAAAAAAAGGCGGCATCCACTATCAAATATATGGGCCATGATAACAATAGTCAATTCAAACTCATTCAACCAAAACTCACTCTCACTCCGCAAAGAAAGAAGCACAATTGTATTTATCCTTGGCGGGTTTTAACTTACCCTGCCAAGGAAATAGAGCATTAACCGGCTAAAAAAAAGTCGATTATATTCACATTTTGCCTTCAAATGCTTTCTTTTAGCCTGCAAAATATGAATTTAGTTAGCTAACCTTGGCCGACTAAAAGAAAGACGTCAGAATTGCCAAAGCAACCCAGAAGAGCACACCCGGCTGGGAATCTAAGAATTATAGAAAAATAGAATTAAAGAAAGCAGCAGCAGCATCATCATTATCTCGTATTTGAACCTAAGAATTATAGAAAAATAGCATAGCTTAATTGTCAAATGGTATCTATAATGTATGCATATTATGACGTCGCGCGTGTGTGTATATAATGACAACAAAGTTACTTCATGACTGAAATACTGTATATATATAATGACAACAAAGTTACTTTGAAATACTACAAAACAATGAATTATCTTATACTTCATTATTCATTAATAGATAATCAGTTGCACTTTCGGAGAATTTATACTAACATAGTCATGACTATACTGATTGTAGAGTTGATACATATTGAAAGTAGTTCTTATTCTATAATCCCCAAGTGAAGCTCAAGCTATATCGACGTGCCAGGGTAAAAGACAGTACAGTTAGGACATTTTTACCTTCACCATGCAAGAGCACGAACAAAATCACAATTAAAACAGGGTGGAGCTGAACTAATATCAAGCTATCAAATAATATTTCCATAAACATTGTTGCCAGTATAATTGAAAAGTGCAACTTTTTTGGAAATAAGTTATTTGATTGTAAAAAAAAAAATACTTCAAACAGTCATCAACTCAAACAAAAATACCATAGACGAAATTTTGAAGTAGTTGAAGATGAGCAAACAATTTGACTGTCATTACATGGTCCAAAACATGTATTACATGTAGTTACAAATTAATATCTAAAAAATTTGATAGTGTCTAAAGACTTTATCTTCAAACTAACTATTAGGAAAATGGGTGTTCTCCGCAAATTCAATTGATTTGCACTAACTCCAAAATTGCAGCGGAATGCTAAAACGCAGAAACAATCAAAAGAATGATCTAACTTGTCGCTTAATTACCAACCACCAATTCAACGACAAATAATCGTAACAAAGAGAAACAGAAAAGTAAATAACATGAGATTTAACGTGGTTCGACTAGGTTGTCTACGTATCCATGTCTAATCATTTATTTTTTTTATAACAAATGCATTGACTAATTAATTCATTGGCTAATTAATTAATTTCCTTTCAAAATATCCTCTCATATCTTTCCATATGCAAACCAAATTAATTGACTGAGTGAATCAATTAATTATTTTATTGTCTTCTTTGAAAAATATTTGAATCGCATAAATTCAACGATGGAAATTTTTTAAATATTGCAAGAAAAATAAAAGTGAAACCATGCCAAAAGTTGTACAGTTAACAGAAAAATCGCTAAGTAAATAATTGTGATAAAGGGATTTACCTTCTTCGTATCGTATCCACACACACTGCCCTGCATTAGCACATAAGAGGTGATTAAATTGAACAATATAAAAAATTCCATTGGACAAGCAGATCCAGTAGGACGTCCAACCTGAGAAATGAACTTGAACAAACAATAAAAGAGAAATATATGAAGAAAGCTAAATGGTGAGGAAATTGCTAGACGTATACAATATGCGTTATGTCATGGGTAAATTAACTCATGTGTAAACAAGTACCCAATACAACAGAATATGATTGAAAATTATTAAACAAAATGACTTATTTCCTCCCAGTGCTTAACTGCAATATCACTAATTAAAAAGTAAACTTCAATGATGATAGCCAAAAAAATACTATTCAACATTGAAACCATCTGGTTGTCCAAAAGCTTGGGGATTTCCAAATATATGCCACAGCACATAAAGTAATATAAGTATTATATGTTTATATTTAACTCATACATAACTAACTCATATATAACCAGAAATGTCCATAATTCTTTTGTAATATAAATAACACCAACATATGTCAACGAATAACTATACAGTCCACTAATTGTGGAAAGACTGATATTTGCTGTTCTTACTTAGTAATAAATGCCTTGAGATTGAATTTACGCATAGGCGTTTCCACATTGAGGTGGGCGAGGGAGGTCGATTGCCCTCCTTGCTTTCTCAATATGAAAATTATTTGTCTTTGGGCAACAACCCATAAGTAAAGAAGCACTGCCTTCTTCAAGTGAAACAAGCACAGTTTATACTTAAATGAAGATAAATAAAAAAAGCTTCTGTTTTTTTTATTAACACAGACCCTCTCTTGGGTTTATCATATAAAACCCAGTTTTAGCTGGTTAGTGATTCGTACCAGTAAGATTCATATTTTTCATATTTAAATTATTGCTAGCTTCCTACATCATATCATAATTTTTACATACTTGATCATAGGTATCAAATCTGTAGATAATACAATTTGATGAACATTGAAGGCAAGAATCAATAAAGAATTATTCATCACAAAGACTCCTGCAAAAGAATATTATCCGAAATTTGTAACTTCCAATATAGTAACTAAAAATATCACACACACAAATGTGTGTGTTTTTAATTTTACAGTGTCTCATGTTTCTAATGACCACCCCTTGAAAAAAAAAAATCTTGGACCCTCCCTTGAAATTACGTAGACAGTTACCAAAGTGCATTTTCAACAATAATGGAAGAGTTTAAGTTTGAAGAAGTAATAATCTTAAGTAACATCTCCTCTTACAAACAGTTGATCAGAAGACTTTGTTTAATAACAAATACACAATAATGTTATCAGATAAAACTTGACAGTGAGAGATATTAATCACCTGTGAACATTTAATTTAATGTTTATTACTTCACAATTGGTGCTTATTTTGTCAAAAGTATTAGTATTACAGACCCAAATAAAATATTATCGTCCATATGACATAATGCACTGTAGCTGTCTCAATGCACCATACTGCTTCATATACGGGTGAATCGTATGACAAAGGGAAGCCAAATGTTCGCAGAATGAAATTAATAGTCTGCATATCGCAAGTCAAACACACCAAATTTACCGCTCAATTTAGATACTTCAAACATTTAAGATAACTAGTAACTGTTGACGATCATCGACATATGCTACAAATCATTTTAGGAAGCAATCATCTGCACTAAAAAGCTGTTAACAACGCTTGATGCAGAATGTAACCACTAACAATTGCAGTACATGCATTATACATGCATCAACTGAATTAAAGTAGGGCATTGTTACAAGGACACCGCCGAATAGACCAATTTACCCCATGTGCAAAGCAAAATTCGGCAACAACCCATCGGAATATATATAAAAATGATGATTGGGGGGGGGGGGGGTGACTATTTTTGGTACACCCCATAGCAATTTGCAGAAAAATGAAACTAAGAAAAACAAGCGGGAGAAGGTTGCAGAATTAACCATATGTTGAAGCATTGCACTATCTGCTTGCATAAAATATAAATGATGAGTTTACAGAAGTAAACGACACAGAAGTGCAATCAAACAGAATCAGCCATGATTTTGAGTCTTTTGACATTATCAAATCTAAAGTGCTACCCAAATGTAACTTTGATTTCACTTCCAACAAACGACATTATAATTTCTACGAGACAGAAGATTCAAAGATGATAAACCGATTAATTTAGAGTTAGGTGAGAAACAGTAAAGTAAAGGAATACGGATGATGAATTTGTGTGGAAAGTTATTCTTTGGGGTAATCTAGTCGATGTAGGATGAGAGAATAGAACAAGACTTTAACAAATAAAAAGTGCAAATTGACAATAAAAAGTAGACTGAATTGAACCATATGGTGTCACATGAGCAACGAAGGGCCATACACATGTGCACAAACTAAAACTGTGCGCGTACACATACATGCATGCATACATACACATACATACATGCATACATAGACATGTATGTGTGTCATACAATTTATGGTTGTGATGTTCACTAATTTCATACAATTTATGGTTGTGATGTTCAGTGGTTCACCAATTTCCACCCAAACTTGTCCTATGTAATATTTTGCAATAATGACATACAACTCAATTTATAAATAGTTTACATCATAAGATGCATCTAAGTACTATTTATACTACAAGAACATGGTACATACCAAAACACAGTGCTTGGAATCCCAATTACTCTGATTGAGTTAGCAAAGCTCTTGGGGTCAGAAAGGAGCTATGGTACAACACAAGTTATGACGGTTAGTATTATTCATCATGTTTAAATCGCTAAGAATTCTCCTGAAGATGCATATAATTTCTGTTAAACATGCAATTGACTATTTGGTAACATTTTCAGGGACCCATCTAAACTTACCAATTATAGTGTAAACAGGTTAAAGTACGTAATCAATTTGTTTTACCATGAGGTTACGGCTAACACTATTATAATCTGATACAAAATATCTGTAGATTTTTCATAGCTGAAGTGATTTATATCAGTTTTTTGTATTATATAGTTGTAACATTCAAAACAACAGTTTACATTCATCGCCTCTGTCTAAGCAAAACTAAAGTAACACACACCCTTATTCCACAACCTCAATTTAATGGTTTTAACTTTAAATGGGAAAACTTATGAGACCTCCATCCTACCCTACCCTATCCTACATATTGATGCTACAGCAAAAGAAAACAAACACAACAACACCCAGTTTAGGAAAAATAAAATGCATTTTGAACCTTCGCAGCTTTTTGAGTAGGCTAGCCCTTGAAAATACTCGCTGAGTTTCAAAATACAACCCAGGTTCAATCTGCTCTCAAGCGTAAAATTTCCTTTACAGTCCTTTTCCTGAAATATTCCATGTGATCCTGACTGAAATGAAGGCCCAAGCCTCTGCTGTAGAAGTCAGTGTACTTGAGCATGAACATTCCACAATCCCATCCATTCCTCTGTTGTGGAAGGTCATCAGCCATTACATGTTTCCATGAATTTGTTTCAATAACCTTGTTGCTTTTGTCCTTTGCTTCATCCATTAAGTATCTAGCCAAAACATGAAACGCACTGGTGTCCACTCCTCCAAGAGAATCAAGATACTCAATAGCTTCATCCTTGACATGGATAACTCCTAAACACCAATGTACATTTTTGTGAATGGGAACAAATATTTTTTCACAGTCAGTAAGACTGTATCCTAACTTCCTTTTGGTAGTCCACCTTTTAACGGAAGCATAGTCATAACCATTTTTCCCACTTACGAGCTTTTTATAGAAAAATGTGTTGAAGAAATGGCATTTTAGGAACTTTTGAGGATCTCTTCTCTCTCTTTCCTTTAGCAACTCAAGATACAAATTTATAACCTCATCATTGAGCCAAGCACCATGACCGAGGCATTGCAAGACCTCTCTTGTAATTTCTATATTAGATGGTTTGTGAGTAACAAGCGACTGACGCCTTTTCCCACCATGCAGTGCATTAAAGACTAATTCTTCCTCTTCATCTGTAAGAGGGTGAAAAAGTTCATACAATTCCTTTTTAGAATCCTCCTCGAACGATTTCGGTGAAGGCCTAAACCCAGAAAGCCTCTCCTCTTCAACCTTCGCCTCAAACGCCAAAGTACTCAAATATGAATCATGTTTCTTCGCATCTTCATACAATGTCTTATAAGGCAACTGTTTTTTTACCCAAACCTTCTTTGGTATCACCTCCACGCTCTCTTCTACTATTTTTCGTGCATCTTCCACTTTCCTAGTCAAAATCTTTGCTTCCTTCCTTTCCAAACTCGGCAAATCCTGCATTACCAACCTAAACCCTAACTCTACAGCAGATTTCATGCCGGAATCCTTCACCAACTGTTTATACTCATCTAATCTCATTCCATCCTCTGTTCCTGATTTCGGACCACCTGACCAAAAATTTCCCATTTTGGGGGATTCTTGTTTCAAGGTGACTCCTTTTTTGCTGCAACCGAGGTTGAAGACCCTCAGGATACGTTGTGGAGCGTGAATCTGGCGAGGAAAGGGTGGGGGAGGCGGTAAATGTACAGCTGAGCTTCGAATTTGTTGAATTTTGGCCTTCTTCGATGCAGGAGAGATAGAGATGTCTGAATTTGGATGCAGCGAAGAAGATGAGAAGCAGAGATCGATGAAGCAGCGCTTACGATTCTCGGCTAATGCGCCCATTCTGATTCCGAAGTATTTAGCTGAGAAATTAGGGTTTTGGAGGCGTGAAAAAGAATTTATTTGACTTTTCAAATTGGTACATGAACCACAAAGCAAGGTTCACGTATGGAATAGACGTAAAACATGGTGGGTAAGGGTAATTTTGTTTCTGTAACTCGCATGTGCAATTAAAGTCCTATTAAAGCGTTTGTCCCGCTTCGAACACAACGCTTTTACAATTTAGCATTAACTAGTATAACCGTACAACAATGGAGAAACCGACCGTTCGATTGTATAATTTTGATAAGAAATATACATTTAAAATTTTTGTTAATATTACTTAAACATTAAGTGATAATTGTTGGAAAAGAATAAATTGAGATTTGAATCTGAAAATATGAATTTCAAATTTAAATATTAATCAAAGCATTCAAAATTGTCGATTTGAAACTGAAATTTTAGAATTTGAAAATCATAATAGATTTGAATTTGGAATCGTTGATGCGCGAAATAAAAGGAGAAAGTTTAGGAAAACCGCGATGAGATAAGATCCACGTTTTTAGGAAAATCGCGATGAGACAAGATCCACGTTTTTTTGGTTTCAGAAAAGTTGATTTTGGCCAGTGACAATAAGCAAACCTCCTTAACGGTTGGTTTGATAAATCGCTTATTTGCTCAAAACACTACTATTTGTCTGTGAGTTCTATGGATCTTCGTTTTAGCACTTGTTTTCGTAGGCTTAAAAAGAACAAGCACTGTTTTTTTAGTTAAACCAAAATAAAAAGTTTAGCTTTAATCTTATGTTTAAGACGCAAACGCTCTAGAACACTATTTATAGTCACTGATTCATCAAGTCTGGATTACATCGATCAAGACCTTACTGAGTTTGTTTATATATAAGTAAACAACATTTACTTCCTACACCAATGTGAGACTAACAATAAATTTACTTTTGAAATTTGATATTATCTCCAGTATTATTTCTTGCAACTGTACTATGTTTTCCACTATGTCATCATTTTATTGTTGGAACTAATAGCTAGAAATATTTACTTATATTTAATATAAAAAATTATGGATGGATGTGTGCTCTAAATGCAAAAGTTTTGGTGGTCCCAACACTTTATTTCAAGCAAATTAAAAGTGAAATTGGATATATTCATTGATGCATGTTGGCAATGGAACAATGGTAGAGATTACAAACCAATGGTGGGATTCCATCGATGGATGTAGGACATTCTTGGAATTTTAAGAAGTTACGGATTGGAAATCATATTCGTTGAATTTTCTTTATTAATTGTAAAAGTATGTGTATACATAAACATTATATATTTAAAATAAAGTAAAAATAAATTTCAATCTTTTTTGTTGTAACATTAATATATGATACGTAATATAAAAAATTGGATATATAATTACATATGCTTATTTGTTCGTTTATATTTGTAGTTAAAACAGTGTTGAATCAATTTAAAATAGTTTTTAACGTCTTAAACTTTATTTAAAAATAATTTGATGTGATATATATATATATGTATGTATGTATGTATGTATATAATTTTATAAAAAAATTATTACTTCAAAAAATTAGAATTGATAGATAGTGAAATTTGTAGATTCATACTTACATATACATATGTATGACAATACAATTAAATAGGACGACGATTGTACATATAAGTGTTAGAATGATACCTGAATTCTAATTCGCGATTTGAAGAAGGAACAATGCCATTGGAGAAGCGTCGACAAGGAAGGAGGAAGCCATAACCCTAGAAGCGGAAGAAAGCTCCCAGAAGAATTGCCGAACCACTATTTTGGTTCGGTGGAGCTAGAGCGGTATAGGGTAGAGATCGAACAAGCTGCCTCATTCGGTGGTTGGCTAATAGTGGAGCGGCAGTGGAAATCTCGTTCGGGTGATTGAAGGTTGCAGTGTTTTGCTGAGGAGTATTGTCGGACCAAAGTTTTCGTTTAGGGAATTGGTGATGTCGAACGAAATATATCGTTCGGTATTTGAGTTTGCCGGTCCAAATGTTTGGTTCGGTAATTGGGAGATGTTGGTCCAGACCTAAAGTGCAGTATACCGAACCAAATTGATATAGGCTTTGCCGAACCAAATCCAAGGTTGCTATATAGCAGCTGCCCCTCCTCGTATCTTCACTTTATAAATATTGAAGCTTTTGGACAACAATGGTAGTCATGCTAGAGAGCTGAAACTTTGCAGAATTTTATCTATATTGTTAATTCTTCTTATGTATAGCCTTCAAAAGTGAATCAATCTTGTAACTCTAATCTTTCAATGATTAATAAATTTTCCTCTTTCAAAGTGGACGTACAATGCCTCGCAGTAGTGGAACTACTATAAATACTTGTGTTATTTATTTTTCTGTATTGCATTGATCTATGACTGTCTATTCTGACGTTTATCTCTGTTTGTTTCGTCTCACTACAATCATGATCCAGTTGTTTTCTGCTGCATTGGGTTTTCTATTCTCTTAGACTGATCATCTGAAGGGATTTTCCCAAACAGTATGGTGTTAGAGCTGCAAGGCTAATTGAGGAGTATTAGACGCTATGGCAGGAGATAAAGTGACTCCAGTTGTTACGAGACCCTATACTAGAGAGATGTAAATCGCATCAGGATCACAGTTGGTAATTGAGAAATGAAATGGGGATAAAGACTTCCAGAAGTGGCAATGGAGGATAAAGGTTGTTCTAATGAGGAATGAAGTCCATCCAGTAGTGCTTGCCGCTGAGGAGTTGACGGCTGACATCTCAGTCGCCAAAAGGAATAAAATGGAGAAATGAGCATTTACTATTTTACAGCTAGCTATGGGAGAGAATGTCATCTCAGAGATTAGCAGTGAGGCCACTGCTAAAGGCATTTGGACCAAGCTAGAAAATCTAAATCTCTGACTAACCGTCTGATATTACTGAAGACATTTTTCACCACGCGAATGAGAGAGGGTACTTCAGTGAAAGAACATCTTAATTTCTTTAATAATCTAGTGATAAAGATGAAGACTTTTGACATAAAGATGGATGAGGAGCAAATGGAAATGATTCTTTTGTGTTCTCTTCCGAAGCGATACAAGGTTTCGCTAACATCCTTATTTTCGCCAGAGACACATAGATAGTGGAGGATGTGAAGTCAGGCCTTTTATCTGAGGGATTGAGAGATCAGATGAAGGAGATAAGTGAAGGAAGTAGAGATGGAAGTAGTAGTCACGGTCTGTTTGTTGAAAGAGGTAGAAAAGACAAGAAGAATTGGCACTCTAGAGGGTGTTCCAAGTCCAGGAAACCCAGTAAGGAAAAAGAGAAAAGTCTAAGGACGGGAAGTGCTTCATTTGCAAGAAACCTAGTCATTATAAAAAGGATTATCTAGATTTGAAGAAGAAGGAAGAAGATGGATCTTCATCATTTGCGGTGGAGATGTCTGTATCTGAAGATGTGTTGTCTGCAGTAGTGTCAGATGTCTTAGACCATTGAGTGCTGGACTCGGGGGCTTCTTTCCATATGACACCTAATAAGGATTACTTTAGTTCTTTCATTGGACGAGATGGAAGCTCTATTCTTATGTGTAACGATGCTAGCTATAGATCAATGGATGAAGGTACGATGAGGATCAGGATGTTTGATGGAGTGATACGCACTTTGACAGGTGTCTGGTATGTTCCAGGTCTTCGAAAGTCCTTAATTTCTTTAGGACAATTGGCATCTTTCGGATGCAAAGTAGCTATCAAGAAGGATGGTCTGAAGGTTTCGAGAGGTGTACTAGTTCTTATAAAAGGAGATGTGTTTCGAAATCTGTATTTGCTGAAAGGAACAACAGTTCTTGGAGAGTCGTGTGTAGGAGTAGATAGTTCTTGTGCTTTGGATGCCACAAAGCTTTGGCATCTCAAGTTGGGTCATATTTCAAAGAAGGGCTTAGAGTTGCTTCAAAGACGAAAGATGATCAAAGGAGAAAGCTTCAAGAAGATGAACCTTTGCCAGGAGTGTGTGTTAGGAAAGCAAACTAACGTATCTTTTGGAGTTGGACTCCATAGATCGAGACGAGTACTTAAGTACATGCATACATATGTTTGGGGACCGGTTGCTACTCCTTTTTCTTGGAGGAGCAAAATATTTTATCTCTTTCATTGATGAATTTTCTCGAAAATTATGGGTGTATGCGAGAAGGCCAAATCAAAAAGTTTTAAGAATTTTAAAGACTGGAAAGCGCTGATTGAGAATCAACCTGGTTCTAGGTTGAAGGTGCTGAGATCTGATAATGGCGGTGAATTATTCTCTAGGGAGTTTGTAACGACCCATGTAAATTCGATGTTTAAAATGAATATAATTAATAGGATTTTTAATTTAAACTTAGAAAGGAATAAAAATCTTAGTTATTTATATGAAAGAGTATGTGAAATTTGATGTACCAAAGGAAATTAGAATTTACAAATTTAACTATATATTGTAATTAATAGAAATAGTGGAAATTGTTGCATTGGATATAAGTTAGAATAAGTAAAGTAATGCAAGTATTGGATTTAACAATGAAATAAAATATTGATTATGGGTATTGAATGTAGATGGGTGAAATAAAGAAATGCAGGACAATAAATAATTTATTTAATACAATCTCTTTTATTTGTAAACTATTGTAAGGGTTAATTAATTATGAAAATTTGGAAATAGGTTCAAATTGTATGTTAGACAATCAAATTTCAATAATTAAAGTTAGTAATTAATGAATTAAATGGAATAATTAATTGGAGTTAAGATCTAAATTTGTATGTGAGCATTCATTGATATTGGAATATAAAGGGGTAAATTTATAGTATAAAATGTAGACATCACCTTTAAGATGATGGGTTTATAATTGATGCATAATAGGGAAATCAAATGAATGGGTTTAATTGAATAACAATTAGCAATTAATGAATGAAGAGAAATTTTAAGGGCGTAACTGTTTTCGTTAAATTAATTTTGGTAACAAATTGTATTGAATATAGATTTAACGTTGTGTGATGTATTTAAGTAATAATTGGAGAACAATGTAAATTATATCCGTGAATGGTCAATTCAATTAAACAACAAGATTTTTAAATAAATAAACGTTTTTATTTAGGTTTCAATTTGTTAATTTATGAAGTTTAATGGGAAATCAATTGCAATAAATTGCCCTAATTTATGCAGTTAGAGGAGATTTAGATTTGCATTATAGATGGAAGTATAATCTAAATTGATAGGTAACAAACTTAAGAATAAAATTTAGAGCTAATAGGTGGCAAATTTATATAGTTGTTTGTATACGTAATGTGTACGTAAGCTTTGGTAAACCGATTTCTATCGATCCAAATCTAACGATTTGTTAATATAGATTTAAGTATAGGAGCAGTATTTATTAATTGAATTGAAGTATTGCAAAATAAATGAAATTCAACGTTTAATATTACATTATTGTAAGTAAGATAATATGTGTAAGTATTATTAAGGTTATTCATATTTGACAAATTTATTAAGTTATAAGGATTGATATATAAATTAATGTTAGTTTAGGATATCGTTACTTGGTGATTTATTATAGAGTAACGGGGGTGTGAACGTAAAATAATAAAAGCATAGATTTATGGTAGGACATAATTTATGGTTTTGGGAATTTAAATCCAAAGATTTATTTATTTGAGGGAATAATATGTATTAAATCTCAACTTGATATAATCAATGCAAATTTAGTAATTAAAAATAAATTGCAAGTTGGTAATTTAGGATGTTTATGAGTAAATTTGCACGTAAGATAATTTGTGAGTAAAGTTGATATTAATTGTATAAAATCTATCTAAGATAATGAATTGCAATAAATTGTGGGTTGATAATAAGGTGTGAATGGAAATTTGATTTGTTATATTAAATGAATAGATTCAAATTGTATGTAGATAATAAATTGCAATAATTAAAGTTGGTAATAAATGGAATATCAAACTATTCATAAAGTGAATATAAGTAGATGTAACAAATGAATAGGAAATGCTAGTTATTCATAAAGTGAAGAAATGGAACCTAGATGGAATAAGAAATTGGATTTAGAATCTTAATTTGTAGATGTGCATATATTTATAAATGGATTAATTTATGAAATAAAATGGTAAGTAATTATAATATTGTTATTAATAATAGACGTTACTTTAAGGATAATTAATGTAGTAACGTAAGGTGAAAATGTAAATTAAAAGGGAAACGTAAAATTTAGTTAAGGTAGTAATTTATGAATTGGGAATAAAATTCAAATGTTATATTAGGCTGTAAATCAATTTGGGGATAAAATTTTATTCAATTGGGGTAAATTGATATATACTAATGTTAAATATATACATAAGATGATGATTGATTTAATAAAGAGAATTGAATACGAATGGTACAAAATTTCATTTGAAATAAGATTTTATAATTTATTGAATTTACTTTAATTAAATGTAAACACTAAAATTTTTGCAATAAATCTTTATTTGATATGGAGGTTAGTTTAATAAATTTGAAGCTAATTGCAATCAGAAATGATAGGAACGGTAAGTTGACCATTTATTCATAATAAAATCTAAAAATCAAATAAATGGCTTATTGGAATTTAAATTTGACAACTTGTGAATTCATTTAAATTCGGATCCATATGTCTATTCCAACTTCATCTATTAATACCCCGCTAAACCCTAGCCTCCGCCTATTCTCATTTGTCTGCGCGTAAAATTTCATCAGCTCCTTCTCCTCCTCAATTGCAGACAAACAAATCCTAGATCCAAATAAAAATTCCAAACCAAATCAAAAGCTAAAATTCAAACTTCTCAGAAAATTCTGGAAGCAAAACGCATGAGGGAGAGAGGGAAAGAAAGGGGGGTGACGTGGCGCTTGAAGGTGTTCTTTTATTTCTTTTCCTTTTCTTTTTCTTTTGAAATTTCAATCACCATTAATGCGTATAAATTTCTCCTACGAACTCCGTTTCACGCGAGATTCTTTTTGTTAGGATCGTAATAAAATTCCAGATTTTTTGACACTGGTTTGGATAGATTTGGAGACCGTCGAATTTTTGGGTTTAAATCGGATTTAAATTCGATTTAAATTCAAAAGGTGAGTGTTTTAACCCACTCACAACTTCTAAAAGTTTTTATGTTTGTTAAATTTATTTTAGATATGAGTAGAAATTTATTTATAACTGTTTGGCATGTTTTGTTCATCATATTTGCTAAATCGCGTTATTTAATTTAACTGTTAATTTATTTTATTTATTGCATATTAATTGACAGTTAGAATTTATTTATTTGCATAGGAACTGCTAGTAAACAGTTATAAAATTTATTACTAAATATAAACTGTTAGTTTAATAGTTGATTAGATTTATTTTTGAATATAACCGCCAGTTATTACCTGATATATATTATCAGATATATATTGATATTGAATTATTATTGGATGATGATTGTGATTTGGATGATGGATGATGTTGATGAATGGATGTTTTATTTTATATCACTAAACTGCAAGTTATCATGCATTTTTCGTTTCATTCGGGATTGTGGTTTGAAATGATATACAACCGCAAAATTTTATTTTTAAATTGCGGATTGAAATGATAAATATCCGTATCACTTGACCATAGGATAGAAAATTATATACAGGCACCGTGGTCTATATATAAATTATTTTAGAGTGATTTCTATGGTTTGGATGGGATACGGTTTATAAAAATTTGATTTTGATATTTTATAAGATATTATTCTTCGATATATATACATATGAAGTTAAAAATTTGAAAATTAAGTTGTGTATAAACCTGTTGAATAAAAATGAAAAATTGAGAAAATGGAATTTGGAAATTTATCTTATATGTTTAAGTTTGGAAACTTTAAGGTATGATATTTATAACTGGATTTTCCAAGATGAATTAAAAATGAAAATTCTAGTATAAAGTAAATTTGAGAAAATATTTAATTGCTAGAAATTGGAGTTTTATTTATGGAATTTATATGAATATTCAAGACTAAATAATAGAATATTAATTGTTGAAAGAAGAAAATCCAACTTTAGTTTTGAAATATTAATACTCCAAATGGATATATATATATATATATAGAAATTGAAGGGGTTTTTGGAACTTGAAGTGATATTTAAATTATGGTTTAAACTTTAAATAAAGAAATATATTTGAAAAGCCATGGAAATTATTTTTCTTTACAAAGTAACTTTAAAGTTAAACCATTTATTTTACATTCGTTGAATATCCAAACCATTCAAGTTTTAGAAGTTATGGTTTTAAAATTTTGAATTTCGAAATATTATGCTTTGAAAGTATATTTCAAAATTTGGTTTCCAGATATTTTAAATTTTAAACCAGCATGATTTTGGAAAAGAATTATATTTGAGATAAAATGATATCATATTGTTTTGGGTTTAAATTGATATCGTATTCATAGTTTTGAAATAGAAAATTTTATTCTGGTTTTAAAGTATAAAGTATTTTTAAACGATCGCGGTGTTATAATAACGATGGGTTGGCAAAGAGACCGGGATCGGATATGGACATACTCTCTATCGATACCGAAAACCACTTTGACTAACCGTGTACGCGGTGGAGATTCCAGAATGAAGTAGGTGGTGGCGACGTTTCCTGTAAGGTAAATACATGGACCCGACTCCCGTGAGTTGGCATAAGGTGGCTAAAACAGGAGTGATTCTCGGGCCAATGAGGTCATACCTCTGATCGAACGCTCCTCTTCGATATTATACTTAGACTTTGGATTGATTTAGTGGCCACTTCTATTTTTGATTTTGGGGGAGTTTGTTCGAGGTGGGCGGTAACTGCGGCTACGTGTTTCGACCAGCCCGGATAGCAATTGGTATATCTACCCTGGCATTGCCTAGTTGTGCCGTGTCACCTACCATACCGAGCCTTTACTACGAGTTTTGGTTTGTACCATACCTATGGAGTGCCCTCTAACGACGCCCAATACGGGGGAGATTACGGTACTGTATAGACTATGGGAATATATTCTGTGTTAAGGGCTATATGGGTAACCCCTTAACGCTATTAAAAAGTAAGTTTATTTTACAATTAGACACTATTATAATAGCGCAATATACTACATAGTAAATAGTTTAACGGATCCTTAGGAGATGTAAATCCCGAGCATCTCTTGAGTTACTGCACTCATATTTACTCCTGTTGATTTAACTCACATAAGATCTTTTAGTTCTGACTCGAGTGTTTTGTCTTTTCAATTCGCTCGGGTCAGTCCGAGCGTTTCAGGATTTGAGGATTTAGCTCTGGAGGACGAAGACGAAGATTTGTATTACTAGTATCTACTATATTATTCCACTACACCATTTAATTCCACTGCATTGTTATTGGTATGTGTAACTCTGATATGTAGTATATAAATGTTTTGTAAACAGATTTATAAACTATATATATTTTATTATTATATTTTATCCTTCCGCTGTGAGATTCTATTTTGTTTTTCCTTCTCTGTTTTTCTTATTTACCCCATAACAATCCGCCCTTCCGTATGGTTTGAATTGGCACGCGTGTATGTTTGAATCATGCTAAAAAGCGAGATGTTACAGAGTTTCTCGACTTTTGTATACATCACGTCATTCAGAGACATTTCACTACACGCGGTGATCCATAATCGAATGGGGTTGCAGAAAGGATGAAAAAGACTCCACTGGAGAAGGCTCGTTGCTTGAGATTGATGGCGGGCTTGTCTAGGGGCTTTTTGGTTGAGGCTTTATCAACTGCGATGCATATCATAAATCGAACTCTGCGATCAGCCAAAGATGGGAATATTCCAGAGGAATAGTGGAGAGGTAAAGTATTGTATCTTGGTTACTTCCAAATTTTTGGTTATTCTTTGTACGTCCACCATACAGGTGATGGCAAGTTGGAGGTTAGAGCATACAAGAGCATACTAATGGGATACACTGATGGTATCAAGGGGTATCGAATTTGGAAACCTATTGATCAGAAGATTGTTCGCTCCAAACATGTTACCTTTGATGAGTCTGCTATGTTTAATCTGAAGGAGAAGCTACCTATCACATTAGAAGATTCTGATAGGCTTAAGCAAATGGAATAAGTTTCTGTGTTATAGCCAAATAGTAGAGTTATTGTTGATGCTATCGAGGAAAATGCAGTTGATGAAAGATCATAGGATCGCACGGGTGCCTTCTAATAGTGTTGGTGATGTGCATGAATCAAGAGGAAGTTCGGTTCAAGGTGGAACTGAAAGGAGTTTAGGCGAAGCAGTACCTAGCCAAGTCAGTTGTAGGACTATTAGGTCGCCCGAAAGGTATGGTGATTGGTAGTTTGCGAATCTTAGCCTTGGTGATCAATTTGACTATGCCCTACACGTGGTTCTTGAGGAGTTGCTTGACCTTGATAAAGCTTTGAAGTCATATGACAGTTCGAAGTGGATGTGCGCTATGGAAGAGGAGTTAGAGTCGTTGAAGAAGAACAAGACTTGGGATTTGGCACCACCTCCTCAAGGAAGCCGAGCCATAGGTTGCAAAGTGGGTGTTCAATGTGAAGGATGATGGGAGATACAAGGCTAGACTAGTTGCTAAAGGGTTCTCACAAAGAAAGGGATTGGAGTACAATGAGATATTCTTTCCAGTAGTGAGGCATACATCCATCTGCATTTTACTCGCTATCGTCGCAGCTCATGACTTGGAGCTGGAGCAACTGGACATGAAAACCGCTTTCTTGCACGAAGATTTGATTGAGACCATCTACATGAAGAAGCCAGAAAGATTTGTTGTAAGGAAAATTGGGTTTGCAAATTGAAGAAGTCATTATATGGACTTAAGTAGCCGCCTAGATAATGGTACAAGAGGTTTGACTCTTTTATGCTTTCGATTGGTTTTGATCGTAGTATCAAAGATGCTTGTGTGTACTTCAAGCATTTAAAGAATGGTAGATGGGTGTACCCTTCTCTTTTATATGGATGATATGTTGATTGCTTCCAAGGATAAAGATGAAATTGATAGTTTGAAGCTAGAGCTAAAATCAGAATTCAAAACAAAAGACCTTGGAGAAGCAAAAAAAATTTGGGTATGGAAATCCAAAAGGGTAGAACGCTCGGACTTTTGGATCTCACTCAAAAGGAGTACTTTCGAAAGGTGCTTGCTTGGTTTAGCATGGAAGAAGCAAAGACAATCAACACACCTATATCTTTGCACATACAGCTTTCTAGTAAAGGCTCTCCGATCTCGGAAAAGGACAAGGCTTATATAATGAAGGTCACATATGCAAGTGCAGTTGGCAGCTTGATGTATGTCATGGTCTGCACTAGGCCTGACATTGCATAGACTTGGTGAGTAGATTCATGGAGAATCCAGGAAAGACACATTGGGAAGCAGTGAAGTGTATCTTCAGATGCCATAGAGGAACTTCTAACCGTGGACTTGCCTTTGGCTCCAAAAGAAGAGATTTCAACTTGGTTGGATTTTGTGATTCCAACTTTGTCGGTAATAGAGATTGAAGGAAGTCAGCCTTCAACTATGTGTTTACCATTGGTGGGATAGCGGTCAGTTGGAGAGCGAGGTTATAGACGATTGTAGCTTTGTCTACTACAAAGGCAGAGCTCATAACTGTGGTTGAAGCCGTTAAGGAGGCGCTTTATTTGAGGTGATTGTTGTGTGATTTTGGCTTCATATATGTAGGCATGGATGTGTACTATGATGGTCAGAGTGCAATTCACTTAGCTGAAAATCTAGCATCGAGGGCGAAGCATATTGAGGTGAGAGAGTCGCTCCTTGTCTCGATGAGTGAAGAGAAGCTAGTTTGTTTTTAGAAAGTTCACACAAAGGAGAATGCAGTAAACACATTTACCAAGTCGTTATCTGTTGCTTTGTTCGAGCATTGCTCGGACTTGATTCGCTTAATGAAATGTTATGTGTCACGGGGTGGCACGGGGGAGAGTTGAGATGGTTTATGGAGTTCGTTTTCATAGTGGAGATTGATAGGTTATACATAGACTGGGTACTTCAAACACTCTGTTGACGAGGAGTGGCCTTGTCGGAGTTCGTTAACAGAGTGTAATGGGTGACGGCATTGTTGAAGTTCGTTGGGTAAGTATCCATTGCTTGGAACATAGTGGTGTAAATGAAATTGGAAGGCTTGTTTGGAATTCGGTATCAAGGTGGAGATTGTTAGAATTATACCTAAATTCTAATGTGCACTTTGAAGAAGGAGCAAGGCCATTGGAGAAGCTTCGATGAGGAAGGAGGAAGCTCTAACCCTATAAGCGGAGGTAAGCTCCAAAAAGAATTGCCGAACCACTAATTTTTTTCGGTGGAGCTGGAGCGATGTAGGGTGGAGATGGAACGAGCTACCTTGTTCGGTGGTTTGCTGATGGTTAGAGCGGCAGTGGAAATCTCGTTCGATTGGTTGAAGGTTGCGGTGTTTTGTTGAGGAGTGTTGCCGAACCAAAGTTTTCGTTCGTCGATTTGGTGATGCTGAATGAAATATCTCGTTCGGTATTTGAGTTTGTCGGTCCAGATGTTTGGTTTGGCAATTGGGAGATGCCGGTCTAGACTTGAAGTGCACTATGCCGAACCAGATTAATATGGGCTTTGTCGAACCGTATGTGCCGAACCATACCCAGGGCTGCTATATAGCAGCTGCCCCTCCTCATATCTTCACCCTATAAATCGTGGAGCTTCTGAACAGCAATGCCAGTCATGTTAGAGAACCGAAACTATGCAGAATTTTGTCTATATTGTTAATTCTTCTTATATATAGCCTCCAAAAGTGAATCAATCTTGTAACTATAATCTTTTGATGATTAATAAAATATCTTCTTCCCAAGTGGAATACACTGCCTCGCGGTAGTAGAACCACTATAAATACTAGTGTTGATCTGTAATTGTATGTTCTACTGTTTATCTCTGTTTGTTTCGTCTCATTACAATCACGATCCAGTTGTTTTCCGTCGCGCTGGGTTTTTATATTTCCTTAGACTGATCATCTGAAGGGATTTTCCCCAATAATAAGTCCATTCAAATATATATTAATTAACTATATTACATAATGGTATATTAATCATAGATTATAGGATTTTAGCTCAAAAATGTTTCCTTATTTGCGCTTTGGTTAGCAAACTTTCCTAGATTCGATCCTCTGGCTTTGCAACTGCTTGGAGAATCACTTTTGATTTTTTATATTTGATGTTTGGATCTGATATCTTTGGACTAAGGGGCTAGAAACAGTGACTACAAAGAGGGGAGAAAGAGAGCCAAAGTCGCCTCAACAATGACGGGTAGTTCTTTTATAGTGACAGTAAAGGAGACATTCTCTCCTTGATTTACTCCTTCTCTATTACCAAATCTAGATCCAACTTTTTTGAATCTTTAGCCCCTTTTTTCATTTCTCTTGGAAAATGTACTTTATTAACCAAAAAATTCATATACTTTCATAATATGCCTCATCAAAACCTTATAACCTCTAACTTAAATGGGTATCCTGCAAGGAAAAAGAATACATATTATTTTCATATATTGACTTAAAATGAAAAATCATCCATTAGTCTAATTAGTTATAAGTCCAGAGCATCAAATAGATGAGAGAGTGAAATAATCAAAGTACTCAAAACCATATGTACGAATATCACTGGATTTATAAATAAGATAGATAACTAATCAAACAATAAAAGGAAGTAACTTAAACAATTAATACAAACAAACAAAAGACACTCCGAAGATAACAGCTGTCGGCAACTTCATTTCGAAAACATGATATGATTCCTCTTTTCCTTCTTCAATCCTTAATAAGGCTTCTGGTTGAAACATCAAAGAAGTGGATCTTGAGGTGACAAGTTTTAAAATCATTCCAAATCCATTAGCAATTAATCGCATTTAAATTCAATTCAAATGCATGTAGATATCAAATATAGATTCATATATATGATAAATGCACCTATTTAATTATTATTGACACCAAGAAAATACTAATAGCACCCAATACATTAAATAGATAATTAATATTTCATAAATATTAATTAATCTAATTATTTTACGACAGTTATAAATCAATTAAATAATGTGGTATATCAAAGAATATACCAATAGGATTGTGCGACTCGCAGAGATAAGTTAAGTTTATGATTAATATCGAACCATTCGAATATTAACGCTACCTTAGCTAGTGCCATAATAGTTTGGCCGAATTTACCATTTACACATTGTTTTTGGTAAAATCCAATTTTACTATTTTTGCGATACCCACTAGTGACAATTATTTACACTAATTCTTTTCGTCAAAACTATATCGCTTATGGAATTTTGTAATGGTCAAAATTCCAACATCGTCCGTATTCCACTCTATATTCCAAACATGAAGTCATTAGTTCAATTATAAAAATTATTGTAAACTAAACTGATATGGCTATGATTTTGGCTTTGAGTTGACTTCAATTGATCGTAATAATACCTCGTATAATCAAGGAGATGAATTCTCTCTTGAATGGTGTCTCACTTCTAATGTTTCCACTCGATCCAAATATAGTCGTTCGATAGACACTACACTGTAATTTTGCTATAATCAATGTGAAGTTTCCACGTCGAATCTTGATACCATTCTCAAGCCAAAAGAAGTTTTTAATTTTACCACATCGTATTTTTTGTTTGATTTTGGTTATATTAATCAATAGAAAATTATCGAGTGAGTCATTCCATAGTTATCCAATAACTATCAGTACATAACCCTTTGGTGCCCTAAAAATCATAAGTAATACACTGCCTAACATTTGGAGAGCATTACGAACTCTAGTCTCAACGGATTTATCGATATACAGTCTTGATATATCTTGACTAGGAATGTTTAAAATAGTATGTTTAATGTTTTTACGATAAATTATTCATGGTTATAACACTTTGTAATTATTATCGCAAAATATATCATTTATCGATTTTCTATTAAATATTCTTTAATTGCTTACTTAATTATTTATATTATAATAGAAAGAAAACACATTTTATTTTGAACAAGACGGGTTATCGAGTTAGATATATGTAACAAATTATATACTTGCCCCTAGGACGTACCCCTAACTTTATCAATTATCCCCATTATAGTTTTTTTTGCACCTTCACGCTATAAAACACTATTCACTTTAACTCCATACCTCCTCACACACGTACACGTGCTATATATTAAGTGCTTTCAACACGTATGTGACACGGTAGTGGCAGTTTACACTTTTTTCTTTTGTTCTTCTAATCAACACGAAAGGTGTAATTTCATATACACTGACGATTATTTTAAATTACTTTTTTCTATGCAGGACTAAAATATTTTGCTTCCACTTTCAAAACAAACTACTATAACAAACGCCCAATAATTTTTGGTGATAACCATTTAGAAATTATTTAAAATTATGTATCATATATGGTATCTGTTCGATTAAACCATATAATGGTATAAACATTTCAAGACTTTAAGAAGAACTTTTTTCATGCGGCAGTAATGACTTTAAATTCTGATTCCATTATGGAGTGTGTGATCCATTTTATTATTTGATGCCCATGAAATAACACCTCCATCCATGTAAAAATCCAACCTTAAATTGATTTACTATCATCGTTAGTTATCCATCTTGCATTGGTATATCTTTCTAATTCACTTGGAAATTCATTTTCAATAATTCATAATATTTGTGTTTTTTATGATAATCAAGTATTCAGTTGCTTTGTAGTAATCTATGTCATGATTGCTAGAACATCATGTAAGTTTTCTTGTCACATATGTTATGTCTTGTAACAACCCGCATATTTTAAGATTGTATATCTAAATATTTTGTTTAAATATAGCATTGTTAGTCGAATTAAAGTCCGAAATGTTAATTTTTGCAAACAGTCGAATTAAGACTCGAGACCTCTTCCATTGAGTTTAAAACGGCGTTTGCGACCTTTTTTAGTATAAACATCGATATGTTTGGAGTTGCGTAGAATTTCGCTATTTTTCTATTGGACTTTAGGTTTGGGTGTCAACCCATTAACCCAACATATTACCCTAACTCCACCCCCTCTCCTCTTCATTCATTCTATTATTTTCCTAACACTTAAGCTAAAGTAAAAATGGGGGAAGGAAGAGGAGATTAGAAATTCCAAAGCTCTGCTCGGAAATTCAAGTCCTGGCTCCAAAATCAAGCATAGGTAAGCATCCTCTTCATCTTCTCCATCTCAATCTCTCTTCAATTTTCAGAAATTCCTAAACCCTAACTTAGGAAATATTTGCTTATGAGCTTACATTTGAGCTTCTTGGGTTGAAGTGAGGAGTGGTTGATCTTTCCTTTGTTTTAAAGCTTCTCATTCGTTGTTTTTGAGTTTAAAGGTGAGTTCTTGAACTCATATCTATGCCTATAGATTTCATTGTTGTTAGATATGGATTCCTAACATCTATTTCATGTTCACTTGATTTTGATTTGAATTGATTTGGCGAATTTTCCAAATTTCTGTATTTTGAAGTCAAAATCTTTAAAGATCCTACCATGTTGTTTGGGGTAAATCGAAGAGCCTATATGGCTGGATTGTCGCTTGGCATAAATTCTTAGCATCCGTCGCTTGTCCGATCGCTTCTGAATCATTTTGGCCATCATTGGCCTAGGAAAACTGTTGCCCAGAACAGGCAACCAGACGTCTGGTTAGGTAGTAGATAAAAAAAATATGGTAGAAAAATACAAAGGGCAAGACAAATTCCAGACATCTGAATTTATGGTTCAGATGTCTGGTTAGTTCTCAGACGCCTGGATTGAGTCCAGATATTTGGAAGATTTTCAGGAATATTTCCAAAACCCAAATACACATGCCTAGAGGAACCCCCAGAAGTCTGGAACAGTTCAGTTTTTCCTATTTGCCTATTTTTTGAGTAAATTTCCAATGGTTATCGATTTTTGTTGATCCGATTAGTTGTTATCACTTTTATCGACTTTGATGACTTCTTTTTCTGGATTTTTGGAAATATCCATTTTGATGGATTTGGTATTGATTTCTTTGGATTTGATTCACGTCTTTGAATGTGAGTTTTTGGCGATCGATTGTTTTTACAATCGTTTTCTGTGATTTGTCATTTTAAAATACAAAGGTTTCTATACTAATAGTAAATATTCAAACTCTTTCATCAAAATGATTTTAACATTTACTTTCAATATCAAGCTCACTTTTAAAAGCATTTTCCAATCATTGGTATATAAAAACATTTACCTCATCCGTATGAGAAATCTAATTAAACGACTTTGCAAAATAAGTGGTATGAAACGCTTTCGTTTTCTTTGTCGGTTAATTTTTAGACTTGTTCGATTGAAATCTTGTGACAATTTTCGAGTGGAGATCTACAATTTGTTTGTAAACATTTAAGTTAAGCCAGTGGTTATGGGACAAGAAGTTAAACTCATTTATTTACTAGCTTAGTGTAATTTACACTTCTTATTGATCAACGGCGATCATTTTATGGTTTAGACTACCGATATGCGATGTCTCTTTGTCCGTGTGGGGGACTGTACCTCGTTCTGTGGAGCTTCGTCTCACTTTTATAGGCTAGCAACCAATGGGTTTTATGGAGTTCGGTTCATCCGGCATACCGTTATTGCACTGCATCGTTGTTTCAAATTATTTGAGTCTCGGGTTCATCGGGCATATCGTTATTGTACTGCGTCGCTGTTTCGAATTATTTGAGTTTCGGGTACATCGGGCGTACCGTTATTATACTTCATCGTTGTTCCGAATTATTTGAGTTTTGGGTTCATCGGGCATACCGTTACTGCATCGTTGTTCCGAATTATTTGAGTTCCAAGTTCATCGGGCGTACCGTTATTGTGCTGCATCGTTGTTCCAGCTCTATGGTTAGCGACCATGGGATAGCGATCCTTTTGTGATACATGTGTTGGTGAGTTTTCATGCTCCCGTTTGTGATAGGCCTCCCCCTTTATGTTTTTTGGATTTCTAATTGATGATTTCTAGAATTTGTGATTTACCAATTTTTGTGATTTACATCGATAAGTTTTATCAATGTTTGTGGTTTGGTGAATATGTTAAAGAATATGACATTCTTTTTGGTATTTTGAGATTCTTGAGATATTGTATGATTTTTGTTGTTATTTAATGTATACTTGTCACAGTATGGCATTATTGTTGTTAAATGTTTTTGTTATATCTCTTATCATATCTCATATTACATGATATTATAGCTAGACTGATCCGTTTATTATTTCCTTCTTAAATAATACTCGGGTCAGACCGAGGTATTTCAGGTGTTTTTACTTGACTTCTTATCAAGGACCGTCGCCTAACTTTTGGCTAACTACTTAGCTTAGTAGTTTTTGTTTTATACATTCAAGATATAGACTCCTTGATGTATACATATTCTCTTATCTAGCACTTGTACCTATTCTTTTGTGATGTAGTGGATCTTACATGGTCACTACTTTGATGTACACTTCTATGTGTTATATTCATATCCGTTTCTGCATTTGTGATATGAATACCTGTGATTAATTATGTTATGTTATTTTATATTTATTTTCGAGGATCACATAGCCGCTGTGTAGTAGTTTTGAGTTTGTATTGATATGTCGGATTTCCTCTTTAAATGAAGCATGACCTTCTATCTGGCATATCGGTACTCACACAAAGCAATTACACAGATGGTCGTTCTTCAACAACCTTATTCTTCGCGCCAGTTGACGGCATTACCCAGTAGTGTCTTTGGCTAGTGTGAGTATAGAGGTGGAGCATCACAGCTTGGTATCAGAGCCAAACTTCGGAACAATATGGAATAATTTAGCAAGGATCATTGTCCTCAGTCTTTGTTAGGAATCATGTCTTAGGATTTATTCGGATCATAGGACCCATTCTATCCTATTTTCTTTTGTGATACCTTGTTTTATCAATCAAGTCTGTTTGATACTCATTCTGAGAATAACATTTTCCCTCTTCTTTCTTTCTTTCTTAAAGAAGAAGAGATGGTTAACGCTGCTCAATCCAGCAGTCCTTCTCTGGATTATGTATTCATGTCTGTCCAACAACTTTTGGATCTTGTAAAGAATCAAAGGTTTATCTGTGCATTGATGTAACAGCCCGCAAATCCGTACCCCTTGAGTCAACATTATTCTACAACAATCAACTCAAGTTGCACAGAAATACGAACCATTTGGGTTTAAGAAGAAGAGGTAGAAGAAGAAAATAGAAAACAATAACAGAATCTAACCATCGCAGCGGAATAAAATATAATAGATAATAAATAATCTTTACTCAATCAAATATATCTCTGTTTATATATTACATCAATCAGAGTACATCAATCACAACTCAACATCAATATCATACAAATGGGTACACAACAACTCAACACAGCGGAATACGTATATAAATATACAAGTACGAGAGTACGTTTCGTTATCCACCTCGTCTCCTGAGTTCCACAGCATCATATCCTGTATTCTATAATACTCGGTCTGACCCGAGCATTATAGTTAAATAACTCCCGAGTCAGTCTGGAATACCAGCGTGAGAAAATCACACCCAATTGATTATTAAAGTTTCAAAAGTCCTTTGAAAACAAAAGCATCTCGTAAGACCACGCCACAAATAAACATGTCGGGTTTTTACCTTACGATAGCTAAAACAATTTTTATAGAAATCCTCTGATATTATAATAGGGTCTATATACAAATACTTATAAAATAGCCGAAATTGTTACATGATTAAATTCCAGCTACTAGCCACAGAGTGGGTAATACAAACAAAACTCGTACAAGGCTCGTAGGGAGAATGGATTTCCAACTAATGACTAGGCACTGGGGTACCACCTATCACAGTACGGGGACTAGATCACCGTACCGAGGAGTATGCCCGCTCCCCTGCAACACAAGGCCGGAACCATCCCTTACTGGACAGTCCCGAGTGAGATCACCCCGCGGTTGGGATCAGCAACCGCCCACTAAGCCGAAATAAAAAGGGACATCTAGACTGGAATGACCTCACCCTGCTTGGGTGCTACCCATCTAGACTTGCTGCATATCCCCTGATTTTCAGTCATTCCCATTTGATGAGGCTTGAGGCTAAGCGTTACCTTTTTAGAACAATATTCCTTTGAATGCCCATCGTCCACCTGACGATGTTTTCGCAAGCATTCATCCATACAAGTCCGTCCCGGGCTCGAACGGAACCGAAGGCACTATTCCTACTACATCCATTTTGGAAATATCCTCAGGATTAGTAGCGACTAGCCCTTCCACTTCACTGCTCCATCTTCGAATTCAAATTCGTTTACACGAGATGTACAAACCAGATCGAAGTGGTTTTCGAGAAATTAATCTCGATCCCGGTCTCTTCGAAACGATTAACGCATTTGGCCAATATTGATAGTCGGTTATTTAACTATCAATTAATCTTCACAAACATCCATCAAACAATAAATAATTTCCCCAAATTATTTATTTATCTCAAAAATATCTTCACAAGATATATTTCTATTTTCAATTCTTTGAAAACAGTTTCAAACCATCATTCTTCTCAGAATCAACTTTCCCAAATATTTCATATTTCCTCTGAAATCACCAAGCACAAAAATAGATTTTTAAAATAATTTAAAACACTTTACTTTGAAATATATACCTTTAAAGCATTTAAGTTAAATTACTTCAATAATTTGTTAAAAATACTTACTATATGAATATTTGAAAATAAAGTTACTTAGTACAGTATAAAACTAGGTTTTCACTTTTGAAAACAAAATACTAAGTCACTTTTTAAGTAATTGCTACTATAATAGATTTGAGAAAATACTTACTTTTGAATTTAAATATTAGAAATAATAAATTTTCTAAAACTTTCCTTTTACAACAACTTTAAAACCTTTAAATTTATCTAAAAATTTACTTTAAAAATGTACTTGGTTATCCAGAGAAAAATCCCAACTTCAATCACTTAAATCAATTTCCCAAATTGATTTCCAATTTATTCCCTTTAAATTCAGAATCTATTAATTTCAGATCTCATTTCTTGATTTCAAATTTTTAGATTTCTCAATTACTTCTTTATTCTTTTAAATAAATTTAATCTTTGAATTTAAAATAATTATTTATTTCTTTAATTGATATATCTTAAGTTTACAATTCATCAATTTCATTTTATTCAAAATTCCATTTCTCTTCATACTCGAAGTTATTTATTGTCATTTTCATATTACTTCTATTTCTTTTCAATTCATTCCTAATTTATTCAAACTTCCTAGAATTATTTCGCTTACAAATTTACTTCCTTTTAATTTCTTTTCAACAATCCAATTCATATAGTTTGGTTATACCCAATATCCAATCAAACCATAACATTCAATATTCCAATATAACTCATCATAGGATATCAAATAATCACAGCCGAGAATATTGAATAATTTAAATAAATGTGAGGGGTCCAGTTGGATCCCTCCAACCTGTTTTCCCTGCATCCACAAATGTTAGCACAATATAATATGCCAATTCCAAAATATCATACCATATCACATCAATCAATTCAGCCATTCAAACAATTATTTAAATTTAAGTATTTAAATTTAAATTTAACTGAGTGAGATTAACTCACCTTTTATTTTATTAGCATCCATTTCCAAATCCAGCTTGCTTTCTTCTCAAGTTTTTGACCTTGTATAAGTCATTAAATGATTTATTAATATTTGAATCGATTGAACAATTAATTTTCATTAAAAGAATCTGGTTAACCAATGATTTTTAATTTAGAGTAATTTTTTTTAATCTAATATTAAATGAAAATATCTTTAGTAGCCAAAAACAATAATAATTAAAATAAGATAGTTAAACAATATATTTTTCATGTACCCATTATTAAAATAAATCTGGCAAATTTACAGTATGTATATTTTTTTATTTAACAATGTATTTCCCTTTCTGATTTCATATATACATAAACTGTATATATATACACTTTACTATAGAACCAACTACAGAGTTATATATATTTTCTTTTTATAAACTCCATATAACATTTTTTTGACTATCTAAATCTTATATATATAAATCCGGTTTATCTCAATATTTAAAACATGCATGTCTACATATTTTATACTAAACGGCTACTGTAAAAAAATTTCTGATAAAGATTTCCTTCTCTATTTTTATTTTATTTATTATTATTATATATATATTTTTAACAAAAATCAAAATTGACAAGAAAGAAAAGAAAACGAAATTCGAACCTTACAGGAGATCAACACCCCATCCCTCTCGAAAACGAACAATCAAGCGATCCAGACAAGAATTGCCGCGCCTGGAACCACCTCCAACCTATCGAGACAGTCGCCGTTAACTCGAGATTAAAATTGCGACACTAGCTCTCTCCCCTGCACCGGCCTTCAAATTGAAACCCTGGCCGTGACACTCGCGAGCTCCTCCAAATCAGGCGCACGCGAAAAAGCTTCCTACTCCATCCCACGCGAGTCGCTCTACCTCGCGACCAAATCCTAGGTCGTCGCCGCCGCACGGAAAAAGGCTTGAACAAAACCGACTTTTCCCCCTTTCGTTCGCCAATTACTCAAAGGGATTAAGCTTCTAAAAAATGAAATTTGTTTATTTGAATTAGGAGAGCTCGGCCGATTATATATGGAATCGAACGATTCGATTTTGGGAGAGAGAGAAGGGTTTTTGGTTTTCGACCACCGTTTTTTTTAGTTCTATGCATTTTAATTTTTTTTCGAGAGCTTTTACTTAAAGGAGGTCGGCTGGATTGTTTTAGAAGCACGAGGAACGTGTATCGAAGGGAGGGTTGCGTAATTATAAAACAAACATGTCGGCTTGGCTTTTAGGAGAAGCCACGAGTAATACACACACACACACACATATATATATATTATTATTATTTTCCGTTAAGAAGAACGAAATCGATTTGAATTTCCGATATAAAGTGTCAGCGCGTTTATATATCGTGCACTCACATACTAGCTCCGATCAATACGAAATTTGAAATCCGATAATAATTCAATATTACGGACCCAATGGAACTGGTTTCGTCAAATTCCGAGACCGTGCCTCGAAAGGCTATTTTTAAATTCAATTTAAACTATCTTAAATGTCAAAACCGATCAAAACACCTACAAATTCAATTTTAACACTTTTATTATCTTCAATATCCGCAATATAAATTTTATAAGCATTCAAATTATTTTTAACCAGCTTAAAATTCCAGATTCAATATTTTGTCCAACTTATAATTATTAAATCCTATTATTTGATTATCAAATAAATGGTGATTTGAACTCAAGTTAAAATTGCTCTATTGAATATTTTAAAATTAATTATTTATTCTGATTTTAAATTGCTTGAAAATGCCGGGTCGTCGCATTCCTCCCCCTTTAAAAGAATTTCGTCCCCGAAATTACTAACTACGAAATAGGTCCAAAACCCGTTTACTTTTCCTAAAACCAAACAGTTTCTAACAATTTAACATCTTACCAACTATCTTCTTATAAAAGACCCATTATTATTCTTATTAACCTTCCAAGCTTCTCCATAGTTTCAAATATACTATTGGTTCAACCATTCAAGTTTCAATTCAAAACCAAATCCTGAATTATCAAAAATTCCTCAAAATTTTCTAACTCCTTAAATTTCCGAAAATTTTTGCCAGCGTCTCCTTTGCGCGGCTGACTCGATACAACTACAAAATGGCTCCACGGCCTCCCAAATCCAAAAAGAAAACAAAAAGGCCAAGTGGCTCAATCCAAATCCCAATCAAATTTCATACCAAATTTAAATACATACCTTTTTGTCGAGCATTTCAAATTTTATCTTTTGAAATCAAACCCAATTCCTTTTCCCTTTATAATACCTGCATATCCTGCTTAGCACTAATTATCCAATCACAATATTTCTAAAACATCATATCAACTTTCTCACAAAATGTTAATTTATTTACTCATTCAAATAACAACTTGGAATATCTTTGTAATATCAATCTCCAATTAAGAATTGACTATTCCTTACTTAAGTTAACATAAGCATTTCATATGTTTCTTATATTCATTTTCATCTTACCACTTTAGTTTATATCCATTCTTATTCAAATTAATTCTTTCATTTCCATACGAATTCAATTTATCTTTAACTTTGCATATATAAATTTTATTTTATTTTTCATTTATAACCAATTCATGTTATTATTTAAGTTAGTTTCATTTACTAATTATATTTCAATTTCCAGTTTGAAATCGTTTTGTCGTTAACAAAAATTCTCCAAAAATTTTCTAACTCCCAAAATTTCTGAATTTTTTTTGGCAGAGTCCCATTTGTACGGAGGAGCTTTTGCAGTTTGACAAAAGAGATAAATATATATACATCGACCCACACGGTCGGAAAAACCAAAAACAGTTCATATTTCCTATTTTTACTGCGTAGGCGTACCTTATTTAGCATTTTAAGCAAGCGGCTTATCATTATTAGCAAATAGCACTACCAAATCCAGCCACACGGCTTCCAGGCACCTGTACTTACTCAATTTAAACATGTAAGTGCCAAATATATGCAGTTTAACTATATTTCACTTAGTTGCAATGGTTAAAACATATAAATTCTAAAGAAATTCACACCAAACATTTTTCCATAATCAATTTATACAATTTCCATGCTAATTCACTCGTTTCAATAATTCATAAACCATTTTCATTCCATTCGAAGGGTTTTCAATCCATTCATATACAACCTCATCAATTTGAATGGTTTAAAACTCAATCGCTTACATTTAATTTATTTTTAAGCAAATTGAACTCATATTTAATTCAATTGCTTTTAAAAATCAATTTATTTTACTTCTATCAATTCATAGAATTTTAATTACTTCCATTTATATCAAATAACAATTTATTCTATGCAATTTGACGAGATCTATGTGAATAAACAAGTATTTATGTTTTATAACCAATTTAAATGGATTTTAACTCAATTTATGCTTAATCCTATTTCATTTTCAAATTTATTCACAATCCATATATTCTCAGTTTTATTGCATTCCAATTTTATTAACCAAACTAGTTCATTCAAAACCATTAACAACTTGGGTTCCATCTCCATTACCAGTCAGATTTCTCTTTTTCTTAATTATTTTAATCCATTCACAATCATTTATTTAGCTCAGCACACTCCATTTAAATTTCATTTACAATCCATTTATTTACATTTCATTCCATATTTGTTTATTCCAAACTTTTTTTATTTAGCTCGAAGACAATCCAATCTATTTCATTCAATAACCATTTCTCAATTTATTTAAACCACACTTCATTTGATACTTATTTATTCCATCATTTATTTATTCAATATAATTAGTTTATCCACATTCACTTAAACCATTGTAATAAACTCGAAACATTCTATTTTCCTTATTGTCTCAAGTTATTTCAATTCCTTATCAACTTAAATGGTTTACAATTGTTAAATTAAGAATTTCGTTTCATTAAATATTATTTATAACTCACCGAATTTTATTTCGATTAAAAATTTATTTTCACTTGATTTAAAACCAATCCAATATTATTAAACTTGGTTTTAAGTTGAATTCAATTCAACTCTCAATTAAATCTCATTTTTTTTATCTACAATTCCGTTTGATTGGTTATTACGAAATTTTAAATTTTCAGATTTAACTCATTCAATTGATTACATGGCCATTTGCAATTCATTTCCACTTATTTGGAATTTATTTGCAATTCATACCATTACTATTTCAATCCAAATTCATTTTTATTCTATACATTCCCAATTATATTTAATTTGTTAACACTTCACATTAAATTCTAATTAATAACTCAAGTTCTGAACCCACTATCCATTTTCGATTTACCACCAAATTTCATGAACTCACAATTCAGTTACATTTACTTTACCGACAATTCAAGTTGAATTTAATTGATAACTTGAGTTTTATTTTCAAACTTCATCATAAATTCACAATTCAATTTCATTCTCCATTCATTTAATTAATTGCAAGGCCACCTCCACTTATATTTTCTTCACTAATGATTCAAGTCGAATTTAATTTATATCTCGAGTTTATTTCTAAACTTCAATATTAACTCACCAATTCAGCTTTTATTTAACTGCATTGAGTTCTCATTACATATTTCATTATCCAATTTATTATCTACTTAGTTTTTCCTTAATTTATAATTCAATACTTGAATTTTAATTCTAACTATCACTTCATTCAATTTGCTTAAGTCCAATTTATTTTCTAATTCAAGTTTGAATTTTTTTTGTTTTATTTCCCAATTCATTAAAAAATATATTTTGGGTTTCTACCACTTTTCAAAATTTATAAGTCATACTTATTATCTTATACAATCACATTCATTCTAGGCCTGAATGTATTCAACTTTTATTTTTAAGTTGAGTTTTACACTTATTTATAACCCAAGCATATTTTATTCTATGGATTTTTAATTTTGATCCTTTTATAAGTTATTCTAATTTATTTACTTCAATACAATCCTTAACCAATTTATTTTCCATTCATTCAGGTAAGAATCTAATTCCATTCAATAACTCAATTGAATTTTTATTCCAGTTCAATTTTATTTTAAACTCGGACTTATTTAATCTCAATTTGATTTCAATTTGATTCGAATACAACTGGATATTATTTTCAGCTTATTCGATTTATTTCAATCCAGTTAAATTTTATTCTCCAATCCAAGTTAATTTCATTTTTAACCTTACACTTTAAATTTGAATTCCATTATTCAAAACTTATATTTTCTTCATGATAAAAAGAATCATCTCAATTTATAAGCTTATAACTTATCTCCTCAGAAATTTTAAAAACATTGGCTTTTGATTTCAAAACATTTTTAAATCTCCAACTTCTCAAATCACATTTCACAAAAGTCAAACCAATCTTGGTTTTACCCTCAACAAATTTCTTTTGAAATTTTCAAAAATAAACAAGTTTCCCTGAACAAATCAAATTTGGCAGCAATCTATCACTTAGAAACTCGAAAATGAATATCGATGATGTTGCAGTCATCACTGAAGTTATTTTCCAGTTACTGAAGTGAATTCAATGCAATCTCTCCTTTTTCCAAAATTTATTTGAACAATTTTCCCTCAGAAATAACCCAAAAACAACAATAATACTATTTACCTCCAAAATACTTCCAAAATCTCCGAGGTTTTAAAGTTTCAAATCCCATTTTAATTCAAATTTTAACTAAAATGCATTTGTATAGTTTATGCTTATACAAATCTCCATTTGATTATATTTCAATTTAAAATTTGCATTTTTAATTCATATTTATAAATTTCATTTTATAATGAATTTATTCCCTTAGATTTTTAGTTATATTTCTATTTCTTGTCAAATTCCCACTTAACAATGATAATGCTTTAATATTATTCTTCCTAACATCCAAACAGCCGTATATTAGCTAAATAGTTTACAAAAACTTTCTTTATATTAAAATATATTTTTGGGTAAAATTATTTCATTCACCCATATTTAAAACAATACTGTGTCGATTGTTCTATCCAAGTGTTTAGAAACCCCTTCGATACAGTTGTACAGACTGTGCCGACGAAGGTTCATATGCCACTCAATAAACCAATCAACACAATATCAAAACAATTTATATTCACTAACAAATACGCGCTCATATTTATTAATACGCTCAAACTCATTATAGAGTACTACGGACTCTATTTTAAATGAGTAATTCCCACCAGAGCCAAAGTTATCTCCAACCTAAGCTCTGATACCAACTGTAACAGCCCGCAAATCCGTACCTCTTGAGTCAACACTATTCTACAACAATCAACTCAAGTTGCACAGAAATACGAACCATTTGGGTTTAAGAAGAAGAGGTAGAAGAAGAAAATAGAAAACAATAACAGAATCTAACCATCGCAGCGGAATAAAATATAATAGATAATAAATAATCTTTACTCAATCAAATATATCTCTGTTTATATATTACATCAATCAGAGTACATCAATCACAACTCAACATCAATATCATACAAATGGGTACACAACAACTCAACACAGCGGAATACGTATATAAATATACAAGTACGAGAGTACGTTTCGTTATCCACCTCGTCTCCTGAGTTCCACAACATCATATCTTGTATTCTATAATACTGGTTTGACCCGAGCATTATAGTTAAATAACACCCGAGTCAGTCTGGAATACCAGCGTGAGAAAATCACACCCAATTGATTATTAAAGTTTCAAAAGTCCTTTGAAAACAAAAGCATCTCGTAAGACCACGCCACAAATAAACATGTCGGGTTTTTACCTTACGATAGCTAAAACAATTTTTATAGAAATCCTCTGATATTATAATAGGTTCTATATACAAATACTTATAAAATAGCCGAAATTGTTACATGATTAAATTCCAGCTACTAGCCACAGAGTGGGTAATACAAACAAAACTCGTACAAGGCTCGTAGGGAGAATGGATTTCCAACTAATGACTAGGCACTGGGGTACCTCCTGTCACAGTACGGGGCCTAGATCACCGTACCGAGGAGTACGCCCGCTCCCCTGCAACACAAGGCCGGAACCATCCCTTACTGGACAGTCCCGAGTGAGATCACCCCGCGGTTGGGATCAGCAACCGCCCACTAAGCCGAAATAAAAAGGGACATCTAGACTGGAATGACCTCACCCTGCTTGGGTGCTACCCACCTAGCCTTACTGCATATCCCCTGATTTTCAGTCATTCCCATTTGATGAGGCTTGAGGCTAAGCGTTACCTTTTTAGAACAATATTCCTTTGAATGCCCATCGTCCACCTGACGATGTTTTCGCAAGCATTCATCCATACAAGTCCGTCCCGGGCTCGAACGGAACCGAAGGCACTATTCCTACTACATCCATTTTGGAAATATCCTCAGGATTAGTAGCGACTAGCCCTTGCACTTCACTACTCCATCTTCGAATTCAAATTCGTTTACACGAAACGTACAAACCGGATCGAAGTGGTTTTCGATGAATTAATCTCGATCCCGGTCTCTTCGAAACGATTAACGCATTTGGCCAATATTGATAGTCGGTTATTTAACTATCAATTAATATTCACAAACATCCATCAAACAATAAATAATTTCCCCAAATTATTTATTTATCTCAAAAATATCTTCACAAGATATATTTCTATTTTCAATTCTTTGAAAACAGTTTCAAACCATCATTCTTCTCAGAATCAACTTTCCCAAATATTTTATATTTCCTCTGAAATCACCAAGCACAAAAATAGATTTTTAAAATAATTTAAAACACTTTACTTTGAAATATATACCTTTAAAACATTTAAGTTAAATTACTTCAATAATTTGTTAAAAATACTTACTATATGAATATTTGAAAATAAAGTTACTTAGTACATTATAAAACTAGGTTTTCACTTTTGAAAACAAAATACTAAGTCACTTTTTAAGTAATTGCTACTATAATAGATTTGAGAAAATACTTACTTTTGAATTTAAATATTAGAAATAATAAATTTTCTAAAACTTGCCTTTTACAACAACTTTAAAACCTTTAATAAAAATTTACTTTAAAAATGTACTTGGTTATCCAGAGAAAAATCCCAACTTCAATCACTTAAATCAATTTCCCAAATTGATTTTCAATTTATTCCCTTTAAATTCAGATCTCATTTCTTGATTTCAAATTTTTAGATTTCTCAATTACTTCTTTATTCTTTTAAATAAATTTAATCTTTGAATTTTAAAATAATTCTTTATTTCTTTAATTGATATATCTTAAGTTTACAATTCATCAATTTCATTTTATTCAAAATTCCATTTCTCTTCATACTCGAAGTTATTTATTTTTATTTTCATATTACTTCTATTTCTTTTCAATTCATTCTTAATTTATTCAAACTTCCTAGAATTATTTCGCTTAAAAATTTACTTCCTTTTAATTTCATTTCAACAATCCAATTCATATAGTTTGGTTATACCCAATATCCAATCAAACCATAACATTCAATATTCCAATATAACTCATCATAGGATTTCAAATAATCACAGCTGAGAATATTGAATAATTTAAATAAATGTGAGGGGTCCAGTTGGATCCCTCCAACCTGTTTTCCCTGCATCCACAAATGTTAGCACAATATAATATGCCAATTCCAAAATATCATACCATATCACATCAATCAATTCAGCCATTCAAACAATTATCTAAATTCAATTATTTAAATTTAAGTTTAACTGAGTGAGATTAACTCACCTTTTATTTTATTAGCATCCATTTCCAAATCCAGCTTGCTTTCTTCTCAAGTTTTTGACCTTGTATAAGTCATTAAATGATTTATTAATATTTGAATCGATTGAACAATTAATTTTCATTAAAAAATCTGGTTAACCAATGATTTTTAATTTAGAGTAAAAGTTTTTAATATAATATTAAATGAAAATATCTTTAGTAGCCAAAAACAATAATAACTAAAATAAGATAGTTAAACAATATATTTTTCATGTACACATTATTAAAATAAATCTGGCAAATTTACAGTATGTATATTTTTTCATTTAACAATGTATTTCCCTTTCTGATTTCATATATACATAAACTGTATATATATATACTTTACTGTAGAACCAACTACAGAGTTATATATATTTTCTTTTTATAAACTCCATATAACATTTCTTTAACTATCTAAATCTTATATATATAAATCCGGTTTATCTCAATATTTAAAACATGCATGTCTACATATTTTATACTAAACGGCTACTGTAAAAAAAATTCTGATAAAGATTTCCTTCTCTATTTTTATTTTATTTATTATTATTATATATATTTTTCTAACAAAAATCGAAATTGACAAGAAAGAAAAGAAAACGAAATTCGAACCTTACAGGAGATCAACACCCCATCCCTCTCGAAAACGAACAATCAAGCGATTCAGACAAGAATTGCCGTGCCTGGAACCACCTCCAACCTATCGAGACAGTCGCCGTTAACTCGAGATTAAAATTGCGACACTGGCTCTCTCCCCTGCACCGGCCTTCAAATTGAAACCCTGGTCGTGACACTCGCGAGTTCCTCCAAATTAGGCGCACGCGAAAAAGCTTCCTACTCCATCCCACACGAGTCGCTCTGCCTTGCGACCAAATCCTAGGTCGTCGCCGCCGCACGGAAAAAGACTCGAACAAAACCGACTTTTCCCCCTTTCGTTCGCCAATTACTCAAAGGGATTAAGCTTCTGAAAAATGAAATTTGTTTATTTGAATTAGGAGAGCTCGGCCGATTATATATGGAATCGAACGATTCGATCTTGGGAGAGAGAGAAGGGTTTTTGGTTTTCGACCACCATTTTTTTTAGTTCTGTGCATTTTAATTTTTTTTCGAGAGCTTTTACTTAAAGGAGGTTGGCTGGATTGTTTTAGAAGCACGAGGAACGTGTATCGAAGGGAGGGTTGCGTGATTATAAAACAAACATGTCGGCTTCGATTTCAGGAGAAGCCGCGAGTAATACATACATACATACATACATACATATATATATATATATATATATATATATATATATATATATATATTTCCGTTAAGAAGAACGAAATCGATTTGAATTTCCGATATAAAGTGTCAGCGCGTTTATATATCGTGCACTCACATACTAACTCTGATCAATACGAAATTTGAAATCCGATAATAATTCAATATTACGGATCCAATGGAACTGGTTTCGTCAAATTCCAAGACTGTGCCTCGGAAGGCTATTTTTAAATTCAATTTAAACTATCTTAAATGTCAAAACCGATCAAAACACCTACAAATTCAATTTTAACACTTTTATTATCTTCAATATCCGCAATATAAATTTTATCAGCCTTCAAATTATTTTTAACCAGCTTAAAATTCCAGATTCAATATTTTATCCAACTTCTAATTATTAAATCCTATTATTTGATTATCAAATAAATGGTGATTTGAATTCAAGTTAAAATTGCTCTATTAAACATTTTAAAATTAATTATTTATTCTGATTTTAAATTGCTTGAAAATGCTGGGTCGTCACAATTGAATAAGAACCCTAAAAAGCCTTTACTTCTAAAACCAGAAGTTTCTTTTAATCAGCTTGTTGATATCGCTTTTCAACTTGAAGATGCCGATAAAGAAAGCAATGTTGAAGTTGTGGGTGCCAAATAGAACTTCAACATCAACAAGAAGATGCCTATTAAGTTCAAGCCTAATCCCAACAAGAAAGGGAAACAAGCAACTTCGGTAGTAAAGACTCCTATCTCTAGTCATGGGTAATGTTACAATTGTAGTTTTCTAAGGACCATTATGCGAATAGGTTTTCGAAACCCCTTTTTTGTCGTTATTGCAAAAGTTCGGGTCATCTTTATCTTCATGTCCCAAACTTCCAAGCAAGAAAGAGAGAAAACTAAATGTTGTGCAAGCTCCTAGTCACATTTCTCTTGGTCAAGGTATTTCTCATTCTATCCTTGATGGCATTATTATGTTTCATGATCATCCTATTTGAATTCTTTTTGATACGGGTGCATCTCACTCTTTTATATCAAAAGAACTTGTTGATACTTTTTCTTTAAATGTTATGGCTTTGATGACTTCACTGAGAATTGCGAATCCGGTTGGTGGATCTGCAACACTTAGTTTGCTTTGTAATGATATCGAGATTAATTTGTGTGATTATTCTTTTCGAGCCAATTGCATATTATGCGCTACTTAGGTTTCGGAATGATTTTGGGAATGGATTGGCTTAACTGTTATGAAGCCCATATCCTATGTCCTGAGAGGACTATACATCTTCGACATCCTCAATCTGTTAAGCAGATTTCTATTGTTCTTAAAATTCGGATTCCAATTTGCTAGCATTTTTATATTCTCTAAATCCCTATGATGACGATAATGATGATGAGGAAGATGTTATTTCCCTCATTCACGTTGTTCGTGAATTTTTCGACATATTTGAGCCCGTTTTAGGATTACCACCTAAGCGAGCAATTGAGTTCAGAATTAATCTAATCCTTGGAGCTATCTCCACATATCAGACATCCTCCTTATCGTATGTCCAATAAGGAAAATGAGGAGATGCGTAAACAATTATCTGAATTGGAGGCGAAGCAGTTTATTCGTTCTAGTTCCTCTTCTTGGGGCGCTTCGGCTATTTTTGTGAAGAAATCCAATGGTACACTTAGGCTTTGCGTTGACTACCGCAAGCTTAATGACCTCACCATCAAGAATAAATATCTGTTACCTTGGATTGATGATCTATTCGATCAACTTAGCGGTGCTAAAGTTTTTGCACAGTTAGACTTAGCAACTAGTTTTCATCAGCTTCGTACTGCAGAGGATAGCATTTCTTTGACATCATTCCGTACTCGTTATGGATCTTATGAATGGCTTGTTATGCCATTTGGTTTAACGAATACTCCAGTTTATTTCGTTGACCTTATGAATTGAGTTTTCATAGACTTCCTCGATAGATTCGTTCTCATCTTTATAGGTGACATTCTTGTTTATTCTAAAACCGAGGAAGAGCATGAAAAACATCTTCGGAATGTGTTGTAAATTCTTAGGAGAAATCAGTTGAAAGCAAAATTTTCTAAGTGCCACTTTTGGCAATCCCGAGTGAAATTTTTAGGACATATCATTTCTGAATCCGGAATTTCCATGGATCCTTCAAAGATTGAAGCGATTCATAATTGGAAGAGACCAGAGTATGTGATGAAAATTCGTAGTTTTCTTGGATTGGCACCGTCAGTTCATAAAAGACTTTTCTAAAATTTCCATGCCTCTTACTAATTTGACAAAGAATGGAGTTAAGTACATTTGGTCAAACAAATGTGAAGCTTCTTTTCAGAAATTAAAAGAACTCCTTTCGGATGCTCCTATTCTTGTGATTCTCGAGGGAAACCAAACTTTATTGTTTGCACCGATGCTTGTCGTGTTGGTTTGGGTGCCGCTCTCATGCAAAGGGAACGTGTTATCGCTTATGCTTCTAGGCAATTAAAGCCTGCCGAGACTAGATATGCCACTTATGATTTAGAGATCGCGGCTATTGTTTTCACCCTTAGAATTTGGCGTCATTATCTTTTGGGAGAGAAATTTGTTCTCTATACCGATCATAAATCTTTGAAGTATTTATTTTCTTAAAAGGAACTTAATTTGCGTCAACAAAGTTGGATCGAGTTCCTTACATCTTATGATCTTTATATTCTTTATACTCTCACAAAGGAAAATCGTGTTGCCGATGCCTCAACCGAAAGCAACAAGCAGTTGTTTCTATGATGATATCCGAATGGAATGATCTCGAGACTTTGTCCACTTATGAGATTTGAGATGGTGAATTTGATTCATGTTCATCACTTGTTTTATGTAGCCTTGAGGCTCATCCATCTCTTTTAGACCGCATTCTTGATGCTCAAAAGCATGACCCCGAATTGGCTTATCTTAGCCAAAGTTGTCGGGATAGAAATGCTGATGGTTAGAAAGACTTTGATATCGATGCTCGTGGCGGCATTCGAAAAGTTGGTAGACTTATCGTGCCCAATATTTATGATCTTCGTAAAGACATTTTAGAAGATTCTCATCGTTTCAAATTTACCATTCATCCCGGCAGTAGTAAAATATACGAGGACATGAAGCGACTTTATTATTGGGATGGAATGAAATATGATATCGTTAACTTCATTAAGCGTTGCATGACTTGCCAACTCATTAAGGCTAAGCATCAAAGGTCCGGTGGGTTATTGCAACCTTTAGACATTCCCATTTGGAAGTGGGATCAAGTCTCCATGGAATTTATTGACAATCTTTTCCATTCTCGCTCAGGCCATGATAGTATATGGGTGATTGTTGATAGGCTTACAAAATCCGCCCATTTTATTCCCATTCGGTCTAATTGGACCGTACCTATTTTGGCCAAACTCTATGTTAAAGAAATTGTTAAATTGCATGGAGTTCCTACTTCTATTGTTAGCGATCATGATCCATTGTTTACCAGTGGATTTTGAAAGAGTCTTCGAAAAGCTTTGGGAACGAAGCTTAATTTTAGCATCGCTTATCATCCTCAGTCCAATGGACAAACCAAGCGTATGAATCAAACTCTTGAAGTTCTTCTTCATGCATGTGTTCTTGATTTTGGTGGAAGTTGGGAGGATCATATTTCTCTTGTTGAGTTTTCCTATAATAATAGCTTCCAATCTAGTATTGGTATGACACCTTTCGAGGCACTCTATGAAAGGCCATGCCGATCTCCTTCTTGTTGGCTAGAGGCCGGTAAGAAGTTGGTTTTGGGTCCAGATTTTATTCCTGATTTCATAGAAAAGATTGACCTTATTCGTCATAGGATGAAAGAAGCTCAAAGTAGACAAAAATCGTATGTCGATAACCAAAGAAGGAATTTAGAATTTTCTGTGGGAGATTTGGTGTTTATTCGTGTTTCACCTATGAAGGGTATTGTGTGTTTCAGTCGATCGGAAAAACTAGCACCCCGATATATCGGTCCATTTTCCATCACCAAACGCATTGGTTCCCTGGCTTATCGCTTTTATTACCGGCTCAATTTTCTGCTATTCATGACATTTTCAATGTCTCTTAACTATGGAAATTCCTTAGGATTCCAATTCTATTCTTGAGCTCGGTGTTATTGAAGAAATTAAAGTTTTGCCTAATTGACTTATGAGCAACATCATATTCGTATCATTGCTACGGAGGTTAAATGTCTTCGTAATAAAGATGTCCCACTTGTAAAAGTCCAATGGTCCTCAAATCCTAAGAATTGCTCTTGGGAATCCAAAGTATTCATCGAGCGAACACATACAGACTTACTCTCTTGTGTTCTTTAGGGTGATCTTCTTTCTTCAAATTTTCTTTTGTTTTGATATGCTTTTATGGTTGTTACTTGTTATTTTCTTCTTCAATATTGCAAGGATGTAATTTTTTTAAGGACGGGAGTCTGTAACACCCCGCATATTTTACGATTGTATAATTAAATATTTTATTTAAATATAGCATCGTTGGTCGGATCAAAGTCCGAAATGTTACTTTTTGCAAATAGTCGAATTAAGACTCGAGACCTCTTCCATTGAGTTCAAAATGGTGTTTGCGACCTTTTTGAGTATAACATCGATATGCTTGGAGTTGTGTAGAATTTCGCTATTTTTCTATTGAACTTTGGGTTTGGGTTTCAGCCCATTAACCCAACATATTACCCTAACTCCACCCCCTCTCCTCTTCATTCATTCTATTGTTTTCCTAACACTTAAGCTAAAGTAAAAATGGAGGAAGGAAGAGGAGATTAGAAATTCCTAAGCCCTAGTTTTGCTAGGAAATTCAAGTTCAAGCTCCAAAATCAAAGAGAAGCATAGGTAAGCATCCTCTTCATCTTCTCCATTTCAATCTCTCTTCAATTTTCAGAAATTCCTAAACCCTAACTTAGGAAATATTTTCTTATGAGCTTAGATTCGAGCTTCTTGGTAAAGTGAGGAGTAGTTGATCTTTCCTTTGTTTTAAAACTTCTCATTCGCTGTTTTTGAGTTTAAAGGTGAGTTCTTGAACTCGCATCTATGTCTATAAATTTCATTGTTGTTAGGTATGAATTCCTAACATCTATTTCATGTTCATTTGCTTTTGATTTGAATTGATTTGGTGAATTTTTCAAATTTTGGTATTTTGAAGTCAAAATCTTTAAAGATCCTACCTTTGATGTTTGAACATGTTACTTGGGGTGAATCGAAGAGCCTATAAGGCTGGGTTGTCGCTTGGCATAAATCTCTAGCCTCTGTCGCTCGTCCGATCGCTTCTGAATCATTTTGGCCATCATTGGCCTACGCGAACTGTCGCGTAGAATAGGCAACCAGTCGTCTGGTTGTAAGGTCCAGATGTCTGGTTGTAAGGTCCAGACGTCTGGTTAGGGTAGCAGATAAAAAAAATATACGGCAGAAAAATATAAAGGGCAGAGACAAATTCCAAACGTTTGAATTTATGGTTCAGACGTTTGGTTAGTTCTCATATGCTTGGATTGAGTTCAGACGATTGGAAGGTTTTCTAGAATATTTCCAGAACCAAAATCCAGACGTCTGGATGAACCCCTAGATGTCTGGAACTATTCAGTTTTGCCTATTTGCCTATTTTTTGAGTAAATTTCCAATGGTTATCGATTTTTGTTGATCCGATTAGTTGTTATCACTTTTATCGACTTTGATGACTTCTTTTTCTGGATTTTTAGGAATATCCATTTTGATGGATTTGGTGTCGATTTCTTTGAATTTGATTCACATCTTCAAATGTGAATTTCTGGTGATCGATTGTTTCTACAGTCATTTTCTGTGATTTGTCACTTTAAAATACAAGGTTTCTATACTAATAGTAAATATTCAAACTCTTTCATCAAAACGATTTTAACATTTACTTTCAATATCAAGCTCACTTTTAAAACCGTTTTCCAATCTATTATTATATACAAACCTTTACCTCATTCGTATGAGAAATCTAATTAAACGACTTAGCAAAACAAGTGGTATGAAAAGCTTGAATTTCTTTGTGTGTTAATTTTTGGACTTGTTCGATTGAAATCTTGTGACAATTTTCGAGTGGGGATCTACAATTTGTTCGTAAATATTTAAGTCAGTGGTTACGGGACATGAAGCTAAACTCATTTATTTACTAGCTTAGCATAATTTACACGTCTTATTGATCAATGATGATCATTTTATGGTTTAGACTAGCGATATGCAATGTTGCTTTGTCCACGTGGGGGACTGTACTCGTTCTATAGAGCTTCGTCTCATTTTTATAGGTTAGCTAGCTATGGGTTTTATGGAGTTCGGTACATCAGGCATACCTTTATTGTACTATGTTGTTGTTCCGAATTATTTGAGTTTTGGGTTCATCGGGCGTACCGTTATTGTACTACGTCGTTGTTCCAAATTATTTGAGTTTCGGGTTCATCGGGTATACCAGTATTGTACTACGTCGTTGTTCCAAATTATTTGAGTTTCGGGTTCATCAGGTGTACAATTATTGTACTGCATCGTTGTTTCGAATTATTTGAGTTTCAGATTCATCGGATGTACCGTTATTGTACCGCGTTGTTGTTCCGGCTCTATGGTTAGCGACCATGGGATAGCGACCCATTTGTGATACATGTGTTGGTGAGTTTTCATGCTCCCGTTTGTGATAGGCCTCCCCCTTTATGTTTTTTGGATTTTTAATTAATGATTTCTAGAATTTGTGTGTCACCAACTTTTGTGATTTACATTGATAAGTTTTATCAATATTTGTGGTTTGGTGAATATGTTAAAGAATATGATATTCTTTTTGGTATTTTGAGATTCTTGAGATATTGTATGATTTTTGTTGTTATTTAATGTATACTTGTCACAGTATGACAATATTGTTATCATACGTTTTGGTTATATCTCTTATCATATCTCATTTTATATGATATTAATAGCTAGACTGTTCCGTTTATTATTTCCTTCTTAAATAATACTCGGGTCAGGCCGAGGTATTTCAGGTGCTTCCACTTGACTTCTTATCAGGGACTGTCGCCTAACTTTTGGCTAACTACTTAGCTTAGTAGTTTTTGTTTTATACATTCGAGATAAAGACTCCTTGATGTATACATATTCTATTGTCTAGCACTTGTACCTATTCTTTTGTGATGTAGTGGATCTTACATGACCACTACTTTGATGTACACTTCTACGTTTTATATTCATATCTGTTTCCACCTTTGTGATATGATTACCTGTGACTGATTATGTTATGTTTATTTTATATTTATTTCCGAGGATCACATTTCCACTGTGTAGTTGTTTTGAGTTTGTATCGGTATGTCGGATTTCCTCTTTAAATGAAGCATGCCCTTCTATCTGGCATATCGGTACTCGCACAAAGCAATTACACAAATGGTGGCTCCTCAACAGCCTTATTCTTTGCGCTAGTTGAGGCATTACCCAATAGCGTCCTTGGCTAGTGTGAGTACAGAGGTGGGGCGTCACATGTCTGTTCTTGTGCAATGCATAGCGTAAAAGTATATTACTAAAAAAGCTAACGTACTCAAGTTGAGTAGTGCCTTTGTCCTCATTTTTACTAAGATTGACATTCTAAACTATTAGGGGTACATAGTTGTTTTTTTATTGAAAAATCAATCTAATTTATTTCTTATTGCTTGCCCAATAAGAAATTAGTTCAAATTTTATAGGATCACCAAATTGTATAGGACTTAGGAAATAATGCGAAGAAACAAAAACAAAAGAGAAGGAAAGATTGTCTAAATTATTGAAGTATTTGATATGATGTGATTGACTACTTCGTAGGCCCCACTATTTTTATTACTTCTATCCGTAATATTGTATCGGCTTCATTCAAATTTTTCTTTCCGAACATTGAAGTTATATACTCTTTGGTATTTAGTATCCTATTAATAGTGGTGCTAAATATTAATAAATCATCTATATATAGATGTTTGCATTAAAAATGGATGTAAACTATACACGGAAATATGCGTGCGTGCATGCGTGTGTTTGATTGTGTATCCTATATACACCATATATCGATATTATTGGAAAAAATCAAAAAAGTAGATCAATATAGAAATAAAAATAGAGAGAGAAATGGATATAAACACAAAATTCAAATATAGAAAGGGAAAAGATGTAGAAATAAAAGAGAGATAGCAAAATTTTCTAGTGGCTCGGCAGTTAGTGAAGTTTACAACCACTTTACCTATTACTACGCACATACAAGAGGAATTATTTATATTTTAAGAGGAAAGAAACATTGATAAAAGCTCTTCGGGCGTTAGTGACTGGTTCAAGTTTGCGAAGAGGTAAGAAGAACATTTTCCCTTCAATGTGTAGAGTATTTGTAAGCATCTGAAGCATGTTGTCAAAATGGAAATATGGATTGATATCTATATTCAGGAGAAAAGGGTTCAAATTGTAGAGTTAGACAATGAAGAGGTCCTTTTTGAGTTGTATAATGGTATAGGGCTCGAATTTATAGGGCAAGAGGAGGTTCGAGTCGAGTTGGATGGGTTTTGGTGTAACGATCCGGAATTTTAGATATTTGAAATTGGAATATTTGATTGATATTAAATATTTAAAAGTTAATTTTTAGCTTGAATTTCAAATATAATTATTTATTTGATAATTAAATATTGAATTTAATAATTGGAAATTGGGTAAAATATGGGATCTTGAGTTTTAAGCTTGTTAAAAGTAATTTAAAGGCTTGTAAAATTTATATTGATAATACTAAAGATAATAAAAGTTTTAAAATTGAATTTAAAGGTGGTTTGTTTAGTTTTGAAAATATATCGTTAAATTGACATTTGAAAGTAGCCTTCTGAGGCTATTTTTAAATGATAATGATAAGGATTATATGAGTTGGGAATGGGATAAGAGCAAGAAATATTCCACTAATTATTTCTATAGATTTATCAACTTTTCGGGTGTAACTAATAGTTTTTTTAAGTTTATTTGGAAATCTAACGCTCCTCCAAAATCTAAATTACACATATGGCTTATTATTCATGGTAAATTAAATATTACAAATTTTTTAAAAAGAAAATATATTCCCATTGATAATAAATGTTATTTTTGTAATATACATTTAGAAGATATTAATCATATTTACTATGATTATATGGATACCTATTATGTTCTTATGAATACCCTTAATATATTTGAATTTAATATAAGTACTAGAATTACTGAATGTGTTTTCTATTGGGATACTTTTAGAGTTAAGTTCAATAAGGATAATAGATACTTACTTGATACTTTATTCACCATATCTAGTTGGTACATTTGGTTTGAAAGAAATCAAAGAATTTTTAATAATAACAATAATCACATTAATAAATTGATATTTTAATTTCATCTTATTGCTTAAATTGGATCTCTTATCCTAAATATAAATTAGCCAAAAATAGTCTTTTTAAGGAATATCTTAATAAGGTTAGCAATAATATATTACATTCAAACATAACAATAATAATTTCAACATTGATAATATTTATATTAATACCTTTTCTAACTCTAATGATGATAATTCGGTGTATAATAATTTGCTTCCTATTGTAGGTCCATAAAGATAATTTAGCTATGTTTTTATTTTTAATTTAGTAATTATTATTTTAATTTTTAGTTCGTTTATTTGAGGCAGCTACATAGAGCCTCCTTTTAGTTGGTGCAGACTTCCAGTATCTCTGGATTTATATTTTTTTTTTCAGTTTTCCAGGCACTTCTAACACCTCACTATCGGGCAATGGCCATGTCGGAGCTCAGCATTGGGGTGTAATGGGCGGTGGCTTTGCAGGAGCTCATTTTAAGGTGTACCTGTTTTTTCTCTTTACTAGTTCACAGATTTGTCACCTGCCAGGCATGTTGGTAGCACCATGTTATGTTTTAAATATATAGCTTTATGTGTGCTCTCCTCTTTTATTAGAGGACCACACATTTTTCTCAAAAAAATAGCCTTTCGGGGCAGTCTCGGATTTTTACAAAACTAGTTCCATTGGATCCGTAATAGTGTATTATTATTGGGTTTCAAAATTTATGACTTTTGGAGTTACCGTGTGATCGTACGGGATATAAACGCACTGAAATTCATATCGAAATTTCAATATAATAATTGGATCCAAAAAGCTATCTTCTCCATACGATCGAATTAGGACTCGAAACCTTTTCCGCTGTGTTCGGAATAGGGGTATGACATTATAAACGCCTGACGACATGTCTTGATAGGAGGTCGAGATTTTGAATGGAAAATTCGAGACAGTTAAAATTTAAGTAATGTATATAAAAATTGATTTGACTAATAATAGCACATCAGAACTTTTCCCTTTCTCTTCAAAATCACTGTTGTAAGTCACCGTAGCTAGTTAATTCATACACGTTAGCATCTAGTCATGTCTCCCTCCCCCCTTTATCTTTTTAAAACCAGACAAAGAGAAAAAACATTTGAAAAAATATATACACACACATCAATGCCTATAGTAAAAAATCATAGGCCCTCCCTCATTTTCTTTTTCTTCCCAATTGGAATAAATTCATGGCCACGATTTTGGTTTCAAAAAAATAATATATATATATATATACAAGAGCAGACTTTAATTTTATAAAAACGAATTCAAACATGAGGAGGCGGTGGTCTCGGGAGTGCTGTGGAGTTCGATGTCTTAGTCAAGTGGCGCGACATTGGGTGGGGGTCGACTTCATCATCGATGGTGGTTTTGGATCAGTCGTCTTTGAATTTGAACGTGAGAAGCATGGTTGGTGTGGTGAGGTCGACTCGCACAAGGTTCGGTGTACATGGAGGCGACTAGAGTGATCGATTTTAGGGGAGGCACAACCAGAGTTTTGCGAGTTTGACAGTGCCTAAATGCGGGCGATGGTGATAGCGAATTGGAAGACTGGAAGTGCGTGAGTTCTATGTTTGGCATCGACTAGTGGAGGTGCTTGATGTTCAATTAGAAGCACGATAGTGGGCTGCGCTCTCGTGCAGGGGACATGGGAATGTCTAGCCGGCTGGGTTAGTTTTCTATCGAGGTAATAAATTGATTACTGTAGTTAATAAAAGTGGTTATATTATTTAAAAATAGAATCTTCTAAATATCATTCCAAAACCATACGAGGTTTAAAGCGAAACGGGATCGGCCACTTAAATTCGTAGATGGTAAATGTTCGGGATGGGTTTGAAATTTCTGGAAGTCTGCTGAGATTTTAGAAAAATAATAATAATAATAATCTGGATATCCACCAATTAAAAATTGAGGTGATAATTCCTCACTCACTTTCGGATTTCCACATTTAATTTAAAATTGTTGAATTTAAAATTTATTTGATGCTTGATTTGATTTATAAATTTTAAATTATTGGTTGGATGATTATATAATATATAGTATACATACATACTAGTATATTGGAGTGATTGATATTCCCACATTGTATAGCGGATGAGACCCTATGTGCACCGCATAATAGTGGATGATCTTATATACCGCGATATCCCTCTCGAAGTGGGATTGGTATTATTATATTATGCTAACATCCGTGGATGTATGGAAACAGATTGGAGGGATCCTTTGAAATTAATTTTCATATTCAGTGATATGATTTATTGGATAATCTGTGATAGATTATATTGAAAATTGAAATTATTGAATGATATGGTTTTGTTGAATATATTTTGATATTTTAAGATATCAAAAATATAAAGGTTGTATTTTTGAAAGAAAATAAAAAGAAAATTTTACGTAAAATATTTATAGCGAAGTTGGATAAATTAAAAGAATGAATTTGGGAAAAAGGTAAAAGATTTGATTTTAAAGTCCTATTAAATAAATTGCGAGTATGGAAAAAGAGATTTTGGATAAATGGGAATAAAAGAGTTTTAAGGACTTAAGAGATTTTGTTTAAGAATTAAAGGATTTATTTTTAAATTCAAGATTTAAATGGTTTGGGAGAAATAAAAGGAGAATTTTGAAATAAAGTGTGAAATTGATGTTTCAGATTTAAATAAAAATTTAAATCAGAAGAGGGAACTGAATCTGAAATTAATGGGGTAATTTGGGTAAATCAAGAAATATATTTTAAAGTGGAATTTATTTCAGGGATCGACTGAAAATCGATTAAGTGTTTTTGAAACAGTGATTAAAAGGAGAATGAGACTATGAGATTTATAAACTGGCTTATAAATAAAGTGAAGTATTTATTAGTGGATAATTTAGGATTATAAATGCACAATAGGAATTTATAAGGAAATGGTAATTCGTTTTAAAAATAAATAGTGGTTTTATTTTTAAAAATGTGGGAAAGGAAATTTACAAAGTTGGAATGTAAATTTAAACTGGAGATAAATCGAGAAGGATTTATAACGACAAGACCGGTTTTGTTGAAGTGGAAATGTATTTTTTTAGAAAGTTAAGTATATTTTCAAAGAAATATTTTTTTAAGAATTAATTAAAAAATTTAAAAGTATTTAAAGGAATATTTTTAGAAAATTTATTGTTTAGTTGTTCAAAATTGTTTAAGTATTTATAAATTAAGTTAGTTGTAGTAGTTCATTATTTTTAAAGGTTAAATTAGTATTATGATTTTAAAAGGATAATCATTAAGAATTTCGTAAGCACTATTTTGAATAATGTGATTTAAGTAGCTTTATTTTAAATATTTTAAGTATATATTTTTGGATAAAGTGATTTATTTTATTTAAAATCTAAATTAAATAAGACTTGTTGTTTTCAATGGAAATAAAAAAATTTGGTTGAATGATTGTTTAACTTGATAGTTAAATAACCGACTATCAAATATGGAATATCTAGAAGAGATATGAGAATTATATGGTACACTTACCATTTGAGGTGCTATACTGCATGTATAAACTCATTTCTTTCTTCTAGAACATTTACAAGGAAATCCATCCACTAACGGTTAGGAGGTGATCTTCGATCTTATTTTCGTCTATTTATTTGCTAAAGAATTGGGGTTGAGTTTACCGGGAATAGCGAACGATGTTTCGAAGAGACCGGGATCGGATTTGTGATCCGTAAACCACTTCGATCCAACGAATACGTTTTCGAGATGAAGACAAGAGCTTGGAGTCGAAAGTGGAGCAGTGAAGTGCAAGGGCTAATCGCTACTAATCCTGAGGGTGATTCTAAAATGGATGTAGTAGGAATAGTGCCTTCGATTCCGTTCAGACCAGGAACAGACTTGTATGGATGAGTGTTATCAGTACATTGTTATTGGCGGACAATGAGCATTCTAAGTGAATATTTCTAAATCGGTAACGCTTAGCCTCGAGCCTCATCAACCGGGAATGACTGAAAATCAGGGGATATGTAGCAAGGCTAAGTGGGTGGCTCTCAAGTAGGGTAAGGTTACCCCTGTCTAGAGTCCCTTTATTTTGGCTGTGTGGGTGGTTGCTGATCTCAACCGTGAGGTGATTTTATTCGGGCTATCTAGTAAGAGGTAGTCTGATCTTGTGTTGCAGGAGATCGGGAGTGGTCCTTGGTACGCTGATCTAGACTAGGTACCGTGACAGGTGGTACCCAGTGCCTAGTCATTCAATTGGAAATCCATTCTCTCTACGTGCCTTTACAGTTTTGGTTGTAGAGCCTAGTATTACTAGAATTTAATTAATGTAACAATTTCAGCTATTTGATTTAAGTATTTGTACTTAGACACTATTATAATATCAGAGAATTTTGATATGAAAAGTTTTGGTTATCGTAAGGTAAAACCCAACATGTTTATTTGTAGGCGGTCTTACGAGATACCTTTGATTTCAAAGGATTTTAAAAACTTTAATAATTCAATTGAATGTGTTTTCTCACGCTAGTTTTCCAAACTGACTCGGGTGTTATTTTATTATAATGCTCAGGTAAGACCGAGTATTAAAGATTCAGGATAGGATGCTAATGAGCTTAGGAGACGAGCTGGACGACGAGACATATCAACGTACTTGGTGTAGATTCCGCTGTGCATTATAAGCTGTATAGTCAGCTTTCGTAAGGACAAGTGATTATAATTGTCCGGTATTGTGCTATTGATTTATGTTGTACTCTGATGATGTAATGTATAAAACGGTTAAAGTTCTTTTTGTATAAAGATCAATTGTTTTCTATTATATATTGTTCCGTTGCAATTATGAGATTCTGTGTTGTTATTTCTATTTTCTTCTTCTACCTTTTTCTTCTTTCCCTAATGATTTGGTATCTCCGGCATTCGATTGTTCGACATGTAATATAATGGACGCATCGATGTCGATTTTCGAAGGTCGAAAATTGGGTCGTGACATTGTGGTATCAGAGCTAAAGGTTAAGCGAGAACCATGGCTCTAGTGGGAATTACTCATTAGAGATAGGGTCAGTAGCACCCTAGAATGAGTTTGAGTGTATTAATAGATATGAGTGCGTATTTGTTAGCGAATATAAAATTGTTTTATATTGTACTGATTAGTTTGTTGAATGGTTTATGGATTCTGATCAATACGAGTAATTGACGTTATTGATTGGGATCTCTAAACACTTGAATATAACAATTCGACACAGTATTGTTTTAAAATGGGGTAAATGAAATAATTTTACCAAATTATTTTTATATATAAGGGGAATAATTTTTGTAGATTATTATAGTATATGATGTTCTTGGTTGTTAGGAAGTGATAATATTAATTTATTCTCATTATTTTTGTGGAAATTGGATAAGGGATTGAAATTATAACCAAAAGACAAGAAAAGAATTATATAACAATATGGAATTTGTAAATATGAATTTATAAATGTGAGCTATAATTTGAAAAGAATTCCAGAGGAATATTTAAATACAAATTTAAAGGGATTTTAAAAGGTTGAAAATTTAGCAATTTAAATCCCGTTGGTTTTGGGAATGTTTTTCAAAGTTGGAAATTAATGGTGATGTTGTTTGGAAAATATTTGAGATAAAATGTTTTAAAAAATGAATAAAAGCACTAAACTCACTTCAGTCGTTGGAAAATAATTTCGGTGATGACTGTAGCATCATCGGTGTTCATTTTCGAGTTTCCAGAAGAGGAATTGCTACCTGAAAATTTTGAATTAGAATTTATATGTAAAACTGATTTGATTTGAGATTTAAAGAATAATTTGATATACCAAAGGACTTCGGATATATATGTTCTCAGAAATGATTTTTAAATACTTAAGTAATTGCTTAAAACCTTTGGGGTTTGGTCTAAATTGTTGTTCGAAGATATGATAAAATAGTTTGATAACTTATAAGAATTTGAAGTTATTTAGAATGGAATTTAACTTTAAAAGGGTTAAATAAAAGTAAGCATGATAATAACATAAGGTGTAAAAGTAAGCCAATTAGATGAAATAAATTAAAAGAGGTTAGTGAATGAGATGTAAATAAGTTGGAAAATTTATAGAATTTTAAATTTTGAATTGAATTGGAATGTAACTGAATCAAGTTAAATAAAAGTGAATACTGAGGAAAAGGTCTAAGTATACTAAATGAAATGACCATAAAAAATTCAACACGTTGGAAATAAATTTGTGAATGAACAAATTAATTTGATTTGTAAGTAAATAGAATTGAAATTGAAGTTTTAAAGTGATGTTTAATTTGAATTATGTGAATAAGGTGAGATTGAAAAATTAGTTTGAGTAGGGCTAAGTAAAACCAAAAGTTGAGAATAAGATTTGATTGAGAAATAAGATAAATTAGTGAATTAAATATAAAAATTCAATTTTGAATTTGATTGGGAATAAATTGGTGAAGGGAAGGTAAATTGAATTCAAATGGAATTGAAAATGTAAATTGAATAAAAATGGATATAAACTTAGTGGTGAAGTGTGAATAAATATAAGGAGTTGTATAAAAATATTTATATTGAGCTTAAGAAATGGATGGTGAAATTCTTGAGTAAATTTGGTATTAGAAATGTACTAAGTTAATATTTGAATGAAGATTAAATGAAAGTTGTAAAAAGGGTAAGTGTGAATAAGTGAATGGGAGTTGAAATAAATGTGAATAGAAAGAAATTAATATATATAATAATCAATTGGAATTTTATATGTAAGTTGTACGTATATTATTTATCCGCACAGTGATTTGATCCAGATTCGAGCATAGAAATTAGAGATAATTATATCGATCCGAGTTGGGATTTTTCACTCGATTTTCGACAGCGAACCTTGGATATGGATTTTTGATTGATTCTAGAAATTCTCTATCATAGTATGTGGCTATGGAAGGAGAATGATGATTTCTGATCAAGAAATCAGATCTGAATCCGCACTAGAGAGTCGGGTGAACGATACTAGTTCGGAAGTGAAATTGTGTGAGCGAGTGAGCGATCGGATTGGATATTGAGTACAGATGATATATGTACATCATACCGCTTAGGTAAAGCAAATACAAATTTTTTGAAAGGAAATAAGTAAAAATGATTTTGAATTGAATGACCATGTATGATTGGTAAGTAAGATGCAGGTATTTGAATGTAAAAGAAAATTTGTGTTTTTGATTTCAGAAGATAAATTTGATGGCCCGACAAAGAGGTGTATGTTTAAATTACTGTATGAAAATTAATGGTTTTCTGATCTAGCCACTTGGCTTTTGTTTTCTTTTGGGGTCGTGGAGGCAATTTTGTTGTTGTACCGATCTAGCCGAGCAAAGGAGACGTTGGCAAAAAATTTCGGGGATTTAAGGAGTTAGAAAATTTTAAGGAAATTTTGATAATTTAGATTTGGTTTTATATTATAGTTTGAAATGGTTGTGTAAATAATATCAGTTGTGATCCATGGATGAGTTTGGAAAGTTAGAAGAGTGGTAGCGTGTCTTTAATAAAATGATTGTTTTTGGGAAGTTGTTTAAACTGATTGGTTTTGGAAAAATAGTAAACAGATCATTCTTCTTACATAGCAATTTCGAGGACGAAATTCTTATAAGAGGGAGGAATGTAATGACCTGGAATTTTAGATATTTGAAATCAGAATATTTAATTGATTTTAAATATTTAAAAGTTATTTTTTAACTTGAATTTGAAATATAACTATTTATTTGATAATTAAATTATGAACTTAATAATTGGGAATTGGGTAAAATATGGGATCTTGAGTATTAAGCTTGTTAAAAATAACTTGAAGGCTTGTGAAAATTATATTGATAATACTGAAGATAATAAAAGTTTTAAAATTGAATTTAATGGTGATTTGTTCAGTTTTGAAAATATATCGTTAAATTGACATTTAAAAATAGCCTTTTGGGGCACAGTCTCGGATTTCAACAAAACTAGTTCCATTAGATCTGTAATAGTGTTTTATTATCGAATTTCAAATTTTCTAGCTTTTGCAGTTATCGTGTGATCATAAGGGATATAAACGTGTTGAAATTCATATCTAAATTTCAATATAATAATTGGGACCAAAAAGCTATCTTCTTCATACGATCGAATCAGGACTCAAAACCTTTTCCATTATGTTCAGAAAGGGGTATAACATTATAAGCGCCTGGCAGCACACCTCGACAGGAGGTCGAGATTTTGAGTTGAAAATTCGAGACATTTAAAATTTAAGTATTGTTTATAAAAATCGATTTGACCAATAATAGCACATCAGAACTTTTCCCTTTCTCTTTAAAATCTCGGTAGTAAGTCACTATAGCTAGTTAATTCAAACACGTTAGCATCTAATCGTGCCTCCTTCCCCCTTTATCTTTTTAAAACTAGACAAAGGAGAAAAAAACATTTGAAATATATATATATACATCGATGCCTACAGTAAAAAAAAATCATCGGCCCCTCCTCATTTTCTTTTTCTTCCCGGTTGGAATAAATCCATGGTTGCGATTTCGGTTTCAAAAAATATATATAAAAGAGCAGGCTTCGATTTTCTGAAAACGAATTCGAACATGAGGAGGCGGTGGTCTCATAAGGACTATGAAGTTCATGTCTCAGTCAAGTGGCGCGACATTGGGGGGGCCGACTTCATCGTCGAGGGTGGTTTTGGGTCAATCGTCTTCGAATTCGAATCGTCGAGTGTGGTTTTGGGTAAATCGTTTCGTCTAAAGAGAATTAATTATTTTGGTTGTGTGACTCTTGGGTGTTAATTCGGTCAGCAATCAACATTGAACTATTCGAATGTCAAGCTGCTCACGTTACTTAACAGGTTGTGTGACATTATGGCTAAATTATCGCGTACTAAACTTTGATAAAATCTAATTTCACTTTATTAAGCGTTACCCTTTTGTGACTGTTATTTATGCCAATTCTCTTCGTCAAAACTATATCACTTTGGACTTATTGAATTTGGTTATGGTCAAAATTCCAATATCATCCATATTCAACTCTATAATCCAAACACAATGACCTTGGTTCAATGATAACAATTATCTTTAACCGAACTACTTTGGCTAGAGATTTTGTCTTTGTGTTGACTTAAGTTGACCGTGATACTAACCCCATATAACCAAAGAGACGAATCCTCTTTTGAATAGTGTTTCACTTTCAATACTTCCACTTGACCCAACTATAGTCACTTGATGGACATCATGACATAATTTGACTATAATTAAAGCAGAGCTTTCCCATTGAAGATGTAGTATTCTCAAGTCAAAAGAACTATGTAAATTAATCATATCGATATTTTCTATTTGACCTTAGTTATATTAACCAACAGAAAAATATGGAGTGAGTCGTACCATAGTTATCCAGTAACTATCAGTACATAACCCCTTAGTGCCCCCCAGCAGTCATGAGTAATACATTGCCCAACATTTGGAGAGCTTGACGCACTCTAGTCTCAATGGATACATTGACATCCATTCTCAATGTATCTTGACTAGGAACCTTTTTAAAATAATACATTTCTTTCCGTTGTGATAAATAACTCTTGGTAACACCTTATAATTATTATCACAAAAAAATACAATATTTGTTGATTTTCTATTAAATATACTTTTAATTAATTAATTAATATAACACATTATATCAAGTGTATAATAGAAAGAGAAAACATCTTTTATTACGAATAAGAACTGATTACAAGAGTTAACAATTTACAATAAATTCCAGAATTGCCTTTAGGGCACATCCCTAACTCTATCAATCTCCCACTTGTACTTGGGGCCAATTGTGGAATCTCATTCCTATCCCTTTGATCAGCTTCTCAAGAGATGACCGAGCTAGACCGTCAGTGAATGGATCTGCTATGTTGTCCTTGGTATCTATCCTATGTATCACGATTTCCTTCTTCTCAACAATTCTCTAATTAGGTGGTAATTTCGAAGAATATGTCGTGACTTCTTGTGTGCTCTGGGTTCCTTTGCAATCTATATCGTTGCATTGTTATCACAGAACAATGCCATCGGATTCTCAGTATTGGGAATCACTACAAGCTCACTCAAAAAATTGCGCATCCAACTGCTTTCTTTACTACTTCATTGTGGGTAATATACTCGGCCTCCATTGTGGAATCAGCAACTATTTCTTGTTTGGAACTTTTCCAACCGACGACTCCACTGTTAAGAGTAAAGACATAACCGGACACTGATTTGCTATCATTTATATCATTTTAAAAGCTGGAGTTTGTATACCCTTTATAAGGAGGCTCTATTCCCACATATTAGGAATAAGTCCTTAGTATTTCTTAAATACTTTAGTATACATTTTACAGCCGTTCAATGTTTTTCTCCAGGATTAGACCGATATTGGCTTATGCATCCTAATATGTATGACACATCTGGTCTAGTACATAGCATAGCATATATTATGGATCCTATTGCTGAAGCATATGATATCCTCTTCATACGCTCTTTCTCATCATTGGTATGAGGAGCATCCTTCTTAGAAAGGACGATTCCAGATTGCGTTGGAACATTTCCATGTTCGGAATTTTCCATACCGAACCTTTTCAGTATGGTATCTATGTACTTGGATTAGGATAATCCAAACAGCTTTTAGACCTATCTCTATTCTCTATAGATCTTTATACCAAGTATATAGGCTGCTTCTTCCAAATCCTTCATAGAGAAGTTCTTGGAAAGCTAAGCCATCACTGATTGCAATAGTGAAATGTCATTGCTAATCAATAATAGATCATCAAAATAAGGCACTAGGAATACGATAGCTTTGCCTTGTTCCTTTCTATACACACACGCTTCCTCTGTGTTCTGATAAAAACCAAACTGTTCAATTACCTTATCAAAACACTTATTCCAACCCCTTGAAGTTTGTTTGAGTCCATAAATAGACTTTAACAACTTGCAAGCCTTTCCTTCACTCCCACTAACTACAAAACCCTCAGGTTGCGACATATAAACAGTTTTTCTAAATCTCCATTTAGAAATGCTGTTTTTACATCCATTTGCTATGTTTAATAGTCGTAGAATGCAGCAATAGCCAGCATAATATGAATGGACTTAAGCATGGCTATAGGTGAAAAGGTCTCGTCATAATCAACACCTTAAATTTGATGAAATCCTTTCGCTACTAGTTTTGCTTGATAAGTATCTACATTTCTATTTGCATTAAGTTTTTTCTTAAAAATCCATTTGCAGCTAATAGGTTTTATCCCTTTGGGTACGTCCGATAAAGTACATACTTTAATTTCATACATGGAATCCATCTCAGGTTTCATTGATATAAGCCAAAGTGAGGAGTCTTTACTCTACAGTGCTTGTTGGAACGATAAAGGAGTGCTATCATTTAAGACATGGTCCTCCTTCTCGCCATCGACAGGAAAAACATAATATCTCTCTGGCACGGAAGATTCCCTACTAGACCTTCTAATAGGTTGCTTGCTTTCATGTACGAGTGAATCGACCCTCCCACTATTTCGGTCTCAGTGTTAGTCTCTTGGATCTCATCCAAGTCTACAACTATACTGCTAATTTCCTTTGACATAATTCTTTTTCTAAAAGACAGCATGTCGAGAAATAATGACCTTTTATTCTTCGGTGTTGTAGAATATATATCCTATCGATTTTTTGAGATATACTGTAGACATAGATAATACCGATCTTGCCTCTAATTTATTTGGACTAACGTTCTTGACGTATGCCGGGTAACCCCATGTTTTCAAATATTTGAGTTGGGATTTCTTACCACACCATATCTCATATGGTGTTTTAGGATAGATTTTGTGAGTAATAAGTTCAACATATGCGCCGCGGTTTCCAATGCATATCCCCAATAGGAAAGAGGTAACTCAGCTTTACTCGTCACGGAACGAACCATATCTAATAGAGTTCGATTCCTTCGCTCCGACACACCATTATTTTATGGAGTATAGGGAGAAGTAACCTGAGAGGTAATCCTATTATCTTTTAAGTATTGTTGAAAATCATGTCCAACATACTCACCTCCACGATCTGATTGAAGAATGTTAATCTTATGGTCAGTTTGGTTTTCTACTACATTCTTGTATTCAGTGAATTTCTCATATACATCATATTTGTTCTTCATAAGATACACATATCCTAGTCTTAAGAAATCATTAATGAAGGTAACAAAGTAAGAACTATTATCCTTGGTCATTATTGGCATTGGGCCACATACATCACTATGTATTAACCCTAAGAGTTTGTTAACACTTTCATTACTCCCACCGAAGGGGTGCTTGGTCATTTACCTTTAAGACACGACTCACATGTGTCAAATGATTCAGAATCAAGTGACGGGAGAAAACCTTCAATTTTCAGTTTGTGAAGTCATTTCTCACTGATATGACCTAATCTACAATGCCAAAGATTACTTTCATTTATGTTAATTTTAGAAGAGTTGCTCATAGCACAAACGAAATTAATATTACTCGCATAAAAGCCATTATCCAAAATACCATCACAAACTTTATTACCATTCAGTATAATGTTCATAACATTATCAGCATAGTGAAATGCATAGCTAGTCTTAGACAATCTAGGCACAAAAATGATACCATAGATAAAATCTTTCATACAATAGAATTTATTTAATATTAAAAAAATTCCATTTGGCAAAAGTGGATGATAATCTCCAACTACCGTTGCATCTACCAGAGATCCATCAGTAACTTGAAGCCTTATTTTCCTTTTGCCATAAGACGTCTGCTCCTAAGTCCCTGTAATGAATTGCAGATGTGAGTTCTAGATCTAGTATCCAAAATCCATGACAATTTATTAATTACAAAACAATTTTGAATCACAAATTTACCTGATGGAGCAGCAGAACTATTCGATTTCTTCTCTTTAACAATCTTTCAGTACTCTGGACAATTCCGTTTCCAATGACTTTTCTTGTGACAATGATGATTTTCACCCTTGTCAGCAGCGGCAGTCCATTTACCTTTCTTGTTTACCCTCTTACGCTTCTTTGAATTTTTTGAAGATGATGCGCCATCCTTTATAGCAAGTATGGCCCGTTGATCCTTAGATTGTGACTCGGCTGACCTCAACATATTGAGAAGCTCCACGAAATTCACATTCAGTTGGTTCATATTATAGTTTAATATAAATGGCTCATACTGGGGAGTAAAAGATCCAAGGATCAAGTCTAATTGCATTTCATTGCTTATTTCTACGTCCAACTGTGAAAGTCTATCAATATAGCCTTTCATCGTAAGAACATACTCGTCCACTTTCTATCCTTTGGTCGTTTTGGTGTTAAACAGCTTCTTTGAAAGTCCGTACCTTGTGGAACGAGACTGTTCGCCAAAAAGTGCCTTGAGGCTATCAAATATCTCATAGACAGACATATTTACGGCTTGTCTAATGTAGACAACATGAAAACTTGGGTGATTTCTAGGTCTGGTTGCCATTTTGAATAAGAAAATTTTAGTTCAGGGTCCGCATCATCAGCGGGTTCTTCTTTAAGTTCACATGTAATGGAGGTCCAAAGGCGCTCATAAGTTAATGCTATCTTGATTGACCCTAGCTAATCGTTATAGTTTCGTCCAATGAGTTTGTCGGTTTTAGAAAACAGTTTTGGAGTAGTCATTTTCTGCAAGTTTCAATGGTAGAATATTAGGACAAGTCATAGTAGATGTTCTTATAATACTAGTAAGGTTAAACTTAATGTTCCATTTTACTAATAAGCTCCCACTAATCTTTTATGTTTCACCAAACCCTAAGTTAAAACATAATGGTCTTTTGACCTCATTAGTGGGTGTTAGGACTCATCCGCCTTGGAATTCTGACCTTAAGTTTGCTCAACAGGTCATAGCTCCACAGATGATAGATAATGCCTTATCGGTTGTATCATATACAATTCTTAACCCTTGGTGCCTTGCCCTAATCTCATTTCGACCTTGAGTTTACCTAACAAGTCGAAAGAAATTATTCACTCGTACCTACCACATCGCGATGACCTAAGTGTAGTATATGTATTATGAGTTTGCTCAACAAATACATATAGTTATCTTACCTCGTCCATTCAAAATATATTAATAATACTACACATAACATCCCAAGCTTAAGTTTACTCAACAACCAGGGAGTATGTAAGTAATATATATATATATATATATATATATATATATATATATAGTAGACACCATTTATTGAGTATTCATAACATTCAATATATTATCTTGAGTAATATCGACTTATGGAATAATGTAATTTATATGAATTACTCTTGTGATTCAAGTGTCGGACACATCAGAAATCACTATATAAGTACAATTGCGCATATATTTATTCCTTAAGTCTAATTAGGGTTTGCTTTAGAATACCACCTATAAATTTATACATTCATGTAATACAAGTTCTATGATAATGTAACTTTTATATAGCATATTAACTGTAGAATAGTCATATGTATGATATTTTATTAATCAAATCTTATTTAATCAATTTATTGTTCATATGACATTTATATCGATTAACAATTATACATTATAATAATTAACACATGTATCATATACATTTGCATATTATTTAATTAATTAACCATAAATAATATTAATTTCAAAATTTAATTCATAAACATACATGTATACTTGTGCTATTTTAAATAATTTAAAATAACATAACATATACCCAAGTATATAATATGTATATGTTATTAATTAATTAACTCATTTAATTAATTAATATGTTTTTTATTAATCTTATTAATAAATTTAAAATTTTTAAATTAGCGTGACCTATTTTTAAACATTTTGAAAAATAATGTTATATTATAAATTTTATAATAAACTTGTTTCCTTTTAAATTTAACTAATAATTTAAAATCTTTAACTTTAATTTTTAAATTTTTTTTGAAAATTAGCCCAAGGCATAACTCATGTTGGGCCTTTTCTATTAGGGGCAACCTTTGGGCTCACTTCACCTTTCAGACCAGGCCGATAACCAGGTAGGACAGGATACTTAGTTACCTAATTCCAATCCTAGACATTACCTTTGTAGACACCATTTAAGTGGGCAAGCTTAATTAGTTAGCCATAACATGACTAATATAGACCGCATAAGCTATTGAGCTCTCTTACCATTATTGGAAGGCCAGACCGTAGCGGAAGAAATGGGTGAATTTCAATTTTTTTTTGCCATTTTGAATCTTTAATGGGCCTTTGAAGTTTAAATTTATTTAGAACTTTTCTAAAATTGATTTAAATAAAATCATATATTTTATTTAAATTTACAAATAGTAGTTTGAGATTTGTTGAATTTTGGTTTTGCTTATATATTTATGTGTGTGTGTATATATGTGTCATATACATATATACGTGTACGCATGTATAACCTAACAATCTATGCAGGGTATAACATGCCCGTATGTAGATGTTGGGATTTGCATCGCAACAGATACATTAGCTCATTTTGTATGAATTGTATGTTGTCAAATATGAGCATAAATATATAATTATGAATTTCATGTGATTATTTTGAAAAAATATATATCTATTTTATGTATGCATAAAATTTAATTTTATCATCAAAATATTGTAGAAAATATTTATTTATTTATATGGCAGTATATTGAACCACAAATAACATTAAATATATATAAAAAATTAAAAATTCCTTTCATTTATAATTACTAGTTATAAAATAAAATCGATCTGGAATTCCAAAGATTTTATTATTTAATATGCACATATATTAAATAGATTTAGCCATAATAAATTATCATAAAGTAACCATGTGACAAAATTATAAATTTTATAATTTTAGAAAATCAAAAAACACATTTTTGGCCTCAGGAAAAGTTTCTGAAATTTTCTCAATTAAGTAATATTTTAAATATATAATTTATTGTAGACTAGGAATCAAATTAATTATTAAAATTACAAAATTAAGTTATAAAAATCCAAAACTTTTTCTCAGGTTTCCATAACATATTTTAGGTCTAAAGAAAAATTTCATGAATTTTGTAAATTAAAATGATATTTTTATTCAATTAATTGTTTTCAAGTCCATAATAAAATTAATTTTTAAAAAATATTATTTTAGGTTTAAGAAATCTAATTTTTTTCCCAAAGGCTTTTAACATGAAGGATAAATTTAAAAAAAATATTAAACTGAAGTTAAGTATTGTGTATAATTATATGTGAATTTATTGGTTTGGATAATCATTAAATATTCAAATTAATAAAATATATATAAAATAATTCAGCACTTATAATTTATAATAAACACAAACAAACATTTATAAATATTCAGATCTATATATGCAACGTATAATAGAACATATCTCTAAATTCAAATTGTATGTGAAGATTTAACGCAAAAGATTAACATATAAGATTTACACATATGATCAATATGTATAAATATAAATAATTTCATACTTAAAAATTAATTTTAATTTTTAATTTTAGATCTAAAATATAATCATGGAATTAATCTTTAACTATTACACATATCAAATCTCCATTGTGATAACATAAACACGTACAAAAATCTCACCTAACTAACAAAACAACAATCTAATTATACACATATGTTCATATGATTAAAAAATATGAAAGCATAATAATATGATAAAAATAAAATCAAAGTTATCCAAATTAGATGCCCTAAAGTCGACCTTGAATAATTAGTTCCTTTCTTTTGAAATGTTTTGATTCTTAGACTGTTGATCTGGAATCTACGACCACTTACTATCAAATAGCTTTTAGTTTCGATTTGAATTTGATATGAAAATTTTAGGATTGATTTAGAGGAGGGTTTTAGCCATGAAAGAAAAAAAGGTTGGCAGCTCAAAAATGAACATAAAGATTTCTAACAAATTAGGGTTTTGAGACCGTTTATTTAAATGGTAGGATAAGAGAGCAAACCATTAGATCTTAACCACACAACTCCAAACCCTAACCGTTTGTTCAAGCCACCTCTAACCGTAGCCATAACCAACGCCTACAACTCCATAATTTCATGGGTTGTTAGCCCATTTAACCCAAATTAAATATATACAATCGTATTTAACTCAATTTCTTATCGCTGGCTTATATTGACCAATATATTTACAACTATTATAAACATATGCAATAAATTAATTTCTCATATCATATTCAAATTTTAATTTCATAAGCTTTAATAAATTTAATTAATTTATAATAATTATAAATCAACTAAATTATTTGGTCTAAAGAGAATTAATATATTTGGTTGTGTGACTCGTTCCAACCATCAATAAGCAGAGCTTTCACGTTGAAGATCTACAATATTCTTAAGTCAAAAGAATTATATAAATTAATCACATCGATATTTTCTATTTGACCTTGGTTATATTAACCAACAGAAAACGATCGGTGAGTTGTTCAATAGTTTTCCAATAACTATCAGTACATAACCCCTCGGTGCCGCAGCAGTCATGAGTAATACACTGCCTAACATTTGAAGAGCTTTACGTACTCTAGTCTCAACGGATATATTGATTTCCATTGTCAATGTATCTTGACTAGGAACCTTTTTAAAATAGTATATTTCTTTCCATTATGATAAATAAGTTATGGTTACAACACCTTATAACTATTATAAAAAATACAATATTTATGGATTTTCTAATTAAATATACTTCTAATTAATTAATTAATTAATTAATATAACACATTATATCAAATATATAATAGAAAGAGAAAACACTTTTTATTACGAATGAGAACTGATTACGAGAGTTAACAATTTACAATAAATTCTAGAATTGTCCCTAGGGAACATCCCTAACTCTATTAGAAGCCCCAAGAAATAAGAAGTTACAAAGCTTGAATGGAAAAGTTGCAGTGCTAAGCCGGTTTATCTCAAAAGCAATCGACAAGTGTATACTGTTCTTTAATGTACTAAAGAAGGGAAATAAGAACATTGAATGGACCTAGGCTTTCCAGACTGCCTTCGAAGAACTTCTACGACATATGCAGACTCCGCCAATTCTATCAACTGGTAGACAAAAAAGACTTATTTATCTAATTAGCAGCCTCGCCCCGTGCATTAAGTGTCGCGCTTATGTGGGAAGAATCTAGGATCCAACGACCCATATATTACATCAGTAAGCGGTTCACTGGAGCCAAGAAGAACTATCTGAAGTTGGAAAAACTAGCATATTACCTCTTGATCGCATCCAGAAACTTAGACCATACTTCCAGGCACACCCAACCAAAGTGATAATAGATCAACCCTTGAAGCAGGTGTTGTACCACCCCGAGACCTTTGGGTAGCTTATCAAATGGAACATTGAATTGAGTCAATATGAAATCACTTACCATCATCGAAAAGAAATCAACGAGCAAGCTTTAGCAGACTTCATTGCTGAGTTTACAATATGGGATAATGAAGAAGAAATTACTCTGGAAGTAGAGACGCACTACAAGTTGTTCGTCGACGGTGCATGTAATAACTTTTGCTTGAGGACAGGAGTCATGCTCGAGACTCCCGGAGGGCAATCCATTTGCTATGCCTTACGCTTGGAATACCCTACAACAAATAATGTAGTAGAATATGAAGCATTGATAGTTGGGATGAAAGTGGTGAAGGAACTCGGGATAAAGTCCATATATATCTATAGTTACTCTCAACTGGTTGTCTATCAGGCTAGAGGCGAATATCAACCTCGGGGAGAGAACCTCCCCCCATATTCATACAAAGTGCAGGAATTGCTGAACAAAGCATTACACTATAACTCATATCCTGAGGGAACGAAAGACGAAGGCGGATTATCTAGCTAAACTAGCCAGTTCCAAAGAAGCTCAATCAGTGGGACTAGTTCCCGTGTAAGCTCTGACTGCTCCAAGCATAGGCAAGATGGATATCGACTGGATTTTCGAAATGACTAAAGAACCAAAGACATGGATGACACCAATCAAGGACTATCTGCTCAGAGGAACACTCCCCATAGACAAGAATCAATGAAAAAAGCTTCTTCGAAAGGCACCATGGTTCTTAATATAGGATGGGATACTCTACCGAAGGAGATTCTCTACCCTTTGCTTAGGTGTGTAACCAACGGCGAAGCTCGAAGAATCCTTAGGGAAGTTCATGAAGGCGACTGCGGAGATCACACTAGAGGGCAAATCCTTGCAAAGAAAGTTCTCCGAAATGGGTACTTTTGGCCAATGGTCAACCGTGATGCATTAGATTATGCCAAACGGTGTGACCAATGACAAAGATTCGGCAATATCAAAAGAACTCCTTCAACAGAGCTAACAAAGATGGCCAGTCATAGCCATTTTCAATATAGAGGATCGATTTGATTGATGTATTACTGATAGCCAAAGGAGGAGCCAATATGCTATCATCGTTGTTGACTACTCTACTAAATGACCCGAAGCGAAACCGATGGCCACTATTACCATAAAGAAAGTTATTGATTTTGTCACTTTGCCACAAAAAATTATCACGGATAACGGGACCAAATTTGAAAGCGCTGAATTCAATGATTTTTGCAAACACTTCCAAATCGAGAAAAGCTTTTCTGCTATTGCACATACACAGGCAAATGGGCAAGTTGAGGTAGTAAACAAGATCATCAAGCCCACCATCAAAAAGTGGCAAACTAAACCTAAAGGAAATTGAGTTGATGTACTTCCACTTGAACTATTGGCTTGCAGAACAATGTACAAATCTGTAACCGAGCACTCTCCATTCGCCCTCGCATATGGTTCAGAAGCAATGATCCTAGCCGAACCGGACGTCCCTTTTTATCAAAGGAAAAACTTCAATCAAAGGTAGAACAAATAGCTCCCACTCGAATCGCTCGATATGGTCGATGAGAAGCAGGATGAGGTCGAGCTAAGGACTAGCGCTCATCAGAAAAGAGTCGCACGACATTTCAACTCCAAGGTCCGCAATCGTACTTTCAAAATAGGAGACCTTTTCCTCAAACGAGTCTATCCTATACCAGGAACATTTGGACCAAACAGGGAAGGGCCCTACGTAATCAGCCAAAAGCTAGGGGATGTTAAATTCAAGCTAAAAAGCGTCGATGGAATCCAAATTCCTCATTCTTAGAACAGCAAATCGCTTCGTCATTACTTTATTCAGGATTGCCTTATGTATTTCCTATTTCCATAAATAAGACATCCTGGGATATTGTAAGCATTGTAAATAGGCAGAACTTGCCGAACTTTTATTTCAGTAATGGAATTGCTTTGCTTTCTGAACCAATAAAACCATGTTCACAAAAGTAACCTACCGAATCGAAAGGATCAAACCGACTCAAAACCATCTGATTGCTACTTGAGATAGTGGAATCATGCTCAAGTACGTCGCATCTACCTATTGAGTTGATGAAAGCAAATTGACTCAAACTTTTGATCGATGGAACAATCCCGGCCTTCTAAGAACCGGTGTTGCTCCGGTGACACCGGGTGCGAATCAAAGCCGCGCATCAATTGTTGGATTATGGAATCACGTCTAAGCAAACACAATTACCTAAGTCGTGCATCTCGTAAACCATGCATTGTTTCTTAGTTCGCAAAACTATGACCGAGCAAGGTTTGATCCCACAGTGCGCATTTCGTAAGTCTCACATCACTACTTGGATCGGTAAAATTTCATCAAAAGACGAGGAACTCTCATATTACAAAAGGCTATGCATCGCTTCTAGAGCCAAAGAAATAGCACTCCAAGGAGTGACATGTGTATGCAAGAACCTTAACGTTAGCATCACAAAGAAATCACTTAATAGAATTTCAAGTAATCAGAGTTACTTCGGCATCGTCGATCAATTAAATGCGTAAATTACTCTCTGCAAGGCCGCTAAAATTCTTCACAGATATCTCAAATCAGAATAAAAAATGTGATATCTAAAATGAGGACAATAAAACCAAAAGCACCCAAGGATAGGAACTGCAGTATAAACCCAACCGAGGGCATCTGGAAGACTACCAGGAGCACCCAGTCTCGTATCAAGTGTGCGGAGTAAACAGTCGCATGAGGGGGAATACACTAACACTCGACCAAAATAGCAAATACTTCACAATTCTGTTACTCCAAACAAATAATTTTAGCAATAATTACGGGAGTAAATAAAATAATGTTGAATAAGAAATAGTGGTATTAAAAGATAACTGTGCATGGAATGTAGATAAGTAGACAATGAAGTTACAATCAAAATTTCAGCAGTTTTATTACTAATAAAGTTTTTCATGAACAACAACAAGCAGCGGGGGCCATACCCGCACAATGTCGGCCAAGAATAGGACAATACAAACACCATTGTTGCAACAACAAGAGAAAATGTTAAGTGCAGAATCTGCACTTGTACAAAAAGCAACCAAAAAGCTCCATTTCACGAATGCACGAATAGATTAAGGCTTCTTCTCGCTACCTCCCCAACCGCTTTTCCTACCTCTGATCGGCAACTTCTCGAGCTTCTCTCCCTAGGGAGATCTCACTTTTCCAAACAGTGCCACTGGCAGACCCTCCTTTTCCTTTGTGCTTGCGGGTTTGTGAGAACTCTTTGACGACCTTTTTTGCTCTTCAACCTTCTCCTTCTTCGCTGCTACCATCTACTATTCGATCATTGCCTACTTGGTCTCTACTTTATCTGGTTGGCTAGCTTGGATCACCTGCTTCCATGTGTCAACAGATGCCAAACCCTCCTCTTGAGATATAAAGGGGTCCTCCAAACCATGCAGCACTGCAATTTGCTTAGAGTGTGAATCGGGCTACGAGCCAAAGACGGAGGCGATCGTTGATGTGGTCAAAATTGTATTAGATCCAGCACCGTAAGGAGGAGGCAAATCTCTAGGAAGAGAGGGTCGATCTATAATATCAGAATAAAAGAGGGTTATCTCGACAATTTTATTAGGTGTAAATTGGAAGTCTTCGAACATGGAAAAGGTAAGAAAATTACCAGTTGTGAGGGTCTATTCATGCGCCACAACTTTGAAGCCCTTGCCATTTCCCTCTTTTGAAGGCTGCATAATCATGGGAGAGGTAGAAACAATCCCCTCATCAGCACGAAGATGTAAAGAAGACTCACCAGGGCCTAAAGGAAAATGCCTGGTTATAGCCTTTGCAGTGGCCGCGACATCAATAAGTTCTCGTTCCCTCTCTAGCCTCAATATTTCCTTACCCTCCCTTAAAGCCTTGTGGGACTCTTTGTTCAGACATGCTTGAACCAATTTCTCTTTGGTATAACCGCCACCCATGTCTTGAAATCGGGCCAGAATCTCTTTCCAAACTACAACAAGCGTACGAGGGAAAAACAGACCCAAGTAACTAAGCCTCCCCTAATGCAGCATGGATCAAACATAGTAGCATAAAATAATAGTATCCAAGTCTTACATCTTCTTTGTAATAGTATCTTAAAGCTCTGAAAAGCTGGCATCCATGCTGGCCTTCTCTACCGCCAACTTTTTCTTCTTAGCATCCAAATTCGAAATTTGTTCATAAAAAGAAGCAATTTCTTGAATCTGCTCAGCGATGGTTTTCTTCTTCATCTCAACCACCATCTCACTTATCCTAAAATTTTCTTTTAAAGCCACCTCATCGGTAAGGCACTTCTTTATTTTATCGCTAAATATGAGCATGGCTCGGTCAGTGGATTCTTTTAGCTCCTTAAGAAAAGAAGCGGTTTTGCTCTCCCCCCCGAGGGCATCATATCTGTCTTTCTTCAGCCTCTTGATCTTCACGTCACGATCTGCGAGCTGCTTCTCGTACTCATCTTTTTCTGACTCGAACGGGAGAATTTCTTGGTAGTTTTCCGGTTAACAACGGACAACTGCATGCATAAATTTTCCTACCCCTCGGCTTACTTTAAACCACTCTAAATTGCTTGGAGATGGGGTGAATAAGATCAATGCAAACTGAATTTAGACTGGGCTTACCAAAGACAACCCGCCTTAAGAACAAATTAGAGAATGCAACCTGTTGATGTGGGGGACCAATGGAAAAAATGTAAGGCGCATACCCAGAAATCTGGGAAGAGGTGGCCACGACAGTATGAATAGAGAAGCCATGATACCAGAAGAAAGGAATTTTATCCCAGTGGAAGCAGGAGGCTGTGAAGCGAATTCTCTCTCTTGGTCTCTTTTTGGCCTCTTTGACGGATCTCTCCGCTCAGTCAGGCTCTTCCTCTTCTCGTAGTCACTTCCCCTATCACGACCTTGATCTTTCTTAACAAGGAGATGCTCTTTCGCCTCCCTCTACCTCCTCCTTTTCCTCTCCTCATCCATCTCCTAGAGAGCATGATACCTAAAAGAGTGTCTCTACGAATGCCGAGACTCCAAAACTCGATCATGATGGCCGTAAAAACCACGGGATATGATTCCTGTAGTAAGCGATAAAATGGCTTTAGGAAAAAGGCATTTGATGAACTAAAACATCATAGAAAAAATAAAATAAAAATGTGTAATGTGTGATCCTAGTGAAGTGTGTTGCAATTTAACGACCCCAACATAATACACAAACTAGATCAGTCATCAAGTAATGTCAGAATATCGCTCCCTATAGGGATGATCCGAGTAGACTGAGAAAGCAACCGTTCTGAAGCAAATTCATCCATCAAGTCACCTATGTTCACAAAAATGTCACTCGTATCACCCAAATCAATATCCGCACTTTCCAACAGAGGGCTGGATACAGGCTCTGTCTTGGTAGAAGCTCCTCCAATAGGCTCTTTCAAAGAAGGTGAGGGTGCATGACAAGGGCTCAATTCCAAGGTCTTGTCGCCTAATTTGACGTCACCGTCACCAGTGTCCCAATCTATTTCTTCCTCATATGGTGGATCCTCCTTACTGATTTTTCCTACTTCCTTGTCTCTAATAAGCGGAGCCTTGCCTTTCCATTGAATAAACTCTTCATCTTTCTTTTCAAGAATCGATGGCGTTTTTGATGGGCTGTCGACCCAGACTTGAATTTGGATCTCCTCAGGAGTCTTCTCTAACCCATCGAAATGGCCATTTTCTTCTTCATCATCATCATCATCATCTTCACTAAAGTCATGGGAAGAGTAAACATAATGGGTTCGGGCTCTAGAGTGGCAAGAAGCACCAACAAACCCAATAGATCTGGCAGGGTGTAGAAGCCATATCGACGATGGTTCTCATCTATGAGCAAGAATCTAATTGCTTGCTCTTGAGCATCGACCACTTTCATGATGCTGAGAACAGAGTCGAGTGCTAGGTCCTTATTAATTTTGGGAAGAACTGCAAGGAATATATGACCGTTTGGAAAAATTATAGCAATTAAAGAAACTCTGAGCATAGTTAAGAAGACTTACCCCCCGTGTCCATAAACGGGTAAATACCTCTGGACATTTAGAAAAAAAGAATTGATTCTTAAATGAAGAAAATTTGTTGGGAAGATCAAATATAAGTTTCCAGCTATGTTGCGCTTCAATATAAATAAGTAATGGATTAGCCTCTCTCTTCCAAAACAATTAAAGATACTGCAGCTCAGTGAAGCACAGGGCATGATTAAGCGTTCACATGAATAGAACATATAAGCACGTTAGCATGGCATATCCATTTGGAAGAATCTAGAATGGAGCCAACCTTATGTTCTGAAGAGTCATCATTAAGAAGTAATTGAATGGGGGCACTGCACCGTACATGCACATATATCGGTGGCATATCCATAAGGTAACCTATGAGCAAATTATCCTCTCAATGGCAGAAGTATGTCGTCCTCTAGGATACCATATTGCGAGCAAATTCTTTGCAACATCCTGTGTATAAGAATTGTAAGAGCTTTCTCCAAAGGATCAAGCAAGACTTTGAAATTAGGAGGAGTGCGATCGATGATGGGACCAACTAGAATCAAATGACCATATTTACCTGAAGTTATGGAACCAGCGGATCCAGCTGGGATTGACGATGACTCTGTTTTAGAATGAGGTGAATTCCCCTAAACTTATTTGCACCGAGAAGATTTGCATGTCATTCTATATGAGAAAGCCTGTGTTCAAAATGTTCAGGTATGCCTAATCTCTAAACTAAAGACCCTTGCGTGGTTGACACTTAAGATCTGCGAGATGATAGACGTGTATCAAAAATCTGTCGGATTCCAAGTGTTAACGGGGATTTTGTGATGTGTAATCTAAGTGAGAATGGGTCCAATGTCCTAAAATATTATAAACAAAACACATTGTATAGATGGATCATACACACCAGAAATAGTGATCCATATCACCTTTTAATTTCATTTCTCCTATACTTAGCAGTTATCGATCAACGATCGATGATGGATCTGTTTTCCGAAGCGAAATGGAAAGCCCTTCCTATTCCAAGTACACTGACCATGCAATGACATGACCAATCCGAAGCGAGAGAATATAGATCGATGGGTCCAAATTAATTAAAGAATTCTCAACATAAGTTGATTTTAGTTCTCTAGAAGGTTATAATAGCATGAGCTGCACATATCATGCTACCCTAAGATATTACCACCTCTAACAAAAACCAAAATCAATCCACAAGACACTGTGCTAGGATCAAATGTATAACTTGATGAAAGTCAATTCTAAGTTTGTGGATTAAGATAGCAAAACATGTTGAGTACCAGAGGAAAACCTAGCTTCATTCCGTGAACCATTCAAAACTTGATTTTCTATCTTCTTCCACAAAGTCACAATCAACTCGAATCTTCCACTGTATCCGTCATCAACACAACTTCATCACTAATCGCTAATAATAGTAATACACCAAAATCCATGCTACTTAGCTTCAAATTGGAGAAGATAAATCGATCTTTTATTTTAGGGAGACCTAAAACTAGAAGTTCACTTGGATCAGATCGGAAGTCTTCATGAAATTAGGGTTTTTGGCGGCAGTTCCTTGCTCCAATCATCGGTAACGGCTTCAGGAGGCGGCGATTGATGGTGTCCGTGTAGAGACCAATGGCGGCGGCTCCTTGATGCACAGAATGCTTGGATTGGCTAGCTTGAGTTGCAGAGGTCGGATTAGCTAGAGAAGTGAGTGGTTGGCTCGTATATAGGAAAAGAAAGAGAAACTTTGAAAAAATTTATGAAGTACTTGGATCTATATCGATCCAATTAGGTCGGTACTGATCCAAATTTACTCCTCCAAATAGTCCCAAAATTTCCTTATGCAATCTACTTAATGTTTGTATACATCCTTGAAAACTCAAGTCCAAATTACTAAGTAATCACGAGCAACGAAGATCCACATTGAAAGCTTAATAGCTCACTGGATATCGCGACATGGCTTAACATGACTAATGAAACTCTTTAAAATAGAAACCCAGAGATAAACAATTCCAGAGTATACATTGTTTTCTGTGAAAGCGTACTCTAAGGGGCAAATTTTAACTGGGTTTTTAACCCTGTAGAATTCAAAAGGATTTGGAACATTCAGATTAAACCAGAACGACCCGAAATTTGATCAAAATGCCTAAAAGTACAAGATAAAGGACTCCAAGCAGGTTTGGCTATTTTTAGGCTAATATTTTGGATCGGTACTAATATAAGCCAATTGGATTGGTACTGATCCAAAATATTGCTTTATTGGATCTTCGTTCCACTTGTCTTACACTCCTAGGTCTCCATTAAGCTTATCTACAGAGTTCGACAACATTCCAAGCATCTGAGTTCATGAAGTGTAGACTTATCCAATTCAGATTACAATTCAATCTAACATATAGGTAAATCATCATCAAAACAAGTCAACAAGCTACAAAACTACATGGCGAGTATCGTAACCAGGAAAGAAAGACAACTAAGTAGTCAAAGCATCAAAAATGCTTAACTATTTGGATCGATACCGATTCAATTGGATTGGATCGGTACCGATCCGATTACTTTTCTCCGATGACCTTCAATCTTTCTGCACTTTCTCTATGTGATGAATGCATGCTTTTGGTAAACCGACTCTGGCCCAAGTGCTCTCTAACTCCTATAAATACCATCTCACCTACAACATAACAAGGATCTGTTCCGATCTTTGCTGAAACTCTGCCTTTGTTTCTTCACTCTTCTTCTCCCTCACAACAACCATAAGGAGGCAACCAAGATCTTTGTAGTTGCCTCTAATGATGGTGGCTTGATCTAACTTAGAAAAGAAGAATCATATTGTAATCCAAACTCCTTTGTAGCAGCAGTTGATCGGTAAAAGCTATAAAGTGGACGTAGGCTTCGTTAACAACTAAACCACTATAAAAATATCTTATCTCTCTACTTTTTCTATGATTTACTATTTCCTTTTCTATTTTATTTATCTTGATAAATAAGGCTGGTGCTTCCACACTCAATCCAAGGTGTTGATCCATATTTTGTGTTAGTGGCAACTAAATTAAATATGCTTGCGAAATACAAAGGTGACATGTTACATTTAAATTAAATAAAATAAAAATTAGTCCATAATGGTTGTTGGAAGTTGATCTTAGCATAAGAAATAGGACTATATTCTATTTTCTTTAGACTTATTCCAATCAACAAATATTAAAACATATTAGTTCATACCTCCTCATCGAATACCTATACACAGAACTATAGATGCTTTGAAAGTGAATGGTACTTCATCATCAACCTCAAATGAAATCTTTTCTTCAACAATAAAAAAAACCCATTGCAGTCCGGAAGTAGAATCAAATCAATATCATTTTCTTCATTTCCTTATGTTATTCTTATTGCTAGTTTCTTCTCTATGTTCTATTTCAAGACCAGCCATTTCATCTCCTCCTTGGATTATTATTATTATTATTATTATTATTATTATTATTATTATTATTATTATTATTATTATTTTAAACTATATATATAACAACAATTCTTTATTGTCCAAAACTTTGTTGGTACATATCTATCAAGTGTTGTATTATTTTCATAGCATTACTGTTACTGTTATTATCATTATCATTATTATTAAAACGTATAATTCAATTCCAACCATTGTGTCGGAATGCCTCATCCTATTGTTTAGGAATCCCTATCGATAACGTTGGTTAAGTGCGTTGGCCAAAATTCTTAAAACACTCAACGGATAAATAAACACCAAAATAAACTATTGAAACATTTTAAATCACTTTGCAAAAATAAAATTCATATTTTACCAAATCATTTGCTTTTATGAATAAAAATATTTACATTCAAAAATCCATTTATGTATTTAATTCATCAGTCATCAACAATAGTAAAAAATTATCATGCATCATCTATAAAATCAAAAAAGTTTTTATACAACAATTCAAAGAATAAAACAAATGCCTTCAGTCGAAAACTATCAAGTTCCGTTACACAAGTTTGATCACTACTGGATCTCTTCATTTACATCAAGCGACACAGAGGTTTATTCACCATCATAAATACCAACAATACTCATCGGGCTAACTACTCCTTACTTCACTATCTCACTCAATAATATTCATTTCATTTGGTAGCAAAACATATACAAAAGAGGTAGAAATAAGGAATATATATATATATATATATATATATATATATATATATAGTAGGAAAAATAAAAATACATCCTCAGATGATTACCCGAGTAATCATCGTATACTCTATTATCAATCAAGTAAAAATAATAATCTATCACATACCCACAAGGTCATGGACTCTAAGTCTCTCTAAGGTCTTGACTCATGTCTCTTATATATGATGTATTTTTTTGAACTTGCTATGGTACCAACTGTAAGGACCTCACCTCTGTATCCATAATATCCAAGAGTACTACAGAGTAATACTATCGAACAGTACAGTGAATAAGGCGATATGGGTACACACGTGATTCCCTTGGGCTAACACTGGTATGTATTAAAAACATCAAATATAAATCATTAATAAATGTACATAGTATTGGCACAAAGCAGTAAACAGGTGTGCCTCCAAGACAGAACAATGCACAATATACAGTAAATATGAGAAATCACAAAGTCAATCACAACGATAATATATAATTCTGAGTATACAGGGTATGTCAAATACACATCGTAGAAACAGAAAGTTTATATAATAAAAATAATAATAATATACAATACTGAATATCTAACTCCTCTATGCCCAATAAAACACAAGCTGGCCCTCATCGTCCCTCTACCTAAAATGTCTCGGACTGACCCGAGTATTATATAAACAATAAACAAGTCAGATTGTATCTAAATTCAATATCAATAATCATATGAAACTCTGTATATACAGGGTATAAATATAATAATATTATCTCAAACAATTCCAAATCTCGTATATGTAGAAAACCACAAAGCCCAGTATAAAAATGTCATCATCCATATAAATCAAATTAGAAGACAAATAAGAAACCGTATCTAATGTGTGAATGCTCCCTACAAATCATAATCAAAATCAAGAAATCTTCAATAGGGAGATCTTACCAAGTATAATCAGGCTAGAAAAAAACATCTAAATATATCTCTCAGTCTCACCTTATAAAATATCATAAGCATTCACCAAAATCAATAAGAAGGCCAGCTTATAACAATTTCTAAATAACCAATGATAAGTAGGCCATCTGCCTGTAAAGAATATGCCGTCTATCTAAGAAGGATACGGGGTATGCCATACTCTATACACAGTCCTGGGTATAATCTCATCCATACATAGAATATGTCTATCTACCACCCAAACATACATACACATATACCAAAACCAGAAAGGAGACTAACAGCACATCTGCTTGATCCAAGAGCAACATGTGGTCCATATGCCACGAATCCTATAGTCATCGGTTGCCATTACCTCTCCCCTCTCAGCATCATGACAATGATACACCATAGGCTCGATAATGCGTAACCTCTTCGGCCATGAGTACCGGTACGTGCCCCTATGGTAACTGACTGCTAACCTATGCGACACAAGGGGCAACTAACTACCAATCTCGTGATGCACATCGATAACAATATGCAATGACGATGTCACAATCAAAGGTGTGACCTCCTCGATCTGGCCCCTAGGATGGATACTAGCAAATTTGGTTCACTTTCAAAATATAAAGAGAGATGGACAAAGGTAGATAGATACATAATGTACATAAAATATGTGGTTAAAATGTAGCCTCCATAATGCTTACCACAACGAGTCATACCGACAACATACCCCCTACGAGTGTCATCCATAAGCAAATAATAACCGAATAAATAATATAACGGTGTCCCATACCACTGCATGTTACTAGTCTATTTGTTCGATGCTCATGCATCACACTCGCTCCTTCGATATTCTATATAGGAGTCCAAAGAATAACAGGAAAAGTATTACCGAACACCCCAACCTAAACAGTATTACCAGTCTGTTTATTCTGATTTCTCGTCATACAGAATAAAGATTATCATAAAATCACATAAAAAAATGTCATCACCATATCATATCAAATCACCAATCAAATCTATATCAACGGTGAATCATTCACAATATCGAAATATATATAGGAAATTGAGAAATCAAAGAAATCACATGTAAAATACCAATTATAATTTCAAACTGAAATAGTAAAGTTCAAAAGAATATTTTATTAAACAATCAAATCAAATATTCAAACATTTATACATAAAACAATTGAATTCAATATATAAATCGAATATCCTGTATAGGAGTCAATCATAAACTTCTATATTAGTTATTCTTTTAATATATATATATATATAAACTTAAAAATAAATTTCTACTAATTTTAAAAATATATATTACTATTTAAGATTTCACTTTACACCCAATTCATAGTAAAATCACTTAATATCATTTTTAAAAATCATTTCATAACCTTCCATAATCCGTAAAATATCTTTAAATAAATTTATAATCTACAAAATAGGTTTTATTTATTTCATACTATAGAATATTACCCAAAATCTCCTTTTTTGTCTAAATTATTAATAATACTTCTTTAAAATTATTTAAATGCACTTTAGAAATCCGTTTCAAAATTTCTAGTTAATATATAAATTTATAAATAATGATTAGAAAACCACTCTTTTAAACATATAAACATAATAATGATTTATAAATGGTTTTATAATCTAAAGTAAACTATATTTATAAAAAGAATATGGATTCTAAAATACAAAAATAAGTTAAACTGAGTAAATCTTATTAAATAATTTAGAAAAAACTTTTAAATTTTTTTAATCACTTAAAATAATTAATTTCTTTAAAAACAACTTTTCAAAATCATTTAAACATGAAAAAATGAATAAAACATCTATAAAAACACGCATACCAATACTCATATATATATATATATAAAGTTTATTTGCAAATGGATAGAATTCCATTTGTAAATTAACACTTCCAATTAATACAATCATCTAATATCCAAACAACAATCTTTCTCAAATCAATATACTAATCAAACGATTCAACCCACAGTCAAAATCAGTCAATTATCCTAAACAAACATCTTAATTAGGCTATTTAATCAATACCATGATAGAGAAATATAACAAGTAGTAAATCATAGATATAGTTGTGAGTGTATACTCACCCAATCGATACTTGAAATTCCCAAACTGAAGACTACGACGCTGCCCATTGCATACGTTGCTGCCCTAGGTCACTCACACCATCACACTCCTTGTCTTCGCCAACACAACTATCAGCTACTGCTGCACTGCTGCCACATATGAGCAGGGTAAAAGAACGAGCTCAAGGTGTGCACATGTCATCTTAATGCTGCAGGAAGCCAATTCCACATTGGAAACTCATTACCACTCATGCCAAGATCAATGCTCCTACACCTCATCATTGACCAACTTGCGATGCCCAGAGACGCGTCGTTGCTCCACCCAACATCACTATTGAGCTCGTTCTCGAGTCCCCATGTCTATGTATATTTCCAGGAAATAGCACCTCCTCGTGCGATATTACTATTATTATTTATGGATTTAGGTTTTGAGAAGTTCCAGAAGGATTTAGGGCTTGCGAATGAATTTGTGAAAAAGATTGGGCTTGGTTTAGGAAAAACAGAAGAGAGAGAAAATAGGTCTAATTTACATTTTTATGTGTGTGTATGTGTATTTCATTTTATTTTCTTTTGTAGAACTCTTTTGGTTTATTTATTAAATTTATTTTAATCTAATTCAGATTTATTTCAGTACATTTCGTAAGGTATATTTCAATATTCAGACTATTTTATTCAAATTCAATGCTTGTTTGCTTTTATTTAATTACTCATTGTGTTAATATTAAGTAAATTTGCTTTTTAACTATTTCAATCAAATTTTTTAACACTTTAATATATTTATAATTCAAATTTATTGAAACATTTTATTCACTTTCAATAAATTATCTGAAAATAATTTACTATTTTAATTTATTAAATCTAAATCTTATATTGAATATAATTTAATTATCTAAAATTTATTTCCAAAATATAAATTATCAAATATAGAATTCGAAAAAGCTAATTTTAATTAAGTTTACATATAATTACGGCATAGAAAACAGGGTTGTTACAAGTTGCTTCAGGTCTTTGCAGGTTATGCCGAAGGTGTTTGTTCGTTTGCCTAGTTTTCGATGGAAATGTGGTTGCACGATAAAATATGGCAGCTTTAGTACTTTGGTGATGGTAACTCACTGGCTAATGGAGTTATGTTTCGAGGCTGATGGCACGATGTTGGATGGAGTCGTGAGGATGATTTTCCAAATGGGCAGATTCTAGGAAAGGTGGCCCATGGATAGAATGTTGAATGGTTGAACCACTTCCTTAATATAAATTATCACTAATGATGCTAACCGAAATTCCATGAAGTTGAACCATTTTCTTAATATAAATCTACGCTAGAGTTGTTGTTGTCCTATTTCTCTTAATGGGAATAAAATTGACGCTTTTTGTGAGTTAATCCGCCATGACCCAAATTTCTTCATTTCCCCTTTGACTCTTAGGAAACCCATCCACAAAGTCCATTGATACGTATTCCCATTTCCAAATTGGGATTTGTAATGGCAATAACAATCCTTCAGGTTTCTCTTGATCGGTTTTAACCCTTTGAAACGTTAAACTCCTATAAAAAAATTCAGCTACTCTCTTCTTCATTCCTGACCAATAGAAAATCCATTTCATATCCCTATCCATCTTATCTCCTCTGGGGTGAATAGTTGTTCATGAATGGTGACATTCTATAACCACTTCCTTCACTATACTGTCGATCATTGGGACGCAAAGGCATCCTTCTCTCCTCAAACATCCCTTCTCGTCAATTGCATATCTACTAACATGGGGAAATTATTCTCCTCTTCTTAGCTTTTTTAAGATATCAACTATCTCTCCATCTCTCTTTTTTTTAAGTCTAATATGGTCCATCAGCACTATTCAAACCTCTATTACTGCCAAATAGTATTGAGTGGGTACTATTGGCGGTTGGAAGTTGAAATTCGAAAGGTACTCTAACTATCTCCACTCATATATAGCACCTAAGGTAGCATGCCTTCAGCTATGGGTGTCGACGATGACATTCCTTTTTCAAGGGGTATACTATATCCCAAAGTCGTAGGATGCTATAAACTTCATCCATTTCAGTTGCCTTAGATTTAAGTCTTTTTGGGAAAATAGACATTTGAGTGATTTATGATCAGTAAACAACTCAACAAATATTTCCTCCAAAAGGTAGTGCCTCCACATCTTCAAGGCGAAAACAATGGCTACCAACTCCAAGTCTTGCATTGGGTATCTCTTTTCATGGTCCTTCAGTTGCCTGGTGGCATAAGCTATCACTCTTCCTTCTTACATAAGAACTGCTCCTAATCCTATGCCACATGCATTTGTATAAACCGCAAAGGCTTCGTTCTATCGATGATGACAAGAACCGATGCACTTGTCAGTATTTTTCTTAGCCTCTCGAATGCTTTTATGCATTTCTCATCCCAAGTGAAGACTAAATTCATTTTGGTCAGGTGAGTTAAAGGAACTACTATCAGTAAAATCCTTTATGAATTTCCTATGATAACCTGCTAACCCTAGAAGACTTCTAAACTCCGTGGCATTCTTCGGAATCTTCCATCCTTGAATAGCTTCCACTTTTGCAAGTGTGACGACGGGATTTTGCCCGCTCGAAAATCGACATCCATACTTTACATTGTATTCGAATGCCATAGATTCGACCGTTCAAATCCGATTCGCTGGAGCTTATAACAACATTAAGTAAATAACACAGCGGAATAAAAGAATAATACATTGATATACAGCTTTGATACAATATCTGATACAACAGATGATCCAATAGATATCAATATACATCAGAGATATGATACAATAAAATAGCAGCGGAAAAGAAAACGATAATACCAACAGCGCAACAAATAACTCTAAGATAGTCTTCAAGGAAGAACTTCAAAAACTGCAACTCCATTTCTAAGAACCAATCCAATAATAGCTCGAACTACCCATAACGATGCACAAAGATAAGCAAGTGCGGTGTGGTACAGAGACTGAACTAACTCCAGATAATCCACTATATCCAACTATCTGAAAAAAACCCAACTCTAGACTGCTCGTGCAGAAAAATTTTTGAGCACCCAGAGTTTAGGAAAGAAACAATAAACTCCGGATCAGTCATGTGACTGGTATGAGCAACAAAAACAGTTTACCTTTAAAAACAACAACGAAATATTTTAAAATCAATTCGCAATGCATTTTAGAAATGAGACTACCATAAGGCCTCCCACACACACACACAATGCAAACGTAGAATCGGAGGAGATTTCTCCTTATGATAGTCAAAGATGCTTGATACGCATTAAAAGAAACATTTGATATTATTACTAGTGCATAGTGTAGGAAAAATCATTTCGAAAGTAAAGATATAAATGTTAGCCAGCATAGGCATTCCGCACTTATGCCTACTATAGCTACCATCCAAACAGTGGGGCACCACCATAAGTGAATGATAGGTTCTACAACTAAAACCGTACAAGATCGTATTGTTTCTTTGGATTTCCAATGAATGGTCAGGCCAATGAACTTCCCATTGCCACATGAGAACGCCTCTGGAAGGACGTCCCCGAGAACCTAACCGGATCTCTGCCAACACAAGGCCGGGTTACCCCTAACTGGGTAACTACTGACACGAGTATGCCATCCCCCGATCGTAAACGACCTTTTCTCGGGATCCCGATAACCAACAACCACAAAGTAATAAATTCGCAGTAACCACATAGGTTAAATATCTGGGCTCCATACCATGATACCACCTCTATCCAGAAGGAAATGCACATACCCTAAAGGGCGCTACCCCCAATAACCTTGCTGCATCATTCCTGTTTCGACCATTCCGGGGTGTGAGGTCCGACGAAGTCTCGTCCACAAAGCTATGCTTTGGTACAAAGCCATGCTTTGGGTCAACAAATGATCAAAGTAATGATCACCAAGATAAATGATCAAACAAATGATCATATCACAAATGATCAAACAATGATCATTTCACAGCAACACTCAGCATGTCACATTACCAAATTGGGAATATATCGCTGATAACCATCAACTACATAACCTCTGAGCTCATACGTCTCAGAGAAGGGTGTTAAGCTAAGAGAATAAATTCTCTGCCACCAACAGAAATGTATTTCAAAGAAATCTTCTTTATATCTCAAAATGTAATGTCAGACATAACAATCCATACAAGTCTATTCTGGGTTCGAACAGAACCGAAGGCACTTCCAAAGAAGCCCTTGCAATCCGGGTATTCACAATCCCGATTGGACTTCCCATCACTTATAGAATCTCTATACCGTAGTTACTCGGTGCAGAGACAATCGATAGGTCATCCTATCGCTCTCGCAAATACCCGGTCTTCACCACCGGTCTTCAAATGTTATCCATAACGACGTATCACATATTCGGAATGGGTTATACGACCCAAAGGTCCTTTCCCGGCTAACCCGAATAGTGAGCGCAACATTTAAAACATATGGATATGGGATTTCAATTAAGTCACAACTTAATAATTCAAAACTTTCCTTCAAATGGTTTAAACAAATTACCATTTTCCAATCTTTTAAAACAAAAGGATTTATTTCATAAAGTTCACCTAGTTTCTGAAAGATTCATTCCTGGATTTCAAAACAATTCCAATTCAATTGATTTAATTCATTAAATCTTTAAATTAATATTTAACTTGTATCTTTCAAAGTTCATTCCCAAATATTCTCTTTCAAAATTCATTTCCAGATATTCATCTATAACTAGGAAGATTATTTCAGTTTTACTTGAAATCCGTTTAATATAATTTGAAATTCATTTCTCTTATGAAAGCTTTTTATCATTTAGAAACAACAGTGTTATTTCGGAAAAACCTTATTTCATTTATACAAGTTACAATCTTTGGGTTAATTCAAATTCTCAAAAGAACAAAAAAATGGTTTGACTCATATATAACTAGTATAATATCGTTAATCCCTAGTTTCCAATCATAGAATTCAATTTCAAGTATTGAATTCAAATTTAAATCAAAATATTTAAATTCCAAATCTTAATCAAGTTATTCAAAATAATTTCATCTTTGAAATTCCATTTCAATTGCTTTTCACTTTAAACCCAATCCATTTCCAAAACATTTGAATTCAAATTGTCTATAAAAAAATCTCTTCAAAAATCTGTGACTTAATCGATTTCCTCGTGAAATCCATATTGGTATGTGTATATAAGTGTGGTCCAGGGGTTTAACACAATAGTGCAACATCATTCAATCACCACAGATTAAAACACAGAAATATAGTTGATAAGCAATATAAACATAACACTTATCGCTCATTCACAGATTCACAGATAATATACAAATGTAAATAAATGAATAATCATGCACAGCTCAATCTACAGAACAAAATATCACAGATCAGATAGGATAATCAATTCAAGGCATTTCATACAGTATAAACATTCATAAACAAGGTCAAGTATTCAATAGTCATTTATAAATAGGATTAATTAATCGTTTAATCCTAATTAATTCAATTTATTCCCAAGTAAATTTAATATTTATAAATTAATTATTAAATTCTAAGTAATTAATTACAAATCATTTGATATAAATTTATTTATCAAACAGATTAATAAGTAAAGTTACTCTTAATTCATCACATAAATTTGATTATCCTTTAAATAAATTAATTACTTTAATAATTTAATTATTCTCAAATTAATTATCAAATCAATTTATCACATTATCCTTAAATTTATTATTACTTAATCACTTGATACATCAACTTTAATCATTGATTAATATTTTATAAAAAAAAATCCTTAATTCACAAATTTATTATTCCTTAATAAATAAATCTTTAAACCTTAATTAATTAATTTGAACCTTTAATTACTTTGTTTATTGTTTTCTTTATTCTTATTAAAATTACCTAAGTTAACCATTGATTTATTAAAGTTTTATACCTCATCATTATTTTTCAAAACATACTTCTTAATCAATTTGAATTTTTTATTTCTAGACTAAACTTAAAACTGGAATTATATCAAACTTAGGTTTCAAACACTCTACTTTGAAAAAAAAACAGTTTGAAAATTTAAACTAGCAACAGGTTTTGAAACCTGTCCCCAAACATCTACTCGAGCCTCCCCCTAGTTTACTTCGAGTAAACGCGAGTTTTCCCCCGAGAAAAACACGATCTGCTTCGAGTCTCCACTACGCAAATTCGAACCCACCCAAAAACACAGCCTCACCCTAAATTTCCCCACCGTGCACGTGCACATCATCGTTCGCCACATCCAGTCGCCACCCATGCTTCGTGCAAGTCGAAAGTCATCCCCAGCGCCGCTTCCAACCACCCAACTCCGGCCAGTTCAACTCAAACGCGAATTCGAGTGAAATTCGAAACCTAGAACATTCAAACCCATACGACCCCGTCCCTGTCAACGCTAACTGCTCGTCGCTCCTACCACCGTTCGCCACCAAACTTTGGCCGCAGCTTCACCTACGACCCATCCACCATCTCCAAAAATCCCACTGCACTCGGTCCACTACAGAATTTCCAGTCATGCAATTTCGAACGCGACTCAAAACCCTATGCTAAACCCTATTTTCGATTCAACCCAAAAATTCATTCATTAGAAAAAATTTCTATTATTTTTTCCGTGCTCGTGGATCATTAAGCTAGCTTCACCATAAGTTTCAACATCTAAAATTCATTAAAACCACAGAAATTTGTAAAAATATGATTTTTGTTCATCAGTAAATTGCTTTTACATTTCTAAATTAAAAATCATTATCCTTGTTTTAAAAATCTTATCTTTGAGTGTATATTCCAAATATAAAATCAAACTCACAATTTAGAGTATTCGAATTTAACAAAAAAATTTCCTTCTTGCTGTCATATTGATCACACAGTAACTTTGTTGTTCTTGTCAACTTCAAAACAATTTTCCAGGTCCTTACTTTGGTTTATACAAACTTAATTAGTTAAATTTCTAAGTTTTAAATTGTTTTATATGAATAATTTTTAATCTTCTTAACAATTCTTTACTCAGAACTTGATAGTATTGAAGAATGATACTTAGCAGAATTTACAGTAAAGCAGCAACAACATCACAAACAATATGTAACAAACAAAATATTTCATGAACAAACCATTTAGGTTTAAGGCTCAAAAGGAATGTTTACTCACTTTGGTAGGAAAGAACAGAGCCTGGAATTGTTGAACAGAGAAGCGAAATACAGCATGCTTTTGATTCAGTTTTGATTGCTTTGAATCTACTTGAGTTGAAACTGAACCTGATATTGATTCACTTGAGTTATTCTTATCTATGAACTGAAGTTGAGTGGATCCTGGCTTTGATTTTTATTTTAATTTATTTTTTTCTGATCTGGAAACTTTTGCATTTGGTTGTAGTTAAGAAGATGGACAGAGCTTGATTTCTTTTGTTTAAGTTTAAAGATGATATTCACTTCATTTTTTTTAGTTCGAATGAATGATTGAGATGAAAAGGCTTGGTATCTAAAAATGTTACAGGGTATTATAATTCTTTGTACAGGTTGATTATTATTTTATACAAGGTGATGTTACCTTCTCTTTGTACTATAAGTATGGTTGAAGATGCTTTCATCTCTTTTTTTTACTCGGCTGATGATTTCTTTTGTATGCTAGAGGTATGGTGCTAAAGATTTGCTTATTTCAGCCATACTTCATTTGTATATCTTCTTGCAAGCTAAGGAGGCTAGCTGATTTTCATTTGTTTACTAGCTTATACTTTGTATTTTGGTGGCTGCAGCTTGTTTTGTTTGGTTACTTACATGTATTTATTTATTTTTCAAGTCAGAGGTGCTTTTTTTCTTTTCATTGTTTAATGGCTGATATGATAACATTGTGGTGGCTGAAGTATCTTGTTTGGGGCTGCATTTATGTGCTTGTTCACATACATATTTTTTCATTTATTAGCTTGTACTTATAACTATTTTCTCCATCTCGGCTGTACAATGATAGTATATAAAAGAAAAAAATATGTACAGGGTGTTGTATTTCTTTTTGCTTTTCTTGGTTTTTTTTTTTGGTTTCACAGTTGTATACATTTTTGATGTCTTCATATTTGCATATTTTATTTGTCTTTCTTTTGTCTGCATAATTGTTTATTTTTAGTTTACACACTTATATTACTTTGTCTTGTTTTATCAATTTGTAAGTATACATGCTTGACCACATTTTGTTTGCTCTAGTCTTGCCTGCATACATTTTTATTTGTTTATTCATGCTTATGTATATTATTATTATCTTCTTGTTTTGTAATATGAATGACATTAAATGTTATTATTTTTGTTCAATTTATTTAATTTATATTTTATAATTCATCTTGTATGGATTTATTTACACTTCTAACTTAAATATTTTATTGACTTGTATGTCTTGTTATACATAGATTTATATCTTATAAATATACTTTGTTTGTATTTCATATTTCCTATATATTAAATACAAATTTACTTAAACATTTATTTCTTATTTTACATTTGAAATTAAAATACCCACATTTTTATTTGAATTTAGAGTAAATTTCATAAATTTTTATTCAAAAAATTATATTAATTATCATTTTAAAATTAATTAAAATTCGGGATCGTTACAGACTTCCCCCCTTAAAGAATTTCGTCCTCGAAATTCGCAGGCACGAAAACAACACAGAGATAGACAGATCTGATCTCCTATAATTCCTCAAACATAAGATATGAATTCCAAACTCAAGTCGGAATATCTTAGAATACATACCAATTTGTCCCTCTTCGGACTTCGATATTCACAATAAATTACTATAGAATTTCAAATTTGGTTTCAAACGAAATCATTTTATCGATACAATTCAAATGATCTTCATATTCTATTAACCAATTAAACTCAATTTAAAATTTCCAATTTATTAAAGTTTAAATCAAAACTGATAAGAAACCGATGAAGATAGAGGTAAGGATTTTCTACAACGATTCATAGGGCATCACCGCACCGAACTTTTTCTTGTAGCAGTAACGGAGCAATCAAAAAGAAATTGGAATCGAATCAAAGGAGATTGATAAGAAAATTGTTTCCACTGTCGCAGGATATTGACCATTAATAGTGGTATTCCCCTGTCCTTTATCTCATCCTCTTCTTGCACTCATACTTACTATCACTGGATAGTAAGAGAATTTACTGAGGCATTCGAACAGATATCTTAGGGATTTCTCATTCTAGGGATACTTCACCCTATCTCTAATGAGTTACTTAATGTGTTATACTCCTGAGCTAAAGTTCAACCCTTAGCTCTGATACCAAAATGTGACGATGGGATTTTGCCCGCTCGAAAATCGACATCCATACTTTACATTGTATTCGAATGCTATAGATTCGACCGTTCAAATTCGATTCGCCGGAGCTTATTACAACATTAAGTAAATAACACAGCGGAATAAAAGAATAATACATTGATATACAGCTTTGATACAATATCTGATACAACAGATGATCCAATAGATATCAATATACATCAGAGATATGATACAATAAAATAGCAGCAGAAAAGAAAACGATAACACCAGCAGCGCAACAAATAACTCTAAGATAGTCTTCAAGGAAGAACTTCAAAAACTGCAACTCCATTTCCAAGAACCAATCCAATAATAGCTCGAACTCCCCATAACGATGCACAAAGATAAGCAAGTGCGGTGTGGTCCAGAGACTGAACTAACTCCAAATAATCCACTATATCTAACTATCTGAAAAAAACCCAACTCTAGACTGCTCGTGTAGAAAAAAATTTGAGCACCCAGAGTTTAGGAAAGAAACAATAAACTCCGGATCAGTCATGGGACTAGTATGAGCAACAAAAACAGTTTATCTTTAAAAACAACAATGAAATATTTTAAAATCAATTCGCAATGCTTTTTAGAAATGAGACTACCATAAGGCCTTCCGCACACACACATAATGCAAACGCAGAATCAGAGGAGATTTCTCCTTATGATAGTCAAAGATGCTTGATACGCATTAAAAGAAACATTTGATATTATTACTAGTGCATAGTGTAGGAAAAATCATTTCGAAAGTAAAGATATAAATCTTAGCCAGCATAGGCATTCCGCACTTATGCCTACTATAGCTACCATCCAAACAGTGGGGCGCCACCATAAGTGAATGATAGGTTCTACAACTAAAACCGTACAAGATCGTATTGTTTCTTTGGATTTCCAACGAATGGTCAGGCCAAGGAACTTCCCATTTCCACATGAGAACGCCTCTGGAAGGACGTCCCCGAGAACCTAACCGGATCTCTGCCAACACAAGGCCGGGTTACCCCTAACTGGGTAACTACTGACACGAGTATGCCATCCCCCGATCGTAAACGACCTTTTCTCGGGATCCCGATAACCAACAACCACAAAGTAATAAATTCGCAGTAACCACATAGGTTAAATATCTGAGCTCCATACCATGATACCACCTCTATCCAGAAGGAAATGCACATACCCAAAGGGCGCTACCCCCAATAAACTTGCTGCATCATTCTTGTTTCGACCATTCCGGGGTGTGAGGTCCGACGAAGTCTCGTCCACAAAGCTATGCTTTGGTACAAAGCCATGCTTTAGGTCAACAAATGATTAAAGTAATGATCACCAAGATAATTGATCAAACAAATGATCATATCACAAATGATCAAACAATGATTATTTCACAGCAACACTCAGCATGTCACATTACCAAATTGGGAATATATCGCTGATAACCATCAACTACATAACCTCTGAGCTCGTACGTCTCAGAGAAGGGTGTTAAGCTAAGAGAATAAATTCTCCGCCACCAACAGAAATGTATTTGAAAGAAATCTGCTTTATATCTCAAAATGTAATGTCAGACATAACAATCCATACAAGTCTATTCTGGGTTCGAACAGAACCGAAGGCACTTCCAAAGAAGCCCTTGCAATCCGGGTATTCACAATCTCGATCGGACTTCCCATCACTTGTAGAATCTCTATACTGTAGCTACTCGGTGCAGAGACAATCGATAGGTCATCCTATCGCTCTCGCAAATACCCGGTCTTCACCACCGGTCTTCAAATGTTATCCATAACGACGTATCACATATTCGGAATGGGTTATACCACCCAAAGGTCCTTTCCCGGCTAACCCGAATAGTGAGCGCAACATTTAAAACATATGGATATGAGATTTCAATTAAGTCACAACTTAATAATTCAAAACTTTCCTTCAAGTGGTTTAAACAAATTACCATTTTCCAATCTTTTAAAACAAAAGGATTTATTTCATAAAGTTCACCTAGTTTCTCAAAGATTCATTCCTGGATTTCAAAACAATTCCAATTCAATTGGATTTAATTCATTAAATCTTTAAATTAAGATTTAACTTGTATCTTTCAAAGTTCGTTCCCAAATATTCTCTTTCAAAATTCGTTTCCAGATATTCATCTATAACTAGGAAGATTATTTCAGTTTAACTTGAAATCCGTTTAATACAATTTGAAATTCATTTCTCCTATGAAAGCTTTTTATCATTTAGAAACAACAGTGTTATTTTCGAAAAAACCTTATTTCATTTATACAAGTTACAATCTTTGGGTTAATTCAAATTCTCAAAAGAACAAAAAAATGGTTTGACTCATATATAACTAGTATAATATCGTTAATCCCTAGTTTCCAATCATAGAATTCAATTTCAAGTATTAAATTCAAATTTAAATCAAAATATTTAAATTCCAAATCTTAATCAAGTTATTCAAAATAATTTCATCTTTGAAATTCCTTTTCAATTGCTTTTCACTTTAAACCCAATCCATTTCCAAAACATTTGAATTCAAATTGTCTATAAAAAAATCTCTTCAAAAATCTGTGACTTAATCGATTTCCTCGTGAAATCCATATTGGTGTGTGTATATAAGTGTGGTCCAGGGGTTTAACACAATAGTGCAACATCATTCAATCACCACAGATTAAAACACAGAAATATAGTTGATAAGCGATATAAACATAACACTTATCGCTCATTCACAGATTCACAGATAATATACAAATGTAAATAAATGAATAATCATGCACGGCTCAATGTACAGAACAAAATATCACAGATCAGATAGGATAATCAATTCAAGGCATTTCATACAATATAAACATTCATAAACAAGGTCAAGTTTTCAATAATCATCTATAAATAGGATTAATTAATCGTTTAATCCTAATTAATTTAATTTATTCCCAAGTAAATTTAATATTTATAAATTAATTATTAAATTCTAAGTAATTAATTACAATCATTTGATATAAATTTATTTATCAAACAGATTAATAAGTAAAGTTACTCTTAATTCATCACATAAATTTGATTATCCTTTAATAAATTAATTACTTTAATAATTTAATTATTCTCAAATTAATTATCAAATCAATTTATCACATTATCCTTAAATTTATTATTGCTTAATCACTTGATACATCAACTTTAATCGTTGATTAATATTTTATAAAAAAAAATCCTTAATTCACAAATTTATTATTCCTTAATAAATAAATCTTTAAACCTTAATTAATTAATTTGAACCTTTAATTACTTTGTTTATTGTTTTTTTATTCTTATTAAAATTACCTAAGTTAACCATTGATTTATTAAAGTTTTATACCTCATCATTATTTTTCAAAACATACTTCTTAATCAATTTGAATTTTTTATTTCTAGACTAAACTTAAAACTGGAATTATATCAAACTTAGGTTTCAAAAATTCTACTTTGAAAAAAAAAACAGTTTGAAAATTTAAACTAGCAACAGGTTTTGAAACCTGTCCCCAAACATCTACTCGAGCCTCCCCCTAGTTTACTTCGAGTAAACGCGAGTTTTCCCCCGAGAAAAACACGATTTGCTTCGAGTCTCCACTACGCAAATTCGAACCCACCCAAAAACACAGCCTCACCCTAAATTTCCCCACCGTGCACGTGCACATCATCGTTCGCCACATCCAGTCGCCACCCATGCTTTGAGCAAGTCGAAAGTCATCCCCAGCGCCGCTTCCAACCACCCAACTCCGACCAGTTCAACTCAAACGCGAATCGGTGAAATTCGAAACCTGGAACATTCGAACCCATACGACCCCATCCCTGTCAACGCCAACTGCTCGTCGCTCCTACCACCGTTCGCCACCAAACTCCGGCCGCAGCTTCACCTACGACCCATCCACCATCTCCAAAAATCCCACTGCACTCGGTCCACTACAGAATTTCCAGTCATGCAATTTCGAACGCGACTCAAAACCCTATGCTAAACCCTATTTTCGATTCAACCCAAAAATTCATTCATTAGAAAAATTTTCTATTATTTTTCTTGTGCTCGTGTATCATTAAGCTAGCTTCACCATAAGTTTCAACATCTAAAATTCATTAAAACCACAGAAATTTGTAAAAATATGATTTTTGTTCATCAGTAAATTGCTTTTACATTTCTAAATTAAAAATCATTATCCTTGTTTTAAAAATCTTATCTTTGAGTGTATATTCCAAATATAAAATCAAACTCATAATTTAGAGTATTCGAATTTAACAAATTTTTTCCCTTCTTGCTGTCATATTGATCACACAGTAACTTTGTTGTTCTTGTCAACTTCAAAACAATTTTCCAGGTCCGTACTTTGGTTTATACAAACTTAATTAGTTAAATTTCTAAGTTTTAAATTGTTTTATATGAATAATTTTTAATCTTCTTAACAATTCTTTGCTCAGAACTTGATAGTATTGAAGAATGATACTTAGCAGAATTTACAGTAAAGCAGCAACAACATCACAAACAATATGTAACAAACAAAATATTTCATGAACAAACCATTTAGGTTTAAGGCTCAAAAGGAATGTTTACTCACTTTGGTTGGAAAGAACAGAGCCTGGAATTGTTGAACAGAGAAGCAAAATACTTTGCATGCTTTTGATTCAGTTTTGATTGCTTTGAATCTACTTGAGTTGAACTGAACCTGATATTGATTCACTTGAGTTATTCTTATCTTTAAACTGAAGTTGAGTGGATCCTGGCTTTGATTTTTATTTTATTTTATTTTTTTCTGATCTGGAAACTTTTGCATTTGGTTGTAGTTAAGAAGATGGACAGAGCTTGAATTCTTTTGTTTAAGTTTAAAGATGATATTCACTTCATTTTTCTTAGTTCGAATGAATGACTGAGATGAAAAGGCTTGGTATCTAAAAATGTTACAGGGTATTATAATTCTTTGTACAGGTTGATTATTATTTTATACAAGGTGATGTTACCTTCTCTTTGTACTATAAGCATGGTTGAAAATGCTTTCATCTCTTTCTTTTACTCGGCTGATGATTTCTTTTGTATGCTAGAGGTATGGTGCTAAAGATTTGCTTATTTCAGCCATACTTCATTTGTATATCTTCTTGCAAGCTAAGGAGGCTAGCTGATTTTCATTTGTTTACTAGCTTATACTTTGTATTTTGGTGGCTGCAGCTTGTTTTGTTTGGTTACTTACATGTATTTATTTATTTTTCAAGTCAGAGGTGCTTTTTTTCTTTTCATTGTTTAATGGCTGATATGATAACATTGTGGTAGCTGAAGTATCTTGTTTGGCGCTGCATTTATGAGCTTGCACACATACATATTTTTTCATTTATTAGCTTGTACTTATAACTATTTCCTCCATCTCGGCTGTACAATGATAGTATATAAAAGAAAAAAATATGTACAGGGTGTTGTATTTCTTTTTGCTTTTCTTTGTTTTTTTTTTGTTTTGGTTTCACACTTGTATACATTTTTGATGTCTTCATATTTGCATATTTTATTTGTCTTTCTTTTGTCTGCATAATTGTTTATTTTTAGTTTACACACTTATATTACTTTGTCTTGTTTTATCAATTTGTAAGTATACATGCTTGACCACATTTTGTTTGCTCTAGTCTTGCCTGCATACATTTTTATTTGTTTATTCATGCTTATGTATATTATTATTATCTTCTTGTTTTGTAATATGAATGACATTAAATGTTATTATTTTTGTTCAATGTGTTTAATTTATATTTTATAATTCATCTTGTATGGATTTATTTACACTTCTAACTTAAATATTTTATTGACTTGTATGTCTTGTTATACATAGATTTATATCTTATAAATATACTTTGTTTGTATTTCATATTTCCTATATATTAAATTCAAATTTACTTAAACATTTATTTCTTATTTTACATTTGAAATTAAAATACCCACATTTTTATTTGAATTTAGAGTAAATTTCATAAATTTTTATTCAAAAAATTATTTTAGTTATCATTTTAAAATTAATTAAAATTCGGGATCGTTACAGCAAGGTTCATTGCTAACCCATGTTCCAAAATAATATGCCCAAGAAATTTCATTTCCTTCTTCCAAAAATGGCACTTTGAGAATTTGCTTTAAGTTAGTGTATTCTCAAAGTATCTAATATCTCCCTTAAGTGATTTTCATGCCCTTTCACTTTTGAAGAATACCAAGGCATCATCTACAAAAAAATATAGCAAATTTATTCAACTGTCCCCTAAATATTCGACTCATCAAATCTACAAAGTAAGCGGATGAATTTCTCAATCCAAAGGGCATCACCTCCCACTCATGGAGCCTGTCCAGTGTGCGAAATGTGGTCTTTGGTTTCCTATCCTCTTCGATCCCTAGTTGGTGATATCCAATTTCCAAGTCCAATTGGAAGAAGACTTTAGCTCCCACAAGTTGATCAACAAATCGTTTATCCTAGGCATGGGACACCCATTCTTCTTCGTCAACTTGTAGAGTTCCCTATAGTCGACACAAAGCCTCAATGAGCCGTCTGCCACAGTGGAAAAGACAATGGAGGTTCCATATTCCGAGATAATCTGCTAGATGAATCCCTTCTATAATAGTTTCAAAATATGCTTGTCTAATTCTCTCCTTTCCTTCGAGGACATGTCTTAGTGGGAGAGCGATTGGTCTTGTGTCCTTCTCCAAATCAACGCTAAACTTAATCTCCCTTCGAGGCGAAAGCCCTAAAACTTCTTCAAAGACATTAGATAATTCTCGAACTATGAGTGTGGATGAAAATTCATTTTGCGATAGGTTCACTGAGTAAAGATAACTTAACTCGACTGAATTATGAGGTGTACAAAGAACGTCCAGGTTCGTCCTTTATAACTCTTTAACCATACTACCCTCTTATCATAGTTTAAGACTCCCCTGTAGTGCGGCAGCTAATCAATTCTAAATAAGTCCACATCCCTCAAAATTTAAAATGTACGCATCGCATATGAAATCAACATTACATATGTATAACACTAGGTCTTTGCAAATTAAGAAAAGATGCATCTTCCCCAAATAGGATTTGAAACCATTATTCAGTAGGTGACATTTTGAATTTGAAGATTTAAGGAGTTAATCACATTCCTAACTATGAATGAATTTGATGCTCCGAAATCAAATAGAGTACGAATTTTATTCCCAAAAATAAGAGTTATATCTTCCATAATCGCCTTTCCTTGGTCTCTAGAGGGTGGTCTACTTAAAATAGGGGCAATAGCATAGGCTTGCCTACTCTGCCCTTCCTTCATCATCTTCGGACATTGATTCTTGTAGTGCTTAGCAAAGGTAATAATTTCCCTTACAAGCTTCCTTCAATAAATTCACTCTACAATCCTTTGTAAGGTGTCCTTTCTTATGACCTCTATTACACTCTTTACCTTCTTTTTTAAACTTCCCTTTTGACTTCTTATTCGTCCAAAAATTTCCTTTCTTGGCCCTTCCCTGATTCTATATGGGTCCGCCTTCTCCCTCTTTGTCCTTTCCTCCTAAGCATTAGCCGTCTGTAGTAAAGCCAACTCAACGAGCATTTTATAGGTGGTGCCATTGGTTATTTGGGTCAACAACCATTCCCTAAGCAGGGAATTTAGCCCATCGACAAACTTTCTGGCCTTCCTCACGGGTGAATCTATCAAACTCATTCCAAGCTTGGCTGGTTCTGTAAATTTACTAATATACACCTTTAGACTGCTACATAAGCTGTATAATTTTCTCCAATTGTAAGGCCACTTCCGCTCTTGACATAAACATGTCTCAAATCTGTTCTTTAACTCATCCAAAGTGACAATTCCACTAACGCCCTCCTCAGCCACCATGTTCCACCAATCTAAGCTCCTACCTTAAGGTGCTAAGTACCCATCCTCTACTTCAATCAATCGTCCCAACCAAGCTCCTAAAATATCCATTCGCAGTCATTCATCCATCCTTAGTCTCCATGAAGCATTCCTTTCCAAAATATATTATTCCTCCCATATTCCTAAAATCCTAGCATATTTTGGGAAAATCGATAGACCGAGGTGCTACTGGTAGGCGGAACAATGAGTGTCGTCGGTGCAGTCTGCTAGGGAATAGGTACTTGTCCTACGTGCCTGATGTATGTTTTAAACCATTAGAGCATCCATCGAATGGTGGGCATTCCTTTGGTAGGGTTCCCAATCTCAGAAGAAGAAGGATTTTCTGTCATAGTCTATTATATATAAGTTAAACATTATTCATAATTTCCTAAGATAGTATTATATGTTGTAAAAAAGATTTTCCTAATGTATAGGTGTGTTCATCAATAATATGTATATATATCATAAGTGCTATAAAAAAATCCTTTCAAAAACAATAAGTATGTCTCTCATACATATACTTATCTCGGTTAATCAGGTAACACATAATGTAATGACCCGGCCTAAAATGGACCTAAATTCCGACCCAGAAAAAATCCATCGAAACTTAGATCCATCTCAAAGCTTGCTATTGGTTGGTAAAAATAACAATGCAGAGCTATTTATCTACATATTTATAATCTCATAGCAGAAGGGTAAAATACAATAATAAGAACAACACTCATTTTGTAACCGTAAATTCAAAATTTCATTTAAAACTATAACGAAATATCCATAATCACCATTACATATCCATGGTATAATATTCCAAAATTACAACATCATTTTTATTTCATTGGTACATAAAAAACTACAGAAAATAAAAAGTAAATAAATAGACTACTACCACAAGTCTCATTAACGTCTCTGCCTTCAGCATCGTCCTTCTTAACCTATGTTGTAATGAGAAGGGAATGAGAACAACATAAGTCCAATGAATAAAAATATCGAGCCTTACTATATTAGTACTTTATAGTACAATTTAAATAGGAATATGTTATACGTATTCTACCTACGTCATAAGTCTTTCAACTACAAGCCCAAAGGCTTTTCTTATAAATAAAAAGGCTTTCCAAATATAAGCCCATAGCCAACTTGATATTAACCCAATACCCCATATCTGTCATCTAAAATGTCTCATCAATGTAAGTGAATGTAATCATGTCACTTAATACATTTTAATCGGAATTAGGCAGACTCCGACCACTTAATACCTTATTTAAGGCAGGTCCACGTCATTTACTACATATCCTAAGACGGACTCCTCATTAGTAACTATGTAGCTGACATTGCACGGAATCTCTTTAGCTCCTTACTACTTCTTATTGAAGTAGTCCTTTTCCCAAGATATCCTCTACCGTGTCTAACCCATAACCATAATGCTAACCATTTACTACTTCATACGCAGAGAAGAGGCAGACCCTCACACAACCAGCTATTACCTTCAATCTCTAAAGCAGGTCCTTTGTATTATGACCCGTATCTCATGGTAGCGCTTTACATTAGTTCGACAAATTGTAGGCACTGATAACCATATTAGTTGGATAAGTTTACCTTACAGAATTTAGGACTAACCTTATGTTATTATAGCTACTTATTATAGACGTTATCTCATATCATCCCTAAAGTCACAATACTGTTAACCAGAGTAGTAAGGAAAATTTCCCTGTGTTTTTGGCTGACCTCGCATCCATATAACTTAGCCATAATCTATATCACACTCTACATATATTATTACACATCTCACTGTTTCCATAATCAAAGGCTTATAAGAAATCTTTATTTTTTCGCCTTTAACATTAATTACTTGCCTAAGGCAAATTTAATAAAATTGATAACCTATTTAAATACGAAATTATACGTTAATTACACTAATATACATATACATAGATATGCACCTATTAATTTCTAAGCATGTAGAAAATATGCCCTTAACTAGTTTTTAAATGTCAACTCTTTCAATAATTATACAAGTCTCATCCCATATTATTAACAATACCAAAATTTCAATATTCATATCCAAAAATTCAAATAAATAGACTTGCATACAATAATAATTTACACTCAACTTATTACAGCAAAATAATGAGATATATTGATAATAGAAATTTACAATTTCAATTGTATAGCCTATTCAACTCCTTTTTCATATAAAAATAAACAAATAGATTTTTATTTAATTCATGGACATAAGTGGTGCAGACTATGAATAAAATTCATTCCTTACACACTATTTTTTAATCAAAACCCTTTAGTCAAATTCAAAGAAATAAAATAAGAAGCGGTGCAGAAGGTAAAATCATCAAAAACTACGATCTACACAATTCCCATTATTTTGACATAAATAATTAAGATTTCAACCTAAAATTGACATTTCATATTGGAGGAGTTTTTCGGGTTTATAATATGATGTTTTCACAAAGCAAAACTTCCTAAGCCATTTTCTGACCTAGACTATACTAATCAACTACTAAAATAGAAAAGCCAAGATTTCCGCTCACGGTATATCCTTCGCTTTACCTCCTTTGGAGTTGACAAGCCTTTAACAAAATCTATCAGATCTCTTCTCTTAATATATATACAGGAAGGGATTTCTATATGCGTCTGATTCAAAAATTAGAGAAGAATAGGTTAGGGAAAAAATAATAAATAAAATATATACATATATATATATATATTTATATGTAATTTCTTACATAAAACCCTAAAGAAGTTTTCTGAATCTACGAAGAGATGAAGTGACAGGGCTTCATTAGAGTCCCAAAATATTTTGTGAATAAAAAGGAAGTGACGGGCTCCTATTTATAGTGGTTGAAATGCACCAGAACCATCGGATTTAAGTCGCCTTAATATTGTATAATCCAGTATGTTCATTGTTCAAAAGCTTTGCTGTCATCGTTCACTATCGGTCGATTACCGCTTCCCACCGGTTGACCAGTAGTGGTCAACCAGCTCAAGGGGAGCGGTCTACCGGTATGTGCTATTTTGGGAAGAATTGTTTTGCCGTTGATTTTTAAATATTTTATTCCTTAGTTACTTTTTAACATTAACGTTGATTTTAACATTTACTTAACCCTTAAGTCTAATTGCCATTAACTTTTGAATTTCAAATTTTAAAGTCAATTAGTCATTCGAATTGAATTCTATTTAAATTATTTTAAACTCATAAACTTCAAACGCCCATAATTTCTTCGTTTGAGCTTCGTTTTCAGCATACCATATATAGAAATTCATCCAAATTTCACCACCAATGCAACGACATAACTTTCGTTGTCAAATTTTGACTTTCAATTTTTATCTATATCTTCTTAAATTTATTTTATCTAATTTATTTATTTATAGCTGATTTTATAGGATGTTATACCTACACTAGTTGGCAGCTGAAACAGCATAAAAAGAAGTACCCGACCCACGATTTTGAGTTTGTGGCAATAATGTTTGCTTTGAAGATTTAGAAGAATTATCTACTTGAAGAAAGGATCGAGCTGTTCACGGGCCACAAATCTTTGAAATACCTTTTCTCCCAAAAGAACCTCAACCTTCATCAACAGTGATGGTTAGAGTTCTTAGTCTCTTATGACTTTAGCATTTCCTATACGATGGGTAAGAGAAATGAAGTCACCGATGCTTTAAGTAAAAGACATGCCCGCTTGGAGGCGATGTTCTTAGAGTGTAAGTAGTTGGAGGATATAGTTAGCTATTATTTTAGGCTTCATTGCAAGTTAGAGCCGAAAACATTGGCGATTTTGACAATCAGACCTATTTTGATTGAATGGATCGGTACTTCTTAGGGGCAAGATGCTATACTAGCAAAGATCATGACAAAGATAGTTGAAGGATTAGAGTCTAAGGAGATAAAGCAGTACAAACTCGATCGAGATGGTTAGCTCCATAAGGATGGAAAATGGTTTGTTCCTGATGTACATAGATTGCGAGATGAGGTATATCGAGTGTGCCATCATTATAGATTGACTATACATCCTTATGGTAATAAGATGTAATGTGATATGAAGCAAACATATTATTGGAAATAGACGAAGAAGGATGCCGGGACATTCATCTCGTAGTGCATGAACTGTCAGTTGGTGAAGGTAGAGCATAATAAGTCAAGTTGTTAGATGTAACCACTTGAAGTTCCTGAGTTTGACGTGGGAACAAGTTTCAATGGATTTTAGTGATGGATTGTGGAGGAGCAATGGAGAGTATGATAACATTTGGGTCATAGTCAATAGATTTACGAAGAGTGCCCAATTATTATATGTTAAATCCAATAGAACGACATTCAAATTAGCCGAGTTAGATGTAAAATGGGTAGTGTGATTCCATGGTATATTGAAGAGAATTGTGAGTGGTTAAGACCCTTTATTCACTAGTGGGTTTTGGAAGAGCTTACAAGAAGCATTAAAACAGAGCTACATATCAGTACAGTTTATCATCCACAAATTGATGGACAGATCGAAAGAGTGAATGGTATATTGGAGGATCTCTTACAAGCTTACATACTCGATTTGGAAGGCTCATGGTATGAATATTTACGTTTGGTGGAGTTCGCATATAATGATAGCTATTAGTCTAATATCGCTATGGCACCGTATGAAGCATCATATGGCCGACCGTGTAAAACTCGCACATGTTGGTGAAAGATGAATGAGAAACTGATACTTAGGCCAAATATGGTTAGAAAGAACTTAGCGAAGATTAAGACCATTCAGAAATGAATGAAACCTGCTCAGGACAGGCAAAAAAATGTACGACGACAAGAGATGTTGAGATTTAAAATTCTCTATCGACGATATGGCGTTTGTGAAAATTTCTTCATTGAAGAATGTTATTCGATTCGGTAGTAAGAGGAAGTTGATGCCAAGATTCATTGGTCCTTTTCTAATGGTAGAGTAGATTGAGAACCTAGCATATAAGGTCGATTTATCTCAAAGAAGGTGGGCATTCACAATGTATTCCACGTCTCTCACTTGCGAAATTTTATGCATAATTCAAGTGTGACGATTGCACCGGATCAACTTGAAAATGTCGATAATGAGCCAGAAGCTTCGAAATCTCGTAAATTGATTCATATCATTAGACGTGATATGAAGCAACTTTAGAGGAAGAAGGTGGAGTTAGTGAAGGTGATTACATGTGAGAAACCGAGAAGAGCATGAGGGCTGCATATCTGAAGCTATTTGCATGGTAAAGCCTACTGTCTATGGTATTTACTTTAACTTTTAATATCATATAGGATGATTTAGTATCTCACATGCTAAGATAGGTTTATTTACACTATCAATTGCATGGATGCTTGTTTTACATATCGACCCATGTTTTACATATCGAAAGACCGCAAAATGTTATCATTTAATTAATATATGTCCAATCACTCTAAAACTTTAGAAAATGACAACTAGGGGCATTATCAACATTTAGAATTTTTATCGAACATTTTGGACATAAAAATTCTTGTAAGATCATGCATAAATGAAGAATAAAAAAGAAGAAAGAAATTATGTAGTATTTTATTTCCATATTGACTGAGACTGCATTATTGCGCCAGCGGAAAAATAACTATATTGATTTGGTATACTTGAAATACACCTTTGGTATAAAATTTATGATCTTATAAAAGAAGATGATACATCAGAGGTTTATTTTCCATTTACTGATCGCATCTTCCACCGAATCAATTTTTTTAATATAACTTTTGATAGGGATTGAGTTAGGATCTGAAACCACTTCCATTTGTTCGAGCTATTGGTTTCTCTTTTCGTAAAGTGGTCACAATATGAAAATGGACTCACCATTTAATAGATATGGTAATTTTAAGTTATGTTTGATGTTGGATAGATTAGTAGGAAATTAAACCACGCCCTATACTTAGGCCCACCAATTAATTTTGGGAATTGTGCCAAACTAAGGGTGATGTAATGGAGATAGAACATTTTCCATTTTTGAAAATAATTCCCAACCTTCGTTAACCTAATTTCATCAAAAGTTCATCTTTTTCTTACCAATTCTAGTTTAAACCATCATGGAATTAGTAAAAGGGATCATAGATTCATTATTTTCATGCTTTGGATTTGAATTTACTGCTGCTCACTTCAGGTTTAGGCATTTAAGCTGGTAATTTGGGTATAGGTCAGCGATTATTGGCCTCAACTATTCTTCCATATATTAAAAATGATGTTTGTATGATTTTTATGTTAAAATGATTTTAAACTTTAAGTCAACCTTAAAAAGGTTTATGGACGAATTTAAAAAGATTTAAATGGATTTTAAATGGTTTTGTAACCCCTTTTAGATTACATCATCATTTTAGTGCAAAAATATATCTAGGATAAAACTTGTTTCTTTGAATTGATTGATTATGTCCAATGAATGTTTATGGATGATATGCATGTTAAGTTGTTATGCTTTGAATGGTTAACTAGTGCTTTTAAGATAAATATGAACCAGTCCTAGATTTGGGAAAAACGAAGTCGGATTTTCTCAAAAGAGGACGAAACTTGGAGGAGGTTCTCTAGAGAATGGAAAGGGCCTATACTTCAGGTCATGGGAGAACTGGAATTGATTTGGGTGGTCAACTAAATCTTGATACCGAACTAATATAAAGTAGATGGAAGCAAGTGTGATTCAAGTTGGTAGAAGGAGTTGCTTTAGGACAAAGGAAAAAGGAAAAAGGAAAAAGGAATTTGGGGTAAGCTTTAGGATAGAGCATGGATGGAGTCCTAGGAGTCCAAGGCTAAAAAATTGGCTAAGTATCGAGGTTGGTACCAATCAATTTTTTTCGGTACCGAGTTCTTTTTCTAGCACATGGGTTGGTGCTGGGGACTTATGGAGTTGAGATGCGATGAAAAGAAGCACTAAGAAAGTGAAAGATGAGAAGAGATAAGGGAAAAGACTTAGCCAAATTTGGCTAAGCATTGGATTAGGGATTCATATGGTACCAATCACTTATGATCGGTATCAACAAAAATTGAAAAGGCCAATCATGACCAAATTTCCAAGGGACGCTTCATGGTCTCTATAGGTCATGCTAAAGGTATATGTTTATTTTCTTAATGTTTGACGGTAATGTGGTAGCAGATGAAAGATGATAGCTTCGGGATTTCAACGATGGTAACTCGACAACAAATAGGTTATGTTCTGAGGATGATGGCTTGATGTTGAATGGAGTATGAAGATGATTTTTCACTAGGGTGACCTTTGGATAGAATATTGAATGGTTCTATCATGAAAAAAATTGGATCTGAAATAGTTAACTTGAGGATGAATGGAAACTAGATGGAGCATAGAAAGGAATTAGACACACATGCCAAAGGATCGCTGAAACTTGGTGTTTTCTGTTGTACTCGAAAGTAGGGTTATTACGAAGATGCTCATTGGGTACTTGGACTGGCTGTACCATATCGGTGGAATGGATTCGTATACTCTAGATCGATGGAATGACCATATAACCTAGATTGGTGGAGTGATAGTGAGGATTGTTTGATGGCTGCTATGTTTGCCTTGGTTATCCTTTCTATGGTCGGTTACTTCAGGTATGTAATGAGACGTTGGTATTATGGACATGGATGCTTTGAAGTCGTTGTTGCACTAAGGATGTAGCACACCTATGATGTTTGTACAGTAGAATATTATGTTAGTTATGTGCTAACTCTTTGGTTGCAAGGATAGGTCAAGTATGGTTCATGTATCCTTGTTCCTTACTATATCGACTTGTATAATATTATGAGATTCCTTATTGCTCATACCAGACTCTTGCCTGACTCAAAATTTTATACTTTGCTTCTTATTATCTCGGGTACTTTTAAATTAGTAGACTATATAGCAAGTTTATGTGGTACGCAATGGCAGTGTAGAGGACGAGCATGACAGAGCTTTCTCGTATTATATATGGATTTGCTATTGCTTATTCTGTCAGGCGACACTATGGAGCCTAGACAATGTCCGTAATTATTTTTAGAGACATTTTGGGTGTATTATCACTTGTATAAACTATATTATTATGACTTATATAACTTTGCGAACTTATGTACTTGGATATTGTGGTTCGTTTAGTTTCTTCTATCTCGCTTGTTTTATATTTATGATGTTATTATTATATTTTATTCAATACACTATGAGATATATGATAAGTTCTGTGATAGTTTTTCTTCTTTTTAACCCTTGACCTTCATCCTACATCGGCCGGGCACCGCAGCAGCACACTATTTATTTATATTAGGTGCCAGCAGTGTAGGGTGATGGTCACAATAACTGATCAAACAATTAATTTAAAATACATTAACAAGAAAATCCTTAAATAAATGTTATGTGATTGTAGTTGCAAATAATTACAGTCGCAAGTAATTAATCACTAATAAATTAATATTTTATTTTAAATATTCCTGATCAAAAAGGCCGAAGAGAAAATAAGAAGTCCAACACGGCCTCTCAACCTTTGTTGCAAGGGAATTTGTTGAAGGCGATGTATAAATAAATTCAAGAATACTGGAGGAGATCCAAGAAGGTCGAAGTTCAAATAAGAAGTCCAATAAATGCCCTCCTAGTATAAACTTGGTTAAAATGGCAAATGTCAAAAGCAATATATAATTAAATTCAAGTATACCAAAGAAAATCTTAGAAGTCGGAAGGCTGAATAAGTGTCCAATAAATGCGCCTAAGTATAAATTTGGCTGAAAAGACAATTATCGAAAGGTAATATAAATAAATTCAAGATTATTGGAGGAAATCCAAAAAAATTGAAGACATATGAGAGAATTATGATGATATCGGAAGAAGATTGAGAATGCCAGTTTATTTTAATAACCATCCGACAACACAAGAATATCCATCTTCCTTGAAGTATGCAATAACTTATGCTTTTTCATTTTTCTTAAATATGATTTTCTAGAAATAAGTCTTCCACTTGCCAAATTATAGATGTATATATTCATGCATTTATTGAATGAGGAAACACAAAGGTTTTCTAGAAAAGGGAAATAAAAAAATTTAACCGAGCATTAATTATTTAAAACTATTTTTTAATAAATTCCAAGAGTCCCCTCTTTTGGATGTTTTCTCAATGGCATAGGCCAATTTTCGACGTCCGTTAGTCTTATGCTTATTCTTATGTTGATAGATGCAATAATTCTAGCTTTTTGGACTTTCTCTTTTCAGTGGGGGAAATTCCAGATAAAGGAGCTTGTTATGAGTTTCTTGAAAGATATGGGACAAAGTATTGTTGAGCAAATAAGAAGCTGATTCTTTTTTAATTTTATTGCAGTTTATTGGATGCAGTTATAGGAAGAGGCCTCTTGGTATGTTCGGTTGGATCTTTGTATGTCGTCAGCTTAACACTTAAGTATCTTATCTCATCATTCATAACCTAGAATATTTTTTGAGTTGGGTAGATTTCTGAGTCCTAAAGATATCACGAAAGCTTTATTACTTGAGAAGCTTGAAGTTCATAGACATAATCGTACTATTTAGCTTTCTCCTTTGTCGAGACAGAGTTATCAGGCATTTATTGTTATCTTCAGGTTGAGTTGAATTCGAAGGTTAAGAGGTATTTTTAATTGAAGTCTTTGTTGGTTACATTGTTGGAACTATTTATAGTTGGTTAATGAAGATTATCATTTTTATGGATGAGCAAATGAAGGTTGGGTCCTTTCTTCCGGCATTAAAAATACTGGTGGAATTTTACGTTAAAGACTAACACCCAAAGATTGAAGAGTAAGCTTCAATCGGTTTATTTTATTAGTACTTCATTTGGCCGGTTATTAAACGTTTAAGATAATTGCTAGAAGTTAGATCAAGTATTTTAGTGAACGCCAAAAGTAGTGGATATGTCACGAGGCGAGAACGAAATTAGTAAATAATGCCAAAAGTAAAAGTGCATAAACTATCGGCACCGAGATTTATAGTGATTTTCCTAAATCCCTACGCCCACTTTATTCTTTCCTTTTTTTAGAGTTCTATACCAAACCCGATAGGCTATTATAGTGCCGAGCTGGCATGTTCTACCATTAATGAGTTTTATAAGGACCTCTAATATAGAAAATTATATTTTTTCTTAGTATCTGAATTATGCAGTTGTCAAAATGACGGTCGATGCATTAAGATTTGCAACTGTTTGTAGGCATCTTTTAGCTTGAATATTAGTAGAGAACTTTTCACTTGTTTGTTGACTTGTCCCGCATGAGAGGTTGAGATTTATACACATGTTGACATCTGGTTTACTTGCCAATTGACGTAGATTGGTGACATGGAATTATATGTATAGCTTTTGGATGTCTTGATCCACATGTGATGTACATGATTTTAGCTATCTGACCCATGTAGATGCATCTAAGGGTTGTCTTATGTAACGATCCGATTTTTTTGACTTCCGAAAGTCGACATTAATAAGTCCACTATATCAAATGCCGCACAATCGAATGCCGGAAATTCGAACCGTTAGAGTTTAAGAAGAAAAAGATAGAAGAAGAACAGAAACAATAATAGAATCTCACATTTCGCAGCAGGACAATATATAATAGATAAAGAATAATCTTTAACACAAAAACACTATATCAGTTTATACATCACATTATCAGAGTTTACAACAACAAACAGCGGAAAAGAAATTTTACATATATAAGTGATACGCCTTGCCATCCAGCTTCAACTCCTGATCTCCACAGCAACTTCTTGACTTCGCTCTAGAATAATTGACAACCTGACTCTAGGCTGTCCGTGTGGAAAATTATGGGCACCCAGAGTTTAGAAAGGGAATAATAAACTCCAGGTCAGTCATGAAACTGGTGTGAGATCTTAAAATAGTTATTCTTTAACAGAAGAATTTAAAAGAAATCCGCAATGCTTTTTGGAAAATGAAACTACCATAAGGCCTCCCGGCACACATACAATGCAATCGCACACTTGGGGGAGATTTCTCCTTATGATAGTCAAATATGCTTAATACACAAAATCTTTTTAATATTATCATTAGTGCATAGTGCAGAAAACATTTGCAAGTATAATATTAATCTTAACTAGCATACATACCATTATAGTATGCCTACTATATCTACCATATTGATGGCATGTTATACAACTAAAACCGTACAAGGCGCTTATTGGTGATTGGATTTTCAACAAATGGTCAGGCTAAAGAACTTTTTGGGCCACATGGGTACGCCTCAGGAGGGACGCCTCCGAGAACCTAACCAAATCTCTGCCAACACAAGGCTGGGTTACATCTGCAAAAATAGGTAACTGCTACACGAGTATGCCATCCCCCGGTTGTAAACAACCTTTATCCTAGGATACTCAATACCAACAACCACAAGGTAATAAATTTGCAGTAACCACATAGGTTAAGTATCTGGGCTCCATACCATGATACCACCTCTATCCAGAAGGAAATGAACATACCCTAAGGGGCGCTAGCCCCTATAACCTTGCTGCATCCTTCCTGTTTCGACCATTCCAGAGTGTGAGGTCCGACGAAGTCTCGTCCACAAAGTTACGCTTTTCACAAAAGCCATGCTTTGATCAACAAATGATCAGCAACATTTCGTATGCCACATTACCAAATTGGGAATGTATCACTAGTAACCATCAACTACATAACCTCTGAGGCACGTACGTCCCAGAGAAAGGTGTTAAGCTAAGAGAATAAATTCTCCGCCACCAACAGAAATGTATTTGATAGAAACCAGCTTTACATCTCAAAGTGTAACGTCAGACGCACATCCATACAAGTCCGTTCCGGGATCGAACGGAACCGAAGGCACTTCAAAGAAGCCCTTGCAAATCCGGATATTCAATAATCACGTCCGGAATCCCCATCACAAAAGGGTGATAAAATCTCTATACCGGAGCAACGCGGTGCAGAGACATTCGACAGGTAATCCTTTCGCTTTCGAAAATACCCGGTCTTCAACACCATCTTCAAATGCAATCTCATTTCGTCATATCGTTATTCGGAATGGGTTTTATGACACAAGGTCCTCTCCCGGCTAATTAGAATAACGAGTGCTTATTTTAAAAAAATAAGTGTTACATTCAGATTTTAAACAAATCACAACAATTTCACTTTGATCTTTTAAACAAAAGATCCATCACAATCACAAAGATTCGTGTTTTTCGAATATCCATTTGGAATCCGACCCTCGGTCGTATCGAAATTCAAATGCCATTTAAAATGGCCAATATTGATAGTCGGTTATTTAACTATCAATCATCATTCACAACAGTCACTGGATTTCAAATAATTTTCCCCTAATTATTGCTTTTAAAATATCTTCGCAAGATATAATTTCACATTTCATCCATTGGAAAACAATTTCAAATCACTTTCCATCTTTCAATCTTTTTGAAAACAAATTTCAAATCACTTTTCCCACGCGGTATACATTTCCAAAACTAATTTCTCCAACAATATTATTTTAAAACCAAATCTAGAACTTTTAATTTTATTTCAAAAGCTATTTTAAAAATATACTCGGCTTTCCAAGGAAGAATTCTCTTTCCATTACAAAATGGTCCATTCAAATAATTAAATAAATCTTCTCGATTTATTTTAATTTACATTCCAAATTTGTAAATTTCTTTCCACATTTTTAAAAATAAACCGATATTTATTTTTAAAACAAAATTCCCTTTCCTTTATAAAATTTCCATTGTGAATTTTAAACTTTCAAATATCCACTGATATATGATTTTCAAATCGTTTTCCAAATATTCACCTTCAACACCCAAATCAATTTTTTTTATTATTATTGATTTTCAAATCTATTTTAATCACCAAATCAAATTCCAAATTGATTTCTAAATTTGTTTCAATCAACAAATAAATTTTCATATTGATTTCCTAAGGGTTTTATTTTTAAAACACCAAATTCATTTTCAAATTTAATTTCTAAATTTATTTCAACACCAAATTGATTTTCATTCAAACACTAAATCAATTTTCATATTGATTTCCCAAAGATTTATTCTTTTAACACCAAATCAATTTCCGAATTTATTTTTAAAATAAATTCCTTTACCTTTTCCAAATCATTTAAAAACCATATTTTAAAAATAATTCTTCACCTTTTGAATATTATTACTTGAAATCCATTTATTAAACTTTTTTCCATATTTTGGAATTTTATTCAATAGGATTTCGCTATAAATTTTCTACTTAAATTTAAAGATTCAATTTTATTTATTTCTGGTCTCCTACGATACCAAAAATATATTCGGCTAAATTTTAGCCTTCAATAGTTTCAATCACAAATAATCGCACACAAATTATAAATAATCAACACAAAATTTTGAAAACAAATCAAAATGTTTTGAGGAATCCAGTTGGATCCCTCCAACCTGTTTCCCTGCATCCACAGACATTAGCAGAACAATTAAATACCCATTCCACTTCGAGGTGGAATATCGCGGTATATGAGATTTATAAAACATCCCCCGCTATTATGCGGCGCATAGGGTCTCAACCGCTGTATAATGCGAGAAATCAATCACTCCAAATACATATATAATACCAATTCCACTTCGAGGTGAAATATTGTGGTATATGGGTTCAATATAGTATCATCCGCTATTATGCGGCGCATAGGGTCTAAACTAATATAACTGATAATGAATCAATCATCCAAGCACAGATTTAATCAATTTTAAATCTAACTATTCAAAATTTAAATCAAAAAATATTCGATTGAGTGAGAAGATCTCACCTTTGATTTGCAATCCATTTCCATTCCAGTTCGTTTTCTTCATTGTATTAGACCTTGTATCAAACAATTATATGATTTTATTGATACTCGAACTAATCGAAAAAAATTATTTCCTTTTAAAATAAATTTAATTAATCAATGATTTTTATTTTAAACAAATCATTACAATTTAAGCTAATTTTCCTTTTATAATCTTTAGTAATCAAAATATTTGTATAAGTCAATTAAACCAATTATTCACCATAATTTATTATTATAAATATCCAAAACTAAGTTTTGAGTTTTGTGTATGTAGGTATTAAAAATAATTTCTGAAAATACTTTTATCTGCATGCACATATATATTTCCTTAATATATAAATAAATTGGTAAATTAAAAATATATATCTATATTTTTTTCTTTGAAACCCTTACTTAAAAAATAATAATTTATATGGATTCAAAAATCAAATTTTATATAATTTTTCAAACACGTCAAACACCATTTTTTCTCTCTTTCCAAATATACTTATATTTATTGTTCTATACAGCTTTTAACAATATTTACTATTATATATTTTTTCTTTTCAGAAAACAACCCAACTAGTAATTTATTTTACTTTAAAATTCTAATTAATGAAATAATTAACAACAAAGTAAATTAAAGTTTTTTTACTTAAGTAAAACACTAAATTAGAAGTAGGACTGTTAATACCTTACTGACCGCATCGATGAAACCTTTGCCTATGACGCGATTTCCAACGGGAGCCACCCCAGGCTTCGACAAACCCCCAAGCCTTTGCTTGACTGAGCTCGCGAATCCCACACCTGACTTGCGTACGAGAACGAGCAGCCCAATCCCCTTAATCGAACCCTACCCTCGACGTCGGCTCGCTCTCATCAGCAACTCCCCTAGCGTCGCCGCCTTCCAACCTTCGAGTGCTCCCAATCGCAAATCTCTGCGGTGATATAAGCGTCCCCTTCTTCGACGAGGCTTTTCGATTACGGAGGAGAGGAAGGGGAAAAAATAGTGCATGCGATTTTGAGATTGAGGAACAATGTTCGGCCATGGATTTTATGTTTAAAGAAAAATCGATATTTGATCTGTAAAATGCTCGGTTGTTCGATTTTGAACGAAAGAAAAAAAAGGTTTTTTTTTTCGTTTATTTATTTATTTATCTACTGATTCTTTTACGTCATTAATATTTTTGAGATGAACGCGTGTAAAAACATTCAGAAGGAAGGTAACACGTGTTTGAATTTTTTTCTTCCCTACGTGTCTAATGCTACAGTAATGAAATTATATTATTTTTATTTTGAATTCAAATTCAAATTTAAATCGTGTCCAATTATGCAACTTAAAATCTCGAACTCCAATCGAGGCATGCTGCCAGGCGTTTATAATGTTATACGCCCATTCCGAACGCAATGGAAAATGTTCCGAGTCCAAATTCGATCATATGGAGAAGACAGCTTTTTGAACCAGTTATTGAAATTTAATTTTCAGCGCGTTTAACGATCGTACGATCACACGACAACTCCAAATGCTACCGAAACTAAAATCCGATAATAATACAATATTACGGATCCAATAGAATTTGTTTCGTTGAATTCCAAGACTGTGCCTCGGAAGGCTATTTTTAAATATCGATTTAAACAATATAATTTCAAAACCGAACAAATCGCTTTCAAATTCAATTTTATAAAAATTCTACTATCTCCAGTATTATCAATATAAATTTTCGAAGCCTTGAAAATATTTTTAATCAGCTTAAAACTGAAGATTCAATTTTTATCCAACTTTAATAAATTAAATTCAATAATTTAAACTGCCAAATTCATAGTTATAATTAAAATTCAAGTTAAATCAACTTCTAAATGTAAAAATTCATTCAAATATTTCAATTTCAAATGTTCAAAATTTTCGGGTCGTCATATCTTAGCCATTGGTCTTGGTTTTCTTTTGAAACGCTTTCAATTTAAGGCTGGCATTGCGACTGGTGCTTTCAGTATGACTGATACCTTTAGACGTTTGTCTATGCTTCGGCACTATAGCTTATCCTTGGGAAGGAGATACCAAAGGCGGCTATATGAAGCCATATACAAAGTTTGCATTGATATTCATTATTTTATGGGAAGTTAACACAGAGTAGAGCCTCATAATTTAAGCCGCGGGATTAAAACTATCAATATTCGTATGTAATGAATACTTATGAAATTTTCCTTTGGACTTCAGCTTATATGGTAAGAGGTTGAATATAACCGAGTAAAAATTACGGTATAATAGACCTCCATGACCAAAGTGAAAAAGCTTGCATCCTCCATGCACCTTATCCTCCCTAAAATTGTGTACAAAGTTCTTTACCTATGTAGTTAAAACACATAGCAATTTTATTGCGGCGGAGGTGCAAAAGGTTACAGCAAGGATAAAACAGAGATATAACAGAAAATAGCGAAGGTACAAAATGCTTCATTAGATTTAAAACCAAATAAAGTTATTTTATTTTCATTCTTACATCATTTGCGTAGAAAAAAGAAATATTATTTTCTCTTTTATAACAAAACCAAAGAACATTATGTTTTATGCAGACTAGATTTGGTGACTATAATAGAATTCTGATTTATATTGAGCACTAATGCCTTAAAATTAGATCTTTACCCTAACTTTGTTAATTTATTTTTAAAAAACTAGTCAAATCGATATTTGTATATTAATGTTGCTAAAGTGGATGCTAAAAGCCTTGATTTAGCACGCGTAGCGGAAAATAGTGAAGCTTAAAGTGGATTTATTGTCTAACAGCGCTAAATTAAAATAGAATAAAGGTCAAAGAGCACTATTCGCTATGATATAGATTTTGTGGGGTTATAACTGCATAGTTCTTGACTATTCATGGGTTTGTGGGAAAGGGCGGTGATGATGATGGGAAGCAGGATCTTGGGCATGTAGGAAGATTGATGTCGATTGAAAATGTTCAAGGTGACGCGGTGACGACCCACCTTTGAGTTGGACATCTGGCATGGCGATGGTTTGGATCTGCAAATGATTATGATTGATAAGATGGCCGAGATTTGTGTAGGTTTCGGTGAAGAACGATAGTCAAGGTTTAGTCTGAAGGCTAGGGTGCTAAAAACAGTTAATCGCGAGGGCTTAGAACAAAAACATTGGGGAAATAAAAGTGAAGGCAAGAAGTGTTGATTTTACATACCACTTAGAAAATCGTTCGGCGCCAATCATAATTTATCAGTACTAAACGGTATGGATATTCATTTAATAAAGAATAAGAGAAGAAATATACCTGACTAGGATATGGAGTAGACTTTGGACAATTCTCAGCAACGGTTATAGAACTTTAGATAGAAGTCTTCAATTTTTATGTATACAAAGAGGATGTGATTCAAAAGCTGTACGAAGTGATATGCCCATATTCTTAGAGTACATGCAACATTTCAAGAGAAACAATTTAGATGATAAGAACATCGTTGTAGATTGAAATCCATATTTGAACCAAGTGACATTTTGATGGATTTAGACTTCAAGATGATAAAAAAAAATAGATCAAGAAGCTCAGGAGATGTCAAGATTGAAGAATATACGAAAATCCAAAAGTTTGGACAGTAATGGACAAGAAATGTGATCGGTACCGATTGGTTTTGAAAGGATCGGCACCGAATGATTTTTATTCAAATGCGTCCCTGATCTAACTTATAGATCGTACTACATACAAGTTGGAGAAAAAGACAATTTATGGTAAATGAAAACCGTTCGATCCCTAATGGTCCTAAATTGTTAATTTTATAATGAAGATCCAAAGCTTGGAAATTCAAGCAACTATGAGGAAAAAACTAAGATATGAGTAAGAAAAACTATTTGGCACCAATCAAAACCAATTGGTACCGAACGATGTGACTATTGAAATATTGTTATTTTGATGACTTCTTCATGGCTACAAACTTGGATCCGGATGCTTGCTTATTCAAACTCGTCCCGCCTAATATGGGGTTATGCCTGTAAATATAAAGCCTTTAATAATTTAAAGGACTTTTGGGATCTCTATTGAGATTTTTGTACCAAACTGCTTCCCTTTTCGAAATCAATTTTTTCCTGGGTCTGAAATTGATGTGAACTTGGTAATAATTGCAAAAGTAATCCGAAGTAACAATCATATTAGATGTAGGCTTAAGGTTTAAGCCGAGCTACTTTAAAAATCATGTTTTTTATCTTTGATTTCGATTCTAGGTCTTTTAGCCTTCATTTTTAATCGACTGGAAGCGTAGCCCATTTTCTGAACTAACAAATACTATTTAGGTCATTTATTCCCACTAATCATAGGGCTTCTTACTTCCAACTCAATCTTCATTATTTTGATTCCACTTTTTTGCCCTTGACTTAAGAAATACATTGAATATTATACATAATTAAATATATTAAACATCAAGTATGAATTTTAAAATAGTCCGATATTTATAAATCTGTCAATGGATACTCGAAAAATTCAAAATCTGCATCTGTATCTGTAAAATAGATAAGCATCCGATATCAAAAAAAAAAATGAATATGAATGCAAATATGAAAGCGTCCATATGTGCAAATTATTTGTCCAGTTTTTTTTAAGATTATCTGACATCCGTTATGTAAAGGATATTGATATCCGAAAATGACTTCGAATGCTAATGCGGATATGCAACTATCACGTTCGAAAATATTCGTTGACGGACCTTAGTATTTATCTAAATAAAATCAGTAGATCTTGAAATTAAATAAAAAATAAATTGGTTTAAGAACAAATCTTGGTAAAAAATAAATAGCCTAATAATACACACTCTGGCCTCAAGGCCAACCTTTTGATTGAAGTAAACAGAAATCCAAAACTTCAAAGCTAAATCCATGTCCATTTTCTATTCTAGAAACGATGAGTTTCAACTTTGATAATGACGGATGGTGGGGTTTGGAGTTTGTGGAGATTGCAACTGTGGCTAATACCAACAATAATAATGACGGTGGAGAATAAGATGATTGACTTCTAATGGAAGGGGAAATGATCGAAATTGGTGATGTATACACGAGTATTGATATTCACATGAGTAAGCATCTTCTACAAACACATTATTTCTCGTTTCGGAACATTCTATACTGTTAACCCTGTATACAAAAAAACTCAAATTCTGCAACGTCAAAATGACGTTTCTTGCCGACAAAAACAGCTTGGTACGTCACTTTAAACAAACAACAAACAATAGCGGGAAGGGCAGGTGTATCCATGATATAAGATTCGTGACAGGTAAATTTATAATAAAAGCTAAAGCAAATCCTATACAGCTCTCAATGCCAGACTTAAATATACAGTTAAACTTTAAATATATAAACTAATAGTAAACTTCAACATCAAACATAAATATGGTTGAACCAAACCGTGTCACGAATCACTAACATTTTCATTCATTTCAGACACCTAACTAATGTAAGCAAAGCATGGCTTGTTTGACCCGATACTTTCAAACCCACATACCTGTTTCATTTCACTTTCCTTTCTAATTCTCATACGCGTTGTCTTCTTCAGAACAAAGTAAATCCTTCGAACCTTCATGTATATAAAGGGACATCATACCTCTACTATTTTCTACTCCTAATCATTTATAAACTTCTAGTTATCTTCAAACAAAATTCAACATAATGAGTTCATACAAGCAACAATCGAGTACGTTTGAGACCACAACTCCTGCTTCATACCCTGCTTATGTAGCACCACCTCCACTTGGTTATCCAATGAAAGATGCTGCCAATAACAGTCAAAAAGTTCCCATTGAGACCAGCAGCCGTGGAGATGGATTCTGGAAAGGATGGTAAGCTTATTATTATTATTATTATTATTATTATTATTATTATTATTATTATTATACATATACATACATATGTATATGTATGTACATACGTACGTACGTACGTACATACATACATACATACATACATATATATATATATATATATATATATATATATATATATATATGTACAATTAGGTTTTAAAAAACTCATTCCAGCAATATATGTTTGGTTTCAAACTTATTACCAAAAATAGGTTTTATTTTTATGAACTTTGAATTTGCACTTTAAAAATGTGTAGTAATCATATATTACAAATTTATGTATGAAAGTGCATAAGCACAAAATCTTACCTGGTGAAAATAATAATAATTTTGCAATATGTTTCGAAAGAGATTTAGAGTTCTTTATTATTATATTTTTTAAGGCTCTTCCCCAAAAAAAAAAAAAAAAGTTCATGCAAATTATTCAGTCATATAATTTTATTTTAAGTTTATGCTAATGTGAGGAAATAAATTGTTCTAACTTGGATGGAAATTTTATGATGCAGTTGTGCTGCCTTGTGTTGCTGCTGTGTACTGGAGTCCTGTTTCTGAGCTTATATTACTATTGCATGGAGCATGTTACTTACTGTGATCTTATTTTTTTAGTGATATATGATGTTGATTATTACATAGTTATTTGATTATGTGGGTGTATATTTGTGCTACTATTAATTCCTTTCATTGTTTTTCTGTTGATTTTATTTGTTGTACAAAATATCAATTTATAGCAGCTTTTTCCTTCTTCTTTTTATATGGTATATTCATTAGTTGTTCTTCATTCTTTAAATGATTTATAGCAATATCTGTTACTGATAAAAGGTTCAGTTTTAAGTATTGTGGGCAGTTCATTCTGCGTTATCCATTAATTATGCTTTTCTTATTGTTTAAAAGATAACTATTATTCTTTCTTTCTTCTTTTTTATTATAATAGGATTAGATGCAAGTTGATGATCAAGTAGTTAATCTGTCATATTCGAATGTATAATCAGGCACCACATTGTATATGTATTAAAAAGCGTTACGAGTCTCGAAACTCACATGCTTATCAAACGTCGCTTTCAAACTAGGCAGCATGTTTACGGGCAAACGACTCCAATTCGTTCTGATCCAGATCAAAAATTGAATCAGGCAGAATCCAACCCGGTCCGATTCCCACTCCTAAATAGACGCATCTTTTAGATAAATGACTATTAGGAGATAGTCTGGTGATCTAAGGAATTTTTTTTAATAGTTATACCAAGACTGTGGTAGTTAAGAGTAATTGGTTCTGTAGATACTTAGTTGAAGTACTTGGTTAATCATGCTTAAATTAATCTGATTAAAAGATGAATAAAATAAGATAGCTTTGTTAGCACTCCAAAATTTGCATCCTCGTGTTAAAAAAAAAAGTGCACAATGTTACAGAATAAAGAGAATGGAGGCAATTAGGGAAAGAACAATTCTATTGAATGAGAGAGATATATCTTTACAATACAATCAAGCTCCATATTTATAGACTACTTATGCAGTGCAGATTACAATAATGCCCTTTCATATTTAGCATATTCATCTCTATTATTAATGTATATTACAACACTCCCCCTTGAATATGCGTATGTAAAGATGATAAGAGTAATTGCCTCATTAAAAACCTTGTTATGAAAAACTCAGTGGGAAAAAATCATAAACAAGGAAAAGAGTACAACATGATTTCATCTTTAAGTAACATATATTTTATAATGTTACTATGAGGGTTGATTCTTCTGGATCAAGATAATGCCTCATTAAAACCTTACTAATAAAAACCCAATGGGAAAAAATATTAGTGAAGGAAAAAAAGTACATTATAGCGTATTTCATACGCTCCCCCTGGATTATAACGCATTATTCAATTAGTTTGTTGATGCAGCCGACGCATACCAATTTTGTACACCATCTTTTGAAATGTTGATTTTGGAAGCGCCTTTGTGAATAAGTCCGCTGGATTTTCTTGGGATCGGATTTGTTTCACTTCTATCTTATTATCCTTTTGTAGCTCGTGTGTGAAGAAAAATTTAGGAGAAATGTGTTTCGTCCTATCACCCTTAATATAACCCGCTTGAATTTGAGCTACACAAGCTGCATTGTCTTCATAAATAATGGTTGACCTTTCTGTTACTGATGGAAGTTGGCAGCTTTTTCGAATATGCTCAATCAGTGATCTTAGCCAAATACATTCTTTACTTGCTTCATGTAGTGCTAGTATTTCAGAGTGATTGGATGATGTTGCTACCAATGTTTGTTTTGTAGATCGCCATGAAATTGCTGCATTGCTGTTATTAAATACATATACAGTTTGTGATCTTGCTTTATGTGAGTCAGAAAGATAACCTGCATCAGCATAGCCAACTAGATTTGGATTAATGCCTGTGTTAGAGTAAAATAAACCCAAATTTGTCGTTCCACGAAGATATCTCATGATATGTTTTATACCATTCCAGTGTCTTTTTGTTGGTTCTGAACTGTATCTTGCTAGAAGATTTACTGAAAATGCAATATCTGGTCTTGTGCATTGGGCCAAATATAATAATGCACCAATGGCACTAAGATATGGCACTTCCGGGCCAAGCACATTTTCATCTTCTTCTTTTGGGCGGTAAGGGTCCTTTTTAATATCTAAAGATCTAACAACCATTGGCGTACTAAGTGGATATGCTTTATCCATTTGAAAACGCTTTAGAATTTTCTCAATGTAGTTTGATTGATGGATTAATATGCCATTAGTACTATGCTCAATCTGTAGACCGAGACAGTGCTTAGTTTTGCCAAGATCTTTAATTTCAAATTCCTTCTTTAAGTAATTTATTGTTTCATCAATCTCTTCTGGAGTTCCAATCAAATTTATGTCATCAACATAAACTGCTAAGATAGCAAATCCCTTTACCGATTTCTTTATAAAGACACATGGACAAATGAGATTGTTTTCGTATCCTTCTTTTACCAAATATTTACTAAGACGGTTATACCACATTCTTCCATATTGTTTCAATCCATATAGTGATCGTCTTAGTCTTAATGAGTACATGGACTTTGATTTTGCTTCAGGCAATTCATATCCATCTGGAATTTTCATGTAAATGTTGGTATCTAATTCACCATAAAGATAAGCTGTCACAACATCCGTTAATCTTATATCGAGTTTTTCAGAAACTACAAGGCTTATCAAATATCGGAATGTTATGACATCCATGACATGGGAGTAAGTTTCCTTAAAGTCAAAACCCGGTCTCTGCAGGAAACCTTGTGCGACAAGTCGTGCCTTGTACCTCACGACTTCATTTTTATCATTTCGTTTTCTAACGAATACCCATTTATAACCTACTGGTTTAACATTTTCTGGTGTTTTTTCTATTGGTCCAAATACACCATGTTTTTGAAGTGAATCTAGTTCCACTTGGATAACATCTTTCCATTTTGGCCAATCGTGTCTTTTTCGACATTCATTTATACTATTTGGCTCATTATCATCATTCTCATTATTCTCATTATGGTCATGACCTTCAATTATTTCAGTAGCTACTGCAAATGAGAATACATCATCAATTATTATTTTACTTCGATCCCATATTTCTCCGTAGTTCGTATAAAATATTGAGATCTCATTATTATTAGGTACCATTTTATCGTTGGAATCTTCTTTTATCTCTTCTGGGATAATGTTTCCTTCCACGCTTCTAGGAGAATTGGGATTTTCATTTGAGTGATCTTTTTGATCACTTATAACCTCTTCAGGAGGTTCCTTAATTGATGATTTTTCATTAGACTTTCTTTTTCTAGGCGCCAAGTCTTTTGAACCAATTGGCCTTCCACGTTTTTGTCTTGCTTTAGATTCATTTGCTGCTATATTTATTTTTGATCCTTCAGGGACATCAATTTTTGCTGGTGCATTTGCTGCTGGAATGTGAGATTTAGTTATTTTTGCGGTGTCACTAAATGCATCTGGCAGTTGATTTGCAATATTTTGAATATGCAAAATTCTTTGTACCTCATATTGGCATTGTTTAGTACGTGGATCCAAATAAGACATAGATGGATTATTCCATGATATTTCACGCCGTTCTACTGGAACGGTCTTTTCTCCCCCTAACGGCAGGAAGATTGTCTCATCAAATTTACAGTCTGAAAATCTTGCAGTGAAGACATCACCTGTAAGAGGTTCAAGGTAACGAATTATCGATGGGGAATCAAATCCCACATAAATTCCCAACCGTCGTTGAGGACCCATTTTAGTACGAAGTGGGGGATTAATAGGTATATGCACATCACAACCAAATTTTCGTAAATGTGAAATATTTGGTTGAAATCCAGTTAAGAGCTGTGATGGGGAAAGCTGATGATAAGCTGTTGGTCTAATTTTAACCAATTTCGATGCATGCAAAATTGCATGCCCCCAAGCTGAAACAGGTTGATTGCATAAGCAATGGTCTTGCAATAAGTTGCAAGCGCTTAATTAATGATTCTGCTAGACCATTTTGAGTATGAACATGAGCTACTGGATGTTCAATTTCAATCCCCAATGATAGACAATAATCATCAAATACTTGAGAAGTAAATTCTCCAGCATTATCTAGTCGAATCGATTTAATTTGATGATCAGGGAAGTGTGCTCTCAATTTTATTATTTGAGCAAGTAGTTTGGCAAATGCCAAATTTCTTGTAGAAAGTAAACAGACATGTGACCAACGAGTTGATGCATCAATCAATACCATAAAATATTTGAATGGTCCACATTCAGGGTGGATTGGGCCACATATATCACCTTGAATTCTTTGTAAAAATGTTGGAGATTCAGAGGTGATTTTACTATATGAAGGTCGAGTGATTAATTTTCCTTGTGCACATGGGGCACATAAGTAATCACTTGGTAAATTCAATTGGTTTGATAAATCATGTCCGTTTGAGTTTTTGGCAATTTTACGCATCATAGTTGATCCAGGGTGACCCAAGCGATCATGCCAAAGAATCAATGTCTTTGTATTTGTGAGCTTCTGGCTCATGTTTATAGAGTGAGATTCAAATATGCCAATTTTTGTAAAATATAACCAGTTGAAATTGTACCAAATTTTTCTAGGATAAGCTTCTGGCTTTCAATTCTAGAAATAACACAAAGATATTCTTTGTTGTTTTCATTTATAGTTTGAATATGGTATCCATTCATTCTTATATCTTTGAAACTCAGCAAATTTCTTTTAGAGTTGCTTGAGTATAATGCATTCTGAATAAATATATGCGTACCATTTGGTAATATTATATGGGCTCTTCCGGACCCGTCAATTATATTAGCAGATCCAGCTATAGTGGAGACTTTAGCTGAGAAATTTTCAGATAGTTCAGAGAAAAACTTTTGGTTTTTCAAAATTGTATGAGTAGTTGCACTATCTAGTAAGCATATATCATCACCCAAATGGCGTTCCATACCTTAAGAATTAAAGACAATGATTAGTCAATCACTAAAATTTGTATGTATAAATGAATGTAATGTAAACAAACAAAGTAATATGATTAAAATAGGCTATTGATTAAAAACAACATCCACATTACACATTACTAGTACTGCAAAGGGAAATACAATTAAACGAACACAAATTTCAAACTGATTTATTGATGCAAGCTAATGAAATAAAATGAAAGTCACATAACAAACTTCAAGACATTTCTAATTGATCAACTCGGTCATATCATTGATCATTGCATTTAGATTTTCATCATTAATGAAATTTCCATTGTCATCTTCGAAGAAATCATCTAACTTCAGGTTAGTGTTTTCAGGTAACTTTTCGGCATTATTTGCCTCAATATTCTTCGAGCGATGATATTCTTCAACTGTTTTCTTTGATGATCTACATGTACGTGACCAGTGACCAGATCGTCCACATCTATAACAAACTTCCTCATAATTCCTTTTATTTTCTGAAGCTGAATCATTGTTCTTTATAGGCTCAATTTTCTTTTGTTGCTTTTTAAAGTTGGTGGTTTTGTTACCTTTAAAACCACCATAACCACCTCTGCTAGAGTTATATCCACGTCCACGACCATGTCCTCTACCTCGACCTCGACCCCTACCTCTTCCAGAGTGGGCAAAATTAGCATTAACTTCAGGTAATGCAGTTGAACCAGTTGGTCTTGAGGAATGGTTTTTTATAAGCAATTCATTATTTTGTTCAGCAATTAGTAAGCATTCTATGAGTTCAGAATATTTTGTAAAATGACGCTCTCGATATTGCTGCTGCAGGAGTATATTCGAGGCATGAAATGTTGAGAAAGTCTTTTCAAGCATTTGTGCGTCATCCACCTTTTCTCCACATAATTTCAATTTAGAAGTGATTCTAAACATTGCAGAATTATATTCTCTTACGGACTTAAAGTCCTGAAACCTCAGGTTCAACCACTCTTGCCTAGTGTTTGGAAGTATGACCGTCTTCTGGTGGTCATAACGCTCCTTCAGGGAGTTCCATAAGCGGAGAGGATCTTTTTCAGTCAAATATTCTGTTTTTAGATCGTCATGGATATGACGTCTTAAAAATATTAGAGCCTTTGCTTTGTCCTGCTGGGACATAGTATTGCCATTTTTAATGGCATTTTCTAAGCATTGAGATTGCAAATGAATCTCAGCATCCAGTATCCATGATAAGTAGTTGTCTCCAGATATATCCAAAGCTTTAAATTCAAGCTTGGCGATGTTTGTTATTTTGTGAACTGTTCATAAAATAAATTGCATAAGGTGAATATATTCGCCACAACAACATTCACTATTTATCTGTTTCCAGCTAAAAAGAAGAAAAAAAATGGAAAGTCTTCATTCATGGTATCAAATAACTATACCAAAAAATAAATTGTATCAATAAAACCAAACATTTGGATTTTGCAACTTTCATGTATTTATCAAATAAGAATGGAAAGTCGGCTTTTGTGTATATTCCATTCCGAACTTTTGAATTTTATTTGGCAATAGATCCGCAAAGGGAAAATAAAATAAAATAATAATATTGAATTTAGAAGCCAAAGAATAAAAATAAGAGTGATACAAGAAAAGACATGAAAAATATAGAAGCGAACCCCAAACTAGCATGTGCTGACTTGATAGCTTTATCAAAAAAAAATATGATATTGACAATTACCTTTTTGGAGAGAGGAAAAGTAACGAGTTTATAAAGAAATGCAAGAACAATTCCTTTACCTGCTGTTTTAAAGGAAATAAGAAATAGAATGTATGTAGATATATTCTAAAAGACTCGTCTGCACTAATATATATAATAGGATTTTGAATATAAATAGCCTTAGAATTGGAATGGTCAGAAGAGAAACGGTCAGAGTAATTAATATTTAATTACTTGCTGAGAAGTTGGAAAGTTTGAAGGTGAATAGGTTGAGGTCAATAATTAATTCGCATTCCTTCGTGCTGATAACGTGTTACAGAATAAAGAGAATGGAGGCAGTTAGGGAGAGAACAATTCTATTGAATGAGAGAGATATATCTTTACAATACAATCAAGCTCCATATTTATAGACTACTTATGCAGTGCAGATTACAATAATGCCCTTTCATATTTAGCATATTCATCCCTATTATTAATGTATATTACAACACACAACCCATTATTTTCTTTTAACCCCCGTATCTTTCCAAAAAAAAACAACGTTCAGGTTGAACATGGTTCTATATAAAACCACATTTAGCTAGAGCGAGGTTTTGTATGAAACAATGCTTAGATTGAGCAAGCTCTAGTATGAAACCAAGCTCGAACAGAGCAAGGTTTTGTATGAAATCAAGCTTGCATCGATCGAGTTTTATAGGAAACGTGTACATACAGATATTACTTTTTTAAAATTCATGTTAAGTAAATTTAAATTGAGCTTATTTTGTTAAGTTTTCTCGCTCACTCCAGACTTGATTTTTTATGATTCTTCACTCGATTCGATGTTGGTTTCTTTTATTCCCTTACTCCATCTGAGCTTGGTTTTGAATATAGTGTGATCTTATACATTTTCTTCCTTTTCATGAGTATGAATTTGTTTTAAATGGTCCGTGCCTGCTAACACTATAGTGTCGACGGTGATTTTGTCTAAGTGAAAATATTATATCTAGTGGGTGTTAAAGACAAAACTTGAGGTGTTAATAGATGTAGCCATTAAATAAATATTCATCAAGATTAATTCATGCATTGTAGAAAGTACGATAAAGTCATAACAAATTAGCTGCCAAATAATGAGACTATGTCGAATCTATTGAAAAATTCTCTAGAATTTTTTTTTGATTTCCCCCGGCCATTGTGGAAATTTAAATTCCTCAAAAAAACAAAATTGCTCTCAAATTCCCAATAGAATTATTCTCAAGACCAACCTCATCACATCAGATTATCATAAGGAGGTTTCAACAATGATGAGATTTCAATTGGTTTGAAATAGAGACAACATGAAGCGATTAATCAACCAGAAAAATACCCAAGAGTTGCCACCGTCTTAGTTTAAGAACAACAACTATATGGAGAAGACAACAAGTATATGGAGAAGAAGAGGGGCCAAGAATCCCAAATCTCCAAAACTATAGAGTCAAGAACAAAAATTCAACATCAAAAAAGTACGACTACAATCTCATTGAACATATTACATGGGCTAAAATCTTGAAAGCATATTGTTGCTGACAAATAGATTAATGAAGAGTTTAATCTTAATTCGTTCCTCTAGTAAAACTCAAAAATAAGAAATACGATGTGATAATGAAAGGTATGAAAAATAATAGAGGAAGAAAACATTCTAAAGAACGAACCATACTTTCATGACGATAGGCTCATCATCATGAGAAGATGGTCAAAATCAATAAAATTAGGTAGAGATCTACTAATAATAAGAACGATAAAGGTTATACTACCCTGTATAAATATCATATTATGGGACCAAGAAACATTCAACGTCATGGCAAATATTGTCGGAAAGCCAACGAAATTCGATGCAGCCACAATCATAAAGATGTGATTAAATTACACTAACTTGTATTCTTGTGTGGAGGTGACTGCTAATGCAGAATTACCAAAAGAAGTTCATTTAACATTATAAATGGCGAAAATGTCACTGAAAAAGTAGAGTACAAATAGGTTCTGTAACATCACACATCGATATCCATACTAACAAAGAATATTATGTAATAATATTATCTGCTAGTACGGAGAATAAGACTGGATATGAGAGACCAACCGTGAGTATTCCTTTGGGCTAACACCGACACATTTTATTCATTCTCATGAATCATATATGACACGTACAGTATCGGCACAAAACAATAAACACGATGACTAATAAGAATAGAATAATATATAGTATATCACATAAAGCATAGAATCATAGAACACAATGAAATATATAATATAGACGTGAAGATATACATATAAGTGAGTCCACAAAATAAAAATAATAGAATCACATAACATAAATATAGATATAGACCACAACATGTCTCAACAATATACATGACCTAAAAAGCCAACAACATATACAAGTATATAACATGCATAAAGGTCTAGGCGTAAAAGATATATACATACACACACACACATACATACATATATACATACATATATGTATATGTGTGTATGTATATATGTATATCTATATGCTAGCCCAACATCCAAACTCAATGAGTCTCCGTACCTAAAAAGTCTTGGTTTGACCCGAGCATTAATAAATAATGAACGGGTCAGACTATCTTCAATTCAACAAATGTGTGATCATAGATGTAACATAAGTAAATTTCAACAATGTAGTCATAACCATACATAATACGCCAAACTCTAAATAGTAATAACAAGCACAATCACAATAATTCACTATGTCATAAAATCATATTATGCTTAAACAGTCATTTCAAAATATGGTGATTTGAAATCTCATATTATAAATCATAAACTTGCATGAAAGCAACTGAAAACCATCAGACAAGCATAAAAGCACTTCGAACTCAAAAGACGAGCATGAAAGTAAGTCTAAACAAAAGACAAGAATGTTGGAATAATTCAACATTATGGGGCCACATATTTTAATATTTGAATGTATGGGCTATCTTGGGATTAAGTTTGATTATGTGATTTATTTGGAATAAATACAACAAGACTTAAGGGGTATATTTGTCATGTAAATTTATAATGTGCGGATACCAGAGTGACAATTTTAGTTTGTTGAAGGGTCGAACTGAAAAAATGTCACACACTATATATATGGGGTTATGGTCTCCAAATTACACAAGTCTTATCATATTCTCTCCACCCTCTTATAAAGAGAATTTTTCAGATCTAAGCTTGTGTCAATTTGGAAGATCTAAACCTAGTTGATCTTCTTTTTGCAAACATCAATGAATTCAGGTACGACTTCTGCTGAACTATTTAATTTCATATATTTGTTTCTCGATAGAATCAATATGGGTTGTATGTATTCAAATCTTGAATTTATTTATTTATTACAACAAGTGGTATCAGAGCTACCCATCATTGATTTTATTGAGAAATTCTTTGGTTTTAAGAACATTTGAAATTAGGGTTCTTGGATTTACAATTTTCGGTCGATTCACCTGATCCACTTATTTCGTTCTGATTTGTGAATGCTTCAATTATGGTGATTCAAAACATGTTAATAAACAGTATTATACATGGATCCATAGATTTAATGAAATATTGGATTCTGTTGATTTGACCAAAAGTTTCCTGAAATGATAGCAATTTGGATTTAATTGAACCGTATCATTAGATTTATGATCTAAGAATTCATTTACATCTTTTATAATAATTGTACCATGACATGTTTATGGTTTTGTTTTCTCCTGCAAAAGCATAAGTTATTATTTTATTTGGTCGGTTTTTTTTTCTTAGCATAAAATAGCAACAGGCATTGTTGAAATATTGGCCAAGCTTTTACTATTCATTACTTTTGTACACTATGAATCAACACATTAATTGATGCTGTCAGATTTGACATATTTTTTTTTGTAATTTATTGTTACTACTTAATATGTTTCACCTTCTATTTTGAATAGTAGCAGTTAAATAAAGAACGCAATAATCTGATACTAATTATTATTGCAAGTATTATTCATTTATGTATTATTACAGTTTCCTTGATGTCAAATTTGACATTGATATTTATGATAAATTTATAAATGAAGGAGTTAAAATAAATTCATATACTATTTGGCGTCTTTTGCAAATTGATTGTGAATATCCTACATTACAAGTGAACTAATTGAAATAATATGTCACCAAAATTACCTCTCTTATTTTAGTTGCTCATGAAAAAAAATGTTAGATATTTGTGTGTATTTATTTATGCGAATATTAGTCGGCAAAGGAAAGTTGATATCTGGCCAAATTAGATACACATGAGTGATGATAAATATGCAACAATTATAAAGTTTTACAAGAAAAGAATTAATCAGCCCAAAGGAAGATTATTATTTGACTTGAATTTATTGTTAATATTTGATGATTACAACAAGAATACCACTTACAGTTAATATTACTGTCCAAAGACTTGATATTAATGTTGTGCTAGGTATCTTGAGCAAAGACTTACCAATTATTTTAAATTTACTACAGTTGTTTTATAATGTAAGCATATTTGATTAATTTAAAATTACAGCTAATTTGACTACGGTATCTGCCAATCTGAAAAACACTCATATTCTGACTGGAACAAACTTTAAGGATTGGAAAGAGAACATATTGCTTGTTCTTGGCTGCATGGATCTTGACCTTGCACTTAGGATAGATGAACCTGCCCCTCTTACGGATGAAAGTTCTTCTGATATTATAAAGAACTTTGAGAGGTGGGATCGTTCAAACCGCAAGAGTCTAATGATCATAAAGCGTGGCATTCCGGAGGCATTTAGGGGTGCGGTATCTGAAAAGATAACCAATGCAAAAGATTTCCTTGCTGAGATTGAAAAACGTTTTGCTAAAAACGATAAGGCGGAAACAAGCACGCTTTTGCAACGCTTGATTTCCATGAAGTATCAAAGCAAAGGAAACGTAAGGGAGTACATTATGGAAATGTCCAACACTGCTTCAAAACTTAAGGCACTTAAGCTTGAGCTTTCAGATGATTTGCTCGTGCATTTGGTATTAATCTCTCTTCCTTCACAATACAACCAGTTCAAGATCAGTTACAACTGTCAAAAGGAGAAATGGACTCTTAATGATCTCATTTCGTATTGTGTACAAGAAGAAGAGAGATTGGAGCATGATAAGGCTGAAAGTGCTCATTTAGCATACACCTCTAAGGGAAAAGACAAAAAGAGAAAGAAGGATAAAGAAACGGCTAAGGGTCCGACTGAAAAGAAACAACAAAAGGAGACCGATGGTTGTTACTTTTGCAAAAAGGCTGGACATTTGAAGAAAGATTGTGCCAAATACCACGCATGGCGTGTTAAGAAAGGTACATCTTTTGCTTTGGTCTGTTCTGAAGTAAATTTAGCTACAGTACCTGGAAACACTTGGTGGTTAGATTCTGGTGCTTCTACTCACGTAAGTGTTTCTATGCAGGGTTGCCTAAGCTACCGAAATCCAACTGATGCTGAAAGATACATCTATGTGGGTGATGGAAAATCGGTAGAAGTGGAGGATATTGGGCATTTTAAGTTGTTATTAAGAACTCAGTTTTATTTGGATTTATTTGATACTTTTGTTATACCATCATTTAGACGGAATTTGGTTTCTGTTTCTAAGTTGGACAAATTTGGTTATTCTTGTTCATTTGGGAATGGTACTTTTAGTTTATCATTGAATTCAACTCTTATTGGAACTGGTTCTCTTAATGTTTATGATAACTTATATATGCTTGATGTTAATACCTCTTATAATAAAGCCTTGCATGTAGAGTCACGTGGTACTAAAAGAAAAGCTAGTAAGGAAACTTCAGCCACATTGTGGCACAAGCGCTTAGGTCATATATCTAAAAATAGAATTCAAAGGCTCGTGTCAGATGGCATTTTGGAATCCGTTGATTTTTCAAACCTTGATGTCTGTGTAGATTGTATCAAGGGAAAACAGACCAAACATAAGAAAATATGTGCCAATAGAGCAACTGACGTCTTAGAATTAATACATACAGACATTTGTGGACCATTCCCTAAGGCATCATGGAATGGTCAACAATATTTTATAACATCCATAGACGACTACTCAAGATATGGCTACCTATATCTTATTCATGATAAATCAGAATCCTTAGACATGTTCAAGAAATTTAAGGTAGAAGTTGAGAACCAACTCAACAAAAGGATTAAAACCGTCAGATCTGACCGTGGCGGTGAATATTATGGTACATCTGACGGATCAGGTGAACAATGTCTAGGACCATTTGCCAAATTCCTAGAGGAATGTGGAATAGTCCCACAATACACTATGCCATGTTCACCTAGGATGAATGGTGTTGCTGAGAGACGAAACCGAACTCTTAAAGACATGGTAAGGAGTATGATCAGTCATTCTACCTTATCAAAATCACTCTAGGGAGAGGCATTAAAGACAACAGTTTATATCCTTAATAGAATACCCACTAAAGCAGCTACTAAAACACCTTATGAGCTATGGACAGGCAAACAGCCTACTCTAAAGCATTTTCACATTTGGGGATGTCCAGCTGAGGCAAGGCCATATAGGCCAAATGAAAGAAAATTGGACTCCAAAACAGTGAGTAGCTACTTTATTGGTTATTCTGAGCGATCTAGGGGCTATAAATTTTATGATCCCATACTGAGGAAATTATTTAAGACGGGAAATGCAACATTTTTTGAGGATGTTGAGTTGAGAGGGAGAAATGAAGTAAGGAACATTGTTTTTGAGGAGGAATCATCGTCTATGATTCCTACTAACTTACTTCTTCGGACAATGTGCAGATTATTGTTCCTGTCATTGATCAAGAAGTGAATCCAGAACCCCAACAAAACAATGTTGAAGAAAATCCTCTTCAAGTTGAAGTTAATGTTCCACAAGAACAAATTCAACAACCTCAAAATGAATTGCCATTAAGAAGATCCACTAGGGAAAGAAGAAATGCTATTTCCGATGATTATGTTGTATTTCTTCAAGAGTTAGAGGATAATAATGGATTGATGGAATATGATCCTATCAACTTTCACCAAGCCATGCAAGATATTAATTCTCAAAAGTGGATTGAAACTATGAATGAAGAGTACAAATCAATGCAAGACAATAAAGTTTGGGATTTTGTCCCTTCACCTGAAGGTAAGAAGCCCATTGGTTGTAAATGGATATTTAAAACCAAGAGGGATGCAAAAGGTAAAGTGGAAAGATATAAGGCTCGTCTTGTAGCAAAAGGTTTTACTCAAAAGGAAGGCATTGATTTCAAAGAGACTTTCTCTTCGGTTTCGTCGAAAGACTCTTTTAGAATAATTTTGTCACTTGTTGCACATTTTGACCTTGAGTTGCATCAAATGGATGTTAAGACTGCATTTCTCAATGGAGACATTGAGGAAATAATTTATGTGGTGCAACCAGAAAACTTTGTGGTCGAAGATCTAAAGAATATGGTTTGCAAACTAAAGAAATCCATTTATGAACTCAAACAAGCTTCTCGTCAATGGTACCACAAATTTCATAATGTAATCACCTCTTTTGGTTTTGAGGCAAACATCATTGATAACTATGTGTATCACAAGTTTAATGGGAGTAAATTTATATTTTCAATTTTATATGTTGATGATATATTGCTTGCCAGCAATGCTTTAAATATGTTGCACGGCACGAAACTAAGAGATTTCTTTCAAATAATTTTGAAATGAAAAATCTTGGTGATGCCTCTTTTGTATTAGGGATCCAAATACATCGTAATCGTTCACATGGCATTCTTGGATTGTCATAAAAGAACTATATAGAATAGGTGCTTAAGAGATTTGGCATGCAAGATTGTAAACCAGGTGATACCCCTGTCGCTAAAGGAGATAAGTTTTGTCTCAAACAGTGCCCTAATAACATCCTTGAAGTTAATGAAATACAAAAGATCCCTTATGCATCTGCTATAGGGAGTCTAATGTATGCTCAAGTATGTACGCGTCCGAATATTGCGTACATTGTAGGAGTGTTAGGCAGGTATCTTAGTAACACTGGAATGGATCATTGGAAAGCAGCAAAAAGGGTTATGAGGTATCATCAAAGAACAAAGGACTATATGCTTACATATAGAAGATCAGATCAGTTGGAGATCATTGGGTATTCTGATTTTGACTTTGCTGGATGTCCGGATAGCAGAAAATCCACTTCAGGATGCATATTTACGTTGAGTGGAGGGGCTATATCATGGAAGAGCATTAAGCAAACGCTTATAGCTTCTTCCACTATGGAAGCAGAGTTTGTGGCTTGCTATGAGGCATCTAATCATGGAAAATGGCTGCGAAATTTTGTTACTGGGCTGCGCATTATAGACAATATTGAAAGACCACTAAAGTTGTTTTGTGACAATAGATCAGCAGTATTATATTCTAATAACAATAGAAGCTCAAGTAAGTCAAATTACATTGACATCAAGTTTCTAGTTGTGAAGGAAAGAGTGCAAAATGGGTTAATATCCATAGAGCATATTGAGACAAATTCCATGTTGGCGGATCCACTTACAAAAGCATTACCACCCAAGGTCTTTCATAAGCATGTTGCTAAAATGGGTGTATCTTTTATGTAAGAATATTTTGGTTTAGGGGGAGTTTGTACTTAGTCATTTCTTTTTTGAAATTGCTCTATATTTTGATTGTGGATATGCTTCAGTTTTTCTGACCAGAAATAAAGTTTTAATTGCACTCAAATTATTTATATATGTTTAGATTTTGATCTCATTAAAGTAAAGTAGGAACAGTTGGAAATAGACATGTAAAGATCACATTTCATGTAATTTCCATGCTACACATACATGATTGATCTATGTCATTTGATTATATTGATATGCATGACCATTGATGGGTTTAGTTACACTAACGATAATGAAAACTGCTTTGATCCTATGTTAACACAATCAATGGACGAGATTGTTATGGATATACCATATTATCAAGATAGCTATTTGAGAGCTCATAAAGTTAATACATTCTATAAGGTTACATATGTGACCCAGAGGGAGATTGTTGAAATAATTCAGCATTATGGGGCCACATATTTTAATATTTGAATGTATGGGCTATCTTGGGATTAAGTTTGATTATGTGATCTATTTGGAATAAATACAAGATTTAAGGGGTATATTCGTCATGTAAATTTATAATGTGTGGATACCAGAGTGACAATTTTAGTTTGTTGAAGGGCCGAACGGAAAAAATGTCACACACACTATATATATGGGGTTATGGTCCCCAAATTACACAATTCTTATCATATTCTCTCCACCATCTTCTAAAGAGAATTTTTCAGATCTAAGCTTGTGTCAATTTGGAAGATCTAAAACCTAGTTGATCTTCTTTTTGCAAACATCAATGGATTCAGGTACGACTTCTGCTGAACTATTTAATTTCATATATTTGTTTCTCGATAGAATCAATATGGGTTGTATGTATTCAGATCTAGAATTTATTTATTTATTACAACAAAGAATGAAAGCGAGTCCAAACTAAATACTTGCATGAAAGAAAGTTAAATCAAAATTTCACAAATAAAATTGTAATGATCCAAAATTCTAGTAAATTGATTTTGAAATATTTAATTGACTATATATATTGAAAGTAATTTTATATGTTAAATAACTTGAATTTCAAATATAGCGATTTATTTGATAATTAAATCGTTGAATTTAATATTTAGAGTTGTTTAAATAATTAAATCCCGAATTTAATGTGAATAAAAATGATTTCGAAAGTTGATTTACTATTTAAATAAGAGTGAAGATAGTAAACCGTCGAATCTGTATTTAAAAGCGATTAATTTGGTTTTTAATAATAATCGTTTTAATTAACATGTGAAATAGCCTTTCGGGGCACTGTCTTAGACTTCGATGAAACCTACCATAACGGTGAGTTATTGCATGCTGTCAAATTTCGCGGCAATTGAGCATATCGCCTGGTCGTACGAGTTTGAAACGCTTCTAAATTAATTTCAAAAATTTATAGAATAATTGGGTTTGAAAAACTATCTTCTGTTTATGATTGAATTGGATCTCAAGACTAGTTCCATGGTGTTTGAAATAGGGGTATTACATATAGAACGTCAGGCGGCATGCCTCGATTGGAGTTTGATATTTTGGGATGTGTAATGTTGGATATTTTGAATATAAAATAATATATATCCTATTTTAATACACCCATACCCTATACTATTCCATCACCACACTATACCCCCCACAACCAAGCCATCCCTCATCTCCTCTACAAATTCGTTTACAGTAAACAAAAAAGAGCTCTTTTCGAAAAAAAAAATTAAATCTTGAGAAAATTAAATAAATTGCATAAAAATGGAAAACTCAAATCTTTGAGTTAGTTTAGCTAAGATCTTTATGTGGATGGAGTTTGGAGAGGTGCAGTAGCAGTAAAGGGCATTCGACAGTAATGGGTTTAGGCATTTCAAAGTAGGTTTAGCAAATACTTGGGATTGTTGAGGTATTGGTTCGATTTGAGGGTGTATTCGAGCTCGGAGAAGCAAGGCAAGGTGTTGGCGATTTTTTGATGGGATCCGGTCGCATCTGCAACTTAGGGGTCGCGATTTTGGCTATCGACTGTGGTACAGTGTGGATGTCTCATTTTCAAAGGGGGCGATGGAGGTTGGATGGTGGGGGCGTCGCGATCGTGGTGGCTAGAGGATAGTTTTAGTGATGTCGACATGGTGGTTCGTCGACTAGAGAGGGAGGACGGATAAGGAGAATGCACGGCCAAGGTGCACACGTGCACAAGGAGGGAAGTTTGAATGGGGGAAGAAGAATATAATAATGTAATTAAAGATAATTATGTAATTAGTTTAAATTTTCGATAAATTTAAATTTAAATAACTTTGCATACGAGGTCCAATCGAAGCGTGGATTGTGGCGTTGCTCTCATAATGACGAAAGCTTTACAATGGAACTAGTTTGGACGAATTTGGAGATAGTTGAAATTTGGGCTAAAATCGGACGGTCGTTCGATTTTATTTCCAAATCGAAACGTCTCTACGACAATTGGAATAATTGTGAGTTAAACTCACCTTTTTGATTAACTAGTTATATTATATAGTTGAATAAAATACTTAATGGAATATTTGGATGATTTACTATTTTATCAGTTGATTTGGATTTATTCCTGCCCCTTGAGCGGATGACCCTTTATATATACCCGCTTAGTAGCGGATGACCCATATTATATAATTATATAATGTTTGTGATGCAGAGGGACATATTAGAGGGATCCAATAGGATTCCACGTCATTGTTGATTTTAATTTTCAATAATATTTCTGTCATATGAATTATTGGACATTAAACCTGATTTTTTGACACTTTGGTTATGATATTGTTGTATGTTTGAAACTTAAACCCTGCAATGATGGAAAATCAATATCAATATTGGTTGAGCATTGGTAACTATTGGCCTAAAATTAGTATTTTTAAATGCTATAAATTGCCATTTGGGGTTGGAATTGGATTTTGAGATAAGAAATGATTTTAAAACCTAAATTTGTGTTTGGAAATATTATTTTAAAGGATTAAATTTCTATTTTACTTCAACCTTATTATCTGGCATTTTCTAAATCAGTAATTTTTTTTAAAAGTTATATTCAATATAGTTTTAAAGTTATTTATTTATATTAATATCATTTTAAATTTATTTATTTATAATTAATATTGTTTTAAAATTATTTATCAATATAATAATATTTTGAAAGGTTAATTATTTTAAAAACAAATATGGCTTGAAATTAATAATAATGATTTGTTAACAATGTTTTGGAAATAAATATTACTTTTTATATAAGGATTAATTATGATTGTTTACTTAATATTGTTTGAATCTATTAAATATTATTTTCAAGATATTTTGAAGTCAATTATTATTATTCATTTGTAGTGTCTATTATTAATAATTATTATTATATAATAGCATTATGAAGGAAATGATTTTATTCATTTATATAGGTTTTCGAGATTTACAAATAGAGTTTATAAACATACTCGTTTTTGTAAGAGGAGTTTTATAAAATGGTTTGAAGATTAAAGAAAGATTATTAACAGTGTATAAAAAGAGTTTTATAAATGGTTTTAGATATTTATTAAAGAATCTTAGAATGGGTTTATGGATTTATAAAAGGAGTTTTATAAATGGTTATATGGATTTATAAAGGGGTTATAAATAATTTTAGGAATGCATAAAAGAGTTTTATAAATGGTTCCAGAGATTTATAAAATAGTTTATATATGATTTTAGAAATTTATAATGGAGTTTATTAATGACTTTAGAATAGTATAAGATGGAAATCTTCCTAAGTGTTTGGTGAATATACTTATACAGCTGAGATAAGTATATGGATATTTTCTAAGTATTGAAAATATAGGGATCTGTGAATATATCTTTGTAAAAGTATTTTTATGCAAGTAATTTGCAAGATGAATTTAATAAATGAAAAGATTTATTAAGAAGGCTAACAGTTGCTTATGCGCTTAACTAATGTTGGTTTTTCCTATGGAATAAATCCCTGATTAGATGTGTGTTTGAGGATAGTTAAATAACCGACTATCAAATTTGGATCCAAAATGTAAGTTTGAAAATATCTTGGAGAAAAACGTGCGTTATATAGCACAATCATCTCCGATGATGCTGAATTGTGCTTATAAATATCATTTCGTTCTCCTAAGGCAAATGATAAGAAAATCCGTCCACTAAAGGTTAGGGGGTGATCTCCACTCTTATCTTTTATTGTTTATTTTCTAAAGAACCAGGTTTGAGTTTACCATAAATTATCGAAAGTTGTTTTAAAGAGACCGCGATCAGATATGTTATCTGAAACCACTTTGATCCAACTCAAAAGTTCTGAAGTGAAGACAACTTGAAGATGATGGAATTGTAGATGAGCTCGCAAGCATTTCGTTTAGTCCTAAAATGAACTTGTATGGATGATTGCTGATATTGCATTGTTGCTTGGAGGGCTGTGTTAGCATTCCAAGTGGGAAATGCCATATAAAAGGTAAAACATAGCCTCAAGCCTCATCATCCGAGAATGACTAAAACATGGGAATGCAGCAAGGCTAAGTGGGTCGCCCCCAAGTAGGGTATGATCATCCATATCTATAGTCGATATTATCTCTCATTTGTACGCTTTGGGGCCCATTAAACAAGGGGTGATCATATTCAGTAACTACCTAGTGAAGGGTGGGCCGGTTCTGTGTTGGTAGGGGATCCTGATGAGGTCCTCAGTGTTATTTTATCTAGAGATGCACTGTGACAGATGGTATCGTAGTAGTCCAGTCATTGTATGAAATCCATTCCCCATTATGAGCCTTTATGGCTTTAGTTGTATACCTATTATGTTGGAATTTAATAAATGTAACAATTTCGTCTCCGATTAATAAGTATCGGTATCTTAAACGCTGTTATAATATTAGAGAATTTTATATGATATGGTTTGGTTATCATAAGGTAAAAATCCGTCCGCGTTTATGTGCATCATGGTCTTACGAGACACTTCTGATTTCAAAGGCTTCTTATAACTTTAAAATCCAATTGTGCATGTTTTCTCATGCTGGTTTTCCAGACTGGCTCGGGTGTTATTTTATTATAACGCTCAGGTCAGACCAAGCATATTCACAAATTGATTTGGATGCACTGGAGCTCGGGAGACGAGCTAGAAGTTGAAGACGTATCTACGTATTTCTTATGTTCCGCTGTGTTGTTTGTTGATTGTATTTATTAGCAATTGTGAGGATAGGATGTTATAACTGTTGGCTGAAACATGTTAGTATACTCTGATAGTTTAACGACACGGGCCTCAGCGTTCGAAAATCGGCATCAAATACATCACTAGTACTCAAATGCCAGAGATTTAAATGTCGAAGTCCGGTCCATTGGAGCTTATAACACATTAGATGATAACAACACAGCGGAAACAAAAATTACTTTTATTGATACACCAAATGGATACAGCAATCTGATAACAAATGGCCAACATTATCTAAGCCAAAATATACAACAGCGAAAAAATAACATAACAGCGGAAAAGATAATATTAACAGGGGCATTCCGAGAGAGAGAGAGAGAGAGAGAGAGACCAGCAGACTGCATCTTCATTTCCAAAGCTCAAAAGCAAAAATCTCAAAACCAAAAGCTTCCAAACCAAAGACTTTCAAAATCTATATCTACTATCTGACTAGCTTCAGAACCTACTGATAACCTGACTCTAGGCTACCCATGTAAAAAATTAGAGGCACTTAGAGTTTAGAAAAGGGAATAATAAACTCCGAGTCAGTCATGAGACTGATGTGAGCAAACATAAAACAGTTATTTGTACAAAAAGAAATAAAAAGAAATTCGTTATGCTTTTTGGAAAATGAACTACCATAAGGTCTCCCGGTACACACTCAATGCAATTGCACACATGAGGGAGGTTTCTTCTTATAGCAGTCAAACATGCTTGATAAGCGAAAGTCCTTTTGATATTATTATTAGTGCATAGTGTGGAAAAACATTTCGAAAGTATAATATTAATCTTAGCCAGCATACGTACCATTATAGTATGCATGCTATAGCTACCATGTTAAATGACAGGTTCTACAACTAAAACCGTAAAGGGCTCGTATAGATTGTTTGGATTTCCAACAAACGGTCAAGGCTATGGAACTTCCTTTATCCGAAAGGCCATGCCTCTGGAGGGATGCCCTGAGAACCTAACTGGATCTCTGCCAACACAAGGTTGGGTTACCTCTGTAACTAGGTAACTAACTGTCACGAGTATGGCATCCCCCAGCCATAACCGACCTTTACCAAGGCGCCACACATGAATTCCAACAACCACATAAGTAAAATATTTGGGCTCCATACCATGGTACCACTTTTTATCCAAAAGGAAATGCACATACTCCGAGGGTCGCGAATCTCATAACCTTGTCACATCCTTCCTGTTTCGACCATTTCCGGGGTTTGAGATTCGATGAAGTCTCATCCCATAAAGCTACGCTTTTCACAAAAGCCATGCTTCGATCAACCAATGCTCAACACTTAGCATGTCACATTACCAAATTGGGAATATATCACTAGTAATCATCAATTACATAACCTCTGAGCTCGTACGTCTCAAAGAAGGGTGTTAAGTTAAAAGAATAAATTCTCCACCACCAAACAGAAATGTATTTGATAGAAACAAGCTTTACATCTTAAAGTGTAATGTCAGACATACATCCATAAAAGTCAATCTTGGGTCTGAATGGAACCGAAGGCACTTCGTCCAATTAAAAAAAAAGTCCTTGCAAATCCGGATATCCCCTAATCACGTCTGGACTCCCCATCACATAGGGTAATCTCTATACCGGAGCAACTCGTGTAGAGACATTCAACAGGTAATTCTTTCGTTTTCGAAAATACCCGGTCTTCAACCACCATCTTCAAATGCAATCCCATTTCGTCGTATCATTATTCGGAATACGTTTTATGACTTAATGTCCTCCCCTGGCTTATCCAAATAATGAGCGCTTATTTTAAAACATGTTGATACATTCACATTTTAGTTAAGTCATAAAAAAATTCCATTTTTAATCTTTTAAACAAAAGATTCACCTTTAAGATTCGATGTGGTTTTCGGATAACCATTTGGAATCCGACCTCCGATCTCATCGAAATTCAAATGCCGTTTTAAAGGTCTAGTTGTTTAAGTAAACAATTTTAATTCAATTCAGAAGTTCACATTCACACATCAATACATCTCAGATAAATAACTTACATTTATCACAGCTCAATCCAAAACAATTCATATCATAGAGTATGACATATCAGTGATATCAATGAATTCAAGGCATTTAATATAATCCAATCATCCATAAGCAAGATTAATTAGTTTTTCAATTCCTAATTAATTCAATTTAATATTGAGATAAATTAAATTAATTACTTTAATTACCTTTTAAATCCTGCTTAATTAACATTAATTAATTATAAATCATTTATTATTATCTTAATCAATTAGTGAAATTAATTAATTATCCTTAATTACTTATATTGAGTAATTATCCTTTAATAAATTAATTAACCTTGAATTACATTAATTAATGAACCTTTAATTAATAATTAATTACCCTTTAATCATTATTTAGTTAACCTCTAATTATTTATTATCCTTTAATTAGTTACATTAAGTAATTATCCTTTAAGTAATTATTACCCTTAATTACTTACATTAATTAATCAACCTTTAATTAATTACGTTAAGTAATTATCCTATAATTACTAATTAATGATCCTTCAATTACATTAAGATCTTAATTAATTTTAAGATAAACCATTTATCTTGATCAATTACTTAATTCCTAATTAATTTAATTTAATCACTAAATAAATTAAATTAATTACCTCTAAATCCTGCTTAATTAAAAAATTATTGTCCTTTAATTAATCACATTAATTAATGATCCTTTAATTAATCAAGACCCTAATTAATTAAAGATAAAACCTTTATCTTAATTAATTACATCATTTAAATCTCATTAAATTAAACACTTGAAATTAATTATATAAAATCACTTGAGACCTTTTGATTATTTAAAATTCAATACATTTATCTTTAATCACTTACTTAATTACACCCTTTATACTTTTGAAAACACTTGGGAATTAATTTAACATAATTAACAAAAATATATAATTATTGAAACCAAAACAACTTAAATTCAAAACACACTTGACTTTGTAATTTATATTTTGATATTTGTTTGAAACTTGATAATTACTTTTACTTGAAATTTGTTTAATAATTGGGTTTGACAACATATACAACTTCTCTTTGAAACTTGCTTATTTACTTTGCTTTTAAAATTTGTTAACTAAGTTCACTTCATCAGGAAACCTGAGCTAATACCAGAGCAGAAACCCCACAATTCCTGAGCAACAACCCGAGTCATTTTTTTCCTTCTTTTTAAACTTTATTTTGTTTTTAAAATTTAAAACTGTTGCTATTGATAAAATCATTCGCGAGCCAAACCCGTGTCAACTCCAAGTTCAACTTCGAGCAAAACCACTTCTTCTTCGATCCTTCCTTTATCTCAGCTACCACCAGATACGCGTGTGATCACCGACACTCTGACCAACTTTGTCGTTGACATCATATCGTCTTCGGCCTCCCCTCATGATTCCGACCACCAAAACCCTGAAACACCCTCGCAATCGAAAACGAGCAACCAAGCTACCTACTGGAACAGAACTCATCATCAAAGAATCGCCTCAAGTAGCCACCTCCGATCATCAGAACCTTCACCTCCGTGCCTAGAGCTTCGTCGACGACCCATGCTTGGATTCCCCCACCACCGGTCCAGTCCGATCCAAAGACGACGCCGCATTAGCCTTGAAACCCACGTCGACCAAGGCAGGGTATTAAACCATACTTCGCCACCATCTCGCCACCACGGTGGTCTGAAAAATATGAGACCATTTTTCCTGATATCCCCATCACTCATGCTTCCTTCCACATAAAGCTCAATGCTCGACCCGCCGTCGTTCATCGTGAATCGACGAAAAACCAAATACCGATCATCTCAACAATTCTCAGCAACCATCAACTTAAAAATTACAATATTATTATTAAAATTCATCATTTTCGAAAATGAATTTGATTATATAATCAAAACATGGAAATTTAACCATCAAATTTCTTACATTAATTGATTCTTTACTGAAATATTCTATTTTTGAAATATTTATTAAATATTTTGACCTGAATCTATTTTTAAATATGATATTACATATATACAAACATTTTTCATTCAGAGATCAAAGCTAAAAATCATTTAGGTGGGATGATTTTAAATTTTTTTAGGTGAATTTGAGCCTGTGATATAAGCAGAGACCTGTATATACTTATTCTCAGACATGCACAGACATTCCTTTATATTTCTATATAGGCAACAAATTAATTCATACATGCAAAATTTCATAACATTACTTCAAGCATGCTTCAGGATATATCACAGATTAATATTTATAAAAAGAAGTTTACTCACTGGTATTTTTGAAATAGAGAAGCAAAGCCTGGAACTTTGTTTTGATTTTGATCTGAAACCTGATTTTGGTTTGAACAGAGAACACAGGGCTTAAAACATGAAACTGGAATTTGGTTTTGATTTGAACTTTGGTTGTTGATCTGCTACTAGATTGTGATTTGCTTGATGATTGAGATGCTCTGATCTTTGCTTTTAAGTTGAAATGCAAGGTTGCTTTTATATTTGGTTTTGATTTCTTTTTTTAGTTTCCAAGGTTTTAGTCTTTTTGAAATTATGAAAGAAAATGAGAAGAGTAGAAGTGGATGTGTATATATAGGAATGTTTTATTATCTTTAAAAATGAAAGAAAAATATATAATTGACACTTGTATATTTGCATGCTACAAATTTTACAAATGTTTAACATGATTCGTTTTGGCTTACACTTGTATCAAATGCATGTATTTATGTTACACATGTTAATTTTCATGTTATTAAATATTTTTAAAATGTTTATATAATTTTATATTATATTTTCAATTAGTTTTACATATATATATATATATATATATATATATATGTTTTATATTTTTATATTTAAGCTTTCCCTTTTACTTATATTTATATAACCTTTAAGAAAATGATTTAAAATTTGATTATACATTAATAAATAAACACACATATATATTATATCTAAGTTTTTAAAATATAGAATTTTTAACTTTAAATATCTTTTGAAAATTATTACATTGATTTCAAAACATAACTTCCAAATATATATAAATATATACATATATACATACATACATACATACATACATATATATTATAATTAGAAAACAAATTTTTCATTAGTTTCAAAATATAGAGTTTTTAAATCCAATTTATTTTTATGATACTTATTCTTGAATTTCAAATCAAAATTCTATTTACAATCTATTTACATATAAAACAAATAAATATCTTATTTATTTTGGAAAAATTCAAATTTATTCACCAATTAATTCTAATTTTTTTATTAATTACTAAATTAAATTTGGCTTAATAAAGGGATCATTACAGATAGATCTCTATATATACATATATTACTTTTTGTTTTTGTGTAAAGATTTGTTGTATATTATAGATTATTCATTCCGTCATGTGATTCTATGTTGTTTAGTTTTCTTCTTATCTTCTTCCTTCTTCTTTTCCCCTAAATATCGAGTTTTCTGGCATTCGATTGCTCGATATGCAACATAGTGAACGTATTAGTGTTGGTTTTTTAGGGTCGAAAATCCTAGTTCGTTACAAAATTCATAAATCAAAGGATGCACATGAAAGCGAGTCATCACAAGACGAGCTGATACCCGCCGTTCATGCCTAGATGCATGTCATAATAAGACAAGCCAATACTTGTTGTACAACCCTAGATGCATGCCATAATAAGACAAGCCAATACTTGCTAAACACGTCTAAAAACATGTTATCTAAAAGACGAGCAGATACCCGTCATTCATGCTTGGATGCATGGCATTATAAGACAAGCCAATACTTGCCGTAAATGCCTACATGCGTGCCATAATAAGACAAGCCGATATTTGCCAAATACGTCTGAAAACCAGTTATCTAAAAGACGAGCGGATACCCACTAATCATGCTTGGATGCATGCCATAATAAGACAAGCCGATACTTTTCATACATGCCTAGATGCTTGTTATCTCAAAGATCGTTTTGATCTAAAGTGTTACATACTTTCTAATGTTAAATACTCGAACTTCCCCTAATGTCCCGTAACCACTTGGTGATACTTGAATATTTACTAAAAGATCGTAGATTCCACTCAAGTAAAAATAGTCTATCAAACGAGTCAAATAATTAACCGATAAAGTGATACAAGTATTCCATACCACTTGTACTACTAAATCGTTTAATTAGATTTGTCATCTAATGGAAATAATATTTTTATATAGAAACTACTTCTTTTAAAATCATATAAATATTAGCCTAAAGACCGTAAAATTGATATTTTTATAAAATATGCTACTATATACATAAAAAATCTATTATCATTTTTCAGAACACAATTATTATTGAAAACTTTATAATAATCTTTCTTCACCATAATATTTTTAAACATAAGATTCATAACCATATTTTGAATCCTAAATTTTAAAATCAGTAATATATTTCATATATGCTCTATAAGTGATTTTTAAAGGATATATTTTAATACAACAGTTTAAAGATGATTTATTTTCATATATAATGTATTTAATATATATATATATATATATATATATATTATTCTAAATAATTTAAAAATATGGAAATTACCCAAAATATTACATCATCGGAGTTCTAGAAATTCCAATAATCAAGGAAGAAGAAGAAGCAAGAAATCCAAAATCCAATAGTAAATAAATTAAACAAAAGATAACAAGGTTGCATGGGGGACACATGCTTCAGGACTTATGATTGGTCGACTGGTGACAAACGACTAGTTGATCGATGCGTATGCTTGGAGCCCGTGTGCTCCAGGCATCGTCTCAGGCGACGATCGCACCAATTCTAGCAATTGAAGTTTGATCTAAAAAATGCTTATACAGCATATGTGTGAATATGCAATCATCCAAGCAAGCATATATGTTGATAATTTGATCAAAATGTATCATTAACTTGCAAGTTTAGTACTTGAAACTTTTAGCAATACTATTACAAAAATACAGTTCACATGCAAATAGCTATTGAAATCATCGATAATAAACTAAAACAGTAGCATGTAATCTAGTAGGAGATAGTGGTGTGGTTTACTCGCCTTAAACATCCTAAAGCTCCAAATCACATGTAACATTCCTGATTTTTAAGCCTAATTTATTTGGAAATTAATATAGAATTTTGGTTAAATTATGAATTAATTGAGAATTTATTTGAAGATTTGGGAATAAAATATAAATTGTGTTTGAATTATAAAAATTAATAATATGTATGTTTATTTATTATTATATAAATGAATTTTAATTTGGAATTGATTTAGAAAAAAATTCAAGGATAAATATTTTATAAATAAATATTGGATTTATTAAACTTTATGTTTCAAGGAACTAATACATACACATATATATATAATTGTTAGTAATGAATAATTTATAAAACTGTATAAGTATAACATAAAAAGTGATACACAATTTTATTTAAAACATAAATACATGTAAAAGACATATGTAAATATTTTAGAAATGTGAATCAACAAATTGTAAACTTTAATAATATAAGGGTTTAAACCATAATGTATGAATTTATTTAAAGTAAGGACTAGACATAAAAATGTTGCATTTTAACAAATATGAAGAGAATAAAGTTAAGTTTAAACAAGTGTGAGAGGATTCATATCTTAACTTACAAGTGTTAAATTAAATGGATAAGTGGCAAAAGAAATAAAATTTTCTTTTAATTTGAATTTAGAAAAGAAACATGCATGGGAAAGAAATAGATTGGATGTTTCATTTTTCTTCTCAAACTTCTCATGCCTGAGAAACAAAGGAATTCGAAAATCCTCTTCAAATCGGAGATCTGAAACAAAAATTCGAAACCACATTAAAATATCAAAACTGAAACTAAGATCAAAAACAAATTCTAAAGTTAAAGCCAGAGATTTAAATCAAAGTCTAGGGATTAAGCTCAGAGCAAAAGCAATCACCAAAACAAAGAAAATCTAAAAATTAATCAAGCATGGAGTTTAAGATCACAGAAACAGATTCAAGGCAGGCAGATTCAAATCAAAGTAAAGCCAAGAAATTCATCATCAAGTAGAACAACCCAGGATTTTCAAAATACTCAGGAAAACAAAATTTAAAGCTTCTCTGTTCTTCACAAATCCAAGTGAGTAAACCCATTTTTTTTAAAAAGCCTGAATTTGTTTGAATCACTGGTTTGCTTCATTATGGAGTTATCCAGTTTTCTTATTGTATCGTGATGATGGTTCGAGCTATCTTTAGTTTGGAGATGGAGTTGCAGTTGCATTATGGAGTTGGATTCTTTTGGAGATGTACTCTATTGAAGATATTCTTTCCGCCATGTCTTGTATCTCTGATAGTATTGATATCTATTGTATCATTCTATTGTATTCATTGTTGTATCAGATATTGTATATCAATGATATTATTCATTTGTTATGCTGTGTTGTTGTACTTAATGTGTTATAAGCTTTGGCACGAGTCAAATTTCAACGGTTGAATCTACGGCATTCGAGTACAGGTGAAGTACGGGTGTCGATTTTCGAACGCTGAAATTGGGAATGTGACATCGCATGCATCTATCTCAAGCCAAATCAACTAAAATCTCCTATCATCTTCTTAGGTGTATAATAGAGTTACGGACAACATACCAAAATTTCCAAATTTTATGACTTTTCTAGAATTAGTTTTGATTCTTCTACTGATAGGCATTTTCAACTTTAGAATTTCAATAAACCCTAACAAATGCCTCAACAAAAAATAAAACAACAAGAATCACAACACCGTAAAAACTTAAATTAAACACCTAAGAAGATGAATTAGTGTTTGATATCATTACCTTGAATCTATTGAATTTTCTAGAAATTCATTTGAATTTAAAAGAGTGGATTTTTCTTTTAGGGTTTTGCAGGAGAAAATGAAGATCTATTTTCAAATTTTAGTATGTACAAGTAATGAATGTTGAGAGGAGAAAGCTATTCTTTTGCTTATAGTTTTTATGGGCTTTTGGTTATGAATAGACCCAATAAGGAAAAGAATTGAATTTTTTATTTCATTTCAATTTGTTTATTCTCTTAAGGTCTTTTCTTTTATTTTCAAAACATTGTTAAAACTTCATGAAAAAAATCCTAATGTAATTCAAATTTTTTTTACCACTTTACTCAGCGATCAGTTTCAAATACTAAATATGTTTTAAATTTATTTTATTTGAAATAAAATCTCATTCAATAATTTAAAAGTGATTTCCAACACTAAGAAATTTCTTTTATATTTTTATAAAAGATTTATCAACTTAAAATTCTACACTAAATTTAGAATTAATCATTCTAAAACAAATCATGTTTATAAAAAGAGGGAAACCTTCAACTACCTTATTGTAAATAAATAAAATACAAATTCTCATTTAAATTTTCCAAATTAAATTATTACGAAGTACGAATCGAGTTAATCTACAACCAGGTTTGTTACAAAACTCCCTTCCTTAAAGAAATTGCGTCCTCCCAGTTCCATTTCGAAGAAAAGTCTATTATATATATATATATATATATTAGTATAAGTAATGCATCCATCAAACAATCGTAACTCAAAACTCCACACTAAATCACCTACTAAAGCATATAATCCAATCCCCCTATATGATTTCAATTACCAAAGCTCATCCAATTTCATCTATTTCGTATGCCATATATTTAATTTATCTTTATTAAAAGTTTCTATTCTTGAATACGAACTAGAAATTCCTAAGTATCATAATTTACAGAAAATTTCGACAACGTCTCCTTTGTATGTAGAGCATTACAAAAAATTTCAATACATAGATATATATAAAAATCTTCGAAGAGGCATCCGGAAACATGGGGGAAACAAAAATAACTAAAACATGGTATAAAATGATAAATCATGCATTCTCTTACCACTTTTAAGCATATCCTTACTTACCTTTAGCGAGCATAAGCGCATTTGTACTTTATATTATTAATCACCTCCAAAACCTATGCTTAAACATGCTATATAAATAATAACATACAAATCATATTTATGTAACAACTATAAATGATCAAATAAGGTTGTAAAATGTTTACTAAATTATCCAAAAATATTTTGAATTTTAGAAATAAAGGCACATCAAAATTCCTTCTTACCAAATCTAAAAGTAACTTTCCTTCTTAGGACTCCTTTACCAATCATTACTTTTCATACAAAAGATCTCAAAATTCGAGAAAACTCAAAATCAAAAATTCCTTTACATCCTTAGCTTTCTAGAATGAGCAAGATTACAGAAATCAGATTTACTAATCAAAAATGATGATCAAAATAAGTTGATGTTTTGACTCGAGAAATAATTACTAGGGTTGAGTTTTTGATTCAGCTTAAAGCGGTATTTAGACATAAAATATTGCAGAATTTAATGAAGTGGTCTACAAAAAAGTTGCGCCTTACTGAGATGTCTTTAAAAACCAAAATGAGTCAATGCAATCAGATAAAAGAATCAAAAGATATAGTCATTTTACAACAGCAATTTTTAAAACAAAATTTTCTACAACAAGGCCATCTTAAAAGTTCTCATTTTAACCAAAAATGTTATATCAAAACCATATGTTTTTACTAATATCCATTAAACAAACCGTTAGGATAAACAAATCCATTTTTTGAAAATCTTAAAGTTGCAATTTTCAAATTTCTACTAGCTAACAAGCTTATAATTTTTTTACACTTATACCTTGCTTTAAAAAATTCTTGTATTGAGTAGAAACTCAAATATTCTTAACTATATTTCTAAGATGTATTTAGAACTTAACTTGTCTTAACTTGCATCTTAAATATGAAATGAAATACAAGCAGACTTTTTAAGAGGCAATTTATTTAAATTTATTGCCTTCTCATTCATTGTTATCACAACTAACTATTAGTTCAAAGTTTAGTCCAAAAACAATAACATCATTATTCTTTCCAATAAACTTCTTACCTTGAAATCTTCATATATAGATTGAGTAAAATTAATTCACTCAAATGGTTAATTTTTCTTTGAAAAGCTAAAAATATATAATTCAACCTTTTCATGAAAAGGTAATTATAAAGCTAAATGAATTACTTCCATTTTAATTTATTCTCAAGGTTCATTTATCATTACTTCTAGTTTTCAACAAAGTTTCAAAATACTTTCTAAATTATCCTTATCTCATCTTGGATAAATTTCCTTCTCACCAATAAATTTCTAAAATTTATATTGTATAATTAATATAATTTCTTTCCAAAATATTTGTCATTAAAATTAACATTGTTAATACAATCTATTCTTTTAATTCAAATCATCAAAATAAAAATTGCTTTTTCTTCAAATATTTTCTTGATTTGAAATTTCAAATATTTGTTTACACGATTATTTTACATACTTTATAAATCCAATATCTTTTACAAGTTTGAAATACTAACTGTCTAAGGTGTTTAAGATATTTAATATCTTGATTTATAAACAAGGATGAGAAATACTTGAAAATATTTCTCTAAAATATTATGGTCCCTTTGTAATACGAAATGCTCTATCACAAAATTTTATTTTTTAAGGGTTTACTTTTCTATCCCAAGAAGAAATCATGATAACTTTTCCTTTATTAACTTCGAATTCTTTTTAAATTAAATTTCCCACTTTTAAGATTCAAAAATTGTAAAATGCTAAACTTCTCAAAATAAGTTTATATATATATATATAAACCATATTTACATAAAGTATTTCTTGTCCACAAAACAACTTATGCAAACTTCAATAATTTATATAATAAATAAATAATTTATAGTTTTATTTCAACTTTCATTAAATTAGAACATAGTGGTATCACTTTTAACATTCATTAAAATCATAATATGTCATGCACAATAAATCAAAAGAATCAAATACAATTTATTTTAGCTTATACCAAATAGTATAATGACATTGCCTTGCCATCCATTTGTAGAAAAGTGCTTTGTCAATTGACTAAAATGTTGATCGTGTGATCAACATTGCCTCACCACTGACCTCGACTATAGCTAATGGTCGATAGTTGCATTTTTCATTTAATTTAAATCAATACTTATAAGTATTCTTATTATTTTTATTACTTTCAAACTTTAAAATTTTAAGATACATTAAAACTATTTTCATAGTAGATATATTATTCTTCTCAATTGCTCACTGAAATATCTTTCAAATAATATTTAATCTTATATCAATCACTTTATATTATTATTAAAAATCGATATTTCCTTTTAAAATAAATACATAGATCATAACACTTCTTACAAATATTATCTGTCGTTAAGATATCTTCTTTCAAATTATTATATATGTATTCATATATATTTTTACTTCCAAAACACTCGTTTCATTTTAAAGTATTATTTAACTCACGTCAAAACTTCATTTCTCTTAAAATATTATTTGTAACATTTCCTTAATTATTTAAAATAATACAAATCAAAGTGCTGATTCTGACTATCTCGTTATAGTGTTTAGGATTTCTATCGAGAATGTTGGTTGAACTCCTCGACCAAAATTCCCAAAGCACCCAACGGGCGATTTAACGTAAGACATATTTCTAAAAATTTCTTTAATTAAAGAAATTTTAATTTAAATATGTGCTTGCTTTTATTAAACTAATTTGAATAAACCTTTATATCTTCATTCAATAATAATTCACTAATAATGATATAGTAATACACTCATTCATCCACGCATACGTTAAGCAACCATAAAGTTTTAGTACTATCTTAGTATTTATTCAATCATACATATGGATTAGTATTCTATTCTTATAAAATGAACAAACTTCCAATATCCCATGCGGTGGCCACACCATCGAAGACATCGTAAGGTCTTATTATTAATATCGAGTAGGTTTCAAACTCCTAAGGGTTGATTCCTACTCGATATAAATTTTAAAATGTTGCTAATAATTTTAAAACAACCAAGCATTAATCAACCAATCAATCATATATAAAACAAACTAATTAATGTGCTCAATGAAAGGTAGTCTATCCGCTTTCGCTGTGCAAACCTGATCACTAATGGATCATGACACAACAATTTAATTTCAATCCATCTAAAGTCTAATTTATAATAACCAATAAATATTACTCTTAACAAAAGTGAGTTCTAAATTCTGTCAACACTTCCACAATAATTATTTGTATAGTAGTTCAAAAATTTACAAATATGTCCCAATGATTATTCCCAATAATCATTTATATTCCTATCCTGAATAGGAAATAAATTCTAAATTTTACCCTGCACCCAAAAGGATGAGACTCTAAGTCTGTTTAAGCCAAAATTTGTGTCTCACATATCGCATATTATTCTGAGCCTCGTTCTGATACAAAGCTATAATGCACCTCTATACTCGTACTAACAAAGACTATTATGCAGTAATATTGTTTGCTAATACAAGAATAAGGCTGGATAGAAGCAACCACACGTGAGTATTCCTTTGGGCTAACACCGACACGTTTTATTTTCCCCCATTAATCATATATGACATGTACCGTATCACACAAAGCCATAAAAACGATGGTAATAAGAACAGAACAATACATAGTACATCACAAAGAGTTTAAAATCACAGAACATAACAGAATATATAATATAGACATGAAGATATACATATAAGTGAGTCTACTAAATAGAATTGCTAGACTCGTATAATATAGATATAGACAACAAAATGTCTCAACAATATACAGGACCCCAAAAACTAATAACACATACAAGTATACAACATGCATAAAGGTCTAGGACCTAAACAATATATGTGTGTGTTTACCCATATGCTAGCCTAACATCTATAGTCAATGAGTCACAGTACCTAAAAAGTCTCGGTCTGACCCGAGTATTAATAAATAATAAACATGTCACACTATCTCCAATTCAAAAAATGTGAGATCATAGTTGTAACATAAATAAATTTCAACAATATAGTCATAACCATACATAATACACCAACCTCTAAATACTAATAACTAGCATAATCACAATAATTTACCATGTCACAAAATCATATCATGCTTATCTTAAGCAATCATATTAAAATATAGTGAATGAAAATGTCTCATATTCTAAATCGTAAACTTGCACGAAAGCAAGTGAAAACCATTAGACAAGCAGACAAGCAGAAAAGCACATCGAACTCAAAAGATGATCATGAAAGTAAGTCAGAACAAATGACAATTATGAAAGCGAGCTGAAGCTAAAAACATTTATAAAAGCAAGTCGAATCAGAATCTCACAAATAAATTCATAAATCAAAGGACTCGCATGAATCACCAGAAGACGAGCAGATACCCCTCGGTCATGCTTGGATGCATGCCATAATACGACAAGCTGATACTTGCCGTACATGCCTAGATGCATGCCATAATAATACAAGCTAATGCTTTCCAAACACATCTGAAAACATTTTATCTAAAGACAAGCTGATACCTGCCAATCATGCCTAGATGCATGCCATAATAAGACTAGTTGATACTTGTTGTACATGCCTAGATGCATGCCATAATAAGACAAGCTGATACTTGCCAAACACATCAAAAAACGTGTTATGTAAAATACGAGCTGATACTCGCCAATCATGCCTAGATGCATGCTATAATAAGTAAAGTCGATACTTTCCATACATGCCTAAATGTGTGTTACCTCAAAAATCACTTCTGATCTAAAGCGTTATATGCTTTCTAATATCAAATACTCGAGTTTCCCCTAATGTCTCATAACCACTTGGCGATACTTGAATTTTTACTAAAACATTGTAAATACCACCCAAGTACAAATAGTCTATCAAACGAGTCAAATAATTAACCGATAAAGTGGTACAAATGTTCCATATCACTTGTACAACTAAATTGTTTAATTGGATTTCTCGTCTAATAGAGGTAATAATTTAATATAAAAACTACTAATTTAAAATCATATAAATACTAGTCGAATGACCATAAAATTGCTATTTTTATAAAATATGCTACTATATACATATAAAAATCTAATAAATATAGTTTTACTATCATCTATTAGAATACAATTATTATTCAAAACTTTATAATAATCATTCTTCATCAAAATATTTTAAAACATAAGATTCATAACCATATTTCAAATCATAAATTTTGAAATCAGTAATATATTTTATATAAGCTCTATAAGTGATTTTTGGACGATATATTTTAATACAACGATTTAAAGATGATTTCTTTTCCTATTTAATATATTTAATATATATATATATATATATATATATATATATATATTATTCTAAGTAATTTAGAATAATAGAAATTCCCCGAAATATGAAATCAACAGAATTCTAGAAATTCCAAAAATCAAGGAAGTAGAAGAAGCAAGAAATCAAAAATCAAAAGTAAACAAAGCTGAAAAAAACATAACAAGTTACCTGGAGCACACAGGCTCTAGGACTTATGACCAATCGACCAGTGACAAACGCCTAGCGCGCACGCTTGGAGCCTATGTGCCAGTCTCAAGCGATGACCGCATCGATTCTGGCAACTGAAGTTTGATCTATGAAATGATGATACAGCCTAATGAGAACATGCAATCATCCAAGCAAGCATATACATTAATAATTTGACAAAATTTATCATTAACTTGTAACTTTAGTACTTTAAACTTTCAGCAATACTACTTCAGAAATACAGACAACTCATACACAAATAGCTACTGAAATCATCAATAATAAACTAAAGCGGTAGCTTGCAATCTAATCAGAGATAGTGGTGAGTTTTACTCACCTTAAACATCCTAAAAGCTCCAAATCGCATGCACTATCTCAAGCCAAATCAACTAAAATTTCCTAAATTTCATCCTCGGTGTTGTGGTGATTTAACATAGAAATTCTACGTATGTTTCCATGAACCTTTAACTAAAGGTGTATATATGAGTTACGAACAATATACCAAAATTTTAGAATATTTTGATTTTTATGGAATTAGTTTGGATTTTTCTACTGATATGCATTTTCAGCTTCGAACTTTCGATAAAACCTAACAAATGCCTCAAACAAAAAGGAGAAGAACAAGAGTCACAACACTATAAAAATTGAAATCAAACACCTAAGAAGAAGAAATAATGTTTGATATCTTTACCTTGAATTTATTGGATTTTATGGAAATTTATTTGAATTTAAAGGACTGGATTTTGTTTCTAGGGTTTTGCAAGAGAAAAGGGAGATCTTTGTTTTTTTATTTTTAGTACACAAAAGTATTAAATAGTGAGGGAGAAAGCTTCTCTCTTTATTATTATTAATATGGGCTTTGGGTTGTGAATGAACATAATAAGAAAAATAATTAAGTTTTTACTTCGTTTCAATCGTTTTATTCTCTTAAGGTCTTTTCTTTTATTTTCAAAATTTTGTTAAAACTTCATGAAACAAAAACCTAATGCAATTCAACACAAAATTTACCATTTTACTCAGTAATATATTTCAAATACTAAGTTTTACATTTGTTCTACTTGGAAAAAATATCATTCAATAATTTAAAAGTGATTTCCAACACTAAGAAATTTCTTTTATATTTTATAAAAAGATTTATCAATCTAAAATTCAATAGTAAATTTAGATTAGTCATTATAAAACAAATCATCTTTATAAAAAGAGCAAAACTTTCAAATTACCTCATTCTAAATAAATAAAATACAAATTCTTAATTGCAAATTAAATTAATACGAAATTCTATTCGAGGTAATCTATAACCAGGGTTGTTACAGGTTCCATTAACAATTGCAATCCATGTGTGCTTTGGGCATACAAAAGGTCAATGCAGTTCAAAAAAGCCTGAATACCAAAGAAAAATGGCGTTTAAGAAAATCAATAAAGTAGCCCATCCTATCAGAAAGGTTATTCACAACTTCAAATATGGATCTCTAGTTCAATCATCAAGAAGGTGTCGCTACTGCAAATTTAGGCAATATGCTACAGAATTTTCATATTGTAAATAATAGTAATCTTGAAAATATGCAAAGTCAGGTTATCAGTAACAATAGTTCATAGAAGTTCAATAAACACAGGGTTCAAATCATGGCCGAAGAACATATTAAAAAAATAGGAGAGAAATATGAGAGCAAAATAGAGGGCAGACTATATAGTACGATGCTAAGTGAAGAAAATAATATACAGGTCCTTGAAACTCGGGTACTCCCAAGTTCCATATTTAGTTACATCAAATAATAATATAGTATTGCAGATGGGTAATAGGAAAACTAATAGCAATGGAGTGGGTATGGCAATGGAGGTGATCCCATAACCAGAAGGTGTTGTAGAGTTTGAGGACCATAGAATCTTCAACGCAGAATTGCCATACACATCTGAATATAACACAAGAGCTTTGGTTGCCAACACAAAGAAGGTAAAAGGGGTTAGCGAAAAGAGGAAAGAGCAAGATGACTTTAAGGAAAACTATATTTCAAACAACCTAGAATGGATGGGTATGACAAAAAAACTTGTAAGTTAAGGGTTCAACATGCATAAAAAAGTACAAGTGCTTTACGAGTAAGTACATGAAATTTGTGTGTGTGTGTGTGTGTGTGTGTATATATATATATATATGTATGTATGTATATGCTAATTGTAAATTTACCTTTACCATACTAATACCAAGAAATTGGTAATTAATATCGAGCTATATCGATATATCTATATTGTTGATACGGTAACGATAAATTTACAATTATTAACGATAAATGTAGCGACAAAAAAGCCAAAACTAGTGGTATCGGTAAATTTACCGGTCATATTAATTTTGTTTTTTTCCCTATAGTTAATTCTAACCACAAAATCATTTGAAAGTTCAACATATTTTAAGCATGTACTTGTAGTACTATTTATTTTGCTTTATTAAGTTCAAAGTTTAAGGTTAACAAAATTATTATTTCATATTGTTGTAAATAATTTATGATGAACAAAGAAAATATTCCATGTCAACTAAAATATATCAAAATGTTTATATAAGCATTAATGGAGATAGAATTACTAATAAATTTTATTTATCATTATCAAAATTTTAATGTAACAATATATTAATAGCTTTATGTATTGGTAAATTTACTATTATCAATCAATGGTTTACTGGTTTATCAGTTACCGATGAATATTTTACCAGAGATAATGATAAAGTGTCATTTTTGACTTATCAATAGTATCAGTACGGTAATGGTTACCATAACCATAACAACTATATATATATACACACACTAATAGAAATGAGCTAAATAGCAATGGATAGTTCCAATGGCCGCTGACGGCTCCGTCAAGTCATTTTCGACGGCTTTCAACAGCATGCTATTTTAAGAAATTTAATTTATCATATTATTATAATTCATTCATCATAGAAGTTTGAAATTTGTTTAAAAATACTAATTTAATTCCTAAAAATTAAAGAAACATTTTTATTCAATTCTTCTGTATTATGATGGTTTGTGGTTAATTAAATTAGTATTTTCTATAATCTTTTGTTGTGCAATTTGATGTTTAACTTTATTGAAAATCAAACTCAAATGATCAATCTATGAAACTTTCATTCGTTCCATTATACAATTTCAGTGAAATTTATGGCGTGTAACAACCTTTTGAATTTAAACATATTTTTAACCATTGTGTAACTAACTATGAATTTAAATGTCTTTAACATTATAAATTCATATAAAAGAAAATATTCTGTAGGAAAATAATTTTTTTTGAAACTTATGTTGATCTAAAGTATTTTGGACCTACCTCCAAAATATGATTGAAAAATAAATAAATCTAGGGCGTCGATCATGATTTTGAAATTTATAGCCATTCATCGACATTCGAACTGAAAATCTTTCATTCGAAGGCCAAACGATCTTCAATCGGGATGAAATTTGTGCCAAATATACTTTATAATGTATTTATCCAACTCATACTGCTAAAATCGAAAAAAATGAAAGAAAATAAATTAGACTCAAATAATCATTTTGCAAGGAGTTGCATAACACTTGGTATTTATTGTTAGGACAACTTATATGAAAATGATATGTATTAAGTAAAAACTTTTTCCCTCGTATTTTAAATCCAACCATAAAAATTGGATAAATATATAATATAGCATATACGGTTTGGATTTCATCTCATTTGAATATCGTTTGACCTTCAAACGAAAGGTTCAAGTCTGAATGTCAACGAATGACAATAAATTTGAAAATCAAGATCGATACCTTAAACCCATTTATTTACTTTTCATATTTTTACCATATGTCCAAAATACATTGCATCGATATAAGATTCAACCTATTTATTTTTTTACCAATTTTTTTATTTTATATGAATTTATTATCAGAAATACATTTAAAATTCACAATTACTTATCAAATCGTTAGAAAGGTAATGTATAATGAATAAAAATAATCTTTTTAATATTAAGAAATAAAATTGGGTTATTATAATTAAATTTTTTGTAAATAATGGGAGAAAATATTCTATTTAAAGCCATCAACAACTATCATATTTATCCGTGGATGGAAATCGGTAGCCATCAAAAATTTACGAAATGGCTACAGTCGAACCCGTTTCTTCCTCGTTTCCCATAATCTTAAACCCTCAAACCCAATTTTTAGACTACCAAATCCATATGAAACCATTTCTAGCCACCAATATCCATCACAATCTTCATCAAACTATATTCTCCAAGCTTCTACACCTTCAATCAATCAAAAACTAGGTATAGTTTTCCGCTAAACTAATTATATCAAATTTTGATGAAATTAGTGTTA